>OZ012737.1:153069487-155469487 GCA_963859935.3 Lathyrus sativus
TTAGTTTTATTATTTTGGCACTTTCCATATCTTGTATCAATTATAGTTTCTTTTGTGTTTTATAAAAATGGTCAAGTATGTAAATTATGCCAATAGGCACTTATGATGGTGTCAGTACCAAATAATAACACTTGTATGGTATTATTCTAGATATATATTATACTGGACGTTATAATTGGTATCGAAGCAGGTCGTATATGTATTGAGGAAATTTGTGAGTGTAAGTTATTGATTAACTTAACTCAAAATGCAAAAGTCGCCACCACACTTTTATTTTATCCAAAAGGAAAGGAAAAGAGTGAACAAAACCTAAAAAAGTTCTAAACAAGAACAGACAGAGAATGGGTAAGGGGGTTGGTTACGCTAAGGGAAAGTATTAGCATCTAAAATGTCTATAGTACTCTATAGGAACCCTTTGAAATATATACGCTTTTTGGTTTGAAAATATTTGTTTGAAATGAGATTGAGGAGATGAGAAGAGAAACATTTTTTTAATATTTTTATGTTTGGAGAGGCTTATCGCCTCATGCCTACGTACCCACAAAGTGCAATATAGGATCAAAACCTCATAGTTCATGGTACAAATAACAAAAATAGTTTGTTATGGTTCATTTTAAATGTAAAGACAAGTTGTCGTTTTAAGGAGACAAGTTGTCGTTTTAAGGAGAAAACTATGAATATTCGCCCAAAAGTATAAGACAACATTTGCATCACCTAAAGATGAGGGATTTTTGCTTGGATTAAAATCAACAAGTATATCACTCAACATCCAAGTGGAAAATGTCAACATTTTAAATACTATGGGGAATAAGAGAATTACATCTCAACTATGAAAATGACTCGTGTCTAAACTTTATGAAAAGTTTTAAATGAAAAAGTGCACAAAGGCACAAAAAGAGTGAATGAGTTTTAGTATTTTTTATGTATTTTTGAAATTAGTCAAAGTATGATTAACATTGATTGACATTTATTAAAGAAAAAAAAGTTTGAAAAACCACTTGACCAAAGTCAAGGTTTATTATGAGAGATGTTTAACTTTGAAAACTAAAAGGTTTTGAAAAAGGGATGAGATTTTGAAAATTGAAGAAAGGGTAGAGAAGAAGTGACTACCCTAGAAAGCAAAATAAGAGCTAGAGATAACAAGGATCTAACCAAAAGATAGCAAGTCAAATAAGAATTCCTTCCACCTTGAGCATAACCCAATAAGCAAATCCAAATAAATGCTAAGATCTCAAATACATAATAATCCAAGCATAGGGAAGGAGTCCTAATTCTAAGTCCAAGTCCCAGAATAATCCAAAAAGTTCAAGGGTGCAAGAATAATCCAAGAAGTCCAAGGGTGCAAGAATAATGCAAGAAGGCCAAGGTCTAGGTCTATCCACAAGCATAACCACAAGAGTTGAGAGAACTAAGTGTCTTGAGCAAAATATGGTCCAAATGGATAGAGGTAAAAAGAAGAGCGGAAACATAAACAATAATATGATAATGATAAAAATAAAAGCGTCAAAGTAAAGAGATAGGGAGCGAGAAGGAAACATAAACAAAATTAGTGCAATAATATGGTTAGTATAATATACATAATAGTATTATCAATCTTCTTGAAGCACAAATTATTAAGTTATGGAGAATACTCGACTAATCATCCATAAGAATGAAAAAAATAGTCTCATACATTACCGTGGGGAGGGCTTCAACTCGGAGAAAATCAACGAGTATGCCAACTAACCCCTACGGGTAATAAAAGATCTAATTATTTCAAATTACGCTATGCAGAATAGGAGAATAACATCTCGCTTACAAAATTGACTTAGTTTCAATTTAAGGACAACTTAGCACTATGTTAAGCAATCATAATCAGACTTATGTAGAAACCGCGACTATCTGAGGTCGGTCAATAATAATGTTTGTGCTAATGTATGCTAGAGAGACGATATGTAGATCATCATCCGAAAGTAATACTGCACGAAAATAAAATAGGTAACGATCTCATCTTCATCAAGAACTTGAAACAAGTTCCTATGACATTGAAGATTTTCATTGATTAAAAGAAAAAAAGAGAAGAGGGGAGAAGGAAATCAAATTGAATTACAACATTTGGATCATTCCATCTTTAAGTTCCATCACTCTTCTTGGTGGATTAAAGGAACTAACCCTCATCAACACCTAAAGTCCATGGAATTTAAAGATTTGATCAACAAACATTAAAATTCAAGCAAAACCAAAGAAAATGGAAGAAGGAAGAAAAGAAACCAAAACAGTCCATAAACAAGGCCAAAAACAACTACTGCCACTGTGTTAATTGATTAACCTACTGGTGTTAATCGATTAACACAGCAAAAATGTAAATCCTACACACAATTTTAACTGGCTAATCGATTAACAGCAGTTCGTTAATCGTTTAACACTGTTACAGAAGTAAAAAATAGTTTGAGAAATTGTAAAATCCTTGATCAATCATTTTTTCAAACACCTCATGATCAAGGATGCAATTATGCATAAAAATTCAAGTAAAACAACAATAAATAACACCAATAAAACACAATTTGCAAGATCCAAAGATCAAGCAACAAGAAACAATCATATATTACATTATGGAAGATGAATCATTCACAACAATGGCAGAACAAAGGTTTACCACTTCAAAATATGAAAATTCTTCAAATCAACTTTCAGAACCACACTCAAAAGCCCTGATCTACAAAAATTAATGATGAAAAAGTGTTTGAATGAAGGTTTTAGCTCAAAGGTTATCAAGCTTCAATGAAAAGCTTACTAACTTTTAATGGAAGAAAGAGCGTTAGTGAATTTGGTGGTTGGAGGAAATTGAGAGAATGAAAAGGAATTTTGACAAGGTGAATTTGGCTCTCAAAAACTTGAAGAATGAATAAAATGAGGCATCTATTTATAGAATTTTGGCTTGGAAATTTTGGTGGTTTGAAATTTGGTTTGGAATCAAAATTAGACTTGGAATTTGAATTTGGAGGCAAAATCAAGATCAAGTGGTGATTAATGAGGGTGTATGATGGGAATTAATTATGATGATGTAGGGGAATTAAAATGAGGTGATCTAGAATATTCTCATGATGAAAACAAGTGAATTTTGGTGCCAAAATGCTGCAGAAATTGAATTTGGCTCATTTTACAAAAAAGCACTGGTTAATCGATTAACCATTTCATGTACAAATTTGGTTAATCGATTAACACAATTAAAAATTGAGAAAAAATGATTTTTGCTGTGTTGTCTTGGCTTTGGCTCAATTCTTTTTGACTTGTTAAAGAAGGCATGGAAATAAACACATGAACCTAGAGTCTCTTGAGTAATAAACAATCAAATCTTGGGAAACCAAATTTTTGGGCCTAAGAGACCACAAAAATGATATGATTATGCAGATGGTATGCAGACACAAGACCTCTATGGGGACAAAATGCCACATGCGAAAAACAAAAGTTGGGGAGCAAAAGAAAATAGACTTCATAGGGGAAAACTAAAGAGTAAGATTCAACTGAGGGAAAATTACCAACCATAAATAAAAGAGGAATATCTCATCCAAAAAAGGGAGGCAAAAATCTCCGTTGGGGAAAAGATCATCTACTACCAGGCGCCCGGTAATAACATGATCGAAAGAAAATATTACCAACTACCAACAAGTGGTAGCTACGATAAAGTAATCGAATCGAATGGAAAAATTACCAACTACCAACCAAATGATAGCTACGACATGGTAACTAACCAAAAGGATACGAGAAAATATTACCTACTACCAACCAACGGCAGTACCACAAAGGTAATAAAATCAAAAAGGAGAGATTACCAACTATTAACTAAGTGATAGCTACGACAAAGTAACCAACTTGAATGGAAATATTATTGTTGTACCCCAAAATTTGACCAACCTTTTTCTTTTAACTTGGCTTATGTTTCTTTTCATTTAGCATTTGCATTTGCATAACATTGTTCTTGGCAGGGGATCAAGAGTTTTTGGTTTGTCATTCAAGAGGAGAGCTTCTTTGTTCAAGCTCAAGCCAGGGTACTTGTGCAAGCTATCAAGGTTTCATTACCATCAATATTGGGTTTCAAAGCTCCTTGAGAGGAGAGGTTTGTGTATGGGTGCCACCTCCTATCTTGAGGATCATTAGAGGGTCATCAGAGGTTCACGAGAGCACTCAATTGGGTAAAGCATGCTTTAAAAGCTCAATGGGCATATTGAGAGTCCTATATGGAGTTTGTGTAGTCATTCAATTCATATGCAAGAGCCTTAGCCAAAAAATGTGGAGTTATGGTTTCATCTGGTCAACCCAAAGTCAACTGTGGACTTGAGAGGGTTCAAGACTTAGTTCTAAGTCATTGAGGCATGGGAAGTCACCTCAAAGTATCTAAGATATCATGTTAAGATCATATCAAGGAAATTCAAGGATTCAAGGAGTTACTAAATTAGGGTTGCAGATGATTTTAGTGTAAAATCCCCTTCTTTAGGGCCTAACTTCAAGGACAATTTTCCCTATGATGCTAGCTCAATATCACTTTCATGAAAACATGGGACTTGTTCATCATCTTCTTAAGCTTTCTTTTGAGTATAATAACTCATCCATTGAGTTTGTAAATCTCAAGTTATGATGTCAACAAGTTGGAGTCCTCAGATGAAGAGAATTTTAGGTCAACTCAAAGTAACTCACTTCCAAGGCATTTTTGATATGGAATCAAGTTTCTCCTCAACTTCAAGTGAACATTAAAGTTGTTACTTATGGTCTTAGCTTTCCAAAAAGTCCTAGAAGTCATAATTCTCATGTGTACATCTCAAGTTATGGTCTTCACAAGGCAAGGGTATTTTGGGGAAATTCATTATAGGTCACTTTCTTTAATGACCAATTACATGAACTTTGAGACCTCAAATCCAATTTTGTGCCACATGAATGTTGTGTCACATTGGTTCAACTTCAACATGAGCTTTATTTCCATTAAGTTTGATGGATTATGTGATCATATGGACCATTTTAAGCTTGGAAAAATGACTTTTGAACATGGATTGGTTTTCTACATTTACAAGTCACCAAATGACTCTGTATTGAACTTTTTGGTACCACATTGTCATCATCTTTTGGTCTTGCAAATCTTTACCACTTTTGGACCAACAAAGATGCACATTCCATGCCATATTTTCAAAATGCATACCTTAAAAGTCATGACTCGAAACTTGGTCTAAAGAGTTGTTACATGAACCAAAACAAGGTCATTGATTTCTACACTCTCCAAGTGCTTGATTGCTGACCAAAAAGGGGAGGAGCAAAGCCTAACCCGTGTGTGGTATGAAGTGGAAAGTTTGGCAAGCAAAATGGAAATTTCACAATGCAACCAACGTGGGCCTGCATGACCACTGAAAATCCATCATATAAAACTCATTTGACTTGCCCTAATCATCAGAGGGGGTAACTGTTGTGTAGGAGAGAAGAAAAAGCTCCAAAAAACTTCATTATTTTCATTTCTTCGAATTAAGTTATTCTGGAGAGATTCTTTCAAGTCTTGGTGTCAATCATCATTAGTGAAGGTTAAGGAGAAGATTGGAAAGCTTGAACAGAAGGTTGCTTGCCATTTGAAGAGTCAACAGAACTGCTCCATTTGGTCGGTTTCCTTCAACATTTTCTCTCATTCTAGGCATCTAATAAGCTTCATTTTGGTTGCATCTGAAGCCCTACCTTTGGTAGGCAATGTTTGAACCATTTGTTTGAGTGTATATTGAGTTTTTAGTTAATGTGTTCAAATTTCCGTGCCATGATTTCTCATTATTCAAAAGGCTTTTTGTGATTTAATTGTTGGATTTGGATTGCTGGTGATGTTAGCTTTCGAATGGTATAGGATTTTACCATTTTTATTGAGGTTTGATGACTGGTGTCCGGCGAGCTGGCAGGAGAAGACGACCGGAGCCCTAGCTCCGGCGTCCAGCCATCCTTCTGTTCATAGCTGACTCACCTCCGTTTGAATTATTGACCAAGCTGACTTGTTTTGTTTCCATTGGCTTGACTTTGTACACGCATGCATGTTGACTCCACCTCAGTTTAATGAAACACAATGTTTCATTAAACTCTGAGTCCATGTGTTTTCTGGGTCTGGATTACTTCTCACACCCTCCTCCTTTTGAGCCCAAACATGTTTTGTTCATGAATTCAGTGCAAATGACAATTGCTAGATGCACCCCCTTTGGCCTTTGTTTTATTTTATTTCATTTTATTTGTTGTTTTCATTTTATTTGTTTAAAAATAGTTCTAGTTATCAAAAAATTCCACAAAAATATTTTTCTAACATTTAAAAATGTTATTTAGTTTCCATGATTTTTATTTTTATTTTCCATTTATTTTCTTATTTTATTTGGAATTAAAGATTTGATGTGTTTTATGGTTCATATCTTGTTTGATCTTGATCATTTGAACCCCAATTTGAAATCCCCTTTGACTAATTCTTCTCCATCACTTAGGTGATGGATTTAAGTGTCCTTGAGGGTTGATTTGGTCCATTAATTATCATTTTTCATTTAGTTTTGATTGGACTTTTGTGGAGCCTCGAAATACCTTCGACAAGGTGGAACACCATACCTTTTGGAATTATTTGGTGGTGCCTTGAGTTGAATTTGAACTTGAATTTTGGCATGCTGTTTCTTGATTAATCAATATTTTCTTGAAAGTTTATTTGGGATTTATTGATCTTTCCTTCTATTTTTGGTGAACCTTGCAAGTCAAGTTACTTTTAGAGTTGTTTACACATGCTAGTTTGACCTAAAACCTTGGGATATGATCTTGAGTGATCCCATATGCATCTTTTGAGTCTTGTTACATCATTCTAACATACTTGAGGTGTTGTTTCACTTATCTTGGGTCATTTACATCTGTTGCTTGCATTGCAAGTTACTTTGGAGTCATGCTTCTCCACTTATTTTAGGTGTTGAGTTTGTGTTGAAACCTTGTTTCTTTCACTTGCCTTGATCTTGTTTGTGCTTGCCTTTTGTTTCTAAACTTGATTTGAAGCTCTTATCTTGGTATTTCACTTTTGCCCCTTTGTGGTTTTACCTTTGTTCATGATGATTTGGTGACATTGTGTACACTTTGAGTTTGTCATGGACATTGTTGTTGGTTTGGCATTGTTTTGTTTGCTTTGCTTTGCTTGTGTTTCAAGAATTGTATGGTTGAGATGTGCTTGTGGTGGTTACTGCCCCACACTTTTTCCTCCCTCTTTTCTTTGTGCGTTCATCTTAGGATAGCACCCTCTTTGATGATTGATGGTTGTAGGAGCTTGCTTCTCCCATTTCATCTCATCTCTTGTTGACTTGTTTAAGTCCCTTGTTTGTGTTTGAGTCTCATTTGGTTGTTGAGTTTTGTTGCATCTTTGCATACTTACATTCCATGTTTGCATTTCATCTTTTTTTGACTTGTTTAAGTCATTTTAATCTCTCATTTCTCTTCATCTGTGATTGAATTGATATGTGTTTACTTGTGCTCTTTTGCCATGATCCCTTAGGGTTCCTAGTCCCTCTATTTAAGATGGGAGTAAGAGAGACATTAGGCTTTCAATCCTTTGCATGATAACATTAGGTAGTTCCTCTTTCAATCCCAACTTTAGGAGCACATTGCGTGATAACATTAGGGTTGATCAGTTCTCCTTAGAGTCTTGTGTCTTCTCTTCTCTTCTCATAACTTTCATAAGAAACTTAATAAAGGTTGACAATTGTTGTACGCTACAATCCTTAAGTACGTGAGGAATGATAGGTGGGGGGTCTCCTCTCACCTTGTCTAGAGTGCTTAGCGTATGCCCTTTGGGCGATATGCGACACATTCGCTCTCAAGTCATAGTCTTTAGTGCAACATGAGTTTCAAATCTAACTCAACTCACTTCTTTGTCTAAAAAACACAACAAAAAATCAAACCTTTTTATCCTTCGAGATTTGTTTCAAAATCATTTTTCAGAAAGAGTGTGTTAAGTTTCAGTTCTACCGCAAATAGGCATCGTCCCTAACTGCTGAAACAGATATTTAACCTTACTCATTAAAACACTTGAACCAACCAGTGGTCGTGTTAGCTCGAACTACGTTTGCTCTGATTTCTCATACCAGATGAGGATACGTAGGCACAAGACGACGATGTCTTGGTGAGAAAACACCCCCATAGTTTCCCAAACTACGCTGACTTTGACTTTCCCATTGCACGAGGGAATACGTAGGCATAGGGCAGCGATGTCCTATCGAGTATGTTCTTTCTGTTCCCCCGTTTAGCAGCAGTTCTTAGATAGTTTTCACCCATAGATTACACAACAAGCATGGATCCCGTTGAGTACAACGTACGTGAGGGGTGCTCATAGCTTCCCCTTGCGTAACCGATTCCCGAACCTAAGATTTGGTTGTGATGACCTTGTCTTTTCCCCTTTCGTCAGGTTTTCTTCACTCGTTTCCTTTCACTCTCTTTGGGATAAATAACAAACGGTGGCGACTCTTCTGTCTTTGCCGGCCCTTTTTCGCAGCGATGCGACAGCTAGCCACTCTGTTGGGGATAAGGCCGATCCCCTATGCGAGTCAATCCTAGCGCTTGTGTGTTTTTGTCTGTGGGTGTGTATATATATGTGTTGCATTTGTACGGTATTGCATTTGCATTTTTATTTCTGCACATTATTATCATGATATTGCTGTGTTATTGGGTGGGATTGCTCCTTTGAGAGATAAGCCAAAACCTAGGCTTGAGGATATACATAACATTAGAGTGGAAAGTAGTGATGGACCTGTATGTTTTGGCATACAATAGTTCTCATGAAATTCGCGTTCAAACGAGGTTTTCCTTGAAGACATCCTATCCTGTACATTGGTCAGGAGGGGTGTTGGATCTGGAAACTGTCGACTCTGGAGACCGATCATTTGGGAGTCAGCTAAGTGAGGCCGCTTCGTTAGACTATGATGCTAAACCAGAAATGGTGAACATATCATCATTTCTCGAAAGTCTGTGACACTGACGATCACATAGGATGTCGAACCTTGTCAGATCTTAGGTCCATACCTTATGAGTAGGAGGGTTATGTAGGAAAATTAACCTCCAATCTACCCGGATTTCTTATCAGTGCGGACCTTTGATCTCTGATGTTATGAAGGTCCTATACTTTGGTCTTTTGATGTTCCGGTATTTTCTCGCCGAAGCGAAGCTCTGGTTCAACTCAGTCAGCAACACAACAATCTTGATCCCCTGTTGCATTTGCATTTTAACATTTGCATGTATTTGTGTTTCAGGTGCATATTTTTCCTTTGATTCTAGTAATCTAATCCACCATCAGTATGGAGCCTGGTTTGAAGAAGAGTGTGTTGTATAAACTCCCGACACCGGAGATAGGACCTCTACTTAAGCTTATTTTTATGGCTGATCGTAGTGTGATGGAAGACTTCAGAAAGGAGTATGGGAAGATTTTGAGCTTTGTCTGTAAGGTCTCCAAGTTTGAGTCAGGGAGTATTCACATGCTGCTGCAGTTTTATGATCCTCAGTTGCGTTGCTTCACATTCCCCAAATATGTTTTGTTGCCAACCTTGGAAGAGTTTGCTCAGTTGGTGGGAGTTCCTGTCTTGGAAGAAATGCCTTTCTGTCACTCTGAAGGGGAACCTGATTTGACCAAGCTAGCCAATGCTCTTCATTTGGATGTTTCCTAATTGGATGAAAGATGGTACGGAGGAATGGAGTACCTGGCTTCCCACTACCATTCTTGGTGTGTAGAGCTCAACACTTTGCAAAGGAGGGATGTTGGGTGGTTTTCAATGCAATCTTGGCTCTCTGCATCTATGGGATAGTATTGTTTCCCAATATAACTGACTTTGTTGATTTGGATGCTTTCCACATCTTTGCTTCTAAGAATCTTGTGCCAACTCTATTAGGTGATGTCTACCATTCAATTCATCACAAGAACAAGAACAGACGAGGAAAGAATGTCTCCTGCTGTGCACCACTGCTATACAAATGGTTTACTTCACATCTGCCTAAGTTTGGACCTTTTGTTAATATTGCAGACACAGTTGAGTGGTCAGAGAGGCTCATGGGCTTAACGTCGGAGAATATTGTGTGGTTCAACATAGATCTTCTTGGTAGTGATATTATCTTCAGTTGTGGAATCTTTCCCAATGTTCCTTTGATAGAAAGGAAAGGTGGCATCAATTATAATCCCGCTCTTGTTGTTAGACAATTTGGCTATGCTTTAATAGAACCCCTGAAGAAGGAGGAAGTACATGAATCTCTGTACTTCACATGTGTAGTTGATAGTGATGCTCTGGCTAGTTTGCAACAAGCTTGGAGCAGTATTCACCAGAAGGGAAAGCATGCCTTGGGTAAAGGTGATTGCAAAGCCTATGGGCCATATGTTGAATGGATCCAAGAGAGGGTCGAAAGGTTGTTATTGCCATTCCCGATCAGCAAGCCTCTATATCCTTTGGTAGTTGAAGAACCGACAACGGTTGACATTCAGAAGTATAATCAACTGTGGGCTGAGAAGGAAGAACTACACAAAGTGAATGGAGAGTTAGAAAAGGAGATTATTCAGCTCAGGAGCGAGAAGAATGAAGCCATCTACCTGTCCAAGATGAAGACGAAGACTCTGAATAAGATGGGAAGAGAACTGACTGAAGAAATTCATGTCAGAGAACTTCTTGGTCAAGACTTAAGAAGCATGGGTAATATCCTCAAAAGGAAGAAGAAAGAGTTAGAGAAAGCACACATAGAGATATCAAACTTCAACGCTCAATGGAATGCCATCTTGACTAACAACAAGGAGAGAGAGGATGTGCTTCGTCAGCAAATTGACAGATTGAAAAAACTCAACTCCGAATTAAAGATGAAAAAGCTCCTGGAGAATCCTCTCATCAGTACGAGAATGACCGTAAGCTATGAGAAGCTCTTGCAACATTGGAGGAGTACAAGTTAAGAGAAGATCTGAAGAAGCCCAGACTTGAAGATGCTTTCGGAGAAGGCACTTGGGAAGACTATGTTCAAGACTTGAAGGTCATGATTAGCAGGAGGGAGTTTCTTATTCATGAGTTGGTTGCCTGACCTAATCATTCGGATACGAAGGAGTTATTAGAAGAGTTCCAGACTCGCTATCGTGCCTGATGCAGTTCTCCTTATGTTTTTCTGTATTTGTTGTTATCTTGTATTCCGACCATCACCAGGATTGTTGGATGAGGTCGTATTGATGACTCTGCTATTTTCCTTGGAGCTATGTTGTATATGCTGACTCTGATCCTCATTTTATTTATGAGAGAGATTTTATGGCTCCATCTGTTGACTCTTCATTCTTCTATTGCTTTTGTGGAACTAGAATTAATAGGAAAATTTCCCTAAAAAATATTTACATGCTTGCATTTTGCATCATTTATCATATTGCGTTGCAGGTGTTCTGGTTCCATTGACCTTATTCTCTATGTGGTTTTCTCTCAGCAGTTTTTCAAGATTATAGACCAGACAATTCACTATTACTCGACTAGGGGAAATCAACAAAAAGCAATGGATCAGATTTAACTTGAGTTACAAGAGTTCAGAGATCGCATGGCGCAGTTCATGGATCTTATGCAAGGGGTTGCTAACGGCCAAGAAAAGTTGAGAATGCTTGTTCAACCTTTGATTGCTAGGGTTGATGGAAGCGAAGTTTTGTACGGTGGGACCACTGCAGTTCCTCCTCCAGCTGACAATGACACTCCTCAAGCCAATGTTATTCCAATAGTTGTTATTCCTCCGGCCGGAGGTAACCAACCCGGAGCTCATATTCCAGGTGCAGCGGGCATTATACATTGTAATATCGGTCCTCAGTGGGAGGAGGATGGACATGATGATGTCTTTTTTATGGGAGATCTGGGTGTAGGCCTGCAGTCTGATGCAGACAGAAGGTTCAAAATGATAAAGGAGAAAATGAGGAATTGGAGAACCAGAATTCTCTTGGTCTTGATATGTCTAACTTGGAGCTGATCCCAGGTCTGAAAATTCCGCCGAAGTTCAAGGTGTCTGACTTTGACAAGTACAAAGGGACGACTTGTCCCAGAGTACACCTCTGATCCTACTACAGGAAGATGTCTGCATATTCTAATGATGAAAAGTTGTTAATGCACTTCTTCTAAGACAGTTTGTCTGGACCGTCTTTGGAATGGTACTTGGGCCTTGAGGGGACCAATATCAGGAGCTGGAGAGACCTTGGAGAGGCATTCGTCTGTCACTATTAGTACAATAGTGACTTGGCGCCAAATAGAGTCCAACTTCAGAATCTTTCTCAAAGGAGCAACAAGGGGTTCAAAGAATACGCACAGAGGTGGCGTGAATTAGCTGTGAGGGTTCAGCCACCAATGGTTGAGAGAGAACTCATTAATATGTTCGTGGCAACATTTCCAGGGATATATTATGAAAAGCTGATTGGAAACATGTCAGGTAGTTTCTCATATCTGATTATTACTGGTGAAAGGGTTGAGAATAATATTAAACTGGGAAAAATTCAAGCAGGAGAAGGATCCACATCTGGTGGGGGGAAGAAATGCTTTTGGTAAGAAGATGGAAGGTGAAATGAATGCAGTGTCAGGATACAGAAATAGGAATAGGAGTAGGGCTCCATGCCAACAACAATATCAACAACAACCACAAGTTGCAAGCATCACTATTCCTGCAGCACCTCAGCAACAACCCCAGTAACAACAGTAGAACTATGCACCATGACGGTTTCAAGACCGTGGGAGAACAATGAATAGACAGTTTGACGCTCCACCTATGTTGTATTCACAACTTTTATAGCATTTACTTCAAGTTTAACTAATTCAGAAGAGAACATTGGTACCTCTAACTGGCGCGCCACTCTGGGTTATGACGCGAACGCCAGATGTGACTTCCATTCAGGCGCTCCAGGTCACAATATCGATAATTGCAAGGCTTTCAAGCATAAGGTGCAAGACCTTATTGACGGTAAGGCAATTAACTTCACTAATGATGCGCCTAATGTTGTTCAGAACCCGATGCCCAATCATGGAGCGGCCGATGTCAATGCTATTATTGAAGGAGAATAGTTGAATTTGGTAATGGATTTAGCCGAATTGAAAACGCCATTGAGCTTTGTTAAAAGCAAGTTGTTGAAAGGCGGAGTTTTTCCAGGCTTTGGGGGAAATTGTGAATGGTGTGCAGTGCATCCCGAAGGTTGTGAAGATTTGAAGAATCATGTTCAGTGCTTGATGAATGAAGGGGTCTTACAGTTTGACAGGATTAAAGAAGAGAAAGATATTGAGGTGGTTAATCAGGAGCAGGATGAGATTGCTACGATCTCGAACCCTTTCAGAACGATTAACATATCAACACCGCCAAGGCCAGCGACTGTTATAATCACCAAAGCAGGACCAGTGCCGTACGAAAGTACTAAAGAAATCCCATGTAATTATGGGGCAGAGGTCTTTTGTAATGGCCAAAAGCAAGAGGTGAGAGGAACATTATATGATGATTCATCTGTTGATAATTTGATTGGAACTAGTGGGATGACAAGAAGTAATTGGGTGTTTTCACCGCCAGAAGCCAATGTGGAGAGGCCTGACAAAGGAAAAGGCAAGGTTGTTGTAGAGGAAAGTTCACAACAAGGAGAGAAGGACGCTCTGATTAAATACGTTGAAGAGTTTATGCGTCTTATTCGAAAGAGCGATTATAAAATTGTTGATCATCTGCAACAGACTCCTTCTAAAATTTCAATTCTATCTTTGTCATTGTGCTCAGAGGCACACAAGAATGCCCTTCTGAGGATTCTAAACACGACTTACATGCCGCATGAAATTTCAGTGAATCAGCTTGAAGGGGTCGTAACCCACGTGAATGCATGCAATGGCTTAGGATTCCCAGATCTAGATTTGACTCCCAAGGGAAGAAATCATAATCACGCCTTACACATCTCTATTGAGTGTAGATGGGCAGTCTTGTCGCATGTCTTGGTGGATACTGGGTCTTCACTCAACATGTTGCCCAAGAAAGCCTTAATGAAGTTAGACACCCAAGGCGTGTTCTATACTCCTAGTGATCTTGTTGTGCGAGCGTTCGATGGAACGGGGAGATCAGTTTTTGGTGAGGTTACTCTCCCCATTCAAGTGGGACCAGAGGTTTTCAATGCTGTTTTCTACATTAAGGACATTCAACCCGCATACAGTTGTCTGTTAGGTCGACCTTGGATTCATTCTGCAGGCGCAGTCACATCGACCTTACATCAGAAGTTGAAATACATGGTTGGGGGAAATATTCTCACCGTCTATGGTGAAGAAGACATAATGATCAACCAACTATCATTGTTCAAGTATGTTGAAGTAGATGGGGAAATTCACGAGACCTTGTGCCAAGTGTTTGAAGTTGTTCAGGTCAGAGAGGAACCTTCTGTGATGGACAGAACTCCCGAGATTTCTATGTCTTCTTTTAAAGAAGCTCGTGCTGTGGTGGAGTCCAATTCCTCCCAAGGATGAGGTCAAGTGCTTAGTATCCCCAACAAGCAGGATAAGTTAGGATTGGGGTACAACCCCTCATCTTCTTCATAGAGTGATCCTCGGTATAGGGGTCTGGTGCAATTTACAAGTGGTGGGGTGATCTTTGACAGAATCAATGTCGTAATTAAAGACGAAGGGGACAATGATTATGACATGGACGCATGGATTCAGCCGTGTGTTCCTGGCCAAAGCTTGAGCAATTGGACCATCGAGGAAGTTGTCTAAGTTTCATTTGAAGAGTAATTTATTTGCTTTGATTATGTGTGGCCCTGCGTTCTGCTCAGGACGTAGTGGTTTTCATTTGTAGGGCCTTATCTTGTTTATGTTTGAACATTTGCTTTTATCATTAATCAAAAGGTGTCTTTATGCATTCAAATGTTTTGATCCCTATTTTTCTTATTTTATTTTAACAATAAAATGGCAATGTGGTTTGTGCTTGTTCGCATATCATTTTAAGCATCAATCATCATCATGCAGGTTTCACATTGTAGATGCCACCGATTCAGACTTGTCTATGACTCGGTATGACTTTGACAATCCAATATTCCAAGCTGAAGAAGAGATTGATGAAGACGAAGACCTGCCTGAAGAGCTTGCTAGACTGCTGAGATAGGAAGAAGAGGTTATTCTGCCTCATCAAGAGAAGATTGAAGTCGTCAACCTGGGTACAAAGGAAGATAAGAAAGAGGTCAGAATTGGGACTGCTTTAGAAGACAGTGTTAAGAGAAGACTGGTTAAGATGCTTCGAGAGTACAAAGACATCTTCGCTTGGTCATATGAGGACATGTCAGGACTGAATACAGATATAATGGTTCATTGTTTACCTCTTCGGGAGGAGTGTCCACATGTAAAGCAGAAATTGAGAAAAACTAGACCAGACATGGCAGTTAAGATTAAAGAGGAGGTCCAGAAGTAGTTGGACGCCAGTTTTCTTGCTGTTACGAATTATCCTCCGTGGGTCGCTAATATTATGCTTGTACCTAAGAAGGACGACAAAGTCATGATGTATGGGTTACCGTGATCTGAATAGAGCGAGCCTGAAAGATGATTTCCCGCTCCCCCATATTGATGTGTCAGTCGATAACACTGCTCAATATGCTGTGTTTTCCTTCATGGATGGCTTCTCTGCGTATAACCAAATCAAGATGGCCCCAGAGGACATGGAGAAAACAACCTTTGTCACGCCGTGGGGGTCTTTTTGCTATAAGGTGATGCCTTTTGGATTGAAAAATGCAGGGGCAACCTATCAGTGGGAGATGGTAACTTTGTTTCATGATATGATTCATCATGAAATTGAGGTTTACGTTGATGACATGATCACAAAGTCACAAATGGAGGAAGAGCATCTGGTGAATCTCTTGAAGTTGTTTGAAAGGTTGAGGAAATTCAGACTAAGGTTGAATCCGAACAAATGCACTTTCGGTGTACGGTCAGGAAAGCTATTGGGGTTTATAATCAGTGAGAAAGGAATTGAGGTCGATCCTGCAAAAATAAAAGCAATACAAGAAATACCAACTGTTGCGGTGAAAATTGGATATCAAGCTATTAAATTAACTTGAATCTTAATTCTTTTTACAACCGGACTTTATTTTATCCAAAGGAAAGGTCTAAAGAAAGAAAAACCTTTTTCGCGATGTAACGACAATGCTTAAGAGATTCGGGGATCGGGGGTTGATTATACTTAGGGAAGGTGTTAGCACCCTAAGCATCTGTAGTACTCTACAGGAACCTTTTGTTTGATTGATTGCTAAGTGTGAAATATGTACTATAGATTTAGGATTGGGAGTTGAGTGTAAAGATAAGTAAATACCTAGTTGGTTTTCTAAGTTTGCTCGCAAAGACGTCGCATCTTCTGCCTACGTATCCTGACTAGGATAGAATCAGAGCAATCGTAGTTCACCTCACAAAGGGGAGAAGAACACTTGATTATGATCAAGGTTCAGGGGGGAACAAACATGACAATGTTTGTGTGGAGTTTGACAAAACTCCCTAATCTAAGTTGTAATATTCAAAAGGGGAAGTAAGAAATCATGACAATGATTCTTACACAGAGTTGACAAACGTTTTCCTAGGGTTCTAGTTGAAGAACACTCCTAGTACAGGTGGGTTTCTTATACTTGAAGCAAAGTCTAATGGCTTCTAATCTAGGGTTAAAGTGACTTAGCAAATTCAAGAGAGGGATGAGGGATGTATCCATGACATGAAGGTCAAATGGACAGACTTTTCCTTTGGAAGTAGACAGGGGAGGCAACTGGATAAGAGCTAACAAGCTTCATCACTTGGGGGAAGAGAACAAGAAGAAAATTAACAACATAATAAATATGCATTCATGGTGACAACCATTAAATGAGTATATAATATTGATAAGCATAAAAAATGCATTGATGACAATCAAAGCAGGTAAGCAGAACAGGAACTGTGACGACATATCGAGTTAAATTAAGCTAACAGATGAAGTAACATGAACATGGTAATAACCAAAGATAAAGTCCTAACATGTTAACAAACATTTAAGAATGAGAATGCAAACAAGTATCACAAATAATTACAAGTACATCAGGAGAAAATTCATCTGCATACGTCAAAACGATCACAGAAAATACACAACTTGCACATAGTCAAAAGAGATGAAAAATTATGTAAACATGAAAATAAAAAATATGACATGAAAGTAGACGTCAATATGAACACAATGCAAAAATAATGAGTGAAAAATGATTAAAATTGAGAGAGATATGATTTTTCAAAGATTGGTGAAAAATGTCAAAATTTAATAAAAGGGTTGCCCTCCTCAGGGGTCGAACCCATGCTCGCTTGGTACAAGGCATGTTTTGGCTTAATGGTCTTACCACTGGGGTGGCTATACATCCATTGATGGAAGCCACCCCTTAAATATATAAGGGACACTTTCTTTCATGGGCTGGACAAAAACAAAGGCAAAAACATGATTTGCAAATTGGCTATAACTTTCTCGTTTCTTAATCTTTTTTGACAAAATTTTAGTGTAAATTGGGTGTTTTTAAACAAGGAACAAGATGGATCTTTTAGATTTTCAAAATTCTTCTCCTATTTAAAAATTTGATAGCATGTGTATTTTTGAAGTTTGAATGCATTTTGAGATGCACAATATGCTACAGCCAGTTCTAAATTCAAATGATCATGCAAACATGTTACATATGTGATAGTGAGTGAATCTAAATCAAGTTTATGGATGAAATCAAGCTGTTATGAAAAATGGTATGTCAAGTTGCAAGATAATGAACAAAATGCATGATGATGAGCAACTTTAATTCCAATCATTTTCTGATCAATTAAATAAAAAATAGTCAGAAACAAAAATTGAGATGCAAGTTGCAAAAATGGTATTTTCATGACATGAAGGTATCAATTCAAAGCTGCATCTTGTTTCAGTTCAATTAAAACATACTCACATGCTACAAATACACACTCAAGTGAATTCAAATCATAATTTTGATGCAAGGCAAAAATTTATGGAGTTTGGTGTTCAGGCTGTTTTTCATGTATTTGTGAAAGTGCAGGGCAGTAGGCATACTCAGTTCTAAACATTTTTGACTTAAACAAATCATGTGCACACATCATATACATGTATATAAGAAGGTATACGCAAGTAAAATGGTTTAAAACAGACTTTTACCTAAAATGACATGTAAGCTGCAAATGTGATATTTTATGGTGCAGTGGAAACTTCAAAATCAGTTTCAGGCATATTTTGATTACATGAATCACATACACAACTTACATTTATGATATTAAATGGATGCCAACAAAAATTAAGGTACAAAACAGCTTGTGTTTAAAACTGGTATGCTGGCTGCAAGTTTGATGTTTGTGCAATGCCTCAAAGTGTCCAAAACATGATTAAAGCACAAAGTCATCAAGAAAATCATACACACACACACACACATCACTTATGCATAATCAAAGATGTCTAAGCAAGAAATAGACCTCAAAACAGGCTGTGATGCAAAAAGTGATTCAGACTGCTATTGGCATTATGAAACAAAGCATGAACAAATCCACAATCATTTTCTGTCATATTCAAGTGGGACTGATTATGCACACACATTCTACATGTCATTTACACATGAAAACACAATAACAAGATAAGACATCATGACCATAACAAAAGTTCTTGACAAATTCTCAAAATGAGGCAGCTAGACTACATTTTCACAATATTACTTCAAAATGATGAAACATGATAATGTATGATTAAAGGAGAGTTTGGATGTCACTTACCTCTTTGTAGACAGGTCTTGAGCAAGCTAAAAAGCTGAGAAACCCAGAGAATCCCTTGATCACCTCTTTGCCTTGTAGCTTTCTTCCTTGTGAAGCAAAAACCACTTTTCAAGACAGTTGGAGTTGTGTGATTTCCAGCTGATTTTTTATGGCTTATACACTTGAGATATGATATATGTGATGTATTAGGAGTGTTAGAATGGTAAGAAATGCCTGGAGTGAGAATTTGGCTTTCAAAGTGGAAGAAAGTCAAACTATTAGGGTGTGGAGGTTGACTTTTGTGGAAATGAGATTTTTGAGAGGTTTGAGTGTATGGAAACCTTCTACACAATGTTTAAAGATTGTGTGGATGGTTTTGAGAGGCTTGGAGATGATAGGAATGAGTTTGGTAGCCTTTGTACCAAAACAGATTTTTGGTGTTTTTAGTGAAAAAGGTGACTTTGAGAGCAAAAGGTGAAAAGGGTGGAGGCTTTCAATCTTTCTGGTTTTTTTAGAAGATTATTCATGTCCAAAATGAGGTGAGGGAGGTCTCTATTTATAGGCAAAGAAGAGAGGGGGCAAATTTGGAAGTTTCTTCACTTTGAAGAAAGGTTTTGAACTTTTTAGATCAAACCTACACAAGAGGGTTTCCTTGGCTGCAAGGCAAGCTAAAAGTCAAGCTTCATGATGGTTTTGAAAAGGCTAAATGCAGGCTAGAGGGTGTAGCTTGAGGGCTGTGGCAGAATTGCTTTACACCTCATGCTTACTTTTTCACTTTTGAATGCAAGTTGCAAACCAACTTGCAAAGCTTGGCCTTTTGAGTTTTTCTGCATAATTCCTTTGTCTTTCATGCTACAAACTCCTCACATATCAGATATAACATGATTCACCAGCTGAGTTTGGTCAATTTTGATGAAAGAATGAATTCTTGAATTTTGACAATGTGGGACTAAAGTGAAAAACCACCAACTTGCCATGACCATAACTTTCAGCTCACAAATCCTTTTGAGATGTGCTAGTACTTTTTAGAAAGCCCTCAAATAGCTCTAAAACATTCATGTTTTCATGTTTCAATTTCCCAAAGGAACTTGGCCAAAAAGTCTCCCAAAGTTGCTAAAAAGTGAACTTAAAAGTGAAATTTCTCCAAGTCTTTTTCCCTTCTAGAAATGAATTTGATCCTAACTCCAAATCTATGCATTTTCTGATCATGGACCACTTAGGGACTTTTGTAGGATTTGTCAAGAGCTTCCAAATGAGCTTTGAACCAACTCAATTGGATGTGTGGTTAAGGAGTTATGGTTTAGCCCCTTTTAAAACTCTAATTTCCCGATTTTTCGATTACTCCTTTATCCTTGATCCAATGGTCATGAAAATTGATATGCAAGTCCAATATGACATAAGGAATAATTTTGTTTCACAACTTGAAGTCCAATTCCTAAAATTTGAAGAGTTGACTTTTCGGTCAACCGTACGATCGATCGGTGACTACCGAGTCGTCTGTTGATACTCTGGACCCCCTGAGAATTTAAAACTTCTTGAATGAAATTTATTAAGCTATATGAACTTCATGGATCATAATCTCACCATTAAAACACCTCCCAACATCAAAGTCAAACTACGGTTGACTTTTACTAGTCAAAAACCCTAATCGGGTGCCCTGAAATACACTGTTCTTGATGCTGGGGTAACAACCTCAAATTGGATTCTCAATTGACATTATATGATACCCTTGACCTTGTTTCATGATTAAATCAACTTAAAAATTGGATTGATCACAAACCCTGAAGCTTCGATTTGACTGTACAAAACCCTGATTCATCTGTAATTTGACAAAGACAAACTTGCACTGGGTTAGGGTTAGATAATTCATGAGTATGCTCCTAAAATGATAATGGGAATCTAAGGGCCCAAAATTTGGGGTGCAACACCAGCTCCGAAAACAAAAAAAGAGGTTCGTGGTTTTTTAGGTAGATTGAACTACATTGCTAGGTTCATATCTTACCTTACCGCCACATGTGAACCATTGTTGAAGCTGTTGAAGAAAGATCAGGCGGTTGTCTGGAATGAAAATTGTCAAAGGGCATTCGAAAGGATAAAAGAATACTTGCAGGAACCTCCGATACTGATGCCTCCGGTGGCCGGAAGACCTTTGATAATGTACTTGACGGTTCTTAAGAACTCCATGGGTTGTGTACTCGGTCAACACGACGAGACTGGCAGAAAAGAACATGCTATCTATTATTTGAGTAAGAAGTTCATAGATTGTGAGTCCAAATACTCAATGTTATAAAAGACATGTTGTGCACTTGCTTGGGCAGTCAAACGCCTAAGGCAGTACATGTTGAATCACACAACCATGCTGATTTCGAAGATGGATCCGATTAAATACGTGTTTGAAAAGCAAACACTTTCAGGAAGAATTGCTAGGTGGCAGATGGTCCTGACAGAATATGATATTCAATATGTTTCCCAAAAGGCCATTAAGGGAAGTGTTTTATCAGAGTATCTCGTAGAGCAACCAATTGATGACTATCAACCAATGAAGTTTGAATTTCCTGATGAGGACATTATGTTTCTGAAGATGAAAGATTGTGATGAGCCGCTACCCGATGAAGGTCCTGAGATAGGCTCCCAGTAGAAGATGATTTTTGATGGTGCTATTAATTCTTATGGCAATGGAATTGGTGCAATCATTACAACTCCCCACGGTTCTCACATACCGTTTAGCTCCAGGTTAACGTTTTTCTGCACCAACAACGAAGCCGAATATGAAGCATGCATCATGGGCATTTAAGAAGCAATTGATTTGAGAATAAAAAACCTTGATGTATATGGTGATTCAACTTTGGTCATTAATCAGATTAAAGGAGAATGGGAGACTCGTCAACCTAACCTGATTCCTTACATGAATTATGTCAGAAGGTTGTTACCTTTCTTCAACATAGTAGAGTTTCATCACGTGCCAAGAGCCGAGAATCAGATGGCATATGCTTTGGCAACTTTATCCTCGATGTACAAGGTGAATCATTGGAATGATGCTCCAAGGATTACTATCTCGCGCCTCGATAGACTGACTTTCATTTTTGCAGTAGAGGAAGTATTAGATGGGAAGTCGTGGTATCATGATATCTGAAACTTTCTCAAGAATAAGGAGTATCCACCTAGGGCATCAAACCGGGATAAAAAGACTTTAAAGAGGTTGTCTGGAAACTTCTATCTGGACAAAGACGATGTACTCTACCGAAGAAACTTTGACTTGGTGTTACTAAGATGTGTGGACAAAAAGGAAGCAGGATTTCTTATGGAAGAGGTCCACGAGGGTGCTTTTAGTACGCATGCAGGCGGACATGCAATGTCTCGGAAACTGTTGAGGGCAAACTACTATTGGATGATGATGGAATCTGATTGTTTCAAGTATGCCAAGAAGTGCCATAAATTCCAGATTTATGCTGATAAGATGCATGTACCGCAAAGTCCTCTGAATGTCATGGCGTCTCCCTGGCTCTTTTCCATGTGGGGCATTGATATGATCGGTAAGATTGAACTGACCGCTTCCAACGAACATCATTTCATCCTAGTGGTAATTAACTATTTCACCAAGTGGGTTGAAGCAACTTCCTTTGCCAATGTGACCTGGTAGGTTGTGGCTCGATTTATTAAGAAGGACATCATCTGTCGTTATGGAGTGCCCGAAAGAATCATTACTGATAATGGTTCTAATTTGAATAACAAGATGATGAAGGAACTGTGCCAGAGTTTAAAGATTGAACATCACAACTGTTCTCCTTATCGGCCGAAGATGAATGGTGCTATTGAGGCAACTAATAAGAACATCAAGAAGATTGTGCAGAAGATGATTGTTACCTATAAGGATTGGCACGAGATGTTGCCCTTTGCATTACACGGATATCGTACTTCGGTACATACTTCAACTGGGGCAACTCCTTTCTCGCTAGTGTATGGTATGGAAGTTGTCCTACCATTGGGATTCGAGATTCCTTCCTTGAGGGTGTTGGTTGACTTCAAACTTGATGAGGCGGAATGGGTGAAAGCCAGATTGAATCGACTCAGTTTGATAGACGAGAAGATATTGGCATCCATTGCGCATGGTCAATTATATCAGAGCATGATGAAGAAAGCTTTTGATCAGAAGGTGCTTCCTCAGAGCTTTCAGGAAGGTGACTTAGTGTTGAAGCAGATTCTCCCTCCACAGACAGATCATAGGGGTAAATGGAGTCCCAACTACGAAGGTCCATATGTAGTAAGGAAAGTCTTCTCCGGATGAGCCTTACTATTCTCAACTATGGACGGTGAAGATTTCACGTCCCCTATGAATGCAGACGCAGTTAAAAAATACTTTGCTTAAAATAGACCCGCTGGAATAAAAAGAAAGAAAATCCAGGCAAAAATGGGGCATCCCGGCGAACCATAAAAAGAGTGGGTTCGGGCAAAAATTAGGGATAAAAAGGAAAAATGTAAACCCGCGAAGTTGAAAACCTGAAAAGGCTACTTCGACAAAAATGGGTATCCCGGTGAATCGAAAACCCGCAAGGGAGATTTAGGCAAAAGTTAGGGATTTTAAAAGCAAACGACTCCGGTCTACATCCACTCCTATAAGTATAGTGGATTCTTGGAGGACCTGAGGGTCAATAAATCAAGTCAGTCTTTTTAAAAGACGAAGCATTGGAGAAGCATTGAAGTCATGCGAGTCATAGTCGAATCGACACACGATGGTTATCTGTACCACATTGCCGACATTCTGTATTTATTGCATTTCTATACTTTTCGCGCAACTTTCTCTTTTCAGGAGTTGCATCTGATGTAAATCTGCCTATTTACAGGCCATTTTCAATCAATGAAGCATATTATTCAGAAAGCTTTCTCTTCTTGTTTTAGCTTTTACTATTTTGTTTGCAAAAGACGCCTGATGTTTTTGATAAAACTTTGCATACATAAACTCGCGGGCTTTGCTAATCGTAATTGAAACATTGATTTTCTTGAATAATGTCATGGACGATGACCAAGATAACTTTTATCGCATACAGGGCACATTTGCTTGTTTGTCATTTGCAGGGTTCTCGTTGTTGAGATTGTTTCAAAGGTGTATCCTTAGTGAAGTTACCATATCTCTATCTCCACAAGGTGAAGATGTCAGATCAGAAGTATCTCACCGGCGATAGTGTGCACTCATCCCCAGCAGGTTGAAATTGCACTTATCATCAGCAAGTCAGGACTAGTTTTTCCGCAGCAGGCTGAGATTGCACTTATCCCCTAGAAGGTTAAAACCTAAGTTATCCCCAGAGGGTCGAAATTGAGATTCCCCAGCAGTGGTGTGCATCTATTCCTTGACAGGTATATATGGAAGTGTTTTCCCTTGGCAGTGGAACAAAGCTCAGTATTGTTTCCCCACAGGTCTTTGGCTCATTCCCCAATCAGAGGTTGATGTCGATGAGTTTTATTTCCCTAATCAGAGGTTGATTCACATTATTCCCCAAGTAGAGGTTGATACTGATCCCCTCAACAAGTATCTATCGGTGAAGTTGTTCTCCTCAGTAGAGTCCAGTGGTTATTGGCCTTCTTCAGAGCAAGATTTTGGTTTAACTTCCCAATGATTGTCTCTCTCAATCCTTTTCAAAGCAGATTTTATCCCTTATAACACAGATTCCATCCCCAGTGGAAGGATTGTCTCTCTTAATTCTCTCAGAGTGGATTATGTTCCCCACGGAGTAGGGCCATCCCCAGAAGAATGTTATTCAAGAAGGCCATTCAGGGCATTTTCCGCAGCAGAATCCAGTGGTTATTGGTATTTATAAGAGCGAGTTCTTTGGGATGTTAATCTTACTTTTTGTCCCCTACAGATCAGATCTTTACTCCTAATCCCCAGTAAAGTCGCCGGAGTAAGTTTTATTCCCCGTAGACTGGTATTCTCAATCCTCAGTAGAGAAAGTTTGGGATAAATTCCCAGTAAATCTTATCCCTTATCCCTAGCAGATCGGACTTAATTTCCAGCAAAGTAGAATCCTCGGCAGAGTGGAGTAATTCCCAACAGAGTGGTATCCCCGGTAGAGTCGTATTCTCGAAAGCCATCAAGGACTATTTTCCCCGGTCGAGTGTTTTGTTCCCTCAGAAGAGTTGTATTTTGGAAGGTCGTTCAGGGCATCTTCCTCAGCAGATTTGATTTGATCCCCAGCGGAGCGGATTTATTCTCAGCAGAGCAATTTTTCCCAGGAGAGTTCTTTTCCAGGAGGCCATTCAGGGCTCGTCTTTCCCAGCAAAAGTCCAATCATACTTGGCACACCCGGTCCCCCCCAGCGGAGTTGGCTTCTTCTCTTCAGCATTTATTTTGCTGGAGTGGTTCCTTTGCATTTGCATTATGCACAAAATCCTCCCAAACGTGTAGCATTTCCATTTCGTATGGAGCATTACGCCATATTCAAACATATGCATTTGAAACATAAGCCATGTTGTTACCTCTTGTTTTCAGATGTATCTCCAGCAGATAACAAATATTCTCTCGAGCCTGTGTGGTATCCAGACCCCGACAAGACTTATTTATAGATGTGTTCATCTTACTGTTTGTCATCTCCAGCAGATATCAGTATATTTCATGAGCCTGTGTGGTATCCAGACCCCAGCGAATATTGATTGTTTTTCTTGAGCCTGTGTGGTATTCAGGCCCCAATAATAATCCTTGGCAGATGTGTTCATCTTGTCACATTCTCCTCAACAGAGTTTACTTATTCAAGTTTGTTCTTCCCCAGCAGATTTCTTCTTTCAGATTGTGAATCGACGGATTCTCTTCTCAACTTCGTGTTGAGCCGGCCTTCGGGTTCGATGCCTGTTTTAATTAACAGATGCTTGCTTGGATTAACAGATGTTCTCAACTTCGTGTTGAGCCGACCTTCGGGTCGATGCCTGTTTTAATTAACAGATGCCTGCTCGGATTAGAAAATGTTCTCAACATTCCCGTTGAGCCGACCTTTGGGTTCGATGCCTGTTTAGTTTAGCAGATGCCTGCTTGGATTAGTAGATGTTCTCAACTTCGTGTTGAGCCGGCCTTCGAGTTCGATGCCTGTTTTAATTAAAAGATGTTTCTCCTGACTGTGTGTTGTTACTTTTTAATTGATGATGAGTTAGTTCGTTTCCTTACAACTATTAGATACAGTTTCTCTAGTGTTTATTTTCCACTCCAGTGGACTTTCTATGCAGGTTACTTTTTTGCAGTTTGCAAATTTTCAGGTTCGTTTGTATTCAACCACCTTCGACCTTGAATATTTGAAAGCTGTTCGCTTTTCATCCCTTCAGGTCCAAGTCGTTTGAATATGGGCAGCTGTTGTACCCCAAAATTTGACCAACCTTTTTCTTTTAACTTGGTTATGTTTCTTTTCATTTAGCATTTGCGTAGCATTGTTATTGGCAGTGGATCAAGAGTTTTTGGCTTGTCATTCAAGAGGAGAGCTTCTTTGTTCAAGATCAAGCCAGGGTACTTGTGCAAGCCATCAGGGTTTCATTACCATCAAGATTAGGTTGCAAAGCTCCTTGAGAGGAGAAAGTTGTGTATGGGTGCCACCTCCTATCTTGAGGATCATCAGAGGGTCATCAGAGGTTCATGAGGGCACTCAATTGGATAAAGCATGATTTAAAAGCTCAATGGGCATCTTGAGAGGTCTCTATGGAGTTTGTGTAGTCATTCAATTCATATGCAAGAGTCTCAGTCAAAGAATGTGGAGCTAGGGTTTCTTCTGGTCAACCCAAATTCAAATGTGGACTTTAGAGGGTTCAAGATTTGGTTCCAATTCATTGAGGCATCGGAAGTCACTGTTGCACCCCAAAATTTGCCTAACCTTTTCTTACTTGGTTTATGTTTCATTGCATTAGCATATCATTGATCTAACATTTGCATAGCATAACATTGTTCATTTAACAGGGGATCAAGTGTGGTTTATATCCAGAGGAGCCTATCTAGAGGTCTTATGCAAGCTTGATAAGTCATCATAGTCATCAGGAAGAGGGTTGGGTTCTTGAGAAGTTCAGTTGCTTGTATATGGTTAATCTCCTAATCTGAGAACTAATTGAAGATCATCAGTGGATTGTGAGGTCTTGATCAATGAGAGAGGGTGTGGATAGAGCTCATAGAGTGCCTTGGGGGTCATGGTGGAGCTCATATAAGTCATTGTGCCAAGTGTGAAGAGCTTCAGTTGAAGGTGTTGCAAGTAGGGTTTTCATCTGAGTAATCCTAAGTCAACTGGGCAATTGAAGAGGATCAAAGCTCAGTTCTAGGTATTTGTAATCATGGATAGTTGTGTTGAGACACATGATATGATATTCCAAGATCAATCCAAGAAAAGTTCAAAGTGTGAGAAGTTACTAAATTAGGGTTCTCAGGGTAAAATCCCCTATTTAGTGCCTAACTTCAAGACCACTTATCTCAAAATACAAGTTTCATATCCACTTTTGGCCAACATGAAACTTGTAGAGCATGCTATTATCTTTAATTTCAGTACTAGAAGTCCTCCATTAGATTTATAGAACTCAAGTTATGGTCCAGACAAGTTACATGTCATCTGAGGAATGTGAAATTTGTCTGTGAAAGTTGACCAACTTCGAAGGAACTTTTGACCTAGAAGGGTGTTTCTCCTAAACCTTTGGCCAACATGAAAGTTGTAGGGCTTGATCTTAGCTTTCCAAATTGTACTAGAAGTCTTCCATCTTATTTGTATAACTCAAGTTATGAGGTTTACAAGTTAGGGGTATTTTGGGAAAGTAAAATTATAGGTCATTTGGCATTATAGGTCATTTTCTCCATCTTTCAAGCTTCAAATGCAATTTTGTTCAACACAAAACTTGCTCAAAATGATGTTTTTAGGTTAACCATATACTCATGATGAATTGATTTGGATTTAGGTGAGACTTGGTTTGATGATTTTTGCAAAAGGAAGAATTTAAAGGTATTTGATTGAAAAATTCATGATCAATTTATTTGTGCTCAAAATGGACCATATGAATACTCATTTTGATTAGAAAAGACATTCTAAACAATTTGGCATTTTTAGAATTTACATTTGAGGTCAATTTCATGGTGATATGGTTTGTAACTTCACAAATAAATAACACCTCATAACTTGGTTATTGAATGGATTCAAGGACTCAAATCACTCTAGACTACCTCACAAGACTACAAGGAGAATATTGAAAGCTTCCAAGGAAAGTTTCAAGTCATAACACGCATTTACCATGGTTGGTTTTTGGAAGGAAATTTGAAAATTGGTTTTTTGTTTTGGGCCTCCATTGGATCAAAAAAGCCCACAAACACTTTCTATTTAAGTTCTGTGAATGAATTGGAACGTTTTTGGAGATCATTTCGCACCAGAACCAAGGATTGAAGTTGGAGCTTGAAGAAGGGAGTTGAAAATCGTGATTTCCATTTCAAGTCAGATCCAAGCAAATTGAAGTTGCAAACACGTTCCTCATCAAGCATTGAGTGGATCTGCATAGTTTTGAGGCCAGAATCGTGTTCTAGATACCTCAATTTGAAGCTCAAAGTCAGGTATGTAGATTTCAAATTTAAACTGGTTATAGCATGATCTAAGCATGATTAGTATGTGGATAGGTTTTGAATTGAGATATAGATGAAATCTGGATCAGAAATTTGAGGTTTAGAGACAAATTAGGTGATGACATAATTTCTGTTTGGATGCGAATTGATCTGATCTTGAGGCTTTGATACAATTGGAATAGCATGTGATGATCAGTGATAGATGAGGATTACATTCATACCAATAGTTTGAGTTTTGGTGAGAGTTCAGATTGAAGTGCATTTTGAGATCTTCTTCGTGTTTTAAAATCTAGTAGGATTTAGAGGAATTGGAGATCAAATTTGAGTTCTACGTGGAAAACTGAATGGAATCATGTAAAGTTTGTTAAGTTTCCATGACCTGTAAGTACATGCTCACCGGAGAAGATGACCGGAGGTCATCTCCGACCACCGTCTGAGAGCTTCCCTCCATCTGAGAGTTTAAACGAGGACGAAGGCTATGGTTCATTGGATCTGACTGGAAGTAGGACTTTGTATGCACATCGTGTGGTCATGACTTGATCTGAGGGTTTGAGTTTTGGGATGAAACGCATCGTTTCATTAATCCTGGCTGGCAGCTACGTGGCGTGTGAGGTGGAGCATGTGTGAGCCTTTAGATTATCTTACTGAGTCCATTGATCCAACGCATGTGATATTTTCTGGCTTATTTGATTTTCTTAATTCATTTTCTTTTATTTTTAATTCCATTTTCTTTCTTTAATTCATTTTAATTTCATTATTTGTCAGAAAAATAAAATAAAAATATCTCAGTGAGCCTCTCTTAATGTGTGATTTTTCTGTGGTGTTTTATTTCATTTTTGTTGATTTTGCAATTTAATTTGATTTTTCTTATTTTATTAATTTCTTTATTTTTGCATATTTGATACATCTGTTTGTTGATTTTTGTTCTTGCAATTGGTATGGATTCTTAGGCTGATGTTTTGCTAGATTGTAGGTTAGAGATGTATGTTCCCTCATGAATTTTCTCTTGATTTTTAGATAATCATAGATTCTGTTTTAGATTAGGTTTTTAGGGCATTCTGTTTCATGGTTTCCCTTTGACACTTTACAACTTAGGGTTTTATTAGTTGCCTTAGAAATTGAATTAGGCTCTGATTTTTGGACTATAGGTTCTTTACATTTGTATGTTCCCTTAGGAAAATTTATAGATTTTTAGAATCTAGTTTGCTATTTTAGATAGAATTTGCAATTAAGTTGTTCAATTGGTGCTCTTAACTTGGTGCTTGCTTTGTTTTGCCTTCATTGGTGGCTTTTGGTGCATGATGAGCTTGTGATTCTTCTTGGATGTTGTTAAGGGCATGTTGTAGCTTCTGTGTAATTGATTGTGGAGCTTGGCTTGGAGTTCTTCTTTCCTTTTGGTAGCTTCTTTGTGGCTTATATGAATTAGGGTTTAGGAGAGAGTTTAGAAGTAGTTTTCTTTCTTCCTCAAACATGGATTCCTTTGATTGCTTTACATTCTCATCCTATGATTCAACGTCCATATGTGAAAGCCTCATCTTTCCTTTGGAAGGATGTATGGCATTTTACAATAGGTAGAACCTTTGAGGATGCCTTTCTCAAATGATTGGTTGAGTGTCAGGAGGGATTCCTTTGGTTTCCTTCCTGCTTCCCATCATCAGTCTAATATTCTTGATGTTGTTTCTCTTCTCTTGTGTTGGAGCTTGTTGAAGCATGGAGATGGAGACTCCTCTTGGAGATTGCTTGAAGTAGTTTGTTTGCAGACTGTTTGTCTGTTTGCTGTTTATCTGCTTTGCTGTTGAGCTGTTTTGCCTGCTGTTTTTCTGACTGCTCTGCTTTGCTTGTATGACTGATTGACTATGTGGTGCATTAGTAATAGGCTTCACGTAGATAATTATAGGCCTAGGAGAATCCTAAAGGTTGAGAATAACTCCCTTTGCTTGTTAGCATTAGAGATTGAGTTTCTCCCTCTGCTTGTATTTTTACTGTGTGGCTTTGCTTGCTGGTATTTGGTTGAGCTTAGCTCCCTTGCCTGTGTGGTATGTGGCCTTTGTGCCTTGATTGTTTAGAAGTTGAGTGCGATTCCTTCTGCTTGTTTGTTGCATTGCATGCATTTTATTTACAGTAATTTCTATACAGTTCTTTGCTGTTTGTTTTCCTTTGCCATGTTCATCTAGGAACTCTGACTTCTCTTGTGCAAGAGAAGTTATGACAGACATTAGGGTTCTAACCATGCATGATAACATTAGTTATCTTCCCTTCTAACCTCAACCATAGGATCAATCTTGCATGACAACTTTAGGATTGGATCAGTTCCCCTTTAGTGCGTCTTTTCTCTTCTCATCTTCAAACAAAATCAAAAATACAGTAATAAAGGTTAATTGACGTCGTACGTTACGAGCCTTAAGCTATCTGAGAAAGAATTGTTGGAGAGTTTCTTTTCAACAGTATGGATGTTTAGTATGGTACCCTTTGGGTGACATGTGACACATTCACTCTCAGGTCATAGTCTCTAGTGCGATATCAGTTGCAAACATCCATAAAAGATACTTCTCTAAAAAACAGAAAACAAAGATCAAATTCTTTTTATTCTCTTGGACCTTTAATCCCTTGGAAACTATTTTTCATAAGGAGAGTTCTGTTAACTCCCGGTTCTACCGCAAACGGTAAATGCCTAAGTCTCCAAGGGTCGAGTTGCATACACCAACTGCTGGAACCATTTGTTAACCTTACTCGGATAAAAAAGACAAACCTGTGTCTCTCGTGCCTGAACTACGTTTGCTCTGATCTTTCGCGCTGTGTGAAAGTACGTAGGTACAAGATGCGATATCTTGGCGAGCAACCTTTCCCCGTAGTTAGGCGAACTACGTTGACTCTGATTTCTCGTTCCAGACGGGAATACGTAGGCATAAAGTGCGACACTTTGCCGAGTCATTTTCTTTTCTTTTCAGACCAGACTTTTAGGTCAGATAGATGTAACAAACCCGTCAGATAAACACAACAAGCGTGGATCCCATCGAGTACGATGGAAGTGAGGGGTGCTAATACCTTCCCCTTGCGTAACCGACTCCCGAATCCAGGACTTGGTTGCGATGACCATTCCTTTCCCTTTTTCGTGAGGTTTTCTCTGAGCGTTTCCTTTCCCTCCTTTGGGATAAATAACGCACGGTGGCGACTCTTCTGTCTTGCCGGCCTCGTTTTTCTCAGTAGCGACAGCTGGCGACTCTGCTGGGGACTCTGGTTCCCTATGCGAGTCAATCCTAGCGCTTGTGTGTTTACCTGTTGGGTTTTATTTATCGCATTTACTTTCTGCATTTTATTTTCAGTATAATATTATTATTGTGCTGTTGTGGGAAGGGGCTCTAATGAGTGAGAAGCCAGACCCAGGCTTGAGTGTACTTAGAATTAATTGTGGAAATTAGTGGGCGCGTGCTTGCTTTGCAGGCATTAGTGTCTCATGAAATCCACGTTCAGACGAGGTTCTCCCGATTGACTTCTTTTCCAGCCCTTTGGGCTTGAGGGGTTGTTGGTTTGGAGGATTGTCGAATCTGGGGACCGATTATTTGTGACTTAGCAGAGTGAGGCCACTTCAAGGAATGATGATGCCACACCTTCTGGGTATCGTATCATCGCTCTTGAAAGTCTGTGACGCTGGGGAACGCATAGGATGCCATACCTTGTCTGTGATTTAGGTCCATACTGTCGCTACTGCGAAAATCGGCGCCGGCTGAACAGAAGAGTCGCCACCGTGCGTTATTTATCCCAAAGGAGGGAAAGGAAACGCTCGAGGTAAACCTACCGCAAAACGGGGAAAGGAATGGTCATCGCAACCAAATCCTGGATTCGGGAGTCGGTTACGCAAGGGGAAGGTATTAGCACCCCTCACGTCCGTCGTACTCGACGGGATCCACGCTTGTTTTCTGTCGAAAGGATTGTTATTCTATCTACTCTACAGGTCTGGGGTTAAAGGAAAAGAAAATGACTCGGCAAAGTATCGCACTTTATGCCTACGTATTCCCGTATGTAACGAGAAATCAGAGTCAACGTAGTTCGCCTACCTACGGGAAAGGAGGGGAAGGTTTCTCGCTAGGATATCGCATCCTATGCCTACGTACTTTCATACAGCATGAAAGATCAGAGCAAACGTAGTTCGGGCCACGCACGACACAAGTCTGTTTTGATTGCTTTTATCTCCTTCTGAAAAAGGGTTTTTCTGCTTAACAGTCCAAGCGGACAAAAATGACGTTTTGATGAGTTCACATTCTTTTACGGAAGAAGTGTCTTTTATTGTGTTTGAAAGATTTATTGTGTTTTTCTGTTTGTTTTGAGAAAGAAGAGACAGAACTCCCACCTATGGTTGACAAGGGAATCATACTAACCTAATGTTATCATGCATGGGTTAAGACCTAATGTCTATCATGTTCCTCTCTTGCGCAGAGAGAAACAGAGATCCTAAGGGATAAACGGAAACAGAAACAATAGCATATATACAATAAAGTAGTAAAATGCATGAATGCAACAATACAAGCGAGGCAAGGGAGTCCCACTCAACCTCGAACCTAGAAAACAACAGGCAAAAGCGAACAAAATTCGCTTTCAACCTAACAGATTAATTGGCAAACAATACAGTCCGGGAAATTCAAACAATACATCAAAAGCTATAAACAACAAAAATAAACAGCAAACAGCAAATTTGCACAGCAAGCTCCATCAACATCTGTCTTCAAGTCATCTTCAAACATCTATACGCTTCAAGCAAGCATCAATCTTCAAGGAAAAAGACTCTAACAGTAAACACCTTCAACAGCTTCAAACAGCAGCAGTCAAATGCACAGCTTCAACAGCACAATCTTCATCTTCAAGCAAGGTCTCTATCTTCAATCTCTCATGGCTTTTCTTCAAATCAAAATCTCCAGGATGAGGAACAATCAACAGAATGAATTGGGATGCTAAACAGTTAGTTGACCACCAAAGGTGGCAAACAGACTGTTTAACAAAATGTAGAATGTTTCTCTCAAGAGTTATATCTCTTAGATACTGTCACCAAGCCTTCCAAAGGAAGGGGGTGAGTATCCTAGAGAGACTCTGCATCATAGAGAGGGATGGAGGCAAACAAGACCTTCCATGTTTATGAAGCAAGTTTCTATTCTAAGCTCTACCTAGCTCCTAGTTCCTATAAGCTTCAACAGCTGCAAGCAAGCTACAATCTTCATCAACTCTTGAACTGGATCTTCACTCCTTTTGTCTTCAATGGCTTCATCAACAAAGTCTTCAGCTCAAACCCAAACCCCAAGCAGGCCCAATACCCCACACAGTCAAACAATAACCCTAGAAAGGGCACACCACACAATCAATCAATTACAGAAATATACTAATAGTATTAATATAATAGGGGAAATTCTAATCATTTTCTAAGGGATCTATCACTTACCCATAATACCCCTATAGTCCCATCTCCTAATTTGTCCTAAAACCCCAAAAAGAAATTTGTTTTGTTACACCTATGTCATCTTCACAACCCTAATTGACTAGCCTAATATTTTCTAACTAAACTACCTAAAATAAATCCTAAAAAATTGGTATAAAAATCAGGGGGGCACCTAATATCCATATCTAGTTGTACTAAAAATAATGGGATGAAAATCCTAAAGGAAGCTCTTAAACTAAATTCAACAAATAGTAGCATAAACCAAAAGAATTAAAAAAAGCTATTAAATGTAAAAATATACAAAAAATATGAAAATGAAGTAAAATGACAATTTTATGTTTTCATATTTTTCTTGACAAAAAATAGAAAATGGGAAAAAAAGTCTCATCAAAAAATAATGTTTTTTCATTTTATTATGAATTTTTAAAGTGAAATAAAATTTAGAGTGAATTATTAATGGAAATGATGAGGGGGGTATGAATAGAAATAAACTTCAGTTATTTGGTGCTTTGGGCCCAGAAGGTGGGGTGTAAGGAGTAAGCGCGCCTGGGCCCATCTGGTTATTCAGAAAACAAAATAAATGCAAAAGAAAAAAAACAGAACACGGTGTGAATAGCATTGAAACGCAGTTAAAAATATGATTGGGCTTGGAAAGGGGGTTCGGATAGCAATGCTTGCTAAGGCCCAGCCAGCGTTTTAATGAAACGCTGCGCTTCAAGCGCCCAGACTTCCCTCCAAATTTTCTTTGAATCTCAGCCAATAGATCCTTCTCCAGTCAACAAGGTCAGCGCGCGCTCAATGGTGGGGATTTCGTCTTCAACCTTGGTCACACTAGGGTTTCTGAATCCATGGATGCACGAGCTTCATGCATCAAACTTTCCACCACTCATTCTCTCTCATCTCTCCATCAAATGCCACGATCCAAGAACCAAATTCACTCTATTTCTTGCGTAGAACACAACCATGGTGTTGGTTTGTTTTAAATCACCCTCTATCATCCAAACCGAAAGGGATAACATCAAGAAATCAAAATTTCACCAGGTTTCAATCATCACCAATCTCACTATTCTTTGTACAAAAACAATCCTTATGCCACACTGAACAAATCTAACTAATTATCTAAGATTATAACATCCTAATCACTATGTTCTAGGTCCAAACCGAATTTGCACTCACATGTCAACCTCCATGAAATCTTGCCTAAAGCTCCAGAATCATTCATCTAACCACCTAAACCATGTTTAACCTAACAATTCTCTATCATGCTACCTAATTCAAGCCAAAATGTGAGAAAAACTAACCTGGTAAAAAGTTGAAAACAGATGAGGATCCTCTTCAATCCACAACTTGCAATGCTCCAAGACCACTCAGTGTGCTATAATCTTTCTTCTGTATGCAACAATTCTTGCTCAAACCACTTGGATCACCATAACCAACTTCAATTGCACTTGGATGAGAGAAGATTGCATAGCACGATTCTTGCAGTTTCCTCTTCAGATCTTGCTTGTAATCTACTCAGGGATGATTATTGAATGGGATTGGATCATAAAATTGAATGAATGATGAAGAATTAAGAAGTTTTGAAGGAATTTGCAAAAATGCAAGATGGAGTGAAACTATGAATTTTGGATCCAAATGAAGTTAACCCTTTCATGGATCAGCTCTAGGGTTTATATAGATGATGATGGAAAGTTCTGGAAGATGCTAGATTAATCCCATGAGAAGTTATTCATATCATTGCATGAGAAAATGAAAATGGCCAAGTTGTAAAACCAACTCTGCATTGCCTTGTTACAGCCCCTCAAAATCTCTTGAATTTCTCTTTTCATGACAATTAGAGAGTGTAGAAACCATCCCTTGCCTTGCACCTTGGTTCTAGCTTGATTTGGCAAGTGTATCTTTCCTTACAAACAACTTAAGATAACTCCAATTTCTTGACTTCAAACCAAAAAACTAGTATTGCCAATGATCTTAAAATGCAATTTACCTTCAAAATGGTTGGTCATATGCTTGGTTTTGCTTTTGTATCAAAAAAATCACAATTTTGGTCATTTAAAAAGGTACTTTTCCCTTTAATATTGGTCACTTTTGCAAATCTAGGTTCCATGCATTTCCAACTTGCCACAACCACTTTTCTAGACTAAGAATGTCATTTGGAGCAAGTTTGATGTTGAACATTTTTTCATTTGAAATTTGGAAATAGGAGTTTTGGGCATATGCTTGAAATGACCTGTAATTCTACTTTCCCAAAATACTCCTGGCTTGCCAAGATCATAAGTAGAGTTCTACAAATCAGATAAAGGCATACCATACCTTTATAGAAAGCTAAGATCATGAGGAACAACTTTCATGTTGGCCAGAAATCCATTTGAAAACTCATTGAGGGGTAAAAGTTGCTTGGAAGTCAAGTAACTTTCACAGACAAATTTTAGTGTCCTCAGATGATCTGTAACCTGCAAGATCCATAACTTGAGTTCTATAAATCTCCTTGATGTCTTCCACCACTCAAATTAAAGGTCTTGAGATCCTCTACAAGTTTCATGTTGACCAAGGATCCATTTGAGACTTGCATTTTGAATTATCTTGCTTGGAAGTTTACCCTAAATCAGGGGATTTTACACAAAAACCCTAATTTAGAAACTTCTCTTCTTCTTGATTTCTTTTGATCTCTCCTTGGCACAACACCACATCCATATCCACACATCAAATGAGGCATCCCACATCTTTCAAACAGGCCTTGATGCCCTTCAATCAAGCATTTGACCTAGGGTTGACCTAGGGTTGACCTAGATGAAACCCTAGTTGACTGTCTTCAACTGCAGCTCTTGTAATCACATCAATGACTTGTCTCACTTTCAAAATGACCCTCTAGGTCTTCCGTGATGTCTATATACCCTCCATGCTTTCAATTCATAGCTCACAACTTCTCTGATGATCTTCAAACCCCCTCAAGATAAGAGAAAGATCCACTGCTTGGTCCACTAACTTCTCAAACTTCAATTTCTTTCTGATGACTTGGATAGGCTTGAATTTGAATAAGAACCTCTTGATAGGCTCATAGAGATAAGAATGGCACTTGGTCCCTTGTTGGATGACTTGCCCATGCTATGCTATGCAGATGAATTAATTATGTACATGACCTAATATGCAAATGCTAAAGCTATGAGACATAAACCAAGTGAAATAAGTTGAGCAAATTTTAGGGTGCAACACATACCTGTGAGCGGGGTCGGGTTATTGCAGGAAACCTTAACTTTCAGACTACTCGGTTTTCTTGATAGTGAATCAGTGTTGTTGGGTTTAGAGGTTTGGATCATCAGAGATGTGGTTGTTCTCGACAGTGTGTATTTATTGGTCCTTTTCAAGGTTGTGCTATCAGAGCAGTGTTATGATTGTGTTGGATCAGAGCTTTGGTCTTCTCAGCAGCTATCTTGGTCCCCTGTTGCATGTTTTCATTTTGCATTTTGCATACTCATTTGCATATCATTAACGTGTGTCTGTGTTGCAGGTACGTTATCCCCCGGTTCAGATTTTCTTGCCTTCTGTTGTGTTATTATGGGTTCTCTGAGGAAGACTGTGGCCTATAAGCTCCCCACTCCAGATGTTGCTCAGTTGTCCAGTTTGATTGCTTTGGCAGATGATACTATGAGAGGTGAATTCAGAAAGTCTTATGGGAAGCTGCTCAGTTTGGTCCGTAAACCTTCTGTGTATGAGTTGAATGGGTTGTACGCCTTGTTGCAGTTCTATGATCCTCCTTTGAGATATTTCACTTTCCCAGACTTCATTCTTGCACCTACATTAGAGGAGTATGCTGATTTATTGGGTGTGCCTATCAGGAGTCAGATGCCATTTGTTCATATGGATGTTGAGCCTAATCTGGCTAATCTAGCTCTTTCTCTTCATCTGGATGCCTCTGAGTTGATCTTGTCCAGTTGGAACGGGGTTCCTGGTTTCTCTTTGCAGTTCTTAGTTGGGAAAGCCCAACAGTGTGCCAAGGACGGTTGTTGGATTGTGTTCAACGCCATTCTTGCTCTCTGCATATATGGTATCATTTTGTTTCCTAACATGCCTGATTTGGTAGACTTGGACACCTTTCATATTTTTGCATCAGGGAATCCAGTTCCTACCTTGATTGGCGATGTGTATCATTCCGTCCATTATAAGAACGAGAATAGAAGGGGTAAGAATGTATCATGTTGTGTGCCCTTACTATATAGATGGTTTGATAGTCACCTACCCAAGAAGGGTCTCTTTGCTTCATCTGCAGCCACAACTGAGTGGTCTGAGCGATTGATGGGTTTATCAGCAGAGAGTGTTGTTTGGTTTGATAGAGATATGTTGGGTTCCGAAGTTATATTCAGCTGCAGTGGGTTTCCGAATGTGCCTTTGATTGGAAGAAAGGGCTGTATCAACTATAATCCATCTCTACTTGTCCGACAGTTTGCTTATGCTTTGAGATCTCCGCCAAAGGATGAAGAGGTGCAGGAATCTATGTACCTCACTGGTCTTCTAGAGGGGTATATGTTATCTAAGCTTCAGCATGCCTGGAATGATATCAGTAGACGAGGGAAGTCATTGTTGGGGAAAAGTAATAGCCAAGCCTACGCTCCGTATGTGACCTGAATCAGAGCCAGAGTAGAGATTATAGGGATGCCTTTTCCACCTGCTAAGCAGGAATGCCCTCTAGTGGTGGAAGAGCCTACTACCGTGCCTATTCAGCAGTATAATCAGGTGTTACCTGAGAGAGAAGAGCTGAAGAAGGCAAATGCAGAGTTAGAGAAAGAGTTGGCACAAATCAGAAGCGAGAGAAGTGAAGCCGTCCACTCCTTCAAGAGGCAAACAAAGTTGGTGAACAGATTAGGCACGGACTTGACTAAGCAGATAGCTGATCGTGAGTGCTTGGGTCTGGACTTCAAATCTGTTAATGATGTATTGGCTACTAAGAAGCAACACTTGGATGAAGCATACCGAAGAATATCCAAGTTTAATCAGCAGTGGAATGCCACCATAGCCAACAACAAAGAGAGGGAGGATAAACTGAAACAACAAATCTCCAAACTAAAGGCTCAGGTGAAGGCTAGTGAGAAGAGGTTTGATGAGGAAACTGCTCGCAGATATGCCGCTGAAGACCTCCTGAACAAAGCTCTCGCTAACTTGAAAGATCGCAAGCTGAGGTTCGAGTCCAAGAAGCGAAAGTTAGAAGATTGCTTTGGCCAGGGAGCGTGGGAAGATTCAGTTGAGGGTCTCTAGTATACTATTATGCAGAGAGAGTTGCTCGTCAAAGGGTTACTCGCTCGTCCTGATCACCCCGAGACCAGAGAGTTGCTAGAGGAGTTTCGTGCCCGCCGTCGCACTTGATTATCTTTGTAGCTCTTTGTATTTTTCTGATTCTTACTGTAGGTTGACCATCACCAGGCCTGTTGGTTGAGGTCATGCTATTGAGTCTCTTTGTATTCATTGACCTTGTACTACTGCCTTGTTGGCCCATCTATATATGAGATGTTATTCCAGTGACTAGATCCAGACTTCTTATTCTCAGCACTTGCACTCTGGCACTCGAATCGGGGGGAAAATCTCCCCAACGCACAGACACACGTTTGCATTTGCATAAATCATTTGCATAGCAGGTACCTTGTACTGTTCTCCTAACCCTCTGTTGATGCAGGTTCCAGGATTGCCGACCAGCGACTTCGTCGCTACTCTACCAGAAGCAACTGTAAGAAAGCCATGGATCAGATGCAGACTGAGATGCAAGAGATGCGCGATAGAATGGCGCATTTCATGCAGGTGATGGAGACTGTGGCCAAGGGCCAGGAACAGCTGCAAACTCTGGTGCAGCCTCTGATTGCTAGGGTTGATAGTTAGGGTGTGCTACATGGCGGATTTGCTAATCATCCTTCTCGAGTCGGGACTCCTCGAGTAGATGACACGGTACCGGTGGTTGTCCTCAATACGACTGAGAATGATAACAAAGCTGAGAATGTGGATGTGACGGGGAATGCTGGTTTCAATGTTGGCACTGGGAATGCTGGTCTTGGTGCTGGGAATACTGGTATGGGTATTGGTATTGGCAACGCTGGTTTTGGTGGTAATCAAGGCTATGGCAATCAGGGTTACAGAAATCAGGGTTACGGCAATCAGGGCTTCGGTAATGCAGGTTTCGACAATGCAAGCCACAATGGTGTTGGAATGGGCGTTCACAATGTTGGTTTTGGGCCAGGTGCTGGAAATCAAGGTTTTAGTAACATGGGATACGGTCCTAGGATCAATCAGGTTGGTTTTGGTCCTCATACTGCTTATGCTGAGTATGGTAATGAGGATTCTCACTGGGGCGAAGATCGCCAGGAAGATGCTTTCCCTCCTCCAGGCAGGGATCTTGAGATGCCCGCTGACAATGATAGAAGGTTCAGGTTGTTGGAAGAACAGATGAGGAATCTTGCTAATCAGAACTCCACGGGGCTGGACGTGGCTAACATGGGATTGGTCCCTGGCTTGAGGGTACCAATCAAATTCAAAGCGCCCACGTTTGACAAGTACAAGGGGGATACGTGCCCGAGAGTTCACGTGCGATCTTACTACCGGAGAATGTCCACCTACTCTGATGACGAAAAGATGTTGATGCATTTTTCCAGGACAGCTTGTCGGGACCGTCATTGGAATGGTACATGGGGTTAGAGCCTACTCAAATCGGTAGCTGGAAGGAATTAGCAGAGGCTTTTGTCAAGCATTACCAATACAACAACGACCTTGCGCCAAACAGGGTCCAGCTCCAAAATCTCTCTCAGAAGAATAATGAGAGTTTTAAAGAATACGCCCAGAGGTGGCGTGAGCTAGCTGCCAGGGTGCACCCGCCCATGGTTGAGCGTGAGTTGGTGGACATTTTTGTGGGCACTTTCTCTGGATTGTACTATGACAGGCTTATCAATTGTACAACGGCTAATTTCTCCGAGTTGATACTCTTGGGGGAACGTATCGAGAATGGTGTTAAGATTGGTAAGATTCAAGCGGGTGAGTCAACCTCAGCTGGAGGTGGTAAAAAGGCTTTTAGGAACAAGAGACAGGGAGACACCAATGCAGTATGTAGTGATCGGAGAAGGGATAGAAGTCGGAATTGGCACAGGCAGCAGGTCGCCAGTGTAACAATTCCTGTACCTCAATAGCAACAACAACAACCGCAATAGCAACAGGGACGACAGAACGCTGCTCCACAGAGATATCAAGGTCGGGATAGGGCTGTGAAAAGAGTCTTTGATGCACCTCCGCTACCATATGCTCAGCTTCTTCTAACTCTGTTACAGTTGCAGCTGGTTGAGAAAAGGACGCTAGCTCCGCCGAAAGGCACGCCTCCTTATGGGTATGACGTTAATGCACATTGCGATTTCCACTCCGGGGCACCCGGTCATACCATTGAGAATTGCCAAGCATTCAAGCACAAGGTGCAAGATTTGATAGATAGCAAGGCTATAAACTTTGGTAGCGAAGCGCCCAATATTGAGAAAAATCCGATGCCGCCTCATGGAACTGCAAAGGTGGGGGCTGTATTGGAGGATGCTAGTCTGAATCTGGTTATGAATGTGGACGAGTTTAAAACGCCTTTGGGTTTTGTCACGAGCAGATTACTGAAAGGGGGGGTGTTCCCTGGTTGTGATGCTGATTGTATTGACTGTTTGGCCCAGCCTGAGGGTTGTAATAACTTGAGAAGAGGTATTCAAAGGCTGATCGACGAAGGTACACGGCAATTTGATTGCACTGCTGAAGATAAGCCTGTTGAGGCAGAAGCTGAGAAGCAGGGTGAAGTTGCAACGATTATGATACCGTTCAAGACTGTCACGATATCGACACCTCCCAAGAGGCCGACTATCACAATCACCAAAGCTAGGCCTATTCCGTATGAAAGTACTAAAGCCATCCCCTGGAATTATGGGGCGGAAGTTTATTGCAATGGGGAGAAGATTAACTTGCCAAGCCCGCATGTAGGTTCCGTTGATAATCTTGTGGGGGCAGGGGGCGTAACTCGCAGTGGCAGAATCTTTACGTCGCCAGAAGTAGAGGCTGAGAGAGCTGTCAGAGGAAAAGGTAAAGTCGATGGAGAAGGACCGTCGCAGGAGAAGGAAAAAGAGGCTTTGACCAAAGACGTAGAAGAATTCATGAGATTAATTCGGAAGAGCGATTACAAAATTATCGATCATCTGCAACAGACGCCTTCCAAAATATCAATCTTGTCCTTGTTGCTTTGTTCCGAGGCTCACCGGAACGCGTTGTTGAAAGCTCTGGACGCTGCCTATGTACCCTAGGAGATATCCGTGAATCAGCTCAAAGGAGTGATTGCACACGTGAATGCGGGGCATGGCCTTGGCTTTACTGATTTTGATTTGACTCCCAGGGGCCGCAACCATAACAATGCGTTGTATATCTCGGTTGAGTGTAGGGGCACTGTTATGTCCTATGTCCTGGTCGATACCGGTTCATCCCTGAATGTTTTGCATAAGAAGGCACTGTTAAAGTTAGATACCCGAGGTGTAATCTGCACGCCAAGCGACTTGGTGGTGAGGGCATTTGATGGGACTAAAAGGTCTGTATTCGGAGAATTGACTTTGCTGATCCAAGTCGGTCCAGAAGTGTTTGATACCGTGTTCTATATCATGGACGTACAGCCAGCTTATAGCCGTTTTCTTGGACGACCATGGATCCATGTTGCAGGGGCTGTAACATCGACATTGCACCAAAAGCTTAAGTATGCGGTCGGTGGTAGCATTGTCACCATATGTGGGGAGGAAGACATTCTGGTCAGTCATCTGTCATCGTTTAAATATGTCGAAGTGGATGGAGAGATCCATGAGACTTTGTGCCAAGCCTTTGAAGGAGTGCAGATCACAGACAAATCTCCTGTCATCAGCAAGGGGCCAGAGGTAGCCATGTCGTCGTACAAAGAAGCCCAAGCGGTAGTTCAGGCCGGGGAAGCTAAAGGCTGGGGTCAGGTTCTGGAGATTCCTGTTAAGCAGGACAAGTTCGGCTTAGGGTACCGCCCATCATCATCATCTGCATCACAGAGCAAGCCAAAGTTCCAAGGGTCGATCGTGTTCACTCCAGGAGGAGTCAGTTTTGAGCAGATCAATGTTGTGTCTGACGGTGAAGAAGGCGATAACGACTGCGACATGGAGTCGTGGATCAAGCCCAGCGAGCCAGGACAGAGCCTCTGCAACTGGTCTATCTAGGACTTTGTCCAACTGACGTCGAAACAATAATGCCTTGTTTTTCGATTATTGTACAATCTTATGCCCTACCCGGGGCATAGCGATTTTATTTCAGGGCCTACTTGCTTATGTGTATGCTTTGTTTTAATCATCAAATAAAGGCATTTTCCTCATGCAAATTTTGAGACCCCTGTTTTTCTATTTTTATTTTTACAATAAAATGGCGATGTGGTTGTATGCTTCGTTTGCATATCATTTGAAGCATTTAACCCTTTCTCTTGCAGGAGGATCCATATTTCAGATGACACCAATCAAGATCTCCCTATGACTCGCTTCGACTTTGAGCACCCGATATTTCAAGCCGAGGAAGAGATTGTTGAGGACGACGACTTACCAGAAGAGCTGACTTGTCTTTTGAAACAAGAAGAGAGAATCATTATGCCTCATCAGGAGGATATCGAGGTCATTAATTTGGGTTCGGAAGAGATTGTTAGGAATGTCCGGATAGGGGCTGCGCTGCAAAGTGATATCAAGCAGAGACTTGTCGAGATGCTTCGAGAGTATAGTGACATCTTTGGTTGGTCTTATGAAGATATGCCTGGGCTAGATACTGATATTGTGGTCCACCGCTTGCCATTGCGTGAAGACTGTCCGCCGGTCAAGCAAAAGCTCAGAAGAACTAAACCGGATATGGCCGTAAAGATTAAAGAGGAAGTACAGAAACAGTGGGACACTGGTTTCCTGACAGTTACCACTTACCATCCTTGGGTCACCAATATAGTACCTGTACTAAAGAAAGATGGTAAGGTACGGATGTGCGTTGACTATCGGGATCTGAACAAGGCGAGCCCTAAGGATGACTTCCCGCTTCCTCATATTGACGTGTTGGTCGACAACACTGCTCAATTCTCTGTGTTTTCCTTCATGGACGACTTTTCGGGCTATAATCAGATTAAAATGGCGCCAGAGGATATGGAGAAAACAACTTTTATTACCCCGTGGGGAACGTTCTGCTACAAAGTGATGCCCTTTGGTTTGAAGAAAGCTGGGGCAACATATCAACGTGCTATGACTACGCTCTTTCATGACATGATGCATAAAGAGATCGAGGTCTATGTTGACGATATGATTGCCAAATCCCAGACGGAGGAGGAGCATCTAGTGAATCTTCTGAAATTGTTTGAGAGGCTTAGGAAGTTCAGGCTGAGGCTGAATCCTAATAAGTGCATCTTCAGAGTGAGATCTGGTAAGCTACTGGGGTTCATTGTTAGTGACAAAAGAATAGAGGTTGATCCTGCTAAAATAAAAGCAATACAAGAAATGCCAGCGCCAAAAACAGAGAAAGAGGTTCGTGGCTTTTTGGGGAGGTTGAACTATATTACCCGGTTCATATCTCACCTAACTGCTACGTGTAAGCCCATGTTCAAATTGTTGAAAACAGATCAGGCAATTGTCTGGAACGAAAACTGTCAAAAGGCGTTTGAAAAAATAAAAGAGTACTTGCAGGAACCTCCGATTTTGATACCCCCAGTAGCCGGAAGATCACTGATCATGTACTTGACGGTTCTTGAGAACAGTATGGATTGTGTTCTCGGTCAACATAACGAGACTGGACGAAAAGAGCATGCGATCTACTACTTAAGTAAAAAGTTCACAGACTGTGAGTCCCGTTACTCAATGCTCGAAAAGACGTGTTGCGCACTTGCTTGGGCTGCCAAACGTCTGAGACAATACATGCTAAATCATACAACCATGCTGATTTTGAAGATGAATCCGATTAAATACGTCTTTGAGAAACAGGCACTTTCTGGAAGGATCGCCCGATGGCAGATGGTACTGACAGAGTACGATATACAGTATGTCTTGCAAAAGGCTATTAAAGGTAGCGTACTGTCAGAGTACCTGGCGGAGCAGCCAATCGATGATTATCAGCCGATGAAGTTTGATTTTCCTGACGAGGATATCATGTACTTAAAGATGAAAGATTGCGAAGAGCCGTTGCATGGTGAAGGTCCTGAGCCGGGTTCCCAATGGCATTTGATTTTTGACGGTGCTGTGAATTCATATGGAAGTGGAATATGGGCAATCATCACGACTCCCCATGGGACGCACATCTCGTTCACTGCCAGATTGACCTTTCTAGTTACTAATAACGAAGCTGAATATGAGGTGTGTATCATGGGTCTCGAGGAGGCTATTGATTTGAGGATTAAAAATCTTGACGTGTATGGAGACTCCGCGCTAGTCGTGAACCAGATCAAGGGTGAATGGGAGACTCGTCAGCCTAATTTGATACGGTATATGAATTATGCAAGGAGACTGTTGCCTTTCTTTGACCGGGTAGAGTTTTATCATGTGCCACGGGCATAAAATCAGATGGCCGATGCTCTTGCGACATTGTCTTCCATGTACAAAGTTAACTTCTGGAATGAGGCTCCCAGAATAATTATCTCTCGCCTTGATAGGCCCGCCTTCATATTCGCCATTGAGGAAGCTTCTGATGGCAAGCCGTGGTATTTTGATATCCAAAATTTCCTAAAGAACCAGAAGTATTCGACTGGGGCATCCAGCCGCGATAAGAAGACTCTTAGGAGATTGGCTGGCAATTTCTACTTGAATCCAGATGGTGTTTTGTACAGGAGAAACCATGATTTGGTGCTTTTGCGATGTGTTGATGAGAAATAAGCTAATCTACTCATGGAGGAGGTCCACGAGGGAACCTTTGGCACGCACGCCGGCGGACACGCAATGTCTCAAAAGTTATTGCGGGCAGGGTATTATTGGCTGACGATGGAAAGAGACTGTTTTAAGTTTGCAAAGAAATGCCATAAATGCCAGATTTATGCGGACAAGATTCAGGTGCCGCCGAGCCCTTTGAACGTTATGGCGTCCCCGTGGCCTTTCTCTATGTGGGGCATTGATATGATTGGCAAAATTGAGCCCACCGCATCTAATGGACACCGGTTCATCTTGGTAGCTATTGATTACTTCACCAAATGGGTTGAAGAAGCGTCTTACGCTAATGTTACCAAGCAAGTGGTAGCCCGATTTATCAAAAAGGACATCATTTGTCACTACGGCATCCCCGAAAGAATCATTACTGACAATGGTTTGAACCAGAATAACAAGATGATGAAAGAGTTATGCCAGAATTTCAAGATTGAGCATCACAATTCATCTCCCTATCGGCCCAAGATGAATGGCGCTGTTGAGGCGGCCAATAAGAACATCAAGAAGATAGTTCAGAAGATGGTTGTGACATACAAAGACTGGCACGAGATGTTGCCATTCGCTTTGCACGGTTATCGTACGACGGTACGCACATCAACCGGGGCAACATCCTTTTCACTGGTGTATGGTATGGAGGCTGTCCTACCATTAGAAGTTGAGATTCCTTCCTTGAGAGTATTGCTCGATGTCCAACTTGATGAGGCGGAGTGGGTAAGGAATAGATTGAATCAGCTCAGTTTGATGGATGAGAAGATACTTGCATCTATCGCATATGGTCGGTTATATCAGAGCCGAATGAAGAAAGCTTTCGACAAGAATGTGCGCCCTCGAAGCTTTCAGACGGGCGATCTTGTGCTAAAGAAGATTCTCCCACCATAGTCAGATCACAGGGGCAAATGGACTCCTAACTATGAAGGTCCATACATTGTGCGAAAGGTCTTCTCCGAAGGAGCCTTACTGTTGTCCACCATGGATGGCGAGGATTTTTCATCCCCTGTGAACTTGGACACAGTTAAAAAATACTTTGCTTAAAAGAGACCTGCTGGACAGAAAAAGAGAGTCCAGGCAAAAATGGGGCATCCCGGCGAACCAAAAAGAAAAAAAGAGAGAAAGAGGTTCGGGCAAAAATTAGGGATAAAAATTGAAAAGATGTACACCCGCGAAGTCGAAAACCTGAAAAGGCGACTTCGGCCAAAAAGGGTATCCCGGTGAATTGAAAACCCGCAAAGGGCGATTCAGGAAAAGGTTAGGGATTGAAAAAGCAAATGACTGCGGTCCGAGTTTGATACTGCATTACTTAGTGGTTTGGGAGTACCTGAGGGTCGATTATCCAAGTCAATCTCTTCCGAGGAAAGAGTATCGGGAAAGCGTCGGAGTCAGGCGAGTCATAGGAGGATCAACTCATTGTGTTCGTCTGTACCACGTTGCCGACATGTATACAAATTTCTTTGTACCTCTGTACATATTTGTATTTATTTTTGTAGCTTCCTCTTTTCAGGAGTTGCATCCATTGTACAAAACTTCGCCTATTTACAGACCCGTTATCAATAAAACGCATACTATTCAGCACTTGATGTTTTGTTCTTGTTTTTAACTTTTGCTGTTTTGTTTGTGGAAAACGCCGATGTTTTTGATAAACTTGCACGTGCATAAACTCGCAGGCCTCGACCAATAATTGTTAAAACTTTGAATTGACTGAGCGATTGTCACGACTATTGACCTGGATATTTCTTGTTGTATGGGATATCTTGTTGTTGCTTATTTTCTTTGTAGGGTCGTTACCTTCGCAGCAAACAGCTAAAAGGTCGCGTTCCCCCAGCCGGAGTCCTTTAACGTAGGAGCAGGCTTTATGTGATTCTATCCCTCCGCAGCAGATGGGAGCCACATTTTTATCCCCAAAAGAGTTGGATGCGAGCTAGCAAGCGGTCTGACAATGATGTAATCCCCAGGATGGCTCTTTCTGTTCCCCAGCAGGATTGTTTCTTTCCCCAGTGGAGTTGGCTTTGTCTTCAGCATTTATCCGGAAGCCAGTGCCTGTGATCGCAGCCTGTATTTACATCATACCTGCATGGCATATCAACTTACCCAAATACGTAGCATTCCATTTCGTATGGAGCATTACGCCATTGTCAAACATATGCATTTTGAAACATAAGGCAGGTTGTTTACCTCTTTGTTTTCAGGTGTTTTCCCTGCAGGTTTTGAATTCTTGTTCAGGATGGTGGCGGATGTTCAAATTCTTGACATGAGATACGTGATGACAACGTTCGTCTTATCACGTGTTCCCTCATCAGAGTTGCTTGTTTAAGTTTCTCTTCTTCCCCAGCGGAGTTTTCCTTAGGTTGCTGTTACGTCAGCGTTTTAAAAGGAAAGATTTCGTGGATTAGACCTTGAAGTCACTACCTGTTGTCAAGGTAAGAGTCTGTCAGTTGATGCCAGAATTTCCCCAGTAGAGTTTTCCTAGGATGGCTGTTACGTCAACATTAAAAGGCTTCATGATTATACCTTCGAAGTTGTTATCCATTTTTGTTCAAGATGGAGGTCTGGCAGCTGATGTCAGAATTTCCCCGCAGAGTTGCTTGTTCAAGTCTTCAGATGCTCAGTACTCGCTTTTATTTAGTGTATGCCCGTTTCTTAGGAAATGGAAGGTCAGTGATATTGACGAGACTCACTTTTATTTAGCGTATGCCCATTTCCGAGGAAATGGAAGGTCAGTGATATTGACGAGACTCGCTTTTATTTAGCGTATGCCCGTTTCTTAGGAAATGGAAGGTCAGAGATATTAACAAGACTCGCTTTTATTTAGCGTATGCCCGTTTCTTAGGAAATGGAAGGTCAGAGATATTGACGATGCTCGCTTTTATTTAGCGTATGCCCGTTTCTTAGGAAATGGAAGGTCAGAGATATTGACAGTTCGCACTTTTATTTAGTGTATGCCCACTTCTTAGGAAATGGAAGGTCAGAGATATTGACAGTTCACACTTTTATTTAGTGTATGCCCACTTCTTAGGAAATGGAAGGTCAGAGATATTGACAAGACTCGCTTTTATTTAGCGTATGCCCGTTTCTTAGGAAATGGAAGGTCAGAGATATCGACGATTCTCGCCTTTATTTAGCGTGTGCCCGTTTCTGCGGAAATGGAGGATCAAAGATATTGATGTCGTGCTTTATGTGGTGCCCGTTTATTGTAGCGTTTATTGTTGATTCAAAGCCTGTGGCGTCACACAGGTGGTTGATATTGAAATCCAGCTCTTTATCAGATGATTGATCAGTTGTCGCCGTGACAACCAGATTTAATTGTTTGGATGTGGTGTTCCCAAGCAGTTTTGCAGTTTATTTCTTCGGTTAGAAAATTTCTGGGTTCTCTGGTATTCAACTGTCTTCTACCTCTATTGCCTGAAAACCGTTCGCTTTTCATCCAGTCGGGTCCAAGCCGCTTGAATAAGGGCAGCTGTTGCACCCCAAAATTTGCCTAACCTTTTCTTACTTGGTTTATGTTTCATTGCATTAGCATATCATTGATCTAACATTTGCATAGCATATCATTGTTCATTTAATAGGTGGTCAAGTATGGTTTATATCCAGAGGAGCCTATCTAGAGGTCTTATGCAAGCTTGAGAAGTCACCATAGTCATCAGGAAGAGGGTTGGGTTCTTGAGAAGTTCAGTTGCTTGTATGTGGTTAATCTCCTAATTTGAGGACTAATTGAAGATCATCAGTGGATTGTGAGGTCTTGATCAAGGAGAGAGGGTGTGGATAGAGCTCATAGAGTGCCTTGGGGGTCATGGTGGAGCTCATATAAGTCATTGTGCCAAGTGTGAAGAGCTTCAGTTGAGGGTGTTGCAAGTAGGGTTTTCATCTGAGTAATCCTAAGTCAACCGGGAAATTGAAGAGGATCAAAGCTCAGTTCTAGGTCTTTTTAATCATGGATAGTTATGTTGAGACACATGAGATGATATTCCAATATCAATCCAAGAAAAGTTCAAAGTGTGAGAAGTTACTAAATTAGGGTTCTCAGGGTAAAATTCCCTATTTAGTGCCTAACTTCAAGACCACTTATCTCAATATACAAGTTTCATATCCAATTTTGGCCAACATGAAACTTGTAGAGCATGCTCTTATATTTAATTTGAGTACTATAAGTCCTCCATTGGATTTATAGAACTCAAGTTATGGTCCAGTCAAGTTACAGGTCATCTGAGAAATGTGAAATTTGTCTGTGAAAGTTCACCAACTTATAAGGAACTTTTGACCTAGAAAGGTCTTTCTCATAAACTTTTGGCCAACATGAAAATTGTAGGGCTTGATCTTAGCTTTCCAAATTGTACTAGAAGTCTTCCATCTGATTTGTAGAACTCAAGTTATGAGGTTTACAAGTTAGGGGTATTTTGGGAAAGTAAGATCATAGGTCATTTGACATTATAGGTCATTTTCTCCATCTTGCAAGCTTCAAATGCAATTTTGTTCAACACAAAACTTGCTCAAAATGATGTTTTTAGGTTAAACATATACTCATGATAAATTGATTTGGATTTAGGTGAGACTTGGTTTGAAGAATTTTGCAAAAGGAAGAATTTAAAGGTATTTGATTGAAAAATTCATGATCAATTCATTTGTGCTCAAAATGAACCATATGAATACTCATTTTGATCAGAAAAGACATTCTAAACAATTTGGCGTTTTTAGAATTTCCATTTGAGGTCAATTTCATGGTGATATGGTTTGTAACTTCACAAATAAGTAACACCTCATAACTTGGTTATTGAATGGATTCAAGGACTCAAATCACTCTAGACTACCTCACCAGACTACAAGGAGAAGATTGAAAGCTTCCAAGGAAAGTTTCAAGTCAGAACACGCATTTACCATGGTTGGTTTTTGGAAGGAAATTTGAAAATTGGTTTTTCTGTTTTGGGCCTCCATTGGATCAAAAAAGCCCACAAACACTTTCTATTTAAGTTCTGTGAATGAATTGGAACGTTTTTGGAGATTATTTCGCACCAGAACCAAGGATTGAAGTTGGAGCTTGAAGAAGGGAGTTGAAAATCGTGATTTCCATTTCAAGTCAGATCCAAGCAAATTGAAGTTGCAAACACGTTCCTCATCAAGCATTGAGTGGATCTGCATAGTTTTGAGGCCAGAATCGTGTTCTAGATACCTCAATTTGAAGCTCAAAGTCAGGTATGTAAATTTCAAATTTACACTGGTTATAGCATGATCTAAGCATGATTAGTATGTGGATAGGTTTTGAATTGAGATATAGATGAAATCTGGATCATAAATTTGAGGTTTAGAGACAAATTAGGTGATGACATAATTTCTGTTTGGATGCAAATTGATCTGATCTTGAGGCTTTGATACAATTGGAATAGCATGTGATGATCAGTGATAGATGAAGATTACATTCATACCAATAGTTTGAGTTTTGGTGAGAGTTCAGATTGAAGTGCATTTTGAGATCTTCTTCGTGTTTTAAAATCTAGTAGGATTTAGAGGAATTGGAGATCAAATTTGAGTTCTACGTGGAAAACTGAGTGGAATCATGTAAAGTTTGCTAAGTTTCCATGACCTGTAAGTACATGCTCACCGGAGAAGATGACCGGAGGTCATCTCTGGCCACCGTCTGAGAGCTTCCCTCCATCTGAGAGTTTAAACGAGGACGAAGGCTATGGTTCGTTGGATCTGACTGGAAGTAGGACTTTGTATGCACATCGTGTGGTCATGACTTGATCTGAGGGTTTGAGTTTTGGGATGAAACGCATCGTTTCATTAATCCTGGCTGGCAGCTACGTGGCGTGTGAGGTGGAGCGTGTGTGAGCCTTTAGATTAGCTTACTGAGTCCATTGATCCAACGCATGTGATATTTTCTAGCTTATTTGATTTTCTTAATTCATTTTCTTTTATTTTTAATTCCATTTTCTTTCTTTAATTCATTTTAATTTTATTATTCGTCAGAAAAATAAAATAAAAATATCTCCGTGATCCTCTCTTAATGTGTGATTTTTCTGTGGTGTTTTATTTCATTTTTGTTGATTTTGCAATTTAATTTGATTTTTCTCATTTTACTAATTTCTTTATTTTTGCATATTTGATACATCTGTTTGTTGATTTTTGTTCTTGCAATTGGTATGGATTCTTAGGCTGATTTTTTGCTAGATTGTAGATTAGAGATGTATGTTCCCTCAGGAATTTTCTCTTGATTTTTAGATAATCATAGATTCTGTTTTAGATTAGGTTTTTAGGGCCTTCCCTTTCATGGTTTCCCTTTGATACTTTACAACTTAGGGTTTTATTAGTTGCCTTAGAAATTGAATTAGGCTCTGATTTTTGGAATATAGGTTCTTTACATTTGTATGTTCCCTTAGGAAAATTTATAGATTTTTAGAATCTAGTTTGCTATTTTAGATAGAATTTGCAATTAAGTTGTTCAATTGGTGCTCTTAACTTGGTGCTTGCTTTGTTTTGCCTTCATTGGTGGCTTTTGGTGCATGATGAGCTTGTGATTCTTCTTGGATGTTGTTAAGGGCATGTTGTAGCTTCTTTGGAATTAATTGTGGAGCTTGGCTTGGAGTTCTTCTTTCCTTTTGGTAGCTCCTTTGTGGCTTATAGGAATTAGGGTTTATGAGAGAGTTTAGAAGTAGTTTTCTTTCTTCCTCAAACATGGATTGCTTTGATTGCTTTCCATTATCATCCTATGATTCAAGGTCCCTATGTGAAAGCCTCATCTTTCCTTTGGAAGGATGTGTGGCATTTTACAATAGGTAGAACCTTTGAGGATGCCTTTCTCAGATGACTGGTTGAGTGTCAGGAGGGATTCCTTTGGTTTCCTTCCTGCTTCCCATCATCAGTCTAATATTCATGATGTTGTTTCTCTTCTCTTGTGTTGGAGCTTGTTGAAGCATGGAGATGGAGACTCCTCTTGGAGATTGCTTGAAGTAGTTTGTTTGCAGACTGTTTGTCTGTTTGCTGTTTATCTGCTTTGCTGTTGAATTTTTTTGCCTGCTGTTTTTCTGACTGCTCTGCTTTGCTTGTATGACTGATTGACTGTGTGGTGCATTAGTAATAGGCTTCATGTAGATGATTATAGGCCTAGGAGAATCCTAAAGGTTGATAATAGCTCCCTTTTCTTGTCGGCATTAGAGATTGAGTTTCTCCCTCTGCTTGTATTTTTACTGTGTGGCTTTGCTTGCTGGTATTTGGTTGAGCTCAGCTCCCTTGCCTGTGTGGTATGTGGCCTTTGTGCCTTGATTGTTTAGAAGTTGAGTGCGACTCCTTCTGCTTGCTTGTTGCATTGCATGCATTTTATTTACAGTAATTTCTGTACAGTTCTTTGCTGTTTGTTTTCCTTTGCCATGTTCCCCTAGGAACTCTGACTTCTCTTGTTCAAGAGAAGTTATGACAGACATTAGGGTTCTAACCATGCATGATAACATTAGTTATCTTCCCTTCTAACCTCAACCATAGTATCAATCTTTCATGACAACTTTAGAATTGGATCAGTTCCCCTTTAGTGCGTCTTTTCTCTTCTCATCTTCAAACAAAATCAAAAATACAGTAATAAAGGTTAATTGACGTCGTACGCTACGAGCCTTAAGCTATCTGAGAAAGAATTGTTGGAGAGTTTCTTTTCAACAGTCTGGATGTTTAGTATGGTACCCTTTGGGTGACATGTGACGCATTCACTCTCAGGTCATAGTCTCTAGTGCGATATCAGTTGCAAACATCCATAAAAGATATTTCTCAAAAAAACAGAAAACAAAGATCAAATTCTTTTTGTCCTCTTGGACCTTTAATCCCTTGGAAACCATTTTTCATAAGGAGAGTTCTGTTAACTCCCGGTTCTACCGCAAATGGTAAACGCCTAAGTCTCCAAGGTTCGAGCTGCATACACCAACTGCTGGAACCATCTGTTAACCTTACTCGGATAAAAAAGACAAACCTGTGTCTCTCGTACCCGAACTACGTTTGCTCTGATCTTTCATGCTGTATGAAACTACGTAGGCACAAGATGCGATATCTTGGCGAGCAACCTTTCCCTGTAGTTAGGCGAACTACGTTGACTCTGATTTCTCATTCCAGACGGGAATACGTAGGCATAAAGTGCGACACTTTGCCGAGTCATTTTCTTTTCTTTTCAGACCAGACTTTTAGTGTAGATAGATGTAACAAACCCGTCAGATAAACACAACAAGCGTGGATCCCATCGAGTACGATGGACGTGAGGGATGCTAATACCTTCCCCTTGCGTAACCGACTCCTGAATCCAGGACTTGGTTGCGATGACCATTCGTTTCCCTTTTTCGTGAGGTTTTCTCTGAGCGTTTCCTTTCCCTCCTTTGGGATAAATAACGCACGGTGGCGACTCTTCTGTCTTGCCGGCCTCGTTTTTCGTAGTAGCGACAGTCACCTCAAAGCATCTAGGATGTCATGTTAAGATAATATCAAGGAGATTCAAGGATTCAAGGAGTTACTAAATTAGGGTTGCAGATGATTTCAGTGTAAAATCCCCTTCTTTAGTGCCTAACTTCAAGGACAATTTTCCCTATGATGCAAGCTCAATCTCACTTTCATGAAAACATAGGAATTGTTAATCATCTCTCAAGATTTGTTTTTATTACAAGAACTCATCCATTGAGTTTGTGCATCTCAAGTTATGATGTCAACAAGTTAGAGTCCTCAGATGAGGAGAATTTTGGGTCAACTCAAAGTCAACTCACTTTCAAGGCATTTTTGACATGGAATCAAGTTTCTCCTCAACTTCAAGTGAACATGAAAGTTGTTCCTCATGGTCTTAGATTTCCAAAAAGTCCTATAAGTACTCATCCTCATGTGTACATCTCAAGTTATGGTCTTCACAAGGAAAGGGTATTTTGGGAAAATTCATTATAGGTCATTTTCTTTAATGACCAATTACATGAACTTTAAGACCTCAAATCCAACTTTGTGCCACATGAATTTTGTGTCACATTGGTTCAAATTCATAATGAGCTTGATTTCCATTATATTTGATGAATTATGTGATCATATGGACCATTTTAAGCTTGAAAAAATGACTTTTGAACATGGATTGGTTTTCTACATTTACAAGTCACCAAATGACTTTGTATTGAACATTTTGGTACCACATTGTCATCATCTTTTGGTCTTGCAAATATTTACCACTTTTGGACCAACAAAGATGCACATTCCATGCCATATTTTAAAAATGTATACCTTAAAAGTCATGACTCAAAACTTGGTGTAAAGAGTTGTTACATGAACCAAAACAAGGTCATTGATTTCTACACTCCCCAAATGCTTGATTGCTGACCAAAAAAGGGGAGGAGCAAAGCCTAACCCGTGTATGGTATGAAGTGGAAAGTTTGGCAAGCAAAATGGAAATTGCACAATGCAGCCAACATGGGCCTGCATGACCACTGAAAATCCATCATATAAAACTCATTTGACTTGCCCTAATCATCAGAGGGGATAACTGCTGCATGGGAGAGAAGAAAAAGCTCCAAAAAACTTCATTATTTTCATTTCTTCAAATCAAGTTATTCTGGAGAGATTCCTTTAAGTCTTGGTGCCAATCATCATTAGTGAAGGTCAAGGAGAAGATTGGAAAGCTTGAACAGAAGGTTGCTTGCCATTTGAAGAGTCAACGAAATTTCTCCATTTGGTCGGTTTCCTTCAACATTTTCTTTCATTTTAGGCATCTAATAAGCTTCATTTTGGTTGCATCTGAAGTCCTACCTTTGGTAGGCAATGTTTGAACCATTTGTTTGAGTGTATATTGAGTTTTCAGTTCATGTGTTCAGATTTCCGTGCCATGATTTCTCATTAATCAAGAGGCTTTTTGTGATTTGATTGTTGGATTTGGATTGCTGGTGATGTTAGCTTACGAATGGTATATGATTTTACCATTTTTATTGAGGTTTGATGATTGGTCTCCGGCGAGCTGGTCAGAGAAGACGACCGGAACCCTAGCTCCAGCGTCCAGCCATCCTTCTATTCATAGCTGACTCACCTCCGTTTGAATTATTGACCAACTGACTTGTTTTGTTTCCATTGGTTTGACTTTGTACACGCGTGCATGTTGACTCCACCTCAGTTTAATGAAACACAACGTTTCATTAAACTCTGAGTCCATGTATTTTTTTAGCATGGATTACTTTTCACACCCTCCTCCTTTTGAGCCCAAGCGCGTTTTGTTCATGAATTCAGTGCAAATGACAATTGCTGGATGCACCCCTTTTGGCCTTTGTTTTATTTTATTTCATTTTATTTGCTGTTTTCATTTTATTTGTTTAAAAATAGTTCTGGTTATCAAAACATTCCACAAATATTTTTCTAATATTTCAAAATGTTATTTAATTTTCCATGATTTTTATTTTTATTTTCCATTTATTTTCTTATTTTATTTGGAATTAAAGATTTGATGTGTTTTATGGTTCATATCTTGTTTGATCTTGATCATTTGAACACCAGTTTGAAATCCTCTGTGACTAATTCTTCTCAATCACTTTGGTGATGGATTTAAGTGTCCTTGAGGGTTGATTTGGTCCATTAATTATCATTTTTCATTTAGTTTTGATTGGACTTTTGTGGAGCCTTGAAATACCTTCGACAAGGTGGAACACCATACCTTTTGGAATTATTTGGTGGTGCCTTGAGTTGAATTTGAACTTGAATTTTGGCATGTTGTTTCTTGATTGATCAATCTTGGCTTGAGATTTTATTTGGTATTTATTTATCTTTCCTTCTATTTTTGGTGAACCTTGCATGCCAAGTTACTTTTAGGGTTGTTTACACATGCTAGTTTGACCTAAAATCTTGGGATATGATCTTGAGTGATCCCATATGCATCTTTTGAGTCTTGTTACATCATTATAACATACTTGAGGTGTTGTTTCACTTATATTGGGTCATTTACATGTGTTGCTTGCATTGCAAGTTACTTTGGAATCATGTTTCTCCACTTATTTTAGGTGTTGAGTTTGTGTTGAAACCTTGTTTCTTTCAGTTGCCTTGATCTTGTTTGTGCTTGCCTTTTGTTTCTAAACTTGATTTGAAGCTTTTATCTTGGTATTTCACTTCTGCCCCTTTGTGTTTTGACCTTTTTTCATGATGATTTGGTGACATTGTGTACACTTTGAGTTTGTCATGGACATTGTTGTTGGTTTAGCATTGTTTTGTTTGCTTTGCTTTGCTTGTGTTTCAAGAATTGTATGGTTGAGATGTGCTTGTGGTGGTTTCTGCCCCATAATTTTTCCTCCCTATTTTCTTTGTATGTGCATCTTAGGATAACATCCTCTTTGATGATTGATGGTTGATGTTTGTAGGAGCTTGCTTCTCCCATTTCATCTCATCTCTTATTGACTTGTTTAAGTCCCTTGTTTGTGTTTGAGTCTCATTTGGATGTTGAGTTTTGTTGAATCTTTGCATACTTGTATTCCATGTTTGCATTTCATCTTGTTTTGACTTGTTTAAGTCATTTTCATCTCTCATCTCTCTTCATTTGTGATTGAATTGCTATGTGTTTACTTGTGCTCTTTTGCAATGATCCCTTAGGGTTCCTAGTCCCTCTGTTTAAGATGTGAGTAGGAGAGACATTAGGCTTTCAATCCTTTGCATGATAACATTAGGTAGTTCCCCTTTCAACCCAACTTTAGGAACACATTGTATGACAACATTAGGGTTGATCAGTTCCCCTTAGAGTCTTGTGTCTTCTCTTCTCTTCTCATAACCTTCATAAGACACTTAATAAAGGTTGACAATTTTTGTATGCTACGATCCTTAAGTACTTAAGGAATGATAGGTGGGGGGTCTCCTCTCACCTTGTCTAGAGTGCTTAGCGTACACCCTTTGGGCGATATGTGACGCATCACTATCAAGTCATAGTCTTTAGTGCAACATGAGTTTCAAATCTAACTCAATTAACTTCTTTGTCTAAAAAACACAAAACAAAACATCAAACCTTTTTATCCTTCGGGATTTGTTTCAAAATCATTTTTCAGAAAGAGTGTGTTAAGTCTCGGTTCTACCACAAACAGGCATCGTCCCTAACTGCTGGAACGGATATTTAACCCTACTCATTAAAACACTCGAACCAACCAGTGGCCGTGTTAGCTCGAACTACGTTTGCTCTGATTTCTCATACCAGATGAGGATACGCAGGCACAAGACGGTGATGGCTTGGCGAGAAACCTCCCCCGTAGTTTCCCGAACTACGTTGACTCTGACTTTCCCATTGCACGAGGGAATACGTAGGCATAGGGCGGCGATATCCTATCGAGTCTGTTCTTTTTGTTCCCCCGTTTAGCAGCAGTTCTTAGATAGTTTTCACCTATAAATTAGACAACAAGCATGGATCCCGTTAATTATAATGGACGTGTGGGGTGCTCATACCTTCCTGTTGCACCCTAAAATTTGCTCAACATATTTCACCTAGTTTATGTTTCAATTGCATTGTCATTTGCATAGTAAATCATGTACATAATCTAATCATTTGCATAGCATAGCATAGCAAGGCATCCAACAAGGGATCAAGTGCCATTCTTATCTAAAGAAGCACATCAAGGGTTTTTATTCAAGCTTAAGACCATCCAAGTCATCAAGAAATGTTTGAAGCTTTGAGAAGTTTGAGGGTCAACCAGTGGACTTCTCTCCTAAGTTGAGGTGTATTGAAGGTCATCAATGGGGGTATGAGCTATGAATTGAGGGTATGGAATGTGTACAAAGCTTATGAAATGCCTAGAGGGTCATATTGAAGATGAGACAAGTCATTGATTCAAGTACAAGAGCCACAGTTGAAGTGCAGTCAACTAGGGTTTCATCTGGGTCAACCCTAGGTTAACCCTAGGTCAACTGAGTGATTGAAGAGCATCAAGGCTTAATTGGAGGTTGTGGGATTCATGAATTGATATGTTGATACATGTGTGATGTTGTTCCAAGGATAAATCAAAGAGAATCAAGAGTGGGAGGAGTTGCCAAATTAGGGTTTCAGTGTAAAATCCCCTAATTTAGGCCTAACTTCCAAGCCAGATAAGTCAAAATGCAAGTTTCAAATGGATTCTTGGCCAACATGAAACTTGTAGAGCTTCTCAATAACTTTAATTTTAGTACTAGAAGTGTTCAAGGATCCTTGTGGAACTCAAGTTATGGTTCTTGCAAGTTATGGGTCCCCAGAGGACACTGAAATTTATCTATGAAAGTCACTTGACTTCCAAGCAACTTTTTCCCATCAAGGAGTTTTCAAATGGATTTTTGGCCAACATGAAAATTGTAGGGCTTGATCTTAGCTTTAATTTGAGTACTAGAAGTCCTCAAGAAGATTTGTGGAACTCAAGTTATGGTCTTGGCAATCCAGGGGTATTTTGCGAAAGTTGAATTATAGGTCATTTTCCAACATAGGTCAAAATCTCTATCTTCCACTCCTCAAATGGAAAAATGTTCAACATGAGATGTGCTTAAAATTATGTTTTTGGGCTAGGTATGAAGTCATGGGTGATTGGAAGGTCTTGTATCACAAAATTGCAAAAATGGCCTAAAATAAGGATGTATTTTAAATGAACCAAAGAGAAAAATTGAGATTTTGAGCTATAGGTCCAAACCAGTCCATATGACATACCAAATTGATTGGAAAACACATTTTGGACACAATGACATTTACATATTTTTGAGTTGAGGGTTAACTTCATGACTTCCTTTGTAAAGTGGTTTCTTACATCATAAGTAACATGTGCAAAACCACTCTTTAGAGCATAACCAAGGCCTTAACCCTTGCCAATCCACTCAATTTGTCATTAGAGGAGAATTTGGATCAAAATCAAGTGTTATTACAAGCTTAGAACTCAGCTGCCATGTATGAACTTCTCATGACATTTTCAAATGCAAGAGATATTGAACTTCTCATTGGATCAATCCAGAAGGTTCTAGAGCTTTCATACATGCTCTATATAAGTATTAGAGTTAGTTCAATGCTTTGGTTGGTGGAAATTGAGAGAGAATTGAGAGATTGCATTCTGAATTTTCATCTTGCAAAACAGAATCGGTTACATCATTTTGATCTATTTCAATCCATTCTTTTGCATTCAATAGCTTCCTCTTGAGTGTGTGAGTGATTCCAGATAGAATTCAAGCCAAGATTGCTGTAGAATCGTGAGTTGGCATATGGAGTTCATAGCTTGCAATTGAAAATCGCATCTGGTGATTCAAGAAGTTTCAATCCATTTCTTTGCATACAGAAGTTCCTTTTGGTGTTAGTGAAGCTATCTGGAGATTCTTGAGGCTTGATTTGGAGGTTTTATCACTTTGTTCATCCAAGATTTGCAGGTATGTAAACTTCATTCTGTGGCTTGATTTGTATAGTTTCTTTAGGTTTTGATAGGTTAGACTCATTGTAGATTGTGGCTAGGAACTTTCTGGTAACAATTTTCACGATTTAGAGACAAAGTTAGGTTGAGCACATTTTCTGTTGATGGATATAACTGGCGATTCTTGATGATCTAGGCTTAGTTGTTTGGTTAGTTTTACTCAGTTTTAGGTGTAGATGATCCTAGGATTGTTAATTTTGAGTTTGGTGAGATTTAAATTTGGAGCATATTCTGAACATCTCTGCGTGTTTTGAGAAGGAGGAGGATTCAATACAATTGGTTGGCATGGTTGGATTCCTGGTGGAAAAACGAGTGGAGCGATATAGTTAGGGTTGAGTTTTGGTGAGGATTAAAGGAACTGAGGTTTGGAGACGACGGTGGCGCCACCTCCAGCCACCGTCTGGTCATGTTTCCCTCCAAGCTTTCAAATGAGGAAGAAGGTGTCATCACCCTTGGATCAGTAGTAGACCTTTGACTCAATTTTGATCCCACGGCCACGAGCGAATCTTAACTTGTGAAGGATTCTGAGATAGGATGATACGCAGCATTTCATTAAACGCTTGCTTTGGGCCTAAGTGTATTAGTTGCTAATCCCACCCCAGTTTGAAGGCCCATTGAGAAACCAACGTAGCTGAGTTGCTATTTACCACGAACATTTTTCCATTTTCATTTGATTTTTCATTTTATTTTCTGAAGTGATGGGCCTAGCGCGCGCTTCCTATTCACACCCCCATATGGGTCCATCTCTGATATTGAACTGACATCAGTTGCTATTTGTCACACCTATTTCCCATTTTCATTTTATTTTCTCATCATTTTTATGGTTTTGACATAGTTAATAAAAAATTCACAATAAATTGAAAAATAAACATTTTTGGTTGGGAGTTTTTTTACCTATTTTCATTAGGACCTCTAGAAAATAATAAAACAATAAAAACATTAGTTCATGCATTTTATATTTTTGGTATATTTTACAATTTTATTGATTTTATTTTGCATTTGTTTAGTACTTCATTTTTTCTGAATTTAGTATGAGAGATTGGTGTATGATTTTTGATTGATTCTTGTGAGGTTGATTAGGTTAAGGAAGCATGTACCCTTAGAAATTTTATCACATTTTTATGAATAAAATTTAGGTTAATTTGAGAGGTGAATAAGAGAGGTGTTAGAATTAGGGTTTCAAAGCATATAGTTGTAGTTTTGTGCATAGTTTGAGGACTAAATGGTTGATCTAGGGTTTGGGATTCCTATGGGGTATTGGGTATAGGGTTAGGCTCCCTTAGAAATTTATCTAGGATTTTATGTTGAGTGTTAGCATTTTTTTGCAACTTGTGTGTTGATTTTGGGTTTCTCCTTTGGGTATTGGATTTGGTTATGCTTGTGTGGGGCTATTTTGGAGTGCTTTTGACTTGGGCTTTGCTTGGATGACTTGAAGATCAAATGAAATTTCCTTGGATGGTTTGAAGAAGCTTGGAGTTGGTGACTTCTCCTTTAATAGAGGGCTTGTCAGAGGCTTAGGGATTAGGGATCATAGGAAGAGCATTAGAATAGTATTGTTTCTTCTGTCAAACATAGAGAGCTTCTTGTGCCTCTATCTCATCCCATGACACAAGGTCCCCCAAAGAAGTTCCATATCTCCTTAGGAGGGATGTAGAGCAAGCTTTGGTTGGGTAGAACCTTGAAGATACCTTTTACTTGCTATGCTAAGATCTTAGTGATTTCCCTGGGTTGTCACTGAGCCTCTTAACATCTCAACTTCATCTATCATTAATTGATTCTCTTCTGGAGGGGTGGCACTGAAGATGGGAACCTATAAAGAATGAAGTTCATTGAAGATTGGTGAAGAGGAAGTCTGTGCCTGTCAAAGATAGTTATCTGTTGAAGACTAGGGTTTTGCTGCTAATTGAAGCTGTCTACTGGTTGAGGTTCATGCTTGATAGAGCTAGGGCTTATTGAAGATAGGAGCTTATCTAAAGCTTGGGGATCATTGAAGATTGAAGATGGGGTCTTACCTGAAAGGGTTATTGTCAACTTTTTGCTGTTAATCAACTGTAACTGTAGGAGCTGGTGTTGCTGTCAGAGCTGGTGTTGGGCTTTATTTCTTTTACTGTATTGTCTGTTGGCTTGTTCAGCTTGCCCCTTAGGTTTGAAGTGAAGCTGTTTTACTTTGCCTATTGTTTTCCCAGGTTTGAGGTTGAGTGGGACTCCCTTGCCTCGCTTGTACTGCTGCATCTCATGCATTTTACTGTTTATTGTATATCTGTCTCTTTTGCTGTTTGTCCCCTAGGATCTCTGATTTCCTCTGTGCAGGAGGGAATTATGACAGACATTAGGTTGTAATCCATGCATGACAACATTAGGGTAGTTTTGATTCCCATTTCAAACCCTAGGTTTTTAGATTTTCTTTCTCTTCTATCTCAAGACAATTCAAGACACAGTAATAAGGATAATCAATGTCGTATGCTACGAGCCTTAAGCTATTCAAGAGGGGGTTGCTGGAGGGTCACTCTTCAGTAATCTGACTGCTTAGTGTGTTACCCCTAGGGTGACATACGATGTAGTCACTCTCAAATTATAGTCTCTAGTGCGTCAGAGATTGCAAGCACACTAAAAACACTTCTTTCGTAAAAGATTCAAAATAAACATCAAAGCGTCATTTTTGTCCGCTTGGACTCTTAATCATGAAAAACCCTTTCATAAGGTAATAAAAAACAGTCAGACAAGCTGGTGTCTTCCATAGCCCGAACTACGTTTGCTCTGATCTTTCATGCTGTATGAAAGTACGTAGGCATAGGATGCCGTATCCTAGCGAGCAACCTTCCCCTCCTTTCCCGTAGGTAGGCGAACTACGTTGACTCTGATTTCTCGTTTCAGACGGGAATACGTAGACATAAAGTGCGATACTTTGCCGAGTCATTTTCTTTTCTTTTAACCCTTGACCCTTAGTGTAGAGAGAATAACAATCCGTACTAGAAAACAAGTGTGGATCCCGTCGAGTACGACGGACGTGAGGGGTGCTAATACCTTCCCCTTGCGTAACCGACTCCCGAATCCAGGATTTGGTTGCGATGACCATTCCTTTCCCGTTTTGCGTGAGGTTTACTCTGAGCGTTTCCTTTCCCTCCTTTGGGATAAATAGCGCACGGTGGTGACTCTTCTGTTTAGCCGACGCCGATTTTCGCGGAAGCGACAGCCGGCGACTCTGCTGGGGACAGGAATATCCCCTATGCGAGTCAATCCTAGCGCTTGTTTTCCCGTCGTGGGTGTTATATAGATTTACTTTTCTGTCTTTACTTTCCGCATTTTCTTATCAGCTTTATATTGTTATTGCTGTTGTGGGGAGGGGTGATTTGTTGAGAGATAAGCCGGACCTGGGCTTGAGGTTACACCTAGACTTAGAAGTAGAGAGTAGTGGTTAGCCTGCTTGCTTAGCTCGCACCAGCTAGCCGCGAAATTTACGCTCGGACGAGAATCTCTTTGATGCTTCTTGCCTGGCCCTTAGGGCTCGACAAGTTGTTTGACCCGAGGATTGTCGACTCTGGGAACCTATCAATTGGGATTCAACTAAGTGAGGCCGCTTCAAGGAATGATGATGCCACACCTTCTGGGTATCGTATCATCGCTCTTGAAAGTCTGTGACGTTGAACCCGCATAGGATGCCGTACCTCGTCTGCGAGTTAAGTTCATACCTGTGAGGGGTAGGTAGGTTTGTTTGCAGGAAACTTTTGACCTCAGAGTACCTGGTTTATCTCTGTCAGTGAGATGTGGTTATAGGGTTCTTTTGAGTGGTTGGTTTGGTTTGAGGCGAAGATTTGATGGTTCTCAGGCTTCAGTACAGAGCAACACAGTTCATCAGCACTGCACTTGATCTCCTGTTTGCATATGCATGTGCATTTTCATGTTTGCATTTCATTAACGTGTATTTATGTTGCAGGTGTGATCATTCCCCTCTGATTTTAGTGTATTTTCTGGCCAGACATGGAGTCCCTGAAGAGGACAGTTGCTTACCGGTTGCATTCACTAGATATCAGTTCCTTGCTGGGATTAGTTGCTCTAGCGGATGAGAGGGTGAGGGCTGAGTTCAGAGTATCTTATGGGAGATTGTTTAGTTTGTTATACAGACCTTCAGCATTTGAGACGACTGAGGTATATACTTTGATGCAGTTTTATGAGCCGCAGCTGAGATGTTTCTTATTTCCCGACTATATTCTGGCACCCACTTTGGAGGAGTATTCTGCGATGTTGGGAGTTCCTGTGTTAGACCAGATGCCCTTTATACATGTTGATGCTGAGCCTGAGTTAGCTACACTCGCTGAGATTGTCAGTTTAGACGCTTCTGAGTTCCCCGGAGGTTTGGTCAAGCTGAACGGAGCTTATGGTTTTCACCTGTCTGTCCTGGTTGAGAAGGCTACACAGTGCGCGAAGAGTGGATGTTGGGTTGCCTTCAGTGCCATTCTAGCTGTCTGCATCTACGGGATTGTCTTGTTTCCTAATGTGCCGGATTTTGTCGACTCAGATGCCTTCCTGATCCTTGACTCGAAGAATCCAGTTCCTACTCTCTTGGGCGATATTTATCATTCTATTCACTACAAGAATGAGAAACGTCATGGCAAGAATGTTTCCTGCTGTCTTCCTCTTTTGTACAGGTGGTTCCAGGGGCATCTTCCGAAGACAGGGCCTTTTGTTGATGCTGTTGATACTTTGGATTGGTCTTCCCGGTTGATGGGATTGTCTGCTGAGAACATCATTTGGTTTGATCGGAGCATGCTTGGCACTGATATTCTATATAGTTGCAGTGGCTTTCCGAATGTCCCCCTGATTGGACGGAAAGGCTGTATTAACTATAACCCTTCACTGCTGGTAAGACAGTTCGATTATGCTTTGAGGGACGCTCCTATTGAGAAGGAGATACAGGAATCTCTGTATCTCACAGGCTTATTAGACACGGCTGTTTTGATCAGATTAAGACATGCATGGGCTAACATCCATAGGAGAGGTAAAGCTTTGCTCGGTAAGAGCAACAACAAAGCTTATGATCCTTATTTGGCTTGGATCCGCGAGAGAGCTAGTATGTCCTTGATGCCTTATCCTGCTACGAAACCCCTGTATCTTCCAATGATTGAGGTGCCTGCTTCAGTGGAGCTTGAAAAGTATAACAAATTGTTGGCTGAAAATGAAGAATTGAAGAAAGCCAATGATGAGTTAGAAAAAGAGATCTTCTAGTTGCGTCATGAGAAGAATGAAGCTACTTTCACTGTGAGGGAACAAACTGAATTGATTAATAGGTTGGGATCAAAGTTGACGGAAGAGACCAACAAGAAAGAAAAAATGGGAATAGCCTTGAACGGTGTTAGCAAGGTGCTTGCTTCCAAGAAGGAACTTTTGAGCAAAGCTTATACCCGCCTCAACAAGTGGGAAGCATTATGGAATGCCACGCTTACCAAGCGGAAGGAGCGTGAAGACGAACTGAAGCTGCAGATTGCCACGCTAGAGGCATATATTAGAGCCCAAGACGCAAAGATTGCCGAAGAGACATCACTTAGGAGCGCTGTTGAGCTTAGAGTAAGTGACCTTGACGAGAAGCTGAGAGGTTTTGAAGTGAAGGCCGACCCCAAGAGACGCAGACTCAACGAGTGTTTCGGCGAAGGAACCTGCCAGGACGATGCCAAAAAGCTGAGATCCACTGCCGAGCGGCATGCCCTACTGATACAAGAGCTAATCTCCAGACTGGGTCGTTCAGAGACGCTGGGGATATTGGAAGACGTCAGAGCACGCCATTTGGCCTGATTTATCTTTGCCTTGCCTTCATTATTTGTACTTGTATTTTGACCATCGCCAGGCTTGTTGGCTGAGGTCTCTTCAGTTGTATTCAATTGTACTCTTGTACTCAGCCTCTTGGCATGTGTTTATATATATGAGGGTTTTTCTAATTCCTTGCTTGCTTGATGGGGACTCCATTGTCAGGATGGCCTTCTCTCCGAAACTAGAATCGGGGGAATATAACCTGTAGCATAGTTACGCATTTGCATCCGCATTCATATTGCATGACCGGTATTCTTGAATCTGTATCTTATTTCCTGCATCTTCAGGTTTTTCAGGATTGACGAACAAAGAGTCCACCGCTACTCAACCCAAAACAACTGCAAGAGAATCATGGATCAAGTCCAAGTGGAGATGCAGGAAATCCGCGAGAAGCTGAATCTGTTCATGCAAGCAATGGAGAACATTGCTAAGGGCCAGGAGAGCCTCCAGACTTTGGTACAGCCGCTGCTAACGCGGACTAATGGGAATGGCAACAATGACCACAATTCTGCGCACGTTGAAACTATTATGGAGGATGGGCCCCCTACGCCTGTGGTTCCACCTGTAGTGACTCCACCTGTTGTGATTGTAAACAATGGCGCTGGCAATGGCAACACCGGGAATGGAAATGAGACTGTTGTTAACAATGTTGGGTTTGGGGACGCCAACCAAGGCGGTGGTAACAACAATGGCGGTAATGGTTTTGGCATTAATGGTTTTGGCTACAATGATCAGGGATTTGATTACGTCAATCAGGACGGGAAATTCGGCTTCAACGCTCAGGGTTTCGGTTATGAAGGTTTTGGTAACGCTAACCAGGGGTATGGTGGATTTGGTAATATGAATGGTGCTGGGGTGATTCCTGTCAACACTGGGTTTGGACCTGTTACGATCAACCAGGGTTTCGGTAACAGGGGACGAGGTCCTATGATCAATCAGCAAGGGTTTGGTCGCAACACTGGTTACGACGGATATGGAAATGGAAATGTGAATTGGGGAGAAGACTGCCAGGAGGACGCCTTTTCTGGAAGAGGTGTGGGATTTGAAGGACCTGTTGATCCTGTGCAGAGGATCAGAATGCTTGAAGAACAGATGAAGGGGGTAGTGAGTCAGAACTCCACCGGTCTGGATATGACTACAATGGGCTTGGTACCAGGGCTGAGGGTGCCGTTGAAATTCAAGGCTCCCACGTTTGACAAGTACAAGGGGGACACCTGCCCTAAGGTCCATGTCCGCTCTTACTACAGGAGGATGTCCGCGTATTCAGATGATGAAAGGATGCTCATGCATTTCTTTCAGGATAGCTTGTCAGGACCTTCACTTGAATGGTATATGGGGCTGGAGCCCACGCAGAATAAAACCTGGAAGCAGTTGGCTGATGCTTTCGTGACACATTACAAATATAACAGCGACCTGGCTCAAAACCGGGTCCAATTGCAGGGTTTGTCACAGAAGAACGGTGAAAGCTTTAAAGAGTATGCGCAAAGGTGGCGCGATATGGCAGCAAGGGTGCATCCTCCTTTAATTGAAAGGGAGATGAATGATATGTTCATTGGGACATTTACAGGGGTGTTCTACGAAAAATTGTTTAGTGTGTCATTGAGCAGTTTCTCAGATTTGATTCTTATGGGGGAGATGATCGAAAACGGGATTAAAGTTGGAAGGTTCCAAGCAGGTGAGTCTACTTCAGCAGGAGGTGCCAGAAAAGAATTTGGTGGTAGACGACAGGGTGATACTAGTGCCGTGTTTGGTGGCAGGGGCAGGGGCAGAGGAAGGAATCAGTATGTTCAGCCGCAACAGATAGCTAGTGTCACTATCCCTTTCCCTCAACAAGGGCAGCCTCAGCAACAACAACAACAACCACAGCAACAGCAAGGACAGAATCTTGGCCAGAGAAGGGTACAGAATGCGAGACCGAAAAGAGTGTTCGACGCACCTCCTTCCACGTATGCAGAACTCCTCCAGACCCTGCTAGGGTTGAACTTGGTTGAAAAAAGGACTTTGGCACCGCCTACAGGGGCAGTACTTCCTTACGGATACGACGCCAACAAGCATTGCGATTTCCATTCTGGAGCGCCCGGGCATGATATAGAAACTTGTCAGGCATTGAAATACAAGGTTCAGGATTTATTGGATAGCAAAGCTATTAACTTTGGACAGGTGGGTCCAAATATCGTACAACAGCCTATGCCCAATCATGGGGCAAACGCCATCTTGACAGAGGAGAATCTGAATCTAGTGATGGATGTCAATGAGCTGAAGACACCATTGGGTGAGATTAAAAGCACGCTGTTGAAAGGGGGTGTATTCCCGGGTTGTGATGAATTTTGCTTAGACTGTTGGACCCAGCCAGAGGGTTGTAATGAGTTGAAGCAGGGTGTTCAGGCTATGATGGATGACGGTACCTTGCAATTTGATAGAACCGCGGTTGAAAAGCCTGTAGAGGCGTTGTGTGATGAGCTGAACGATGTTGCAACGGTGACGATTCCGAGGAAAACAATAACGATAACGACGCCTGCCCGGCGGCCGACAATCACAATTACCAAAGCAGGACTAGTCCCTTTTGAGAGTACTAAAGCAGTGCCATGGACTTACGGCTTGGAGGTATATTGCGATGGTGAGAAAATTGACGTCAATGGACAACCAGCTGGGGTTGTAGATAATGTTGTTGGAACAGGGGGTATGACCAGAAGCGGAAGAATCTTCACGTCACCCGAGGTAGAGGCGGAAAGATTAGCCAAGGGTAAAGCCAAGGTAGCTAAGGGTGGTCCTTCTCAGTCGAATGAAAAGGAAACGTCACTTAAGGATGTGGAGGAGTTCATGAGGCTCATTCGTAAAAGTGATTACAAAATCTTCGAGCACCTCCAGCAAACGCCGTCAAAAATTTCCATCCTATCATTGCTGTTATGTTCCGAGGCCCATCGGAACGCTTTGCTGAAGATTCTAGACACGTCGTTCGTTCCTCAAGAAGTTTCTGTTAATCAGTTAGAAGGGGTGATGGCGCATGTCAATGCGGGGAACAGTTTGGGCTTCACGGATTTTTATTTGACTCCGAGAGGGCGAGAGCACAATATGGCATTGCATGTGTCAGTCAAATGCCGGGGCACGGTCATGTCCCATGTTTTAGTAGACACTGGATCTTCCCTGAATGTGCTACCGAAGAAAGCCATGATGAAGTTGGATATCAGGGGAATTATCTGCACACCCAGTGACTTAGTGGTAAGAGCGTTCGATGGAACGAGGAGGTCGGTTTTCGGATCAATAACATTACCGTTGCAGGTGGGGCCTGAAATATTTGAAACTGAATTCTATATAATGTGTCGCTACTGCGAAAATCAGCGCCGACTGAACAGAAGAGTCGCCACCGTGCGTTATTTATCCCAAAGGAGGGAAAGGAAATGCTCAGAGTAAACCTACCGCAAAGACGGGAAAGGAATGGTCATCGAAACCAAATCCTGGATTCGGGAGTCGGTTACGCAAGGGGAAGGTATTAGCACCCCTCACGTCCGTCGTACTCGACGGGATCCACGCTTGTTTTCTGTCGAAAGGATTGTTATTCTATCTACTCTACAGGTCTGGGGTTAAAAAGAAAAGAAAATGACTCGGCAAAGTATCGCACTTTATGCCTACGTATTCCCGTCTGGAACGAGAAATCAGAGTCAACGTAGTTCGCCTACCTACGGGAAAGGAGGGGAAGGTTGCTCGCTAGGATATCGCACCCTATGCCTACGTACTTTCATATAACATGGAAGATCAGAGCAAACGTAGTTCGGGCCACGTACGACACAAGTCTGTTTTGATTGCTTTTATCTCCTTCTGAAAAAGGGCTTTCCTGATTAGCAGTCCAAGCGGACAAAAAATTGACGTTTTGATGAGTTCACATTCTTTTACGGAAGAAGTGTCTTTTATTGGATTTGAAATCTTTATTGTGTTTTTCTGTTTGTTTTGAGATAGGAGAGACAGAACTCTAACCTATGGTTGAAAAGGGAATCAAACTAACCTAATGTTATCATGCATGGGTTAAGACCTAATGTCTATCATGTTCCTCTCTTGCGCAGAGAGAAACAGAGATCCTAAGGGATAAACGGAAACAGAAACAATATATACAGTAAAGCAGTAAAATGCATGAATGCAGCAGTACAAGCGAGGCAAGGGAGTCCCACTCAACCTCGAACCTAGAAAAAAACAGGCGAAAGCGAACAAAATTCACTTTCAACCTAACAGATTAATTGGCAAACAATACAGTCCGGGAAACTCAAACAATACATCAAAAGCTTATAAACAGCAAAAATAAACAGCAAACAGAAACTCTGCACAGCAAGCTCCATCATCTTCTATCTTCAAGTCATCTTCAAACATCTACAAGCTTCAAGCAAGCATCAATCTTCAAGGAAAGAAACCATCTTCAACAGCTTCAAACAGCAGGGCTTCAAACAGCAGCAGTCACATGCACAGCTTCAATAGCACAATCTTCATCCTCAAGCAAGGTCTCTATCTTCAATCTTTCATGGCTTTTCTTCAAATCAAACTCTCCAGGATGAGGAACAGTTAATAGGATGAATTGGGATGTTAAACAGTTAGTTGACCACCAAAGGTGGCAAACAGACTGTTAACAAAATGTAGAATGTTTCTCTCAAGAGTTCTATCTCTTAGATACTGTCACCAAGCCTTCCAAAGGAAGGGGGTGAGTATCCTAGAGAGACTCTGAATCATAGAGAGGGATGGAGGCAAACAAAGCCATCCATGTTTATGAAGCAAGTTTCTACTTTAAGCTCTACCTAGCTCCTAGTTTCTATAGGCTTCAACAGCTGCAAGCAAGCTACAATCTTCATCAACTCTTGAAATTTATCTTCACTCCTTTTGTCTTCAATGGCTTCACCAACAAAGTCTTCAGCTCAAACCCAAACCCCAAGCAGGCCCGATACCCCTCACAATCAAACAATAACCCTAGAAAGGGCACACCATACAATCAATCAATTACAAAAATATACTAATAGTATTAATATAATAGGGGAACTTCTAGCATTTTCTAAGGGATCTACTACACTTACCCATAATACCCCTATAGGCCCGTGTCCTAATTCAATCTAAAAACCCAAAAGAAAGTGTCATGCTACCTCTATGCATTAACCTAAAACTATATTAAAACCATCCTAAAAAATATTCTACTATTAAAATCTATTTTATATACACTATTTTTTTTGCTACATTTTTATCTAAGTCTTTTATCCTAAAGACAAATAAAAAACTACACTATGTTAGTATTTTTATTGGATTTATCCTAATATTTTTATCACTACAATTTTTAACCTAAAGTTTTTATTACATAAAGTTTTTTATTATCTTTTGCTATCTAACCTATATTAATATTCTTAATGTTTTCTATACACTATAATTTTTTTTTATCCTAAGGTTTTTTTTATACTATCTTTTATTATATATATATTTTTTATTCTAAGTTTTCTAATGTCATTCTAATATTCTAATGTTAATCTAATGTTAATCCTAATTAAACTAAATCTAAACATTAAAATAAGGCTTAAAAAAACAAAATAAGTGCCAAACAGGGGATGCACTATCAAGCTACAGAGGTGTTTTAACAGTAAAGAAGGGAAAGGCCCAGCCCAGGTGCTTGTCTCATATTCACTCAGCCAGGGGGGGGGGGTGCGAAATCAAGCAGATGCATCATCAGCAAGATGCCTGGGCTTAAGCGAAGCCCGATAACCAGATCAGTATGCAATGGGTGTAATGAGAGGAAAAAAGGTATACCAAGCCAGAGGTTCGTGGGCTCAACTAAGCCCGTAACCCAACGTTCATCAAACGAAATCAATCTCCCTCTCAGCAACACTCTATACTGTTCACACACATTCTCCTCCAAACCCTAGCGCCTCCCAAACACTCTCTCCATCTTCTCTCTGAAACTGCACAAACGCCCACGAAAAAAACTGCCACCGCCCATCATCAACAAACCTCGATCCTAGAACAAACTTCAATCCTAAATCAAATCCTCACAACATCTACCGCTATCAGTGATTGGCACTCAGAATCCCAAATCTTACCCTATCTACCTCACAGAACCTATCGTTCAACTAAACAGAGGATCCACCTTAAGTCATTTCAACCTAACATTCAAGCTAAAATAAAACATGCAGGTTTTGATCTAGAGAAGGAATAACGAGAGAACCTGGAGGATCTTATGCGGACGGAGATTCTGAGAAGACTTCGAAGGATCTTGATGTTCTTGAAGGAAATCCTGGAAGGCGACGTTGAGGGAGACTTCGGAGGCGACGTCGTTTACGTTACGAAGATCAACAACAGTCTTGTATGAAAAAACTCTGACGGCGTCCTTGCGAGAAACTCCAACGAACTACGAAAATTCAAGCGTTGATTTAAAGATGTTGACGGATGATGAACTTCAAGTGGAGGATGAAGATCTGGATCTTGAACATTTTCTGGAAATGAAGAATGTTCTTTGTTGATGAAGGTATAGAGAAACCATAAGAAATACGGGTGATGATTGCTGGAAATTTGTTGGAAACAGATTATTGATGAAGAGGTTTGATGATCGTTGATGAGGTTTTCTGAAAGAAGAAGAATCGGAGAACAAGATGAGGATTAACGGAGATGATTATTGTTTGTGATCGGAGAAGGAAGGAGAAGATTGGTGTAGAAAATCGGATTCTCTGGTGATTTTGTGTCTCCGGCGAATTGGACGGTGGCCGGAGGTTGTTGGCGGTGGCCGGAGTTGGTTGTCACCAGATTTGCATGGCCGGCGGTGGCATTCCCGGTGAGGAGATGGTGAGGTGACGAGTGTCACGGTAGGTGGCAGAGGGAGTGGTGCATGGAGCACACGTGTTATAGAGGGTTTGTGAGTGGGATATGCGTTGTCACGATTCTGAGCGATAGAGAATGATGTGGCTAGCGGCAAATCAAACACGTGTGCTGGCTATTTATACGCCACCTGGCCTTTTCGGACTTGCTTAATGGGCCTTGGACTGAAAACTCTGGATAAAAAGCCCAACTACAATGTTGAATAATGGACATATTAACATGGATTATGATGACTAACAATGGATTAACATGACTAATGTGATGGAATGAAGATTAATTGACTAAACAGTTAAGGAAGTTAATTGACGAACCTAATTAACACACTAAATGAAAATGATTAATGGACAAGTATGATTAAGACTAATTAAAACAAGCTATACAATTAAAACTCTAAAGCTAATTAAATTCTACGTTAAGATAAAGTCCTATATTAAAAAAAAAGAAAGAAGATCTATCTATTAAAATCTATATCTATTTCTATATAATAAAATCTATACTATTTAAAAATCTATTTCCTATTAGAAAAATCCTAGAAAAGAAATTCTATTAAACTCAATTATCTAATATTCTAATAAAATCTAAAAACAAATATAAAATCTATTAAAAATATAGAAAAAGACCAACATCCTATTTAAAATCTATTTAACATATAAAAATGTCATTTAAATCTAATAAAACCTAGAAATGCAATCAAATCCAATTAAAAAGAACACGAGACCGAAGCGGAACCAACGATAAAACCCGGACACCGAAAGTCCTCAAAACAACTGTAAGCTTGAAAAACACCCGTGAAGCGCACAACTTCCCAAAAATAGCCTCTGATTATCTGAATCGGTCTGAAACCTCTGATATGTGAACATATGGCTGTAAATTCGATAAAATCGCCATGATTGAGAAAATGCACTATATGCAGTATGCGAATGCGAATGCGAAAATGCGTCGAAGCATAAACCGAAAGTGGGGACCCGGTTGGTCAAATTTTAGGGTGCAACAGCTGCCCCTATTCAAACGGCTTGGACCCGACTGGGTGAAACGCCTGGAGCCTTCAGACAATCGAGGTACGAGACGGTTGAATACAAAATAAACCCGGAAATTTGCCAACTGCAAAAATATATTGCGAAATAAATTGCACCACTACTTGGGGGACATTATCTACAAATCTGATTTCAACACCATCTTGTCAATACTGGAATGAACTTATTGACTTCACTGGGAGAAGTACTTCTGTCAACAAAACATGACCCTGCCAATGATACAGGAAGATAACCCCGCCATTACAGAAAAATAACACCGTCATCGCTACGGGTAATAGTCTGGGAAAATAACACCGCCATCGCTACGGGTAATACTTTGTCATTACTACAGGAAATAACTCCGCCACCACTACGGGAGATAACTCCGCCACCACTGCGGGAAATAACTCCGCCACCACTACGGGAAATAACTCCGTCACCACTACGGGAAATAACTCCGCCACCACTGCGGGACAATAACTCCGCCACCACTACGGGAAATAACTCCGCCACCACTGCGGGACAATAACTCCGCCACCACTGCGGGAAATAACTCCGCCACCACTGCGGGAAATAACTCTGATACAGCTTTTCTGCCTACCTTTGCAGCTGCTAGCTCCATCAATCACATGGGTAACACACTATGAGTCTAGTTTTCCAATTTTCAGTGCTGACATGACATCAAATCTGAGAAGGACTCCACTGGGAATTTTCTGAATCCACACGGCCAGACAACTTCCAAAAATCGATTCACGAAATCTTTTGATGCTGTCACAACAACAACCTTGAAGAAATACTCCGCTGGAGGGGTAAGAGAAACTTAAACAAGCAACTCTGTGGGGAATAATGCCACAACTGACATTATCAATACATGTCTCACGCCGAGATCTTGAATGTTTGGTAATTAATTTGAGCAAGAGCTCTCTCCACCTGCAAGGGAAACAACACTTGAAAGCAAACGGTTAACCAACCTGGCTTATGTTTCAAAATGCATATGTTTGACAATGACGTAATGCTCCATTCGACATGGAAATGCTACGCATTTTTTATTCGGTGGATGCAAATATGACACTATATGCCGATGCAAATGCAGGCTCGAACTGCTGGGATACAGAAAACCGCTTCAGCAAAATAAATGCTGAAGACAACGCCAACTCCGCTGAGGATAACCAAGCGTCACAGACTTATTCCAGCAAAATAAATGCTGGAAGAATGAAACCAACTTCGCTGAGGAATAACTGAAGGCGCCAATCGTGGTTGGACTTCTGCTGGGGACAACTTACCCGTGCCAATGAAAATTGGACTTTTGCTGGGGAGTGAACGGGTATCACACGGTATTCCGACAAAATAAATGCCAGGACACGCAACCAACTCTGCCGGGGAGAGCTTTAACCTGTGAGTTCCACTGGGAGGAAAGAAAACACTTGCTGAAGAGAGAACTCCGCTGAGGACGAAACGACTCTCTTGTGGAAAATCAACTGGCTCCGCTGGGGGAGAGTAAATGACCCTATTGGGAAGGGTAGACTGTCTGAGTACAGCTCACACAAGTTGGAAATATTAATCCTCTGAGGCTAAACCACTCCGCTCGGGATGGGGAATCCTTTTGGGGGACACCACACTATCTGAATACATCCTTTGATCTTGGAATCGTCAATTCTGCTAAGGGTAAACAACCTTGCTGGAGAATGCCCTTCGGATAAGCTACGACTAGCTGGGGAATCTGATCCTTCTTTAGTAAGGAACACGGTTATCTCAGAAGCGCGACCTGCGTGGGGATCGAGTCTTTCTGTGACGAGCTTCTGGTCAGTACTGCAATCTTTTGATCGTCCACCTCGTATGGTCAAAAACCTGTAACACCACAAACGAGACAAGACAAGTCTATGCAACCAAATCTATTCAGGTTAGTGTTAGTGACATCATCTTCAGTTAATTCAAAGTTTTAGCAATTATTGGCAAGGGCCAGCGATGTTATACACTTGCTAGTTTTATTAAACCTTGGCGTCTGTCATGTACAAAACAGTAAAGAACCAGCATCAAATACTGAATAACATGTTTTATTGATTGGGCCCCTAAATGGGCAGAGTTTTGTACACGGGATGTAACTCCTGAAAAGAGGAAGCTACACACAACAAATATACAAGTATGCACAAGAAGCATATGACAAATCAAATTTGTACACATGTCGGCAACGGGATGCAGACGAACATCATGAGCTGATCCTCCTATGACTCGCCTGACTCTAGTGCTTTCCCGGTATTCACACTTCCGAAGAGATTGTATCTGATAATCGACCCCTCAGGTACATTCTCTCGCACCAATGCACACCGTCGTATCAAATTCGGACCGCAGTCATTTGCTTTTCAAATCCCTAACTTTTGCGTGAACCGCCCTTTACGGGTTTTCATTTCACCGGGATACCCTTTTTTGCCGAAGCCGCCCAGTGTAGGTTTTCAACTTCGCGGGTGTACATTTTTTCAGTTTTATCCCTAACTTTTGCCCGAACCTTTCATTCTGTTTTTGGTTCGCCAGGATGCCCCATTTTTGCCTGGACTCTCTTTTTTTCTGTCCAGCGGGTCAATTTCAAGCAAAGTATTTTTTTTACTGCGTCCGAATTCACAGGCGACGTAAAGTTTTCATCGTCCATGGTGGACAACAACAAAGCTCCTCCTGAAAAGACTTTTCTGACAACGTATGGCCCTTCGTAGTTGGGGGTCCACTTGCCCCTGTGATCTGCCTGTGGCGGGAGAATCCTTTTCAGCACAAGGTCGCCCGTCTGAAAGCTCCGAGGATGTATCTTCTTATCATATGATTTCTTCATTCGGCTCTGGTACAAACGACCATAGGCTAGAGAAGCTAGCCTCTTCTCATTCATTAAACTCAGCTGGTTCAATCTGTCCTTCACCCATTCTGCCTCGTCTAGTTGGACATCTCGTAATACTCTCAGGGAAGGAATCTCAACTTCCAGTGGTAACACCGCTTCCATTCCATATACCAACGAGAACGGGGTTGCCCCGGTTGATGTGCGTACCGTCGTACGATAACCGTGCAAAGAAAAAGGTAGCATCTCATGCCAGTCCTTATAGGTCACCACCATCTTCTGAACAATCTTCTTTATGTTCTTATTGGCCGCTTCAACAACGCCATTCATCTTGGGTCGGTAAGGGGAGGAGTTGTGATGCTCGATCTTAAAACTCTGACACAGCTCCTTCATCATCTTGTTATTTAAGTTCGAACCGTTGTCGGTAATTATCCGCTCGGGGATTCCATATCTGTAAATGATATCTCTCTTGATAAACCTGGCTACCACCTGCTTGGTCACATTCGCATAGGATGCCGCTTCAACCCATTTGGTAAAACAATCGATTGCTACCAGAATGAACCGGTGCCCGTTAGATGCCGTCGGCTCGATCTTTCCAATCATATCGATTCCCCACATTGAGAACGGCCACGGTGACGACATCACGTTCAGAGGACTCGGAGGCACATGGATCTTATCTGCATAGATCTGGCACTTATGACACCTCTTCGTAAACTTGAAACAATCAGTTTCCATAGTTAGCCAATAATAACCTGCCCGCAACAGCTTCCTCGTCATAGCATGCCCACCAGCATGCGTACCAAATGTACCCTCATGTATTTCCTCCATGAGCAGCTTCGCCTCTTTCTCGTCTACACAACGTAGTAGCACCAAGTCGTGATTTCTCTTGTATAGGACACCGTCCGGATTCAGATAGAAATTGCCCGCCAATCTCCTGAGAGTCTTCTGATCGTGACTGGATGCCCCAGCCGGATACTCTTTGCTTTTCAGGAAATTAAGGATATCAAAATACCAGGGTTTATCATCAGATGCTTCGTCAATGGCAAATACGAAGGCGGGTCTGTCAAGCCGGGAGATAACAATTCTAGGAGCCTCATTCCAGAAGTTGACTTTATACATGGAAGACAAAGTGGCCAGGGCGTCAGCCATCTGATTCTCTGCTCGCGGTACATGATGTAACTCAACCTTGTCAAAGAAAGGCAACAATCTCCTTTTATTTGATTCACCACCAGAGCTGAATCTCCGTATACATCCAGATTTTTGATTCGCAAATCAATGGCTTCTTCAAGCCCCATGATACAGGCTTCGTATTCGGCTTCATTATTGGTAACTGGAAAGGTCAATCGAGCAGTAAATGGGATGTGCGACCCGTGTGGAGTAGTGATGATTGCCCCTATTCCGCTACCGTAGGAGTTTACAGCTCCGTCAAAGATCAACTTCCATTTGGAACCCAATTCTGGTCCTTTGTCCGACAACAGTTCTTCACAATCTTTCATCTTTAGGTACATGATATCCTCGTCAGGAAAATCAAACCTCATCGATTGGTATTCCTCAATAGGCTGCTCTGCCAAGTACTCTGATAATACACTCCCCTTTATAGCCTTCTGTGAGACATACTGGATGTCGTATTCGGTCAAAACCATCTGCCAACGGGCAATTCTCCCCGATAATGCCTGCTTTTCGAATACGTATTTGATAGGATCCATCTTCGAGATGAGCATGGTTGTATGGTTCAGCATGTATTGCCTCAAACGCTTGGCGGCCCAGGCTAGCGCGCAACAAGTTTTTTCGAGCATTGAATATCGAGATTCACATTCAGTAAACTTCTTACTCAAGTAGTATATTGCATGCTCTTTTCTTCCTGTCTCGTCGTGTTGACCGAGAACACAACCCATACTTCCCTCAAGAACCGTCAAATACATAATCAAGGGTCTCCCTGCCACTGGAGGTATCAAAATAGGAGGCTCTTGCAAATACTGTTTTATTTTATCGAACGCCTTTTGACAATTTTCATTCCATGTTATAGCCTGGTCTTTTTTCAACAGCTTGAATAACGGCTCACACGTAGCTGTTAGGTGAGATATGAAACGCGCGATGTAGTTCAACCTCCCTAAAAACCCACGTACTTCTTTTTCTGTTTTAGGCGTCGGCATCTCTTGTATTGCTTTTATTTTTGCAGGATCAACCTCTATTCCTCTTTCGCTCACGATAAACCCCAGCAGCTTACCTGACCTCACCCCGAAGGTGCACTTGTTAGGGTTCAGTCTCAGCCTGAACTTCCTAAGCCTTTTGAATAGCTTCAGCAGATTCACCAAATGTTCTTCCTCCGTCTGGGATTTGGCAATCATATCATCGACATAAACCTCGATCTCCTTATGCATCATATCATGAAAAAGAGTCGTCATTGCACGCTGATACGTTGCCCCAGCATTCTTTAATCCGAAGGGCATCACTTTGTAACAAAATGTTCCCCAAGGCGTGATGAAGGTAGTCTTCTCCATGTCTTCTGGCGCCATTTTAATCTGATTATAGCCCGAGAAGCCATCCATGATGGAGAATACGGAAAATTGAGCAGTGTTGTCAACCAGCACATCGATGTGAGGAAGCGGAAAATCATCTTTCGGGCTCGCTTTGTTAAAATCACGGTAATCTACGCACATTCTCACTTTACCGTCTTTCTTTGGCACTGGCACGATATTAGCGACCCATGAGGGATATTTTGTAACAGCTAGGAAACCAACATCCCACTGCTTTTGGACCTCCTCCTTAATTTTCACTGCCATAATAGGTCTAGTTCTGCAAAGTTTCTGCTTAACCGGCGGGCATTCTTCTTTTAGCGGCAGACGGTGCACAACCATATCCGTATCCAGCCCAGGCATGTCTTTGTACGACCAAGCGAACACATCACTATACTCTCTGAGCATTTCAACCAGTCTTTGCTTGACGTCGCTCTGCAGCGCGGCTCCTATACGGATGTTCCTTTCAACCCCTTCCGACCCCAGGTTAATAATTTCAATGACCTCCTCATGAGGCAGAATGACTCGTTCTTCTTGCTTTACCAACCAAGACAACTCTTCGGGAACGTCGCCATCTTCAACAATCTCTTCTTCGGCCTGAAATACCGGGTGCTCAAAGTCGAAATGAGTCATAGGCGGTTCAATGATGTCATCTGAAAATATTATCCTGCAAAAGGAATGGTTAAATGCTTCAAAATATGTATAAAGCGAATAACCACGTTGCCATTTTATTGTAAAACACAAAAACAGGAAAACAGAGATCGCAATATTTGTACATGAAAAACGCCTTTTATTTAATGATTAAACAACGCAATGTACATAACAGCACAACCCTAAGCAAAATCACGATGCCTCGGGTAAGACACCAGATTATTCAACAATTAAGAAAACAAAGTATTACTGTTTGGTAGTCACAGGAACAATCTCCTGAATAGACCAATTGCATAATCCTTGTCCTGGCACGCTCGGCTGAATCCAGGCGTCTATGTCGCAATCACTGTCCCCTTCTTCAGAATCTGAAACAGCGTTGATGGCCTCGTGATACACTCCACTAGCTGTGATTGTTATTGGTCCTTTGAAACGGGGTGCCCCTGCAGCAGGCGTTGATGATGACGGTTGATATCCCAGCCCAAACCGGTCCATCTTCACGGGGATATCCAGAACCTTGCCCCAGCCTTTTGTCTCACCAGTCTTCACTAGAGCCTGAGCCTCCTTGTATGACGAGACGGCCACCTCTGACGCTTTACTCGGCCCTGGAACTTTGTCTTTGATGCGCAACCCCTCAAAGGCTTGATAGGGTGTTTCATGAATCTCGCCGTCGACTTCTACGTACTTGAATGATGATAGATGGCTAACCAATATATCTTCTTCTCCACAGACCGTGACCACACTGTCCCCTACCATGTATTTCAGCTTTTGGTGCAAGGTAGATGTGACTGCCCCAGCACCATGGATCCATGGTCGTCCGAGAAGACAGCTGTATGCTGGCTGGATGTCCATAATGTAAAATTCAGTTTCGAATATCTCCGGCCCCACCTGTAGAGGTAACGTTATGGATCCAAAGACTGTTCTTCGTGTACCATCAAATGCCCTGACCACCAAGTCACTAGGCGTACAAATGATTCCCCTGACGTCCAATTTCATCATTGCTTTCTTTGGCAGCACGTTCAAGGAAGATCCGGTATCTACTATGACCTGCATTCACATGCGCCAACACCCCCTCCAACTGATTCATAGAAACATCTTGGGGTACGAAGGACGTATCCAGAACTTTCAACAATGCATTCCTATGAGCTTCGGAACACAATAGCAATGACAATATGGAAATCTTCGATGGCGTCTGTTGAAGGTGCTCAACAATCTTATAATCACTCTTACGAATAAGGCGCATAAACTCTTCTACATCCTTCAATGACGTTTCTTTTTCGTTCCTCTGCACAGGGACATTCTCATTCATCTTTCCTTTTCCTTTCGCCAGTCGTTCAGCCTCTACCTCAGGCGATATAAAAATTCTCCCACTTCTCGTCATCCCTCCGGTACCGACGACATTGTCTACAACCTCAACTGGCTGTTTACTAATATCAATTTTCACCCCATCACAATATGCTTCCAACCCATAGGTCCAGGGTACCGCCTTAGTGCTCTCATAAGGGATTGGTCCTGCCTTGGTGATAGTGATCAGCGGTCGCCTGTCTGGCGCTGTTATAGTTATTGTTTTTCGGGGGATTGTCACGGTAGCTATGTCCCTTTGCTCATTCGCTGATGACTCTGCAGGTTCTTCAACTGCCGTTCTGTCGAATTGTAGTGTGCCTCCATCTATCAAGGTCTGAATACCCTTCTTCAATTCAGCACAACCCCCAGCTTGGGTCCAACACTCTAAACAATACTCATCGCAGCCCGAATACACACCTCCTTTCAATAATCTGCTCTTTATCTCACATAACGGTGTCTTAAGGTCATCAACATTCATGATCAAGTTCAAACCCTCCTCAGTTAAAATAGCATTTGCCCCATGGTTGGGCATGGGCTTTTGTACTATGTTCGGACCCGCTTGTCCAAAATTGATAACCTTGCTATCCAACAGATCCTGTACCACATGCTTGAACGCGTGGAAACTCTCTATGTCGTGGCCAGGAGCCCCGGAGTGGAACTCACAGTGCTTGTTTGCGTCAAAGCCGTACGGCGGAGTGCCTGTTATTGGCGCCATAGTCCTTTTTTCCACCAAGTTCAAACCTAGTAACATCTGTAGCAATTCTGCATACGTTGAAGGAGGCGTTTCAAACACCCTCCTTGGTTTGCCCCCCTGGATTCTGCGCTGGGCAGGATGTACCCCCTGTTGTGGCTGCTGCTGCTGTGGTGGTATTGGTTGTCACTGAAATGGAATTGTGACACTTGCCACCTGTTGCGGATGATTGTACTGATTTCGACCTCTGCCCCGACCTCGGCCTCGACCCCCGAATACTGCACTTGTATCACCTTGACGGCGACCACCAAAAGCCCTTCTGTTACTGCCAGCTGAAGTGGATTCCTCAGCTTGGAATCTTCCCAGTTTAATATTGCTTTCAATTTTCTCACCCATCAAGATTAGGTCCGAGAAACTGCCCAAGGAAGTATGAAACAGCTTGTCATAAAACACACCAGTAAATGTTCCTATGAACATATCATTCATTTCTTTGTCATCTAAAGGAGGATGAACTCGTGCTGCCAGGTCGCGCCACCTTTGCGCATATTCTTTGAAGCTCTCATCTTTCTTCTGGGACAACCCCTGCAATTGGACCCGATTGGGTGCCAAGTCACTATTGTACTTATAATGAGCCACAAACGCTTCGGCCAGCTGCTTCCAAGTCTTTATCTGAGTTGTCTCCAACCCCATGTACCATTCAAGGGAAGGACCAGACAAGCTGTCTTGAAAGAAATGCATCAGCATCCTCTCATCGTTTGAATAGGCCGACATCCTTCTATAGTATGACCGCACATGCACCTTTGGACAGGTATCCCCCTTATATTTGTCGAATGTGGGAGCTTTGAATTTTAGTGGTACCCTCAGGCCAGGCACCAGATCCATCGTGGTCATATCTAAACCAACAGCGCTTTGATTCACGACACCTTTCATCTGCTCCTCGAGCATCTTGATTCTCTGAGAATCATCCATAGGACCTTCAAATCCTCCACCAGAGAAAGCATCTTCTTGCTGATCTTCTAGCCAATTACCGTTCCCATTTCCGTATCCATCATACCCGTTGTTACGGCCAAATCTAGTCTGATTCATTACAGGGCCCCGCCCCCTGTTACCATACCCTGGAGCGACTCCGGCAGGCCCAAAAGACATTATCCCAACACCATTTCCATTACCTAATCCGCCATAACCCTGATTAGTAATACTAAATCCGTCCTGTCCGAAGCCCTGAGCGTTGAAGCCGTACTTCCCAGCATGATCAAACCCCTGGTCATTAAAGCCAAATCCGTTGTTACCGAAGCCATTACCTCCCATATTATCACCACCCAGATTGACATTTCCGAACCCAACGTTGTTGACGACAGTCTCGTTACCGATTCCTGCGTTACCGTTCCCGGCGGCAGCGCCGTTGTTCACATTGACAACAGGTATGTTCACCACAGGTGGAGCTACCGGCGTAGGAGTACCATCCCCGTTAATAGTGTCAACTCGCACAGAATTATGGTCTTCGTTTCCGTGCCCAACATTTCTCATCAGCAAAGGCTGCACCAAAGCTTGCAAGTTCTCCTGGCCTTTCACAATGGTCTCCATTGTCTGCATGAATAGCGCCAGCTTCTCACGCATGTCCTGCATTTCATTCTGCATCTGATCCATAACTCTTCTGTTTACTAACTCAGTCTGCTGTTGGAAAGAATGCACAACCTTGTTCTTTTTACTACGCATCTGAGCCAGTTCCTTTTCTAACTCTTCATTAGCCAATAGCAAGGCTTCCTTCTCCTTTACAACTCGCTCGTAGACCTCCATAGTAACGGTGGTTGGTTCCTCTACTGGAATATGAACATGGATTGGTGCAGTTGGAAACAGCATTAGCAACTGTTTTGCTCTCTCTTGGATCCAAACTCTGTATGGTACATAAGCCTGACAATCATTCTTCCCCAATAGTGGTTTCCCTCTTCTGTTGATGCGCATCCAAGCGTGCTGAAGCTTGGCTAGCAACTCTCCGTTCAAGTCACCGGTGAAGTATAGAGATTCCTGTACTTCTTCCTCCCTAGGTGGGTTCTTCAATGCGTATCCAAACTGGCGAACAAACAGAGACGGATTATAATTGATGCATCCTTTCCTTCCTATCAAGGGCACGTTCAGATACCCAGAGCACCTGAAAATAAGCTCAGACCCCAGCAAGTCTCGGTCAAACCACTCGATGTCTTCAGAAGATAGTCTCATCAGGCTCTCTGGCCAGTCAACTGTAGTTGCACCATCTACAAAAGGTCCCTTTAAGGGGAGGTGGCTCTTAAACCACATGTGCAGCAGAGGTACACAACAAGAGACGTTCTTGCCTCTCCTATTCTCATTTCTGTAATGCAGCGAATGGTAGAAATCCCCGATCAATGTGGGTACAGGGTTGCCAGCAGCAAACAAATGAAATGCATCAATGTCCACAAAATTCGGGAAATAGCACTATCCCATAGATGCACAGAGCCAAAACAGCGTTAAAGACTATCCAGCACCCATTCTTGGCGTATTCCTGGGCTTTACCAATCAGAAACTGGAGGGAGAAGCCTGGAACCCCGCGCCAAGAAGTCATCAATAGCTCAGAAGCGTCCATGTGTAAAGCCACTGCTAAGTCCTCTAACTTGGGCTCAACATCAAAATGAATGAAAGGAACCTTATTCTGTACTGGCAGCTCAATAAACTCTGCGTACTCTTCCATGGTAGGCCCCAAAATAAAGTCAGCAAATGTGAAACATCTCAAGGCAGGGTCATAGAATTGCATCAATGTATACAACCCATTCAGTTCAACATCAGTTGGTTTGCGAACCAATCTCAACAGTCTTCCGTAACTCTTCCTGAAGCTTCTCCGGACATCCTCATCAGCAAGGGAAATCAAACCAAGCAGGGGAGTAACATCAGGGGTAGGTAACTTGTAGGCAACTGTCATTCTCAAACCAGCCATGATCAATAATCAGAAGTCCGGACACTAGAATCAGGGAATATGCAAATGCCCCTGCAACACAGACACACGTTAATGAAATGCGATGATAATGGTTATGCGAACAATGCAATGCAAATAAAATGCCACAAAGGACCAAATGCTCCGACTGAGAAGCCCAAATCACACCAAAACTAAGGTCTCCAACAGACCCTCCAATATTCTTCAAACCATGGTCTCAGACAGACCTCATACATAAGCTCCAATCAAGCCTCAGACCCCATAATCACTCCAACTTGGTCTCTGACAGACCCCAATAACTGTCCACAGGTAGCCTGAATCTCAAATCAAGAAACAAACCGGTATCTGGAGGTCTAGTTACCTGCATAGCCCCAAACCCTCTCACAGGTAGGTGTCCTAGTAACTGACAATGGTATGGTATCCTATGCGGTCGTCGGCGTCACAGACTTTCAGGGTTGATGATACGATTCCCAGAAGGAGTGGCATCATCAAATCCTGAAGAGGCCTCACTTAGCCAACTTCCAATTGATCGGTTCCCAGAGTCGACAATCCAACTAACCAGCAACCCGAGCCACCCAAAGGGTAGGACAGGAGGCCAACCAGAAGAACCTCGTCTGAGTGTGGATTTCGCGGGACACTAGGACATGCAAAGCATGTGCGCGCCTACTACTTTCCACTCTAATTCTAGGTGCACTCAAGCCCAGGTTCGACTTATCTCTCAATCATAGAACACCCGTCACACCCCAATACAACAATAATAACAATAATATAATGCTGAAAGTAAAATACAGAAAAAGTAAATCCATACAAAATCCTCAACGGGAAAACAAGCGCTAGGATTAACTCGCGTAGGGAATCGTTGGAGTCCCCAGCAGAGTCGCCAGCTGTCGCTACTGCGAAAATCGGCGCCGGCTGAACAGAAGAGTCGCCACCGTGCGTTATTTATCCCAAAGGAATGAAAGGAAACACTCAGAGTAAACCTACCACAAAGACAGGAAAGGAATGGTCATCGCAACCAAATCCTGGATTCGGGAGTCGGTTACGCAAGGGGAAGGTATTAGCACCCCTTACGTCCGTCGTACTCGACGGGATCCACGCTTGTTTTCTGTCGAAAGGATTGTTATTCTATCTACTCTACAGGTCTTGGGTTAAAAAGAAAAGAAAATGACTCGGCAAAGTATCGCACTTTATGCCTACGTATTCCCGTCTGGAATGAGAAATCAGAGTCAACGTAGTTCGCCTACCTACGGGAAAGGAGGGGAAGGTTGCTCGCTAGGATATCGCATCCTATGCCTACGTACTTTCATACAGCATGGAAGATCAGAGCAAACGTAGTTCAGGCCACGTACGACACAAGTCTGTTTTGATTGCTTTTATCTCCTTCTGAAAAAGGGTTTTCCTGATTAGCAGTCCAAGCGGATAAAAAATTGACGTTTTGATGAGTTCACATTCTTTTACGGAAGAAGTGTCTTTTATTGGATTTGAAATCTTTATTGTGTTTTTCTGTTTGTTTTGAGATAGGAGAGACAGAACTCTAACCTATGGTTGAAAAGGGAATCAAACTAACCTAATGTTATCATGCATGGGTTAAGACCTAATGTCTATCATGTTCCTCTCTTGCGCGGAGAGAAACAGAGATCCCAAGGGATAAACGGAAACAGAGACAATATATACAGTAAAGCAGTAAAATGCATGAATGCAGCAGTACAAGCGAGGCAAGGGAGTCCCACTCAACCTCGAACCTAGAAAACAACAGGCGAAAGCGAACAAAATTCACTTTCAACCTAACAGATTAATTGGCAAACAATACAGTCCGGGAAACTCAAACAATACATCAAAAGCTTATAAACAACAAAAATAAACAGCAAACAGCAACTCTGCACAGCAAGCTCCATCATCTTCTATCTTTAAGTCATCTTCAAACATCTACAAGCTTCAAGCAAGCATAAATCTTCAAGGAAAGAAACCATCTTTAACAGCTTCAAACAACAGGAGTCACATGCACAACTTCAACAACACAATCTTCATCCTCAAGCAAGGTCTCTATCTTCAATCTTTCATGGCTTTTCTTCAAATCAAACTCTCCAGGATGAGGAACAGTTAATAGGATGAATTGGGATGTTAAACAGTTAGTTGACCACCAAAGGTGGCAAACAGACTGTTAACAAAATGTAGAATGTTTCTCTCAAGAGTTCTATCTCTTAGATACTGTCACCAAGCCTTCCAAAGGAAGGGGGTGAGTATCCTAGAGAGACTCTGAATCATAGAGAGGGATGGAGGCAAACAAAGCCATCCATGTTTATGAAGCAAGTTTCTACTTTAAGCTCTACCTAGCTCCTAGTTCCTATAGGCTTCAAAAGCTGCAAGCAAGCTACAATCTTCATCAACTCTTGAAATTGATCTTCACTCCTTTTGTCTTCAATGGCTTCACCAACAAAGTCTTCAGCTCAAACCCAAACCCCAAGCAGGCCCAATACCCCTCACAATCAAACAATAACCCTAGAAAGGGCACACCATATAATCAATCAATTACAAAAATATACTAATAGTATTAATATAATAGGGGAACTTCTAGCATTTTTTAAGGGATCTACTACACTTACCCATAATACCCCTATAGGCCCGTGTCCTAATTCAATCTAAAAACCCAAAAGAAAGTGTCATGCTACCTCTATGCATTAACCTAAAACTATATTAAAACCATCCTAAAAAATATTCTACTATTAAAATCTATTTTATATACACTATTTTTTTGCTACATTTTTATCTAAGTCTTTTATCCTAAAGAAAAATAAAAAACTACACTATGTTAGTATTTTTATTGGATTTATCCTAATATTTTTATCACTACAATTTTTAACCTAAAGTTTTTATTACATAAAGTTTTTTATTATCTTTTGCTATCTAACCTATATTAATATTCTTAATGTTTTCTATACACTATAATTTTTTTTTATCCTAAGGTTTTTTTTTTATACTATCTTTTATTATATATATTTTTTTATTCTAAGTTTTCTAATGTCATTCTAATATTCTAATGTTAATCTAATGTTAATCCTAATTAAACTAAATCTAAACATTAAAATAAGGCTTAAAAAAAACAAAATAAGTGCCAAACAGGGGATGCACTATCAAGCTACAGAGGTGTTTTAACAGTAAAGAAGGGAAAGGCCCAGCCCAGGTGCTTGTCTCATATTCACTCAGCCAGGGGGGGGGGGTGCGAAATCAAACAGATGCATCATCAACAAGATGCCTGGGCTTAAGCGAAGCCCGATAACCAGATCAGTAATGCAATGGGTGTAATGAGAGGAAAAGAGGTATACCAAGCCAGAGGTTCATGGGCTCAACTAAGCCCGTAACCCAACGTTCATCAAACGAAATCAATCTCCCTCTCAGCAACACTCTATACTGTTCACACACATTCTCCTCCAAACCCTAGCGCCTCCCAAACACTCTCTCCATCTTCTCTCTGAAACTGCACAAACACCCACGAAAAAAACTGCCACCGCCCATCATCAACAAACCTCGATCCTAGAACAAACTTCAATCCTAAATCAAATCCTCACAACATCTACCGCTATCAGTGATTGGCACTCAGAATCCCAAATCTTACCCTATCTACCTCACAGAACCTATTGTTCAACTAAACGGAGGATCCACCTTAAGTCATTTCAACCTAACATTCAAGCTAAAATAAAACATGCAGGTTTTGATCTAGAGAAGGAATAACGAGAGAACCTGGAGGATCTTATGCGGACGGAGATTCTGAGAAGACTTCGAAGGATCTTGATGTTCTTGAAGGAAATCCTGGAAGGCGACGTTGAGGGAGACTTCGGAGGCGACGTCGTTTACGTTACGAAGATCAACAACAGTCTTGTATGAGAAAACTCTGACGGCGTCCTTGCGAGAAACTCCAACGAACTACGAAAATTCAAGCGTTGATTTAAAGATGTTGACGGATGATGAACTTCAAGTGGAGGATGAAGATCTGGATCTTGAACATTTTCTGGAAATGAAGAATGTTCTTTGTTGATGAAGGTATAGAGAAACCATAAGAAATACGGGTGATGATTGCTGGAAATTTGTTGGAAACAGATTATTGATGAAGAGGTTTGATGATCGTTGATGAGGTTTTCTGAAAGAAGAAGAATCGGAGAACAAGATGAGGATTAGCGGAGATGATTATTGTTTGTGATCGGAGAAGGAAGGAGAAGATTGGTGTCGAAAATCGGATTCTCTGGTGATTTTGTGTTCTCCGGCGAATTGGACGGTGGTTGGAGGTTGTTGGCGGTGGCCGGAGTTGGTTGTCACCGGATTTGCATGGCCGGCGGTGGCATTACCGGTGAGGAGATGGTGAGGTGACGAGTGTCACGGTAGGTGGCAGAGGGAGTGGTGCATGGAGCACACGTGTTACAGAGGGTTTGTGAGTGGGATATGCGTTGTCACGATTCTGAGCGATAGAGAATGATGTGGCTAGCGGCAAATCAAACACGTGTGCTGGCTATTTATATGCCACCTGGCCTTTTCGGACTTGCTTAATGGGCCTTGGACTGAAAACTCTGGATAAAAAGCCCAACTACAATGCTGAATAATGGACATATTAACATGGATTATGATGACTAACAATGGATTAGCATGACTAATGTGATGGAATGAAGATTAATTGACTAAACAGTTAAGGAAGTTAATTGACGAACCTAATTAATACACTAAATGAAAATGATTAATGGACAAGTATGATTAAGACTAATTAAAACAAGCTATACAATTAAAACTCTAAAGCTAATTAAATTCTACGTTAAGATAAAGTCCTATATTAAAAAAAAAAAAAGAAGATCTATCTATTAAAATCTATATCTATTTCTATATAATAAAATCTATACTATTTAAAAATCTATTTCCTATTAGAAAAATCCTAGAAAATAAATTCTATTAAACTCAATTATCTAATATTCTAATAAAATCTAAAAACAAATATAAAATCTATTAAAAATATAGAAAAAGACCAACATCCTATTTAAAATCTATTTAACATCTAAAAATGCCATTTAAATCTAATAAAACCTAGAAATGCAATCAAATCCAATTAAAAAGAACACGAGACCGAAGCGGAACCAACGATAAAACCCGGACACCGGAAGTCCTCAAAACAACTGTAAGCTTGAAAAACACCCGGGAAGCGCACAACTTTCCAAAAATAGCCTCTGATTATCTGAATTGGTCTGAAACCTTTGATATGTGAACATATGGCTGTAAATTCGATAAAATCGCCATGATTGAGAAAATGCACTATATGCAGTATGCGAATGCGAATGCGAAAATGCGTCGAAGCATAAACCGAAAGTGGGGACCCGGTTGGTCAAATTTTAGGGTGCAACATAATGGACATCCAGTCAGCGTATAGTTGCCTTCTTGGGCGCCCATGGATCCATGCTGCCGGGGCAGTCACATCCACGTTACACCAAAAGCTGAAGTATATGGTTGGGGATAATGTCATCACGGTTTGTGGAGAGGAAGATATTCTGGTTAGCCATTTGTCTTCGTTCAAATATGTTGAGGTCGACGGCGAAAAACACGAGACACCGTGTCAAGCCTTCGAAGGGTTGCGAATTAAAGACAAAGTTCCAGTGCCTAGTACAATATCAGATGTGGCAGTGTAATCGTACAAAGAGGCTCAGGCTCTAGTGCAAGCAGGCAAAACCAAGGGCTGGGGTCAGGTGTTGGAAATTCCCGTGAAGAATGACAGGTTCGGGATTGGATATCATCCTTCGTTGTCAACATCTTCTTCAGGAGCGCCCAAGTTCAGAGGGCCGATAACCATCACACTAAATGGGGTGAGCTTCGAGACTATCAATGCTGTTTCCGATGCTGAAGACGGAGATAGCGACTGTGATATGGACGCATGGATCAAGCCAAGCGTGCCAAGAGAAAGTCTCTGCAATTTGTCTATTCGGGAAACTGTTCCTGTGACAACTAAACAATAATGATTTGTTTTCTTAATTGTTGAATAATCCTGTGTCCTACCCGGGGCATAGTGATTTTGCTTAGGGCCATTTGGTTATGTACATTACATTGTTTAATCATGAAATAAAGGCGTTTTTCATATACAAATGTTGTGATCCCTGTTTTTTCCTGTTTTTTTATCTTTTACAATAAAATGGCAACGTGGTTATTCGCTTTGTCCGCGTTTTGAAGCATTTAACCATTTCTTTTGCAGGATTACTATTTCAGATGCCTCTATGAACCGCCTAGGACTCACTTCGACTTCGAGCACCCGGTATTTCAGGCTGAGGAAGAGATTGTTGAAGATGACGATGTACCAGAAGAGTTGACCTGGTTATTGAAACAAGAAGAAAGAATCATTCTGCCTCATGAGGAAGTCATTGAGATTATCAATTTGGGGTCGGAAGAGGTTGTGAGAAACATCCGTATAGGGGCTGCGCTGCAGAGCGACATCAAGCAAAGGTTGGTTGAGATACTCAAAGAGTATAGTGATATATTTGCTTGGTCGTACGAGGATATGCCTGGGTTAGATACGGACATGGTTGTGCACCGTCTGCCACTGCGAGAGGAATGTCCGCCTGTTAAGCAGAAACTCAGAAGAACCAGACTAGACATGGCTGTAAAAATCAAGGAGGAAGTGCAAAAACAGTGGGATGCTGGTTTCTTAGCTGTTACAACTTATTCGTCATGGGTCGCTAATATAGTACCAGTGCCAAAGAAAGACGGTAAAGTGCAAATGTGTGTAGACTACCGTGATTTGAACAAAGCGAGCCTGAAAGATGACTTTCCACTTCCTCACATCGACGTGCTGGTTGATAACACTGCCCAGTTCTCCGTATTCTCCTTCATGGACGGCTTCTCGAGTTACAATCAGATCAAAATGGCTCCAGAAGACATGGAGAAGACTACCTTCATTACTCCCTGGGGAACATTTTGCTACAAAGTGATGCCCTTCGGATTGAAGAACGCTGGGGCAACATATCAACGTGCTATGACGACTCTCTTTCATGATATGATGCATAAAGAGATCGAGGTTTACGTTGATGATATGATTTCCAAATCCCAGACGGAGGAAGAGCATTTGGTTAATCTGCTGAAACTGTTCAAGAGGCTTAGGAAGTTCAGGTTGAGACTGAACCCTAACAAGTGCACCTTCGGGGTGAGATCGGGTAAACTGTTGGGGTTTATCGTAAGCGAAAAAGGAATAGAGGTTGATCCTGCGAAAATAAAAGCAATACAAGAAATGCCGACGCCTAAAACAGAAAAAGAAGTGCGCGGATTTTTAGGGAGGTTGAACTATATCGCCCGGTTCATATCTCACTTAACTGCGACATGCGAGCCGTTATTCAAGTTATTGAAAAAGGATCAGGTGTTGACCTAGAATGAAAATTGTCAAAAGGCGTTCGACAAGATAAAAGAATACTTGCAGGAACCTCCTGTTTTGATACCCCCAGTGGCCGGGAGACCTTTGATTATGTATTTGACGGTTCTTGAGGAAAGTATGGGTTGTGTTCTTGGTCAACACGACGAGACAGGACGTAAAGAGCATGCGATCTACTATTTGAGTAAAAAGTTTATTGACTGTGAGTCCAGATACTCAATGCTCGAGAAGACGTGTTGCGCGCTAGCCTGGGCCGCCAAACGTTTGAGGCAATACATGCTAAGTCATACGACCCTGCTAATTTCAAAGATGGATCCAATCAAATACGTGTTTGAGAAGCAAGCACTCTTCGGAAGAATTTCCCGATGGCAGATGGTGTTAACCGAATATGATATTCAGTATGTCTCGCAAAAGGCTATTAAAGGTAGCGTTTTGTCGGAGTACCTTGCGGAGCAGCCTGTTGAGGACTACCGGTCGATGAGGTTTGATTTTCCTGACGAGGATATCATGTACCTGAAGATGAAAGATTGTGAAGAACCGTTGCCGGACGAAGGACCAGAGTTGGGTTCCAAGTGGCAGTTAATATTTGACGGAGCTGTAAATTCCTATGGTAGCGGAATAGGTGCGATTATCACTACTCCTCAGGGGTCGCACATCCCCTTTACTGCCCGATTGACCTTTCCAGTTACCAATAATGAGGCTGAATATGAGGCTTGCATCATGGGTCTGGAAGAAGCTATTGATTTGCGAATTAAACATCTGGATGTATACGGAGACTCAGCTCTAGTGGTGAATCAGATTAAAGGAGAATGGGAGACACGTCAGCACAATTTGATACCATATATGAACTATGCAAGGAGATTGTTGCCTTTCTTTGACAAGGTGGAATTGCATCATGTGCCGCGAGCAGAAAATCAAATGGCTGACGCCTTGGCGACATTGTCTTCAATGTATAAAGTTAACTTCTGGAACGAGGCTCCCCGGATTGTTATCTCTCGGCTTGATAGGCCTGCATTCATATTTGCCATCGACGAGGCTCCCGATGGTCAACCCTGGTACTTTGACATCCAAAATTTCCTGAAGAACAAGGAGTATCCGGCTGGGGCATCCAGTCGAGATCAGAAGACTCTCAGGAGATTGGCTGGCAATTTCTATCTGAATCCTGACGGTGTCCTATACAAAAGAAACCACGACTATGTGTTGCTACGCTGTGTAGATGAGAAAGAGGCGGAATTGCTCATGGAAGAGATACATGAGGGTACATTTGGTACACATGCGAGTGGGCATGCTATGACGAGAAAACTGCTATGGGCAGGTTATTACTAGCTAACTATGGAAACAGACTGTTTCAAGTTTGCAAAGAGGTGTCATAAATGCCAAATTAATGCGGACAAGGTCCATATACCCCCAAGTCCTCTGAATGTGATGTCATCACCGTGGCCGTTCTTGATGTGGGGAATTGATATGATTGGGAAGATTGAGCCTACGACATCCAACGAACACCGTTTCATCTTGGTGGAAATTGATTACTTCACCAAATGGGTGGAAGCAGCATCATATGCCAACGTCACCAAACAAGTGGTCGCCAGATTTATCAAACGAGATATTATCTGCAGATATGGAATCCCTGAGCGGATTATCACCGACAACGGTTCGAATTTGAATAACAAAATGATGAAAGAGCTGTGCCAGAATTTTAAGATTGAACATCACAACTCTTCTCCTTACCGACCCAAGATGAATGGCGCTGTTGAAGCGGCCAATAAGAACATAAAGAAGATTGTCCAGAAGATGGTTGTGACATATAAGGACTGGCACGAGATGCTACCTTTCGCTTTGCACGGTTATCGTACAACGGTATGCACATCAACCGGGGCAACCCATTTTTCATTGGTATACGGAATGGAGGCAGTGTTACCGCTGGAGGTTGAGATTCCTTCCCTGAGGGTTTTACGAGATGTCCAACTTGACGAGGCAGAATGGGTTAAAGATAGACTGAATCAGCTCAACTTAATGGATGAGAAGAGGCTAGCTTCTCTCGCATACGGTCGGTTGTATCAGAGCCGGATGAAGAAAGCATACGATAAGAAGAGACACCCTCGAAGCTTTCAGACGAGAGATCTTGTGCTGAAGAGGATTCTCCCGCCACAAACAGATCACAGGTGCAACTGGACCCCTAATTACGAAGGTCCCTACGTTGTCAGAAAAGTCTTCTCAGGAGGAGCTTTGTTATTGTCCACCATGGACGGTGAAGACTTTACGTCTCCTATGAATATGGACGCAGTTAAAAAATACTTTGCTTGAAAGTGACCCGCTGGACAGTAAAAAGAGAGTCCAGGCAAAAATGGGGCATCCTGGCGAACCGTAAAAAAATGAATAAAAAGGTTCGGGCAAAAGTCAGGGATAAAATTGAAAAGATGTACACCCGCGAAGTCGAAAACCTGCAAAGGGCGACTTCGGCAAAAAAGGGTATCCCGGTGAATTGAAAACCCGCAAAGGGAGATTCACGCAAAAGTTAGGGATTGAAAAAGCGAATGACTGCGGTCCAGATCTGATACAACATTGCTTAGTGGTTTGGGAGTACCTGAGGGTTCGTTTATCCAATACAATCTCTTCCGAAAATTGAATACCGGGAAAGCGACAGAGTCAGGCGAGTCATAGGAGGATCAGCTCACGATGTTTGTCTGCACCATGTTGCCGACATGTATACAAATATTGTTTTTTATTTTTATGCTTTTGTGCATATATGTATGTGTGTGTGCGTAACTTCCTCTTTTCAGGAGTTGCATCCGGTGTACAAAATTTTGCCTATTCAGAGGCCTGTTATTAATAAAACATGTTATTCAGTATTTGATGTTTGTGCTTTACTGTTTTGTATGTGGAAAACGCCGATGTTTTTGATAAACTTGCACTTGCATAACTTTGCTGGCCTTTGCCAATAAATTGCTAAAACTTCGAATTGACTGAAGTAATGTCACGGACGCTAACCCGAATAGATTTGGTTGTATAGATTTGTTTTGTCTCGTTTGTGTTTTGCAGGGTTCTCGCCCTTGAAGCGGACAATCAGAAAATGGTGGCCCTAGCCAGAGGCTCCAGATGAAGGACTTGACCTTATTTGATGTTATTTCCCAACAGGTCGCACCTCACCCCCCCAGAGGTTGAGACGATGTTATCCCTTACCGAATGAGGGATTATTTTCCTTAGAAGAGTATCCTCATGGAAGTTGTCCATAGGATATCCCCAGCAAGACAAGATCAGTGTCCCATGCAGAGGTTATACTCCCCAGAGAGTCGAAGATGTGCGCATTCAATCCCCAGCTGGGAGGATTTCCGCGGCACATAACCAAGTCATAGTAGGTTCAGAAGGATTATCCCCAACGAGGATGATTTTCGTCCTCCCCACAGGTTGTCATGCGTTCATCAGGATGATTATCCCCAGCGGAGTGGTAGTTCCGAGTTTGTAAACTGTACCCAGACAGTTGTCCCCCAGAAGGGTTGCTTCTCCCCCAGCTGAGTTAATCTTCCTAGCAGGTGTTATTCTTTCCTCCTAGTGGAAATCGATGTGTAATATCTCCCCGGCAGAGTTGGTTGTATTTCCAACATTTAGTTTGCCAGAATACTTTGCGATACCCGTTCATCCCCAACAGGGTGGTATTTGTCCTCAACAGCCATGTTGAAACAAGCTTGTCAGAGCTTCCCCAACAGCCTGAACCTGCATTTGCATTTGCATACATTATCATGTTTGCATCTACCCACAAACGCGTAGCATTTCCATGCCGTATGGAGCATTACGCCATTATCAGACATACGCATTTTGAAACATAAATCAGGTTGGTTAACCTTTTGTTTTCAGGTGTTGCTCAGCAGGAGTATGAAGTTGCAGCTCAGATTTATTACCAGACGACCGAGGTCTCGCCGTGAGACATGCGATGATACAGTTCTTGTTATCATTCCCTACAGAGTTACTGGTTGAAGTTTCTCTTATCCGACCAACGGAGTGTTTTTCTTCAGGTTTGCTGTCGCGGCAGCATGTAGGGTTTCATAAATCAAAATTTCAGAAGTGGTCACTTGTTGTCGAAACGGGTGTCGGGCAGTTATTTTCAGAATATCCCCAGTGGAGTTAGCTACTGCCAAGAATGGTCAAGGAAGCTATATCCAAGATGTATTTTCCCGTATGAAACAGGCGGATGAACTTTCCTGTATGAACCAGGCAGATGTGTTATGTTTTCCCGTATGAAGCAGGCGGATGAACTTTCCTATATGAACCAGGCAGATGTGTTATGTTTTCCCGTAAGAATCAGGCGGATGAACTTTCCTGTATGAACCAGGCAAGTGTGTTATGCTTTCCTGTATCAACCAGGCAGATGTGTTATGTTTTCCCGTATGAAACAGGCGGATGAACTTTCCTACATGAATCAGGCAGATGACTTTTCCCGTATGAAACAGGCGGATGAACTTTCCTGTATGAACCAGGCAGATGTGTTATGTTTTCCCGTATGAAGCAGGCGGATGAATCTTCCGGTATCCAAATAGATAATTCTCCCATGATAGACAGAGTATGTGAGTTGTGTTCCGATATTTGGCAAAAGTATTTTCCCCAAGGAAGTCGCCGTGATTTCCTCGTGTTACTGTCCCCAGTAGAGTCCCCTTCAAAGTCGTTTGTGGGCTGGACCAACGGAGTTAGCTACTGCAGGGGTAGGCATAGAAACAGTATTCAAATGTGCTTTCCCGCATGAAGCAGGCGGATGGATTTTCCTGTAATCAGGAAGACAACTTTTCCCGTATGAAGCAGGCTGATGAACTTTCCTGTAATCAGGCAGATGACTTTTCCCGTATGAAGTATCCGGATGAGGATTCCTGTGTTCAGACAGATGACGTGCCTGTAGGGATGGGCTGATAAATTCCCTGTGATTAAACAAAAATGTTTCCCCAGCAAAGTCGTCAGGATTTGTTTTGTGTCAACGGAATATAGCATCCTAACGTGGACAAAGTTCTATCCCCGTGATGATAGAATCTTTTTCGGGGTTGATGAAAATGATCCCCAACACGGTCGCTAATTTGTTTTCTCCGTATTAACAGACGGTGGAGTTTTAACGTGGACAAAAGGCAGGGTGTTGTGACAAGAGGGAGTTAACGGCCTGTGGCGCTACACAGGCGGTTGACGTTGAATCAGATTTTGATAATGGATGACTGATCGGTTGTTGCCGTAACAACCCGATTCGGTCCTCTGATTATTGTTCCCAAGCAGTTTGTGCAGTTTATTTCGGCGGTTGGCAAATTTCCGGGTTCTTGGTATTCAACCGTCTTGTACCTCGATGTTTGAAGGCCGTTCGCTCTTCACCCAGTCGGGTCCAAGCCGCTTGAATAGGGGCAGCTGTTGCACCCTAAAATTTGCTCAACATATTTCACCTGGTTTATGTTTCAATTGCATTGTCATTTGCATAGTAAATCATGTACATAATCTAATCATTTGCATAACATAGCATAGCAAGGCATCCAACAAGGGATCAAGTGTCATTCTTATCTAAAGAAGCACATCAAGGGTTTTTATTCAAGCTTAAGACCATCCAAGTCATCAAGAAATGTTTGAAGCTTTGAGAAGTTTGAGGGTCAACCAGTGGACTTCTCTCCTAAGTTGAGGTGTATTGAAGGTCATCAATGGGGGTATGAGCTATGAATTGAGGGTATGGAATGTGTACAAAGCTTATGAAATGCCTAGAGGGTCATATTGAAGATTAGACAAGTCATTGATTCAAGTACAAGAGCCACAGTTGAAGTGCAGTCAACTAGGGTTTCATCTGGGTCAACCCTAGGTCAACTGAGTGATTGAAGAGCATCAAGGCTTAATTAGAGGTTGTGGGATTCATGAATTGATATGTTGATACACGTGTGGTGTTGTGCCAAGTATAAATCAAAGAGAATCAAGAGTGGGAGGGGTTGCCAAATTAGGGTTTCAGTGTAAAATCCCCTAATTTAGGCCTAACTTCTAAGCCAGATAAGTCAAAATGCAAGTTTCAAATGGATTCTTGGCCAACATGAAACTTGTAGAGCTTCTCAATAGCTTTAATTTGAGTACTATAAATCTTCAAGGAGATTTGTGTAACTCATGTTATGGTTCTTGCAAGTTATGGGTCCCCAGAGGACACTGAAATTTATCTGTGAAAGTCATTTGACTTCCAAGCAACTTTTGCCCATCAAGGAGTTTTCAAATGGATTCTTGGCCAACATGAAAATTGTAGGGATTGATCTTAGATTTAATTTTAGTACTAGAAGTCCTCAAGAAGATTTGTGGAACTCAAGTTATAGTCTTGGCAATCCAGGGGTATTTTGGGAAAGTTGAATTATAGGTCATTTTCCAACATAGGTCAAAATCTCTATCTTTCACTCCTCAAATGGAAAAATGTTCAACATGAGATGTGCTTAAAATGATGTTTTTGGGCTAGGTAAGAAGTCATGGGTGATTGGAAGGGCTTGTATCAAAAAATTGCAAAAATGGCCTAAAATAAGGATGGATTTTAAATGAACCAAAGAGGAAAATTGAGATTTTGAGCTATAGGTCCAAACCAGTCCATATGACATACCAAATTGATTGGAAAACAAATTTTGGACACAATGACATTTACACATTTTTGAGTTGAGGGTTAACTTCATGACTTCCTTTGTAAAGTGGTTTCTTACATCATAAGCAACATGTGCAAAACCACTCTTTAGAGCATAACCAAGGCCTTAACCCTTGCCAATCCACTCAATTTGTCATTAGAGGAGAATTTGGATCAAAATCAAGTGTTACAACAAGCTTAGAACTCAGCTGCCATGTATGAACTTCTCATGACATTTTCAAATGCAAGAGATATTGAACTTCTCATTGGATCAATCCAGAAGGTTCTAGAGCTTTCATACATGCTCTATATAATTATTAGAGTTAGTTCAATGCTTTGGTTGGTGGAAATTGAGAGAGAATTGAGAGATTGCATTCTGAATTTTCATCTTGCAAAACAGAATCGGTTACATCATTTTGATCCATTTCAATCCATTCTTTTGCATTCAATAGCTTCTTCTGGAGTGTGTGAGTGATTCCAGATAGAATTCAAGCCAAGATTGCTGCAGAATCGTGAGTTGGCATATGGAGTTCATAGCTTGCAATTGAAAATTGCATCTGGTGATTCAAGAAGTTTCAATCCATTTCTTTGCATACAGAAGTTCCTTTTGGTGTTAGTGAAGCTATCTGGAGATTCTTGAGGCTTGATTTGGAGGTTTTATCACTCTGTTCATCCAAGATTTGCAGGTATGTAAACTTCATTCTATGGCTTGATTTGTATAGTTTCTTTAGGTTTTGATAGGTTAGACTCATTGTAGATTATGGCTAGGAACTTTCTGGTAACAATTTTCACGATTTAGAGACAAAGTTAGGTTGAGCACATTTTCTGTTGATGGATATAACTGGCGATTCTTGATGATCTAGGCTTAGTTGTTTGGTTAGTTTTACTCAGTGTTAGGTGTAGATGATCCTAGGATTCTTAATTTTGAGTTTGGTGAGATTTAAATTTGGAGCATATTCTGAACATCTCTGCGTGTTTTGAGAAGGAGGAGGATTCAATACAATTGGTTGGCATGGTTGGATTCCTGGTGGAAAAACGAGTGGAGCGATATAGTTAGGGTTGAGTTTTGGTGAGGATTAAAGGAAATGAGGTTTGGAGACGACGGTGGCGCCACCTCCGGCCACCGTCTGGTCATGTTTCCCTCCAAGCTTTCAAATGAGGAAGAAGGTGTCATCACCCTTGGATCAGTAGTAGACCTTTGACTCAATTTTGATCCCACGGCCACGAGCGAATCTTAACTTGTGAAGGATTCTGAGATAGGATGATACGCAGCGTTTCATTAAACGCTTGCTTTGGGCCTAAGTGTATTAGTTGCTAATCCCACCCCAGTTTGAAGGCCCATTGAGAAACCAACGTAGCTGAGTTGCTATTTACCACGAACATTTTTCCATTTTCATTTGATTTTTCATTTTATTTTCTGAAGTGATGGGCCTAGCGCGCGCTTCCTATTCACACCCCCATATGGGCCCATCTCTGATATTGAATTGACATCAGTTGCTATTTGTCACGCCTATTTCCCATTTTCATTTTATTTTCTCATCATTTTTATGGTTTTGACATAGTTAATAAAAAATTCACAATAAATTGAAAAATAAACATTTTTGGTTGGGAGTTTTTTCTCTATTTTCATTAGGACCTCTAGAAAATAATAAAACAATAAAAACATTAATTCATGCATTTTATATTTTTGGTATATTTTACAATTTTATTGATTTTATTTTGCATTTGTTTAGTACTTCATTTTTTTTCTAAATTTAGTATGAGAGATTGGTGCATGATTTTTGATTGATTCTTGTGAGGTTGATTAGGTTAAGGAAGCATGTACCCTTAGAAATTTCATCACATTTTTGTGAATAAAATTTAGGTTAATTTGAGAGGTGAATAAGAGAGGTGTTAGAATTAGGGTTTCAAAGCATATAGTTGTAGTTTTGTGCATAGTTTGAGGACTAAATGGTTGATATAGGGTTTGGGATTCCTATGGGGTATTGGGTATAGGGTTAGGCTCCCTTAGAAATTTATATAGGATTTTATGTTGAGAGTTAGCATTTTTTTGCAACTTGTGTGTTGATTTTGGGTTTCTCCTTTGGGTATTGGATTTGGTTATGCTTGTGTGGTTGGAGTGCTTTTGACTTGGGCTTTGCTTGGATGACTTGAAGATCAAATGAAATTTCCTTGGATGGTTTGAAGAAGCTTGGAGTTGGTGACTTCTCCTTTAATAGAGGGCTTGTCAGAGGCTTAAGGATTAGGGATCATAGGAAGAGCATTAGAATAGTATTGTTTCTTCTGTTAAACATAGAGAGCTTCTTGTGCCTCTATCCCATCCCATGACACAAGGTCCCCCAAAGAAGTTCCATCTCTCCTTAGGAGGGATGTAGAGCAAGCTTTGGTTGGGTAGAACCTTGAGGATACCTTTTACTTGCTATGCTATGATCTTAGTGATTTCCCTGGGTTGTCACTGAGCCTCTTAACATCTCAACTTCATCTATCATTAATTGACTCTCTTCTGGAGGGGTGGCACTGAAGATGGGAACCTATGAAGAACGAAGTTCATTGAAGATTGGTGAAGAGGAAGTCTGTGCCTGTCAAAGATAGTTATCTGTTGAAGACTAGGGTTTTGTTGCTGATTGAAGCTGTCTACTGGTTGAGGTTCTTGCTTGATAGAGCTAAGGCTTATTGAAGATAGGAGCTTATCTAAAGCTTGGGGATCATTTAAGATTGAAGATGGGGTCTTACCTGAAAGGGTTATTGTCAACTTTTTGTTGTTAATCAACTGTAACTGTAGGAGCTGATGTTGCTGTCAGAGCTGGTGTTGGGGTTTATTTCTTTTACTGTATTGTCTGTTGGCTTGTTCAGCTTGCCCCTTAGGTTTGAAGTGAAGCTGTTTTACTTTGCCTATTGTTTTCCCAGGTTTGAGGTTGAGTGGGACTACCTTGCCTCGCTTGTATTGCTGCATCTCATGCATTTTACTGTTTACTGTATATCTGTCTCTTTTGCTGTTTGTCCCCTAGGATCTCTGATTTCCTCTGTGCAGGAGGGAATTATGACAGACATTAGGTTGTAATCCATGCATGACAAAATTAGGGTAGTTTTGATTCCCATTTCAAACCCTAGGTTTTTAGATTTTCTTTCTCTTCTATCTCAAGACAATTCAAGACACAGTAATAAGGATAATCGATGTCGTACGCTACGAGCCTTAAGCTATTCGAGAGGGGGTTGCTGGAGGGTCACTCTTCAGTAATCTGACTGCTTAGTGTGTTACCCCTAGGGTGACATACGACGTAGTCACTCTCAAATCATAGTCTCTAGTGCGTCAGAGATTGCAAGCACACTAAAAAACACTTCTTTCGTAAAAGATTCAAAACAAACATCAAAGCGTCATTTTTGTCCGCTTGGACTCTTAATCATGAAAAACCCTTTCATAAGGTAATAAAAAACAGTCAAACAAGCTGGTGTCTTCCGTAGCCCGAACTACGTTTGCTATGATCTTTCATGCTGTATGAAAGTACGTAGGCATAGGATGCCGTATCCTAGCGAGCAACCTTCCCCTCCTTTCCCGTAGGTAGGCGAACTACGTTGACTCTGATTTCTCGTTTCAGACGGGAATACGTAGGCATAAAGTGTGATACTTTGCCGAGTCATTTTCTTTTCTTTTAACCCTTGACCCTTAGTGTAGAGAGAATAACAATCCGTACTAGAAAACAAGCGTGGATCCCGTCGAGTACGACGGACGTGAGGGGTGCTAATACCTTCCCCTTGCGTAACCGACTCCCGAATCCAGGATTTAGTTGCGATGACTATTCCTTTCCTGTTTTGTGTAAGGTTTAATCTGAGCGTTTCCTTTCCCTCCTTTGGGATAAATAACGCACGGTGGCGACTCTTCTGTTTAGCCGGCGCCGATTTTCACGGAAGCGACACTTCCCCTTGCGTAACCGACTCCCGAACCCAAGATTTGGTTGCGATGACCTTGTCTTTTCCCCTTTCGTCAGGATTTCTTCGCTCGTTTCCTTTCCCTCCCTTTGGGATAAATAACGAACATTGGCGACTCTTCTGTCTTTGCCGGCCCTTTTTCGTAGTGATGTGACAATTACCAACTATGATAGCTATCACAAGGTAACCAACCAAAGAGATAGGAGAAAATATTACCTACTACCAACCAAGGGCAGTACCACAAAGGTAATAAACTAAAAAATGAGAGATTACCAACTATCAACTAAGTGATAGTTATGACAAGGTAACCAACTCAAATGGAAAGATTACCAATTATCAACCAAATGATAGCTATGACAAGGTAACCAACCAAAGAGATAGGAGAAAATATTACCTACTACCAACCAAGGGCAGTACCACAAAGGTAATAAACTAAAAAAGGAGAGATTACCAACTATCAACTAAATGATAACTACGACAAGGTAACCAAATCGAATGGAAAGATTACCAACTATCAACCAAATGATAGCTACGACAAGGTAACCAACCAAAGAGATAGGAGAAAATATTACCTACTACCAACCAATGGTAGTACCATAAAGGTAATAAACTAAAAAAAATATTACCAACTATCAACTAAGTGATAGCTACGACAAAGCAACCAACTCGAGTGGAAAGATTACCAACTATCAACCAAATGATAGCTACGACAAGGTAACCAGACCAAGCTATAACAAGCTTTTATTATCGGAGCAAGGGACCAAAGTTCAATCCTAGAATAAACTAAAGAGAAGCAGTTAAATAAGACTCCACCCAGTGAGGAATTATCTCAACTGGGGAAAGTTCCATCCAGATAATGAACTGGAAAGGAAACTGAATCAAAATCTTCCACGAGAAACGAACTCAATGAGGAATTAGAAAGGAATAAACTCTTTCTACTTAATAGTCGACACTCTATATTTGAGAGAGGACACACACACACACACATTCTATGGAGAAAACAACACCAGAGAGTGGGGAAACACCAGCGATGCCAAATGTATAACGATGAAACAACAGTGATGTTATGCTCGAATGCAAATGCATGAATATGTGTATGAATATGCTGACAAAACCATCAAAAGGACAAACACATAGCGATAAAACACCACAACTCAACCAGATATTTGGCTAATATAAAAAAATAGGGATATCATCAAAAATTCTGCTAGGGATACTCTACAGGGGAATGAACCAGAATGGTTCTGCGGGATTCCAATGGGGAAGATAAAAGTCATCAAAGGAAAATAAATCTTCCTGCAAGGCTTAGATCTTACTGAGGAGAGAAATATACTGCTTGGGGAAACCCAACAGATTTAATCTTCTAACGCCAATAATCCATAAAAGGGATAACAACATCAACTCTGCTTTGAGGATGGAAGAAAAACTGTTGGGGAAATAATAACAACCCAAATCTTCTCGACTCTTCCTAGGGGATAAGAAAAATCCATATGAAATCTGCTTCAAAGGGATGAAGGGATCTGCTATGGAAAATAATGGATCCGCTGGGGATTACAATCATGTAAATGATTATACAAACTCCACTGGAAAACAACACTGATCTTCTAGGGATACAAGAAAAGATCTTCGAGGGCTAACAATCCTGATAAAAACATTATGGACTTGCTGGGGGAAATAAGAAATCAACATCGTAACAAGAAATCAAATTGTGGGGGATTTTAAATCAATACTCAACACAAGGTGAGAAAAAACCTGACAGGTGACTGCTATATCAAAACTTATGAGAAGGCAGTAACATTGCTCTCTGTTTAGGGAACATCCAAAGTAATGATGCACAACCTCCGCTGGGAATTAGCAAGGATGAATCTTTGCATGGGGATTAGCATCAAGAAGAGGCGAAACTCAAAAACTACTCAACTGCCTGATTAAAACCTGGATGAATGAAAGAAATATACTTAGTTGGAGAAGATCTAAATCAAGACTTAGCTGGGGAAAAAGCTAAACAACACCTGTCTGGAGAAAACCCAAACTAGTATTAAACTAAGGAATATTATATTTCATGAGTCCATCATAATCATAACAAAACTTGAGGAAACCCACCATCTGGTTAACTACTAAAGGAAACCTGGTTACAAAATTTGCTGAGGAATTATCAACAAACTCTACTGGGAAGAATAAGAACGAACCCTGCTGAGGAAAATACTAAGCTTCGTGCTTCGCAATTTTACCGTTCTCGGAATAGCCATTGCCATTCCTTTTTTATATTCACAAAATTAAAGGAAAATGTTTTTATAATTTTCAAAATTTAAATCAATTATTCAAATTTTGTTTCAAAAATCACCATCAATAATAAATGAAATTTTGTAAACAAAAACAAAAGAATTGCAAATAAAGGGACAAAGGCCCAAATTTTATTGATAGGATGGAAGTCCGTAAACGGTGTAACTCCATGGATCATTACAAAGTTTGAAAAATGGTAAATACATGGAAAGGGTTACATTGTAATACAATAACCACTATTCTTCCTAACAACTCTGAATTCTATTGCACGCAAAACCTCCGTTGAGAATGGTCGAAAGAGAATCATTAACAAGCAATGTTGCTTGAAGTGAAAACAATTGGCTGGATGTAGTTACTTGCCATAATCCCTAACTTTTACATAGATTTCCCTTTTGAGTTTTCAATCTACTGGGATGATTATTTCTGTTTTTGTCTCTAACTTTTGCCTGGATCGCCCTTTCGGATTTTCAATCCACCGAGACGCTCATTTTGTCTAAGCCACCCTTTCAGGTTTTTAACTTAGCGACCTATTTTATTTTTATTTTTTAGGCGAAGTATTTCTTGACTGCATCGGCATTCACGGGACAAGTGAACTCTTCACCACCCATAGTTGTAAGAATTAATGCACTGCCAAAGAAGGCTCTCTTAACAACATATGGGCCTTCATAATTAGGAGTCCACTTGCCCCTAGAATCACTAGTAAAAGTTGAGATCTCTTTTAGCACGAGGTCGCCTTCTCTGAACACACAAGGTCGAACCTTCTTGTCAAATACTTTCTTCATTCTCTGTTGGTACGATTGGCCATGATACAAGGCCGTCATTTTTTTCTCTTCAATCAAATTCAACTGATTGTATATGCTCTGACATCATTCAGCCTCAAACAATTCAACTTCCATCAAAACTCTCATAGAAGGGATTTCAATTTCTATCGGGAGCACTTCTTCCATAGCATAAATAAGAGATAAAGGGGTTTCCCCTGTTGAAGTGTAGACAAATGTACAATACCCATGCAAAGCAAAAGGGAGCATCTCGTGTCAGTCTTTATACGTAACAACCATCTTCTGAATGATCTTTTTAATGTTCTTATTAGCAGCTTCAATAACCTCGTTCATCTTAGGTATGTAAGGAGAAGAATTATGATGCTCAATCTTAAACTCATCACATAGTTCCTTCATCATCTTGTTATTCAGATTCGACCCATTATTAGTGATAATCTTGCTCAAAATGCCATACCGACAAATGATTTGGTTCTTGATAAACCGAACCACTACTTACTTGGTCATATTAGCATACGATGCCGCTTCAACCCACTTGGTAAAATGATCAATAGCCACTAAAATAAAATGGTGTATGTTCGACGCTTTAGGCTCAATCATTCCAATCATATTAGTGCCTTACATGGAGAAAGGCCATGGAAAAGAGATAACATTGAGAGGAGTTGGAGACACGTAAACTTTTTCCGCATAAATATGGAACTTATGGCACTTCTTCACATATTTGCAACAGTCAGATTCCATTGTCAGCCAATAGTAACCTGCCCTTAACATCTTCTTAGCCATTGCATGCCCGTTAGCATGGGTACCAAAAGATCCTTCATGAATTTCTTTCATCAACATGTATATCCATGCATCTGAGCAAGACCATGTCATAATTTCTTTTATACATCACATCATCATTTAAGAAGAAATTACCAATTAATCTCCTCAAAGTCTTCTTATCTTTCTTAGATGCCCCAAGTGGGTACTTTTGATTTTGAAGAAAGCATTTAATCTCATAATACCAAGGCTTATCATTAATGACCTCTTCAACTACAAACACATGAGTTGGTCTATCAAGACGTATAACATTGATTTTCGGCACATCATTCCACTGGTTTACCACAATCTTAGAGGATAAAGTTGCTAAAACATCTACCATTCAGTTTTCTTCTCTGGGTATGTGGTGAAACTCAACCTTATTGAAGAAAGTTAACAACCTTCTTGCATAATCGTAATAAAGAATAAAATCAAGAATTTTGATCACCAAAGCTGAATCTCCGTATGCATCAAGAATTTTGATTCTTAAATCAATGGATTCTTCCAAACCCATGATACACGCTTCATACTCTGCTGCATTATTTGTGCAAGTGAACATCAACCTTGCAGAGAAAGTAATATGAGAACCATGCAGAGTAACAATTATTTCCCCAATACCATTACCATATGCATTAACAACTCCATCAAAAATCAAACCCCATCGGGATCTAGGCTCTAGTCCTTCTTCAGGTAATAGTTTCTCACAATCTTTAATCTTTAGGTACATCACATCCTCATCAGGGAAATTAAACCTGATAGGTCGATAATCATCAATTGGCTGGTGTACCAAATGGTCAGCCAAAATACTTCCTTTTATCACTTTTTGAGTTCGATATTCGATATCATATTCTGACAACAACATCAGCCAGCAAGCAATCCTCTCATTTAAAACAGGCTTTTCAAATATATACTTGATTGGATCCATTTTGGATATCAACCAAGTGGTATGATTAAGCATATACTAGCAAAGACGCTTGGCAACCCAAGCTAAAGCACAACAGGTTTTTTCAAGAATGGAGTACTGAGACTCACAATCAGTAAACTTCTTACTTAAGTAAGAAATGGCACATTCTTTTATTCATCTTGCTGACCAAGGACATAACCTATAGATTCTACCAACACACTCAAATACATAATCAATGGTCTTTCTTCCACAAGGGGAGACAAAATCGGAGGTTCAAGAAGATACTCTTTAATACTATCAAAAGCTTTCTGACAATCCTCTGTCCATTGACAACCCTGATCTTTGCGGAGAAGCCTGAAGATCGGCACACAAGTGGCAGTCATATTGGATATAAATCGGGAGATATAATTCAAACGTCCCAAGAATCCTCTTACTAGTTTTTCTATTTTGGGCGCAAGCATTTCTTGAATAACTTTAACTTTACCAGGATCAACTTCAATGCCTTTTTGGCTGACAATAAATCCCAACAAATTTCCGGGGCGGACACCAAAAGTGCATTTATTAGGATTCAAATGGAACTTAAACTTCCTCAATCACTGAAACAACTTCAATGAGTACTCAATATGATATTCTTAAGTCTTCGACTTACAAATCATATCATCCAGATAGACCTCAATTTTCTTATGCATCATATCATGAAACAAAGTGGTCATAGCTCTTTGGTATGTTACGCTAATATTTTTCAAACCGGAAGGCATCACTCTGTAACATAATGTTTCCCAGGTTACAATGAATGTTATTATTTCCATATCCTCGATTGCCATCTTTATCTGATTATAACTGGAAAATCCATCCCTAAAGGAAAAGATATTGAACTGGCAGTATTATATACCAACATATCAATGTGCGGTAATGGAAAATCATCTTTTGGACTTGCTTTATTCAAATCTCTATATTCAATGCATATTCGGACTTTTCCGTCTTTCTTTCGAACAGGCAAATTATTAGCCACCCATTAAGGATACTCAGCAGTTATAAGGAAAACAACATCAATCTTCTTCTGAACCTCCTCTTTAATTTTAACGACCATATCAGGGTGAGTTCTTCTCAATCTCTGTTTCACAGGCGGACATTCAGGCTTTAATGGCAAACAATGCTCTACAATATCAGTATCAAGACCAGGCATGTCTTGATAGGACCAAGCAAAAAAGTCAACATATTCTCTGAGAAGTTCTATTATCCTCTTCTTAACATCTGAATGAAGCAGTTCCCCAACCTTGACTTATTTCCTATCTTTCTCTGAATCCAAATTGACCAATTCCATCGGCTCTTCATGAGGCTGAATGGTCTTTTCTTCGTGCTCAAGCAACCGAGTAATTTCATATGGAATCTCTTCAACATCCCCTTCTCCAGCTTCAAACACAGGGAACTCAAAGTTGAGAGAGGGCATATGGTCATTATTTTCAATGCGTCTAATAATCAATCTGCACAATGATTTATGTTTGATTTTAGAATATAAACAACAGTGCAAGTATCATGCATATAAAAGTGATTACTATATTTGGGTTTTTTATGTTACCAATTTTCAGAATAAAGTAAAAAGAAAAAACATAACACGGATAAACAAAATAACATTTTATTGATGATGATAATATTTGAAACAAAACCCTCACAAATTCACTTTCACCTTGGGTAGAGTGAAAGGAATTTTGAAAATACAATAAAAACAAATTACTTTAAAGAATGAATAACAACGATAACATCGACAACTATCCAATCCAGGTAGATCTGTCCATCTGTCACAAAATTGGGAAGTTCTTCCTCTTCATCATCTTCAATGATGGCACTGACTTTAAGTTCAGATTCTTCAGGCCTCGGTCAAGGGGTATAAAAGGGTATATATGCATCCTCTGTCTCAGAGAAGTATCCAGGATCATCAAGGTACAATTCCCACTCATGAGGATCAATTTCATACTCTTGGTCATCTTCAGTGATTGCAACAGTAGAGTGATCTTTGTTGATGAATTCGGCATTGTGAAAGGCCTTATTAATACGTTTCAAATCTCTTTTAACTGTACCAGGCATAAATCCTAAACTAGTTCTGTCTTTATTATCAACCATATCAATAACTCGGCCCCAACCGTCAGACCGGCCAGTCTCTGATACATGCAAAGCATCTTTCAAAGAAGACGTTGGCAACCCATTCTTCTTAACAACCTTATCATCAACATAGAGAGCTTACAACGAAGTTCTAACAGTTTCGTCGACATCAACATACTAAAAGGATGAAATATAGCTCACAAATAACGCTTGTTCGCCTCCAACAATTACCAGTTTGTCATTCTTAACAAATTTCAATTTTTGATGAAGAGTCGAGGTCACTGCCCCAACATCATGAATCCAAGGTCGTCCAAGTAGACAACTATAAGTAGGACAAATATCCATTACTTGAAAAGTAATTTGGAAGATCAACCTTTCCAATCACAGTTTTTCTAGATCCATCAAAAGCTTTAACCACAAACCCACTATACCTTATAGGAGCACCTTGGTATGAAAGCTTCAACAAAGTAGACTTTGGAAACACATTCAAGGAAGATCCTGTATCAACCAGCACATTGGAAAGCGTATCTTCTTGACAGTTTATAGAAATATGTAAAGTCAAATTATGATTTCTCCTCTCCTCAAGTATATCTTCATCACAGAAACTCAAATTATTGCATATTGTGAGGTTGGCAACAATGCCATCAAATTGATTAACAGTCACATCATGCTCAACATACACTTGTTCCAGCACCTTCTACAAAGACTCCCTATGAGCCTCAAAACTCATCAATAGGGACAACACTGAAATCTTAGACGGGGTATGCAAGAGTTTATCTACCATACTGTACTCACTCTTCTTGATCAATTTCAATACCTCATCCTCATTATTTTTCTTATTCAAACCACTTGATTGACTGTAAATATCAACAACATTCTCACATTGAAGTTGCTTCCCAAAGACAACACTCTCTACTCTCTTTGGAGGCTCAAAAGCATAAACACGACCACTCTGGATCACTATACTAACATCAATGATACGTACCACATAAGACAAAGAAGGAATGGGCACTTCCTTACCATCTTTGACCATGGTATCATTGTGTTTATATGGAATAACCTTGTGAGAATCATACGGTACTGGATTGGGCAAACGGATAATTAAAGGTGTGACAGCGGACTTCCGACTATCATAAGAGATAACAACTAGTTCAAGCATATTAAAGTGTGGCACAATAACATTCACCTAATTCTTATATTCATCTCTCTTTGTAGTGATCTCAACCAAATTTTGATCCATCATCTCTTGGATGTCCCTTTTCACTATCACACAACCATGCGAGTTCATAGAACAGATGCACCAAGCTGTATAATCATGATCAATATCATGGTATTCACTCAAAAATACATGCAGGACAACCTTGAACCATATTCACAGACACCTTACCATGATTGGGCAACAGGTTCGATTGCACATTAGGATTGGTGTCTTAGAATGACAAAATACCACTTCTAACCAACCTTTGTACTTCCATCTTCAATGTATAACAATTCTCAATGTCATGCCCAACTCCTCCCTGATGGAAAGCACAATGAGCCTTGGGTTTATACCACCACGACGGATCTTTTGGAATAGCAGGCAGTGCACGAGTTTGAACAAGGTTATTTTGAATCAAACCATGAATAAAATTTGAGTAGGTCATTGGAATTGGATCGAAATTCTTCTGAAAATGTCTCTGTTGATTGTTCTGCTGGTGAGAGCATTATTGAGCAGGAATTGCCTAAACAATAGGAGTTGAATTAATAACAGGCGTAACAGATGCAACATGTTGTTGATGACTATTTCTATTGCGAGGTCTTCTATATCTCCCTCGAGAAATGACATTGATTTCCCCTTCTTTCTTCTTGGAAAATCCTCTACCATATTTCTTGGAACTTCCAGCAGAATTACCATCTTTTGAAAAATGTCCTTCATGAACACCCTCTTCCAATATCATCCCCTTATTCACCTTCTCAGTGAAGTCACTCGGGGCACTAGTAATCATACGCTCATAATAAAAGGGACTTAGAGTTTTTAAGAAGATTTTGGTAATCTCTTTTTCTTCCAAAGGAGGATTAATCTGAGCAATAATCTCACGCCACCTCTGCGCGTATTCTTTAGACATCTCTTTATCTTTCTAAGCCATTGCTCGAAGTTGGTCACGATCGGGAGCCATATCCATATTATACTTATACTGCTTTACAAAAGCCTCACCTTCGAAAGTGCGAATTTGAACGTTGTCGAGTCCCATATACCATTTCAAGGTTGTGCTAGACAAACTGTCTTGAAAGTAGTGAATGAGAAGTTGATGATTACCAGTTTGAGTCGACATCTTGCGAGCGTACATATTCAAATGGCTCAACGGAAAAGAGTTACCCTTATACTTTTCAAAGTTAGGGACCTTGAACTTAAGTGGTATTTTCACATCAGGAACTAGGAATAACTCATGAGCATTTTTCCGAAACAATTCTTTACCCCTCAAAGCTTTGATTTCTCTCTGCATTTTAGAAAATTGATCTTGAATCTCTTCCATTTTCTCATAAGCATCAACACTCTCGCTCGGAGTAGTATAAAAAATCTGTTCTTCACCAAAAGGAACAGTATGAACCACAGGCGGTGGTACGGACATCACAGGCTGTATGGTGGGAACAGCTGGAACTTCAGGAGACGGTGGTGGTTGATAACCTTTAGAAATAAAGTTATAAGGAATGCCCCAAGGGAAACCAAGAGGCATAGAGTAGTGAGGAACATTAGCAGGCGTCACATAGATGGGCGTAGAAGCAATCTTAGAAATGATTGTCCTGTGCACAGGAGTTAAAGGCGGAGGAAGAGGGGGTGGTTGATTCTGAGCAGCCACCAATGCTTCCATTATAGTAGTGAGTCTTCACAAATTGTCCTCCAGAGTTGGTACTTCCTCACGAAGCTCATGGTTCTCTTGTTGCAATTGATCCATTTTTTCCTTAGATTAGCTCAAGTATTATATTGGTGTGACAACTTGGCTGAATGAAAACCAAAGGGAACATAAGACACCTGGCAAAGGCAATAAACAATGCAAGAGATGGTGCTTTATATGCAATATGAAAATGCAAAGCCTTCAAAGAACTTTAAAGTAAGTTGCAAACATTATATTAAAATAACACATTTAAAGTACTGAAAATCTCATTTTCATTTTTTTTATAATGGAAAAGGATTACAACTTTTGGAGTACAATTTCAAGTTCTAATTGAAGCAAAAGATAATAGAAAGCCAGAACTAGAAATCCTTAGAAATCCCATGAGAAGAAGATCCTCCTTGCAACTTCTTATTGAGCTCTTTAATCTGGTCTTCCATATGAATCTTCTCAACTATGAGTTTGTCGACAACCAACTTCCAAGAAACTAAGGTAGAGGGAGCGTACGAACTCTGAATGCTAGTGGAAAATAAATTCTCTTTCACTTTTCTCTTCTTGTTAGACATTCCTTATTCATTCATTTGCTTAAATTGCTTTTGAGGTTCTGCATTCTCCATGTCAACAATCTGGTACTTGCTCCTCCAAGCATCCCTCTCTTGTCGCATCTCATTTAAAGTGATCTGAAATTTCTCTACATCACTTATGAAAATAAAAACAGGTGTTCTAGCAACTAGAGGTAAAGGCTCTTAACGTGGATAAGACATCTTCAATGTGATAGCTCTAGCTTGTACGCATTGGAGATAAGGCTCCAAAGAAACATAATTTTGCTTTCCCAAAGCTTCCCTTCCTTTTTTATGGATGTGACGCCAAGCCTGCACAATCTCCTCCTTGAATATTTTGTTGTCTTCACCCTCTTTGAAGAAGAAACCCTCCAAAAAAATTGCATGGTTTGTTTTTCATAGGATACCCCAGCTGACGACGGGCCAAAACCAAGTTGTAGCTAATGCCTCTCTTTGTAACAAGAAGAGGTACATTAGGAAACTTGCCACAACTATCAATGATCATCACGTTATCATAATCACGACTGTACCAAACAATGTCTGAATGAGTAAGCGACATGATTTTTTGTGACCATAATAGACCATCCTTGAGGTCCTAAAAATAAATAGACCGAGGAAAGTGAGAAATAAACCACTTGTATAGAAACGATACATAACAAGTAATCATCCCTCCACCACAAGAATTCCTGAGATGAACAGAGTGATATGCATCAGCGAGTAGGGAAGGAACTGGGTTTCCTATCAAGAAGATCTTAATATCATTAATGTCGACATAGTTGTCAACATTAGGAAAGTGGAACAATCCATAAATAAGAAAGGCGAAGATAGTTTTGAAAGTGTACATACTCATCATGAAGTAACAAGCTCTATCCATCAGAAACTTAGCAGGTAATCCAAGAATACATCCCTTGGTAACCATGTGAGCTTTAATTTTAGATACCTTCAAACGAGTAGCTTTAGCAATATCTTGATACTTAGGAGTTTCTTCCAAACTAGAAAATGGGATTCTATCAAAAATAGGCACTCCAAGTAGACTAAAATACTCCTCAAGTGTGGGCATGAGTTGGTAATTAGGGAACGTAAAACAATGGCACAACGGATCATAAAACTGAACTAAAGTAGCTAGAACCCCATTTACCATATCGATCTTCAAAAGAGACATAAGACTTCCATATCTATCTTTGAAAGCATCAGGATCAACAACCAAAAACCCTAGCTCTCGTAGACCTTCTAACTTAGGACTCTTGAAAGTGTACTTTTGAGTTTTACTTCTTCCAAAATCCATGATGAAAAAATCCTCCAATGTTTGCAATAAACATCTTTAAGTTCCTTGAAGACTTGGTCAAAATGATGTTCATGAATGCATGAATGCATGGATGCAACACCCACAAGCAAGATCACACAAAGCACACGGGTTCAAAGGTTCAGCGCAAGCATGAAGCCAAGGGACAAGAACCAACCCCCAATGGTATGTACTAATGTTTTTTGTACCTGTAGAACAAAGTTCTAAAAAAGTTTCCAGAGTCCTCAATCCTCTTTTGGATATTACTAGCACGCTGATTACTCAGAAATCAATAATATTCTCAAGACAATCTCATCTGAGTGTATTATCGCGTATCAACTATTTCAGGTTTACATCTTCATAGCCATCGCACTACGTCCTAATAGGCCAAGTAGGGTAAAAGGAATACTAAGGTCCACAACTTTTCAAGCTCCTAGGTCAAAAATAACAATGTTTTTACGATTACTCGATAAATACTATCCTCAAATGGGCCTCCACTAAGTGGTGGTTTCTCAAGTCCACTTTATCGGTATTACTCCCTATAAGCTTTCTTGACTATACCACCGCCTATCATAAGAGATATCAGATCTAGTTATAAGATATATCTCACCTCTCAAGATCACCCAAACAAAACAACCAATAACAATCAAATCAAATAGATAAAACATAAACAAATTAAAGTAGACTAAACCCACTAAGAACCAGGGTCTCCAGCATAGTCGCCACTTTTCAATAGCAGAGAAATTTGTGAGTGTAAGCTATTGATTAAATTAAATCAAAATGCATGAGTCACCATCACACTTTAATTTTATGCAAAAGGAAAGGAAAAAGAGCGAACAAAACCTAAACATGTTCTAAACAAGAACAAATGGAGAATGGGTAAGGGGGTTGGTTACGCCAAGTGAAGGTGTTCTAGAATGGACTGACACCTGCCCCACAGCTGGTCAAGGCCCAATCTAATCTAGCTTAAGGCCAGGCACAATATAGTCTTTGAAGCACATAGCCGTTGGGGACGTGTGTAACACCCCTCTTATTCCCGCAATTAATTAAAATAATCAGAGTAAAATTAACATGCATTCAACCAAGGGTGTCACACTTAAAACTTTCAAACACCTGTCATGCTCATCAACACTTCAATAAATAATCATGTTTTACAATTTCAATTAGCATGTAGCAGCGGATTCATTTATCCAATGATTGGTTTTCATAAAAGAAATATTTGTTTTCATCACATAAATCAGCAAGGCTCGGGCACTAAGGCCAACTTCTTATTATTTCAATAAACAAGAAAACATAGTATATTTCTAAAACATAACCTAAGCGATCCCAGTGTTACACGACCAGAGCATGACTCGACCCAACATAAATAAATCGTTAAATAGCTACACCAATAGCGGCCTCGAGACTACAAGCAGCTCTACTCTGAAATACCTGCACGATGTCATGTAGGACATCATTCCAGCAGAAGGGTGAGAAATATTACCATAATAATCAATGCATATAATTATGTATATAAACAATCATAAAATACATATATGCCACATTTCTCACCATATTTCATTATTCAATTCACACATACTTCTCAATTACCTCATCATATAAACTAACATGGTTGATCATCAAGCATATTATAATGCACATAGCATACTTTCATACAACACTCACATACTTACCACTCTTAAATCAACATATCATGTACACATGCACACTTCTCCTAACAATCACATATTATGTTCATTTCCCAATGCACAACGGCAACAATGATAAATGCAACTCATAGAGACCGACTCACGACTCTATGCAATTCAACACGGTACGACTCGATCATTCAGCAGATTCTCCTAGGAATCATATCACTATCTCCCTACACAGGCACACAATCACTCAACAGATTCTCCTAGGAATCATATCACTATCTCCCTACACGGGCACACAATCACTCAACAGATTCTCCTAGGAATCATATCACTATCTCCCTACACGGGCACAAAATCACTCAACAGATTCTCCTAGGAATCATATCACTATCTCCCTACACGGGCACACAATCACTCAACAGATTCTCCTAGGAATCATATCACTATCTCCCTACACGGGCACACAATCACTCAAAAGATTCTCCTAGGAATCATATCACTATCTCCCTACACGGGCACACAATCACTCAACAGATTCTCCTAGGAATCATATCACTATCTCCCTACACGGGCACACAATCACTCAACAGATTCTCCTAGGAATCATATCACGCAGCAGATCCTCCGAGGAATCAAGTCATTCAGCAGATTCTCCAAGGAATCAAATATTCATCAGATTCTCCGAGGAATCAAATATTCAGCTGATTCTCCGAGGAATCAAGTCATTCAGCAGATTCTCCAAGGAATCAAATATTCATCAGATTCTCCGAGGAATCGAATATTCATCAGATTCTCCGAGGAATCGAATATTCAGCAGATTCTCCGAGGAATCAAATTACTTAACAGATTCTCCAAGGAATCATATATTACACAGATTCTCCAAGGAATCACATATTACCATAGATTCTCCAAGGAATCAACATCGCTAGAATGTACATCATCATGCCTTTTATGCAAAATGACTCACAACATTTCTCTACATGCATACATATTCGCAAATATATCACTATGAATATTTGTCTCATACAGGTACATACGATCTATGTACATTCATATTAATCCATCATGCATTTTCATTCAATTTAAACAATGCATCACATATGCCAAAAGGGCACATATTCACAATCAATTCATAATCTAGGATTCACGCCACACGGCTACCCACAACACACATAACAACATATAATTAGTCATCTCAGACAAGGAATGATCGCAACCAAACCACACAATCAATCCACGAATGGAAAACACAAGAAAAGAAAATATGTTGCTGTGTTCGCTAACCTTCGCCTGGCGAACCTTCGCTACTCCGTTCGCCTGGCGAACTTGCCAGCGAAGACCACTGGGATTTATTCTGGAATTACTCGCTAGCACTCGCTAGCACACTCGCATGGCGAACCTTCGCCATACTCATTCGCCTGGCGAATCTTGCCAGCAAAGACAGGGTGTTTGCTTCTGACTTGGTTCGCTGCTGCTCGCTGGGCTTCGCCCAGCGAAGCTTCGCTTCCATTCGCCTGGAGAGCCTGCGAAGACAGAACCTCCATGGCTGTTCCAAAGCCCAAACTCCACATAACCAACCGATTCAAGAACCAAACGACTTCAGTAAGCTCAACCCAATAATACCCGACCATACTACTCCATCCATCCTCGATTCTAACCGATTAAAACACCATTCTACCGATTAATTCATTTTCGACCTAGAAATGAAAAGTATAGAAAAACACCCAAACAACCCACACAACACATGCATAATCATATACATGGATTAGATAATAATGTTTCTCACCCTTACCTTGATTAAATCAAAGCTTTGAGTCGCTCTTGATGATTTCCACACTTTTCTTCTTCTTCTTTTCTTTTCTCCTCCTTTTCCTTCTTTCTCTTTTTCTTTCCTTTTTCTTTTCCTTACCAAATCTTCTCCCTTTTCTTTCTATTTCTATTCTTTTTATTTCTTTCCATTCTATTTCCTCCATAATATATATTTTCCAATCATTTTCTATAAATCATCCAATTAACCATTAATTAAGAATATCCAAAATATTTCCAACTTAATTTTCCAAAACTCCCCAAATGTTAAAATAGCATAATATGCAAACTTAACATATTACCACGCTATCCCATAATTAAAATAATGCCAATAAATTATTTAATTAGTTAATCAAAATTGGGCTGTTACAACTCTCCCCCACTTTAGAAATTTTCGTCCTCGAAAATGTTATCCGATTCAAACAACTCGGGATGTGACTCTCGCATCCCAATCTTCCAAATCCAACTTCCTCTAGTTGATCCTCCCAAATACCTTCACCAAGACAATTCCTTTTCCTCAAAGTTGTCTCAACAGTAAAATCCTCTCTCACTCATACACCATCCATCTGGATCGATGCGCTTCCTCAGCTTAGACACATGAACACATCATGCAATTTCTCCTAGTGACAGCGGTAAAACAATCTAACATGCTATTTTCCCACGCTTCCGCTGCGCTACTCTGATACAGATTCAACAAGACACAGTGTGCTTCCGAGACCTCAAGCTAGATCAACACCAGTTACTATCGTAATTCTCAAAACACGTCCTTTCTTGGATCCTCTAATCTTTTCAGTCGTCTCTTGCACAATCCCAAGTCCGAGTACAACACTCTTGCCAGACACACATTAACACAAAGGAGTCCTACACCTCCTTCTGATCCATCTTGATCCAACACATAAGTTCTCAACATACTAGATAGTTCTCTTTGCCTGCCTCTCCGCCCACGGATGTTAGACAAGGTTTAATTTCAACACGGAACCCAAAACGTCTGCAACTCTTCCAAAATCTCAATGATAAATTCGGATCCCCATCTGACACAATATTAGACGATATCACATACTACCCAGAATTACTCGACAGTTGCATCAGGCCAACAGTCTCTGATGTTCACACTTCGACTCTCAACAAGTCTAATCAACATATACAACCACAACCAACTCTAAGTCACTTGTCAGATATTTCCTCTTGTACTTTTTAATTGCCTTAAAAGCATAATTAAAACATTGTTGGGTTTGCATTGAATGTATCTCCCAATCATATCACCAAAGCATCCCAAAACACAACAAATAGTCCTGTCGGATTCGACAAAACCAACACACAAGCTATTGACAGCTTTTCCAAAATTCTTTGAACTTTCTTCATAGTGACATAGCGCTACTTCCTCTCTAACACTGATAACTCAAATTCCCGATGTGCAACATGATCCTCTATATTCTTCTAATACATCAAAACACCATTGGTTACACAACCCTTGACTCACTCACTCAAGTATGGAAAATTCCATTCCAAACGGACACGCAGTTGTGGACCTATGGCGAAAACACGAATTGCACTTACCACAACATCCAAACATATTTCATCAATAAATACTTAATTCCATGTCACTACTTTCTTGTCACATAGAGCACTGTAATGACTTCCAACGCTCCTAACCTTGCGTCATTCCGAATTACGGTTCCCCCATTACTACAAAATCATAGGAACAACATTCTGCACTTAGAAGGCCATTCAATACATCTTCAACTTCTTGAAATGGTTGAAGGTTTAACCATACCAATCTTGTATCCCACATCTTACTTCCTTTAGTAATCACCAGAAGTCACCATCCACTCTTTATATACTTAACCTCGGAGTTTGTTGCCGTAGCACCCACACCAAACGCGAGTCTCAACTACTCAATTAATTTAACTCCTTGACCATCCAAACACACATATAACACGGGGTTCTCAATCTCGGACCAGTTCCCGAAATTAAGTCCTTCACAACCCCACTTCACATCCTGGCTCTGTATCACTTATCCTGTCAGGATAACTTTCAGACAATCATAACTAATCGGAAACTGCTAACCTCCCACTATCATTAGCACTCAAAATCTCATAAAAATTCAACATCTCAACAGTGTCCTGCGTCGACTTCTCAGAACAATCCTTAAGCACTTGGCTTCACTCCAAACAATTCACTGCACACACCATCTAAGCTCGCATGACACGTCTTTCCCATCCAACACAATCCCAACTACTATCAACAAGAGATTAAGGGTGATCAGTTCCTCAATTTGTCAATAGACAGCCGAAAATCATGATGGAGTATAAACCATCTTTACCAAACTATAATAGCGCTTAACAACACACCGAGCTACAACTCCACACTTGCAGCATCCTGGAGAATCACAAGCTTCTCTCCCACTTTAATCATTCCCAATTCTACAGACAAGGTTAACAAAGAACATGTATCGACAGTGTTTTTCACACACATGTCGTATACAAGGGAACAACCAACAAACACAACTTGACCGGACGGACCGACCTGCTCTGATACCACTAATGTAACACCCCTCTTATTCCCGCAATTAATTAAAATAATCAGAGTAAAATTAACATGCATTCAACCAAGGGTGTCACACTTAAAACTTTCAAACACCTGTCATGCTCATCAACACTTCAATAAATAATCATGTTTTACAATTTCAATTAGCATGTAGCAGCGGATTCATTTATCCAATGATTGGTTTTCATAAAAGAAATATTTGTTTTCATCACATAAATCAGCAAGGCTCGGGCACTAAGGCCAACTTCTTATTATTTCAATAAACAAGAAAACATAGTATATTTCTAAAACATAACCTAAGCGATCCCAGTGTTACACGACTAGAGCATGACTCGACCCAACATAAATAAATCGTTAAATAGCTACACCAATAGCGGCCTCGAGACTACAAGCAGCTCTACTCTGAAATACCTGCACAATGTCATGTAGGACATCATTCCAGCAGAAGGGTGAGAAATATTACCATAATAATCAATGCATATAATTATGTATATAAACAATCATAAAATACATATATGCCACATTTCTCACCATATTTCATTATTCAATTCACACATACTTCTCAATTACCTCATCATATAAACTAACATGGTTGATCATCAAGCATATTATAATGCACATAACATACTTTCATACAACACTCACATACTTACCACTCTTAAATCAACATATCATGTACATATGCACACTTCTCCTAACAATCACATATTATGTTCATTTCCCAATGCACAACGACAACAATGGTAAATGCAACTCATAGAGACCGACTCACGACTCTATGCAATTCAACACGGTACGACTCGATCATTCAGCAGATTCTCCTAGGAATCATATCACTATCTCCCTACACAGGCACACAATCACTCAACAGATTCTCCTAGGAATCATATCACTATCTCCCTACACGGGCACACAATCACTCAACAGATTCTCCTAGGAATCATATCACTATCTCCCTACACGGGCACACAATCACTCAACAGATTCTCCTAGGAATCATATCACTATCTCCCTACACGGGCACAAAATCACTCAACAGATTCTCCTAGGAATCATATCACTATCTCCCTACACGGGCACACAATCACTCAACAGATTCTCCTAGGAATCATATCACTATCTCCCTACACGGGCACACAATCACTCAACAGATTCTCCTAGGAATCATATCACGCAGCAGATCCTCCGAGGAATCAAGTCATTCAGCAGATTCTCCAAGGAATCAAATATTCATCAGATTCTCCGAGGAATCAAATATTCAGCTGATTCTCCGAGGAATCAAGTCATTCAGCAGATTCTCCAAGGAATCAAATATTCATCAGATTCTCCGAGGAATCGAATATTCATCAGATTCTCCGAGGAATCGAATATTCAGCAGATTCTCCGAGGAATCAAATTACCTAACAGATTCTCCAAGGAATCATATATTACACAAATTCTCCAAGGAATCACATATTACCATAGATTCTCCAAGGAATCAACATCGCTAGAATGTACATCATCATGCCTTTTATGCAAAATGACTCACAACATTTCTCTACATGCATACATATTCGCAAATATATCACTATGAATATTCGTCTCATACAGGTACATACGATCTATGTACATTCATATTAATCCATCATGCATTTCCATTCAATTTAAACAATGCATCACATATGCCAAAAGGGCATATATTCACAATCAATTCATAATCTAGGATTCACGCCACACGGCTACCCACAACACACATAACAACATATAATTAGTCATCTCAGACAAGGAATGATCGCAACCAAACCACACAATCAATCCACGAATGGAAAACACAAGAAAAGAAAATATGTTGCTGTGTTCGCTAACCTTCGCCTGGCGAACCTTCGCTACTACGTTCGCCTGGCGAACTTGCCAGCGAAGACCACTGGGATTTATTCTGGAATTACTCGCTAGCACTCGCTAGCACACTCGCCTGGCGAACCTTCGCCATACTCATTCGCCTGGCGAATCTTGCCAGCAAAGACAGGTGGTTTCTTCTGACTTGGTTCGCTGCTGCTCGCTGGGCTTCGCCCAGCGAAGCTTCGCTTCCATTCGCCTGGCGAGCCTGCGAAGACAGAACCTCCATGGCTGTTCCAAAGCCCAAACTCCACACAACCAACCGATTCAAGAACCAAACGACTTCAGTAAGCTCAACCCAATATTACCCGACCATACTACTCCATCCATCCTCGATTCTAACCGATTAAAACACCATTCTACCGATTAATTCATTTTCGACCTAGAAATGAAAAGTATAGAAAAACACCCAAACAACCCACACAACACATGCATAATCATATACATGGATTAGATAATAATTTTTCTCACCCTTACCTTGATTAAATCAAAGCTTTGAGTCGCTCTTGATGATTTCCACACTTTTCTTCTTCTTCTTCTTCTCTTTTCTCCTCCTTTTCCTTCTTTCTCTTTTTCTTTTCCTTACCAACTCTTCTCCCTTTTCTTTCTATTTCTATTCTTTTTATTTCTTTCCATTCTATTTCCTCCATAATATATATTTTCCAATCATTTTCTATAAATCATCCAATTAACCATTAATTAAGAATATCCAAAATATTTCCAACTTAATTTTCCAAAACTCCCCAAATGTTAAAATAGCATAATATGCAAACTTAACATATTACCACGCTATCCCATAATTAAAATAATGCCAATAAATTATTTAATTAGTTAATCAAAATTGGGCTGTTACAACGTGCCCCTCACACACTTGACAAGTCACGTGACCTACTGCCCCTCCAAAAGTTATGGAGACAGTTGGACCAGGTTAAAGATCACGCACTAGATCTTTCACCTGGCAGTCCCCTGATGTGTGTTATCCACAAGTATATGGAGTATGTCAGAGTAATATAAAAGATTATCGATCCTACAGAGACCAATGTCAATCTATCGATTACTATTGTTATGGTGTTTATCTAAAGCTAATGAAAACAGAGAGCAATACACACAGAGAAAATAAAACATAAGGAATGAATTTAAATTCAGAATAAAGGCATACTGAAATGTAATTACCATCGATCAAACAATACTCCTATTGTCTAAGTAGTAATACTTATGGGGCAATATTTTCTTCCTTGAAAAAAAGTTAATTAAAAAGGAATCGTCGCGTTAGCGTAATTGGAACCGGACCTGACCTTTAATCTATACCAGCCGCTTACGCTGCACCGGTCGCATCTTGCGTTAAAGTGAAGAAGTCTTTTTTATATAACTACCTCTAAGACTTAGTTAAAAATTGTCTTTGATTGGAAACTTTCAATATCAAAGGGTTTCCGGCATATGCTCGGCCAACCGGATCCTAAATCTATAAACGCATTCGAAAATAGTTTTAAAATCACTTTCTAATAATACCAAACTTTCCTAATTGATTAATAAAGCGCTTTCGCTGTTTTTACCAATTAAAAACTAACAAACTCTTATCTAAAGTGTCTGACGGACTTTCAATCTTACCCGACATAGTCACGGTTATTACGTAAACAAAAACACGGTCCCGTTTACGTAATGGCCGATCAGTTTAAGTTTAGAAAAGTTGCATTAAAATCCAAAACAACCCATAAAGTCTTTCTACAAATACAACATATGGAGTACCATCGAAATGACGGTCCTCACATCCTAGCACAACAGATTTAGTTGGACATGACGGTGCTAAACATAATAAATAATTTGCTTGTAGAATAAATCATTTAGGGAAATAAACGTGCATGATTGGTTTTTCGAATGAATGAAAGTGTCACTCTTAGGTTCAGTTCAGAAAACAAATCTTGGAAATAAAAGCGATAGGTAAATCGTGCGGGAAAATAAATGCATGATTGGTTTTCAGAAGAACAAAAGTGTCATGCTTGAGTTCACTCTTAGAAAATGAATATTTGAAAATAAAAGGGCAATAAATAAACCGTGCAGAAAAATAAAGGCGTGATCAATTCTCAAAAGTAAGAACAAAAGTGTCACACTTAAGTTTACTCTTAAAGAACAAATCTCTAAAATAAAAAGCAATAAGTAAATCGTGCAAAAAATAAATGCATGATCGATTTCCAAGGGTAAGAACCAAAATGTCACTCTTAAGTTCACTCTTAGAAACAGATCTCTGAAATAAAAAGTGATAAATAAATTGTGTGGAAATTAAACAAATTAAAGCAAGGCGGAAAGTAAATAATGAAAGTACGAGTAAAATAAAACTTGCTCCAAATCAGAGATTTGAATATGGTACAATGCTGGAAAGTAAACCTGACTTGAAAGTAAATATGACGGCAAGATTAAAGTTCCTACTCTATGATGCTCCAACCTTAGCTACAACAATGGTGCGATAACCCTTCGATATGACAGTTTATCGCTTTAACTCTGAATATATGCCTATGCTGAGAACTAAGACTGAATGCCTAAACCTAAACATCTAGGTCCTATTTATAGTGTAACAATGCATTGGAAGTTATGTAGCTCCTTCAAAAATCGCGTGGAGAAAAAACCTCTGGTCATGGCATCATGCTCCAACCGTCCTTGATCGGACCACCCAATACATAGATGGCGCACGCCATCTAGACATGGCATCCGTCATGTGTACAAATGGTGGTGGACATGGTCAAGTGACGGTTAGAACATGAGAGAAACCCTACACGCCATGGCTACCCCCATGGCCAACGCCATGTGGAACGTCGTGTGTGTAATTTTCATCCAAAACTCTGTTTTTTGCTCTTTTTGCTCCATTTCTTCTTGGAAGGCTCTTATTAGGCAACATACCTGAAAACAAGACAAAATACTAGCATAATGCAAGAAAATAACAATTAAATGACAATAAACATGTGCAATCCGAGTCAAATACACAATGTGTTTTAGTGTTATCATCCCCCATTGGCCGACCAGATATTTCAGTTACATGGGAGACCTTGGCCCCGCGCTGGGGGAAAATCTTATAAATACCCTCTATCTTGAGAGGGTAAGATATTCTAATCATTCTTTCTCATACCTAAAATTTTTTACTTGCTTTCTTTAGCCCAAACACTTACTTTGGCATTGGAGTACCTTGCAGGTACACCCCCTCCTCTCCTACAACCACTATTGCTGCTATATATTGAAGGCGAAGATGATTCATTCTGATCACTCCAGATCAGTGGTGTCGTCTGTGGGAACACCAACACCCCCATATTTTTGAACCAATATTTCCCAGTTTTCCCAAACAAAATACCAAAGCTACCTCTCTGAACCTTCATCGTCATGGCCTCCCACCGTAATGACGTCCAACAAGATTCCCTCATCACCATTCTGGGTTGTGGCGAAACCCTAATTCCCAAAGCTACCACCGGAGAAATTGATCACAGGGACAGAAAACCAGCACCTTCTGACAACCTGAAGCCTCATTGTTGTACCCCAAAATTTTCCCAACCTTTTCTTAGCTTGGTTTATGTTTCATTTCATTTTTCTTCTAGCATTTGCATTGCATAGCATTGTTCATTTAGCAGGGGATCAAGAGAGGTGTGCATAGAAAGAGGAGTACCAAAGGTTCTAAGCCTAATCAAGAGGTCTTACTCAAGCTATCAAGTGCTTATCATCATCAGAAGAAAGTCAAAGTCCTTTGAAAGAGCAGATGAATGAATATGGTTCACCTCCTATCTTGGAGGCCATGTGAAGGTCATCAGAGGACATTAAATTTATGATTATGGATATGGGATGTTGAGGAAGCTCATCGAGTGCTTTGAGGTCCATGGTGGAGCTCATCCAAGTCATTATATCATGTGTAAGAAGCTACAGTCAAGAGTGGTGCAGCTAGGGTTTCCATCTGGTCAATCCTAAGTCAACTGTGTTTTTGAAGGAGATTAAGACTCAGTCCTAAGTCATGGTGATCATGGAATGTTGTGTTGAGGCATTTGAGATGTTATTCCAAGATCCATTCAAGAAGAATCAAGAGTGTGAGAAGTTACTAAATTAGGGTTCTTAGTGTAAACTCCCCTATTTAGTGCCTAACTTCAAGACGACATATCTCAATATGTAAGTGAAATTTCACTTTCATAAAAACATGAAACTTGTAGAGCATGTTTCTATCTTTCTTTTGAGTACTATAACTCATCCATTGGATTTCTAGAACTCAAGTTATGATGCTGACAAGTTACAGGTCCTCAGATGAATGTGATTTCAGTCAACAAAAGTCAACTAACTTCTAAGGCATTTTTAACCTAGAATCATGTCTCATCTCACTTTGACCCAAACATGAAAGTTGTTCCTCATGGTCTTAGCTTTCCAAAATGTACTAGAAGTCCTTCATCTGATTTTTAGAACTCCAGTTATGAAGCTTGCAAGGTAGGGGTATTTTGGGAAAATAAGATTACATGTCATTTTCATTATAGGTCCATTTCATGACTTTGCACATTTCAATTGAAACTTTTCCCAACATGAAACTTACTCCAAATGGTCCCAATTTCATCAAGGAGTACTCATTTGTCATGGATTTGGCTAGGGTTTGGAGATTGGTGAGGGAAATTTCATAAAAAAAGTCTTTAAAAGGGGAAATTCAATTAAATTGATTTTGAACTTTTACAAGGCATATTTATGCATTTTTTGAGTCCTTTAAACATAACAAATGCAAAGCCAAAATCAGAAGCAAGTTTTGAGATCATTTGCACGTGGGTTTTCATGTTGCTTCATGGTGAAGTTTCATAATCATATTCCAACCATTAGATCAAACCAAGGAACAATTCTCATCCACATGATCTGTGCACATGTTCAACAAGTGTTTTGAGTCAAAATTAAGGCAATTGGAGGGAGTTTGTACATGTGCATTGTGACACCCCCTTTCTATACCCCCAAATAATCAAATAAATCATTTAGGCACATAATAAAAATTTCATCAGAGTATAATTAAACACACGGTATAAAAGAGGCACGTTACATTATACTTGAAATTAAAACATCCAACACCTGCTCAACAATTGATATACAACAATGGGGTAACTTGCAACATAAGAACTTAGTCCTTACACCCATATCTCAACATTTAGAATTAAAAGCGGAAGATCTAAACGTTGAATCAATTCAAACATATATACATATATATACATATCATTCAGTTTGATTCACGCCATCATTCGTGTTTACATAAATATTCATCAGCAGATACATATACAAATGTATCACAAAAGAATTCTATACAATCCTAGCTACCCGATGCTACATATCAGAGTCAACCGACCAAAAAGAATGAAGCCACGCTTCACAAAAGACCTCCAGCAAACCTACTCTACAATGCCTCATAGAGCATCATAAAACAGCAGAAGGGTGAGAAATATTATCATAATAATCAATGCATATATATATGTATATATATATATATATATATATATATATATATATATATATATATATATATATATATATATATATATATATATATATATATATATATATATATATATATATATATATATATATATATATATATATATATATATATATATATATATATATATATATATATATATATATATATATATATATATATATATATATATATATATATATATATATATATATATATATACATACATACATACACACACACACACACACAAGCATAGAATACACATATTCCATATTTCTCACCACAATTCATCATGACTCATCATATACACCACAATGTATATATAAACAAATATGGATAATCACCAAGCATATTCATCATGCACACATCCATAATTCTCATCGTTCCACGTAAACATACACATATTATGTTTATTCATCAATGCATCATATAAAAATGATAAATGCAACTTATAGAGACCGACTCACGACTCTATGCAGATGCAAATGCGGTACCGACTCAACCATCCCAAGTTCACTCAGGAACTTATAGGAACCATCGCTTGTTACCAATGTAACTCCCCGTCGAGCATACGATGTTCACCCATTGCTAACACCCCACATGGGCACACAATGTTTATGGATTGCTCACACCCCACATGGGCACACAATTCAGCAGATTCTCCGAGGAATCAATTCAGCACAAGAATGCACATCATGACATTCTTGAAATGCACACATATTCATAAATATATTTTCATGCATCCTTCACATACCATCGCATACAATCAATATGCATTCACAATATATATATATATATATATATATATATATATATATATATATATATATATATATATATATATATATATATATATATATATATATATATATATATATATATATATATATATATATATATATATATATATATATATATATATATATATATATATATATATATATATATATATATATATATATATATATATATATATATATATATATAAAAGGTATACACATTCATCATTCATCACATACTATTTCATACAAGGTATACACATTCACATCCATCCCATCATGCATTTACGTTTAATTTAGATAATGCATATAATTGCCAAACGGACACAATTCACAATCGATTCCACAATCTAGGATTCATGCCATACGGCTACCCACAGTATAACATATCACAGCATACAACTATGCCTTAAGAGAAAGGGTTAATCACATTCGAATCGAAGGATCGACATTGGATGGAAACAACAAGAAAATCAAACACTGTCACGCTCGCTGGGCCACTCACCTAGCGAGGTCCTAGCGAACACTCGCTACTGCTTCGCCTAGTGAACAAGCTCGCGAAGACAGTCAGAAGCTATTGGAAGTATTCGCTACTGGCTTGCTGGAGCCTCGCCTAGCAAAAAACTTGCTACATCACTCGCTACTAGCGAAAATGATCATTTCCATTCTGCCCAAGTCTGGGGACGTTCGTTGGCAGCTCGCTACCAGCTCGCTTAGCGAACACTTGCCACCCTGCTCGCCTAGCGAACGTGCTAGCGAGCGTCTGCGTACTCCAAAACCCCAACTGTCCAAAAACCCCAGAAGCTCCCGAAATTACCCGATTCAATTCCAACAAGTTTCCATAGTCTTAGTCTAACATTCTTCGACTAAACTACACCCCTTATTCCAGATTCTAACCGTTGAAACATCGGTTTCTATCGACTAAACCATTTCTGACCTAGAATGGAAAATGAGTAAAAACTCTCCAACATTCCAAATCAATCCAACAAAAGCATACATAATCATACACATTAATAAGATAATAAGATTTCACACCCTTACTCGATTAATCGAAACCTAGAAGTTGATCTCGATGAATCCAAGCTTTTCCTCTCTTTCTCCTCTTTTCTCTTCTTCCTCTTTCTTTCTTTCTTTCCTCTTTCCCTTTCTATCCCTTTTCTTTCCACTTTCTCTTATATATATTTATATTCTATTTCTCTCTACTATATTTTCTTCTCTCAAAATTATCTACCAATACATATTCTCACAGAATATCCAACTTAGCATTAAATAAGAAATGTCTAAAATACCCTCCAATCTATTTTTCCGAAAACTCACAAAATCGGTAAAATAGCATAATATGCAAACATAGCATATTAACACATAAATTCCATAATTAAAATAATAATCATCCAAATAAATAAAAAAGACTCAACAAAAATGGGAAATCAGAATTGGGGCGTTAAATGCATGAGCTCAAAAAATCAGAATTGGGCATTTTTCAAATTCTCACAATTCAGCCACAATTGGGCCTCAAAACCTTTCCAAATCCATCATATATAAAGTCCAAATCATTTTTGAGCATTCATTGAAGCAACTTTCGTGGAATTGGAGTAGAACACAGTTGGAGCAAGCAAAGGAAATTTTGAAATCGTGAAATCAAATTCAAGCATTCTTAAAGCAATTCAAGGTCAGAATCATCTTCTTCAAGCTTCCTTGAGTGGATCTAGAGCATTTCATCAAGCTTTATCACGTGTAGAAGCTCCAACAGAGAGACTCCGTTAGGTAAGCTTCAAATCCAATTTTCTCCCTCATTATGCATCTATATTGCGCCATTGTTGGTTTGTGCTGAAGTCCTATGTGTATAGGCAATTTCTGGATCATAGTTGTTCATGTTTGATGTGTTTTCAGTTTTGATCTCGTTTTTTATTCTTTTCGATTTAGCTTATTCTCACATGATCAATGGAAATGGTTGGTAGATTTGAGATCTACGTGACTTGGAGATCATTTTGCTCTCAAATTTTGTTTGATTTGGTTATGTTTTGGATCTGGTTAGCCGGAGTGTTCATCGGGGAAGATGATTGGAACAGTGGTTCCGACATCTAGTTTTTTCTTCGGTTGGCTTATGTGGCTGCTTGCGTGGCTTTTGGACTTTTTGACTTTGAGCAGATCCACGGTCCAGATGCGTTTGACCTGTTGTTTGTGTTAATTGACTGCCACATATGTTAAGTGAAACGGTGCATTTCACATTGTGGCCTTTGGTGGGCTTTGATTATTTTTTGCACCTCCCTCTATTGCAAGCCCAATGCGCTGAACTATAGTTGCTGCTATTTGCACCTTTTGTTTTTTTATTTCTTTTTTTTTTATTTTGTTTTCTATCTGTTTAGATTTAATTCAAAAGAAAATACTTCCAATGTTGATAAAATTTCCCAAAAATATTTTTTAGACATTTTGGGATGTCTTCTGATTTTAGAAATTTTTATTTTATTTTTTTGGATTTTTTTTTTCAATTTAAAAAGAATTTATCAATTGGAAGTGTTTTAATTGAAATATTTCTTGACATGTTCTTGTTTTTGATTTGTTTTTAATTCTTGCTTTTGATCCAATGACTGAAAATCAATCCTCATGTTGACAATGAGTTGGGTGATTTTTGAGAACCATTTTACCCCTGTTTCATTGAGTTTTGGTTTGACTTTGATAGCATTTCATTTGACCCTCGACAATCCTCCTTCACAATGGGGCACCCTTGTGAATCAAATTCTTTGGTGATGTTGTGAAGTGACCTTGATTGTAATTTCTTGGCCTCTGGTTGCCAACATCTTAATGAACTTATGGCATTTTATTTGGTTATTTTTGAATCTTTTTCCTAATTTTGAGGTAACTTGCAAGTCAAGTTACCCCTAAGGGAGGTTCATACACACACATTGACCTAGTTTGCTTTGGAGATGACATTTATGGATCCTTTGAGCCCTCAATCCTTTTGGATTCATGTTTCTAACATGTTAAGGTTGCTGCTTGCTCAATTTTAGGTCATAACATTGTGTTTTACTTGTTCAAGTTTGTGCATCCTTTAGAGCTTTTAATTAGGGTTTTCATATGTGGCTTGCTTTGCGCTCTTTTGTGTATATGCTTGCATTATCTTTTGGTGTGAATCCTTTTGCTTTTGTGCACTCTCTTATCATCCCCACTTCTGTCCTATGACTTTGGGACACCATTTGGGTTTGCTTAGTCCCTCCTTTGGAGCTATTTGAAGCATGACTTGAAGGGTAAACCATGAGGACACTTTTGTGCATCTTTTGCACAAATCATGATGATTCTTTGGTTGAATGATATTTGGGGATGCCTTGTTGTTTTCTTCTTATGCTCTAGCTTCTATTTGAATTGGGGTTCATTTCTCTTTTCATGTTGTTTGATTTATGGTGTTGTGGTTGATGTTTGAATGGTTTAGGCCATTTCATCCCACTTTTGGTGCATTTGTGTGATTTCATTTATGTGCATTTCTCCTCCTTTCTTCTTTGCATTTATCATATGCATGCTTGAGGTTGAGATGGGCTTGTGGAGGCTACTGCCCCACACATATTTCCTCCCTCACTTTCATCCTATTTGTGCATTCTATGTTTGCATAATTGCATTTTCATGTTTCTTTCTTTTTCTTCTTTTGTATTTCTTCCCTTAGGATCTCTAGTCTCTCTTATTCAAGAGAAATTATGATAGACATTAGGTGCTAAGCCATGCATGATAACATTAGGTAATTTCCTTTTGTATCCCAACTCTAAATCCACTTTGCATGATAACTATTAGGTTTGAGTTAGTCTCCCTTTAGTGTGTCCTTTCTCTTCTCATCTTCAAACACTTTCAAAACACATAATAAATAATAACAAGTGTTGTACGCTACGAACCTTAAGATACTTGGGAAATAGTGATTGGGGGGCTTCCTATCAATGGCCTAGAGTGTTTAGTGTACACTCTTTGGGTGATATGCGACGCATTCGCTCCTAAGTCATAGTCTTTAGTGCAACATGAGTTACAGATCAAACTCAAAACACATATTCTCTAAAAAACACAAAAACACTTCAAATCTTTTTATCCTTCGGGATCTTAATAGTGGAAAACCTTTTTCATAAAAGAGTGTTGTTAAGCTTTGGTTCTACCGCAAACAGGCATCGTCCCTAACTGTTAGAACGAAGGTTTAACCCTACTCGGGTAAAACGTTTTGAACCAATCGGTGTTCTTGTTAGCCCGAACTACGTTTGCTCTGATTTCTCGTACCGTGCGAGAATACGTATGAACAAGACGCGATGTCTCGGCGAGCAACCTTTCCCCTACCTTTCACCCATAGTTAGCCGAACTACGTTGACTCTGACTTTCCCATTGCACGAGGGAGTACGTAGGCATAGAGCGACGATGCTCTATCGAGTCACTTTTCTTTTCTTTTGTCCCTTGACCTTTAGCTAGATAGTTTAAACACCCTTTTATATGGACAACCAAGCGTGGATCTCGTCGAGTACGACGGACGTGAGGGGTGCTCATACCTTCCCCTTGCGTAACCGACTCCCGAACCTAGGACTTGGTTGCGATGACCTCGTCGTTTCCCTTTTTCGTTAGGTTTTCTCTGATCGTTTCTTTTCCCTCTTTTGGGATAAATAACGAACGGTGGCGACTCTTCTGTCTTTTCCGACCCCCTTTTTTCGCAGTAGCAACACTCATGTCCAAAGCTCCGACCATGTATACGAACCTATCACCATCCCACAAGATGTTGGCCCTTGCACAAAGACCCTCATCGCCGCCCTCAATAAATCCAACTATTTGCTCTTCCAATAAGGAGAAAAAATCCACATGATGGAAAACACCATCAGAGAACAACCTCCCCCGCGGGGATCCCTCAGCCCCTATCGCCGATCACATTCCCCTTTTCAGAAGTGTCGCTGAGACGAATCTAGAAGCATCTCCGCTGTCAAAAAATGGTCCAAAATAGAGAAGCGTGGACACGAGACCATCCGAAAGCGTGATCACACCCTCCTCGGAAATCCAGACACTCCCCAGTATCCAAAAAGACCAGGCCTTCCAGAAAGCCTCGCAAAGAGCACCGAAGCCGACATGAACATTTTTTCTCGAAGCAAAAGGAGCCAATGACACAATTATTTGTTTAGCAGGTCGCCCAACACAAACGATGAAGACAACACAAGCGGTCCCCTATCACAGGAAATCATGGACACCCGCATTCGCGCGGACTGGAGAAACCCCCTGTAGCTCTCTATGATGGTACCACCAGACCTGGTGACCACATGGAAAACACTGAGGCCATGATGCACTACCACAATGTCCCTGGAGCAATCAAATACATGTTATTCCCCACCACCCTCAAGAAAGGGGCTATGACTTGGTACAATAGTTGTCCTCGGGGCTCGATCACGTCAAGGAGGAGCCTTAAGGAGTAGTTTTCCTGACACTTTACTACCTCCAGGCGCCACCAGAAATCTGAAGCTACGCTTGAAGGTATCATCTAGGGCAGAGACGAACCTCTTTGCAATTACGTCGACAGGTTTACTAAGGAAGCGGTCGAAATCCGCACAATCGACCACATGAAAAATTATCTGCTAGAGAAGGGATTGAGGCTGAAAAGAGACTTCCGCAAAGCAGTAGGACTCAACCCTCCTCGGTCTCTAGCCGAACTTCTCCGTCGGGTATAATCCTATATTCAACATGAAGAAAAGGAAGCCATGTGTAAGGCCAGAGACTCGAGGGACAATGAGAGTTCCAAAGCATCGAGGAAAGACGAAGCAGAGTCTTCCAGGCGAGACAAAGACAGACGACGAGATGATCATCCCCGAGATCAGAAAGGTCTTGCCGGTCGGTTCACTGAATACACCCTGTTGACTGCTCCATACGAGCATATTCTTTCCGAATGTATCAATGCTGAATTCAATCAAGGAGGCGTCCGATTCCCCAAGCCAAGAACTTCGAAGAGAAATATCGACCAAAGCAAATACTGTCGCTTCTACCGCAGCCAGGACCACGTAACGTAAGACTGTGTCCACTTGAAAGATGCCATTGAAATCCTCATCAAAGAGGGCCACCTAAAGCAATATATGAAGAAAGGAGATACCACTTAAGGAGAAACGTCAGAATCTAAGAAAGATACAAGAGCCTCGTCTTCTAGCCCTCCCCCTCTGGTCAACTGATCAACTGATCAACTGTAGTCCAGATCATCTGTTAGCACTAGAGAAATTCGGAGGACGATCCCAGCCAATCACTTTCTACCAAGAAGAACTCCCCGGAGGCTTCCCTAATTCTCACATACCTCAGAGCCAGGTTAACCCACACTGACATCCGCCAAATCCTTGTCGATCAGGGTAGTTCCGTGGACATCATGTACACCATCCTATTTCGTGCCCTCAAACCCAACCAGAAGAACCTGTCCCCGTATGTAGGGTCGGATCTACAAGGATTCGATGAGGCCACAGCTAGACCCTGGGGATACGTAGAGCTCCAAGTTACGTTCGGAGAAGAGGATGCTTCCAAAATGATTAAGACTCAGTTCTTAGTTATAGACCGCCCCTCATTATACCAATGCATCCTAGGGAGACCGACACTTGCCAAACTAATTGTTGTCCCTTCCACAGTTCATCTTAAGATGAAGTGTTATACAAAAAAGGGCATGTCGCCACTCTGCACGGGGACATCTAGGCCGTAAGATGATGCTTCGCAGCAATTACCAAAGGGCAAAGTACAATCAGTGCAGCATCGCAGATCATCAAACGGGCAAGAGACGAGGATCTTCCCAATGAAGAAAGCCAACTCGGAAAGAAGTCAGCGCTCCAGGTTCATACCATCGACCTTGACAGCCAGATCCTAGAAGAAGGTGAAGAAGATACTCCAGCCTCAACGGGAAACTCATCCTCCTCGACTGTTATACGCCAACACTAGATGGAGAATTGGAGGTAATCATATTCAGGGACGACCCCGACCAAGGAGTCAGGATCGATACGAGACTTCCAGATGAAGTGAAAGAACAACTAAAGACATGCTTGAAGAACAACATTGACTTGTTTTCTTGGAGCGCCACGGACATGCCTGGACTTAGCCTAGAAATCGCCTGCGATCAGCTCACCATCGACCCATCGACTTGGGCGATAACACAACACAGGCGCAAGCAGTCCAATGAGAAGACTGAAGTAGTGAATAAACTTGTAAAAGACCTCTTAGAGACCAAATTTATCTCGGAAGCCAGGTATACAACCTGGCGATCCAACATTGTATTAGTCAAAAAACATAACAGAAAATGGAGAATGTGCGTTGATTACATCGATCTCAACTGGGCTTGCCCGAAAGATGCATACCCCATACCCAACATCGACAAGCTAGTGGATAACTCCGCTGGTTTCAAACTTCTATCTTTCATGGATGCCTACTTGGGATATAACCAGATTCCATGGCAGAGAAGGACAAGAAGTGCACCGTTTTCATGACCTCGTCAGGCAACTATTACTACAACGCAATGCCCTTCGATCTGAAAAACACAGGGGCAACACACCAGCGAATGATGAACAAAGTCTTATAATCACAAATCAGCGACATGCTCGAAGTATACATGGACGACATGATCATGAAATTCCAAGAGGAATCCGATCATAGGCTCCACCTGCAAAAGGTCTTCGACCAAGCCAAGGAGTGTAAAATGCAATTCAACCCAGAAAAATGCACCTTTGGCATGCGGGGAGGAAAGTTCCTTAGATTCTACCTCACTAAAAGTGGGATCAAGGGCAACCCCGAAAAAAAGTTAAGTATTTTCTGAATTACCTACACCTAAGTCAAAGAAATCCACACAATCCCTTAACGAGATGCTAACCTCGCTATCTCGCTTCGTGGCCAAATCTGCCCAACACGCCTTGCCCTTCTTTAAGCTCCTTCGTAAAGAGGCAATGTTCGAGTGGACGGAGGAATGCGAGCAGGCACTACGCCACCACAAGAAAGCATTGTTCAAACCTCCTGTTTTGTCATGACCAGACAATGGGGAAACAATTTACCTTTACCTCTCTATCACTAATGAAGCCATCAGCGCTGCCCTCATTCAATAAACCCTCGACGGGCAAAAGCCAATATGCTTCACACGCAAAGCCTTACAAGGGCCAGAACTTAGATACCAACAGATCGAGAAGGTCACCCTGGTCCTCATCAACGTTGCGAGAAGATTAAGACATTACTTCCTGGCCCACACAATAATAGTGCGAACAGACCAACCTATTAGGAAGCTACTCGGTTGACCAGATATGGTCAGAAGGATGCTTAAATGGTCTCTGGAACTGTCAAAATTCAACGTTCATTACGAAGGCAGGAAGGCCCTTAAGGCACATGTCCTGGCTGATTTCGTGGAATAAATGACACCCCAGCATCCCCTTCCAGCGGGACGTATAGGTGGACGATTTTTGTCGACGGTAGTTCCATCGGCAGCGGGGCGAGCATCATCCTCGAAAATGAAGAAAGGATCTTGATTGAAGTATCATTGGTCCTGTCCTTCCCAACCTTGAACAATCAAGCCGAATACAAAGCTTTCCTCGCAGGCTTACGAATGAAGGAGGACCTGGGCGCAAAAGGAATAAAAATTTTCACAGACTCACAACTCATAGCATCCCAGGTACAGGGAGTGTATCAGGCAAAAAACGACCACTTCGTAGAATATTTGACGTTGGTGTAAAAAAAGATATCCAAGTTCGAAACATGGGAAATCCAGCACATTCCCTGCGAAAGGAATGCTCGGGAAGACATCTTATCAAATCTAGCTAGCACCAGAAGGAAGGATGGCAACAAGTCCGTCATCAAGGAGACTCTTCCCCGTCCAAGCATCACAAAACCGACAAGACCGCTCAATGTTAATGCCATCGGTGACAACGATTGCTGGATGACTCGGGTGTATGACTACCTCACCAGACGGAAGCTGCCCAAAGATAGTAAAGAGGCCAACGTAACTAAACGAAGGGCCTGCTCATACGTCTTGGTCGAAGGAAAACTCTACTAGCGAGAATTCTCCACTCCCCTCCTAAAATGCATCGAGGAGAACAAGGTCCCAGACATTCTCCAAGATATTCACAACGGGGTCAACGCACAACACTTAGGAGGAAGATCATTGGCATGAAAAGCCCTTCGAGCAGGATATTATTGGCCAACTATGCAACATGACTCGAAGGAGTATGTCAAAAAATGCGATATGTGTCAACCCCACAGGGACATGCACTTAGCACCCCCGACGAGTTGAAGACCATGACCTCCCCGTGGCCTTTCGCCTGGTGGGGGATGTACATACTGTAACACCCTTTTCTACCCCACAATTAAAAGGCACATTTATTCAAAGTCATCAGAGTAAAATGTTAAACTCGATAATAAATCACCTTAAAGGGCATACATTTCTCAAAGCTCAAAATAAGTCAATGCTCAGTGTATAACGAGTTTCCCCAAAAGATATCAAAATTTGCTCAAAGGCAGCGGAACTCACAAGGCATATTCCAAAGTTTTCCTTATGAGGAAAGGTAATCATAATAACTCAATAAAACATAGCTCGACTCAAAGACCCAACCCGATGTTACACTATCAGAGCAAGACCCTCCAAGTTGACCAAAGGACAACAACTCAAAACTTCAAAAGTCCTCATCGGCATCCACGGCTAAACCTGGTCATCTGCACGTTACCCACGTGGAGGTAACATTCAAACATACAGGGTGAGTAAAATGATTCATAATAATCAGTGTATGAAAATCAACATATAAAATGGCATCATAGTCATATTCAACATCATCATATTCAGCAATAGGCCTCCAAGGACACAACATCATAAATTATTCCAAATCACTCATAAATGCAAATGCAACAAGACTCAATACATGTGGTACCAATCATCACAGCGCGGTGGGCACTGGGCCATCAACCCTCAATGGATCCTCATCAATAGGATCGATTCTACTAGAGAACCGGAGCACATCAAAACACCTCACATCCGCACAATGGGATTGAAGCCAAACTACTCGAGGTCCTGAACCGAAGTCCAGATGCACATGAATGCATGACGCACGCGTCACATTCATCCTCATAATAACATCATAGGTGCATCATCATTCATCATAATCATCATCATCAAAATCATATCCACATAGCTCATCATCATGTCTTCATAGCTCATCATAATAATCATCATCATACATCATGTCATCATAGCTCATCATAATAATCATCATCATACATCATGTCATCATAGCTCATCATAATAATCATCATCATACATCATGTCATCATAGCTCATCATAATAATAATCATCATACATCATGTCATCATAGCTCATCATAATAATCATCATCATACATCATGTCATCATAGCTCATCATAATAATCATCATCATACATCATGTTAATTCATCATATTATCACATATTAATCACATAGAATTCATAATTATACTCATGGTAATCGTCATATCATCGCATATTAATCACATGGAATTCCCAGTTATACTTATGCTAATTCATCACAGAAATCACATAATCAAGCATTAAGGCATTGCTGCACATAATCAACATTCACGAAGCTCTGCTACGTTCGCTGGCATGTTTGCTAGGCAAGTCTGCGGCGAGTTTCTTCACTGTGCGAAGGATTCTTCGCTAGGTGAGTCTGGGAACAACATTGTTCGTCGTGTGAAGCATTCTTCGCTAGGCGAACAGTGCGATGCCAATAAATTCTGCTACGCACCAAAACTTAATTCAATCAAAAAGTGTACACGATTCACTTCCGCAATACCCCCAAAACATCCCTAAATCATCCCTAAAGTCTTACGGCGATAAAGGCACAAAACCTACAGTTCATTAGGCCAATCCCGTATCATAATCACGCCCTAAATCACAAATACCTTACAATTACCCTGCAGGCATCAGAGTTACTCACTATCTAATATTCCTATCCCTTCAGGGTTAGACAAATAACAAATCATGGTTTTGGCCACGAAGGCCTAACTTTCCCTTTTCTCCAATGAATTCCACGGTTAGATTCATAATAGATTTAGGCCACGAAGGCCAAAGATCACTAATTCTCATATCCACCCTCAAAACCCTTAAACCTTAAATCGACCTTAAATACATTGAAAGTTACACATGGAAAATCATGAAGGTAATACTCCCCATACCTTAATTTTCGATCAAGATCTTAGGAAAATATTTAAGGGAACCTTTCAAAGCTCTTGCCTCCAATCTTCCTCCTTAGAGCTCTGGCCTCAATTCTTCTCACAGTCTAACAAAATAAATCCTGATCTCTTCACAATTTTCTTTTTGTTAAACCTAGTCTTGGGCCTCACAATTGGGCTTTTCCCAACTTACCCTCACTAACTCCTCTTAAATATCCAATTTGCTCTTACTCAACTTGTATTTATTTTAATTGATAATAATATTAACATATTCATATTATATACTATTATTCAAATTAAATAACCCAAATTCCATTAATTTCCAATATTCCACAAACCACCGTAAATCACCGAAATGCGAATATTCTTATTAAAATCAATTAAATAAATATTCTAATTGAATTTGGGGTGTTACAACTCTCCTCAACTTAAATAATTTTTGCCCTCAAAAATTACCTCAAGGAAACAGAGTCGGATACGATTCCCTCATCTGATCCTCACGCTCCCAAGTCCAACTTTCTCCAGTTGGTCCTCCCAAAACTACCTTGACCAAGGCAATCTCTTTACTTCGCAGTTGCTTCACTTCTCGTTCATCCATCCGAACAAGTAACGCCTCAACAATTAGATCATCTCTCATTTGTACATCATCCATTTGAATCACATGCGACAGATCTAGAATGTACTTTCTCAACTGAAACACATGAAACACATCATGTAAAGATAGAGAAATGATATTGAGGATCATTCTATAGGAGGTCGCGTATTGATATCCATGCTATAGACAAGATAAAGGAATGATATTGAGGATCATTCTCCAATTGAATCGTGTCGCACGAGCCAAAATAATGGGATCTTGTCTTACGGATACAAGACTTCATCGATCCAAGAAAGTCAAAATAAAATCGAAAGAAGAAGAACTGAGGAGAGAAAAAGAGGTGGTCTCGGATCTAACATTATTCATCAATAATTTGACTGGTAATGGATTACAGAAATATCGTCATCGACCCAAAACAGATGAAAATGGGATAAAAAGCCCAATAACAAATGAGAAAAAAAACCAACTTCTAAAAGAAAAATGAGAATAAAAATGAAATTCTAAAAGAAATTGAATATAAAACTTAGAATAATATATATATATATATATATATATATATATATATATATATATATATATATATATATATATATATATATATATATATATATATATATATATATATATATATATATATATATATATATATATATATATATATATATATATATATATATATATATATATATATATATATATATATATATATATATATATATATATATATATATATATATATATATATATATATATATATATATATATATATATATATATATATATATATATATATATATATATATATATATATATATATATATATATATATATATATATATATATATATATATATATATATATAAACTCTAAAAGAAATAATATATAAAATCTAAACTATAAATTATAAATATACTTACATAATAATAATATCTATAATAATTAATAATAGTATTTACATATTAAAATGAATTAAGAAATAAAACAAAGAAAAAAGGGGTGGTAATGAAAATAAACAGGGAGAGGGGAAATGAAAACGGAGGGGTGCAGTCTATGAAAAGCAGATGGGCCGTGAGGCCCAGAACAACAATAAAAGACCTCTTCTTCTGATTTCCAAAACACAAACTCATCTTCAAATCCCTAAACTCAAAACAAGAACCTTCTCAAACCGTTACCATTCTTTCTCTCATAAAACATAACACATAGCACCAAATCGATTCACCTTGAAGCATATTGCAGATGGCAGAGGTCTTCATTGTGATTTCCAAGCTTGCGACAAAGGCGACGTTAGGAGCTGGAATAGTCGTCGACGTTGTGAACGTTGTTGTGGTCTGTGAATGAGTTTCGAAATGAGTTTAATGGTGATGAAGAGGATAGATGAAGGATGGGGTTGCATGCTTAGTTTGTTGAAGATGGGTTAGATAAAATGGATTTCTGGGCTTTTGAGTGGTTCTGAAAATGAAGGTTTGGGTTTTAAAGTTGAACGAGGAAATGGTGTTCGAGGGTTCTGTGATGATGATGAAGGCTTATGAAGAGGTTTTCGAAATGGGTTCTGATGGAAAAATGGGTTTCATTTGGTGGTTGTTTGGTTTACGAGAGGGATACTGTGTTGGCGGAGGGTTGTGGTTTCTGAAAAACGATGGAAGTGTTTACGAAGAAAGTGAGTTTTCTGTTATGGTTTTGGAGATAAAATGTTGGTTTGAGTTGGTTGTGATAATGGAGGAAGAGTTGTTTGAGGGTTTTCGGTTGATTTTGAAGGTGAGAGTAAGAATGGTCTGATGATGAAAAGTATGAACAGGGAGGCCGATGGTTTGAAGAGGAGCTGGTTGAAGCTGGTAAGGACGATGAAAAGTGTCCAGCAGCTGCGAATTAGGGTTGCTGGTGGCTGAAAATGACGATGATGATAAATAGTGATGGTGGAGGCGCCTAGGGTTATGCGTGGTCTCTCTGAAGAAGACAAACAGTAACCTATATACTACCAAAAGAGAGACAAGTGGCTTGCTGAACCTGATTAAAAGCTGAATAACATGATTAAATAAAAGCTGAGCCAAGTTAATACTACCTCTAAATACAACTCTAATTAAATATACTCTTAATTAACTCTAACAAAAACTAAACTAAACATTATTTAATTAAAGCTAATAATAAAAATCTAATTAAGACTAAACTGAACTTAATTCTAATGAAAATCTATTTAAATAAAAAAATATAATTAACAACTCTATTGCTAAACAAAATAAAAAACTAATCTTCCAATTTAATAAAAAGTTCTAATTCTCATAAAAACCTATTCCTATATTAAGACTTAAATTCCAAAAATCTAACTCTAAACTCTATTAATTCTACTAAAATTCTAATATTCAATCTTAAACGGAAAATGGGCAGTAAATAAAAACCTATTCCTATATTAAGACTTATTCCTATATTCTACTAAAATAAAAAACCTATTAAAAATCATGAAAAGAAATTAAAGCAGTAAATAAAAAGCACAAGAATGCAGCGAAATAAACGGAAAATGGGCGACCACCGAAAAATATCAGCACGAACTGAAACACTAGAAAGAGAGAAACCTCTGTCCGATTCCGAAATAAATCTCCTCGTTTGAACTGGTTTGAATCACCTGAAACGCGAGCAAAGTGGTTGTAATCCCGATAAATCCAATCCGACTGAAAACATGCACAATATGCGACCTAAATGATATGCATATGCAAATGCGAAATGAAATGAAACATAAGCCAAGTACAAAAAATGGTTGGTCAAATTTTAGGGTACAACAATGATCTTCTTTACTCTTCGAATATATCATTAATGAACACAACTACAAACTTGTCCAAATAAGAATGGAAAATCCTGTTCATATACTCCATAAATACACATGGTGCATTAGTCACACTAATTGGAATCACAAAATACTCACAATGTCCATACCTTATTTTAAAAGCACTCTAACGAGTATCTTCAACCTTCACACGAATCTGATAATACCCAGATTTCAAATCTATCTTACTGAACACAGTTGCAACAACCAACTGATCCATCGAATCATCAATCCTTGGAAGTGGATACTTATTCTTTATAGTCACCTTGTTCAATTGTCTATAATCCATACACAGTCTCACAAAACCTTCTTTCTTCTTAACTAACAAAATTGGTGCACCCCACAGTGACATACTCAGACAAATGAATCTCTTATAAAGCAAATATTCAAGTTGACTTTTCAACTCTTTCAATCCCAATGCAGACATACGATATGAAGCCATCGATATCGGACTAGTTCCAGGAACTAAGTCGATCACAAACTCCACTTCACGTTCCGGCGGTAAATCACTTATCTCATCAGGAAAAACCTCCGGACAATCACAAATAATTGGCACACCACCAACTTTTCCACTTTATTAACACTCAAAATTTCCATCAAAATAGACGTCTCAGCACCATCCTGTAATGACTCACCAAAACAATCTGTAAGCACTTAGCTTAACTCAAAACAATTCACTGCACACGCCATCTAAGCTTGCAAGACACGTCTATCCCATCCAACATGACTCAGTCTACTATCAACAAGAGATTAAGAGTGATCAGTTCCTCAATTTGCCAATAGACAACCAAAAATCATGATGGGGCATAAACCATCTTTACCAAACCATAAGAGCGTTCAACAACACACTGAGCCGCCACTCCACACTTGCAGCATCCAGGAGAAGCACAAGCTTCTCCCCACTTGTTTCATTCCCACTTCTGCAGACAAAGGTTAGAAAACAAACGTGTACCGACAGTGTTTTCACACACATGTCACATACAAGGGAACAAATAACATTATACAACTTGGCCGGATGGGCCGACCAACTCTGATACCACTAATGTAACACCCTTTTCTACCCCACAATTAAACGACACATTTATTCAAAGTCATCAGAGTAAAATGTTAAACTCGACAATAAATCACCTAAGCTCAAAATAAGTCAATGCTCCGTGTATAACAGGTTTTCCTAAAATATATCAAAATTTGCACAAAGGCAACGGAACTCACAAGGCATATTCCAAAGTTTTCCTTATACAGAAAGGTAATCATAATAACTCAATAAAACATAGCTCAACTCAAAGACCCATACCCGATGTTACACTATCAGAGCAAGACCCTCTAAGTTGACCAAAGGCCAACAACTCAAAACTTAAAAAGTCATCATCGGCATCCACGGCTAAACCTGGTCATCTGCACGTTACCCACGTGGAGGTAACATTCAAACAGGCAGGGTGAGTAAAACGGTTCATAATAATCAATGTATGAAAATCAACATATAAAATGGCGTCATAGTCATATTCAACATCTTCATATTTATCAATAGGCCTCCAAGGCCACAACATCATAAATTATTCCAAATCAATCATAAATGCGAATGCAACAAGACTCAATGCATGTGGTATCAATCATCACAGCGTGATGGTCACTAGACCATCAACCCTCCATAGATCCCCATCAATAGGATCGATTATACTAGAGAACCGGAGCACACTAATACACTTCACATCCACACAATGGAATTGAAGCCAAAGTAATCGAGGTCCTGAACCGAAGTCCGGATGCACATGAATGCATGATGCACACGTCACAATCATCCTTATAGTAACATCATAGGTGCATCATCATTCATCATAATCATCATCATCAAAATCATATCTGCATAGCTCATCAAAATAATCATCATCATACATCATGTCATTATAGCTCATCATAGTAATCATCATCATACATCATGTCATCATAGCTCATCATAATAATCATCATCATACATCATATCATCATAGCTCATCATAATAATAATCATCATACATCATGTCATCGTAGCTCATCATAATAATCATCATCATACATCATGTCATCATAGCTCATCATAATAATCATCATCATGGATCATGTTAATTCATCATATTATCACATATTAATCACATAGAATTCATAATTATACTCATGGTAATCATCATTTTATCGCATTTTAATCACATGAAATTCCCAGTTATACTCATGCTAATTCATCACAGAAATCACAGAATCAAACATCAAGGCATCGCTGCACACAATCAACATCCGCGAAGCTCTGCTACATTCGCTGGCATGTTCGCTAGGCGAGTCTGCGGCGAGTTTCTTTGTTGTGCGAAGGATTCTTCGCTAGGTGAGTTTGGGAACAACATTGTTTGCTGTGCGAAGCATTCTTTGCTAGGCGAACAGTGCGATGACAGCAAATTCTGCTACGCTCCAGAACTTAATTCAACCCAAAAGTCCACACGATTCACTTTCCCAAATGCCCCCAAAACATCCCTAAATTATCCCTAAGGTCTTATGGCGATAAAGGCACGAAACCTAAGGTTCATTAGGCCAATCCCGTATCATATTCACGCCCTAATTCAAAAATCCCTTACAATTACCCTGCAGGCATCAAAGTTACTCACTATCTAACATTCATATCCCTTTAGGGTTAGACAAATAACAAATCATGGTTTTGGCCACGAAGGCCTAACTTTCCCTTTTCCCCAATAAATTCCACGGTTAGATTCAATATAATAGATTTAGGCCACGAAGGCCAAAGATCACTAATTCTCATATCCACCCTCAAAACCCTTAAACCTTAAATCGACCTTAAATACATTGAAAGTTACACATGGAAAATCATGAAGGAAATACTCCCCATACCTTATTTGTCGATCAAGATCTTCTCAAATATTTCAGGGAACCTTTCGAAGCTCTTGCCTCCAATCTTCCTCCTCAGAGCTCTGGCCTCAATTCTTTTTACGGTCTAACAAAATGAATCCTAATCTCTTCACAATTTCCTTTTTGTTAAACCTAGTTTTGGGCCTCACAATTGGTCTTTTCCCAACTTACCCTCACTAACTCCTCCTAAATATCCAATTTGCCCTTAGTCAACTTGTATTTATTTTGATTAATAATAATATTAACATATTCATATTATATACTATTATTCAAATTAAATAACCCGAATTCCATTAATTTCCAATATTCCACAAAACCACCGTAAATCACTGAAATGCGAATATTCTTATTTAAATCAATTAAATAAATATTCCAATTAAATTTGGGGTGTTACACATACTCGGCCCCTTCACCATGGGATCATATCGGAATAAGTTTCTGATCATGGCTGTCGACTACTTCACAAAATGGATCGAAGTTGAGGCCCTCGCCAAAATCACTATATTTAACATACTTCAATTTTACAAAAGAAATGTCCTCGCATGATTCGGTGCACCTCAGGCTCTCGTGACCAACCATGGGACACAACTCATAGACATGAAATTTCAGGACTTCCTTGCCAAATTAGGAACCAAGCAACACTTCACGTCCGCCAAACACCCCGGACCAACAGACAGGAAGAAGCCACGAATAGGGTGATCATCCGCAGACTAAAAAGAAGGTTGGGCGAGGCCAAAAAGAGGTGGGTCAAAGAACTAGACAGTGTGCTCTTGGCATATAAAACCACTCCACACTCCACTATCGAGGAAACTCCCTTTCGACTAGCATACAGAACTGAGGTAGTAATCCCAGTGGAAATCAGAAAACCCTCGAGACGGACAGAGGCCCCCCTTGACGAGGAATTGAATGACGAAACATTAAGAGAAGAACTCGACCTGGTCAAAGAGATCTGATCAGGGGAAGCTCTCCATGAAGCTTTAATGAAACAAAAAATAACTTGTGCCATGACACCAAGGTTATAAAACACGACTTCCAAGTGGACAACCTTGTCCTACGCTAAAACCAAAAAGACTCGCGTGAGGGCAAGCTGGCTACAAATTGGGAAGCCTCTTACCAGGTCAGATCGAAAACAAGTACCTGGGCTTATTGCCTCGAACACCTGGACGGAGAACCATATGCTCGACCCTAGAATGCTGAAAAACTCAAACAATACTACATCTAGAATTAGCGCAAGTAGAACTGACCGCTGACAATTATACTCCCAAAGAAGGGTCGTCCGGCCAAAGGAGCATGCCTTGGTGCAAGCACAATCCTCAAACATAACGAAGGCAAGTTTCTGCTCATGAAAAGAGTGAATTTTGTGCCCGACGGGAATAACTCAATCGAGTTCCGCCGTCGCCATACCAGCTTGGCAGGACACCTAGCTCAGGATGGGAAAGTCTAAGCCCTGTGCGATCAGGACCTCAACCGAGATCCTAATCCCACATCCGGCGAGATTACTCTGCCATCTCTACAAGTTCCATAAACTATTGAGTAACACGACCAGTCGAGCAAATTCTAAAAACAATCTGTAAGAAAAAATAAATAAGGCATACAATGTCAAAATAAACATCCATAAATATACCCGACCTCATGGCTGGAAAAGTGTTTAAATATTACATAAATTTTGGTCATAGCCCGACAATCAAAAGTATAGAAAACTGGCGCACATGTCGAAATACATTAAGTTATAATCATTCATCATCAGCAGGGATTTTTGGCAGGGCCACCTTCCCGTCGACCACCTGATGTAGAACACCCATCCCTTCGGTGACGAGTTGAAGGTCAGGATTTAGGGCCTTCACCTGCTCCACAGCAGCAGAAAACCCAAATTCAGCAGCCCCAAAGGTGTCCTGCTTGAGAATACGTATTCTCTCGACCATCTCCCGACGAGTTTCTAAAGAATTTTCCTCTTCAGTTTTGTCTGGCCCCACAGCCGAGGAGCCATCTAGCTCAATGACCCTGGTCCTCAAATTGGCGTTCTCCTCCTTGATCTTCTTCATTTCTTCGGAAATCTCATTCATGTCCTTGAGGAGCGCGACCTTGGCCTCGTAGTTTCCTTTAAGGGTATGCAACTGGTAGAATAGATATGTTGTCTCCAACTTAAGTTTAGCCTCCTTGGCCTGTGCTTTTTTCAACTCCTTGAGCGAAACGATCTCTGCGTCTCCAAGGGCCAAAGTGTTGGTGTAAGCCCTAGAGGCCAATACTTTTTGGTACTTGTATCGGATTATTCGTTTAATAATAAAAGGCATTTCTTTATTATGTTTGTCTTTCAGAATAATAAAGTCCCATAGAATAGTTAGTCTGTTTAATGAAATGTTAAGTGTGACTTAATCATGAGATCCCATTAAACATAAAGACATTATTCTTAAAATATCCGTAGTCAAGCTTTATTGCAAAGTGGGATAACATTAAAAGCATTGAGACTATTATGAAGATAGACTGATGATCACATCTCATGGATCATGGATAAAGAGTTATCAAGTCTTGACATAGGTATAAATATTAGGAGTAATATTTATACCGGATTGACCCGCTATGAGAATACTACATAGTATGTTATGCAAAGTGTCATAAGTTATTCTCATGGTGATAATGGTGTATTACCACCCTTCGACCTGAAACCACTATGGACCCTAGATGTAGAGTCGGGTGCTTTATTGCTGATCAAACATTATCCGTAACTGGATGATCATAAAGACAGTTGATGGGCACTCCACGAAGCATGCTGAGGGACATGAGTGTCCTAGATGGAAAGTGCCAATCCTGCATAACAGGAGAAATGTCTAAGGGCCCAATATTGAACTGGACAAGGATGACACAGTGTATGCCTTGTGTTCAATATAGACATAGGGGCAAAAGGGTAATTGTACAAACATATATTATCACGAAAAGGGTTTTGTCAGATCACATGACATTTTCGTGACTTGGGTAGCAGTGATGTGTTGCTAGATACCGCTTACTGCTTATTATGTTAAATATATAATTTAATATAATTACCAACGTTACGAAATCCTACAGGGTCACACACATAAGGACAGTTTGATGAGAGATAGAGAAATCAAAGGAACACCGTAAGGTACGGTGCACTTAAGTGAAAAATAGAAATTCGGATAATATAATAATAATTATTGTTATTTTATAATGGTTATAAAATAATAATAAAATAAATATATTTATTATAATAATAGTTATTATAATAATATATAATATTATTATGGATCATGTGAATTGGGTTTTTAGCCCGCAGCCCACAAGAGAGTCTATAAAAGGAACCCTTGTGATGAAGCTTTCACTTGATGCAATTTCGTTTTTGATTCTCTTTTCTCACTCAAATAATTCCGTTCGTAAGCAGCTAGCACTGTGACCGGAAGCTGTTCGTGTGGACTGAGTAGAGGCGTTGCACTTCATCAACGCTTGTGATCGCTGCATCAAAGATCTGAATCGCCACAAAGAGGTAACGATTCTATCATTGACCATGCTCATTCGTAAGGATCACTAAAGGAAAATTTTGTTTTCCGCTGCGTTTAGATCGCAATTTTCCTTCACAAAGCCGTCTCCAAAACTCTCATCATCACGATAAAGGAGTGACCTCTTCACCTTCGGATCAACAGCCAAGATGGTCGACGCCTCTAGATCGGAGACCTACACAGACCCCTCCTCATCAAAAATCTTGTCTTCCAAAAAGCAGGGGGGCAGGGTGAATTTTCCCCCAGCAAAATCAGAGCCTTCGTCCGAAGACGAGCCAAGGTCGTCTCACTTCCTCTTCTTCTGAGGATCTAAGATAGGAGGGTTAGAGGTGCTGCCCGGTGATAGCGAAGAACCGACGAATTTCTACAGGGTCACCTGCTGCTTGATCGCATCCGCCCCCAAGGTCGAAACCTTTTTGAAATTTTTAGCTGCGGATGACTTGACCAAGCATTCTCGTAAATTTGACATCTTTCCTGTAAAGAAGAAACAAAAGGTCAACACGACTTTAAAACAACAAGAAATTAGTTAAGCACATCATCTATACCTAGAAGCTCGAAAGCCTTGGCCTCAGTCCGACAATCAAGAAGGGATTTAGTATTTATGTAATGAGCCACCCGACCAGGCTCCCCATCTTCAGAGCAAAGTATATTGCCATCCTTATCCACCATAATAGTAGGGGTAAAGCTCTCGACAAATGCTGTCAGCGCTCGAAGAGACTTCTTGTCCTCGGAGCAAAGCTAATCGTGCTTCACAAGGAATTGGTCTGTCCTATACTGAAAATGGGTGTACACCCATTCCAAGGGAAACTTTAACACGGGACCCACCACTTCTCGAACATCTTCCTTTAGCGTCTCCATCATGACCAGGGAGATCTTGGCCGCTTCAAAAAGGGGCTTTACGACCAGAAATCTAAATTTAAAGTTTTGGACAAACTCCGAGTAAGGTCAGAGCAGCTTTCTCTGGTGTTTGAAAGACACCCAACTTTGCCTCGATTCCGAAGTGCTCCTCTGCAGATGGAAGATGCAAAAGAAGAGCTCCATGGTAGCCCCTATCTAAAGGTAATGACACACCAATTCGAATGCCCGAATGAACGCCAAAGCATTCGGGTGGAGCTGGGCAGGACACAGTTTGAGGTGGCAAAATACCGCCCCCTAGAAATCCATAAAGGGAAAACGATACCCTGCTCCCCTAAAGGCAAATTCATACATGGGAAATCTTCTCCCCAGATACACCAAGCATATTTGGTCGTTCTCCGTTGGGCTAATCGCCCTCCAAATCATAGGCGCGTCTTCAATCCTATCTTCAAGGAGATCGAAGTTACTGGCCCCTCCTTGGTAAATGTGGACTTCGTTACAATAGGCTCCTGGGCGATCCAACTAAGATCCCCTTCAGCCATCCGTATATTGGCATACTCAGCGGGAGGCATGTCTTCGTTAATGTTTGACCCAACTTTGGGGACGGTTCCCTCATCACGACCAGCCATTTCTCCTGAAAAGCAGAGGAAGCAACAGTGAATTCGACAAAGATCAAATCCAATCGTCCACCATAAATCAAGTGAAAGGGCAAGGATTAAGTGCAAGAATGTCTCCCTAACTCAGGACCTTATCAACGGCAAGGGGTCTCAGCGAGACACGTCCCCGACGCCAAGGGTACGTCCCCGCTACTTATAAAGACCCTAAAGAGGAGAAGCCCCGTGACTACCCTAACTTGTCGGGAATTTAAAAGCAAAGCGCTCAGCTACGAGGACACCCCTGCCCGATGACAAACATAAAACAATCCCACACAACTACCTAGAAAGACCTACAAGCATACAACATCCTAATCTTAAGTTCTACAAAGCCTTCATGAATTTCCCAAAAAATTTCACATGTTCTTCAAGAAACACATGAACTTCAACCATATTCATGAACCACCGGCGAATTCAAGAACAATTTGTAGAAATTCATACAAGTTCAAGAACTTGAATATTCAAAGGTTAAGGATGAAGATCTTGGGTTGGAAGGAGCAGCAGCAGGGACGATGAGATCTCCGACGATGAATGTGTTGTAGAGCGAAAGATAAGAAGGAGAGAAATTTTCGTAAAGTGTAAAATGAAATTTTGCCCCCCTTTATATAGGCTCCTTTGCTCTCATGAGGAAGCGCAAAGGGAAAAAGCGCCATTATTGCTTAGCCTTCTAGCCTCCTAGGCCTTAAACAAAATTTATTGCACTGTTACATGTGGCACAAAGTGGCTGCCACTTGGTATCCTCAAATTGACCCCTCACGTGTTTGTGAAAAGACAAGTCTCTTCATCTCCCCACGGGAATATTCTCCTCGACGATGTCACCAGATCAATATCTGAGCAAGATCCTCATCAATATTTTCTTCATCCTAAGAACAAGTCTGATCGATACAAAACGCACTTCTCATATCTGAGGAGGTCCCGCATGAGCCACCGTCGACCATATCAATGTTACGCACCTGCGCGTCCCCAAAGTTTTTTGCTTAATAAATAGCAATCTCAAAGACCTCCCCACAATACGGTTCGTGCCCCATGGTCACACAAGCTATGCTAACTCGAGTCATTACTTCTCACCTCAAAGTAACAACTTGGGGGGCTCCTGTTCTGGACTGGACTGGCACCTACCCCACAGCTGGGCAAGGCCCAACTCTGTCTAGCTTAAGGCCAGGCCCAATACGAACATACGACACAATATAACCGTCGAGCACAATATAGCCGTTGGGCACAATATAGCCGTTAGAGCACATAGTCGTTGGGGACGTGCCCCTCACACGCTTGACAGTTCATGCGACCAACTACCCATCCGAAAGTCATGAAGACAGTTGGACCAGGTCAAAGATCACACGCTAGATCTTTCATCTGGCAGTCCTCCATTGGCTGACCAGATATTTCGGTTACATGGGAGACCTTGGCCCCGTGCTGGGGGGAAAACTTATAAATACCCTCTCTCTTGAGAGGTTCAGATATTCTAATCATTCTTGCTCATATCTAAACACTTGCACTTGCTTTCTTTATCCCAAACACTTAATTTGACATTGGAGTACCTTACAGGTACACCCCTCCTCTCCTACAACCACTGTTGCTGCCCTACATTGAAGGCCAAGATGATCCATTCTGATCACTCCAGATCAAAAGATATTAGCACCCAAAATATCTATAGTACTCTATAGGAGCCCTTTGAAATATCTGCACTTTTTGTTTTGAAAAGGTTTGTTTGAAATTAGATTGGGGAGATGAGAAGAGAAATATTTTTAAATATTTTTATGTTTGGAGAGACTTATCGTCTCATGCCTACGTACTCACAAAGTGAAATATAAGATCAAAACCTCGTAGTTCATGGTACAAATAACAAAAATGGTTTGTTATGGTTCATTTTAAATGTAAAGTTAAGTAATCATTTTAAGGAGAAAACTACGACTAGTCGCCCACAAGTATAAGACAACATTTACATCACCTAAAGATGGAGGACTTTTGCTTGGATTAAAATCAACAAGTCTATCACTCAACATCCAAGGGGAAAATGTCAAATCTTAAATACTATGGGGAATATGAGAATTACATCTCAACTATGAAAATGACTCATGTCTAAACTTTATGAAAAGTTTTAAATGAAAAAGTCCACAAAGGCACAAAAAGAGTGAATGAGTTTTTGTACTTTTTATGTCTTTTTGAAATTAGTCAAAGTATGATTAACATTGATTGACATTTATTAAAGAAAAAAAGTTTGAAAAATTACTTGACCAAAGTCAAGGTTTATTATGAAAGAGGTTTAACTTTGAAAACAAAAGGTTTGAAAAAGTGAGGAGATTTTGAAAATTGAAGAAAGGGTGGAGAAGAAGTGACTACTGTGACACCCCAAATTCTTGAAATGTTTATTTAATTTATTTAAATATGAATGTTCATATTTTTGGTGATTTTCGGTGGTTGGTGTGAATATTGGAAATTATGGATTTTGAGTTATTTATTTAAATAATAGTATATAATATGAATATATTGGTATTATTATTAATTTAAATAAATATAAGTGAATTAAGGGCAAAATGGAAATTTGAGGAGGAGTTAGTGAGGGTGAAGTTGGAAAGTCCAATTTTAAGGCCCAAAGTTAGGTTTAACAAAAAGGAATTTTAAGGGAATTAGGATTCATTCTTGTTAGATCGTGAAAAGGAAAGAAATAGAGGCCAGAGCTCCAAGGAAGAGGATTGAGGCAAGCTTCCCGAGGTTTCCAAGAATCAAAGAAGAAAGGTTTAGAGTCGGAAAATTAAGGAATAGGGTCCTTCATTGTTTTCAATATATGATTCAATGTATTTAAAGTCGATTTAAGAATTTAGGAGGTTTTTGATTTTGAGGAAATTAGGCCTTCGTGGCCAAATCTGTTTTTAAGGTTGTTTAAGTATGGAGAGTATTACCTTTATTGTTTTCAATATATGATTCAATGTATTTAAAGCCTATTTAAGGATTTAGGAGGTTTTTGAGTTTGATGAAATTAGGCCTTCATGGCCAAATCTGTTTTTGAGGTTGTTTAAGTATGGGGAGTATTGCCTTCATTGTTTTCAATATGTGATTCAATGTGTTTAAAGCCAATTTAAAGGTTTAGGAATTTTTGAGTATTGGATTTTTGTTGCCTTTCTGGTGATGAGTGCAATGAGTTTGAGGGATTTGAACTGATGTTCTAATAGGTTTGAGGCTGATTTGAGAGTAAGGGAAATTAGGCCTTCGTGGCCAAATCTGTAACACCCTTTTCTACCCCATAATTTTAATGGCAAAATATTCACATTTTATCAGAGTAAAATATTAAAATCAATAAAAATCACCTCAAAGGGCGTACATTTCTCAATAAATCAAATATAGGTCAAGGCTTCGTAAACAACGGGTTTTCCTAAAAGATATCAAAAATTGCTCAAAAGGCAGCGGAACTCAAAAAGCATAATCCAAAGTTTTCCTTATACGTAAACATAATCAAAATAACAACAATCAAAATAAAATATGGTTTAACTCAAAGACCCTAACCCGATGTTACACTATCAGAGCAAGACCCTATAAGTTAACTAAAATGGTCAATAACTCAAAACTCCAACAAGATCCTCGACGACATCCACGACTAAACCTAGTCATCTGCATGTTAGCCACATGGAGGCAACATTCAAACAGGCAGGGTGAGTAAAATGATTCATAATAATCAATATAGGAAATCAATATATAAAACAACTCCATTTTCATATTATGCATCATCATATTCGTCAAAATTCATCGAAGCCACAACATCATAAATTACTCAAGATTTTCTCATAAATGCAAATGCAACAAGACTCATGCATGTGGTACCAATTATCACAGCTCGATGGACGCTGGTCCATCAACCCTCTGTAGATCCCCATCAATAGGATCGATTCTATACCAGAATCGGAGCACATCAAAATACCTCACATCCGTACAATGGGACTGAAGCCAAAGAAATCAAGGCCCTGAACCGAAGTTCGGATGTACATGAATGCATGATGCACACGTCAATAATCATCCTCATAATAATATCATAGGTGCATCATCATTCATAAAAATCATCATCATACATCATGTCATCTTAGAATCATCAAAACTCATAGAAATATCATCATAGTTCATCAATCATTACATCATGGAATCATCATATAATCATGTAAAAATCACATAGAATTCACAATCATACTCATATTAATTTGTCAAAGAAATCACAACATCAAAACATCAAGGAATCACTGCACAAAATCAGCATTCGCGAAACTCTGCTACATTCGCTAGCCAGTTTGCTGTGCTAGTTTAGGGCGAGTTTCTTCGTTGTGCGAAGGATTCTTCGCTGTGCGAGTCTGGGCGAGTTTGTTCGCTGTGTGAATGATTCTTTGCTGTGCGAACATGCGATTACAACAAAATGTTGTTACGTACCAGAACCTAAAATCAACCCAAAAGTCCAACGATTTCCTTCCCCAATGCCCCCAAAACATCCCTTAGCCATTCCTAAAGTACTACGGCGATAAAGGTACAAAATCTACAACTTATTAGGCTAATCCCGTATCATATTCATGCTCTAATTCCCATGATTTCCTTACAACTACACCACGGTCATTAGAGTTTCTCACAATCTAATTACCCTACAGGGTTGAAACCTTAACAACATATTTTGGCCACAAAGGCCTACTTTCCCTCAAACCCAAATCGACCTTAAACCTATCAGACCATTAGTTCAAACCCATATACGGTTAAAACCTCAATAATATATTTTGGCCACGAAGGCCTAATTTTCTTTATCTCAAATCAGCCTCAAACCCTTTAAACCCTTAAATCAACTTGAAATACATTGAATCACATATTGAAAACCATGAAGGCAATACTCCCCATACCTTAATTGTCGACTCTAAGCCTTCTCCTTGATTCTCATAAACCTTGCGAAACTTTTGCCTCAATCCTCTTCCTCAGAGCTCTGACCTTTATTTCTTCCCTTTTCACGGTCTAACAAGAACGAATCCTAATTCCCTCAAAAATCCCTTTTTATTAAACCTAACTTTAGGCCTATAAATTGGGCTTTCCCAATACTACCCTTACTAACTCCTCCTTAATTGTCCAATTTGCCCTTAACTTATACATATTTAAATTAATAATAATACCAATATATTCATATTATATACTATTATTTAAATAATTAACCCAAAATCCATAATTCTCAATATTTCACACCAACCACCGGAAATCACCAAAAATATGAATATTCATATTTAAATAAATTAAATAAATATTCCAATAAATTTGGGGTGTTACAACTCTCCCCCACTTAAAATAATTTTCGCCCATGAAAATTACCTCAAGGAAACAGAGTCGGATACGACTCCCTCATCCGATCTTCATGCTCCCAAGTCTAACTTTCTCCTGCTGGTCCTCCCTAAACTACATTCACCAAGGCAATCTCTTTACCTCGCAGTTGCTTCACTTCTCGTTCATCAATCCGAATTGGAAATGCCTCAACAGTCAAGTCATCTCTCACTTGTACATCATCCATCTGAATCACATTCGACGGATCTGGAATGTACTTCCTCAACTGAGACACATGAAACACATCATGTAAAATCACAATCGACAGCAGTAAAGCAATCCGGTATGCTACTTCTCCCACCTTCTACGAAATCTGATACGGACCAATAAAACGTGGTGTGAGCTTTCGAGACTTCAAAGCTCGGCAAACACCAGTTACCTCCGTAACTCTCAAAAACACGTGATCTCCCTCTTGAAACTTAAGTGCTTTCCTCCTCTTGTCATGGTAACTCTTCTGACGACTCTGTGAAACTTTCATCTTTTCTTGGATCCTCTGGATCTTTTCAGTTGTCTCTTGCACAATCTCAGGTCTGAGTACAACACTCTCGCCTGACTCATACCAACACAAAGGAGTCCTACACCTCTTATCATACAAAGCCTCATACAGTGCCATTCCGATACTAGAATGGTAAATATTATTGTAGGTAAACTCAATCAACGGCAAAAGACTATCCTATGATCCACCTGGATCCAACACCTTGATGTTTTGATGTTGTGATTTCTTTGATGTATTACCATGATTATGACTATGATTCTTCTGAGATTAATACACGATTATATTATGATTCCTATGAGTAATGATGATGAGTTATGATGTTGATTTCATGAGTTATGATGATTCTATGATCACATGATTATTATGATGATTTTGATGAATGATAATGCACCTAATGAGTTTATTATGAGGATTATATGTGTGCATCATGCATTCATATGCATTCCGGACTTCAGTCTAGGACCATGATTCTCGTGGCTTCAGTCTCATTGTGCGGATGTGAGGTATTTTGTTGTGCTTCGGTTTTCGTGTAGAATCGATCCTACTGTTGTGGATCTATGGAGGGTTGATGGCCCAGTGCCCATTGAATTTTGTTGATTGGTACCACATGCATGAGTCTTGTTGCATTTGCATTTATGTGACAATTTGGTGTAATTTATAATGTTGTAGCCTTTGATGTTCCTTGATGATTATGATGATGTTGAATATGAAAATGATGTTGTTTTATATATTGATTCCTATATTGATTATTATGAATTGTTTTACTCACCCTTCCTATTTGAATGTTGCCTCCCCGTGGGTAACGTGTAAATGACCAGGTTTAGCCGTGGATGCGATCGAGAGTTTTTTAAGTTTTTGGGTCGTTGGCCATTGTGGTTGACTTAGAGGGTCTTGCTCTGATAGTGTAACATCGGGCTGGGGTCTTTTGAGTTGAACCATGTTTTATTGATTATTGTTATTTTAATTAAGTTACTGCGCAAGGAAAACTTTGGATTTTTTTTTGCCTTTTTGAGTTCCGCTTCCTTTTGAGTAATATTTTGAGTAATTTTGGGAAAACCCGTTGTTTACGGAGCATTGACTATAATTGAATTATTGAGAAATGTGCACCCTTTTGAGATGATTTTATTGCGTTCAATATTTTACTCTGATAAATATGATTGATTTGCCATTTTTGGGGTAAAAAAGGGTGTTACATTAGTGGTATCAAAGCAAGTCGGTCCTTCCGGCCTAGTTTTTATGTTGTTAGTCCCCTGTCAGTCAATAGTGTGAGAACACTATTGGATGAGTTGTTTTCTTCTAACCCTGTTGGTGGTTGCAGATGGATGGAAGAAATGACCGTGTTATTTCTGATGCGTTGGAGTCGCTTGGCCAAGTGATGACCCAGAATGGTGGACCTCCAGATGAGTTTCGTGCTTTGGAGAAGTTCCAGAGGAACAATCCGCCGACTTTTGTGGGAACTCATGATCCTGATGGTGCGCAGAAGTGGCTAAGAGTGGTTTAGAAGATTTTTCGGGTTATGGCGTGCACTGATGCTCAACAGGTGCAGTTTGGTACGCATATGCTAGCAGAGGAAGCTAAGGACTGGTGGGATAACACTCGTCAGAGATTGGGAGGTGTTGGCATTGCAATAACTTGGACTGTATTTAAGGAAATTTTTTTGAAGAATTATTTTCCTGAAAGATGTTCGGGGAAAGAAAGAAGTAGAATTCCTTGAGCTGAAGCAAGGGAATATGACTGTGGTTGAGTATGCGGAAAAGTTTGAGGCTTTAGTGAAGTTTTGTCCGCATTACAATCATGCTGATGCAGAGATATCGAAGTATCTCAAGTTCTATAATGGATTGAGACCGGAGATTAAACAGGGAATTGGGTACCAACAGATTCGTCGGTTTGCGGAACGGGTGAACAAGAGTAGAATTTATAATGAGGATAGCCGAGCTCGATCTACTCAATACAAGCAGCTGAGTGAGAAGAAAGAGAAATGAAAGTATAGAGGGAAACCATATGTGACTTCTGGTGATAAAGAGAAGCAGAAGACTTCATATGGGAAAAAGTCAAGCGAGGAAGCAGCTACTACTCCAAGCAAGTGTCATAAGTGTGGCGAGCAAGGTCACCATGCTGAGGTTTGTAAGGTGTTGAGATGTCATCGTTGTGGTAACAGAGGTCATAGAGTTACTGACTTCAAAGATAAAGCTCCAACTTGCTTCAACTGTAGAGAGAAGGGTCATATCAGTACCCAGTGCCAGAAGCCAAAGAAGACTGCTACTGCTGCTCTGACGAACGACAGAGTGTTTGCTTTGAGCGGTGCAGAAGAACCCAAGACGGATAACTTGATCAGAGGTACTCGATTTATTAATAAAGTTGAATTGATTGCTATGATTGATATTGGTGCTACCCATTTGTTTATTTTTCTTGAATGTGCTACGAGATTGAATTTGAAATTATCTTCTATGGTTGAGAGTATGGTTATCTATACCCTGGCTAATGGTTCTGTGACTACTGCATTAGTATGTTTGAGATGCCCTTTGACTATTTATGATAAGGATTTTGTGATGGACTTGGTCTATCTACCTTTGCATTGAATTGATGTTATTCTTGGAATGAACTGGTTGGAGTTCAACTATATTCATATCGATTGCTACAGCAAGACTGTGAGGTTCCCAGAGTTTGGTGATTGTGGAAAGCTGATGTTTGAATATGCTAAGCAAGTAGAAGAAATCTTAGAAGATGAGGTTCAGATGTTTGCATTGTTTGCATCACTTCAAGTTAGTTATGAAGCAGTGAGCGTGGAGCTACCAGTTGTTCGAGAATTTCCAGAAGTGTTTCTAGGTGACGTGAATGACTTACCTCCTGAGCATGAGGTAGAGTTTACTGTTGATGTGATACCAGGCACTAGTCCTGTGTTGATGGCTCCTTATCAGATGTTTGCATCTAATTTATGAGAATTGAAGAAACAGTTGAAAGAGCTGCTTGAGAAGAAGTTTATTCGACCGAGTGTTTCTCCATGGGGTGCTCCTGTGTTGTTGGTGAGGAAGAAAGACAGTAGCATGAGATTGCGTGTGGATTATTGACAGTTGAATAAAGTGACGATCAAGAATAAGTATCCACTTCTGAGGATTGACGATCTGATTGATCAATTGGTGGGTGCTTGTGTGTTCAGCAAGATAGATTTGAGGTCAGGCTATCATCAGATCTGTGTGAAGCCTGATGATATTTCGAAGACATCATTCAGGACAAGGTATGGTCATTATGAATATACGATGATGTCGTTTAGTGTATCTAATGCACCTGGTGTATTCATGGAGTATATGAATAGGATTTTTCATCCTTATTTGGATCAATTTTTGGTAGTATTCATCGACGATATCTTGATATATTCGAAGTATGAGGAAGAACATGTGCAACATCTAAGAGTTGTATTGCAGGTTTTGAGGGATAAGAAGCTTTATGCCAAGTTGTCCAAGTGTGAGTTTTGGCTGAAGGAAATGGGTTTCTTTGGCCATGTCATTTCTAGTGAAGGAATTGTTGTTGATCCGTCAAAAGTTGATGATGTGTTGCAGTGGGACACTCCGATGTCTGCTACTGAGATTCAAAGTTTCCTTGGGTTGGCTGGTTATTATCATATGTTTATAGAAGGCTTTTCAAAGTTGGCACTGCCATTGACTCAGTTGACTCGGAAGGGTCAAGTTTATGTGTGGGATGTTGCATGTGAGAAGAGTTTTGTAGAACTCAAAAGTTGACAAGTGCTCCAGTGTTGATCTTGCCAAATCCGAGTGAGTCTTTTGTAGGGTATTGTGATACATCAAAGATGGGTCTTGGTGGCATACTGATGCAGAATGGTCAGGTCGTTGCTTATGCTTCCAGACAACTAAAGGTTCATGAAAGGAATTATCCTACGCATGACTTAGAGTTGGCCACGGTGGTGTTTGTGTTGAAAATTTGGAGACATTATCTTTTCGGGTCCAGGTTCGAAGTGTTTAGTGATCACAAGATCCTGAAGTATTTGTTTGATCAGAAAGAGTTGAATATAAGTCAAAGGAGATGATTGGGACTTCTGAAGGATTATGGTTTTGGTTTGAATTACCATTCGAATAAAGCAAGCGTGGTAGCTGATGCATTGAGTACGAAATCTTCACATATACTGATAATGATGGTAAAAGAGTTAGAACTGATTGAGAAATTTCATGATATGAGTTTGGTTTATGAAGAGACTTCTTATGGAGTTAAGCTTGGTAGGTTGAAGCTTACTAGTGGTATTCTTGATGAGGTTCGAGAAGGTCAGAAATTTGATTTGAGTTGGTAGATCGGTTGAATTTGATGGATCAAAGTCGAAGAGTTGATTTTCGTATTAATGAGAATGGTATCATGAGATGTCGTGATAGAGTTTGTGTTCCAGATATTGTTAAGTGGAATAAGAGTATTCTTGAAGAAGGACATTGAAGTAGACTGGGTATCCACCCCAGTGCTACGAAGAGGTACGCATATTTGAGGAAATTGTTTTGGTGGCCAAGGATGAAGAAAGAAGTGGTTGAGGTTGTATATGCTGGTTAGACTTGCCAGAGGTCGAAGATTAAACATCAGAGACCGTTGGGTCTGACGCAACCGTTGAATATTCCATAGTGAAAATGGGATAGTATTTCTATGGATTTTGTGTCGGGTTTGCCGAAACCTGTGAGGGGGAACAATTCTAATTGGATGATTATGGATAGATTGACTAAATCCGCTTATTTTTTACCAATGAGGATTAATCATTCTATGCTGAAGCTAGCTGAGATTTATATTGAGGAAATTATGAAGTTGCATGGGATACCGTTGAGTATTGTGTTAGATGGAGATCTGAGATTTACATCGAGATTTTGAAAGAGTTTGCAAGACGCTTTGGGTACCATGTTGAGATTGAGTTCTGCCTATCATCCGCAGACGGATGGACAGACAGAGAGAACTATCCAGTCTTTAGAGGATTTTCTGAGAGCTTGTATGTTGGATCAAGGTGGATCGTGGGATAGTCATTTTCCATTGATTGAGTTTACCTACAACAACAATTATCATTCTAGTATAAGAATGCACCGTATGAGGCATTGTATGGTAGAAGATGTAGGACTCCTTTGTGTTGGTATGAGTCAGGTGAGAGTGTTATGCTCGGACTTGAGATTATTCACCAGACGACTGAAAAGATCAAGAGGATCCAAGAAAAGATGAAAGTTTCACAGAGTTGTCAGAAGAGTTACCATGAAAAGAGGAGGAAAGCACTTAAGTTTCAAGAGGGAGATCACGTGTTTTTGAGAGTTACGGCGGTAACTGGTGTTTGCCGAGCTTTGAAGTCTCGAAAGCTCACATCGCGTTTTGTTGGTCCGTATCAGATTTCGTAGAAGGTGGGAGAAGTATCATACCGGATTGCTTTACCGCTATCGATTGTGATTTTGCATGATGTGTTTCATGTGTCTCAGTTGAGGAAGTACATTCCAGATCCGTCACATGTGATTCAGATGGATGATGTACAAGTGAGAGATAATTTGATTGTTGAGGCATTGCCAATACAGAATGATAAACGAGAAGTGAAGCAACTGCGAGGTAAAGAGATTTCCTTGGTAAAGGTAGTTTGGAAAGGACCAACTGGAGGGAGCATGACTCGGGAGCGTGAGGATCAGATGAGGGAGTCGTATCTGACTCTGTTTCCTTGAGGTAATTTTCGAGGGTGAAAATTCTTTTAAGTGGGCGAGAGTTGTAACACCCAATTTCTTGGAATATTTATTTAATTTGTTTAAATATGAATATTTGCATTTTTGGTGATTTTCGGTGGTTGGTGTGAATATTAGAAATTATGGATTTTGAGTTATTTATTTAAATAATAGTATATAATATGAATATATTGGTATTATTATTAATTTAAATAAATATAAGTGAATTAAGGGAAAAGTGGACATTTGAGGAAGAGTTAGTGAGGGTGAAGTTGGAAAGCCCAATTTTAAGGCTCAAAGTTGGGTTTAACAAAAAATAATTTTGTGGGAATTAGGATTCATTCTTGTTGGACCGTGAAAAGGGAAGAAATAGAGGCTAGAGCTCTGAGGAAGATGATTGAGGCAAAGCTTCGTGAGGTTTCCAAGAATCAAAGAAGAAAGGTTTTGAGTCAGCAAATTAAGGTATGAGGAGTATTACCTTCATTGTTTTCAATATATGATTCAATGTATTTAAAGCCGATTTAAGGATTTAGGAGGTTTTTGAGTTTGAGGAAATTAGGCCTTTGTGGCCAAATCTGTTTTTGAGGTTGTTTAAGTATGAGGAGTATTACCTTCATTGTTTTCAATATATGATTCAATATATTTAAAGTCGATTTAAGGATTTAGGAGGTTTTTGAGTTTGAGGAAATTAGGTCTTCGTGGTCAAATCTGTTTTTGAGGTTGTTTAAGTATGTGGAGTATTGCCTTCATTGTTTTCAATGTGATTTAATGTGTTTAAAGCCGATTTAAAGGTTTGGGAATTTTTTAGTATTTGATTGTTGTTGCCTTTCTGGTGATGAGTTCAATGAGTATGAGGGATTTGAACTGATGTTCTGATAGGTTTGAGGCTGATTTGAGAGTAAGGAAAATTAGGCCTTCGCGGCCAAATCTGTTGTTGAGGTTGTTTAACCGTATATGGTAAGTGATTGTGAGAACTTTAATGACTATGGGGTATTTGTAAGAAGTTATGGGAACTGGAGGCGTAAATATGATACAGGATTGGCCTACTAAGTCATAGATTTTGTGCCTTTATCGCCGTAATACCTTAGGAATGATTTAAGGATGTTTTTAGGGCATTGGGGAAGGAAATCGTAGAGGGTTTTGGGATGGTTTTGGTGTTGGTGCATAACAGCGATTTGCTGTAATCGCGAGTTCACACAGCGAAGAATCCTTCGCATGACGAACATTCGCCCAGACTCGCACAATGAACTTGCTAACGAACGTAGCAGAGTTTCGCGAATTCTGATCTTATGCAGTGATGTCTTGATGTTTTGATATTGTGATTTCTACGATGAATTACCATGAGTATTACTATGATTCTTCCAAGATTAATACATGATTGTATGATGATTCCTATGAGTAATGCTGATGAGTTATGATGTTGATTTCATGAGTTATGATGATTCTATGATGACATGATTATTATGATGATTTTGATGAATGATGATGCACCTAATGAGTTTACTATGAGGATTATACGTGTGCATCATGCATTCATATTGTTGTACCCCAAAATTTGACCAACCATTTCTTGTACTTGGCTTATGTTTCATTTTCATTTTAGCATTTGCATTTGCATGACATTGTTCTTAGCAGGGGATCAAGAGGTGTGTTATGCCATTCAAGAGGAGAGTCTTATTGGTTTCAAGCTCAAGCAAGGGCATGTGTGCAAGCCATCAGGGTTTCATCACCATGATGAAGTTTTAAAGCTCCTAGAGGGGAGAGATTGATGTGTATGTTACCTCCTGTCTTGAGGATCATCAGAGGGTCAGCAGGGGATCATGAGGTCTTGTTATTGGTTACAACAGGGTTTAAAATCTCATTGAGTACCTTAGGGGTTATTGTGGAGCTTGTGTAGACATTCAATTCATTTGCAAAAGTCAAAGTCAAAGGACATGGTGCTAGGGTTTCATCTGGTCAACCCAAAGTCAACTAGGTACTTGAGAAGGTTCACAACTTGGTTCTAGGTCATTGAGTCCATGGGAAGTCATCTTAAAGCATCTAGGATGTCATGATAAGATCAAATCAAGAGGATTCAAGAGTTCAAAGAGTTACTAAATTAGGGTTCAGATGATTTCAGTGTAAAATCCCCTCCTTTAGTGCTTAACTTCAAGGACATTTTTCCCTATGATGCAAGCTCAATCTCATTATCATGAAAACAAGAGACTTGTAGGGAATCTTTCAAACTTTATTTTCAGTACAAGAACTCATCCATTGAGTTTGTACATCTCAAGTATTGATGTCAACAAGTTGGTGTCCTCAGATGAAGAGGATTTTGGTCAACTTAAAGTCAACCCACTTCCAAGGCATTTTTAACCTAGAATCAAGTTTCTCCTAAACTTCAAGTGAACATGAAAGTTGTTCCTCATGACCTTAGCTTTCCAAAAAGTCCTAGAAGTCCTTTTTAACATTTGTACATCTCAATTTATGGATCTCACAAGGCAAGGGTATTTTTGGAAAGTTCATTATAGGTCATCTTTTTCAATGACCATTTTCATGAACTTATGGACCTCAAATGCAATTACGACCAACATGAAACTTGTGACTAATGGTCTTAACTCCACAATGGACTTAAAATTCATGAGGATTGATGGATTATATGGTCATGTGAACCATTTTAAGTTGGGAAATTGGATTTTTGGTCATGGCTTGCTTTTCTTCATTTACAAGTCATTAGTAGACTTTGTTTTAAACTCTTTACACCATCATGTTATCAAACATTGATCATGCTATTTCTTTACCTCATTTGGACAAACAAGAGTACATCTTATAAGCCATTTCTCAAAGTTTCACACCTTTAGAAGTCATGATGCAAACTTGACACAAAGGTATTGACAATGATTCAAAATAATCCAATTCATTCCTACACTCCACCCTTGCTTATTTGCTGACCCAAAGTGGCATGAATATTTTTAATTAGTGAGTGTACATGAAAAGTAACTTTGAAAGGAAAATTTTGAAATTACATGATTCTACCATTATGGGCCTGCATGACAATCAAAAACCCATCATATAAGAGTTGACGATTTGCCCTAATTGCTCAGGGTAGAAGGTTGCTGCGTGAGAGAGCTCATACATTTCAAAAATTCTCCAAAATTTTCCATCTTCGAACCAAGCAATTCCTGGCTGATTTCTTCAAGTTTTTGCTCATTCCTTCTTCACTAAAGCTCAAGAAGAAGATTGCAAAGCTTGGACAGAAGGTTGCTCATCATTCCAAGAGCCAACGAAGCTGCTCCATTCAGTAAGATTCTTCACTCTTTCTCTCTCATTCTAGGCATGTTTTAGAGTCATGTTGGTGTGCATCTGAAGCCCTATATATCATAGGCCATGTTTGGATCATTAATTTGTCTGTACATTGAAGTTTTAGCATGAACATCATAACTTTCGTGCCCTGATTTCTACTCATTTAGGAACCTTTTTGATAAATGGTGGTTAGATTTGAATTCCTTGTTGAGAGAGCTTTCCATTGATATAAGATTTGCTCATTTTTATTAGGGTTTGGTGACTGGTCTCCGGCGAGCTGGCCGGAGAAGACAACTAGAGCCCTAGCTCCGGCGTCCAGTCACCTCTCTGATCCGTGCTGATTTGGATGCGTGGAAATTTTGACCTATATGATGTGTTACTTTCCTATTTGTTTGACCAAGCCACGCGTGAAGTTTGAATCTGACTGGACTTAATGAAAGGATGCGTTTCATTAAGTGTGAAGGCTGGTTTGGATTGGGCTTAAAATTCTAATCACACCCCCATTGTTATTTGGCCCAACACGCTTTACACAAGGATTCAGTGTATTTGAATTTTGCTATTGAACCCCCCCAACTTGTTTCATTTATTTTATTTTAATTTAATTTCGGTTTTCATTTTATCTTTTTAAAAATACTTCCAATTATCCAAAAATTCCCAAAAATTATTTTCTTTCACTTTGAAGTGTTATTTAATTTTCAATGTTTTTTTTGTTTCTGTTTTTATTTTATTTTGCTATTTTATTTTAATTTTGCAATTAGATGACTATTATGGTGGTTAACTTGCATAGTCTTGATCTTTTGGACTTCAAACCCTTATCCCCTATAAATATGGATCCTCACTCACTTAGGTGAGGGATTGAGTCATCCTTGAGGGTGAGTTTGAGTGGCCATTGATTCTTTTCTATTTGACTTTGAGTTGACTTTTGTTGTCCCTCGATTTATGCTCGATAAGGTGGAACACCATTAATGATTAAATTATTTGGTGATGCCTTAAGATGATTTTATCCATGATATTTTGGGATTTGTTTGTTATTTAACCTAGCTTGTTTTTGTTTTTTATTTTAGATTTATTGAACATTTTTCCTATTTTTGGTGAAGCTTGCAAGTCAAGTCATCTTAGGAAGTGTTCATACAAACTCGTTTGACCTAGTTCTTTTGGGAGATGACTTCTATGGATCCCATATGCACCTTATGAGTCTTGATGCTTGCTTATAACATGATTAAGGCGCTGGGATCCATAAGGTGCATATGGGATCCATAGAAGTCATCTCCCAAAAGAACTAGGTCAAACGAGTTTGTATAAACACTTTCGAAGATGACTTGACTTGCAAGCTTCACCAAAAATAGGAAAAATGTTCAATAAATCTAAAATAAAAAACAAAAACAAGCTAGGTTAAATAACAAACAAATCCCAAAATATCATGGATAAAATCATCTCAAGGCATCACCAAATAATTTAATCATTAATGGTGCTCCACCTTATCGAGCATAAATTGAGGGACAACAAAAGTCAACTCAAAGTCAAATAGAAAAGGATCAATGGCCACTCAAAATCACCCTCAAGGATGACTCAATCCCTCACCTAAGTGAGTGAGGAGCCATATTCATAGGGGATAAGGGTTTGAAGTCCAAAAGATCAAGACTATGCAAGGTAAACACCATAATAGTCATCTAATTGCAAAATTAAAATAAAATAGCAAAATAAAATAATAATAGAAACAAAAAATATTGAAAATTAAATAACACTTCAAAGTGTAAGAAAATAATTTTTGGGAATTTTTGGATAATTGGAAATATTTTTAAAAAGATAAAATGAAAACAAAAATTAAAATAGAATAAATGAAACAAGTTGGGGGGTGCAATAGCAAAATTCAAATACACTGAATCCTTGTGTAAAGCGCGTTGGGCCAAATAACAATGGGGGTGTGATTAGCACTTTAAGCCCAATCCAAACCAGCCTTCAAACTTAATGAAACACATTATTTCATTAAGTCCATTCAGATTCAAACTTCATGCGTGGCTTGGTCAAAAAAATAGGAACACAACACATCATATAGGTAAAAAAATTCCATGCATCCAAATCAGCACAGATTAGAGAGGTGACTGGACGCCGGAGCTAGGGCTTCGGTCGTCTTCTCCGGGTAACTCGCCGGAGACCAGTCACCAAACCCTAATAAAAATGAGCAAATCTTATATCAATGGAAAGCTCTCTCAACAAGGATTCAAATCTAACCACCATTTATAAAAAAGGTTCCTAAATGAGTAGAAATCAGGGCATGAAAGTTATGATGTTCATGCTGAAACTTCAACGTACAGACAAATTAATGATCCAAACATGGCCTATGATACATAGGGCTTCAGATGTACACCAGCATGACCCTAAAACATGCCTAGAATGAGAGAAAAAGAGTGAAGAATCTTACTGAACGAAGCAGCTCCGTTGGCTCTTGAAATGATGAGTAACCTTCTGCCCAAGCTTTGCAATCTTCTCCTTGAGCTTTAGTGAAGAAGGAATGAGAAAAAACTTGAAGAAATCGGCCAGGAATTGCTTGATTCGAATATGGAAAATTTTGGAGAATTTTTGAAATGTATGAGCTCTCTCACGCAACAACCTTCTATCCTGAGCAATTAGGGTAAATCCTCAGCTCTTATATGATGGGTTTTTGATTGTCTTGCAAACCCATGATGGTAGAATCATGTAATTTCAAAACTTTCCTTTCAAAGTTACTTTTTATGCACACTCACGAATTGGCAATATTCATGCCACTTTGCGTCAGCAAATAAGCAAGGGTGGAGTGTAGGAATGAATTGGATTATTTTGAATCATTGCCAATACCTTTGTGTCAAGTTTGCATCATGACTTTTAAAGGTGTACAACTTTGAGAAATGGCTTATAAGATGTACTCTTGTTTGTCCAAATGAGGTAAAGGAATAGCATGATCAATGTTTGATAACATGATGGTGTAAAGAGTTCAAAATAAAGTCTATTAATGACTTGTAAATGAAGAAAAGGAAGCCATGACCAAAAGTCCAATTTACCAACTTAAAATGGTTCACATGACCATATAATCCATCAACCATCATGAATTTTAAGTTCATTGTGGAGTTAATACCATTAGGCACAAGTTTCATGTTGGTTGGAATTGCATTTGAGGTCCATAAGTTCATGAAAATGGTCATTGAAAAAGATGACATATAATGAACTTTCCAAAATACCCTTGCCTTGTGAGGTCTATAACTTGAGATGTACAAATGATAAAAAAAAGACTTCTAGGACTTTTTTTAAATCTAAGGTCATGAGGAACAACTTTCATGTTCACTTGAAGTTGAGGAGAAATTTGATTCTAGGTTAATGCCTTGGAAGTGGGTTGACTTTAATTTGACCAAAATCCTCTTCATCTGAGGATACCAACTTGTTGACATCATAACTTGAGATGTACAAACTCAATGGATGAGTTCTTGTACTCAAAATAAAGCTTGAAAGATTCCCTACAAGTCTATTATTTTCATGATAATGAGATTGAGCTTGCATCATAGGGAAAAATGTACTTGAAGTTAAGCACCAAAGGAGGGGATTTTACACTAAAATCATCTGAAACCCTAATTTAGTAACTCTTTGAAATCTTGAATCCTCTTGATTTGATCTTATCATGACATCCTAGATGCTTTAAGATGAATTACCATGGCCTCAATGACTTAGAACCAAGTTGTGAACCTTCTCAAATACACAGCTGTCTTTGGGTTGACCAGATGAAACCCTAACACCATGTCCTTTGACTATGACTTTTGCAAATGGATTGAATGTTTACAAAAGCTCCACGATGACCCCTAAGGTACTCAATGAGCTTTTAAACCCTGTTGTAACCAAGAATAAGACCTTATGATCATCTGCTGACCCTCTGATGATCCTCAAGACAGGAGGTAACATACACACCAATCTCTCCCCTCTAGGAGCTTTGAAACTTCATCATGGTGATGAAACCCTGATGGCTTGCATACATGCCCTTGCTTGAACTTGAAACCAATAAGACTCTCCTCTTGAATGACAAACACACCTCTTGATCCTTTTCTAAGAACAATGTTATGCAAATGCAAATGCTAAAATGAAAATGAAACATAAGCCAAGTATAAGAAATGGTTGGTCAAATTTTGGGGTACAACACATATGCATTTCGGACTTCAGTTTAGGACCTTGATTCTTATGGCTTCAGTTCCATTGTGCGGATGTGAGATATTTTGTTGTGCTCTGATTCTCGTGTAAGATCAACCCTACTGTTGTGGATCTATGGAGGGTTGATGGCCCAATGTCCATCGAATTTTGTTGATTGGTACCACATGCATGAGTCTTGTTGCATTTGCATTTATGTGACAATTTGGTGTAATTTATAATGTTGTGGCCTTTGATGTTCCTTGATGATTATGATGATGTTGAATATGAAAATGACGTTGTTTTATATATTGATTCCTATATTGATTATTATGAATTGTTTTACTCACCCTGCCTGTTTGAATGTTGCCTCCACGTGGGTAATGTGCAGATGACCAGGTTTAGATGTGGATGTCGTCGAGGACTTTTTGAAGTTTTTGGGTCGTTGACCATTGTGGTTGACTTAGAGGATCTTTCTTTGGTAGTGTAACATTGGGTTGGGGTTGTCACTTACGCGAAAATAAGGTGCCGGCACAACAGAAGAGTCGCCACCTTTCGTTATTTATCCCTCGGAGCGGGAAAGGGAATGATCGGAAAAACCTGACGAAGAAGGGTAAGACAAGGTCGTCGCAACCATTGTCTGGGTTCGAGAGTCAGTTACGCAAGGGGAAGGTATTAGCACCCCCCACGTCCGTCGTACTCGACGGGATCCACGCTTGTTGTGTTTACTTGGACGGGTTGGTTTAGTCTATCTACCTATCAAGGCTGGTTTAAAATAGAAAAGAAACTGACTCGGCAAAGCGTCGCGCTTTATGCCTACGTATTCTCATCAGAGAATGAGAAATCAGAGTTAACGTAGTTCGACCTACAACGGGTTATAGGGGAAGGTAGCTCGCCAATACATCAGTACTGTGCCTACGTACTCTCAACAGGTATGAGAGATCAGAGCTTACGTAGTTCGGGAAACTACGCTTCATTTCCTGTCTTTTACGAAAGAAGTGTTTTTTATTGTGTTTGCAATTTCAATCGCACTAGAGACTATGACCTGAGAGTGAACGCGTCGCATGTCACCCAAAGAGTACCATACTAAACATCCGGACTGTGGAAAAGAAACTCTCCCACAATCCTTTCTCAGATAGCTTAAGGCTCGTAACGTACGAAAGAAATAATTCATGATTACTGTATCTTAAGCTGTTTTGAGATGAGAAGAGAACAGGCCCAACTAGGAGGGAGACTATCAAGTCCTACTGTTGTCATGCCAAGGATTCATCCTATGGTTGAGGTTTGAACAGGGAACTCCTAGAAGTTGTCATGCATAGGTTTCAACCTAAAGTTCTATCATCAATTCCTTATCAAAGGAAATGAGAGTCCTAAGGGATCACGTCAATGATACACCGAAACAGACAAAGCATCAGCTTAACAGTAAAATGCATGCAATGCAAGTGAGGGAGGAAATGTGTGTGGGGCATCAGCCTCCACAAGCTCATCTCGACCTCAAGCCAGAATGAATAACAGTAATCATACTGAAATAAAACATGCTATCAAGCAAGATACAGTAAACTGCAATCATACAGAAGAAATGAAAGTCATGCTATCAAGAAAAATAAACCACATGGGCAAGGGAGCTGGGCTCTACCGAATACCCGCAAGCAAAGCCACACAGTAACAGTACAAACAGAGGGAGCAACTCAACCTCTAGTGCAATCATGCTCCTAGATTCTACTTAGTCTAGATATGAACTTATTCTAATGCATCAAGCAAGTCAAACAAAACACATCAATACAGAAAAGAAAAAAGAAAAGAAAGCAGATCAACTCCTCTCTCAACTTCAAGCTTCAGCTCTTCCAACAGCAACTCAGTCTTCAGACTTCCATCACTCTTGACAAATATCAATTTGCTTTTCCAAGTTTCAACCCTTCAACATAAGTTTCAACTTATTCTCTCTTCTCTAAGCTTCAGCTCCTTGATCAGTTCCACCTTCAGGCTTCACCATTAACCACAAGTATCAACTTGATCTCCTTCAGGATCTCCAAGCTTCAAAGTAAGTATCAACTTATCCTTTGTTCTTCAGGCTTCAGCTTTTTAGTCAATCTCAATTGAATCCTCTTCCTAAGTACCAACTTAGTCCTCAAGCTTTCAAGCTCCCTCTGTCTCAACTTGGTCTCTTTTACCTGCAAGCCTCAGCTTCTCAGAGTAATCTTCAATCACTTAGAAGTGTCAACTTCATCCTTCAGTCTTTAAGCATCAGCTCTTCCTTCAGTCTTTACTGGATCTTCAAGGGGTCTTCAAGTATCAACTTGCTCTTGTTGCTCTTCAAAGCTTCAGCTGGAATGGAAATACTCATGGAATCATCCACTTCTACACTCTTCAATGAAGTCTTCATCTTCAAACTCAAGCTCAACATCTCTCAAGATACTCAAACCAGGGGAAATCACTTAACTGGATAAGCTAGGGTGTTAAACTGCTTATTGACCACCCAAGGTGACCTATAAGGGTTTAACATCAAAAGAATGGCTCCCTCAAAGGTTCTACTTCCTTGGTACCATCACTTATCCCTCCAAAGGAGATAGGTGAATACCATGGAAGGACTTTGAATCATAGGGAGGAATGGAGGTGAAAGATACCATCCATGTTTAAGAAAGAAGTTAACTAGGTCTAAAATCTTCATAATTCCTAACCCTAAAACAACAACAAAACAAACAAGATTCAGCTCTCAAGCTCCTCAATCAATCTTCAAGTCTTCTACTATGCTCCTCAATGCTCCTCAAAGCAATACCAAGCTCACCAAGCCCACAAAGCAAAGCAAACAAAAATACAAGCCCACAAGGGCAACACAAACAATCATCAACTACAAAAATCATCTAAAAATAGTATACTACTATATTAAAATCTAATATAATTCCTAGGGGATCCTACATATCTACCCTTAATACCCTTATATGTCCCAATGTCTAACTTGACCTAGAAACCCAAAATTCTAGTGTTATTGTGGACCTATGTTAAGGATTGACCTAATTCTACACAACCTAAAGTCACCTAATCAAAACTAATCAAAAATTCATCACAAAATTATGGAATAAATCCAGGGGGGAGATAAAGTCCTAATTTAACTATCCTAAAAAGAATGGCCTAAAAATATGAAGGAAACTAGCTAAACAAAATTCTACAAAACCATGTATCAACATAAAAGAATTAAAATGCTATTAAAAGAGAAAATACACAAAAATATTTAAAATGCAGGAAATGCAAATATTTTGATTTTATAATTTTCTAGACATGAACATGAAATGGGAGGAAAAATCCCCATGCAAAAATCATTAATTTCCTATTTATTATGATTTTTCAAAGATTGAAATAAAATGGAGAAAAAGAGATTAAAATAAGAAATGTTTGGTGTGAATAGCAACTATGTTCAGTTCATTTTTCATATGGGCTTAAAATGGGGGTGCAATTAGTGAGGCGCGCTAGGCCCAATTTTCATCAGAAATTAAATCAAAAACATAAAGAAAATGAAAAATCAACGGTGTGAAAAGTAATGGAAATCAGTACAAAATAAACATGGGCCATGATCTGGGGTGTGATTAGCAATCCAGCCCAAATCCCTTTTAATGAAACGATGCGTTTCATGCTCTTCAGATTTTCCCTCTTCAAGCAAGATTGAATTTCAGCCGTGGGATCCAAGTCTTAGTCAATGGGTCTAACATGATCTGATGGCCACGCCTTCTTCTTCTTCCTCCGGCTAGGGTTCTAACTGAAACATCCATGGAAGCAGAGCTTCAAGCTCCATCTTCATCAAACTCGAACCTCATCAATTCTCCATGAAAAACCAAAATTCCAAACCCTAATCTGTCCAGAATTCCATGCTGAATCTAACCATGGTCTTGAAATCAATTGAAACATCCTAAATCTCCAAACCCGATCCAAGATCAATGACATGCTCAAACATCAACTTCAACAATTCTTGCAATTAACTACCTCAAATTGATCACCAACTCACACTGATTGATTCTTGACATCTAATTCATGCTATAGCTCACCATAACTCGAGTTCTTGGTCCAAACAAAAATGGTGCCATCCACTGAAACCTCACCAATTGCTCTCAAACTTCTCAAAATCCATCTCCTATTGGTCTCTAACCGTTCTAACCTAACAATTCTTGCTAACTATGCCTAAATCATGGTGTAGAAGAAAAGTTACTAACCTGTTGAATCTTGATTAACAGATGGTGTAAACCTTCACTGCAAGCCTTCAAACTCTTCAGAATCGATCCTTGAATGAAGATCTTGCTACTGTTTGCAAAAGTTTTGATGGAGAATGCTTGAATCTCAGAATTCGATGGTGACTTGCAATCTTGAAAATCCAATTGCCAACTCTTCAAATCTCCATGGTTTTGCTCTCAAATTGGTCTGCACAGCTTCACTATGATTAGAGGAATGTGTTTAGATTGAAAGAATGAATGGAATTGAATCAGAATGTGGATTTTGCTTTCAACTTGCAATGGAAGCAAGTGAAATGGCTAACTCTCTCTTCTCTCAAATCTTACACCAACCTTGCATCTGAGCAAGTTCTATACATTATATAGAGTGGTTTAGAATCATCTAGAACCATCTGGAACCATCCAATGAGAAATTGGAATTCTCATGTCATGAGTTTATGAATTCACTTCTTCTCACATATCATCTCATGACATAGCTCTTGCAGCAACTTGCCTTGGCTTGAAATTCTCCCTAAATGAGATATAGGATGTGTTAAGATACTTAGCAAGCTCATACATGGCCTTTCCTTATGTTTTGCATTTGAACCTTAAGATGCAAGCAACCAATTTCCAAATCAGCCCCATGATCTAGGCTTCAAATCAAAATTGTGGCTGAACCATTGTTTTTAGAATGTCTTTTAGAGTCAAAATGACCTATTATATGACATGGTTTGGATGTGTAACTTGGGATTTCCAATTTCCAATTTCAACTTATTTAACTTATGTCTCCATTTTAGGTCATTTTTATCACTTTTTGCTACAAGCCTTTTCAACATCTCATGACCTCCCTACTAGCCTTAAAACATCATTCTAAGCAAGTTTGATGTTGAATATTTTTCCATTTGAAGCTTGGAAATAGGAGATATGGCCTTATGCTTGAAATGACCTATAACATCCAAATGACCAAAATGCCCTTGACTTGCCAAAGCCATAAGTTGAGTTCTACAAATCCTATCAAGGACTTCTAGTACTCTCTAGAAATCTAAGAAGATGAGGAACAACATTCATGTTGACCAAGAGTTCATAGGAATCATCCTACTTGGGCAAAAGTTGGATGCAAGTTGGGTGACTTTCAAGGACCCAGATTCAGATACCTCAGATGACCTGTAACTTGTCAAAGTCATAACTTGAGCTCTACAAATCCTATCAAGGACTTCTAGTACTCAAATTAAAGCTAAGAACAAGCTCTAAAACATTCATGTTGGGGGTGAGACGAGATGACAATCACATCTTGGGCTAAACTGCCTTGAAGATAGGGATCAAACTAGGGGATTTTACACTGTCAAGCCTTAGAAACCCTAGCTTAAAACTTCTCAAACTCCTCAATCATGATGAGTTGGTCTAGGAATCATCCTTATAGCATCTCAATTCATCAATCCATGATCACATGTCTCTTGAATTAGGTCTCAACCCTCTCCAAATCATCAGTTGACCTAGGGTTGACCCAGTCAAACCCTAATTATACCACTCATGGCTGAGTCTTCTGAATCTTGTACAATGACCTCTCTAGGCCTCATGATGGCTTTCAAGACATCTCATAAGCTCTCTCAAAGCTTCAAGTCCATCCTCATAGCCTCAGAATCATCTGAGGGGCTCCCATAACTCTCAATTTATGAGGCACACAACCTTGGTTTCAACCAATCTTTCTGAGGATATCTTAACTTCTCTGACAAGGATATCAACCCTTAATCATCTGAATAGCCTTCTTGGCTAGCTTCAAAGTCTCATATAACTCTTGTTGGGTAGTCATACCTCTTGATCTAATGCACCCATATCAATGAGAAGTAGATGCTCATGCTAGTGAACACAAGCTAGGTACATAAATGTTGGTCAAATTTTGGGGTGCAACAACTGCCCCTATTCAAACGGCTTGAACCTGACTGGGTGAGGCGAACGGCTCTCAGCCAATCGAGGTGCGAGACGTTTGAATACCGATAAACCCGGAAATTTTCCAACTGCACAAGTACACGGTACTCTGATGGGAACAAATCTTCGAAAACTGAAATAATAGTTGCACGACAACTAGCTGGATAATTGGTCACACGGTAACTGGTAATACATAGTCGATCATGCCATCAGGAATCACGATTCCTCGGGACTCTTCAGGTCAACCATCAGGTTGATCATGCCATCAGGCATTCAAAGAAAACTGTCGGGCATCAGCCGGACTTCATCAGGTCAACAATCATGTTGATCATGCCATCAGGCATTCAAAGAAAACCGTCGGGCATCAGCCGGACTTCATCAGCAAGTCGGGAATGGAATTTTTGGTCAATCATGACCCAATTGGGAATATCCAAACCTCTTCCATCAGGCACTCTGCATCAGCTGAGAGAACTGCTTCATTAACACGGTCGGACTTCAATCATGAAGTCTTCAGGGGAAGTTTCAACTTCGCTGCTCAGAAACCTGCTGGGGATGACGCATCTCCGCTGGGGATTCTGGAGAACTATCAAGTAACTCCGCTTCGGGGATCCAGAAATCATTCTGGATGAATCAACTCTGCTGAGGACTTCAAGAATCATCTTGGATGAATAACTTCGCCGGGGACTTCAAGAATCATCTTGAACCGATAACTGTGCTGGAGCTTTCAGGAATCATCCTGAGCAAACACTCTACCGGGGACTTTAAGTATCAACTTGAGCAACCACTCTGGCGACTGTACTGGGATCTTAAGAATCATCTTAAGCAAACGACCCTGCTGGGGAATTCAAGAATCATCTTGAACCGAAGACTTCGCTGGGGACTTCAAGAATCATCTTGAGCAAGCGACTTCGCTAGGGAGATTTCAGGAATCATCTTGAGCAAGCGACTCTGTGGAGGAACACCTGCAAAACAAGGATGGTAACAACCTAGATCACGTTTATTATGCGTATGCTTCGGCAATGGCGCAATGCTCCACACGGTGGAAATGCTATGCGTTTATGATAAATGCTATGCAGTCATGCACAATGATGCGATCCCGTCAGCAAAATAAATGCCGAAGGGGAATCCTCCTGTCAAGGAGAAAGAACCACTCAGATAGAGGACTTATCCTGCTGAGGAGAGCAAGGTCACGCCAATCTCAATTGGACTCCGCAGGGGACACAACTTTAGTTGACTGCCGCAGGGGGACGAAGCTCTACGAGAACCTGGCCCTGCTGAGGGAAAGCGATATCAATCGCGGGAATGACTGCACGACCTTCACGGCTACTTCCCTAGGAATAACGACTCCGGTGGGGAAATGCAGCATCAGCCATTCAACACTCTACTGGGGAAAACCAATCATGGCTTGAGCAGCTTCCAAGGACTCGGCTCTCTTGGGTATCTGCAAACTCGGCTGAGGAAGGATAAATCATTCTGCTTGCTGGAGAGAGTACGACTCTGGTGGGGAATCTCAATTCCGCTGGGGACTTCAGTCTTGCACCATCAGTTGCTGCACACTTCAGTGAACGAATAGTTTCCTACGAGACCTGCACTTGTGACCCAGTGCCGGGGGATGAACATGCGCTTCAGCGCCTGGCTCAGCTGAGGAGATGACGTTCCTTCAGGATGCATCTGATTGGGGGAGAGAATCTTCTCTGCCTGGGGATACATATCAATGCTCACGATCTCACGTTCAGACTCTGCGGGGAGAGGCTACTGAACTCTGATGGAGGAGGAGGAATCATCCTGCTTCAGGGATGCGCACGGCGCACTGTCTGGAATATGCTACACCTGTAACAACACAAACAAACAGACAAGATACCCTTCTCAAAGGGACCTATCAAGGTTATTATCTCGTGACAATGTTCAAGTAATTCATTGTTTCAACAATCAGTGTCCTAGGCCAGTAAGTTTATGTATGCGCATTTTATCAAAAACATCGGCGTTCTTTTTTCGCAAACAAAACAGATAAATGCTAGACCGGCAAACAAAATTGCTGAATAGTATGCATTTTATTGATAACGAACCCCTGAATGGGTACAAATGTTTTACAACAGATGCAAGCTCCTGGAATGAGGAAGCCGCGCAAAAATAAAACATAAATATACATCAGTATATACAAATGTCGGCAACGAGGCGTAGACGAGCACCATGAGTTGATCCCTCTATGACCCACTCGACTTCGATACTTCTCTGACACTTCAGCTTCAGAAGAGATTGATTCAGATAAACGGCCCTCAGGTCTTCCAAACCAGTAAATAATGAAAGTCCACACGCGGAACGCAGTCATTTGCTTTTTCAAATCCCTAACTTTTGCGTGAACCGCCCTTTGCGGGTTTTCAGTTCACCGGGATACCCTTTTTTTGCCAAAGTCGCCCATCCGGGTTTTCGACTTTGCGGGTGTACATCTTTTCAATTTATATCCCTAATTTTTGCCCGAACCTTTTTCATTTTTTATGGTTCGCCGGGATGCCCCATTTTTGCCTGGACTCTCTTTTTACTGTCCAGCGGGTCGCTTTCAAGCAAAGTATTTTTTAACTGCATCCGCGTTCACCGGGGATGCAAAATCTTCACCATCTATCATGGATAACAACAAAGCTCCTCCCGAGAAGACCTTGTTGACGATGTACGACCCTTCGTAATTCGGAGTCCACTTGCCTCGGTGATCGGAGTGTGAAGGAAGAATCTTCTTCAGGACGAGATTACCCGTCTGAAAGCTTCTAGGACGCACCTTCTTATCATAAGCTTTCTTCATTCGGCTTTGGTACAGACGACCATGTGCAATCGATGCTAACCTCTTCTTGTCCATCAGGCGGAGTTGGTTCAGTCGGTTCGTAATCCATTCTGCCTCGCCGAGTTTCACATCAACCAAAACTCGCAAAGAAGGGATCTCCACTTCTAACGGTAGGACTGCTTCCATACCGTACACCAAGGAGAAAGGAGTTGCCCCGGTCGACGTACGTGCCGTCGTACGATAACCGTGCAGTGCAAATGGCAGCATCTCGTGCCAATCTTTGTAGGTCACAACCATCTTCTGAACAATCTTCTTTATGTTCTTATTGGCCGCTTCAACGGCGCCATTCATCTTCGGCCGGTAAGGAGACGAGTTGTGGTTTTCAATCTTGAAACTCTGGCACAGCTCCTTCATCATCTTGTTATTCAGATTCGAACCATTATCAGTAATGATCCGCTCGGGAATTCCGTAACGACATATGATGTCCCTCTTTATGAATTTAGCCACCACCTGCTTGGTCACATTAGCATACGAGGCTGCCTCCACCCACTTGGTGAAGTAGTCGATAGCTACTAGAATGAAGCGATGACCGTTAGATGCAGTGGGCTCGATCTTGCCTATCATGTCGATGCCCCACATGGAGAACAGCCACGGGGAGGACATGACATTCAATGGGCACGGCGGCACATGAACTTTATCAGCATAAACCTGGCATTTATGACATCTCTTCGCGAATTTAAAGCAATCCGATTCCATTGTCAGCCAGTAGTATCCTGCTCTCAGGATCTTTCTCGTCATAGCATGCCCACCGGCGTGCGTACCAAATGTGCCTTCATGGACTTCTTCCATGAGCATACTCGCCTCTTTCTCATCTACACATCTGAGTAGCACGAGATCGTGGTTTCTTTTATACAACACTCCATCAGGATTGAGATAAAAATTTCCAGACAGCCTCCTCAGGGTCTTCTTATCCTGGGTTGACGCACCCGCAGGATACTCCTTAGTCATAAGGAAAGTCTGGATGTCATGAAACCATGGCTTACCGTCGGCGACTTCCTCGATTGCAAAGACGAATGCAAGTCTATCAAGATGAGAAAGGATAATTCTTGGAGCCTCATTCCAAAAATTGACTTTATACATTGAAGCCAACGTGGCTAAGGCATCAGCCATTTGATTCTCCGCTCTGGGCACATGATGGAGTTCCACTCGATCAAAGAACGAAAGTAGCCTTCTGGCATAATTCATGTACGGCACCAAATTCGATTGGCGAGTCTCCCACTCCCCTTTAATCTGGTTGATCACAAGTGCCGAGTCACCATATACGTCTAGGTTCTTGATTCTCAAATCAATTGCCTCCTCTAGACCCATAATGCATGCTTCGTACTCCACTTCATTATTGGTGACTGGAAACGTCAGTCTCGCAGTGAACAGGATGTGGGATCCGTGGGGAGTCGTGATGATCGCCCCTATGCCACTTCCGTAGGAATTAACCGCCCCGTCAAATATCAATTTCCACTGGGATTTCCTATCTGGCCCCTCGTCGGGAAACGGTTCATCGCAATCCTTCGCTTTGAGAAACATGATATCCTCATCAGAGAATTCAAATTTCATCGGCTGGTAATCCTCGATCGGTTGTTCGGCAAGGTAATCAGACAATACGCTTCCCTTAATGGCCTTCTGGGACACGTACTGAATATCGTATTCCGTCAACACCATTTGCCATCTGGCAATCCTGCCCGAAAGAGCCTGCTTCTCGAAGACGTACTTGATCGGATCCATCTTCGAAATTAGCATGGTGGTGTGATTGAGCATGTACTGTTGTAAACGTTTGGCAGCCCAGGCTAGTGCACAACACGTCTTCTCCAGCATCGAGTAGCGAGATTCACAGTCCGTGAATTTTTTACTCAAGTAGTAAATGGCATGCTCCTTTCTGCCCGTCTCGTCGTGCTGACCGAGAACACACCCCATACTATTCTCAAGAACTGTCAAGTACATGATTAATGGTCGTCCAGCCACTGGGGGTATCAAGATTGGAGGTTCCTGAAGATACTGCTTTATCTTGTCGAATGCCTTCTGGCAATCCTCATTCCAGATAATCGCCTGATCTTTCTTTAACAGTTTGAACATCAGTTCACACGTGGCCGTGAGCTGAGAAATAAACCTTGCAATGTAGTTTATTCGGCCCAGGAAACCACGAACTTCTTTTTCTGTTCTTGGCACTGGCATCTCTTGTATCGCCTTTATTTTCGCAGGATCAACCTCGATGCCTCTTTCACTCACGATAAACCCCAGCAACTTTCCGGACCGTACTCCGAAAGTACATTTGTTAGGATTCAGCCTCAACTTGAACTTCCTAAGCCTCTCAAAAAGCTTCAGCAAATTGACCAGATGTCCCTCCTCCGTTTGGGACTTCGCAATCATGTCATCAACATAGACTTCAATCTCATGATGAATCATGTCATGAAACAAAGTTACCATTGCTCGTTGGTAAGTGGCCCCTGCGTTCTTCAGACCGAAAGGCATTACCTTATAGAAAAATGTTCCCCAGGGAGTGATAAACGTCCTTTTCTCCATGTCCTCAGGCGCCATCTTGATCTGGTTGTAGCCGGAGAAGCCATCCATGAATGAAAACACGGAGAACTGGGTTGTGTTGTCGACCAACACATCAATATGAGGCAACGGGAAATCATCTTTAGGGCTTGCCCTGTTCAAATCCCGATAATTGACACACATGCGTACCTTACCGTCCTTCTTCGGTACAGGCACTATGTTGGCGACCCACGGAGGGTAAGTAGTGACCGCTAAGAAACCAGCATCAAGTTGTTTCTGCACTTCTTCTTTGATCTTAACGGCCATATCTGGTCTCGTCCTCCTAAGCTTCTGCTTAACGGGAGGGAAATCTTCTCGCAGCGGCAAGTGGTGGACCACGATGTCCGTGTCAAGTCCGGGCATATCTTTGTATGACCAAGCAAAGACGTCACTATACTCTCTTAGCATCTCGACCAATCTCTGCTTGACATCACCCTGCAATGCAGCCCCTATCCTGACGTTTCTGGCGAGTTCTTCAGAACCCAGATTCACGATCTCAATCTCCTCCTCATGAGGCAGAATAACTTTCTCCTGTTGTTTCAACAAGCGGGCCAATTCCTCAGGAAGGTCTTCGTCTTCGTCAATCTCTTCTTCGGCTTGATAGATCGGGCAATCAAAGTCGAAGTGAGCCGTAGAAGGTCCAGAGTCGATGTCATCTGTTATGTGGATCCTGCAATAACAAGGGTTAAGTTTAAAACAAGGATGTGCAGGTTAGCACAAACCCCATTGCCATTTTACTGTTTTTCAAAACAAATATAAAACAGGAATAACAGAGATCACAATATTTGAATACGAAGAAAACGCCTTTGATTTACTAACAAAATGCATGTACATAATCCAACAAGGCCCTGACAATAAAACCACCATGCCCCGGGTAGGACATAGGGTTGTACAATGATTGGAAAAAAATTAAATCATTACTCTTCGCTTGTCATTTGGATGATATCCTTGACGGACCATTTGGTGAGGCTCTCGCCTGGCTTGCTTGGCTGGATCCAAGAGTCAAGGTCACAGTCGCTATCCCCGCTGTCTTCAGACACCGTGTTGATGCTTTCGAAAATCACTCCGCCACTGGTAAACTGGATCGGCCCTTTACCTCGAGACGCACTACTAGCCGAAGAAGAAGCTTCAGCTCCAGGAGAATATCCCAACCCAAACTTATCCTGCTTGTTGGGTATCTCCAAAATTCGCCCCCAGCCTGGGGTAGATCCGGCTTGGACAACGGCCCGAGCTTCCTTGAACGAGGAGAGAGTCATCTCTGGCTTTTCCGCGACCACAGGAGCTACGTCCTTCACTTTGACAGCTTCGAACGCTTTGCATAGAGTTTCATGGATTTCTCCATCCATTTCAACATACTTAAAGGATGACAAATGGCTCACCATTATGTCCTTCTCGCCGCAAACGGTTACGATGCTTCCCCCGACAACATATTTGAGCTTCTGGTGCAACGTGGAGGTCACGGCACCAGCAGCATGGATCCACGGCCGGCCCAAGAGGCAACTGTAGGCAGGCATGATGTCCATAATATAAAAGACCGCGTTGAACGTTTCCGGACCGACTTGGATCGGCAGGGTCACATCCCCGAAAACGTGGCGTTTAGTTCCGTCGAACGCCTTCACAACCAGATCACTGGGTGTGCAGATCACTCCGCGAGTATCTAACTTCATTAACGCCTTCTTCGGAAGAACATTAAGTGACGAACCCGTGTCCACCAACACGTGCGACATGATTATGCCCCTACACTCTATCGAGATGTGCAGGGCGCTATTGTGATTCCTCCCTTTTGGCGTCAGCTCTAAGTCTGTGAAACCTATCCCATTTCCAGCATTAACATGGGTTATAACCTCTTCTAGCTGATTCACCGATATTTCTCGCGGTACATATGCGGCGTTCAACACCTTCAGCAGCGCGTTGCGGTGTGCTTCAGAACACAGCAACAGGTTGAGAATGGAAATCTTCGAGGGCGTCTGATGGAGATGATCTACAATCTTGTAGTCGCTCTTTTTAATCAACCGCATAAACTCCTCGGCATCTTTAACAAGCAAGTCTTTTTCTACCTCACACGGGGCCTCTTCAACGACTTTACCTTTCCCTTTATCGGCCGCATCAGCTCTGACTGCTTTATCCGCCACGACCTCTGGTGGTGCAAACACTCTTCCGCTGCGAGTAATACCACTGATTCCTGCAAGATCCTCCATAGACGACCCATACGGTTCCAGCTCCAACCTTTGTCCGTTGCAGTGGACTTCAGCCCCATAATGCCACGGAACGGCGTTAGTGCTCTCGAAGGGTATTGGCCCAGCTTTGGTGATAGTGATTGTGGGCGGTCTGGGCGCAGAAATGGTTATCGGCCGACGAGGGATGGTGATGGTGGCTACTTCATCGGCCTGCTTCAGCACTACCTCTCCTGATCCACTTTCAGCCCTCCGGCTAAACTGCAGAATCCCTTCAGTCATCAGACTTTGAATTCCTTCTACCAACTGCTCGCATCCATCAGAACGTGTGGCACAGTCCATACATAGCTCTCCGCAACCTAGAAAGAACCCTCTTTTCAACAACTTAGCTTTAACGAAGCTAAGCGGCATCCTCAGATCTTTGACGTCAGTCAACAAATCTGCACTCTCTTCTTCGATAATGGCGTTCACTCCGCCCTATGATTCGGCATAGGATTCTTCGTGACATTAGGCACATTATCGGAGAAGTTAATGATCTTGGCGTCTACCATGTCCTGCACCTTATGCTTGAAGGCTTTGCAGTTCTCGATTGTGTGGCCCGGTGCCCCTGAGTGGAACTCATAAGTGGCATTCGCGTTGTACCCTGACGGAGGTGCCCCTGTCAAGGGAGCCATCGTCCTCTTCTGGATCAACTGTAGCTGAAGCAAAGTCTGCAAGAGTTGCACGTATGACATGGGCGGTGCCTCGAAGTGACGGTTTGCCAAAGATGCCCGATTCTGATACTTTCTATATCCCTGTTGATTCGGTTGCTGCTGCTGCTGCGGAGCTATCGGGATATTTATACTGGCCACTTGCTGGTGAGGGCCTTTACCCTTCCTTCGAGCGTTGGTTACAGCGCTCGCCTATCCTTCTCGTCTTTTGCCAGCATAAGGTTTCTTTCCGCCTCCTCCAGCTGAGGATGACTCACCTTGAATTTTCCCGATCTTGATCCCATTCTCGACGTGCTCACCCATGATAATGAGATCTGAGAACTTCCCAGACATACCGCTGACTAACTTTTCATAGTAAACCCCTGGGAGGGTGGCTACAAACATCTGCACGAGCTCTCGTTCAACCATCGGCGGCTGAACCCTGGCTGCCAACTCACGCCACCGCTGGGCGTATTCCTTAAACCCTTCATTGTTCCTCTGCGACAGGTTCTGCAGCTGGACTCGGTTCGGGGCCAAGTCGCTATTGTATTGGTAGTGGTGCACAAATGCTTCAGCAAGATCCTTCCATGTGCGCACACTGGTGGGCTCCAAACCCATGTACCACTCAAGGGATGGCCCGGAAAGACTGTCTTGGAAGAAGTGCATCAGCAACTTCTCGTCTTCGGAATGAGCAGACATCTTTCTGTAATACGACCTCAGATGGACACGAGGGCAAGTGGCGCCCTTATATTTTTCAAATTCAGGTACCTTGAACTTGGGAGGCACCTTGAATTCAGCAATTAACCCCAACTTGGACATATCAACACCCAAAGTATTCTGATTCTCAATATCTCTCATTTTATCTTCAAGTGCCTTGAATCTAAGCCGTGCTTCAGCATTCAGCTCCCCTTCAGCACCTCTCTGAGAGAACACATCATCCTGACGATCCTCTAACCATGGCTGAGGCACAAACAGATTCCCGACGCCTGCATTGCCGTTGCCCAGCCCGACATTGACATTAGCTCCCAGACTCCCATTACCGACGCCCGTCATATTGAGTCCGATGTTGGCCATCACATTGCCATTAGCACTGCCGTTACCTCCAGTCACGGGAACACCATTCTGTGGAGTTTCAACTGGTGGAGGAGTAGGCACAATCCCCCCATGGAGTACGCCGTTGCTATCAACCCTGGAAATCAAAGGCTGAACCAAAGTTCTGAGCTGATCCTGGCCATTGGCGACCGCTTGCACGAGCTCCATGAAGCGATCCATCCTTTCGCGGAGTTCCTGAACATCAGTTTGCACTTGCTCCATGATCCTGGTTTGATTAGCTCTAGTAGGATAGCGGTGAGTTGGTCTCTGATCAATCCTGGAACCACCGGAAACAACCTGGGACGACCTGTAAAAACCTGTGACAACCTGTAAAACACAGAAGGGTTAGGAAAAACAACAAAATGCTCGTCATGCAAATGCATGCGTGTGTCTGTGTGTTAGGGAGATCTCCCCCGATCCTAGTGCCTGATGTTGCACCCTAAAATTTGCTCAACCTTATTCACTTGGTTTATATTTCAATATCATTAGCATTTGCATATAGGGTCATATACATAGCCTAACCATCTGCATAGCATAGCATAGCAAATCATCCAACAGGGGACCAATCATTATTCTCATCTCTATGAGCCTATCAAGAGGTTATTATTCAAATTCAATCTCACTCAAGTCATCAGAAAGAATGAGAAAGCTAAAGAAGTCAAATGGATCAAGCAAGCAATCTATCTCCTATCCTGAGGGTGTCTGAGGATCATCAAAGAAATTGTGAGCTGTGGATTGAGCATGAAGAGTATCTAGACATCATGGGGGACTTAGAAAGTCATTGGGAGAAGGAGACAAGTCATTGGTGTGATCACAAGAATTGCAGTTGAAGACAGTCAACTAGGGTTTCATCTGGGTCAACTCTAGGTCAACTCCAGGTCAAATGACTGATTGAAAGGCATTAAGGTCTATTGGAGAGATATGGGGTTCATAATTTGACATGAAGAATAAGGATATGGTGATATGTCAAGAAGAAATCAAGAGAAATCAAGGAGAAGAGGAGTTTCTAAATTAGGGTTTCTGTGTAAAATCCCCTAATTTAGGTCAAATTTCCAAGCAAGATAAGTCAAAATGCAAGCTTCAAATGGGTCCTTGGCCAACATACAACTTGTAGAGGATCTCAAGACCTTTAATTTTAGTGGTGGAAGACATAAAGGAGATTTATAGAACTCAAGTTATGGTCCTTGCAAGTTACAGGTCATCTGAGGTATCTGAAATTTTGTCTGTGAAAGTGACTTGTCTTCCAAGCAACTTTTACCCCTCAAGGAGATTTCAAATGAATTTCTGGTCAACATAAGAATTGTTCCTCATTGTCTTATATTTCTAGAATGGTATGGTATGCCTTCATATGATTTGTGGAGCTCTACTTATGGTATTGGCAAGCAAAGGGTATTTTGGTCATCTGAGGATTACAGGTCATTCTTAGCCTATGCCTAAAACTCATACAAGGAAGCTTCAAATGAAAAAATTCACAACATCAAAGTTGCTCAAAATGCCATTTTAAGTCTAGAAAAGAAGTCATGGAAGTTTGGAAATGCATGGAATGAGACTTGACCAAAGTTGGTGGAAAATGACCTAAAAAGGCATATAAGTTGAAAAAGTTGAAATGAAAAATTGGTTTGAGAGATCTACAAATCCAATATGGGTCATCCAATATACCAAATTGATTCCAAACATCATTTTAGAGACATTGGTTCATCCACTTTTTTGATTTAGGAGTTAAAAATTGGACCTGCTTTGTATTTTTGTTGCTTGCATAATAAGGCAAGTAGGGAAAACTTGGCATAAGTGACTTTTCAAGGCAAGGAACTTGGTTTTTTCACACACACCATGTCAATAACTCATAAGAGGAGATTTTGACACAAATATACAAAGGATGCAAGCATGATATGAGATGTATCAAAGTACCATCACATGAGAATTCCATGAACTTTCCACCACTTTCTAGAATCCTCTAAGATCATTCTACAAACTTCTAGATCTGTCTCTCCTCATCTATATATTGAATTGAAGCCATTGATGCAAAGGGTTGGTGAAAAGAGTGTGAAGAGAGAGTGATATACCATTTTCTCCATTTTTGCAAATCAATCTCAAACTTCATTTTCTTCTTCCTTTCCATTGAATTTTTCTCACCAAATCAATTCCTTGGATCCTACTGAACAAGTGCACATAGATCAAAGTGGCCATTGATTAGTGTTTGAAGGTGTATCTTCCAAAGTGCAAGTGAAGCAAATTGGATCCAATCTCACAGTTCAAGCATTATCCATCCAAGATCTTGCAAACAGAAAGATTCTCAGCCATTGAAGACCATTTGTGACAAGTTTCAAGTAGTGGATTGGAGTGTAGACACATCTACCATCACCATTTTTCAGGTTTGCAAAAGCATTCGAATCCCTCTATTTATGCATTATTAGATGAAATGGCTAGGGTAATCATGATTAGAGACCTTAGGTGTGTGATTCCTGAGAGTTAGAGAGGGTTCCATGGAGGTTGTTAGCAGGGTGATGAAACTTTGAGGATCAAGAAACCTTAGTTTAGGGGATGTTAATCATGGTGTATTAGTTCAGAACAATCAGTGCAATGTGGTGAGTGCATTAGTACAGGAATTTGCAAGTTTGGTGAGCTTCCATTGCAGTGTGCAGTTGGTATTTCATGAGGTTCCACCTATCGGGTTTTATCCTAGGGTTAGTTTCAGTCCATACTAAAGGCATCATCGTGTTCAGGGGAAAGAAGAGAGCAATTTTGCTCTTTACAAGTCTTGATTTCATGGCCTGAGGAAGGAGAACGAGGAGCTTGAAGATTCATGCATGGAAGCTGAATTTCTGAAACCCTAGCTTCATGATTGGGGACGATGACCACTGACCGTCCGATCACTTCTATTATTTGACATTTTCATCTCATCCAATGGTTGGTATTTGAAGAAGAAAACGGAGGGAAAGAATCAACGTGAAACGCTGCGTTTCACTAAATGTACCACTCTGGGCCTGGATCCAAATTCCTATCCCCACCCCCTTTTTGATAGGCCCAATGGAATACACTTGTTTCAGTTGCTATTTGAACCGAGGGTTTGATCTTTTTTCTTTTATTTTTCAAGTCATTTTCTAAAGCGCACTAGGCCTTTCCATAATGATATTCGCGCCCCTATTTTATGGCCCATCAGCAATAATAACTGGGCGCCACTGCTATTCAGACCCCCTCCCCCTTTTAATTCATATTTTGTGTTTTTTATTTTCTTTAATATTTTTCTCATCTTTAAAAAATCATAAAAAATAGAAAATTTGATATTTTTAATTCCTTCTTTTTATGGTAGGTCAATAATTCTGTCTAGAAAAATATCCCATAATAAAATTGGCATTTTATTTTGTTTTTATATTTTTCATGCATTTTTCTTGTAAATAGCATTTTATTAAGTTTAGTTTGATACTCAAATTTGTTGATTTTTGTTCTAATAGTTCCCTTTAGCTTTAGAGTTCATTCTTTTTAGAGTGATTAGTTTAGGACTTCAACTTGTATATAAGATTTAATTCATATTTTTAGGATTAAATTTTAGGTGATTTGAATCGGTGATATCATAGTGATCGAAATTAGGGTTTTAAGTGAGCATAGGTGAAATAGATTAGATTCTTTTAGGAATTTTCATTTGATTTTTGGGGTATGGGACTATAGGGGTTATGGGTATAAGATATATCCCTTAGAAATTGTTAGGATTCCCCTACTGCTATTAGTATACTGGCTATATTTGCTTGACTGGTGTGGTGTGCCCTCTCTGGGGATTATAATTTGTCTGTGTGGGTATTGGGATTGCTTGGGGATTGGGAGAGCTGAAGACCTGAGATGATGAAGCCATGTGAAGATCAAAGACTGAAGACCAACTTCCAGAGTTGATGAGGATTATCTCTTGCTGGCAGCTGTTGAAGTTTTGTAGGATCTAAGAGTTAGGCAGAGCCCTAGAGTAGACAACTTGATTCTCAAACATGGAAGGTCTTGATTGCCTCCATTCTTCTCTGTGATGCAGAGTCTCTCTAAGACACTCACCCCCTTCCTTTGGAAGGCTTGGTTCTACTGTCTAAGGGATAGAACTCTTGAGAGAAAATATCCTATGTATTGTTAGCAGTCTGTTTGCCACCCTTGGTGGTCAACTAATTGCTTAACACCCAATTCACTCTTGTGATTAATTCCTCAGCTTGGAGATTGAGACTTGAAGAAAAGCCATTGTAGACTGAAGATTGATGACAAAGACCTTGCTTGAAGGCTGTGGAGATGGAGATTGATGCCTGCTGAAGCTTATAGCTGATTGATGAGGACTTGGAGCCAGATGTGATGCAGAGCTGTTGTGGCTGTTTATTTGAGCTGTTTAATTTCTGATGTATTGATTGGTTTTCTGGACTGTATTGTTTGCTGTTTACCATGTTGGGTTGAAAGTGAAGTCTGTTCACTTTTGCCTATTGTTTCCTAGGTTCGAGGTTGAGTGGGACTCCCTTGCCTCGCTTGTATTGTTGCATCCATGCATTTTACTGCTTTATTGTATATTTGCTATTGTTTCTGTTTCCGTCTATTCCCTTAGGGTCTCTGTTTCTCTCTGTGCAGGAGAGGAGCATGATAGACATTAGGTCTTAACCCATGCATGATAACATTAGGTTAGTTTGGTTCCCTTTTCAACCATAGGTTAGAGTTCTGTCTCTTCCTTTCTCAAAACAAACAGAAAAAACACAATAAGATTTCAAACACAATAAAAGACACTTCTTTCGTAAAAGAATGTGAACACATCAAAACGTCATTTTTGTCCGCTTGGACTGTTAATCAGAAAAACCCTTTTTTAGAAGGAGATAAAAACAACCAAGACAGACTTGTGTCGTACGTGGCCCGAACTACGTTTGCTCTGATCTTTCATGCTGTATGAAAGTACGTAGGCATAGGATGCGATATCCTAGCGAGCAACCTTCCCCTCCTTTCCCGTAGGTAGGCGAACTACGTTGACTCTGATTTCTCGTTCCAGACGGGAATACGTAGGCATAAAGTGCGATACTTTGCCGAGTCATTTTATTTTCTCTTTAACCCCTGACCTGTAGAGTAGATAGAATAACAATCCATACCCGAAAACAAGCGTGGATCCCGTCGAGTACGACGGGCGTGAGGGGTGCTAATACCTTCCCCTTGCGTAACCGACTCCCGAATCCAGGTTTTGGTTGCGATGACCATTCCTTTCCCCGTTTTGCGGTAGGTTTACCTCGAGCGTTTCCTTTCCCTCCGTTGGGATAAATAACGCGCGGTGGCGACTCTTCTGTTCAGCCGGCGCCGATTTTCGCAGTAGCGACAGATGGCGACTCTGCTGGGGATCCAACGTCCCCTGGCTGCTAAGGACTGCGATAGTTCTTATGCATTTGGGATCCAACGTCCCTTAAGAGAGTCAATCCTAACGCTTGTTTTCCCGTCGAGGATTTTGTATGGATTTATATTTCTGACCTTTATTTTCCGCATTATATATATTGGTTATTATTGCTGTATTGTGGGGTGTGACGGGTGTTCTTTGATTGAGAGATAAGTCGGACCTGGGCTTGAGTGCACCTAGACTTAGAGTAGAGATTAGTGGGCGTGCACGTTCTTTGCGTGTCCTAGTGTCCCGCGAAATCTACACTCAGACGAGGTTCTTCTGGTTGACCTCCTGTCCTGCCCTTTGGGTGGCTCGGGTTGCTGGTTAGTTGGATTGTCGACTCTGGGGACCGATCATTTGGAAGTTGGCTAAGTGAGGCCTCTTCAGGATTTGGTGATGCCACTCCTTCTGGGAATCGTATCATCAACCCTGAAAGTCTGTGACGCCGACGACCGCATAGGATGCCATACCTTTGTCAGTTACTAGGACATCCACCTGTGAGAGGGTTTGGGGTTATGCACGTAACTAGACCTTCAGATACCGGTTATTTTCTTAATCAGAGATCCGGGGTATTTATGGACAGTTATGAGGTCTATCAGAGACCACTCGGAGTTTTGATTTGAGGTATATCATAGACCAGCTGGAGTTATGGTGTGAGGTCTGTCAGAGACCAGTTGGGGTTATGTTATGAGGTCTATCAGAGACCGGTGTTGGAGCTTTGTGATGGGTCTATCTGAGACCAGGGTTGATGAGTATTGGAGAGTCTATCTGAGACTTCTTGATATGGTTCAGGCTTCTCAGCCACGGCGTTTGGTCCCTGTTGCATGTTACTTGCATTGCATCGTTTGCATACCCATTATCATTGCATCCCATTAACGTGTGTCTGTGCTGCAGGTACATTTGCATAGTCCCCGGTTTTAGTGCCTGGACTTCTGAGTTTTGATCATGGCCGGTTTGAGGATGACAGTTGCTTATAAGCTACCTATCCCTGATATTGCTCCCCTCCTGGGTCTGATTTCTCTCGCTGATGAAGATGTCCGTAGAAGCTTCAGAAAGAGCTACAGACGGCTGTTGAGTTTGGTTCGCAAATCCACTGATGATGAGTTGAACGGACTGTATACGCTGATGCAATTCTATGACCCGACTTTGAGATGTTTCACGTTTGCGGATTTTATCTTGGGGCCTACCATGGAGGAGTATGTAGAGTTTACTGAGCTGCCAGTTCAGAATGCAGTTCCTTTTATTCACTCAGCCGCTGAGCCCAAGTTGGAGGATTTAGCCAAGGCCTTGCATATGAATGCTTCTGAGTTGTTGATGACTTCGTGGCGAGGGGTTTCGGGTTTCTCTCTCCAGTTTCTGGTTGGTAAGGCTCAAGAGTACGCCAAGAATGGGTGTTGGGTGGTCTTTAACGCTATTTTGGCCCTATGCATTTATGGGATAGTGTTGTTTCCCAAATTCCCAAACTTCGTGGACATGGATGTATTTCATCTATTTGCTGCTGGTAACCCGGTGCCAACACTGATCGACGACTTCTACCATTCGATGCACTACAGGAATGAGAACAGGAGGGGCAAGAATGTCTCTTGTTGCGTACCTTTGCTGTACATGTGGTTTAAGAGCCATCTTCACCTGAAGGGACCTTTCGTGGATAGTGCAACCACATCTGACTGGCCAGAGTGTACGATGAGGCTATCTTCTGAAGACATAAAGTGGTTTGATCAAGACTTGCTGGGGTCTGAGCTTATCTTCAGTTGTTCTGGGTACCCTAATGTTCCGTTGATAGGAAGAAAGGGGTGTATCAACTACAACCCATCTCTGTTTGTCCGTCAGTTCGGATATGCGCTGAAGAACCCACCAAAGGAGGAAGAAGTACAGGAATCTCTGTACTTCACCGGTGATTTGAAGGGAGAGTTATTAGCCAAGCTGCAGCGTGCCTGGACGCGTATTAACCGAAGAGGGAAGCCGTTATTAGGGAAAAATGACTGTCAGGCTTATGCACCATACAAAGTTTGGATCCAGGAGAGAGCAAGTCAGTTGCGGATGCCATTTCCAGATGCACCAGCCCTTGTTCCTATTCCGGTAGCAGAGCCAACTACTGTTTCTAGGGAGGCCTACGAGCAAGTTGTGAAAGAAAAAGAAGCCTTAATGGAAATCAATGAAGGGTTAGAGCAAGAGCTAGCCCAGATACGCAGCGAGAAAAACAAGGCCGTGCATGCTTTCCAACAGCAGATCGAACTAGTAAACAGACTAGGGGATGAGTTGACTGAGGAGAAAAAGAAGCGCGAACGTCTGGGGCAAGAGTTCAGAAGCTCCCATGACATGCTGGAATCCAAAAAGAAAGCACTCGACGCAGCACACCGAGAGATCTCTTCTTGCAATAAGACTTGGAATGCTACGCTCACCAACAATAAGAAGAGGGAAGATAAGTTGAAGCAGCAAATTTCTAACCTCGAAGAGCAGTTGAAGGCTAGCATCAATAAGTATGAAGAAGAGGTGATGTCCAGGTATAGTCTCCAGAAGGCGTTGAACAAGGCTATCGAAGGCAGGAACGAAGCCGTGTCTCAGAAGCGGAAGTTAGAAGATCGCTTCGGAGAAGGGGCATGGGAGGAAATGGCCGGAGACGTACAACGTGTGCTCAAGCGAAGAAACCAACTTGTTGAAGGGCTGCTTACCCGACCAGGTCATCCAGAGACCAAGAAGTTAATAGAAGAGTACCGGGCTTATGGGAGTACTTGATCATTTCTTGTATTAACTTGTATGCTTTATTTGCATAATGCTGACCATCACCAGGATTGTTGGTTGAGGTCATGCCTTTCTTTGTACTCAGTGACATTGTATTCTTGGCTTATTGGTTTTCTCTGCAATATATGAGGCTTTCTATGATTCAACTCCGATCTTTGTATTGCTAGCACTGTCACTGCACTGGCACCTTCACACTAGAATCGGGGAATGCTTTTCCCTAATGCACAGACACACATTGCATTGCATTCATATTCATATTGCATTGCAGGTAATCATTGGATGTTATCTTATTTCCTGTTCTGTATCAGGTATTTTCAGGATTGCAGATCAGCGCCCGCACAGATATTCCACTCGCACCAACTGTCGAAGAATCATGGATCAAATGCAGAACGAGATGCAAGATATGCGCGAGAAGCTAGCTCTCTTTATGCAGACCATGGAGACTATTGCAAAAGGTCAGGAGAATTTGCAGGCCATGGTGCAACCTCTGTTGGTCAGAAATGCTGGTCACGGTAATGAGGATCATCAGTCCGTGCGAGTCGACACTGTTCATGGGGATGGCACTCCCACACTAGTGGCTCCACCTGTAGTCAATATACCTGCTGCTAATGTCAACAACGCTACCGCTGCTGGGAACGGTAACGTCGGAGTTGGAAACGAGACTGCTGTCCATAACGTTGGGCTTGGTGATATCAACTTGGGTGATAATGTGGGAGGCAACAGCTTCGGTAATGCTGGATTCGGGTTCAATGATCAGGGATTCGATAATGCTGGGAAATATGGTTTCAATGCTCAAAGCTTTGGGCAAGATGGTTATGGTATGATCAATCAGGGTTACGGAGGATTCGGAAATGGTAATGGCGCCGGGTTAATGGCGTTTGGACCTGCTGGAGTTGCTCAGGGGAACGGCAACAGAGGGCGAGGCCCGGTGATGAATCAGATCAGAGCTGGCCGTAATAATGGATATGATGGGTATGGAGCTGGGAATGGTATGTGGCAAGAGGATCAGCAGGAGGATGCCTTCTCCGGTGGAGGTTTCGAGGGATCGATGGATGACTCCCAGAAGATCAGAATGCTAGAAGAGCAGATGAGGGGGGTCCTGAACCAAAGTGCTGTGGGCTTAGACATGTCAACAATGGGTCTGGTACCTGGCTTGAGGGTGCCAATCAAATTCAAAGCTCCTACGTTTGATAAGTATAAAGGGGACACTTGTCTGAAAGTGCACGTGCGGGCTTATTACAGAAAGATGTCTGCGTATTTAACTGATGAGAGAATGCTAATGCATTTCTTTCAGGATAGTTTGTCGGGCCCTTCCCTAGAGTGGTATATGGGATTTGAGCCAACTAATATAAAGACATGGAAGCAGCTAGCAGAAGCATTCGTAGCTCACTACAAGTATAACAGCGACTTGGCGCCCAATCGGGTCCAATTGACAGGGCTGTCTCAGAAGAAGGGTGAGAGCTTTAAAGAGTATGCGCAAAGGTGGCGCGATATGGCTGCTAGGGCCCGTCCTCCTCTAGAAGACAAGGAAATGAATGACATGTTCATCGGCACATTCACAAGCATGTTTTATGACAAGTTGTTTCACACATCTTTGGCCAGTTTCTCAGACTTAATTCTGATGGGAGAAAAGATTGAAAACAACATTAAACAAGGAAGATTCCAAGCTGAGGAATCAACTGCATCTGGCGGTAACAGGAAGGCTTTTGGTGGGCGCCGTCAGGGCGATGCGAGCGCAGTGTTTGGCGGCCGAGGCAGAGGCCGGGGCAGAGGTCGGAACCAGTATAATCAGCCGCAGCAGGTGGCGAGTGTTACTATTCCGTTCCAACAACAACCATTTCAACAGCAACAACCAATGCAGCAGCAGCAGCCACAACAGCCACAGCAGGGGGCACAGCCTGCTCAGCGTAGATTCCAGGGTGGTAAACCAAGGAGAGTATTTGAGAAGCCTCCCTCAACGTATGCTGATTTGTTACAGACGTTGTTGGGTCTGAATTTGGTAGAAAAGAGAACTCTGACACCTATAACGGGAACTCCTCCGTATGGCTATGATGCAAGCAGGCACTGCGAGTTCCACTCTGGGGCTCCGGGCCACGATATAGAGGGTTGCCATGCTTTTAAGCATGTTGTGCAGGATCTTTTGGACAATAAAGCTATCAATTTCGGAACAGCGGGGCCGAATATAGTGCAGAAGCCCATGCCTAATCATGGGGCAAACGCCATTCTAACTGAGGAAGGGTTAAATCTGATTATGAATGTCGAGGATTTAAAGACGCCGCTGAGCGAGATAAAAAGCAGATTGTTTCAAGGGGGTGTCTATCCAGGATGTGACGAGTACTGCTTAGAATGCTGGACCCTAGGTGGGGGGTGTGATGATTTGAAGAAAGGTGTTCAGGCTTTAATAGATGGCGGCACATTGCAGTTTGACCGAGCAGCAATCGAAGAACCTGCAGGGGCATTAGCGGATAATCAAAGTGATGTGGCCACTATAACGATTCCTCGTAAGACAATCACTATAACGGCACCGGCCCAGCGACCACCGATCACAATCACTAAGGCCGGACCAATCCCGTACGAGAGCACAAAGGCAGTCCCATGGTCATATGGGTTGGAAGTGTATTGTGACGGAATAAATATTGATGTTAATAAGCAGCCAGACGAGACTGTAGAGAACGTTGTCGGTTCCGGAGGTATGACAAGGAGTGGTAGGATCTTCATATCGCCGGAGGTAGAAGCCGAAAGACTGGCGAAGGGAAAAGGGAAGATGGTTGAGAATGTCCCAGTGCAGGCAAGCGAAAAAGCATCGGCATCGAAAGATGTGGAAGAATTCATGCGCTTGATCCGTAAAAGTGAGTATAAGATTGTGGAGCATCTGCAACAGACGCCTTCAAAGATATCTATCCTGTCATTGCTACTATGTTTGGAGGCTCATAGAAATGCTTTGTTGAAAGTCCTGGATACTTCCTTCGTACCCCAAGATGTTTCCATAAATCAGCTGGAGGGAGTATTGGCACATGTAAATGCAGGCCACAGCTTGGGCTTTACTGACTTTGATTTGACCCCTAAGGGGAGAGATCATAATATGGCGCTGCACGTATCTGTCGAGTGTAGAGGATCAGTCATGTCGCATGTATTGGTCGACACCGGATCGTCTTTAAATGTGCTACCCAAGAAGGCGATGATGAAGCTAGATGTCAGAGGAATCCTGTGCACGCCCAGAGACTTGGTGGTTAGGGCTTTCGATGGCACGCGGAGGACAGTTTTTGGATCGATAACTTTGCCTTTACAGGTGGGTCTGGAGGTGTTCGCAACTGAATTTTATATCATGGACATCCAGCCTGCATATAGCTGCCTGCTCGGAAGACCTTGGATTCATGGGGCTGGGGCAGTCACGTCTACCCTGCATCAGAAGTTGAAATATATGGTGGGAGACAGCGTAGTCACCGTATGCGGAGAAGAAGACATCCTGGTCAGCCATCTGTCGTCATTTAAATATGTGGAAGTCGATGGAGAGATTCACGAAACACCCTGCCAGGATTTTGAAGGGTTGCGTATTAAGGACAAAGGTCCCGGGCCGAGCAAAGTGTCGGAGATAGCCGTCTCGTCGTATAAAGAAGCCCAAGCTCTTGTAGAGGCTGGTGAGACCAAGGGCTGGGGCAAAGTGCTGGATATTCCTGTGAAGATGGACCGGTTCGGGCTAGGATACCAACCGTCGTCGTAAACACCTGCTGTGGGAGCACCTCGTTTCAAAGGGCCAATAACCATCTCTGCCAGTGGAGTATGTCATGAGACCATCAATGCTACTTCGGAGTCTGACGAAGGAGACAGCGACTGTGATATGGATGCCTGGATTTAGCCAAGCACGCCAGGACAGGGACTGCGCAACTGGTCTATTCAGGAGCTTGTTCCTGTGACTCTTAAACAGTAATGCTTTGTTTTATTAATTGTTGAACAATCTGGTGTCTTGCCCGGGGCATCATGATTTGCTTAGGGTTGTGCTGTTATGAACATTGCGTGTATATCGTTAAATAAAAGGCGTTTTTCATGTGCAAATATTGTGATCTCTGTCTTTCTGTTTTTATTTTTCAATAAAATGGCAACATGGTCATTCGCTTTATACGCGTTTTGAAGCATTTAACCATTCTTTTTGTAGGATAACATTTTCAGATGAGATCCTTGAACCACCTATGACTCGTCCCGACTTTGAACACCCGGTATTTCAGGCCGAAGAAGAGGTTGTCGAAGATAGTGACGTTCCTGAAGAACTGTCTTGGTTGGTGAAGCAAGAGGAAAGAGTCATTCTGCCTCACGAAGAGGTCATCGAAATCATTAATTTGGGGTCGGAAGGGGTTGAGAAGAATATTCGTATCGGAGCCGCGCTGCAGAGCGATATCAAGCAAAGACTGGTTGAAATGCTCAGAGAGTATAGTGATGTATTCGCTTGGTCGTATGAAGATATGCCAGGGCTCGATACAGATATGGTTGTGCACCGTCTGCCGTTGAAAGAAGAGTGCCCACCGGTCAAACAAAAGCTTCACAGAACTAGACCAGATATGGCAGTAAAGATCAAAGAAGAGGTTCAGAAACAGTGGGATGCTGGTTTCCTGGCTGTGACGAAATATCCCTCATGGGTCGCTAATATAGTACCTGTACCAAAGAAAGACGGTAAGGTGCGGATGTGCGTAGACTACCGTGACTTAAATAAAGCAAGCCCAAAAGACGATTTTCCACTTCCTCATATTGACATGCTAGTTGATAATACTGCTCAATACTCTGTATTCTCCTTCATGGATGGCTTCTCAGGCTATAATCAGATTAAAATGGCACCAGAGGATATGGAGAAGACTACGTTCATAACGCCTTGGGGAACATTTTGCTACAAAGTGATGCCCTTTGGTTTGAAGAATGCTGGGGCAACGTATCAGCGTGCGATGACGACTCTTTTTCATGATATGATGCATAAAGAGATCGAAGTTTATGTTGACGATATGATTGCCAAATCCCAGACGGAGGAAGAGCATCTGGTAAATCTGCTGAAGTTGTTCAAAAGGCTTAGGAAGTTCAGGCTGAGACTGAACCCTAACAAATGCACCTTCGGGGTGAGATTGGGTAAACTGCTGGGGTTTATCGTAAGCGAAAGAGGAATAGAGGTTGATCCTGCTAAAATAAAAGCAATTCAAGAGATGCCGACGCCTAAAACAGAGAAAGAGGTGCGCGGGTTTTTAGGGAGATTAAACTACATCGCTCGGTTCATATCTCACCTAACGGCCACGTGTGAACCATTATTCAAGCTGTTGAAGAAAGATCAAGCTGTAACGTGGAACGAAAATTGTCAAAAGGCGTTCGATAAAATAAAGCAGTATTTGCAGGAGCCTCCTATTTTGATACCCCCAGTGGCAGGCAGGCCCTTGATTATGTATTTGACAGTTCTTGAGGGAAGCATGGGTTGTGTTCTCGGTCAACACGACGAGATAGGGAGAAAAGAGCATGCGATCTATTACTTGAGTAAGAAATTTACAGATTGCGAATCTCGATATTCAATGCTTGAAAAAACTTGTTGCGCGCTAGCCTGGGCCGCCAAGCGTTTGAGGCAATACATGCTGAATCATACAACCATGCTCATCTCGAAGATGGATCCTATCAAATATGTATTCGAAAAGCAGGCGTTATCAGGGAGAATTGCCCGTTGGCAGATGGTCTTGACTGAATATGACATCCAATACGTCTCGCAAAAGGCTATAAAGGGGAGTGTGCTATCTGAGTACTTGGCGGAGCAGCCTATTGAAGAGTACCAATCGATGAGGTTTGATTTTCCTGACGAGGATATCATGTACCTAAAGATGAAAGATTGTGAAGAGCCGTTGTCAGACGAAGGACCAGAATTGGGTTCCAAGTGGAAGATGATTTTTGACGGAGCTGTGAACGCTTACGGTAGCGGAATAGGGGCAATCATCACTACTCCACACGGGTCGCACATCCCGTTTACTGCCCGATTGACCTTTGCAGTTACCAATAATGAGGCCGAATACGAAGCTTGTATAATGGGGCTTGAAGAAGCCATTGATTTGCGAATCAAAAATCTGGACGTATACGGAGACTCAGCTCTGGTGGTGAATCAGATAAAGGGGGAATGGGAGACACGTTAGCCTAACTTGATACATTACATGAACTATGCAAGGAGATTATTGCCTTTCTTTGACAAGGTTGAATTGCATCATGTACCGCAGGCAGAGAATCAAATGGCTGACGCCCTTGCCACTTTGTCTTCCATGTACAAAGTCAACTTCTGGAACGAGGCTCCCAAAATCATTATCTCTCGGCTTGACAGGCCTGCCTTCGTATTTGCTATTGATGAGGCATCTGACGATAAACCATGGTATTTTGATATTCTTAATTTCCTGAAGAATAAAGAGTATCCGGCTGGGGCATCCAGTCAAGATCAGAAGACTCTCAGGAGATTAGCGGGTAATTTCTATTTGAATCCGGATGGTGTCTTGTACAGAAGAAACCACGATTTGGTGCTGCTGCGTTGTGTAGATGAAAAAGAGGCAAAGTTGCTCATGGAGGAGATACATGAAGGTACCTTTGGCACGCATGCTGGTGGGCATGCTATGACGAGAAAGATGCTGCGGGCAGGTTATTTTTGGCTGACTATGGAAACTGATTGTTTCAAGTTTGCGAGGAAGTGCCACAAGTGCCAAATCTATGCTGATAAGATCCATGTGCCTCCGAGTCCTCTGAATGTGATGTCATCGCCATGGCCATTTTCAATGTGGGGAATCGATATGATTGGAAAAATCGAGCCGACAGCTTCTAACGGGCACCGGTTCATCCTAGTAGCAATCGATTATTTCACCAAGTGGGTCGAGGCGGCGTCATATGCAAATGTAACTAAGCAGGTGGTGGCCAGATTCATCAAGAGAGATATCATTTGCCGATATGGGATCCCCGAACGGATAATCACTGACAACGGTTCAAACTTGAACAACAAAATGATGAAGGAGCTCTGTCAGAATTTTAAAATCGAGCATCACAACTCCTCCCCTTACCGACCTAAGATGAATGGCGCTGTCGAAGCGGCCAACAAGAATATAAAGAAGATCGTTCAGAAGATGGTGGTGACCTATAAGGATTGGCACGAGATGCTGCCTTTCGCTTTGCACGGTTATCGTACGACGGTACGTACATCAACCGGGGCAACCCCGTTCTCGTTAGTATACGGAATGGAAGCAGTACTACCATTGGAAGTTGAGATCCCTTCTCTGAGGGTATTGCGAGACGTCCAACTAGATGAGGCAGAATGGGTGAAAGACAGGTTGAACCAACTGAGTTTAATGGATGAGAAGAGGCTAGCTTCTCTAGCATACGGTCGTTTGTACCAGAGCCGGATGAAGAAAGCATATGATAAGAAGATACATCCGCGGAGCTTTCAGACGGGCGACCTTGTGCTGAAAAGGATTCTCCCGCCGCAGGCAGATCACAGGGGCAAGTGGACCCCCAATTACGAAGGGCCATACGTCGTCAGAAAAGTCTTTTCAGGAGGAGCGTTGTTGTTGTCCACCATGGACGGTGAAGACTTTACGTCACCTGTGAATTCGGACGCAGTTAAAAAATACTTTGCTTAAAATTGACCCGCTGGACAGAAAAAAGAGAGTCCGGGCAAAAATGGGGCATCCTGGCGAACCAAAAACAGAATGAAAGGTTCGGGCAAAAGTTAGGGATAAAATTGAAAAAATGTACACCCGCGAAGTTGAAAACCTACACTGGGCGGCTTCGGCAAAAAAGGGTATCCCGGTGAACTGAAAACCCGTAAAGGGCAGTTCACGCAAAAGTTAGGGATTTGAAAAGCAAATGACTGTGGTCCGAATTTGATACTGCATTGAGCATTGGTGCGGGAGACTATACTCGAGAGGTCGATTATCAGATACAATCTCTTCGGAAGTGTGGATACCGGGAAAGCATTAGAGTCAGACGAGTCATAGGAGGATCAGTTCGTGGTGTTCATCTGCATCCCGTTGTCGACATGTGTACAAAATTAATTTGTCAATATATTTATGCTTCTTGTGCATACTTGTATATTTGCTTGGCGTAGCTTCCTCTTTTCAGGAGTTACATCCCGTGTATAAAAGCTCCGCCCATTCAGGGGCCCAATCAATAAAATATGTTATTCAGTATTCGATGCTGGCTCTTTACTGTTTTGTGCATGATAAACGCCTGAGTTTAACGAAACTAGCATGTGTATAACGTCACTGGCCCTTGCCAATAATTGCTAAAACTTTGGATTAACTGGAAATAATGTCATTAACGCTAACCTAAATAGATTTGGTTGCATAGGCTTGTCTTGTCTTGTTTGTGTTGTTGCAGGATTCATAGCCGTATGAAGAGGACGATCAAAAGATTGCAGTAACGAAAGACTTAATCCCCACGCAGGGCATGCATGTTCTTCCTGAAAAAGGATCGAATTCCCCAGCTAGCCGTAGCTTATCCAAAGGACGTGGTCCAGCAAAGTCGTTTATCCTTAGCAGAGTTTGGCGATTTCAAGACTGTAGGCTGTATTCAGACGGTGTATCCCATGCAGAGTTGGTTCAGCCTCAGAAGATTAATATTTGTGAACTGTATTCAGACAGTTTACCCTTTCCCCGCAGGGTCATTTACTCTCCCCTAGCGGAGTCAGTGGGTTTTCCCCAAGAGAATCATCCCATCCTTAGCGGAATTCTCTTCTCAGCAAGTATTTTCATTCCTCCCAGTGGAACTCGAAGATTAAGACTCTCTCCGGCAGAGTTGGTTGTGTGTCCTGGCATTTATTTTGCCAGAATACCGTGAGATATCCGTTCATTCTCCAGCAGAATTCCAATCATACTAGACGCATCTGTTATTCTCTAGCAGAGTTATACCCCCCAGCAGGGCGTTACTTCAATGAGGTGATTGGTATTGAGTTCCCAATTTCCCAGCTGAGTCGACTTCACTCTTCCAGCATTTATTTTGCTGGAATAATTCTGTAGCATCTGGCTATCCCCAGTGGAGTTGGCATTATTTTCAGCATTTATTTTGCTGAAGCAGTTCCTGTATCTCAGCAGTTCGAGTCTGCATAAGCATCGGCATATAGTGTCATATGTGCATCCACCAAATAAAAATGTATATCATTTCCATGTCGATTGGAGCATTGTGTCATTATCAAACACATGCATTTTGAAACATAAACCAGGTTGGCTAACCGTTTGTGTCAAGTATTGTTTCTCTTGCAGGTAGGGAGAGCTCTTGCTCAGATGAATCACCAAACATTCGAGGTCTCGACGTGAGACATTCAATGAAGTGTCAGCTTTGGCATTATTCCCCACAGAGTTATCATGATGAAGTTCTCTTTGTGAATTTCTCGTGTTTTCCCCGCCAGAGTGAGTAGGCAGAATTTCTCCTCATTCCCAAGCAGAGTTGTTTGTCATTAAAGGGTTTCGTGAATCAGAATGTCAGAGGCTGCCGCCGGTTATCAGAACAGGCGTCCGGTAGTTTGGGTTCCAAATATCCCCAGTAGAATCCGCCTCAAAGTTGCGGTAACGTCAATGCTAAGAAGTTTGTGGGTTGGGACCAATGGAGAAAGGAGTCCTAACGTGGACGAAGTTTATTGACAAGTTTTCTTCATGATTAGAAAAGTGGATGTCCTAACGTGGACAGATTGATTTCCTCAAGTTGACGATATGTGCCAGTCCTAACGTGGACAGATTTGATGTCCTGGTATTGATCGAATGTGAAGTCCTGACGTGGATGAAATTGGTTACTCTTCGTGTTGGTGTCCTGACGTGGACCATTTATTTCCAGCAGATAGCTTTATTCGTAATGGTGAAATGGGCGTCCTGACATGGACAAGTTTATAGTTCTTCGTGTCGTCAAGATTGCGAGAGTCCTGACGTGGACAAATTTATCTTTCTTCGTGTTGTTGGCCAAGTGAGTGTCCTGACGTGGACGAGTTTTATTTCCCCAGCAAGTCGAAGATACGCAAGTCCTGACGTGGACAAGTTTTTATCCTCAGCAAGTCAAAAGGTGAGTCCTGACGTGGACAAATCAAGACGAAAAGCGTTTCCTTACGTGGAAAGACTGGAGTCCTTACGTGGACAGATAAAGAGGTATTTCTTACGTGGAAAGAGGAAGTCCTTACGTGGACAAAGCAAGAAGAGAGTTGTTCCTAACGTGGAAAAGTGGGTCCTGACGTGGACGACGTATTCCTAACGTGGAAAGATTGTATTCCTTACGTGGAAAGGGTGGAGTCCTTACGTGGACAGGTTGATATGGTATTCCTTACGTGGAAAAAATGTGAGTCCTTACGTGGATGAATCAGAGGTGTTTCCTTACATGGAAAGAGATGGCATTCCTGACGTGGAAAGATTGTTTCCGAACGTGGAAAGATTGGAGTCCTTACGTGGACAGATCGAATAAAATCGTATTCCCTACGTGGAAAGCTTGGAGGCCTTACGTGGACAGATCAAGAATTTTATTCCTTACGTGGAAGAAAATTGGTTTCCTTACGTGGAAAGAAGACGGGTTCCTTACGTGGAAAGAAGGGAGTCCTTACGTGGACAAATCGGAAAGATTGTGGTTTCCTTACGTGGAAAGAAAGATTGATTCCTTACGTGGAAGAGCGATGTATTCCTTACGTGGAAAGTTTAGTCCTGACGTGGACAGATTTAGAAGAGAAATTGGTTTCCTTACGTGGAAAGAGGTGATTCTTTACGTGGAAAAGAAGAGGTACTCCTAACGTGGAAAGATTTTATTCCTGACGTGGAAGAGTTTAGTCCTGATGTGGACAGATGCAGAAGAGATGATTCCTTACGTGGACGGTGTTATTCCTAACGTGGAAGAGTTTATTCCTAGCGTGGACGATTTATTTCTGACAAGAAGGCAGACGAGCCATCCCCAGCAAAGTTGTTGAAGTTTTTCGTATTAACAAAACAGGAGTCCTCATGTGGATAAGTTTTTCAATGATAGAAGCTTTTTCAGGCTGATGAAAATAATCCCCCGCACGAGATCAGTGGGTTGCTGTAAACAGCTAGATTCAGTCGATGGATATCGTTCCCCAAGCAGTGGTGCAGTTTATTTCTGCGGTTGGCAAATTTCTGGGTTCCTAGTATTCAACCGTCTCGTACCTCGAATGTTTGAAGGCCGGTCGCTCTTCACCCAATCGGGTCCAAGTCGCTTGAATAGGGGCAGCTGTTGCACCCTAAAATTTTCTCAACCTTATTCACTTGGTTTATATTTCAATATCATTAGCATTTGCATATAGGGTCATATACATAGCCTAACCATCTGCATAGCATAGCATAGCAAATCATCCAACAGGGGACCAATCGTTATTCTCATCTCTATGAGCCTATCAAGAGGTTATTATTCAAATTCAATCTCACTCAAGTCATCAGAAAGAATGAGAAAGCTAAAGAAGTCAAATGGATCAAGCAAGCAATCTATCTCCTATCCTGAGGGTGTCTGAGGATCATCAAAGAAATTGTGAGCTGTGGATTGAGCATGAAGAGTATCTATACATCATGGGGGACTTAGAAAGTCATTGGGAGAAGGAGACAAGTCATTGGTGTGATCACAAGAATTGCAGTTGAAGACAGTCAACTAGGGTTTCATCTGGGTCAACTCTAGGTCAACTCCAGGTCAAATGACTGATTGAAAGGCATTAAGGTCTATTGGAGAGATGTGGGGTTCATCATTTGACATGAAGAATAAGGATATGGTGATATGTCAAGAAGAAATCAAGAGAAATCAAGGAGAAGAGGAGTTTCTAAATTAGGGTTTCTGTGTAAAATCCCCTAATTTAGGTCAAATTTCCAAGCAAGATAAGTCAAAATGAAAGCTTCAAATGGGTCCTTGGCCAACATAAAACTTGTAGAGGATCTCAAGACCTTTAATTTGAGTGGTGGAAGACATCAAGGAGATTTATATAACTCAAGTTATGGTCCTTGCAAGTTACAGGTCATCTGAGGTATCTGAAATTTTGTCTGTGAAAGTGACTTGTCTTCCAAGCAACTTTTACCCCTCAAGGAGATTTCAAATGAATTTCTGGTCAACATAAGAATTGTTCCTCATTGTCTTAGCTTTCTATAATGGTATGGTATTCCTTCATATGATTTGTGGAGCTCTACTTATGGTCTTGGCAAGCAAAGGGTATTTTGGTCATCTGAGGATTACAGGTCATTCTTAGCCTATGCCTAAAACTCATACAAGGAAGCTTCAAATGAAAAACTTCACAACATCAAAGTTGCTCAAAATGCCATTTTAAGTCTAGAAAAGAAGTCATGGAAGTTTTTAAATGCATGGAATGAGACTTGACCAAAGTTGGTGGAAAATGACCTAAAAAGGCATATAAGTTGAAAAAGTTGAAATGAAAAATTGGTTTGAGAGATCTACAAATCCAATATGGGTCATACAATATACCAAATTGATTCCAAACATCATTTTAGAGACATTGGTTCAGCCACTTTTTTGAGTTAGGAGTTAAAAATTGGACCTGCTTTGTATTTTTGTTGCTTGCATAATAAGGCAAGTAGGGAAAACTTGGCATAAGTGACTTTTCAAGGCAAGGAACTTGGTTTTTTCACACACACCATGTCAATAACTTATAAGAGGAGATTTTGACACAAATATACAAAGGATGCAAGCATGATATGAGATGTATCAAAGTACCATCACATGAGAATTCCATGAACTTTCCACCACTTTCTAGAATCCTCTAAGATCATTCTACAAACTTCTAGATCTGTCTCTCCTCATCTATATATTGAATTGACGCCATTGGTGCAAAGGGTTGGTGAAAAGAGTGTGAAGAGAGAGTGATATACCATTTTCTCCATTTTTGCAAATCAATCTCAAACTCCATTTTCTTCTTCCTTTCCATTGAATTTTTCTCACCAAATCAATTCCTTGGATCCTACTGAACAAGTGCACATAGATCAAAGTGGCCATTGATTAGTGTTTGAAGGTGTATCTTCCAAAGTACAAGTGAAGCAAATTGGATCCAATCTCACAGTTCAAGCATTATCCATCCAAGATCTTGCAAACAGAAAGATTCTCAGCCATTGAAGACCATTTGTGACAAGTTTCAAGCAGTGGATTGGAGTGTAGACACATCTACCATCACCATTTTTCAGGTTTGCAAAAGCATTTGAATCCCTCTATTTATGCATTATTAGATGAAATGGCTAGGGTAATCATGATTAGAGACCTTAGGTGTGTGATTCCTGAGAGTTAGAGAGGGTTCCATGGAGGTTGTTAGCAGGGTGATGAAACTTTGAGGATCAAGAAACCTTAGTTTAGGGGATGTTAATCATGGTGTATTAGTTTAGAACAATCAGTGCAATGTGGTGAGTGCATTAGTACAGGAATTTGCAAGTTTGGTGAGCTTCCATTGCAGTGTGCAGTTGGTATTTCATGAGGTTCCACCTATCGGGTTTTATCCTAGGGCTAGTTTCATTCCATACTAAAGGCATCATCGTGTTCAGGGGAAAGAAGAGAGCAATTTTGCTCTTTACAAGTCTTGATTTCATGGCCTGAGGAAGGAGAACGAGGAGCTTGAAGATTCATGCATGGAAGCTGAATTTTTGAAACCCTAGCTTCATGATTGGGGACGATGACCACTGACCGTCCGATCACTTCTATTATTTGACATTTTCATCTCATCCAATGGTTGGTATTTGAAGAAGAAAACGGAGGGAAAGACTCAACGTGAAACGCAGCGTTTCACTAAATGTACCACTCTGGGCCTGGATCCAAATTCCTATCCCCACCCCCTTTTTGATAAGCCCAATGGAATACACTTGTTTCAGTTGCTATTTGAACCGAGGGTTTGATCTTTTTTCTTTTATTTTTCAAGTCATTTTCTGAAGCGCACTGGGCCTTGCCATAATGATATTCGCGCCCCCGTTTTATGGCCCATCAGCAATAATAACTGGGCGCCACTGCTATTCAGACCCCCTCCCCCTTTTAATTCATATTTTGTGTTTTTTATTTTCTTTAATATTTTTCTCATCTTTAAAAAATCATAAAAAATAGAAATTTTGATATTTTTAATTCCTTCTTTTTGTGGTAGGTCAATAATTCTGTCTAGAAAAATATCCCATAATAAAATTGGCATTTTATTTTGTTTTAATATTTTTCATGCATTTTTCTTGTAAATAGCATTTTATTAAGTTTAGTTTGATACTCAAATTTGTTGATTTTTGTTCTAATAGTTCCCTTTAGCTTTAGAGTTCATTCTTTTTAGAGTGATTAGTTTAGGACTTCAACTTGTATATAAGATTTAATTCATATTTTTAGGATTAAATTTTAGGTGATTTGAATAGGTGATATCATAGTGATCAAAATTAGGGTTTTAAGTGAGCATAGGTGAAATAGATTAGATTCTTTTAGGAATTTTCATTTGATTTTTGGGGTATGGGACTATAGGGGTTATGGGTATAAGATAGATCCCTTAGAAATTGTTAGGATTCCCCTACTGCTATTAGTATACTGGCTATATTTGCTTGACTGGTGTGGTGTGCCCTCTCTGGGGATTATAATTTGTCTGTGTGGGTATTGGGATTGCTTGGGGATTGGGAGAGCTGAAGACCTGAGATGATGAAGCCATGTGAAGATCAAAGACTGAAGACCAACTTCCAGAGTTGATGAGGATTATCTCTTGCTGGCAGCTGTTGAAGTTTTGTAGGATCTAAGAGTTAGGCAGAGCCCTAGAGTAGACAACTTGATTCTCAAACATGGAAGGTCTTGATTGCCTCCATTCTTCTTTGTGATGCAGAGTCTCTCTAAGACACTCACCCCCTTCCTTTAGAAGGCTTGGTGCTACTGTCTAAGGGATAGAACTCTTGAGAGAAAATATCCTATGTATTGTTAGCAGTCTGTTTGCCACCCTTGGTGGTCAACTAATTGCTTAACACCCAATTCACTCTTGTGATTGATTCCTCAGCTTGGAGATTGAGACTTGAAGAAAAGCCATTGTAGACTGAAGATTGATGACAAAGACCTTGCTTGAAGGCTGTGGAGATGGAGATTGATGCCTGCTGAAGCTTATAGCTGATTGATGAGGACTTGGAGCCAGATGTGATGCAGAGCTGCTGTGGCTATTTATTTGAGCTGTTTAATTTCTGATGTATTGATTGGTTTTCTGGACTGTATTGTTTGCTGTTTACCATGTTGGGTTGAAAGTGAAGTCTGTTCACTTTTGCTTATTGTTTCCTAGGTTCGAGGTTGAGTGGGACTCCCTTGCCTCGCTTGTATTGTTGCATCCATGCATTTTACTGCTTTATTGTATATTTGCTATTGTTTCTGTTTCCGTCTATTTCCTTAGGGTCTCTGTTTCTCTCTGTGCAGGAGAGGAGCATGATAGACATTAGGTCTTAACCCATGCATGATAACATTAGGTTAGTTTGGTTCCCTTTTCAACCGTAGGTTAGAGTTCTGTCTCTTCCTTTCTCAAAACAAACAGAAAAAACACAATAAGATTTCAAACACAATAAAAGACACTTCTTTCTTAAAAGAATGTGAACACATCAAAACGTCATTTTTGTCCGCTTGGACTGTTAATCAGAAAAACCCTTTTTTAGAAGGAGATAAAAACAACCAAGACAGACTTGTGTCGTACGTGGCCCGAACTACGTTTGCTCTGATCTTTCATGCTGTATGAAAGTACGTAGGCATAGGATGCGATATCCTAGCGAGCAACCTTCCCCTCCTTTCCCGTAGGTAGGCGAACTACGTTGACTCTGATTTCTCGTTCCAGACGGGAATACGTAGGCATAAAGTGTGATACTTTGCCGAGTCATTTTATTTTCTCTTTAACCCCTGACCTGTAGAGTAGATAGAATAACAATCCATACCCGAAAACAAGCGTGGATCCCGTCGAGTACGACGGGCGTGAGGGGTGCTAATACCTTCCCCTTGCGTAACCGACTCCCGAATCCAGGTTTTGGTTGCGATGACCATTCCTTTCCCCGTTTTGCGGTAGGTTTACCTCGAGCGTTTCCTTTCCCTCCGTTGGGATAAATAACGCGCGGTGGCGACTCTTCTGTTCAGCCGGCGCCGATTTTCGCAGTAGCGACACCTGAGTGCCAGTGCTGATAATAAGAAGAAGTCTGAATCTAGTGCCAGTGCCAGTGCCAGTGCTGATATAAAGAAAGCCTATCAAGGCAGCACATAACATCAGCGAGTACAAGATGAATCAACAGCGTGACCTCAGCCAACAAGCCTGGTGATGGTCAGCATACAATCAATGATCCAAACAAAAGGAATACAAATGGTCAAGTACGGCCACGGGCGCGATACTCTTCTAACAACTCCTTCGTTTCTGGATGATCAGGCAAAGTGAGCAACCCTTCGACGAGTAATTCCCTCTGCATAATGGTGTACTGAAGACCTTCAACCGAACCTTCCCATGCTCCTTCGCCGAAGCAATCTTCTAGCTTCCGCTTCTTGGACTCAAACGTTAGTTTGCCCTCCTTCAGGTTAGCGAGAGCTTTGTTGAGTTGGCCTTCGGCGGCGTATCTGCGAGCGGTTTCTTCATCAAACCTCTTCTCACTGTCCCTCACCTGGGCTTCCAGCTTGGAGATCCGCAGCATCAGCTTATCCTCCCGCTCTTTCCTGGTGGCCAGGGAAGCCTTCCAGTGCTGGTTGAACTTGGATATCCTTCGATACGCCTCGTCCAAGTGCTGCTTCTTCGTAGCCAGTACGTCGTTGACAGCTTTAAAGTCTTGACCCATGCGCTCACGCTCGGCTATCTGCTTAGTCAGGTCTGTCCCTAGCCAGTTCACCAGCTCTGTCTGCCTTTTGAAGGAATGAACGGCTTCGTTCCTCTCGCTTCGAAGCTGAGCCAATTCCTTCTCCAGTGCCTCATTTGCCCGCTTCAATTCATCCCGCTCAGCCAACACCTGATTGTGCTGCTGAATGGGCACAGTAGTAGGCTCTTCAATCATTGGAGGGCTTTCTGGCTTGGCATGAGAAAACGGCATCCCTATAGCATCTACTCTGGCTCTGATCCAAGTCAAATACGGAGGGTATGCATGATTGTTGCTTTTTCCCAGCAAAGGTTTTCCTCGCCTACTGATACCATTCCACGCGCGCTGAAGCTTGGACAACAGATCCCCCTCTAGAAGACTAGTGAGGTACAGAGATTCCTGTACCTCTTCATCCTTCGGCGGAGTTCTCAAAGCATATGCGAACTGTCAGACCAACAACGACGAATTGTAGTTTATACAGCCCTTCCTGCCTATCAAAGGCACATTTGGAAACCTGCTGCAACTGAAGATCACCTCAATACCCAACCTATCTCTGTCGAACCAGTCAATATCCTCTGCAGATAAACTCATCAGACGCTCGGACCATTCAGCTGTGGCTGTAGACGAGACAAAAGGACCCCTCTTGGGCAGATGACTATCAAGCCATTTATAAAGCAAGGGTACGCAGCACGAGACGTTCTTGCCCCTCCTGTTCTCGTTTTTGTAGTGGATAGAATGGTAGACATCTCCGATCAAGGTAGGGACTGGATTCCCTGAAGCAAAGATGTGAAACGCATCAAAGTTTACAAAATCGGGCATATTGGGGAACAAAATGATGCCATATATGCACAGAGCGAGGATGGCATTGAACGCGACCCAACATCCGTCTTTGGCGCACTGCTGAGCCTTTCCCACTAGAAACTGCAAGGAGAACCCGGGAACCTTGTTCCAACTAGTCAACACCAACTCGGAGGCATCCAGATGAAGTGAAGGGGCTAAACCAACCAGATCAGGCTCAATATCCATATGAACAAAAGGCATCTGCCTCTTGATAGGCACACCTAACAGATCAGCATATTCCTCTAGCGTAGGTGCGAGAACAAAATCCTGAAAAGTGAAACATCTCAACGGAGGATCATAGAACTGCAGCAGAGCATGCAACCCATTCACCTCGAACGCAGAAGGTTTATGAACTAAACTGAGCAACCTGCCGTAAGATTTTCTGAACTCATCCCTTACAGAATCATCTGCTAAAGCTATCAAACCAGTCAACTTAACCACATCGGGGGCAGGGAACTTGTAAGCCACGGTCTTCCTCAGAGAGCCCATAACAATACAATAGGAGGCAAGAAATCCTGGATCGGGGAAAACGGTACCTGTAACACAGACACACGTTAATGAAATGCAAATGAGTATGCAAACTAATGCAAAATGCAATCATGCAATAGGAGATCAAGGAAACTGCTGTGGAGATTCTGTATCAATAGAACCATAATCTTGCTCTATCAAGAACAACCACTGCATCTGATAAGAAGAAAACCCTGGTATCGGACCACAAATCTGCTCTGCCAAGAACCACCATCTGATAGGGCCATATACATAGGATCATAATTCTGCTTTGTCAAGAACAAATGTCTGATAATAAGGACCTCTGATGTAGGACCCCGAAATATGCTCTGTCAAGAACAAACATACATCTGCTGATGAGATCTTCAGACCCCAAATCAAAAATCTGCTCTATCAAGAACAAACAACATCTGCTGATGAGATCTTCAGACCCCAAATCAAAAACCTGCTCTATCAAGAACAAACAACATCTGCTGATACGATCCTCTGATCCAACAAAACTGATTCGCTGTCAAGAAAACCAGGTGGTCTGAAGGTCAAAGTTTCCTGCAATGAACCCAACCCTGCTCACAGGTATGGACCTAAACTGACTCAAGTTCGGCATCCTATGCGTTCATCAGCGTCACAAACATTCAAGAGGGGTGATATGATACCCAGAAGGTGTGGCATCACCAGCTCATGAAGCAGCCTCACTCGACTGAATCACAAATGATCGGTCCCCAGAGTCGACAATCCACCAAACCAGCAACCGTCTCAACCCAAAGGGTTGAAAGAGAAGCCAACCGGGAGAACCTCGTCTGAGCGTGGATTTCATGAGACACTAGTGCCTGCAAAGCAAGCACGCGCCCACTAATTTCCACAACTAATGCTATGGTGCACTCAAGCCTGGGTCTGGCTTCTCACTCATCAGAATGCCCCTCCCACAACAGCATAGATAATCATATCATACTGAAAATAAAATGCGGGAAGTAAAATGTGAGAAATAAAATGCGATAAATAAACGCAACCCAACAAGTAATCATACAAGCGCTAGGATTGACTCGCACAGGGGAACCGGAGAACCAGAGATTCTGCGTTCGATCCCCAGCAGAGTCGCCAGCTCTCGCTTACGCGAAAATAAGGTGCCGGCACAACAGAAGAGTCGCCACCTTTCGTTATTTATCCCTCGGAGCGGGAAAGGGAACGATCGGAAAAACCTGACGAAGAAGGGTAAGACAAGGTCGTCGCAACCATTGTCTGGGTTCGGGAGTCGGTTACGTAAGGGGAAGGTATTAGCACCCCCCACGTCCATCGTACTCGACGGGATCCACGCTTGTTGTGTTTACTTGGACGGGTTGGTTTAGTCTATCTACCTATCAAGGCTGGTTTAAAACAGAAAAGAAACTGACTCGGCAAAGCGTCGCGCTTTATTCCTACGTATTCTCATCAGAGAATGAGAAATCAGAGTCAACATAGTTCGACCTACGACGGGTTATGGGGGAAGGTAGCTCGCCAATACATCAGTACTGTGCCTACGTACTCTCAACAGGTATGAGAGATCAGAGCTTACGTAGTTCGGGAAACTACGCTTCATTTCCTGTCTTTTACGAAAGAAGTGTTTTTTATTGTGTTTGCAATTTCAATCGCACTAGAGACTATGACCTGAGAGTGAACGCGTCGCATGTCACCCAAAGAGTACCATACTAAACATCCGGACTGTGGAAAAGAAACTCTCCCACAATCCTTTCTCAGATAGCTTAAGGCTCGTAACGTACGAAAGAAATCATTCATGATTACTATATCTTAAGCTGTTTTGAGATGAGAAGAGAACAGGCCCAACTAGGAGGGAGACTATCAAGTCCTACTGTTGTCATGCCAAGGATTCATCCTATGGTTGAGGTTTGAACAGGGAACTCCTAGAAGTTGTCATGCATAGGTTTCAACCTAAAGTTCTATCATTAATTCCTTATCAAAGGAAATGAGAGTCCTAAGGGATCACGTCAATGATACACCGAAACAGACAAAGCATCATCTTAACAGTAAAATGCATGCAATGCAAGTGAGGGAGGAAATGTGTGTGGGGCATCAGCCTCCACAAGCTCATCTCGACCTCAAGCCAGAATGAATAACAGTAATCATATTGAAATAAAATATGCTATCAAGCAAGATACAGTAAACTGCAATCATACAGAAGAAATGAAAGTCATGCTATCAAGCAAAATAAACCACATGGGCAAGGGAGCTGGGCTCTACCGAATACCCGCAAGCAAAGCCACACAGTAATAGTACAAGCAGAGGGAGCAACTCAACCTCTAGTGCAATCATGCTCCTAGATTCTACTTAGTCTAGATATGAACTTATTCTAATACATCAAGCAAGTCAAACAAAACACATCAATACAAAAAAGAGAAAAGAAAAGAAAGCAGATCAACTCCTCTCTCAACTTCAAGCTTCAGCTCTTCCAACAGCAACTCAGTCTTCAGACTTCCATCACTCTTGACAAATATCAATTTGCTTTTCCAAGTTTCAACCCTTCAACATAAGTTTCAACTTATTCTCTCTTCTCTAAGCTTCAGCTCCTTGATCAGTTCCACCTTCAGGCTTCACCATTAACCACAAGTATCAACTTGATCTCCTTCAGGATCTCCAAGCTTCAAAGTAAGTATCAACTTATCCTTTGTTCTTCAGGCTTCAGCTTTTTAGTCAATCTCAATTGAATCCTCTTCCTAAGTACCAACTTAGTCCTCAAGCTTTCAAGCTCCCTCTGTCTCAACTTGGTCTCTTTTACCTGCAAGCCTCAGCTTCTCAGAGTAATCTTCAATCACTTAGAAGTGTCAATTTCATCCTTCAGTCTTTAAGCATCAGCTCTTCCTTCAGTCTTTACTGGATCTTCAAGGGGTCTTCAAGTATCAACTTGCTCTTGTTGCTCTTCAAAGCTTCAGCTGGAATGGCAATACTCATGGAATCATCCACTTCTACACTCTTCAATGAAGTCTTCATCTTCAAACTCAAGCTCAACATCTCTCAAGATACTCAAACCAGGGGAAATCACTTAACTGGATAAGCTAGGGTGTTAAACTGCTTATTGACCACCCAAGGTGACCTATAAGGGTTTAACATCAAAAGAATGGTTCCCTCAAAGGTTCTACTTCCCTGGTACCATCACTTATCCCTCCAAAGGAGAGAGGTGAATACCATGGAAGGACTTTGAATCATAGGGAGGAATGGAGGTGAAAGATACCATCCATGTTTAAGAAAGAAGTTAACTAGGTCTAAACTCTTCCTAATTCCTAACCCTAAAACAACAACAAAACAAACAAGATTCAGCTCTCAAGCTCCTCAATCAATCTTCAAGTCTTCTACTATGCTCCTCAATGCTCCTCAAAGCAATACCAAGCTCACCAAGCCCACAAAGCAAAGCAAACAAAAATACAAGCCCACAAGGGCAACACAAACAATTATCAACTACAAAAATCATCTAAAAATAGTATACTACTATATTAAAATCTAATATAATTCCTAGGGGATCCTACATATCTATCCTTAATACCCTTATATGTCCCAATGTCTAACTTGACCTAGAAACCCAAAATTCTAGTGTTATTGTGGACCTATGTTAAGGATTGACCTAATTCTACACAACCTAAAGTCACCTAATCAAAACTAATCAAAAATTCATCACAAAATTATGGAATAAATCCAGGGGGGAGCTAAAGTCCTAATCTAACTATCCTAAAAAGAATAGCCTAAAAATATGAAGGAAACTAGCTAAAACAAATTCTACAAAACCATGTATCAACATAAAAGAATTAAAATGCTATTAAAAGAGAAAATACACAAAAAATATTAAAAATGCAGTAAATGCAAATATTTTGATTTTATAATTTTCTAGACATGAACATGAAATGGGAGAAAAAATCCCCATGCAAAAATCATTAATTTCCTATTTATTATGATTTTTCAAAGATTGAAATAAAATGGAGAAAAAGAGATTAAAATAAGAAATGTTTGGTGTGAATAGCAACTATGTTCAGTTCATTTTTCATATGGGCTTAAAATGGGGGTGCAATTAGTGAGGCGCGCTAGGCCCAATTTTCATCAGAAATTAAATCAAAAACATAAAGAAAATGAAAAAGCAACGGTGTGAAAAGTAATGAAAATCAGTACAAAATAAACATGGGCCATGATCTGGGGTGTGATTAGCAATCCAGCCCAAATCCCTTTTAATGAAACGATGCGTTTCATGCTCTTCAGATTTTCCCTCTTCAAGCAAGATTGAATTTCAGCCGTGGGATCCAAGTCTTAGTCAATGGGTCTAACATGATCTGATGGCCACGCCTTCTTCTTCTTCCTCTAGCTAGGGTTCTAATTGAAACATCCATGGAAGCAGAGCTTCAAGCTCCATCTTCATCAAACTCGAACCTCATCAATTCTCCATGAAAAACCAAAATTCCAAACCCTAATCTGTCCAGAATTCCATGCTGAATCTAACCATGGTCTTGAAATCAATTGAAACATCCTAAATCTCCAAACCCGATCCAAGATCAATGACATGCTCAAACATCAACTTCAACAATTCTTGCAATTAACTACCTCATATTGATCACCAACTCACACTGATTGATTCTTGACATCTAATTCATGCTATAGCTCACCATAACTCGAGTTCTTGGTCCAAACAAAAATGGTGCCATCCACTGAAACCTCACCAATTGCTCTCAAACTTCTCAAAATCCATCTCCTATTGGTCTCTAAACGTTCTAACCTAACAATTCTTGCTAACTATGCCTAAATCATGGTGTAGAAGAAAAGTTACTAACCTGTTGAATCTTGATTAACAGATGGTGTAAACCTTCATTGCAAGCCTTCAAACTCTTCAGAATCGATCCTTGAATGAAGATCTTGCTACTGTTTGCAAAAGTTTTGATGGAGAATGCTTGAATCTCAAAATTCGATGGTGACTTGCAATCTTGAAAATCCAATTGCCAACTCTTCAAATCTCCATGGTTTTGCTCTCAAATTGGTCTGCACAGCTTCACTATGATCAGAGAAATGTGTTTAGATTGAAAGAATGAGTGGAATTGAATCAGAATGTGGATTTTGCTTTCAACTTGCAATGGAAGCGAGTGAAATGGATAACTCTCTATTCTCTCAAATCTTACACCAACCTTGCATCTGAGCAAGTTTTATACATTATATAGAGTGGTTTAGAATCTTCTAGAACCATCTGGAACCATCCAATGAGAAATTGGAATTCTCATGTCATGAGTTTATGAATTCACTTCTTCTCACATATCATCTCATGACATAGCTCTTGCAGCAACTTGCCTTGGCTTGAAATTCTCCCTAAATGAGATATAGGATGTGTTAAGATACTTAGCAAGCTCATACATGGCCTTTCCTTATGTTTTGCATTTGAACCTTAAGATGCAAGCAACCAATTTCCAAAGCAGCCCCATGATCTAGGCTTCAAATCAAAATTGTGGCTGAACCATTGTTTTTAGAATGTCTTTTAGATTCAAAATGACCTATTATATGCCATGGCTTGGATGTGTAACTTGGGATTTCCAATTTCCAATTTCAACTTATTTAACTTATGTCTCCATTTTAGGTCATTTTTATCACTTTTTGCTACAAGCCTTTTTAACATCTCATGACCTCCCTACTAGCCTTAAAACATCATTCTAAGCAAGTTTGATGTTGAAGATTTTTCCATTTGAAGCTTTGAAATAGGAGATATGGCCTTATGCTTGAAATGACCTATAACATCCAAATGACCAAAATGCCCTTGACTTGCCAAAGCCATAAGTTGAGTTCTACAAATCCTATCAAGGACTTCTAGTACTCTCTAGAAATCTAAGAAGCTGAGGAACAACATTCATGTTAACCAAGAGTTCATAGGAATCATCCTACTTGGGCAAAAGTTGGATGCAAGTTGGGTGACTTTCAAGGACCCAGATTCACATACCTCAGATGACCTGTAACTTGTCAAAGTCATAACTTGAGCTCTACAAATTCTATCAAGGACTTATAGTACTCAAATTAAAGCTAAGAACAAGATCTACAACATTCATGTTGGGTGTGAGATGAGATGACAATCACATCTTGGGCTAAACTGCCTTGAAGATAGGGATCAAACTAGGGGATTTTACACTGTCAAGCCTTAGAAACCCTAGCTTAAAACTTCTCAAACTCCTCAATCATGATGAGTTGGTCTAGGAATCATCCTTATAGTATCTCAATGCATCAATCCATGATCACATGGCTCTTGAATCAGGTCTCAACCCTCTCCAAATCATCAGTTGACCTAGGGTTGACCCAGTCAAACCCTAATTATACCGCTCATGGCTGAGTCTTCTGAATCTTGTACAATGACCTCTCTAGGCCTCATGATGGCTTTCAAGACATCTCATAAGCTCTCTCAAAGCTTCAAGTCCATCGTCATAGCCTCAGAATCATCTGAGGGGCTCCCACAACTCTCAAGTTATGAGGCACACAACCTTGGTTTCAACCAATCTTTCTGAGGATATCTTAACTTCTCTGACAAGGATATCAACCCTTAATCATCTGAATAGCCTTCTTGGCTAGCTTCAAAGTCTCATATAACTCTTGCTGGGTAGTCATACCTCTTGATCTACTGCACTCATATCAATGAGAAGCAGATGCTCATGCTAGTGAACACAAGTTAGGTACATAAATGTTGGTCAAATTTTGGGGTGCAACAGCTGCCCCTATTCAAACGGCTTGAACCTGACTGGGTGAGGCGAATGGCTCTCAGCCAATCGAGGTGCGAGACGGTTGAATACCGATAAACCCGGAAATTTGCCAACTGCACAAGTACACAATACTCTGATGGGAACAAATCTTCGAAAACTGAAATAATAGCTGCACGACAACTAGCTGGATAATTGGTCACACGGTAACTGGTAATACATAGTCGATCATGCCATCAGGCATCACGATTCCTCGGGACTCTTCAGGTCAACCATCAGGTTGATCATGCCATCAGGCATTCAAAGAAAATTGTCGGGCATCAGCCGGACTTCATCAGGTCAACAATCATGTTGATCATGCCATCAGGCATTCAAAGAAAACCGTCGGGCATCAGCCGGACTTCATCAGCAAGTCGGGAATGGAATTTTTGGTCAATCATGACCCAATTGGGAATATCCAAACCTCTGCCATCAGGCACTCCGCATCAGCTGAGAGAACTGCTTCATTAACACGGTCGGACTTCAATCATGAAGTCTTCAGGGGAAGTTTCAACTTCGCTGCTCAGAAACCTGCTGGGGATGACGCATCTCCGCTGGGGATTCTGGAGAACTATCAAGTAACTCCGCTTCGAAGATCCAGAAATCATTCTAGATGAATCAACTCTGCTGAGGACTTCAAGAATCATCTTGGATGAATAACTCCGCCGGGGACTTCAAGAATCATCTTGAACCGATAACTGTGCTGGAGCTTTCAGGAATCATCCTGAGCAAACACTCTGCCGGGGACTTTAAGTATCAACTTGAGCAACCACTCTGGCGACTGTACTGAGATCTTAAGAATCATCTTAAGCAAACGACCCTGCTGGGGAATTCAAGAATCATCTTGAACCGAAGACTTCGCTGGGGACTTCAAGAATCATCTTGAGCAAGCGACTTCGCTAGGGAGATTTCAGGAATCATCCTGAGCAAGCGACTCTGCGGCGGAACACCTGCAAAACAAGGATGGTAACAACCTAGATCACGTTTATTATGCGTATGCTTCGGCAATGGTGCAATGCTCCACACGGTGGAAATGCTATGCGTTTATGATAAATGCTATGCAGTTATGCACAATGATGCGATTCCGTCAGCAAAATAAATGTCGAAGGGGAATCCTCCTGTCAAGGAGAAAGAACCACTCAGATAGAGGACTTATCCTGCTGAGGAGAGCAAGGTCACGCCAATCTCAATTGGACTCCGCAGGGGACACAACTTTAGTTGACTGCCGCAGGGGGACGAAGCTCTACGAGAACCTGGACCTGCTGAGGGAAAGCGATATCAATCGCGGGAATGACTGCACGACCTTCACGGCTACTTCCCTGGGAATAACGACTCCGGTGGGGAAATGCAACATCAACTATTCAACACTCTACTAGAGAAAACCAATCATGGCTTGAGCAGCTTCCAAGGACTCGGCTCTCTTGGGTATCTGCAAACTCGGCTGAGGAAGGAGAAATCATTCTGCTTGCTGGAGAGAGTACGACTCTGGTGGGGAATCTCAATTCCGCTGGGGACTTCAGTCTTGCACCATCAGTTGCTGCACACTTCAGTGAACGAATAGTTTCCTACGAGACCTGCACTTGTGACTCGGTGCCGGGGGATGAACACGCGCTTCAGCGCCTGTCTCAGCTGAGGAGATGACGTTCCTTCAGGATGCATCTGATTGGGGGAGAGAATCTTCTCTGCCTGGGGAGACATATCAATGCTCACGATCTCGCGTTCAGACTCTGCAGGGAGAGGCTACTGAACTCTGCTGGAGGAGGAGGAATCATCCTGCTTCAGGGATGCGCATGGCGCACTGTCTGGAATATGCTACACCTGTAACAACACAAACAAACAGACAAGATACCCTTCTCAAAGGGACCTATCAAGGTTATTATCTCATGACAATGTTCAAGTAATTCATTTTTTCAACAATCAGTGGCCTAGGCCAGTAAGTTTATGTATGTGCATTTTATCAAAAACATCAGCGTTCTTTTTTCGCAAACAAAACAGATAAATGCTAGACCGGCAAACAGAATTGCTAAATAGTATGCATTTTATTGATAACGAACCCCTGAATGGGTACAAATGTTTTACAACAGATGCAAGCTCCTGGAATGAGGAAGCCGCGCAAAAATAAAACATAAATATACATCAGTATATACAAATGTCGGCAACGAGGCGTAGACGAGCACCATGAGTTGATCCCTCTATGACCCACTCGACTTCGATACTTCTCCAACGCTTCAGCTTCAGAAGAGATTGATTCAGATAAACGGCCCTCAGGTCTTCCAAACCACTAAACAATGAAAGTCCACACGCGGAACGCAGTCATTTGCTTTTTCAAATCCCTAACTTTTGCGTGAACCGCCCTTTGCGGGTTTTCAGTTCACCGGGATACCCTTTTTTGCCAAAGTCGCCCATCCGGGTTTTCGACTTTGCGGGTGTACATCTTTTTAATTTATATCCCTAATTTTTGCCCGAACCATTTTCATTTTTTATGGTTCGCCGGGATGCCCCATTTTTGCCTGGACTCTCTTTTTACTGTCCAGCGGGTCGCTTTCAAGCAAAGTATTTTTTAACTGCGTCCGCGTTCACCGGGGATGCAAAATCTTCATCATCCATCGTGGATAACAACAAAGCTCCTCCCGAGAAGACCTTGCTGACGATGTACGACCCTTCGTAATTCGGAGTCCACTTGCCCCGGTGATCGGAGTGTGGAGGAAGAATCTTCTTTAGGACGAGATTACCCGTCTGAAAGCTTCTAGGACGCACCTTCTTATCATAAGCTTTCTTCATTCGGCTTTGGTACAGACGACCAAACACAATCGATGCTAACCTCTTCTCGTCCATCAGGCTGAGTTGGTTCAGTCAGTTCGTAATCCATTCTGCCTCGCCGAGTTTCACATCAACCAAAACTCGCAAAGAAGGGATCTCCACTTCTAACGGTAGGACTGCTTCCATACCGTACACCAAGGAGAAAGGAGTTGCCCCGGTCGACGTACGTGCCGTCGTACGATAACCGTGCAGTGCAAATGGCATCATCTCGTGCCAATCTTTGTAGGTCACAACCATCTTCTGAACAATCTTCTTTATGTTCTTATTGGCCGCTTCAATGGCGTCATTCATCTTCGGCCGGTAAGGAGACGAGTTGTGGTGTTCAATCTTGAAACTCTGGCACAGCTCCTTCATCATCTTGTTATTCAGATTCGAACCATTATCAGTAATGATCCGCTCGGGAATTCCGTAACGACAGATGATGTCCCTCTTTATGAATTTAGCCACCACCTGCTTGGTCACATTAGCATACGAGGCTGCCTCCACCCACTTGGTGAAGTAGTCTATAGCTACTAGAATGAAGCAATGACCGTTAGATGCAGTGGGCTCGATCTTGCCTATCATGTCGATGCCCCACATGGAGAACGGCCACGGGGAGGACATGACATTCAACGGGCACGGCGGCACATGAACTTTATCAGCATAAACCTGACATTTATGACATCTCTTCGCGAATTTAAAGCAATCCGATTCCATTGTCAGCCAGTAGTATCCTGCTCTCAGGATCTTTCTCGTCATAGCATGCCCACCGGCGTGCGTACCAAATGTGCCTTCATGGACTTCTTCCATGAGCATACTCGCCTCTTTCTCATCTACACATCTGAGTAGCACGAGATCGTGGTTTCTTTTATACAACACTCCATCAGGATTGAGATAAAAATTTCCAGACAGCCTCCTCAGGGTCTTCTTATCCTGGGTTGACGCACCCGCAGGATACTCCTTAGTCATAAGGAAAGTCTGGATGTCATGAAACCATGGCTTGCCGTCGGCGGCTTCCTCGATTGCAAAGACGAATGCAGGTCTATCAAGACGAGAAAGGACAATTCTTGGAGCCTCATTCCAAAAATTGACTTTATACATTGAAGCCAACGTGGCTAAGGCATCAGCCATTTGATTCTCCGCTCTGGGCACATGATGGAGTTCCACTCGATCAAAGAACGGAAGTAGCCTTCTGGCATAATTCATGTACGGCACCAAATTCGATTGGCGAGTCTCCCACTCCCCTTTAATCTGGTTGATCACAAGCGCCGAGTCACCATATACGTCTAGGTTCTTGATTCTCAAATCAATTGCCTCCTCTAGACCCATAATGCATGCTTCGTACTCCACTTCATTATTGGTGACTGGAAACGTCAGTCTCGCAGTGAACGGGATGTGGGATCCGTGGGGAGTCGTGATGATCGCCCCTATGCCACTTCCGTAGGAATTAACCGCCCCGTCAAATATCAATTTCCACTGGGATTTCCTATCTGGCCCCTCGTCGGGCAACGGTTCATCGCAATCCTTCGCTTTGAGAAACATGATATCCTCATCAGGGAATTCAAATTTCATCGGCTGGTAATCCTCGATCGGCTGTTCGCAAGGTAATCAGACAATACGCTTCCCTTAATGGCCTTCTGGGACACGTACTGAATATCGTATTCCGTCAACACCATTTGCCATCTGGCAATCCTGCCCGAAAGAGCCTGCTTCTTGAAGACGTACTTGATCGGATCCATCTTCGAAATTAGCATGGTGGTGTGATTGAGCATGTACTGTCGTAAACGTTTGGCAGCCCAGGCTAGTGCACAACACGTCTTCTCCAGCATCGAGTAGCGAGATTCACAGTCCGTGAATTTTTTACTCAAGTAGTAAATGGCATGCTCCTTTCTGCCCGTCTCGTCGTGCTGACCGAGAACACACCCCATACTATTCTCAAGAACTGTCAAGTACATGATTAATGGCCGTCCAGCCACTGGGGGTATCAATATTGGAGGTTCCTAAAGATACTGCTTTATCTTGTCGAATGCCTTCTGGCAATCCTCATTCCAGATAATCGCCTGATCTTTCTTTAACAGTTTGAACATCGGTTCACACGTGGTCGTGAGCTGAGAAATAAACCTTGCAATGTAGTTTATTCGGCCCAGGAAACCACGAACTTCTTTTTTTGTTCTTGGCACTGGCATCTCTTGTATCGCCTTTATTTTCGCAGGATCAACCTCGATGCCTCTTTCACTCACGATAAACCCCAGCAACTTTCCGGACCGTACTCCGAAAGTACATTTGTTAGGATTCAGCCTCAACCTGAACTTCCTAAGCCTCTCAAAAAGCTTCAGCAAATTGACCAGATGTCCCTCCTCCGTTTGGGACTTCGCAATCATGTCATCAACATAGACTTCAATCTCATGATGAATCATGTCATGAAACAAAGTTATCATTGCTCGTTGGTAAGTGGCCCCTGCGTTCTTCAGACCGAAAGGCATTACCTTATAGCAAAATGTTCCCCAGGGAGTGATAAACGTCCTTTTCTCCATGTCCTCAGGCGCCATCTTGATCTGGTTGTAGCCGGAGAAGCCATCCATGAATAAAAACACGGAGAACTGGGTTGTATTGTCGACCAACACATCGATATGAGGCAGCGGGAAATCATCTTTAGGGCTTGCCCTATTCAAATCCCGATAATCGACGCACATGCGTACCTTACCGTCCTTCTTCGGTACAGGCACTATGTTGGTGACCCACGGAGGGTAAGTAGTGACCGCTAAGAAGCCAGCATCAAGTTGTTTCTGCACTTCTTCTTTGATCTTAACGGCAATATCTGGTCTCGTCCTCCTAAGCTTCTGCTTAACGGGAGGGCAATCTTCTCGCAGCGGCAAGTGGTGGACCACGATGTCCGTGTCAAGTTCGGGCATATCTTCGTATGACCAAGCAAAGACGTCACTATACTCTCTTAGCATCTCGACCAATCTCTGCTTGACATCACCCTGCAATGCAGCCCCTATCCTGACGTTTCTGGCGAGTTCTTCAGAACCCAGATTCACGATCTCAATCTCCTCCTCATGAGACAGAATAACTTTCTCCTCTTGTTTCAACAAGCGGGCCAATTCCTCAGGAAGGTCTTCGTCTTCGTCAATCTCTTCTTCGGCTTGATAGATCGGGCAATCGAAGTCGAAGTGAGCCGTAGAAGGTCCAGAGTCGATGTCATCTGTTATGTGGATCCTGCAATAACAAGGGTTAAGTTTAAAACAAGGATGTGCAGGTTAGCACAAACCCCATTGCCATTTTACTGTTTTTCAAAACAAATATAAAACAGGAATAACAGAGATCACAATATTTGAATACGAAGAAAACGCCTTTGATTTATTAACAAAATGCATGTACATAATCCAACAAGGCCCTGACAATAAAACCACCATGCCCCGGGTAGGACATAGGGTTGTACAATGATTGGAAAAAAAAGTAAATCATTACTCTTCGCTTGTCATTTGGATGATATCCTTGACGGACCAGTTGGTGAGGCTCTCGCCTGGCTTGCTTGGCTGGATCCAAGAGTCGAGGTCACAGTCGTTATCCCCGCTGTCTTCAGACACCGCGTTGATGCTTTCGAAAATCACTCCGCCACTGGTAAACTGGATCGGCCCTTTACCTCGAGACGCACTGCTAGCCGAAGAAGAAGCTTCAGCTCCAGGAGAATATCCCAACCCAAACTTATCCTGCTTGTTGGGTATCTCCAAAATTCGCCCCCAGCTTGGGGTAGATCCGGCTTGGACAACGGCCCGAGCTTCCTTGAACGAGGAGAGAGTCATCTCTGGCTTTTCCGCGACCACAGGAGCTACGTCCTTCACTTTGACAGCTTCGAACGCTTTGCATAGAGTTTCATGGATTTCTCCATCCATTTCAACATACTTAAAGGATGACAAATGGCTCACCATTATGTCCTCCTCGACGCAAACGGTTACGATGCTTCCTCCGACAGCATATTTGAGCTTCTGGTGCAACGTGGAGGTCACGGCACCAGCAGCATGGATCCACGGCCGACCCAAGAGGCAACTGTAGGCAGGCATGATGTCCATAATATAAAAGACCGCGTTGAACGTTTCCGGACCGACTTGGATCGGCAGGGTCACCTCCTCGAAAACGTGGCGTTTAGTTCCGTCGAACGCCTTCACAACCAGATCACTGGGTGTGCAGATCACTCCACGAGTATCCAACTTCATTAACATCTTCTTCGGAAGAACATTAAGTGACGAACCCGTGTCCACCAACACGTGCGACATGATCGTGCCCTACACTCTATCGAGATGTGCAGGGCGCTATTGTGATTCCTCCCTTTTGGCGTCAACTCTAAGTCTGTGAAACCTAGCCCATTTCCAGCATTAACGTGGGCTACAACCTCTTCTAGTTGATTCACCGATATTTCTCGCAGTACATATGCGGCGTTCAACACCTCCAGCAGCGCGTTGCGGTGTGCTTCAGAACACAGCAACAGGTTGAGAATGGAAATCTTCGAGGGTGTCTGATGGAGATGATCTAAAATCTTGTAGTCGCTCTTTTTAATCAACCGCATAAACTCCTCGGCATCTTTAACAAGCAAGTCTTTTTCTACCCCACATGGGGCCTCTTCAACGACTTTACCTTTCCCTTTATCGGCCGCATCAGCTCTGACCGATTTATCCGCCACGACCTCTGGTGGTGCAAACACTCTTCCACTGCGAGTAATACCACTGATTCCCGCAAGATCCTCCACAGACGACCCATACGGTTCCAGCTTCAACCTTTGTCCGTTGCAGTAGACTTCAGCCTCATAATGCCACGGAACGGCGTTAGTGCTCTCGAAGGGTATTGGCCTAGCTTTGGTGATAGTGATTGTGGGCGGTCTGGGCGCAGAAATGGTTATCGGCCGGCGAGGGATGGTGATGGTGGCGACTTCATCGGCCTGCTTCAGCACTACCTCTCCTGATCCACTTTCAGCCCTCCAGCTAAACTGCAGAATCCCTTCAGTCATCAGACTTTGAATTCCTTCTACCAACTGCTCGCATCCATCAGAACATGTGGCACAGTCCATACATAGCTCTCCGCAACCTGGAAAGAACCCTCTTTTCAACAACTTAGCTTTAACGAAGCTAAGCGGCGTCCTCAGATCTTTGACGTCAGTCAACAAATCTGCACTCTCTTCTTCGATAATGGCGTTCACTCTGCCTCCCCTATGATTCGACATAGGATTCTTCGTGACATTAGGCACATTATCGGAGAAGTTAATGATCTTGGCGTCTACCATGTCCTGCACCTTATGCTTGAAGGCTTTGCAGTTCTCGATTGTGTGGCCCGGTGCCCCTGAGTGGAACTCACAAGTGGCATTCGCGTCGTACCCTGGCGGAGGTGCCCCTGTCAAGGGAGCCATCGTCCTCTTCTGGATCAACTGTAGCTGAAGCAAAGTCTGCAAGAGTTGCGCGTATGACATGGGCGGTGCCACGAAGTGACGGTTTGCCAAAGATGCCCGATTCTGATACTTTTTATATCCTGTTGATTCGGTTGCTGCTGCTGCTGCGGAGCTGTCGGGATATTTATACTGGCCACTTGCTGGTGAGGACCTTTACCCTTCCTTCGAGCGTTGGTCACAGCGCTCGCCTATCCTTCTCGTCTTTTGCCAGCATAAGGTTTCTTTCCGCCTCCTCCAGCTGAGGATGACTCACCTTGAATTTTCCCGATCTTGATCCCATTCTCGACGTGCTCACCCATGATAATGAGATCTGAGAACTTCCCAGACATACCGCTGACTAACTTTTCATAGTAAACCCCTGGGAGGGTGGCTACAAACATCTGCACGAGCTCTCGTTCAACCATCGGCGGCTGAACCCTGGCTGCCAACTCACGCCACCGCTGGGCGTATTCCTTAAACCCTTCATTGTTCCTCTGCGACAAGTTCTGCAGCTGGACTCGGTTCGGGGCCAAGTCGCTATTGTATTGGTAGTGGTGCACAAATGCTTCAGCAAGATCCTTCCATGTGCGCACACTGGTGGGCTCCAGACCCATGTACCACTCAAGGGATGGCCCGGAAAGACTGTCTTGGAAGAAGTGCATCAGCAACTTCTCGTCTTCGGAATGAGCAGACATCTTTTTGTAATACGACCTCAGGTGGACACGAGGGCAAGTGGTGCCCTTATATTTTTCAAAGTCAGGAACCTTGAACTTGGGAGGCACCTTGAAATCAGCAATTAACCCCAACTTGGACATATCAACGCCCAAAGTATTCTGATTCTCAATATCTCTCATTTTATCTTCAAGTGCCTTGAATCTAAGACGTGCTTCAGCATTCAGCTCCCCTTCAGCACCTCTCTGAGAGAATGCATCATCCTGACGATCCTCTAACCATGGCTGAGGCACAAACAGATTCCCGACGCCTGCATTGTCGTTGCCCGACCCGACATTGACATTAGCTCCCAGACTCTCCCATTACCGACGCCCGTCGTATTGAGTCCGATGTTGGCCATCGTATTGCCATTAGCACTGTCGTTACCTCCGGTCACGGGAACACCATTCTGTGGAGTTTCAACTGGTGGAGGAGTAGGCACAGTCCCCCCATGGAGTACGCCATTGCTATCAACCCTGGAAATCAAAGGCTGAACCAAAGTTTTGAGCTGATCCTGGCCATTGGCGACCGCTTGCATGAGCTCCATGAAGCGATCCATCCTTTCGCGGAATTCCTGAACATCAGTTTGCACTTGCTCCATGATCCTGGTCTGATTAGCTCTAGTAGGATAGCAGTGAATTGGTCTCTGATCAATCCTGGAACCACTGGAAACAACCTGGGACGACCTGTAAAAACCTGTGACAACTTGTAAAACACAGAAGGGTTAGGAAAAACAACAAAATGCTCGTCATGCAAATGCATGTGTGTGTCTGTGTGTTAGGGAGATCTCCCCCGATCCTAGTGCCTGAGTGCCAGTGCTGATAATAAGAAGAAGTCTGAATCCAATCATGGAAATAACAATCTCATATATAAAGAAAGCCTATCAAGGCAGTACATAGCATCAGCGAGTACAAGATGAATCAACAGCGTGACCTCAGCCAACAAGCCTGGTGATGGTCAGCATACAATCAATGATCCAAACAAAAGGAATACAAATGGTCAAGTACGGCCACGGGCGCGATACTCTTCTAACAACTCCTTCGTTTCTGGATGATCAGGCAAAGTGAGCAACCCTTCGACGAGTAATTCCCTCTGCATAATGGTGTACTGAAGACCTTCAACCGAACCTTCCCATGCTCCTTCGCCGAAGCAATCTTCTAGCTTCCGCTTCTTAGACTCAAACGTCAGTTTGCGCTCCTTCAGGTTAGCGAGAGATTTGTTGAATAATAATGCACTCCAAATAATAATTTATTCCACGTTGAGCATAAGCCAATAAGCAAAGCCAAATAAAGGCTAAGATCTCAAATCCATAATAATCCAAGCATAGGGAAGGAGTCCTAATTCTAAGTTCAAGTCCAAGAATAATCCAAGAAGTCCAAGGGTGCAAGAATAATCCAAGAAGTCCAAGGTGACCCCCATGGGGTATGCCAACTAACCCCCTCGGGTAACAAAAGATCCAATTATTTCGAACTACGTTATGGAGAATAGGAGAGTAACATCTCGCTTACAAAATTGACTTAGTTCCGATTTAGGGACAATTTAGCTCTATGTTAAGTAACCGTAATCAGACTTATGTAGAAGTCACGACTATCTGAGGTCGGTCAATAATAATGTTTGTGCTAATGTATTCTAGAGAGACGATATAAAGATCATCCTCCGAAAGCAATACCGCACAAAAAGAAAATAGGTAATGATCTCATCTTCATTAAGAACTTGAAACAAGTTCCAATGATATTGAAGATTTTCATTGATCAAAAGAAATAAGAGAAGAGGGGAGAAGGGAAACCAAATTGAATTATAACATTTGGATAATTCCATCTTTAAGTTGCATCACTCTTCTTCGTGGATTAAAGACACTAACCCTCATCAACACCTAAAATCCATGGAATTTAAAGAGAAATTTGATCAACAAACATCAAAACTCAAGGCAAAATGAAAGTAAACGGAAGAAGGAAGAAAAGAAACTAAAACAGTCCCAAAACAAGGCCAAAAACAGCTAGTGCCACTGTGTTAATCAATTAACCTACTGGTGTTAATCGATTAACACAGAAAAAATACAAATCCTACGCACAATTTTAACTGGTTAATTGATTAACAGCAGGTGGTTAATCGATTAACACTATTACAGAAGTGAAAAATAGTTTGAAAAATTGCAAAATCCTTGATCAATTATTTCTTCAAACACCTCATGATCAAGGATGCAATTGTGCATGAAAATTCAAGTAAAACAACAACAAATAACATCAATAAAACACAATTTGCAAGATCTAAAGATCAAGTAATAAGAAACAACCATAGATCACATTGTGGAAGATGAATCAAACATAACAATGGTAGAAGAAGGGTTTACCACTTCAAAATCTGAAAATGCTTCAAATCAACTTCAAGAACCAAATTCCAAAGCCTTGATCTATAAAATTTGATGATGAAGAAGTGTTTGGATGAAGGTTTAAGCTCAAAAGTTAGTAAGCTTCAATGAAAAGTTTACTAACTTTTAATGGAAGAAAGAGCTTTAGTGAATTTGGTGGTTGAAGGAAATTGAGAGAATGATGAGGAATTTTGACAAGGTGAATTTGGCTCTCAAAAGCTTGAAGAATGAATCAAATGAGGCCTATATTTATAGAGTTTAGGGTTGGAAATTTTGGTGGTTCGGAATTTGGTTTGGAATCAAAATTAGGCATGGAATTTGAATTTGGAGGCAAAATCAAGATCAAGTGGTGATTAATGAGGGTGTATGATGGAGATTAATTATGATGATGCAGGGAATTAAAATGAGGTGATTTAGAATATTCTCATGATGAAACAAGTGAATTTTGGTGCCAAAATGCTGCAAAATTTGAATTTAGCTCATTTATCACAAAAACACACTAGTTAATCGATTAACCATTTCATGTACAAATTTGGTTAATCGATTAACATAGTAAAAAATTAAGAATTTTTTTATTGTGCTGTCTTGTCTCTGCCTCGATTCTTTTGACTTGTCAAAAGAAGGCATGAAAATAAACACATGAACCTTAGAGTCTCTTGAGTAATAAACAATAAAATCTTAGGAAACTCTTGATCAAATTATTTTGAATTGTTTGCAGATCAATCTTGACCTTTTTCATATGAACTTCATTCGAGTTGAGGTACTGCTGATTGGTGTTCTTGATCCAAACCTCCTCTTGAAAAAATGAGTTAGTAAAGAAAAAAACAAACATATTATTGTTATTTTGATTAGGGTTAGTAAACATGAACAATCAAATAAAAGCAAATAAAGAAAACACGCAGATGTTTGGTGATCTTTCTTATTATGCAGGATGCAAATGATATATGAGATCTTAGGGGTAAAAATTAGGGTATTACAGTATCCTCGACCTAGCCTTGAAACATCATAAGTAAATCTATTCCTGCCTCATAAGTGTGTCTTGTCAACATGGTTCTTAATATCATATTATGTAGTATTGAGCCTAATCAACCTAAATCTATGTATGTGGTAGGTGGGATCATGGTTGAGCGACCATGAGAAATCCGTAGTGTTGCCAGAACTAGTGCCTTGAGGGGATACTCAAGCCAAGAGTTAGAAGTAAAGAGTTTTAGTTAGCTCAGTTAAGACCTTAGTAGAAGTGTGCTTCTGGTAACATGGAATTGAATAGTAGTGTATGGTTCAAACAATCTTTTAAATTTGATGGATTCGGAAGTTGAGGATCTCTACCGGATGAATGGTTAGGGCATTAGGGAATATGCGAATAGACTAGTGGAACTGGATTGACCATTAGTAGGGACAAAAGTTTCAAGTAATCTCATTCAGTGAGAAAGAAGGGATGTTTTATGGAGTGTGTTACATAAGGTCCGGAAGTGAGATAGTTGTTAGTGTTTAAGTTTTTAAAGTCACTAGAGCATCTTGGAAGAACAAGTATTGCTGAGAGTTTGTTCAAAATGGCATCTTTAAGTGGTTGAGAGATTGAGAATTAAGGATGTTCAATTTTTGTTGGGAACCTAAGGTAGTTGTGTAGTGTAAAGGGAGACACGAGGGCACAATTGACTGTATGTCCCAAGTGAAGCATGTGTGTATCAGATGAGAAGTATAGGGTAACTCAAATATATTAAATCTTGGAAGGGAAACTGGATTTAGGATAGTACGTCAGGAATTCAGTACTTAGTGAGAGACCAAATTGGAGATGATAAGTTACCCAAGGACCAATTATAAGAGAATGTGTTATAGAATGAACGGGTATTTTATAGTAACGGTAATTCTAAAAGTATGGGCAAGAGAGGTTTGTGAATAAATATGGAACAAGCAACTTAAATTCGAGGAAACTCTAGTAGGATGATTTTAGGAATCAAAATTAAGAAAAATACCCTGGGTAGTGAAGCAAACGCAGAATAGAGAACATCGTCAACATTGCAATACGAAAGTGGTAACATAATGTACTTTGGACAAAGGTACAATAGAGCATCATCTGACAAAGGTATCCAAGCTTTTGACTGAGACATCATCTGACAAATATCTGATTCAGTTTCTTCATTCAGAATTAAGCATAAATTACTATGTTCAAAATTTATATAACCCTTTTATCTCTAAAAGAATTACGAGTTATGTCTTAATCGTTAGTTGACTGAAGAACATAACTTATACTAGTTTCTTCTGAACAGTAGTAAGAGAGTTTGATTCAAGAATGTTTGAAGAGATTCATTTGATTCAACATAGCACTGGTATTGTCACAAACTATGAGAATACCAATTTCACAATTCTGAAATTTCTTTAGCTAATATCCTCGAAAGTAGTTGAGTTTAGAGAATATACACACCAGTAAACTTTGTACAAAATTTCATGCTTGAAAATAGAGAATAAATAACAAAACTTACCTGGATAGATTTTCTTATTCTAAATCTCTAGCTTATTTTGATGAAGTTTCTCTAACTTGTTTTGATGAAGTTTCTCTAACTTATGTTGAAGTCGAGATCTTGAACTATCTTCTCAAAAGGATAACACCATTAATAGAGAGACTAGTTGCTTCAAAATATTTCTTCATCTTGGACACCCTTCTTTTCATACGAGAATGAAAACATATTTTCCTCATTGGATCTTTGCCTGCACCACTGTTAAGTGTTATGCACAGACCATGCTCTGATGCCAACGAAAGGTGAGAAAAATACACAAGAAGGGAGGTTGAATTGTGTTCTTCAAATTTGATGCTTCTGAATAGAGTTTAGATTTTAAACACTAGTTCAAAACCTGATTAACTAGTTGTAATGGAATAATACTAGAAGCAAATAAATAATAGCAGAACACAAAGATTTATCCTAGTTCCTCCCAAACCTAGAGTAGTTCAGTCCCCTTGCAGCACAAGTGATTTTTCCACTATAACCAAAACATGATTACAACTTCTTATGCACTTAAGCATAAGACTTTTCTGCTCAGACCCTCAGCATGAGACTTCCTGCTTAAACCCCTCAGGTTCAAGACTTCCTTGCTTAAACCCCTCAAGTTCAATACTTCTGCTTAGACCCTCGGTCCAAGACTTCACTTCTTAAATCCCACGGATTTAAGACTTACTTGCTTAAGCCCTCCAGGCTCAAGACTTCTACTCAGACCCTTGGTCCAAGACTTTCTTGCTTAATTAACAACTGGTAAATACTTCAATGCTCTAGCACATAACAAGAGACTTAATTTTCTCAAGCTTCACGACAAGAGACTTTAATGCTCAAGCACATAGAAAAAGACTTTATCTAAACTACTAAACAACTTATTTAGCATAATAGAGAACAAGGTGTACTTGGTACATAATCAGCAGTACATGCTAATAACCATAACAAGGATCACAACACTTAAGACTTCTAAGATATTCAATGTTTAAGAAATATTAAGGTTTTGTATAATTTACAACATATAACAAAATTTTTGCATACTTGGTTGTGTTGCTATTGTTGATCTTATTATTCTTCCAGTCTGATAGAAGAGTGGAATGCTTCTATCCTAAGTGGATCTTCTTCTTTATTTTCCTTGTTCCTTGTTGAAAATCCATCTTGAATCTTCAGCTGCTCATATAACAATTTCAAAGGAACAGTCAATGGAAGATATAACTTGTACAAATGTCTTTGTTACTCCATAGTACAAGAGACGTTGAAGATAGACACACCAAAAGATATTAATACATTGTATAACTTGTTTAATCATTGCGTATTTCTTGTGATCTTGTATTATAGATTGGTTGAGAGTAGATATCCATAAAGCATGTCAACTCTTCTTGAGCCTTGTGAACACAGACTCTAGTTGACAAACTGATTTGACATTGTAGCTTGCTTTCTGCAGTACAAATAACTTAGCTTTATCACTGGTTCTAAATGATCACCATAAGCTAATACACTCAATAAGTTTAGAGACAATATATTTCTCTTCTGATGCTGAGGCCTTCAGCTTCAGATTCTATGCAAACCTATATTATCATACTTCACTTAAAGAATGTTCTTTAGATTCTGAACCATCAGAAGCCAGTAACTTAGCTTCTCTCAAGTGTGTCCTTATATCAAATTTTGAGTGTATTCTTCTTTAAGCTTTAGAACCTGCACACTTAGAACACACATTAGATAACACCATTGCTCTTTCAATATTTTGTTATCCTTAAAACCCAAAGGATATATGTCATGAACAAATCTTGTTCTAACAACTTCATCGCACATTCAAAGCTTCAACCATCAACCTTCTTTTTTCTTTCCTTGCCTTTGACTTTACACTTCAAGGTACCTTCTTCCAACTTAGACTTTTTTTCAAGCATTTATTGTCTCTTTGTTAAAATTAGTGATAACCCTATTAATACAAAGAGTGATTCAGAGGGTAGAACTTCTTCCTTTTTGAAAAGGGGAATGGAATCTGAATCATATTCTCTTTCTTCTGTCAAATGGGGATTTTGAATTGGAGATCATCTCTCTAGTTGATGATTCTGAAATGGAAATAGAGTTTGGGAATTCCTTTTTTGAAAGAACTTCTTCTACTAATTCTTTAGAGGCTATATTTTCAAGGAAGGTCGATGGGAATGAGGATCTTGTCAAGAAATTGATGTCTCCCCATGTCTTGACTGAGGCAGGAATAGAAGTTGTTCGATAAAGAAGGGAACATATCAGTGACTTTGTCCGGATCTATTAGGGGGTGAAAGGTAACTAGCCTAGCGACGATGAAATCACAAGTCGTTTGGAGCACTGGGGAAAATCTAATGGTGTATCTTGCATCAGACCCAATGATCACTTTAAAGATGATGAGATGGCCCAAAAGGGAATTCAGATAGTTGAGTTGAATAATGCCAATAAGTACTATTATGTGGTTGTTTAAGTTATAAGGATTCCCTCCATTTTTGAACATTGTGGCGACTATAATCAATATTGATATTATGGTCGGTAACCCATCAGATTGGCCGGTTCTTCTAGTAAATCAGGCAGAGAGGATATGTAACTCTTTTTAAGGCTTCTTGGTTCCTTTGTATGAGTACATCTTTACCAGGTTGGAGGTACGTTTACCCTTTTATGATTTTTAAGTGGTTGTAACAAACCGTTTGAGAGTTGCCCCATCGCAAGTTCATCATAGAGCTTGGGCTTATACGAGGGTGTTCCAACTCTATGCTGAGCATAAATCTTGAAAACAGACTCTTGAGCTCTTTTATATTTCTTTTATGTTGCCCGCACCTCCCGAGATGACTTTCGAGATTAGGGATTTATCTTCCTTCATCCCAATGTCCCTTTGTGTTGACCCTCTTACTAATTATTGAGTAATTTCCTTAAATGTTTCATGTTAGTGAAACATATTACTCCCAAGGGTCACTTTGCATCATGTTTGTTCTAGGCCCCTATTAGATTCACTCATTCTTGTAATAATGGTATTTTCAAGTACTGGTCTCAACTTCACTTTCATCGAGCCCTTCCTTCGTACCATATTGGGCTAAGTCCTCTATCCTCTGAGGATGTAAAATTGAAGGAGGATTTGTATGCTTGGTATCAAGGGCTTGACTATGAAGAAAGATTTGGTCCTGGTGAAGTGTCTCTTTCTCAGCAAAAGAAGAAACAAATTGATACTTTGGCGCTTATCAGCACACTCAACCATGCAGAGAAGCAAGAACTATTTGGTGAGGATGGGAACATGGGGAACCTCATGTGATTTTTTTAATAAGTGTAACTTGTATCTTACAAATAACATGGATCAGTTGCATAAGCTTTTCGTTCTTGTCAAGGACTAGGGTCTTACGATAGACTCATCGGGTCAAGTGGTGCAGACTTTTATGGTTGTGGCTACTCTTGCTCTAGTGGTTCCGACATCAGTTGCATTTGTTTCCCCGCCAATAACTATGTGTACAATCCAGAGTATAACTCCTGAAGTGGAACATTAAAGTACCGCTTTACCGATGTTTTTGGTAAACAATCATGAGTTAGAAAGTCTATGAGATTAACTAAAATATTATCCAAAGCAATTTATGCAAATAACTTATGTGAACACACATGTGTGTGAATTGAATGCAGTCGTCGTGTGAATGATAACAACGTATAGAGAGACTTTAAATGAAGTCAGATTATGATAAACGATGAGGTAAAATATAATAACTGACATTAAACAAAGCAAAGGTAAAAGTACATGCTCCATTTAAGGAAGCAAAAAGACTAATGAAAAAGACTGGACGCAGATGCATACATGTTTCTCGCTCAATTGCTTCGATTTTTGACTCGAGTACTCCAGTGGTATGGAGAGTATGCATGAAATTTTGTGACCTCTGATCCCATGTATGAGTCTTCTATTTACTCTATTTACAAAGTAAATGTCGATGAAGGTTATGACCACTATAGGACTACTGTATTTACTCCGTGTTTAATCTTCAAGTTCCCACTAGTGTGCTTACGTGTCTTACAAGACACTCTCTGTTCAAAAGTCATGTTGAGCTGTAACTGATTCCCACTTCTTCACGAACTCTTGATGGTAACCGCTCGAACATGTTGTTAATGTTACCTATCAAGGAATTTAGACTTGTAAAGTTACTAAGTCTTTTATATCATGTGGTTTAGTCTACTGATCCTCTTGACGGAATAAAGGATTTTGTCGAATGCCATTTTCGAGATTTTGGAGATGTTTCCCAGCAATCCGGGTCATGGGGATTTATCCCTAAGAGTCTTCCAAATCATGTCTCGTTGTGTCGACAGATCGCTCGACCCTTCATCGTTAGTCTGTCGACGACTTATCATTAATGCTCTTTAAAGACACTTCATTAATGCTTTCTCACAATAAATGTCTTTTCCTTGACATTCTTTGTTAACTTTCTAGTAGCTGAAAAATCTAAGGTGTAACAATACCGTGGCGACCAATCTTTCTATTTGTGGGCCTTCACCATCCCATTCTCCTATCAAGAGGAATCAGGGTGATTGCTCGTCCATTCTTGTTAAAGAGGGTTCTTTTAAGCAAGGCCAATTGTTAGATGATGCTGAGTTTGAGGGTCTTACTCATTTCTTCCAGCTCTTTGTCATTATTCCCTCTCGTGTACCCAACACCTTAGAGGAATTTGATGCGGTTTTTGCCACTAAGGACCCATCATTCGTCCGAAACCTGTCAGCAGCTGACAAACAGGATCTTTTTACGGATGTTTTAGGCTTTTATTGGTTTTTTATGTTCTTATATTTATATCTGATTTAGGAGGTGGTGATTCAATCGAAATGAGTTTAACTTATTTTCATATTTTATCTTTTGGTTGGTTTTGACTTTTTGAAGAAGATGAATGGTATTTTTTTAACCACTACGGATAATGTGTAAGAATTTTGATTTTCATTATATCATATCACTACTACAAAATACACCTTTCGTAACACCCATTTTACAACGACCTTCATATTAACCGTGGTAATAACTTTTTTTTGGGCGTTTTATTTTTGTATTTACTAAAGGACATTTCAATACGATCATAATTAACAACCATAGTGAAATGTACCTGGAGTGATAGGGTTTGAATCCCAACACCAACAATTTTCCATTTATCGTGAAATAATTGGCTTGACATTGTATATCACCACTATTCTTATAATCAAGTGTGGTGTAAGGTGTAATCATTTAATCACAATTATGTTACACTTGGATTTCTCAGATACTAGAAAGTCAATAAAGAATGTTAATGAAAATACATTTATTATGAGAAAGAATTAATGAACTATATTTAAAGAGCATTAATGATAAGGCGTCGGCAGACCAACGACGAGGGGTCGGCAGATCTATCGAGAAAAGGAGACATGGTTTGGAGGATTCTCAGGGATAAATCCCTAAGAGCTGAATTACTGGGAAACATGTCCAAAATCTTGAAAAAGACAGTCGACAGAAGCCTTTATTCCATCAAGTGGACCAGTCGACTAAACCACGTGATATAAAAGACTTAGTAAATTTACTAGCCTTTAGTATTTGATAGGTAGCATCGACAACGTACTGGAGCGGTTACCATCGAGGGTTCATGAAGAAGTGGGAAGTATTTACAACTCAATGTGGGTTTTGAACAGGGAGTGTTTTGGAAGACACGTGAGAACACTAGTGAGAACGTGAAGATTGAGCGTGGAGTAAGTGCAGTAGTCCCGTAGTGGTCATAATCGTCGCCGATTGATACTTTGTAAATAGAATAAATAGCCAGCTCGTACATGAGATCAAAGGTCGTAAAATTTCATACACACTCTCCATACCACTGGATTACTTGAGTAAAAGAGCGAAAAATTTAAGCGAGAAACACGTAGTGCCTGCGTTCAGTCTTTTTTGTTAGTCTTTTTGCTTCCTTAAACAAAACATATACTTTTACCTGTTCTTTGTTTAATGTTATTTATTTAATTTTACCTTATCGTTTATCATAATGTGACTTCATTTAAAGTCTTTATATACACTGTTATCGTTCATGCGACGACTGAATTCAATTCACACAAGTTATTTGCACAAATTACTTTTGAGATTTTTCGAGTTAATCTCATAGACTTTCAAACCCGTGATTGTTTACCAAAACACCGATAAATAGGTTCGTATTATCAATTGTGATGAAAGGTGTTACGTATTTATATATAAGCAAAATTATCTCTCTCTTCAATATATAACAACCGTCTCTCTCAAAATAAAACCATTACATCTCTTTCCCTTGTCTTGCTCAAAACAAAACTCTAACATCTCTGTCACTCGTCTCTCTCATATGGAAACCCTAAACTTATGTAATGAACTTGTCTTCTTTGAAGGATTACCTCTATTGCATCAAATCTTAGCAAATGACTACTTTACAGGTTTATTTTCACAATAGTTTACGTTTCAAAATTTATTTATGTTTCATTAGCTTGTTTCATAATGTTTGAACTTTCTACTTGTTTTGACTTGTAGGTAGGGATGGTGAATAAAAAAATTAACGAGGATGAAGCTATAGTGAGAGCTTCAAACTTGTGTGAAGTGATATCCATTAAAAATTAACACAAGGTTATAGTTCACACTTCAGTTTCATCCTCCTTGCATTATAGATGCCATTATGGGGCAGACGTGATTCTGAAATATTCTATGAGTTGATATGTTGTTGTTGTTGTTGTTATTATTATTAATAAAAGTTGTATATTGTATGTAGTTTATGCTATGTGTTGATGATTTTGTTGTTTTTAATAAGAGTTGTTTATTTTATCTTGTATGTTGTTTAAGGTTTTTTGTTGATGAATGGTGTTGTTAATATTTGTTTAAAAGATGAGTTTATTATGCATTATGTGGTTTGAGTGTTTTTCAAACCGAATATATAACTTTTCAGATTGCACTATAAAATTATAATATGATATATAAAATTGTATTAGAAAACAAGTTACGCGTTCAATTATAGACAACAGTTCTATAACTCATTATATGCATTTCCCTGTTTAACTGTTAGAACTAGGTTTAATACTTCTAGTTCTTCAACCACCAATTTCTCTACCTCTAATTTTTTTGCAAAGTAATTAATATTTTACAAAATGAACTAGAAGTAGAGGAATGAGAGCCTGAAGAACTAGGAACATTAAACCATATTCTAACGGTTAAAGAGTAAAATGCAGATAATGGGCTGAATAATTCTCGTCTAGCATTGAACATGCAACTTGTTCTTCTAATGTAACTTAATTTGTCATAGACTAATGTTCTATATCAAATTGAAAGATTATATTTTTAGTGAACATTGGCTAAATAAGCATTCCACGTAATTTATAATAAACTCATTATATATATCACAACAGTTGTTTAGAACAACCGTTGTTAAATGTTATGCATTAGAGAATATCACGACAGTTGTTTGAAGTAACCGTTTTGAAAGGTAGCACACTACATAGCTTATAATCACAGTGACACACCCGTGGTGAAAAGTATCATACATACAACTACTCCTTATTTCACAGCGATTGATCATACATGATGGTATATCTTTTTCAATCATTGTGAAATAACTTTTATATAGTAGTGTATAAATAATATGTTATGTGGATTAAAAAATTGAAAATATTTGTTGGATTTTAAATAAAAATAATTTATTTTGGGTTGCATAAATAAGGAAGAATTTATGATAATATATTTGTTTTTATTGATTTTTTTTAATATTTGATGTGTATGAGAGATAAAGTTACAAATAAAGTAGTTGATGTAGTGTCTAAATAGAAATAAATATTAAAAATTTAAATTAAAAAATAAAATATGTATAAATAGGTAAGTGTTTATCGGGTTCAATAATGTTTAATTAGAAGTAAATATGTAATTTTGTTATATTAATATTTTCTTACCAAATATACTTACTATACATAACAAGTTAAAGTATTTGTTGGTTTGAAGATGAATAATAAATTTAAATATTAAGTTTTATATTAATATTATTAATATTATTAATATATTTGAGTAAAAATAAATACAGATTTTATATTAAAATGTTGATATTACTAAGGATAACTACAATTAAACATATTCAATTATCTATGTTTTTTGAATGTTACTATAATATGAACTATAAAAAACTATATGGTTTAGTATGTTTTTTAATTAGAAATTAAATGTTCCATAATTACGTTTATATTTTTATCTTATTTTAGTCATTCGTTCCTCAACAGTGATTTATCACTAATTAGGTTTAAGAGATATACTCTAATTAAAGAATGCATTAGTATTTCACCAAAAATAAACATCATATTATAATACACTAAACCAAAAATATACCAAAAATAAGCATCATATTATTTTCTTATTCGGGACTTATAGTATCCTAAAATATCTAATATGAGCTTTTATATGGGTCAAAGGTTTATTTTTCCATGGTGTAATGAATTAGGTTTATAATCATATCACCTTTAGAATTTAAATATTTAGTGGATAATTTATTAGAGGTGGTATTCAATTTTATATTATCATTTCCTTAAGTCACCTGAGCTTATTTGACGTGATGTTAAGATCTTCCTTTTTCTAAGAGGATATATGGATATCATGCTCAATTAAACTCAATGTTTGTACATGCTCATAAAGTTAGGATCAAAATAATATGCTTGTATTGTCACTCTTTAAAGGTTAATTAATGTTTTACAAAGCCACGCTTCAAGAATATAAGACATGGTGTGAAAATGTAACAATTTGTTAATAAATATGACTAGTTATGTGATTATGTAGAATAAATGTGAATTGGTTAATTTCATATGAATATGAAGTGAACTTTGTAAGTAAGAATGTTTGGTGAGAATCATTTGCTTAAAAATATCCGTAAGGCTCATAAAGAGATGTACTTTAATAAATGGTTGAGTGTTGAGATTTTAGTAAATTAATAACAGTTGATTTATCCTAAAATTAGAGGAAGTTTATACTCGCATATTCAATCTCAATATTCTATGTCTCAATTTGTTATCTACTAAACTCTTAACATTTTATTTTTCAGAAGATATGGTTCAAAATTTCAGCTAAAATTGGCTATGAAGTTTTAGCGGTTTAGTTTGAAATTCACGTGTGCGGAAAAATATCATTTTTTTAAAGAATTATTAATGTCAATTACTATGGCCATGCTCTGTGTTTTATGAAGCATGATATACTTGTCATTCACTAGCGAAAATTCTAAGTTCTATTTCTATATATATCTTTTTACTTATATGATGAATTGTGATTCAATTTTTATTCTTTATTATTAGTATCGGTTTCACTAGAATCTAACATTATTGATGTATGTCAATAGAGTGCAAATTCAACAAGTAAGATTCATTCTAAACAAACCAAATGCTAGTTTGGTTTCACAATTTTACAACATTTTTTATGTATGACAACATTTTGAAGTGTAGTGGGCTTAGTAATGAATAAAATATTTTAATAAACACTTTCTTTACCCGTGGCTAGTTCTTGAAAAAAATTACTGACGACTTAATTGTGAGTGCAATATACTTTTAAATGTATTTTGAATGATGTCAAAATTAGTTAATTTAGATCTTTGTGTATGTTGGACCTTATATTCTTTGTCTAGATGTGTGGCATCATCATAGAACATGTAAAATTAGATTACACATGCCATTACATGCTAAAAATATGATTTTCATGGAAAAGTTGTGAATGGGTCGATACATCTTTGATATGTATTGATACATACTGAGTTGAATTTTAATGGATTTGAATCTGCCTCTAATGTATCGATACATAAGCAAGATGAGTCGATACATCTTGCAAATGGGTCGACTTATCCATAGTTGGAGTCAACTCCATCTAAAAGGTGTTTTCAAAGAATTGCCATTGTCTTCAATGTGTCTATACATTGAAGGATTAGGTCAATACATCAAGCCAATGAGTCGACTCCCCCTGTGTTTTGAGTCGACTCCTTCTAAAACGTTTTTTTATTTAAAATTGGCTACTGCCTTCAATGTATCGACTCCTTTTTCCTTTTGACTAATTCATCTTATGTATTGACTCATTCCAGTTTGGAGTCAATACGTTTTGTACGAAGTTTCTAAATTTGCATTTTGGCTAAAAATCTGTTTTGCTCATTTCTTTTCTACACACACTCATACATATAAATACACATTCATGCGTCATTTCTAAGCAAATTTGAAACCTGAAAAATACAAACATTTATCATCATCTTCAACCTTTATTTGCATGCACTCAACAACTACACATAATCATTTTTGTTGTTTGTAATCAAGATAAGATTGATAAGGTCCAATTTAGGTTGGTGTAATCAAATTAGGTTGAGTTTTTCTTTGGGGGTTTCATAGATAAAACCTTTAGGGTTTTTACTCCACGATCAATGGTTGATTTTGAGGTTTTTGCACAAGTCCTTGCAACATGGATTCAACCTAGTGAAAACTTTGAAGAATGGAGGTTCTTGCGAAAGAGTAGCGGTAACTAGAGGATCAATTGAAAGGCTTGGGGAAAGATTTCGTAATTTGGATTCAGCCGAGTGAAAGTTTGAAGAGTGGTTGTTCAGTCAAAGGAGTATCATTAATCAAAGGATCAAATTGGAGATCTTGCGTGACTTGATCTAGCAAGATCATGGGAAGAAAGTAAGGTAGGTTCAACATCAAACATAGGGTTTAGGGTTTGAATTTCTATTGCTTCTCTTGTAAACTGATATTGTAAAGGTTAATTACAATATCTCAATTCGATTTCAAATTAAGGGAAGATGTACCCATAGTGAGGACAATTTGGGAACTCCCTAAACAAATCTTGGTACTCTCTCTCTCTCTCTCTCTCTCTCTCTCTCTCTCTCTCTCTCTCTCTCTCTCTCTCTCTCTCTCTCTCTCTCTCTCTCTCTCTCTCTCTCTCTCTACATTTTGAGAATAATTAGTGTGCAATTTGAATTGTTGAAAATTCTGGTTGTGTTGAAGTGTTTAGAACTATTTTTTTGAAACCATTGCAATCTAAACAATTGCAATTAATTTCTTACAAATTCAACACAAAGAGAATTAATCTTGGTGTATTACACACCAAGTGTTTGATATTTTGACCGCACACTAAGCGTTCAATAAAATTCCTTAGTCAAGTTTTATTTTACTTCTCATTCGAAATCATTTATCTTAGTGTGGTTTATATTCAAACTAATCATATTGATCTTGTTAATTGACTTTTCTCATCTTTTGCATACATTCTACTACGATTTGTATGCATATAGGATTCTACCAATAATGATTCAGATAGAAGAGAGACGATCCGGATTTGCTTACGCTTGCCATAGAAAAATATTTTTCAAAATAAAATTTTAATAAGAAAAATTTATTTGGCGATTTATTCAACCCCCTTTCTAGATCGTTGCCCTCGTCTAACAAGTGGTATCACAAGCACTAGTTTATCTTGTGCTTCAAATTCGCTTATTAGATTATGGCTTCCAAACCAAAGGGGGCGTATAATAAAGCGCTAGTTTTCAATGGTGAGAACTATAGTTATTGGAAGGATTTTATGCGTATCCATATCAATTCTATTGATTGAAAAGTATGGAGCGCCATCCAAAATGGTCCATTTGAATATATCATGACCAATGCAGATGATGTTGTTGTACCTAAACCAAAAACACAATGGAATGAGGAAGATGAGAAAAGTGGTCTAGTGATTGGAGCGCAAGGAATATTCTAATATCCGATATAGGAGTTGATGAATATTATTGTGTTTCTCATTGGAAACTGCTAAAGCTACGTGGGATGCATTACAAGTTGCCTATGAGGGTTAAAATGGAGTCAAACAAACTAGAATCAATACCTTAAATCCAAAGTTTGAACTCTTTCACACGAAGCATGGAGAAACAATTGAAGATATGCAAAAGAGATTCACCCATCTTGTAAATTGTTTGAATGCACTTGGTAAGCCAATTCCCAATCATGTTGCTACTAACAAAATTTTGAGATGTCTTAATAGGGAATGGCAACCTAAGGTCACCGTCATCAAAGTAGTGTCATACTCTAATTTTGTCCTACCTGTATAGTATTACTCTCATTTGTGTTTGCTTTTATGTTGTTTATGTTTACTAAACTTTATTCAAAAATCCAAAAACATGTGCAATTTCTTTCATTTCTTTCTTTGTGTGGATTAGGTTTTGCAAGGAAACATCAAGGTTTAGCTCAAGATTTCAAATCAGGTGTGGTGAGATTGCTTCAGTGGCCATCCATTCATGATTTAATTCAAGGTGATCAAGTCTTGGTTCAATTAGGGTTTTGGTTCACAAATCAAAAGTTTTGTGATTCAAGTGGCCATACATTCAATGTTTCAGTCGCGATCCCTTGTCCCACATTTAAGTTTTGATAATTCAGTCTCAATCGGGTCAATCGACCCGATCCGTAACCCACTTGAACTTTCCTTCATGTTTACAAATGGGCTAGGCCGATGGTATTCTCTGTGTGCACACCATGGCTCCATTTAACCCCTTCCCTTTATTGTTCATAATTTTTGTTATGTTTTTTTTGTTTGTATTTTATTTTCTCTTTTGTTAAATTTTTTCTTTAAATCTTCTTTTTGAAAATTATTTCTTTAAAACCTTCTTTTTATTTCTTTAAACTCTTAGTCAATTATTATTTATTGCTAATTATTACCTAATATTTTTGTTAGTGGCTACTTAATATTATTTTATTAGTTTTTTTTTCTAAATGTTGTCTTTGTTATTTCTAGATTAATTAACGTATTTGTTTTCGATTAAATATTAAAACTCAAAATATTTTTCTTATTCGTTGGTAATTTCAATGTAAGTATTTAGGATTTATTTTCGATCATTTAGATTTCATTTTCTATTAGTCAATCCGACTTTTAACATTGTGAATTTGCAACCTAGATTATTTTCTGTTCGATCTTGCAATTTTGATTTTGTTCTGACTATTATGTTCATATCTTGTGTACATCGTTCATCTAATTCATACGCCTTTTGTCATGTCATGTTATTTCTCTTTCCCTTTGATTCAATTTTGTGGTTATTCGTTTCCATTTTTGGTTTTATTTTTATTTATTAATTCATTCTTGATACCATGAAATCCTTAATGCCTTGATTAATTCTTGATAGCTTGGTTGTGCTTAGCCCTTATTTAATTTTTATGTTTTCCTTGTGCTTGTTACTTTAACTTGACACGAATTTCTTTTGTGCTTGAGTCTTGCTTGGCTACTATCTTCTTGTACTCATCACCCTTTCATTCCATTCCTCATTTCGTTTCTCACTTTCATCTTCTCTACTTAAGCAAAAACCTTGGTCTTGTACCAACTGCATTTTCAAAAGGTTTTTTTTCTCAATAAACTTGGGTGGTCGTGGAGTGGTTAGGCGAAGGTCTTGTCCTATCCCTAGTGCTTGACATTACCTATAGGGTTTACTGTCATAAAACACTTACCATTCAAAATCAAAACACCTTAAATAAGAGAATAATGTTTTCTTTATATTGAATTAAAGAGAGAGGATTAGGTGAAGACTTCTTCCTCGTCGAGTATTAGGATACTCACTTTAGAGTGTGTGGTCTAGATACCCGTCCTTCAGTACGAAGACATGACTATATTCGCCACACAATTTTCACAATAAATCTTTTGAGATAAAGAATTGGGTACTACCCGCAAGGGGTTACTATTCGAGGACTTATCTCACCCCTAAAATCAATCAGCACATGAAATGTGACATCTTGCCTTGATGGTGAAAACTAACCTTTTCAAAAAAGGCATGTTACATGTGTTCTATCACAAATAGGTAACGCATAAGACTCCACGAGCGAGCTGCAAAACACCTAACTACTAGAGTGCGAACGATAGCATCGTTCATAAAAAACACCAACAAGTCGTAGTCCTCCGAACTACAGACGCTCTGATTTTTCACTTCTTTTAAGTGAATATACGTAGGAACAAGGACCCCAATCCTGGGCGAGCACCCTTAAATTTTTATTCATCCGTAGTCCTCCGAACTGCGTTGAGTATGACTTTCCCATTGCACAAGGGAATACGTAAGCATATGACTACGAAGTCCTATCGAGTCTCCTTTTTGTTTCCACTATTTTCTTTATATTTTCTTTTCCTTTCTTTATAACAACTTTTGTTAGCAATCCTTTATCAAACATTTTTACACATGAGACAAGCGAATGGTTCTCATCAAGTATAATGCATGTGGAGGGTGCTAATACTTTTCCTTTGCATAACCGGCTTTCGAACCCTTTCTCTTGGTTACGAGACTATATTATCCATTTCCTTCTTGGGGTTTTCTCAATGTTTTCCCTTCCTCTTTTGGGATAAATAAATTTTGATGGTGACTCTTCTGTTTTCCTCTTTCGCCTCGACGTCCTTGCATTTTTCGAGTAACGACAAGTGGCACAATAAATGTATAATAAGGAGAAAAATTAGTGAGGGTGATATAGTCCTTCTTTTCAACTATTAACCGAAATTATTTCCAAGCAAAATTCATTCTAGGTGGTTTAGACCTTTTGAGGTTATAAAGGTATTCCAAAGCGGAGCAATAAAAATAAGAGATAAATCAAAGGAGACATTCATTGTAAACGGGCGGTGACTTAAACACTATCATAACATAGAAAATAGAGATTTATACATAAGTTACAAACTAGAAGAGTTGTCTGCTCTTTTGTAAGAATAGTTCTTTCAGAAATAGTTTCGAGTTATCGACGTAAAACTAGCGTTGGGTGGGAGGAAACCCACAATTTTTTTTTCATTTTTAGTACAGTTTCCAATCTCGTTGTTATTTTATTCTAAACTTTTAATTTTCCATGTATCTTTTTTTTTTTTAATTTATGCCTCAAAATCCTTATTCCGATTAATTTCCCTAAGGCCATGTGCTGAAATATCAATATTTGACACAATTTTGGCCTTAACACAACCAAATAAACACTTAAAACTCATTATTTTCGTGCCTAAATTAAACTTTTGCGCAACTAAGGCAAACAACGTTTGCCAAAATGCTAATGGCGTTCGCCATTGGCATGAATTTTGAATAGTAACATTTTAAAGCTAATGGCGTTCGCCATTAGCCTAATAGCATTCTCCATATCAGTGAAGCGGCAGAATCAGTTTTAAAACCTCCTGACATGTTTTCACAACCTCTCCCATTCCTTCTAACTTCCCTTATCATTACTGTAACACCCCGTTCCCCAAAATAAAATAAAATAAATAAAATAAACACATATCAGAGTTTTTCCCTAAAAAACGGGATGTCACATTTCACCAAAATTTCACCAAACATTTCTTAAATGATTTTCCAATAAAATTGCAGCGGAAAAAGAAGTCTGTCATAAACACATAATATGTATATATACGTCATCAACATCATCATATGTATAACAAGTCGGCCATCTACCCAAAATGTACAAAACATCATCATCATATTCAACACAATAAGATACGCCACAGGGGAACACAAAATCATCAATAAACATGAAAACTCCCAAAAGCCCCTGTGTTACGTATCAGAGCAATCCCTACGACATCGCCATAATCCAAGCTAGCTAAACACCTGGATTGTCTGTACTTCCGAAGAAGCACAGACCACAACAACAACAGAGGGGTGAGAAATCACGATCAAATATAAAGCGGTAAACATGTACATGAAATAAAAGGCAGAAACATATAACATCATTTCAAATACATAGCATCCGGACCTACTGTCCCATCATCAATCACACCATACAATCAATGCAACAATTGCACACATGCAATACAACCCATGATATGCGGTACCGACTCACAACACCGATGGGCACCGGGCCATCAACCCTTCATAAAGGAGCACACATCACCGATGGGCACTGGGCCATCAACCCTCCACACAGGGAGCACAACAACAATATCGATGGACACCTGGCCATCACCCTCCTCACAGGGAGCACATCTCCGATGGTCACTGGGCCATCACCCTCCTCACAAGGAGCTCAACACCACCGATGGGAACTTGGCCGTCAACCCTCCACCAAGGGAGCACATCATCAATATCGATGGACACCTGGCCATCACCTCTCCACTAAGGGAGCACACAACACAACACGCCATGCATAACCCCAATGCACGCACACCACAACAATCACACATAAACAGCACACACGGTCCCCTGACCCTATCTCATCATGTATCATACGTATATCACGCATCACATACACGTCTAGCACACAAAGTGCAATCCGATCCTACTGATCCACTCCTCCCACAGCATATAAACACAACACGCACAGGCGTATCGATCCTACGGATCCACTCATTACAACATATCAACACAACGCACACAAGGCGTATCGATCCTACGAATCCATCACATATCACATACACATCAAGCACACAAAGTGCATTCGATCCCACTGATCCAATTCATCATACATCATATCAACACAACGCACGTAAGGCGTATCGATCCTACTGACCCACAGTCACACAACATAACACAACGCATATTAAGCGTATCCGATCCTACCGATCCATCACATCATATAATGCGTACAAATATATATATATATATATATATATATATATATATATCACATAATTCACCGATCACGTCAAATGCGTTAAACGTCAGTCACATAGCCCGCTAACACCCAACATACACTCAACACCCATAAATCATTACGGTACATCAGACCGACCACGCTCAGCATCAACAGCTGCACACAGCTCCAAGGAGACAAAATTCTGCTACGCTCGCCACCTGCTCACTACGCGAGCTCCTAGCGAACGTTTGCCACACGTTCGCCTAGTGAATGAGCTAGCGAACACAGGAAATCAGCCACTGGAATGGCTCGCTACGCGAGCTACCAGCGAAGGCTCGCTATGCACTCACCTAGCAATGGGCTAGCGAGTGTCTGCGATTCTGAAAAATACAGCCACTGTTGAGAGTTGGTAACACACTCCGAACTTCATCGATTCCACCCAAATCAGTTCCAACAATGCCAAGATAACAATATACTACCTGGCTGCAAGGTCTAACATCAATTATACCCGATAAATTCTCAATTCGGCTCGATTAGCCAACTTCCAACATAAAACCTCGTATTACCCGAAAACCCCCAAATCAACCAACCAGTAATCAAATTTCACATGCAACAGTTTCAATACAATAATCAACAATGCAGAACATAATTAACACATATAATCATCATCAATTCATCATCAATCTATGGGGATAGGGAATTCCCCTCTACCAATTATTCATGCAGTTTACCATTTAACCGATCAATCCCCCTACCTCAACATGCAGTTTGATGATGGAAAATCCACAAAAATTCAGCAACTTGGTCCTCTTCCTCCTCTTGCTCAAGCTTCATACTTTGATCTCCCTCCTCTTGGTTGAACCGTGTTCCTCCTCTTCACGTGTTCTTCCCTTTCTCTATTTTTTTTCAAATTTCCAACTATGCCCTCAATACCCCAAAAATCACTTTTTAATCCAAATAATTCCAATAATAATAAATCCTCATTTTCATAATTCCAACATTAATATTAAAAACCCATAATATTAATAATAATAATAATAATAATAATAATAATAATAATAATAATAATAATATCAACATTAATATTATTATTAATTATTATCATTATCAATTATTCAATATTAATACTATGCTTCTATTTCTTCATCAATTCCCACACAAAACACGCTGACGAATAAAATAACACCAGAAACTAAAAATAATTAAAATGGGCATTGCAACTCTCCCCCACTTTAATTATTTTCGTCCTCGAAAATATCTGATGGAAACAATTCTGGATACGCTTCTTGCATCCTGCTTTCCAATTTTCAGATCACACTGCCTCTTGTAGCACCTCCCCAAGCCACTCCCACCAAAGGTATCTCTTTCCCTCGGAGTTGTTTCTCGTTCATCAATCCAAACTAGCAATGCCTCAACCATCAAATTATTTCTCACTTGTACATCATCCATCTGATTCAATGTACTCCCTCAACAAAAACACATGAAACACATCATGCCATCCATAAGCGATAACAACAAAGTAGTCTAACATGCTACTTTCCCCCCGCTTCCGCTGCGCCACTCTGATACAGATAAACAAAACACCGAGTGTGTTCCCGAGACTTTGAAGCTCGACCAACACCAGTTACCATCGTAATTCTCAAAACACCTCCTTTCTTGGGTCCTCTTAATCTTCTCAGTCGTCTCATGCACAATTCTCAGATCTGAGCATAACACTCCCTCTCGACTCATTCCAACTCGAGAGAGTCCCACACTTCCTATCTCACAAGGCCCCATACAACGCCATTCTGATACTAGAATGGTAATTGATACTGTAGACGACTCAATTAGCGGTAATTAACCATCCCACGATCCACCTTGATCCAACACACAAGCCCTCAGCAAATCCTCCAGCGACTGGATAGTCCTCTCCGACTGACCATCAGTTTGCGGATGATAAGTTGAACTCCACTTCGAATTAGTACCCAGAGCTTCTCGTAAGCTCCTCCACAAACTCAATATAAACTTCAAGCTTCCATCCGACACAATATTCGACAGTATTTCATACCACTTCACCACTTCCTCAATATGCATCTCATAAATCCTCAACATAGAATAGTTCATTCACTCACAATAGCCTAAATTTAAAATTATATCTTTCCAATTCTTTGGAAAACTCAACACCAAATTCGTGAAAATACTACCCGTTTTCCCACTATGGAATATTCAACAGCTACATCTGACTCCACAGTCCCTGATGTTCAATCTTCGACTTTCGGCAATTCTGACCAGCATATTCAACCTCAACCACTCCTCTCTTCATCTATGATTCACCAAAATAATTTATTCAAATTCGGTCACTTCTTCATAACACCGGGATGGATACTCCATCTACCTCAATGTATTCTTCGAGAGTACTCCTACTCCACTCAACAACATTTGGAACACAAACTCTACCACAACACATCATGGTACTATTTCCACAAATCCGACAATCAACTCTTCGACTCTGGTTCATTAAATTCAACTAATCCCATTACTCAACCAAGATTTCTGACTTTCTCGATTCTCCTCAAGAATACAACTGGTTAGGTCTCACAATAAAAGCTTAACTCCATATGAAGTCTCTTCACTCGCCAAACTCCTATTACAAAATTGCTCAATCAGTTCTATCTCTTTTCACCATCACTACTGGTATTTGCAAATATTTCCAACTTACCACATCAGCTACCACATCCACTTTACCCGAATGGTAATTCAACTTAAAGCCGTAACCCGTCAGACGTCCCAATTATTTACTCTGCCTCATCTTCAACTCTTTCAAATCAAACAAACACCCTAAGCTCTTAAGATCACCAAACCTTCCAATCTCGGCCCAAATGATTGAAGCCTTCAACTTCGGCCCAATCATAACAGCAACCAACTCTAAATCACCGGCCAGATGATTCCTCTCATGTGTTTCAAGGTACCTTTAACATCTCTCCCAATCATATCAACAAAGAATCACAAAACACAACAAATAGTCCTGTCGGACTCGACAAAATTCAACACTCGAGCTGCTGACAGTTCTCCCAAAACTCTTTGAACTCTCCTCAAGTGGCATATAGCTGTTTATTCTCCAACAATGATAACTCAAATTCTCGATCTTTAACATGATCCTCTATTCTCTCCGAATGTATTAAAATATCACCGGTTAACACAACTATTGCCTCACTCAAATAAGTAAGGAAAATCCCATGCCAAACGAACAAACAAGTTGTGAGTTATGGTGGAAACACGACCCGTACCTTCCGCACTCACTCCAACATCCAACCATGTTTCATCAATAAAACTCAACTCTATGTCATTACTTCACCATCACATAGATCATTGTAATAGCTTTCCAATGCTTCGAACCGTGCGTCATTCCGAGTTACGGTTCTCCTGCTACGACAAAATACCAGAATAACATTTTTTGCCCAGGATCCCTTCGCTAGGCGAACACAGAAGTGAGCGTGGAGCCGTTCGCTAGCATGCTCGCTAGGCGAAGGACCTGGCGAACATGACAGTCCGAAATCCTATTTTCGACCGTTACCTGACTTCCGAGTGTCCGATTTCGATTCCGTAAAAAGCTGCAATCTCGGAATTCGACGTACGACAACAAATTCGCACTTAGAAGGTCATTCAACACATCTATAACTCTTGGAATATTTAAAGGCCTAATTATACCATTCTTGCATTCCACATCTTACTTTCTTTAATAATCATCAGAAGTCACTATCCACCCTGAATATACTCGGCCTCACACTTTGTTGCCTTAGCACACATACCAGACACAAGTCTCGACACCACTTAATCAATTTATTTCCTTGACTATCCAAACAAACACATAATATGGAGTGCCCACTCTTGGACTAGCTCCCACAACTGAGTCGATCAACTCCACTTCACGTCCTACAACGACTTCTCAAAATAATCCCCTTAAGCACTTAGCTTAACTCAAGACAATTCTCTGCTCACGCCTCCTAAGCTTGCAAGACACGTCTATCCCATCCAACACAATCCCGTCTGCTATTAACAAGAGATTAAGGGTGATCAGTTCCTCAATTTGTCAATAGACAGCCGAAAATCATGATGGGGTACAAACCATCTTTACCAAACTATAGGAGTGTTCCTTGACACACTGAGCCACAACTCCATACTTGCAGCATTCCGGAGAAACACAAGCTTCTCCCCTATTGGAATCATTCCATCTCTACCAAAAAAGTTAGACAACAACATGTACCGACAATGTTTTCTCACACATGCCGCATACAGGGGATTAAACTACAACACAAGACAACATGGCCGGACGGACCGACCTGCTCTGATACCAACTTGTAACACCCCGTTCCCCAAAATAAAATAAAACAAATAAAGTAAACACATATCAGAGTTTTTCCCTCAAAAACGGGATGTCACATTTCACCAAAATTTCACCAAACATTTCTTAAATGATTTTCCAATAAAATTGCAGCGGAAAAAGAAGTGTCATAAACACATAATATGTATATATACGTCATCAACATCATCATATGTATAACAAGTCGGCCATCTGCCCAAAATGTACAAAACATCATCATCATATTCAACACAACAAGATACGCCACAGGGGCACACAAAATCATCAATAAACATGAAAACTCCCAAAAGCCCCGGTGTTACGTATAAGAGCAATCCCTACGACATCGCCATAATCCAAGCTATCTAAACACTTGGATTGTCTGTACTTCCGAAGAAGCACATACCACAACAACAACAGAGGGGTGAGAAATCACGATCAAATATAAAGCGGTAATCATGTACATGAAATAAAAGGCAGAAACATATAACAGCATTTCATATACATAGCATCCAGACCTACTGTCCCATCATCAATCACAACATACAATCAATGCAACAATTGCACACATGCAACACAACCCATGATATGCGGTACCGACTCACAACACCGATGGGCACCGGGCCATCAACCCTCCACACAGGGAGCATAACAACAATATCGATGGACACCTGGCCATCACCCTCCTCACAGGGAGCACATCTTCGATGGTCACTGGGCCATCACCCTCCTCACAGGGAGCTCAACACCACCGATGGGCACTTGGCCATTAACCCTCCACCAAGGGAGCACATCATCAATATCGATGGACACCTGGCCATCACCCCTCCACTAAAGGAGCACACAACACAGCATGCCATGCATAACCCCAATGCACGCACACCATAACAATCACACATAAACAGCACACACGGTCCCCTGACCCTATCTCATCATGTATCATACATATATCACGCATCACATACATGTCTAGCACACAAAGTGCAATTCGATCCTACTGATCCAATCCTCCCACAACATATAAATGCAACACGCACAGGCGTATCGATCCTACGGATCCACTCATCACAACATATCAACACAACGCACACAAGGCGTATCGATCCTACGAATCCATCACATATCACATACACATCAAGCACACAAAGTGCATCCGATCCCACTGATCCAATTCATCACACATCATATCAACACAACGCACGTAAGGCATATCGATCCTACTGACCCACTGTCACACAACATACAAACACAACGCATATTAAGCGTATCCGATCCTACCGATCCATCACATCATATAATGCGTACAAATATATATATATATATATATATATATATATATATATATATATATATATATATATATATATATATATATATATATATATATATATATATATATATATATATATATATATATATATATATATATATATATTTATATATATCACATAATTCACTGATCACGTCAAATGCGTTAAACGCCGGTCACATAGCCCGCTAACACCCAACATACACTCAGCACCCATAAATCATTACGGTACATCAGACCGACCACGCTCAGCATCAACAGCTGCACACAGCTCCAAGGAGACAAAATTCTGCTACGCTCGCCACCTGCTCAATACGCGAGTTCCTAGCGAACGTTCACCTAGCAAATGAGCTAGCGAACACAGGAAATCAACCAATGGAATGGCTCGCTACACGCTCGCTATGCACTCGCCTAGAGATGGGATAACGAGTGACTGCGATTCTGAAAAATACAGCCACTGCTCAGAGTCAGCAACGCACTCCGAACTCCATCGATTCCACCCAAATCAGTTCCCATAATGCCAAGATAACAATATACTACCTAGCTGCAAGGTCTAACATCAATTCTACCCGATAAATTCTCAATTCGGCTCGATTAGCCAACTTCCGGCATAAAACCTCGTATTACCCGGAAACCCCCAAATCAACCAACCAGTCATCAAATTTCACATGCAACAGTCTCAATACAATAATCAACAATGCAAAACAGAATTAACGCATATAATCATCATCAATTCATCCTCAATCTATGGGGATAGGGAATTCCCCTCTACCAATTATTCATGCAGTTTACCATTTAACCGATCAATCCCCCCTTACCTCAACATGCAGTTTGATGATGGAAAATCCACAAAAATTCAGCAGCTTGGTCCTCTTCCTCCTTTTGCTCAAGCTTCAGACCTTGATCTCCATCCTCTTGGCTGAACCGTGTTCCTCCTCTTCACGTGTTCTTCCCTTTCTCTATTTTTTTTTCAAATTGCCAACTATGCCCTCAATACCCCAAAAATCACTTTTTAATCCAAATAATTCCAATAATAATAAATCCTCATTTTCATAATTCTAACATTAATATTAAAAACCCATAATATTAATAATAATAATAATAATAATACTAATATCAACATTAATATTAATTAGTAATTATTATCATTATCAATTATTCAATATTAATACTATGCTTCTATTTCTTCATCAATTCCCACACAAAACACGTCGACGAATAAAATAACACCGGAAACTAAAAATAATTAAAATGGGCGTTACAATTACTCTCTTAACTCACCCTTCCCACTACCTCCATAAACTTTCAAACTTCCATTCCTCTACTCAAATTGCCTTTAAAAAATCCCATCCTAACATTGCATTCTCACTCTTTCTCTCTCACATAACTTCTATCCATTCCTATCTCTCACTCTTCATTCCACAATGCCTCCAAGTGCTATTAGAGCAAGAAGGGCAGAGGTTGACTTCATGGGGATTGTCATTGGAGAAGGCGTAGAAGGAGAAATGTAGAGAACAAGATACCAGAAGTTATTCAATCGTGAGGTCACACCTATGAGGTATGTCGATGATTCTGCTCTGTGTAGTTTAGGCTTAATAACTAGTGTAAATCGGATGCTAGAAATTTAGGAATAGCAAACTTTTGTGCTTTGACTAGTCCTATATATACTAGGCTTACATATGAATTCTTAAGTTCATTTAATTATTACACACCAGTAGGCACTAATCGCACCTCAGACACTGTTAGATTTAGAATGTTTAACTGAGGCTACCAGTTTAGCCAAGACCAGTTTTCCGACCTACTTCAATTCTTACATGGTAATGGTTGGGCATACAAAGGACCCCAAGAGAGCGATTGGGCTGAGGAAGCCTTCCAATTTTGGTAACAACTCACTGGTGAGGCCATCTACTCTTAGGAAGGCCTAAAAGCTACCACCGTCCATAACCCGACCATCTGTTATGTACAATGGATTTTTTCTAACACCATATTTGGCCGGGAAAATCATGGGAAAATGAATTCTAAAGAGCTCTACTTTTTATATTGCACACTAACACAGACACAGGTGAACCCTACACCATTCTTGCTTGCACATTTTCAGTCTGTTAGCATTAGGGTCGGCGGTCCCATTTGCATAGGAGGGCTAATAACATCCATAACTTATGAATTGAACCTAGACACTGAGTTGGCCATACTGGAGCCACTTGCAACACCCTTCTTAGATTTGGATGTTTGTCGTAGTATGCGTCTAGTCAAGAATAAACCAGACAGTGGGTATCATTTGATGGTTAATAACCAAGGCATTAAGAGTGTTATTTTACCTTGTTTCACGCACACTGATGTGCGAGTAAAGAACAACTGGACTTATGATCTGAATGCCCTAGAGCCTAGAGATAATGTTAACATTCGGGCTGATGTGGGTAATGCCACCGATGATGATATTGATACTATGGAGCACGGTGCTCCTGAGGCTGACGCACATCCACATATTGCACATGGTTTTGCTAATTCTTTTGCAGGTACCTCATCCGGACATCAGTCCCGTGAGGAATACAATTACACAACTATCAGGGTTGTTCTTGACGATGTCCTATATGAGCCGCGATATCGGAACGATGCTGATGCTGAGCGTGACCTCTTACTTAGGAGCATGCAGACACAGAAGAATGAGATGATGGCCACCATTGATTAGATTCAAAATTAGCAACATGATTATGTTGAGCGGACTAAGTGCAACACGGGAGATCTCGTCAAGTAGATGACTGGATTACGTGTAGAGATGGCGGATATCATGGAGGTAATTCAGTATGTAGATGTACCACACCCTATGCCCGGTAGAGGCGGCTTTAGACGAGGCCGATGCCGACACTGAGCCGATTACCCCAGGTTTTTCCACTCCTTTTTCCATCTTGTACTAAAACATTGAGGACAATGTTTAGTTCAAGTGTGGGGGAGGAGTTTTATCGCTTTATTCTTATTTTTACTTGTTTTCTAGCTAGTTTTCTTTTTCTTTTTAGGTTGTTTCTTTTAATTGTCTACATTTTTGGTCGAGCCATATGCTGCCGAGTCTTAACGTATGATGTTTTTTCACTTATTATTAAATTCCCCTGAAAATTTTAAAATTTTAACCTCCAATAAAAGAAATTTCTTTGATTTATGGAACGGTACTCTAAGAGTATACAGGTTATTTAGGCTATGTTAGAAAGGCTTGGGAACATTTCAATAACACCGATTATGTGATATCAATTTGAATACCCATTATGTCAAGACCTTAAGCTCTAGTTTTTAAAGTAGTCCCTAAGTAGTTTATACTAGCAGTCAACAACATCTTCAAGCACACACTAAGTAAGAAACCGATGCAAATATGTGTAGGATCTCCGAGCTGAATGAAAAGAACTCTTAGAAAATAAAATTGAACTGTAGATGCTTTTAATTGGCTGCATTTTGTGGCAAAATATTGATGGACGTATGAATGTCATGACTGATGTTATGACATACATAATGAGTGTTCTGCAGGGTAAGTTGGGATAGCTAAGAGCAACTTAAGTTGCATGTCATGCTGAATGTTATGACATCAAGCGTATGACATCAGGGTGCGCAGGTTTTAGTTTCTGGTATTAGCTCAGGCTATACTTCAGGAATCATTTTAGGAAGCCTAGTTATCTCAGGAAACATATCAGGCATTGCTGAGGATAACATGGAATGCCCCTGACTCAATTGGACGTGTGCAGTTTCATGAAGAAAGGTTTATCTTGGGTAAACCTAACTTCAGCATGAAGGCCCAAGGATTGTATGCTGCCTATATATACAGAGGTAGCAATCCTATTTGAGGAGAGTTCTTGACAGGGTTTTAGAGAACGTGTATTTGTGAGTGAATAGTTCTGTTCTTCACGTGTTTTTGTGTGTCTTAGGAATACTTGTAAACCAAGCAATTTTCTGCTGTATGATTGCATTGGTCTAGAGTTCTTAAGCTGTCTGTTAAGTGTGTCACTCTAAGCTTTTAAGCAAGAGTGCTGTGTCACTTGATCAAAGTTGTGAAGAAAGATCAAGGTGTGTTTGAAGTGTGACTTCATTGCCATTTGTAACTTTAAATTGGTTGATATCACTACTGTGATTGAGGGGAAGTGAGCTGGTAACTCTGGTCCTAATGTTAGGCTGAAGTGTCATTGGATAGGTCTTAAGTGAAGAGTGAAAACTGGTTGTTTGACTCTGAATTAATTCTACTAATTGTGAATTTCCTCCTTGGCTTGGTAGCCCCCAAATGTAGGTGTGGTTTGCACTGAACTAGGTAAACAATTACTTGTGTTATTTACTATTTTCATTTACAGTTTGTCATTAAGTTAAGTAGTCTGTGTTATAGTGGATGTCATAACATCCGTGATAACATCCACTGTTAGGTACCTAGAATTTCAATTGGCATCAGAGCAAGCACCATGCCTGTTATTTTCTGGGTGAGATCTAGGGAAGATAAATTCTGGTACTATGGACAAGGATATAAAATTCACAAATAGACCACCAATTCTGGATGGCTCAAATTATGACTACTGGAAACCTATGATGATAGCTTTCTTGAAGTATTTAGACAACAAGGCATGAAGAGCTGCAAACTCAAGATGGGAACATCCAGTGAAGACTGATAAAGATGGATTATATGTGTTAATACCTGAGGAACAATGGACCAAAGAACAAGATGCCTTAACTCTTGGGAATTCTAAGGCCTTGAATGCTCTATTCAATAGAATAGACAAGAACATTTTCAGACTGGTGCATCACTGTGAACTGGCCAAAGAGGTTTGGGATACCCTCAAAACAACTCATGAAGGCACCTCAAAGGTCAAGATGTCAAGATTGCAGATGCTGACCACTAAATTTGAAAATCTGAGAATGAAGGAGGATGAGACTATTCATGAATTCTACATGAATATTCTTGAGATTGCCAATACCTCGTGAGCTTTAGGAGAAAAGATGTCAGAAGAAAAGCTTGTGAGGAAGATTCTAAGATCTTTGCCTAAGAGGTTTGCCATGAAAGTCAATGCTATTGAAGAAGCTCAGGATATAAGCAACATGAAAGTGGATGAACTCATTGGTTCTCTCCAAACTTTTGAGATGGGAATGTGTGGTCAGGCTGAGAAAAAGAACAAAAGCATAGCTTTTGTATCAAACATTGCAGAGGGCCCAGATGAAGATAATGATGGAAGCAAGGAGAATCTCTCATAAGATGTAACTATGCTTGGAAGACAATTCAACAGACTCATGAAAAGGATAGATAAGAAGGGTAGACATAATGTCAAGAACATCTCATCTGACATTAACAAAAGAGCTAAGTCTGAAGAAAAGTCCAACCAAGGAAAAAGAGCTCAGTGTTATGAATGTGAGGGATATGTGCCCAGTTCGGTAACAATGTCCTGGAAGTTTTTCTCGCTGAACTGTGTCCCATTTTTGGTGACGATCGTCGGGGGTACGTAGAACCGGGTAAGTATGTTCCTTTTGTAGAAACAAAGTATGTTGTGTGTCGTGATTTTGGCAAGGGTTTTAACCTCTATCCACTTTGTGAAGTAGTCGACACCAACTATCAAATATTTATTCTGGTACGATCCCATGGTGAAAGGCCTGAGGATATCCATCCCCCACCAGGTGAATGGCCACGGTGACGGGAGCATTTTAATCTCGTTGGGAGGGGCCAAGTGCATGTCCTCATGACGTTGTCACTTGTCGCACTTCTTGACGTGCTCTTTCGCGTCCTGCTACATGGTGAGCCAATAGTATCCTACTCGCAGAGCCTTCTGGGAGAGGGATCATCCCTTGAGGTACTTGGTGTTGATCCCTTCATGGATCTCCTGAAGTATATGAGGGACCTTGGATTCTTCGACACACTTGAGGAGAGGGATGGAGAACCCCCGCCTATACAACTTGTCCTCGATCAAGACGTAAGAGCAAGCTCAACGTTTGACTACACTAGCCTCTTTGGAGTCGTTGGGCAGTTCCCCCATGCTGAGGTACGTGTACACTAGGGTCATTCATTAGTTGCTATTGCCGATGGAATTCACGTCGACGGTCGGGGGGGTTTCTCGATGCTTGGTCGAAAAAGTACCTACTAGATGACAGACTTGTTTCTGCCCTTCTTCTTTGTGATCACGAGCTTTGGTAGGATGTCTTCACGGGTACTATGCTCGCGGGGGACATGTTTCATCTCCACGAAGTCGAAATTTTCCATCCTCTCTTTTACCAGGGCTAAGTACTCGATGAGGTTTTCGTTTTTGGCTTGGTACTCTCTTCGCACCTGAGATGCGACGAGCTTAGAATCAGTAAATATCTTTACCTCTTTCACATCTAGATCCTTGGTTAATCGCAGTCCTGCAAGGAAGGCTTCTTACTCAGCTTTGTTGTTTGAGGCCGGAAAGGATAGAGCGAGGGAGACTGATTGATGGTTTTTATGCGATATTTTATCGTTAGTTTTAGTGAATCTTCTTATATTTTTAGTTGCATTTTATTTTCGTTTACCGCATTTGATGCTTAGGTTGTGTCTTTCCAATATTTTTAGGTTCAGGTAAGCATTTAAGAAGAATTGAAGCGAGAAAGTAGACAATCCAGTGGTTTTGGGAATGAAATTGGCAAAAGGCAGAGGGTCTGACACGACCACCCATGTCCCCTGACACGAGCCGTGTCAGGATGTTGACAAAATGATGGAAATTGTGAAGAAAGCAGTGCGTTGACATGGGTGCTCGTGTTAGCAAGCTTGGAGCAGTTAAATTTATTTACAGATTACATAGGCCAACACGGCCTCCCGTGTCAGCTAACTTGGCCCGTGTTGGCTTGGACACTAATTTTCCTGTTTTTGTGACTTTTCACTGAATGTTGACCTGGAAGGAATTTTTGGGATTTCCACCTACTGTTATTTGAGTTTTTGCTATTTAGAAGAGTTTGAAGAAAGGGAAGAGGGGCTTTTGAACGAGAGAAGAATTTTACGATCAAGATTGGAGAGATCAAGGCGATTGGAGAACGAAAGGTTTTCATGACGCAATTGAAGATCAAAGTAATCCTATTATCTTGTAATCTCTAATTTTTACTTTGTATTTTTGTTGAACAATATGAGTAGCTAAACCCCCCAATGCTAGGGGGTGTTCCTGAATTGCTTTTGTAATGAACCTGATTTCTGTAATTCTATGACATAAGTGCTTTTTCATAATCAATTTTATTGTACAATTGTCGTACCTCGAAAAATGCGATCTTTGCGATGTGCAAAACTAGGGTTTGCACAACCACATATGGACTTATGAGAGTCGCTACCGAAATTTATGTATTGCCAAGAAAGGAAAGGGAAAATATCGAGAAAGCCCATAGGGAAAGGATAGGGTATGGTCATCGCAACCATGTTGGGTTCGAAATTCGGTTATGTAAGGAGAAGGTGCTAGAACTCCCTATGTCCATCGTACTCGATGGGAACCGTCTAAGTGGTCTAGGCATGAAAGGTATTTGATATTTTAAAGCTTGCTAAGGAAAATTGGTTGGTTTTATTTATTAGAGTGCTCGCCAAGGATTAGGGACCTTGTGCCTACGTATTCCCTCGTACAATGGGAAAGTCAGAGCAATCGTAGTTCGGCTTAAAAAGGGTTGTTTGTTTTTTATGAACGAGTGTCTAGGTCGCATTCTAACTGCTAAACATTGGGCTGTCTGCTCACTAGGGAAGGCTAAAGCACTAGTTTATATGCGTGGAAGAAGGGACTACACAACGTTCTTTTAAAAATTTTGTTTGAATTGTGGATCGCACAGGGGCGATGACTTAGTGTCTTGAGAAGTTTCAATCGCACAGGGGTGAGATAAGACAAGTGTGATGTGTTGAAGTGTTTTTTAGGTTTTGAGAAGATTTTTTTTTCATTTAGGTCACGCTAAAGACTATAGGTAGAGGTGATTATTCCAACCAACCAAGTCGTACGCCTTGTGCTGAAATATCAGAGTGAGTGTATGGAAATCCATTGTCACCCCTTCTCCACCACTTAAGGCTCGTAGCACGTAATCCTAATCGCTTTTTATTGTGTTTTTTTTGAAGTTTATTCAAGAAAATGTCAATTGATGTTGGATCAAGGCCTTTAATGTGGGATGAGTTTGAAAAAGGTTTGAAACGGAAAAGGGAAAGGTTGATGGCGACGCATAAAGCGGTTAACTTACAAAAATGGGACATGGCTTAATATATGAATTAAGAATGCTTGGGTTGATTGATCAATTGGTGTCGACCAATGTTTTTGAAAATGGAACTTGGTGTTGAACAAATTCTTTGACTTTTTGAAAGATTGATTATATATATATATATATATATATATATATATATATATATATATATATATATATATATATATATATATATATATATATATATATATATATATATATATATATATATATATATATATATATATATATATATATATATATATATATATATATATATATATATATATATATATATATATATATATATATATATATATATATATATATATATATATATATATATATATATATATATATATATATATTAATTATTATCTTAAGAAATAAAGGCGGCAAAAACAAGTAACAATTACACACGAGGGTGAGGGATACCTTTTGACAATGAAAAGTAAGAAAATGACTGAAATACTAAACAGTCAAACAAGTAAATGTGGGACCGAAGCCAATCAAAATCGAAGAGCAACTGAATTTAGCTCTGAAGCTAACTTAGAGTGGATTCATGTAGGAATCACTCTAAAAGAAGTCGAGCAAATGAATATATGCACTCAAACGATTCTTGAAAGTTAAATTAGATTTTAACTCCGAAATCGAAATGCAATAATAAACCAAACAACGCTCAAAGACATTATCATTATTACGGTAGTATCACAAATTTTTACATCAACTTAAATTAATTTGAAAAATAGAAATCTAAAAATAATATGCACATGCTATCCACAAAGGTATATTGCTACGAAATTGACATAAAAATAAAGATAAACGTCATAAAGTTAAAAATAAAATGAAATGTGAAATAATATTAACACACAACAAAAATAAATAAATAAGTATATATATATATATATATATATATATATATATATATATATATATATATATATATATATATATATATATATATATATATATATATATATATATATATATATATATATATATATATATATATATATATATATATATATATATATATATATATATATATATATATATATATATATATATATATATATATATATATATATATATATATATATATATATATATATATATATATATATATATATATATATATATATATATATATATATATATATATATATATATATATATATAAAACTCAAAGTGCATTGTGTAATTTATAAAAATAATTATGTCATAACTAAACAAATATAAATATATGTTATAATTAGTAAAAGAGAGATACGTATTAACTTAAAAAAAGAAATATATATATATATATATATATATATATATATATATATATATATATATATATATATATATATATATATATATATATATATATATATATATATATATATTTCTTTTTTTAAGTTAATATGTATCTCTCTTTTACTAATTATAACATATATTTATATATATATATATATATATATATATATATATATATATATATATATATATATATATATATATATATATATATATATATATATATATATATATATATATATATATATAAATATATATAAATATATATATATATATATATATATATTTATATATATATATATATATATATATATATATATATATATATATATATATATATATATATATATATATATATATATATATATATATATATATATATATATATATATATATATATATATATATATATATATAAATATAAATATATGTTATAATTAGTAAAATATATATATAATAACTAAACTAAGAAAAAGTATAATTATATGTTAAAAACTAGAAAAAAAAACGTTTAAGTAAAAAAAAAAACGTGTTAACTTTAGGTATGACAACATTGTGTTTAATGCTTTTTCTATCGGACAAATAGAAATCGATTTACGATTAACTTTAGGTCGGACAAACCACTGTTAATGCTTTTTGTGCGATAATTCTATAGTAGATATTACCTAGGACTAGGGATACCCTATAGTAATCCTAACATTCTTGATAAAATATAATGCTTGATTTCATCCTAAATCTCTAAGGACTTAAGGTTTAGGGTGAATATCAAAGGGTTTTCTTTATAAGGCCTTAGAGAAAAATACACTTGAGAATCAGTAAAGGTTTGTTTTAAGCCATGTCTCGTGAATAAGGATTACGTTTGTTGCAAGGCAGTTCATACATTGTACCCTAGCATGCTTCTCATATCTGATAAAACTCACTTTTATTATTAATTGATTTATTTTCTTACTGTTCTCTTATAACTTCACTAAATAGTCCTAAACCCCCAAGTACTTTTTGTTTAATTGAATTACGTTAAGAACTTATATTCCTACACAGTCCTTGAGATCGATACTGGGGACAAAACCCCTATTTTAACTACAATTGAAAAAAAATTGTATACTTTTTATTTTTCCGATTGGAGACCTTAATCAAGATGCGTTCTTCATTCTCAAGAATGATGCTCGCTCCGCTTCATGTCGAGCTGGATGCCCTGTCGACATAGATGGCCCACTTGTGGGCTCCGTTCGTCGGGGAGATCGGGGCGGTCATTTCCGTAACGAAGTCGGCCAACACTTGAGCTTTAAGGGCCTTCCTGCTATCGTATTGAACTTTGAACTCAAAGAGATAGAGTGATAATTTGAGCATCCTACCCACCATGTCGAGACGGCCGAGTTGCTACTTTACGGGCTGGTCAGTCCTAACCACGATTGTGTGGGCTAGGAAGTAGTGCCGCAACCTTCTGGCCACATTGATGAGGGCCAGAGCGACCTTCACGATTTGGTGGTACCTGATCTCGAGGCTCTCTAGGGTTTTGCTAGTGAAGTAAATTGGTTTTTATCCCTCGGGGGTTTTGCGAATGAAAGTCGCGCTAACGGTCTCGGTCGCGATAGTGAGGTACAAATTAAAGTTTCCCCGATCTCTGGTTGCGAGAGGACTTATTTGAGATGGAGGATGGCTTGCTCACTCTCCTCAGTCCACTCGAATGGAGCTTCCTTGCGTACAAGTTTGAAAAATGGAAGTGTGTGTTGGACAAACTTAGCCACAAAGTGGGACAGCAAGGTGAGCGTCTTGTTTAAGGATTGGATTGATTTCTTCGAGCTCGGCGTCAGGAACTAGGAGAAAGCCATGCATTTATCAGGATTCGCCTCGATTCCTCGTTTTGTCAAGTAGAAGCCGAGGAATTTTCCTGCTCAAACGTTGAAGGTGTATTTCTCTGGATTGAACTTCATCCTGCATCTCCTCGTCGTGTCGAAGACTCGTTTGAGATGAGTAGTGTGGTCAGTTTTCTCTTGTGATTTCACGATGATGTCGTCCATGTAGAGTTTGAGCATGTCCCCAATATCTCCTCGAAAGACCTTGCTCATCATCCGTTGGTAAGTAGCACCAGTGTTTTTCAAGCCAAAGGGTATTACGTTGTAGTAATAGTTGCCCAACTCGATCATGAAAGTCGTGCATTGCTTGTCCTCTTTCCCCATGCGGATTTGGTTGTATCCCGAGTACGCATCCATGAACGACAATAGCTTAAAACCTACAGAGTTGTTGACCAATTTGTCGATGTTAGGCAAGGGATATGCATCTTTGTGGCAGACCTGTTGCACCCCAAATTTTACCCTCAGATTAGTCGATTCATGACGCATGGCATCCCATTTTTGCATCCGCTAACTACTAACGGGTTACGTAGTTTGTTTATTTTACAGGAATCACATCTGGTACGCTTTAGCTGTTAAAAGGAAAAATTGTCATTTATAAGTTGTTTGCTAACAGTTTTTTGAAGGTGAGCTGTCGCCAGTGGATTTCTGAGACATTTATTTGTCACATGGGTTTGATTATGTCGAGATATCAATTTGGTTTGGTTCAGGTCAGGGCAAGAATCCGTTCTACGGGTTTGGTTTCAACAGACATTTATTTTTCCGCTTCTTCTGCTACCTGCCATTTAAATTCTTAAAAGGAAAGCAGTATAAATTTCGACTCAAGTCTAGATTTGCTATATCTGTTTAATTGCAATTTTTGGCCTAGTTGATCCATGGCATTGGATTTAGCCTTCGAAAAACAATTGGAATTTTGGCGCGGAGTGTAGTTCTGTTTTGTCGTTAATCCGATTTCTCTGTTTCTTTCTATTTTAATTTGTTCAAGGCCATTAATGACTCTATCATCAGGCATGATTTAATTTGGGAATATATTGGAAGAATTGAAGTTTATATCAGTTATGTGGAGCAGTGCGTGTTGGAATGAAAAGGTTGATTCGACTGACTTTTGAGATTTATTCATATTGAATTTGTATGGTGAAGTTAAGCCTATTGTTCAAGTTTGATCGGATTAATTTTTAATCGTTGGAATTAATTTGAAGGTATTTGACCGGTTGGATTTAATTGGATATTTAAGGTGGATCGGTCGGTTGCGACAAAGTTAAATCACGGGAAGGGAATTGGAAAATGATCTTGATAGAAGAATATATTGAATGTTATTCATAATATTTCTATTATTATTATAATTTATAAAGATGAAAATGATTTTTGAATAGAAATATTATTGAATTATTATTCATAAATATTTTTCTATTGCAAAAGGAAAATAAAAAATATACATTTTTATCCTAAATTCTATTTTCCTAAGAGTGGTCTTCGTCTTCATGCTCGAGTAATTCTTCCCGACTTTTTCTCCGTACCTGCACGACAAGACAAACAAAGAACAAAGTAAAAAAAGATTAATGTTAGAAATTGTTCGACACCCTCAGAGCAATTTCATCATCGGGTGTCGGGAGGGCAACGACAAATGCCGAAGCCAACTCCCAAACCGATTCCCGACCTCGGTACCGATAGGCAACATCTATTCTAATTTTCGGGACAGCCGGAAGAAGATAAAAAGAAGTGTTTTCGACCAAAAAGTGATTATTTGGATAAGCACTTATTTTTGAAAAAAGTGATTTTCAGCCAAACAGATTTCTATCCATATCCAGTTCCTATCAGGTAAATCATTTGGACATCCAAATCAAAATCTGCATTGTATCCATAACCGAAATCCAGTTTCAAAAATCTACAACAGAAATCCATGGACATCCACTAAAGTGAATCTGGAGCGGACATATGAAATCCAAAATTTGCAAATCATATCTCAGGATCACAGCAAACCAGAAGTAAGAGGATCAAAATATCACAAAATCCATGGATATCAAGTAAATCCGGATTATGAGCCAAACCAAATCCAAATCAGGTCCGAAAATGAATCTATCAGAAAACAAAATCCGAACCCAATCAAATCTGCATGAAGCAGATCACAAAATCAAATCTCATATTTTTTCATCAAAAGATAACATAACAAATAATCCAAGCCCAACAGAGAGGTATAAAATGTGAAGAAGAAGAGATCATGAAGGGTCACAAAACCCTAACAGTAACGGAGCCACGAAACCCTACTCACAAAACGCGGCCGTAAAACAACAAAGTCAAGAAGGACAGAACCCAGAAACGGCCGTGAAACCTTAATCACGTAAACAAGAACAGACTCACCAAATGGCGAAACAAACCAGAAACGGCGCAAGCATCGAAAGCCCAATCATCCACAGCCATAAATCATCATCCGACGAACCAAACGACACACGAATACACCAGACAAACGAACTCAAGCGGCGCCGTATGTAACACCTATTTTAATTATTTAGTCTTTTGGTGTTATTCTATTTTGGGTGTGTCCTTTGTGGGGGAGTGTATCTGAGCACGTGGGTGGGTGTCCTTGAGTTATAGGAGTTATTTAATAAAATATAGAGTTTAATAATAATATAATATAATTAAAAATGATGATAATCTAATGATTATTATTATTATTATTATTTGCATTATTATTATTAGTATTAGTATTATTAGTATTGGAATAAATGAAATAAGGATTAATAAGGGGTATTAGAAGAGTTTGGGGAAAAGGAGAGATCAGAACACGATAAACCAGTTTTAGAGAGAAGAGTAAAGAGGAAGAACAAGGAGGAAGAAAAGAAGGCTAGGGCTAATGATTCTTCAGGTTCTTCGTCAATCGGAGCATTAATCGAGGTAAGGGGGAGAAATTGATTGGGATTGGTGTTTACATGAAATTGGGTAGAGGGGATTCCTTAACCCCATAGGGATTTGATGAATATGTTTGTTATGTTGATATGTCTTTGATTGTTGTTGATTATGATGAATTTCGTGTGCATGTTGATGTGTTTATGATTGTTGCTGCCATTGATGAATGGGTGTATATATGGTGTGATTTTGGTGAGGTTCTGAGTAACTTCTGTAGTTCTGTTGATGGACATAGGTGTGGGTTCTGGAGATAAATTGATGGAATAATGACTAGAGTAGTGTGTACTAGTTGTAGTGATGATAGGATGGGAGATGGAAGTAGAGTGATAGGCTTGGAATTGAGCAAGATGATATTGTTGTACATTGAGGGTTTTGAGAGATCGTAGACGCTCGCTAGCACCTTCGCTAGGTGAGCTAGTGGCGAGCATTCGCTAGGGACTCGCTAGGCGAGTGTGGTAGCGAACCCTTCTAGTAGCTACTGTCTGCCTTCGCTAGGGAGTTCGCTAGGTGAGCAGCTAGTGAGTGTTCGCTAGAGCTTTGTTAAGCGAACGAGCCAACAAGCGTGACAGAAAGTGACGTTGTGCTGTTTTGCCTTGTGAGCTCGTTTCGTAGTATCCCTTGAGTTGTGACCAGTGTAGATATGGTGATTAGTGGTGAAGAGTGTATACTTGACATTAAAAGGTGAAATTATGTAGTGATTAAAGTTAATTAAAATAAGTAGATTGTGGTGTGAGATATGTATGGGGTATGGTGATGGGATCAGGGGGGTCGTGTGACTTTAATTAAAATAATTAATTGATGAACAATACGTATGTATGATGTATGGTGATGTGATCAGGGGATCGTGTGCACCTTGTGTGCTTGAGTTATTTGTTGTGCATTTGGTGTTATGCATATCATGGTGTTTGGTGAGACGAATCATTGCCCAAGAGGAGTGTATGTGATTCATCCGTACTCCATTGCAGAGAATGGTGGGGACAGATCATGGCCAAGGACGGGTGTATGTGATCTATCCGGAGTTCGATTGAATGAACCAATGAGTCGGTACCGCATGCATGGTGTTGAGTTGCATAATTGCATTATGGTGTGTTGTGTTGATGTTGGACAGTAGGTCGTGTTTGATGAATGTTGGGTGATGAATTATATGATTACTACCTTTATTTCATGTACTGTATTACCGATAATTTTGATCATGTTTTCTCACCCCTTTGTTGTTGTTGTGGTATGTGCTTCTTCGGAAGTACAAATAATCCAGGTACTTAGCTAGCTTGGATAGAGGTGTGTGAGTCGAGTATTAGGATGCTCTGATACGTAGCACGAGACTTGGGCGTTTTCTTTTGATTTAGTTGAACTTGTTTTACTTTCCTGTGACGTATCATGTGTGGTGAACTTTATTAATGAATATTTTCATGTATTGGTGGATGGCCGAGATTGATGAACTAATGAATATTTTCCGCTGTTTTGTTTTGAAAACCTTCTAATGAAGAGTATGTCGAGTTATGTGATGTGATATCCCACTTTAGTGGAGAACTCTGATGTTTATTTGAATTAATCGTATTTTATTTTAATTCGGGAAAGTGGAGTGTTACAATTGGTATCAGAGCAGGTCGGGCCGTCCGGCCAGTGTAGTTGTTGAGTTTGTCCTTAGGATAGAGATTGTGCATCTTTTAACCTGGTGTTGTTATTGTTAAGAAGTATGGCAGGAAGGAATGATGCTGCTTTGGCTGCTGCTATGCAAGCGATGGCGCAGGTGGTTGCTAATCAGAACCAAGCTGCGGGTGCGCAATTTGGGGATTTGGCACAGTTTCGGAGTAACAAGCCGCCGACGTTTGAAGGAGGAATTTTGGATCCTGAAGTTGCCAGAAGTGGCTAAAGGCGATTGAGAAATTTTTTAGGATAATGGGTTGTAGTGATGAGCAGAAGGTGAGGTTTGGTACTCACATGCTGGAAGGTGAGGTTGAGGCTTAGTGGGACAACAGTCGCCAGAGATGGGTGACTGCAGGAACTGCGATTACTTGGGATGTAGTTCGAAAGGGTTTTATGGAGAAGTACTTTTCGGAAGATATACGAAGTGCTAAGGAGGTGGAGTTCCTAGAGCTAAAGCAGGGTAATCTGACCATAGCAGAGTATGCTGCGAAATTTGAAGCGCTGGTGCAGTATTGTCCTCATTACAATACTGAAGATGCGATGAACTCTAAGTGTTTGAAATTTGAGAATGGGCTGCGTCCGAAAGTTAAGTTGGGGATTGCTTGTCAGAAGATTAGGAATTATCCTGAGCTGGTAAGCAGAAGCAGGTTTTATGATAGTGATAACCGGGCCAGGATTGCATATTATAAGGCTGTGAATGATCGTAAAGGTAAACAGAGATTTGGTGGTACTCCTTACAACGTTCCTGCTGATAAGGGAAAACATAAGGTTGCTACTAATAAGAAGCCCAGAGAAGGGAAATCATCTGTTGATTTGAAATGTTTCCGGTGCGGTGGCGCGGGTCATCGTGATAATGAGTGTCCTAATGAGGTGAAGAAGTGCTTCAGGTGTGGTAAGCCAGGCCATGTGATAGCAGATTGCAGAGCCACTATGCCTACCTGTTATAACTGTGGTGAGAAAGGTCATATCAGTACGCATTGCAAGAAGCTGAAGAAGTCTCAGGCCAGTGGTAAAGTGTTTGTTGTAGTGGGAACGCAAGTTGCCAGTGAAGAGTGTTCTATCAAAGGTACTTGTTTTATCAATAATATTCCTTTTACTGCTATTATTGATACGGGTGCAACCCACTCGTTCATTTATGTTGATTGTGTGAAGAGGTTAGGATTGGTGTTGTCTACTCTTGATCGACGGATGACTATTGAGACTCCCTCTATTGGTTCGGTGACTACTTCTTTAGTGTGTTTGAAGTGTCCACTGACTATTTTTGGTAGAGACTTTGGAGTAGACCTGATTTGTCTACCACTTGGTAATTTGGATGTTGTTCTGGGTATGAACTGGGTGTTTAGTAAAATTGACTTGAGGTCGGGTTACCATCAGATCAGAGTGAAAGAAAGTGATATTCAGAAGACGGCATTTAGAACTCGATATGGACATTACGAATATGCTGTAACGCCTTTTGGAGTGTCTAATGCGCCGGGAGTGTTTATGGAGTATATGAACCGAATTTTCCATTCTTATTTGGATCAGTTCATTGTTGTATTTATTGACGACATATTGATTTATTCCAAGTCTGATGAAGAGCATGCAGGACATTTGAGAATTGCTTTACAGGTGTTGAAAGATAATAAGCTGTTTGCTAAACTATCTAAGTGTGAGTTATGGTTGAATACAATGAGTTTCTTGGGGCATGTAATATTCAGTGGTGGTATATCGGTGGACCCATCGAAAGTGAGTGTAGTGTTGCAGTGGGAACCGCCGAAGACAGCGACGGAAATTAGAAGCTTTCTGGGTTTGGTAGGATACTACCGAAGGTTTATTGAAGGGTTTTCTAATTTGGCGTTTCCATTGACTCAGTTGACGAGAAATAATCAAGTTTTCGTGTGGGATGCTGCTTGTGAAGAAAGCTTTGAGGAACTGAAAAAGAAATTGACTACGACACCGGTGTTAGTGTTGCCGACTCCGAGTGAACCTTTTGTGGTGTACTATGATGCGTCTAAGATGGGATTAGGCGGAGTTCTTATGCAAGATGGTAAGGTGGTGGCATATGCTTCGCGGCAATTGAGGGTGCATGAAAGAAATTACCCTACTCATGACCTTGAGTTGGCTGCGGTAGTTTTCGTGTTGAAGATCTGGAGGCACTATTTGTATGGTTCGAGGTTTGAGATGTTCAGTGACCATAAGAGCCTGAAATATCTGTTTGATCAGAAAGAGCTAAATATGAGACAGAGAAGATGGTTAGAATTCTTGAAAGATTATGATTTCAACTTAAGTTATCATCCAGGAAAGGCGAATGTAGTAGCAGATGCCTTGAGCAGGAAGGCAATTCATATGTCGGCTTTAATGGTGAAAGAGATGGAACTAATTGAGCAGTTCAGAGATTTGAGTATGGTTTGTGAGACAACGGCATATGGTGTGATGTTGGGCAAGTTGCAAGTGAACAACGATTTCTTGGATTTGATTAAGGAAAGCCAAAAGCTAGATGTGAAGTTAGTAGATTTGATGCCTGGAGTAGAGAGCAACCCCAGTAGTGATTTTAAGTTGGATAGTGCAGGTGTGTTGAGATTCAGAGGCAGGATTTGTGTGCCGGATAATGACGAACTGAAGGAGTCAATTCTGATCGAAGGATGTCGTAGTAGTCTAAGTATCCATCCGGGAGCTACGAAGATGTACCATGATTTAAGAAAGTTATTTTGGTGGTCTGGTATGAAGAGGGATATAGCTCAATTTGTTTATGCCTGTTTGACATGTCAGAAGTCGAAGGTAGAGCATCAGAGACCATCTGGATTTATGCAACCGTTGGAAGTTCCGGTTTGGAAATGGGATTGTATAACTATAGATTTTGTTACGGGTTTGCCGAACACGGCGAGAGGATTTGATGCTATTTGGATAATTGTGGATCGACTTACGAAGTCTGCACATTTTGTGCCGATTAATATCAGTTTTCCGTTGGTGAAGCTGGCAGAGATTTATATTCGGGTAATTGTGAAGCTACATGGTGTTCCGTCGAGTATCGTGTCGAATAGAGATCCGAGGTTTACTTCAGAATTTTGGAGGAGTTTACAGGAAGCTTTGGGTACTAAGTTGAAGTTGAGTTCAGCTTACCATCCGCAAACTGATGGTCAGTCAGAGAGGACTATTCAGTGCTGGAAGATTTGCTGAGAGCTTGTGTGTTGAAAAAAGGTGGTGCGTGGGATACTCATTTACCGTTGATAGAGTTCACGTACAACAACAGTTACCATTCTAGTATCGGGATGACACTGTTTGAAGTTTTATATGGTAGGAGATGCAGAACTCCTCTGTGTTGGTATGAAACAAGTGAGAATATGGTATTGGGACCAGAAATTGTGTAGCAAACTACTGAGACCATTCAGATGATTCGTGAGAGAATGAAAGCGTCTCAGAGTAGGCAGAAAAGTTATCATGATAACTGAAGAAAAGAATTGGAATTCAGTGAAGGTGATCATGTGTTCTTAAGAGTTAACCCAGTGACCGGTGTGGGTCGTGCGTTGAAATCCAAGAAGTTGGATCCTAAGTTTATTGGACCGTATGAGATTTTGCAGAGAATTGGTGCTATAGCTTATAGAGTGGCGTTACCACCTAAATTGTCGAATTTGCATGACGTGTTTCATGTATCGCAACTTCGAAAGTATGTCTCAGGCCCATCTCATGTGATTCCGAGAGATGAAGTTCAAGTCCGGGAGAATCTTACTATTGAGACGATGCCGTTGAGGATCGAAGATCATAAAATGAAACAACTCCGAGGGAAGGAGATATCCTTGGTGAAAGTAGCTTGGGGAGGTGCTGTAGGAGGCAGTGTGACCTGGGAATTGGAAAGCAGGATGCGGGAAGCGTATCCGGAATTGTTTCCATCAGGTAATTTTTGAGGACGAAAATAATTAAAGTGGGGGAGAGTTGTAACACCCATTTTAATTATTTAGTCTTTTGGTGTTATTCTATTTTGTGTGTGTCCTTTGTGGGGGAGTGTATCTGAGCGCGTGGGTGGGTGTCCTTGAGTTATAGGAGTTATTTAATAAAATATAGAGTTTAATAATAATATAATATAATTAATAATGATGATAATCTAATGATTATTATTATTATTATTATTATTATTATTATTGTATTTATTATTATTATTATTATTATTATTACTATTTGCATTATTATTTTTAGTATTATTATTATTATTAGTATTGGAATAAATGAAATAAGGATTAATAAGGGGTATTAGAAGAGTTTGGGGAAAAGGAGGGATCAGAACACGATAAACCAGTTTTAGAGAGAAGAGTAAAGAGGAAGAACAAGGAGGAAGAGAAGAAGGCTAGGGCTAACGATTCTTCAGGTTCTTCGTCAATCAGAGCATTAATCGAGGTAAAGGGGAAGAAACTGATTGGGATTGGTGTTTACATGAAATTGGGTAGAGGGGATTCCTTATCCCCGTAGGGATTTGATGAATATGTTTGTTATGTTGATATGTCTTTGATTGTTGTTGATTATGATGAATTTCATGTGCATGTTGATGTGTTTATGATTGTTGCTCCCATTGATGAATGGGTGTATATATGGTGTGATTTTGGTGAGGTTCTGAGTAACTTCTGTAGTTCTGTTGATGGACATAGGTGTGGGTTCTGGAGATAAATTGATGGAATAATGACTAGAGTAATGTGTACTAGTTGTAGTGATGATAGGATGAGAGATGGAAGTAGAGTGATAGGCTTGGAATTGAGTAAGATGACATTGTTGGACAGTGAGGGTTTTGAGAGATCGCAGACGTTTGCTAGCACCTTCGCTAGGCGAGATAGTAGCGAGCATTCGCTAGGGACTCGCTAGGTGAGTGTGGTAGAGAACCATTCCAGTAGCTACTGTCTGCCTTCGCTAGGGAGTTCGCTAGGCGAGCAGCTAGCGAGCGTTCGCTAGAGCTTCGCTAAGCGAACGAGCCAGCAAGCGTGATAGAAAGTGACATTTTGCTATTTTGCCTTGTGACCTTGTTTCGTAGTATCCCTTGAGTTGTGACCAGTGTAGATATGGTGATTAGTGGTGAAGAGTGTATACTTGACATTAAAAGGTGAAATTATGTAGTGATTGAAGTTAATTGAAATAAGTAGATTGTGGTGTGAGATATGTATGGGGTATGGTGATGGGATCAGGGGAATCGTGTGACTTTAATTAAAATAATTAATTGATGAACAATACGTATGTATGATGTATGGTGATGTGATCAGGGGATCGTGTGCACCTTGTGTGCTTGAGTTATTTGTTGTGCATTTGGTGTTATGCATATCATGGTGTTTGGTGGGACGAATCATTGCTCAAGAGGAGTGTATGTGATTCATCCGTACTCCATTACGGAGAATGGTGGGGACAGATCATGGCCAAGGACGGGTGTATGTGATCTATCCGGGGTTCGATTGAATGAACCAATGAGTCGGTACCGCATGCATGGTGTTGAGTTGCATAATTGCATTATGGCGTGTTGTGTTGATGTTGGACAGTAGGTCGTGTTTGATGAATGTTGGGTGATGAATTATATGATTACTACCTTTATTTCATGTACTGTATTACCGATAATTTTGATCATGTTTTCTGACCCCTTTGTTGTTGTTGTGGTCTGTGCTTCTTCGGAAGTACAGATAATCCAGGTACTTAGCTAGCTTGGATAGAGGTGTGCGAGTCGAGTCTTTGGATGCTCTGATACGTAGCACGGGACTTGGGTGTTTTCTTTTGATTTAGTTGAACTTGTTTTACTTTCCTGTGACGTATCATGTGTGGTGAACTTTATTAATGAATATTTTCATGTATTGGTGGATGGCCGAGATTGATGAACTAATGAATATTTTCCGCTGTTTTGTTTTGAAAACCTTCTAATGAAGAGTATGTTGAGTTATGTGATGTGATATCCCACTTTAGTGGAGAACTCTGATGTTTATTTGAATTAATCGTATTTTATTTTAATTCGGTAAAGTGGGGTGTTACACCGTACGCAAAAGAGGTTCAGAAAAGCCTTTGGCTTCATTATCATCACCCAAAACTGAGAAGAGAAGAAGAGAAAGCTTCTAACCAATCTCGCGATCTGTCCGTCGCCTTCACCGCCGTCAAGAGACAGCCAGCGGGAAATGAAGCCGGAAGCTTCAGCTTCAAACATCATCGGCCGATAATCACCGTGCAAACGTCAGAACGAAACAACATGCAAGGCCACCGTTAACATCACCATCCACCGAGGTTCAGAAAAGGCGAAAGCCTCATCATCATCACCGTTTCTCCGGAGAATACCGCAAGTCAACCGCTCCCTACCTCCAAGGGGGTGAGTATTTGAATAATAATTTGTGGTTTTTTCTCGTGTTTCAGGAACAAAGAGGAAAGATGACCGAACAATCATGCAAGAAAGAGAGATGCGAAGAGGATTTGAAAGGATGAATTTTTTAGAAGATGAGAGAAGAGGGAATGGTCCTCTTGAGGCCGCCGCTGATTTTGTTTGGGGTTAACCCTAAAACTTCTATCCCCTCCCCTTTTGGCCATCCTGCGGACCGGGTTGGGCCCGAGAGTGGTGACCCGACCCAACCTTTTTGTTTTTATTTTTTTTTTCTGTTTTATATTTTTTATTTATTAATTTAATAAAAAAATAAAAAATGTAAATAATTAACTTGTTTTTTATCATTTTTCTTTGACACGTAAAAATAAACATTTTTATTTATTTTGAAATATTCTTTTTTCATTATTTTAATTAAACCATTTTCAAATAATAATAATAATAAGAATTAATCCTCTTTTATTGTTAGAATTTTGTTTTCATGTAAAAAGCTAACCTTTTTTTCTTTTAAAAAACATTTTTCTAAACAAATTTGTTTTCTCTAATTAAAAAATTATTCTTTTTGTAAAAATCACAAAACTTTTATTCAAAAATTGCTAACCTCTTTCAATTTTATTTTCTAAACACTTTCACATTCTAAGTGTTCTCGACGTCGTCCTGTTCATTTTTCCGTCTACTTTTATGATTGACCTTGTTCACTAACTTTTTATTTTTATATTGTCTCCCTTTTCAGGATTGTAATTTATTTGATAGCATCGTCATTATTTTTATTTTTATTCAGGGTTGTATTTTATTTTTCAAACATTATCTGTAATTTTATTTTACATTATTCATAGTCCACCGTAAGTTCACATTTCGAAGGATTAGGTCTAGCAATTTGACCGCCGAGTCAATAACCCTAACCTTTGACGTTTTCAAACCCTGACACTTTTAGGCGTCCCGCCGCAGACAATTTTATCATTTACCCTAGCGTTAGGTCAAAGAGTCGCCATACTCTATTTTAGGGTTTCCCGTCGTGGAATCCTTAATTTTAACCTTAATTTTAATTAACAATTTCAACGTAGATATTGGAGTCTCTGCACTCCACGTAAGCGTATCCTTAAGAAACGTTTATTTCCCATTGAAACCTTGACCACAGTCAAGAAGTTTCTAACCTCCCTTTCGAGGGGAACTACGATTACTCTGATTCCATTCCCTATTCAGGATACGTAGGCACAAGATGCGACGTCTTGCTGAGTAAACTTAAAATTAATCCCTTAGGTTTTCCTTTCTTTAACTTTTAACCCTTTGTATATACCTTAAAGCAAATAATAAAGCAAATAGTAAAAATAAACAAAAGGTTCCTGTAGAGTACTATAGAAGTTTAGGGTGCTAATACCTTCCCTAAGCTTAACCAACCCCTTACCTAGATCTCTCCCTGCATTCTTTACGATGCAAAAATAGGTTTTTCCTCTTTTAACCTTTTCCTTCGGATAAATCAAAGAGTGATTGTGAACTAAAGATGCGATTCAAATTAATTAATAGTTTGATATCCTATTTCCACCGCAACAGAAAATGGCGACTTCACTGGGGACTTCTTAATCTTTTGAGGGTTATCCCTATTTTGTTTATTTTTGATATTTGTTTCATTAATATCTTTGCTCACTTACATGTATATATTTTGGGGTACCTTGCTTGGGAGTTACTTTGTTGTGAGATAAGTCCTACACCCGGGCTTGAGCGATATTATTATAGGATGGTGATATATTTGACGAGGCTTATAGGGGGTTGATCGCGACTTTCTATGTCTAATACAACCTAACTGCAAGTGCACAGTCTATCGCATAGTAATAATAGATATCGATCCCACAGGGACTCGTAATCAAACTAGTGTTCTCGGGAGTTACTATGTTTAGCTAGGTAGAATATGTTTAAGGGAATAAGATTGTCACTAAAAGGGAAACTAAGACGGTTACTTAGATTATAATTGATTGAATCGATATGCAGTAATTGTATTCTTCAGGGATTTGACAAGTTACCGGTGTATGAAATAATTTTCAAAGTTTATTTAAGCAGAAAATGGTGATTTGAAGACTCTCGCCTCACGATGGTTATTGACGCTAATCATAATTCTAAGGGCCAAACGTACACTTTCGTATCCCATTCGGGGTTAAAATTATTTTTTGGAAATCTCTAAGTTCTAATTCATTTTAAAGTGCTTTCGCTGTTATTAAAATGAATGACTCGTGTTTACTATCTGATCTTACCGCAGCTTTCGCTTGTTGGTTCGTATCTTAATTAATTTCCCACTTTCGTGGCAAAACTACTTTTAAATAAGTTCTCGCTTTCGCGACGAAGATTATTCAGTAAATTAATTTTAAACACTCAGACCATAAATTACTTTTGAAAAGAAAGTTTTTCAACCAGTTGTTATCAAATCCCATTCGATTTATTACCACATATCGATTACTTAAATTTAGCTAGACATGGATTTGGGAAAGATAAAACATAAATAAAAACAATAAATAATAATTTGCATTATAATAAAACTGGAATTACGATTGAAATGAGAAACCTGTAAATATTCCAATTGGCCTTTGGGCAGATCCTCCACAGATGTTGGCAGGATTCTGGTCTTTATGCCAATTTGATCGTACAATAGAAGTAGAAATTACAGAAGAATGAAATGGAATGCAGAAAAATAAAGGAGAAACAAATAAGAATATAAAACTGGAAAGGTATGCTCTGGAAATAAATTTGGCAGCACTTCGTTGTATGAATGCGGCTCCCTTTCTGAGGTCCCCTTCTTCCCCTTTTATAGAAATGGAATTCTAACAGTTATAATTGAAGATGGTGGACTTTGAGGCAGAAAAATCAGGGAGTAGCGGTCCACTCTTTGGGAATTGGAACTACTTCTGTTACGTGAAACTGAAGTGGGGCGTCTTTGCCTGCATGACGGTCGTCACAAGGTGTGACGGTCGTCACCCGTGTGACGGTCGTCACCCGTGTGACGGTCGTCATGGAGCTGTGACGGTCGTCACATCAGCAAAAATAACCTTCTGCGCTTTTCATGATGTTTTCACTCTTTTTTCGTCCATATTTCATCTGAGATTGCTTCTTTTCTTTATAATGTCTTGTTTAGACGTGATCATCAAATACCTGCAAAAAATCAGACAAATAGCACGGAAATAACCCGAAATCGGATCGAAAACAGTTAAATTTTAGTTGAATTATGCATCAAAATATATATACGATTTCGTGTTATCAAACTCCCCTAAGCTTGAATCTTTGCTTGTCCTCAAGTAAAACATGAAAAAGTCGGCAAGCACGAGGCAGCTTCTTCGTTCGCAGAGTTGGGAAAAACCGGGATTCTTGGTAAGAACAAGACGAGTATCATGACGACACTGGACTACAAGTCTTCGGAGGTCTCCTTTTTATGCAAATCGGTCCCAGTCATGCTACTGTAGCTTGGTGTCAAGGTTCTCGCGGCAAGTTCACCCTGTTTGTTCTAGCGCAATTACATTAAGCCCGTTGTTCGTACACTTTCATGGCAAGTCGACCTGTTAGTGAATATGATCTCATTTCTGTTTTTGATCTTCTTCATTGATCATAAGCTTATGTCATTGATTTTTCAATGACTTTCCTTCCGTTGGGCTAAATGCTCGGGTGAGGAGCACCTGACTTAGAAGGAAACGTGTCTTATATTTTTGGGCTATTTAGCTTTCTTTTCATGATTTTTCATCTTTTTGGAGATCATACACTTATCTGCATCGGTCGCTTGCTTAGAAGTGTTTTAGGATGGTGCTGACTGCTAGTATAAACTACTTGGGGCTGAGTTTGCGTAGACACTTGAGACTTTGGTACACGTAGGTAGTGAAACCGACTCGCATAAACCGGAGATCTAAGGTGTCAGGATGGTACTGGTTTTGTTAGAACTGTCGTTTCCTCGGAGTTTCAAAACTTGTTTTGAACTCGGGTGCATTCTCGTGGTGCTTTTGCTTTTGAGGAACGAACGAAATTTTTTGTTTACGTTGAATAATGTGGGGATGTTTGCGTAACGGAAAAAGGATATATAAACGAGCTTTATTTACTAAAAATAGAAAATGTTTAAATAGAAATTACGAAATTCAAAGTACAGTGGAATGGAAATAAAGGCTCCGCTCCCACACTATCTCAATCAGTGTCCCCACTGATTTTGAAGCATGCGAGAGGGAGATACAACTGAAATGAAAGTACAAATAAACTGGAAATATAGTAAACAAATAAGGAAAGATGGATGACTAATCACGTCCGCTTCCTCGGTCACGTCCATGCTGGCGTCCTCTGGCTCTGGCAAGGGCTACTCGGTCCTCATAACTCATAGCTCCTGTGTGGTAGACGGTGTCCCGGAGTCCTTCGACCTGCAAAGTCAGATTCGCCAGGTTCTCAGTAATGGTAGCTTGGCCGGTTTGAAGTTGTTGCATTTGAGTCCGGTGCCAAGCTTCGAACTGGTCTGCTCGCTGATTCTGCTGCTGCAGCATAGCGAGTATCTGGGCCTGCTGGTCGAGAGAGCGGCGGAGGTCCTCTTCTGTGTAGTCGGGCACTGGATGATGGCGGCGGAGGCGAGATGATGTACCTTCAGAAGGAGGAGGCTGCGATGCCCCCGGTTGCTCGGACCTTTCCAACTCAGCTTGGATTTCATCGTCAGAACCTTGGGTGTGGTCCTAAGTAGGAACAGCGGCAGTAGGAGGGGCAGTGAGGTCAAATAACCAGTTGGTACGATCCTCTGGGTGTATGCGGGTGCGTGATGGAAGGATGATGCTTCGGACGGTTTTGCCACGCACTACCGGATGGTACTTGCCGTCGGCTCTGGAGCGGATAAGGTGGGAGGCTCTGCAGTGGTCGGTGTCAAGGAACACCGAGGGGATGGAATGGAGGTGCTGGAGGCGGTCGCCAAGGTTCAGCCCAAGTGCAATGGCAGTGACAATCCCGCCAAAGTAAAATGGATTCGAGCCACGGTTGCAGTTGGCCTGAATGTGAGCCAGCAGGAACGGAGCGGCGTCGATAGGTTCGTTGTTGAAGACGCAATGGAGGAAGAAGAGCTCTTTCGAGTTCACCTTATGGTTGCTTTCCCTGGCGAAGATTGTGTTGCTCAATGCTCTGTGAAAGTACCGGATGGTTGGGTTATGGATATGCGTGGCGTGCAGAGAGTCCCAACCATCGGCATTGATGTCGGTCAACTGGTACCATAGCGCGAAAGCTTCGTGATGGAACTGATCGGTGAGGCGGCGGTGAGCATTGTCGCCTCGAGGGAGTTGTAAGATTGTGGCGATCTGGTTCTGGTTTACCTGGTAGTTTGTGCCAAACATCCGGAAACATGCGGCACCTGAGTGTTGGTTGAGGTCGCCGCTGGATGTGACGTAGGTAAACGAACTCAAGAACTCGAGAGTGAGTTGTTCGTATGTTGGCAGTGGATTGGTGCAGAGGTTCCAGATGCCTGCTCTCTGAAGCATCCAAGTTACGCCTTCAAGGAGTCCGAGCTCTGTAAGCGACGGAATGTGTGGATAATGAGTCGGCTGGAGCGACCTTTGATGGAATGCGATGTAGTTTGCCCGTTGTCTTTCGCCTAAGTCATCTTCGCTGAACACAATGTTACTGATATCTGGGGTTTCGGTAGTTCTTGCCATTGTTGGAAGATTGAGAGGGTTCTGAGGATTGGGGTTGTTCTGTGAAGTGGGAAAATTGACAGAAGTGTGGTAGGAAGTTGAGATTGGAGTTGAACTATATGGTGCAATGTGGGGAAGGCGAAAAATTTGAGTGGGGTGAGAGTGCTGATGATTGGAAGTTGAAATGAGGGTAGTGGGAGAGAAAACGCAACCCCTGTTATATCAGATAGCAGTTTTGGGTTCGTGACGGTCGTCACGTTTGTGTGACGGTCGTCACCCGCGTGACGCTCATCAGGGTCCTGTGACGGTCGTCACAACAGCAAAATCTGCAGAACGCAGAATTTTGCTCAGAGGGCGTTCTTACAGTGACTTTTAGGCCTAGTATTGATACAGCAATGTAATATAGCAGCCAACAAACAAAGAACAACGTAAAAACAGAATAATTGAATAAAGACTATAATTGAAATAACATGAAATTGAAATGATTGTATGTAGTACATAAAAAAAACTAACAATGCGAAAAATCCAAATGGTTAAACGAAACTAAACTAAACCAAACTAAACTGAATCTACTGCTAAAACTAGTATCTAGTCTTTTCGTGCCTTCAACTCATCGAATTTCCGTGCGTAGTAGTCGAGCTGGTCACAGACTATATCCATGAATACTACCAGTTCGCTGTGTATGCCTGCGATGTCATCTTTTACAGTAGTCAGAGCTGCATCAACGTTGTCCAATCGGAGTAGAACGGTATCCATTTTGTCGGTGGTCTCCTCAGGGATAGGCTCAGGATAAGTGTTGTAGTGCGGAGGAGTCATAGGGTCTACTTCAGCTTCGGATACAGCATCCTCATAGTACATATAGTCGTGTGCCTCAGAGATGTGGTCACTGTCATACATATAGTTCTGTGGTGTTGACTGAGGTGAAGGAGGTCCCATAGGCTCGTCCAATTCATAAAGCCAGTTGTCCTTGTTGTGGATACTTGTCATCTGATGGTCAGGCAGTGTGAATAGCTGTACTGGTTTTTCGTTAATGAGGTACTCATACGGTCCAGGTCCCATAGTTCCTAAAATGCGCCTGTTAAAGCAGAATTGTATATTCATGGGTCGGATGGTGCCAAAACGAGTGCTTGCATTTAAGTGGAATATAAGGCCAAGCTCGTGGGAAATCATTGTCACGAGGCCTCCTATAAGAATAGGTGTTTGTGGTTCCTGCGTGAGGCGTTTGAAAGATCTCATCATGAAAGGCATTGCATTTACTGTACGTCCCTGAGAAGCACAGAACATGATGAATAACTCCTCTTTAGATACTGTAGTAATATTTTCTTCTTTCCCAAACAGGGTGTGAGCTAGTATCTTATGGAAGTATCTGAAAGCTGGGTTATGAATATCATCATTATACATTCTGTCTGGTTCAGGGTGATAGTCGCCTGTGATTCTACCCCAGAATTGGTCGAGTTCAAAATCAAGATCGTCATCTTCTGCACTGATGAACACATGCGGTCCATTAGGAAATCCTAGGAGGTTAGCTAGTGACATTCGGCTATGGGTTTGGTCCATTCCAAACATTCGAAAGGTAATCAACTCTGTGTTGGATCCAAAACCATAGTTGGGTATGTATCTGAAAGAACTAAGGAATTCATAGGTAAGATCCTTATAGGTAGCAAAACGTGTTTTCAAAGCAGTGTTCTCCCAACCCAGTTGATTGAACAGGTACTGAATGCTATCCGTGATTCCTAGTTTATCCATGGTAGACTTATCATAATACAGCATTAAGGCGATTTCTCTTTCAGTTAGTGCTGCAAATCTTGCCTTTTGAGCTAGTCCACGAAAATGAACCTTTGTGAAGTCGTACTCGACCATACTCGTAGGTAATTCGGAGAAAACAGAAGGAATGTTTTGAAGACTTTAAAAATCCTGAAAAGTTTAAAACAGGAGTTTGAAGTCAGGATTTTTAAAAACAAAAAGCGGTAGAAACAAAAGACAAAAGAGAAAAATAAAATAAAAATAAAAATATGAAAACAAACGAAAGTAGAACGTAGTAGTAATTATAAGTTTAGAATTTTTGTTAAATTTTCAAAGTAAAATTTTAAAGAAAAATGAAATACAATAACGAGGGAAATTGGGTTGCCTCCCAGTAAGCGCTGTTTTTAACGTCTAAAGCCTGACGATAGCTTGGTGAGAAGCTATTCGGGTGTTTGAGCTGGAAGCTCAAGCAGTGTTATACTGCAGACTTGAGGGCTGGTTTCATTCTTATTATAATGTTTTAGACGTTGCCCGTTTACGATAAACGGTGCATTCGTCTTATCGGTAATTTCAACAGCTCCACTCTGAAGTACTTTAGTCACTTCATAAGGTCCAGACCACCTAGATTTTAGTTTACCTGGGAAGAGTTTTAATCTTGAATTAAATAGCAATACGATGTCTCCCACACCGAATTGTTTCTTGACTGAACGTTTATCATGCCACTTTTTGGTTCGTTCTTTGTAGATACGGGCATTTTTGTAAGCGTCTAATCGAAGTTCTTCCAATTCGTGTAAGTTCAAGATTCGCTTTTCTCCTGCCTCGGTGTAGTTGAAATTGAGTGTCTTAATGGCCCAGAAGGCCTTATGCTCTAATTCTACAGGGAGATGGCAGGATTTACCGTAAACTAATTTGTAGGGTGTAGTACCTATTGGTGTCTTAAAAGCGGTCCTATAAGCCCATAAAGCTTCTTGTTGCTTTGATGACCAATCTTTCCTTGAGGTAGCGACAGTCTTTTCCAATATCTGTTTTATTTCCCTGTTCGAGACCTCTACTTGTCCGCTAGTTTGTGGATGATAAGGTGTAGCTACCCGGTGTCGGACTCCATATTTAGAGAGAAGTTTATCGAATATTCGCGATATGAAGTGAGATCCGCCGTCACTAATGACGAGTCTGGGTACACCGAATCTAGGAAAGATTGTGTTTTTGAAGAGTTTGATTACTACTCGTGCGTCGTTTGTTGGAGCAGCAATGGCTTCTATCCATTTAGACACGTAGTCTACAGTGACGATTATGTAGTTATTACCAAAAGAAGGTGGGAATGGTCCCATGAAATCTATTCCCCATACGTCAAAGATTTCTACCTCTAAGATTCCTTTCTGAGGCATTTCATCGCGTCGTGAGATGTTGCCGGTTCGTTGGCATCGATCACATTTTAGCACAGCGATGTGAACGTCTTTCCAGAGGTTAGGCCAGAATAAGCCGGCTTGGAGAATCTTAGCGCACGTCTTGGATGTACTAGCATGACCACCATATGGTGCTGAATGGCATTGGGAAATAATATTTTCTATTTCTTCCTCTGGGACACAGCGACGGTATATGTTGTCGGCCCCTCTCTTGAAGAGTAGAGGTTCGTCCCAATAATAGTGTTTCAGATCGTGGAAGAATTTCTTCTTTTGCTGATAAGTGAGATCCGGTGGAAGCACGCCCGCAGCGAGGTAATTAACGATGTCAGCATACCAAGGTAATGTGACTTGGGCATAGACGGCTTCTACGGCTTTTTCGAATTCTGGATCTTCCGAGATTGAGTTGGGTATGTCACTTTCTAATTTGGCTATCAGACGTTCGTACGGGAAATCGTCGTTTATTGGTACTGGTTCGTGTCTGATGCCTTCTATTCGGGATAAGTGATTTGCAACAACGTTCTCGGTTCCTTTCTTATCTTTGATTTCTAAGTCAAACTCTTGTAATAACAGGATCCATCTCAATAGTCTTGGTTTGGCATCCTTTTTGCTTATTAGGTACCTTATGGCAGCGTGGTCTGTGTATATGATAATTTTTGCTCCTACTAAGTAAGAACAGAATTTGTCAAACGCAAATATAACTGCTAGAAGTTCCTTTTCTGTGGTAGCGTAGTTCATTTGGGCAGGATCTAAGGTTCTACTGGCATAGTAGATGGCATGGAGTTTCTTGTCCTTCCTTTGTCCTAGAACTGCGCCTACGGTATAATCACTCGCATCACACATGATTTCGAACGGTAGTCGCCAATCGGGTGGTTGCATGATTGGTGCGGTGATAAGGGCTGATTTTAATGTTTCAAATGCTTTTAGACAGTCGTCGTCGAAGACGAACTCAGCATCTTTCATCAACAGGCCGGTCAGAGGTTTTGTGATTTTCGAAAAATCTTTTATAAATCTTCTGTAGAAACCGGCATGTCCTAGAAAACTCCGTATTTCTCGTACGGATTTTGGAGGTTGGAGATCTTTTATAATCTCTATTTTAGCTTTGTCTACCTCAATTCCTTTATCTGATATGACATGTCCTAGAACTATTCCTTGTCGGACCATAAAATGGCATTTTTCCCAATTTAGGACGAGGTTCACTTTTACACAACGTTCTAATACCATTTCTAAGTTTTATAGGCATCCTTCGAAACTCTGTCCACATACCGAGAAATCGTCCATAAATACTTCCATGATGTTGTCTATGAAATCTGCAAAGATTGCCATCATGCATCTTTGGAAGGTTGCTGGAGCATTACAGAGTCCGAACGGCATTCGGCGGTAAGCAAAAGTACCATAAGGACAGGTGAATGTAGTCTTTTCTTGGTCATCAGGATGAATGGGAATTTGGAAGAATCCTGAATAACCATCTAGATAGCAGAAATATGAATGTTTGGCTAATCTTTCCAACATTTGGTCTATGAAGGGTAACGGGAAGTGATCTTTGCGTGTGGCTTTGTTAAGCTTCCTATAATCAATACACATCCTGCTGCCAGTCACGACTCTTTTCGTTATTGATTCGCCTTTTTCGTTTTTAACTACAGTGACTCCTCCTTTCTTTGGTACGACATGAACTGGGCTGACCCATTCACTATCGGAGATCGGATAGATGATTCCTGCATCTAGCAATTTCTTTACTTCATCTCTGACTACAGTGCTCAGGATGGGGTTTAGTCTTCTCTGATGCTCTCGAGAGGTTTTAGAGTCTTCCTCTATTGTAATTCGATGCATACAGATTGAAGGGCTTATACCTTTTAGATCGCTTATGTTATAGCCTAACGCGGTGGGGTACTTCTTTAGGACTTCTAATAGCCTTTCAGTTTCTGGTTGTCCTAAGTCGGCGTTGACTATCACTGGTCTTTTTAGTTCATCGTCTAGAAATTCATATCTAAGGTTTTTGGGTAGGGTTTTAAGTTCTAAAGATGAGTTCTTCGGACCTGGCATGTGGTTTGGGGTCAGTGCTAAGCTTTCACTTAGGCTGTCGTCTTTATACGGTTTACGCTAATCGTCGTCTTCAGAAATATCAGGTATTTGAATCTCTATTATTTCTGAATACGTGGTCTCTTTATTTTCAAGTTCTCTTATGCATTCGTCAATTTCGTCTACTAAATAGCAGGTATCGTCTATGGCTGGTGCTTGTAAGAACTTGGTGAGAATGAACTCTATCTTTTCTTCTCCTACTTCGAATGTTAGCCTTCCTTTCTTCACGTCTATAATCGCTCCGGCTGTAGCTAGGAATGGTCTTCCTAGGATAATCGGGGTAACAGTGTCCTCCTTGATGTCCATGATTATGAAGTCAGTTGGAATGTAGAATTGTCCTATGCATACTGGAACGTTTTCCAGTATTCCGACGGGGTATTTTACTGATCGGTCAGCTAATTGAACGGACATTTTGGTTGGTCTGAGGTCTCCCATATTCAGCTTTTTGCATATAGATAAAGGCATAACACTGATACTGGCTCCTAAATCGCATAGAGCTTTGTCTATTTCGAACTTTCCTATGACGCAGGGTATGGAGAAACTACCTGGGTCTTTTAATTTAGGAGGCATGCGGTTTTGAATAATGGCGCTACACTCTGTAGTAAGTGTAACTGTTTCGTTATCCTCGATCTTTCTCTTATTCGACAGGATTTCTTTGAGAAATTTAGCGTATGACGGCATTTGAGTTATCGCTTCTGTAAAAGGAATAGTAATATTCAGCTGTTTAAGGAGCTCTACAAATTTCTTAAACTGTCCTGAAGTTTTGGAGTTTATTAATCTTTGCGGATAAGGAATAGGTGGTTTATATGGCGCTGGAGGTGCTTGAGTTTTTTCACTTGCGGTATCCTCCTTCTCGTTGTCTTCCTTCTTCTCTAACTCGGATTCCTTTTCTGCTTGTTCCGTTGGTTTTTGTTGCATGGCTGAGTTTTCGGTCCTCGGATCGATCGGTTCGTCCAATTCTTTTCCGCTTCTTAGTATTACAGCATTTGCCTGGCCTTTTGGATTCTGTTCGGGTTGTCCAGGAAATGTGCCAGCAGGTGCGGCAGCAGAGGCTTGTTGTTGAGCCACTTGTGATATCTGTGTTTCTAGCATTTTGTTGTGGGTGGCTAAAGCGTCTACTTTTCCGGTCAACTTTTTAATTTGCTCGCTAGTGTGTATGTTTTGATTCAGGAATTCTTTGTTTGTTTGAGCTTGAGTAGCTATGAATTTTTCCATCATCAACTCGAGGTTTGATTTCCTAGGTGCATTCTGAGCAGCAGCTGGTTTCTGATATCCTGGCGGAGCAGTAGGCATTTGCAATGCATTTTCGCTTTTGTAAGAAAAGTTTGGATGATTTCGCCAACCTGGGTTATAGGTATTTGCGTAAGGATTTCCTTGAGCATAATTTACCTGGTCTGGTGGGATTCCGGCTAGCAATGGGCATTCGGGTGCATTATGAGTGGTGCTTCCGCATAACTCGCAATTTGGAGTTACGGCAGCGACGGTTGCAGTGGGGTTAACGATCAGACTATCAATCTTCTGTGCTAGAGCATCTACTTTAGCGTTGAACTTTTCAAGACTGCTGATCTCGTACATCCCACCTTTCGCTGTGGTTTTCTCTGTTGGAGTGCGTTCACCTCCCCATTGGCAATGGTTTTGAGACATGTTTTCGATTAATTGATAGGCTTTGTCGTATGGCTTATCCATAAGTGCACCGCCCGCGGCAGCGTCTATTGTCAATCTAGTATTGTATAAAAGTCCATTATAGAAAGTATGGATTGTCACCCAGTCTTCTAGACCGTGGTGAGGACATGTTCTCATCATATCTTTGAATCGTTCCCATGCTTCGTAAAGAGATTCAGTATCTTTTTGTCGAAATCCGTTGATTTGAGCTCTAAGCATAGCAGTTTTGCTTGGCGGAAAATATCTCGCTAAGAAGACGTTTTTCAATTGTTCCCACGTCGTAACAGAGTTGGATGGTAAAGATTGTAACCATGTCCACGCTCTGTCTCTAAGAGAGAATGGGAAAAGACGAAGTATTATCACGTCTGGAGTTACTCCATTTGCTTTCACTGTGTCTGCGTATTGTACAAACTTCGTTAAATGTTCGTTCGGATCCTCAGTTGCGTTTCCTGAGAATTGGTTTTGTTGTACAGCTGACAGCAATGAAGGTTTCAGCTCAAAATCATTTCGGGTAATAGCTGGGGCAGCAATGCTACTTCTAGGCTCCATCTGAGAGGGCGTAGCGTATGCCTTTAGCGGTTTGTTTGGAGGTCCTTCAACCATCGTTGGTTCTTCTTCGGATTTGGGGATGGGAGTGAGAGGTTCGGGAATGTTATGTTTTAGTTGGTACTCAATGATTCGGCTTCTTAGATGTAAGAAGTGTTCTAGTTCTGCGACTGAAGGTTTCAAGATATCGCCTTGTGAGCGATTACTTGGCATACAATCGACAGCACTAGTAAAGGAAAAATGAAAATTGTTAACCTAGTCTATACGGCGTAACAGAAGGTTACACTATTGACTAAACGGGTCCCCGGCAACGGCGCCAAAAACTTGATCGCGACTTTCTATGTCTAATACAACCTAACTGCAAGTGCACAGTCTATCGCGTAGTAATAATAGATATCGATCCCACAGGGACTCGTAATCAAACTAGTGTTCTCGGGAGTTACTATGTTTAGCTAGGTAGAATATGTTTAAGGGAATAAGATTGTTACTAAAAGGGAAACTAAGACGGTTACTTAGATTATAATTGATTGAATCGATATGCAGTAATTGTGTTCTTCAGGGATTTGACAAGTTACCGGTGTATGAAATAATTTTCAAAGTTTATTTAAGCAGAAAATGGTGATTTGAAGACTCTCGCCTCACGATGGTTATTGACGCTAATCATAATTCTAAGGGCCAAACGTACACTTTCGTATCCCATTCGGGGTTAAAATTATTTTTTGGAAATCTCTAAGTTCTAATTCATTTTAAAGTGCTTTCGCTGTTATTAAAATGAATGACTCGTGTTTACTATCTGATCTTACCGCAACTTTCGCTTGTTGGTTCGTATCTTAATTAATTTTCCACTTTCGTGGCAAAACTACTTTTAAATAAGTTCTCGCTTTCGCGACGAAGATTATTCAGTAAATTAATTTTAAACACTCAGACCATAAATTACTTTTGAAAAGAAAGTTTTTCAACCAGTTGTTATCAAATCCCATTCGAATTATTACCACATATCGATTACTTAAATTTAGCTAGACATGGATTTGGGAAAGATAAAACATAAATAAAAACAATAAATAATAATTTGCATTATAATAAAACTGGAATTACGATTGAAATGAGAAACCTTTAAATATTCCAATTGGCCTTTGGGCAGATCCTCCACAGATGTTGGCAGGATTCTGGTCTTTATGCCAATTTGATCGTACAATAGAAGTAGAAATTACAGAAGAATGAAATGGAATGCAGAAAAATAAAGGAGAAACAAATAAGAATATAAAACTGGAAAGGTATGCTCTGGAAATAAATTTGGCAGCACTTCGTTGTATGAATGCGGCTCCCTTTCTGAGGTCCCCTTCTTCCCCTTTTATAGAAATGGAATTCTAACGGTTATAATTGAAGATGGTGGACTTTGAGGCAGAAAAATCAGGGAATAGTGGTCCACTCTTTGGGAATTGGAACTGCTTCTGTTACGTGAAACTGAAGTGGGGCGTTTTTGCCTGCATGACGGTCGTCACAAGGTGTGACGGTCGTCATGGAGCTGTGACGGTCGTCACATCAGCAAAAACAGCCTTCTGCGCTTTTCATGATGTTTTCACTCTTTTTTCGTCCATATTTCATCTGAGATTGCTTCTTTTCTTCATAATGTCTTGTTTAGACATGATCATCAAATACCTGCAAAACATCAGACAAATAGCACGGAAATAACCCGAAATCGGATCGAAAACAGTTAAACTTTAGTTGAATTATGCATCAAAATATATATACGATTTCGTGTTATCAGGGGTGAGTCCCGACCAAGCTGACTTGAGAATCACCGCTCAGTTAAGACCTTTTCAAAAATGGTTCGGTTGAACGAGTGTAGTCGTGAAAACTTTTACTATTATCAATTGGAGTCTGTGATACTGGGAACTGTAGTACCTTTACACCATCTTGGCCTTATCTAGGACGTAGTGCGGGAACTATATGGGAGTAGTCCTACAATGGTTGTTACATGATACTACACTCAAAAGAGGTTCTCTTGAGAATATTATCGACCCTCGAGTCAGTCGGGAAGTTGATAATATCCGAAAGATGGACTGATGACTTTGGGCACCGCTTTAGAACCTTGTTCTGCAGGTACAACTAACCTATAGTACATACCTTTTGGGAAGCGTAGACCTTAACTCCATTCATTGTTCCTCTAACCTAGGATATTTTGTTGTTTGTGGTTGTGCATTGCATCCATAAAGCATCATATCATTCCTAGTTTCAAGGAATTCAACAGTCCTTCGCAAATTTTTTTAAAGGAAAAAAAGTCCTTCATTTTAAAGTCTAAAAAATTTTCCAGCTTTCCTGAAAAGGAATATTAGCAATCGACCGTTGAAGTTCTTGAAACTATTGCATCGCACTAGCATCACATTTTTGCATTGCACTTTTCCCCCGGTTTCTCATTCTCGGTTCTCTCGTCTTCCAGTGTCCCTTTGAGTCGTCAAGTTGATTCCTCGACACCGATATCAGACTAGAGCTAACTAGTTGTGCCCATCATTAGTGCAACAAGGCCTGATTACTACTAGAGCTTTGGGTCCACCTCCAAATCCTCTACCTGCCAATTACAACACCGTCGCTCATTGTTTATTTCATGAGGGTGCACCTGGCCATGATTTAGAAAGCTGCTACGCTCTTAAGTACCTTGTCAGGGAGTTAATGGAAAAGAAGATCCTGTATTTTGATGATCCTCTAAATGTCCAGAAGAATCCCTTGCCAGAGCATCAAAAGTTAAGTTTCGGCCGGTTCTGATTTAGTCACTAGGCTTTTGTTTCTCGTTGTTTGTAATTTCCTTATTTTATTAGCCGTTTGCTTTCGAATTATGTTTGTACTTTTACATTAATGAATTGGGCATTGCAACGTTTGATTTAATTCATTTTATCTACTATTTGCATCTTTACGCTTAGTCTTTCAAATATTTACTCCTTGTTCAAATTTTTGATATGCAAAGGTTGGAGGGAGGATGACGAAAACGTTATACCCATAACTGCTGTCAGTATGCTTTCAATCAAACTTTGTTGACGATGTAAGGCATTGTTTCAATCTCCAAACACTGGAGAAATAAGGAGGTTATTCCCTTGTCACCCCCTTCGAGCCTAGAAGTTGGAGTTTCTTTCTTTACAAAAAACCCGCAATCTTAACCTGAGGCATGGGTAGTTCTCAGTTAACTTGGTTGTGTGTTCCTGCAATACACCCTTCATATAAAGGTTGCTTTCACAAATCTTCCTTCGCGCACAACAAATAAGTGTCGAAGATGCTTTCTAATGTCAAAACACCGATGATGGTTGTCGCTACTGCGAAAATCGGCGCCGGCTGACAAAAAAGTCGCCACCGTGCGTTATTTATCCCAAAGAGGGAAAGGAAACGCTTGAAGTAAACCTCGCAAAAAACAGGAAAGGTATGGTCATCGCAACCAAAACCTGGGTTCGGGAGTCGGTTACGCAAGGGGAAGGTATTAGCACCCCTCACGTCCATCGTACTCGATGGGATCCACGCTTACTTGGTTTGTACGAATTACACTTCTATCTAAACTAAAGGATAAGGTCTGAAAAGAAAAGAAAAAAATGACTCGGCAAAGCATCGCACTTTATGCCTACGTATTCTCGTCTGGAACGAGAAATCAGAGTCAACGCAGTTCGCCTAACTACGGGTGAAGGTGGGGGAGGTTGCTCGCTAGGATATCGCATCCTATGCCTACGTACTTCCACACAGCATGGAAGATCAGAGCAAACGTAGTTCGGGCTACGCACGACACAAGCTGTTCAAGTGTCTTTTATGAAAAATCTCACCTTAAACAAGGGTTTTCTTATTGCAAAAAGGTTGATGTTTGTTCAAATCTTTTGACGGAAGAAATGAATTAATCTCTGTTATCACCTTTATTAGTGTTTTTCTGTTGTTTGAAGGAAGAAGAGATGACACTCTAAAAATCCTAGGGTTGAAAAAGAAGGGGATAAAAATCTACCCTAATGTTATCATGCATGGGTTAACTCCTAATGTCTATCATGCTCCTCTCTTGCACAGAGAGAAACAGAGATCCTAAGGGAATAGACGGAAACAGCAACAGCAGATATATACAATAAAGCAGTAAAATGCATGAATGCAACAATACAAGCGAGGCAAGGGAGTCCCACTCAACCTCGAACCTAGAAAACAATAGGCAAAAGTGAACAGACTTCACTTTCAACCCAACAAGTTAAACAGCAAACAATACAATCCGGGAAAATTCACACAATACATCAAAATTAAAACAGCTAAAAGCTAAACAGCAAAGCAGTCTTCATCAGCATCAGCAACCATCTTCAAGTCCACATCAGCTATCCACAAGCACCAGACTTTATCTTCAATCTCCCAATGGCTTTTCTTCAAGTCCTAACCTCCAAGCTGAGGAATCAATCACAAGAATAGACTGGGTGTTAAGCAATTAGTTGACCACCAAGGGTGGCAAACAGACTGCAATCAACACAAAGAAGATTTTATCTCAAGAGTTCTATCCCTCAGACATTAGCACCAAGCCTTCCAAAGGAAGGGGGTGAGTGTCTCAGAGAGACTCTGCATCACAGAGAAGGATGGAGGCAATCAAGACCTTCCATGTTTGGAAATCAAGTTTGCTACTCTAGAGCTCTGCCTAACTCCTAGATCCTATAGACTTCAGCAGCTACCAGCAAGAGATACCCCTCATCAACTCTGGAAGTTGGCCTTCAGTCTCTGATCTTCAAATGGGCTTCATCATCACAGGCTTCAGCTCTCCCCCAAGTCCCAAACAATCCCAATACCCCACACAAACAAAATAATAACCCTAAAGAGGGCACACCACACAGATCAATCCAATATAATCAATATACTAATAGCAGTAGGGGAATCCTAATATTTTCTAAGGGATCTATCCTATACCCATAACCCCTATAGTCCCATATCCCAAAAATCAAATGAAAATTCCTAAAAGAATCTAATCTATTTCACCTATGCTCACTTAAAACCCTAATTTTCAACACTATAATATCACCTATTCAAATCACCTAAGATTAAATTCTAAAAATATGAATTAAATCCTATGTACAAGTTGAAGTCCTATGCTAATCACTCTAAAGAGAATGGATTAAAAATATAAGGGGAACTATTAGAACTAAAATCACCAGATTTGAGTACTAAACTAAACTCATCAAAATGCTATTTACAAGAAAAATGCATGAAAAATATTAAAACAAAATAAAATGCCAAATTTATTATTTAATATTTTTCTAGACAGGATTATTGACCTACCACAAAAAGAAGGAATTAAAAATATCAAATTTTCCATTTTTTATGATTTTTTAAAGATGAGAAAAATATTAAAGAAAATAAAAACACAAAATATGAATTAAATGGGGAGGGGGTGCTATAAGCAATGGCGCCCAGTTAAAATTCTGATGGGCCAGAAAAATGGGGGGCGCGAATATTAATTGCATTAGGCCCAATACGCCTCAGAAAATGAATTGAAAAATCAAAAGAAAATACATGGATCCACGGTGCAAATAGCAGCTCATTTCAGTTCATTTCCAATGGGCCTATCAAAAGGGGGTGGGGATATGAATCTGATCCAAAGCCCACGCGCTTCAATTAGTGAAACGCTGCGTTCCACTTGGAGATTTCCCTCCGTTTCTCACATTGAATCTCAGCCCTTGGATTAGATGAAAATGTCAAACGAATGGAATGATCTGACGGTCAGTGGTCATCGTCTTCAATCAACCTAGGGTTTCAGGGTTTTACAGTCTCCATGCAACCATAATCAAGCTCTTCGTTCTCTCTCCTCCCTCAACCAAACGCCACGACCTAAACACCAAAGTTGATCCAAATTTCACGTAGATGACAACCGCACCATTAGTTTTTGCTGAAGCTCAATCAAATGCTAGACCCGATGGTATACAACCTTCATGGACACTCAAAATTCATCCTCACCAAACTTCAAACTCTTGCTAACAGGATCACTCTAAACTAATCCATACTAATTATTGCACTCTATCCATCAATTTCTAGCTCAAAACCTTTTTGGTGCATACATGAAAATCTTCACCAATCGATGCCAAAATTTCTAGGATTCATCCTCTAACTACCTAGGTCTCTAATATACTAGCAATCCTATGCCATGATCACTATTCTAGCCAATTCGAAGGAAAACGTACCTGGTACAAATTCTTGAAAACATATGTAGACTTCTTGAATCAACAGCCACCAATGCTCTGATCTTGATCAACACTCTTGATCCTTGCTACTGTATGCAATAACCTTTGATCCAACGCTCTGAATATGGTGCTTGAACTCCTTTTGCACTTTTGATGGTGAAAATTACAACACACGAAAATGAACTCAACTCATCCAGATCTTGATGAATTTTGGTTCTATGATGATTGTAGAGTAGATTAGGATCAAGAACTTTGTGAATTGATGTAATTTTGTGAGAGATTGAAAGCAATTTGCAAAATTGGAAAGATGGAATGAAACTATGTATTTTTGCCAAATGAATCACCAACCCAATTTTGGAGCCACTCTTGTGTTTATATAGATGATGATGGCCAGATCTAGAAGGTTCTAGATTGATCTAGGAAAGTGTAGAATGTGATGGAAAGTTATGGAAGTTCTCATGTGATGATACTTTGAAATATCTCATATCATGCTTGCATCCTTTCTAAACTTGTGTCAAAATCTCCTCTCATGAGTTATTGAAATGGTATGTGTGAAGAAAACAAGTTCCTTGCCTTGAAATTCAACTTATGCCAAGTTTTCCATACTTGCCTTATTATGCAAGTAACAAAAATACAAAGCAAGTCCAAAAATTAACCCCTTACTCAAAAAAGTGGCTGAACCAATGTCTCTAAAATGATGTTTGGAATCAATTTGGTATATTGGATGACCCATTTTGGATTTGTAGATCTCTCAAACCAATTTTTTATTTCAACTTTTTCAACTTATATGCCTTTTTTAGGTCATTTTTCACCAACTTTGGTCAAGTCTCATTCTATGCATTTCCAAACTTCCATGACTTCCTTTATAGACTTAAAATGGCATTTTGAGAAACTTTGATGTTGTGAAGTTTTCCATTTGAAGCTTCCTTGTATGAGTTTTAGGCATAGGCTAAGAATGACCTGTAATCCTCAGATGACCAAAATACCCTTTGCTTTCCAAGACCATAAGTAGAGTTCCACAAATCATATGAAGGCATACCATACCATTATAGAAAGCTAAGACAATAAGGAACAACTCTCATGTTGGCCAAGAACCCATTTGAAATATCCTTGAAGGTCAAAAGTTGCTTGGAAGACAGACAACTTTCACAGACAAATTTCAGTGCCCTCAGATGACCTGTAACTTGCAAGAGCCATAACATGAGTTCTATAAATCATCTTGATGACTTCCACCACTAAAATTAAAGCTATGAAGATACTCTACAAGTTTCATGTGGACCAAGAATTCACATGAAGCTTGCATATTGAGTTACACTGCTTTGAAGTTTGACCTAAATCAGGGGATTTTACACTGAAACCCTAATTTGGTAACTCCAGTTCTCCTTGACTCCTCTTGATTTTTCTTTAGCACAAAATCATATCCATATCCATATAGCAAATAATGAATCCCACATTCTTCAAATGCTCCTTGATGCCCCTTCAAAACACTTCTTTGACCTAGTGTTGACCTGGTGTTGACCCTAGTTGACTGACTTCAACTGAGGCTCTTGCAATCATTCCAATGACTTGATTCTTCTTCAAAATGATTATCTAGACTCTTCATAACATCCATACACACCTCATGCTCTTGGCTCATAACTCCCACACCCTCTGATGATCCCCACACAACCTCAAGATAGGAGAGAACTCACTGATCAACCTGTTAACTCCTCAAAGCTCAAATTCTTCCCTGATGACCTGAGTATCTTGAATATGAATGAAACCCTTGGATATACCTCCTGAGATAAGAATAACACTTGATCCCCTGATTAAGATAGCTTGCCTATGCAATACAATGCAGATGAATACACTATGTACATGATACTAATGCAAATGACTATGCAATTGAAACATAAACCTAGGTTAGAAAAGGTTGGGCAAATTTTGGGGTGCAACAATGGTTCACTGTGATCATTAAGCCCCAAGTACTTTTTGTTTAATTGAATTACGTTAAGAACTTACATTCCTACGCAGTCCTTGAGATCGACACTGGGGATAAAACCCCTATTTTAACTACAATTGGAAAAAAATAGTATACTTGTTATTTTTCCGATTAGAGACCTCAATCAAGATGCGTTATTCATTCTCAAGAATGATGCTCACTCAGCTTCCTGTCAAGCTGGATGCCCTGTCGACATAGATGGCCCACTTGTGGGCTCCGTTCGTCGGGGAGATCGGGGAGTTCATTTTTGGAACGAAGTCGGCCAACACTTGAGCTTTAAGGGCCTTCCTGCTATCGTATTGAACTTTGAACTCAAAGAGATAGAGTGATCATTTGAGCATCCTACTCGCCATGTCGAGACGATCGAGTTGCTACTTTACGGGCTGGTCAGTCCTAACCATGATCGTGTGGGCTAGGAAGTAGTGCCACAACCTTCTGGCCGCATTGATGAGGGCCGGAGTGACCTTCTCAATTTGGTGGTACTTGATCTTGGGGCTCTCTAGGGCTTTGCTAGTGAAGTAAATTGGTTTTTATCCCTCGGGGGTTTTGCGAATGAGAGTCGCGCTAACGGCCTCGGTCGCGATAGTGAGGTACAAATTAAAGTTTCCCCGATCTCTGGTTGCGAGAGGACTTGTTTGAGATGGAGGATGGCTTGCTCACACTCCTCGGTCCACTCGAATGGAGCTTCCTTGCGTAAAAGTTTGAAAAATGGAAGTGTGTGTTGGAAAAACTTAGCCACAAAGTGGGACAGCAAGGCGAGCGTCCTGTTTAAGGATTGGATCGATTTCTTCGAGCTCGGCGTCAGGAACTCGGAGAAAGCCATGCATTTGTCAGGATTCGCCTCGATTCCTCGTTTTGTCAAGTAGAAGCCGAGGAATTTTCCTACTCAAACTTTGAAGGTGTATTTCTCCGGATTGAACCTCACCCTGCATCTCCTCGTCGTGTTGAAGACTCGTTTGAGATGAGTAGTGTGTGGTCAGTTTTCTCTCGTGATTTCACGATGATGTCATCCATGTAGAGTTTGAGCATGTCCCCAATATCTCCTCGAAAGACCTTGTTCATCATCCGTTGGTAAGTAGCACCAGTGTTTTTCAAGCCAAAGGGTATTACGTTGTAGTAATAGTTGCCCAACTCGGTCATGAAAGTCATGTATTACTTGTCCTCTTTCGCCATGCGGATTTGGTTGTATCCCGAGTACGCATCCATGAACGACAATAGCTTAAAACCTGCAGAGTTGTTGACCAATTTGTCGATGTTAGGCAAGGGATATGCATCTTTGAGGCAGACCCTATTGAGATCACTATAATCAACACACATACGCCACTTTCCATTAGATATTTTGACAGGTACAACATTTGAGAGTTAGGTTGTGTACTGGGCTTCAGAAATAAAATTTGACTCTAGGAGGTCTTTTACAACTAATTCACTAGCTTCTGATTTTTCGGGAGACTGCCTACGCCTACGTTGTACTATGGCCCTATAGGCTAGATCTATGGTGAGCTGGTGGTAGGCCATGTCGAGGTCAAGCTTGGGCATCTCCGTAGTGCTCCACATGAGCAAGTCAGCATTCTCCCTGAGGCATACTTTCAGCTGCTTCCTCGCCAAGTCGGGGAGTCTTGTGCCAATCTTCACGCTCATGTCTGGGTTGTTGCCGAGGGCAATGAGCTCAAAGTCATTATTTGAAATAGGTCGCATAGGATTGAGGGGTTACGCGTTGCCATCATTTGCTGGAGGGGTGTCGTCTGTTGCTTGGATCGAGGTCGACCGAGTTGACGCAAAGCAACAACTTCTGCTCCTCGGCACAGGCTGGCTTGTTGGCAGTCTTGAGCGTAATGTTGATCGAGTTCAACCCCTTGGTGGCTGCCTCAAAACACCTCTTTGCAGCCTCAATGTCCCTGTGGAAGATGATAACGCGACCCCTGACCCTATAGTACTTCACCTTCAGGTGGATTGTGGATGGTACTACGGTTAGCTCAGCCAGGATTGGTCTTCCAAGAATGCATTGGTATAGAGAGGGGCACTCTATCACCAAGAAGCGGACTTTGACTTTCCTAGAAGTTTCCTCAGAACCGAAAGTGACAAGCAGCTCAACATAGCCCCATGGCCTAGTGGTGGTTCCATTGAAGACCTCCAAGTCAGAACCCACGTATGAGGTCAGATGTCTCTCGTTGAGATGGAGAATGGTGAATGTCAAATCGCTGCGAAGAGGGGCCGACAAGGACAGAAGAGTCGCCACCGTTCGTTATTTATCCCAAAGAGAGGGAAAGGAAACGATCAGAGAAAACCTATGAAAAGGGAAAAGACAGGTCATCACAACCAAATCTTGGGTTTGAGAGTCGGTTACGCAAGGGGAAGGTATGAACACCCCTCACGCCCGTCGTACTCAATGGGATCCATGTTTGTTATCTATCAAAAATGGTGTTAATCTATCTAAGCTACATGCCACAGGGACAAAAAAAAAGAAAATAGACTCGATAGAGCATCGCCGCTCTATGCCTACGTATTCCCTCGTGCAATGGGAAAGTCAGAGTCAACGTAGTTTGGAAAACTACGGGTGAAAGGTGTGGAAGGTTGCTCGCCAAGACATCGCCGTCTTGTGCCTACGTATCCTCGTATGGTACGAGAAATCAGAGCAAACATAGTTTGGGCTGACACGGCCACAGATTGGTTCAAGTATTTTAGCCAAGTAGGGGGTTAAACCTTCGTTCTAGCAGTTAGGTGTATTGCTGCTCGACCATTGGAGACTTAGGCGTTACCTGTTTGCGGTAGAACCAAGAGTTAAAGACACTCTCTTTGAAAATGATTTTCAATTAATCCCGAAGGATAAAAAAGTTTGATGTTTATTTTTTGAGTCTTTTATGAAGAATTGAATTGAGTTGTGTTTGTAATTCATGTTGCACTAAAGACTATGACTTAGAAGCGAATGCGTCGCATATCGCCCAAAGGGCATACGCTAAACACTATAGACAATTGAGAGGAGGCCCCCCAATCATCATTTCCTAAATGCTTAAGGCTCGTAGCGTACAACACTTATTATCCTTTATTAGATGTTTTGCAGAAGTTTTGAGATGAGAAGAGAGAAGACACAACTAAGGGGAAACTAACTCAACCCTAATGTTATCATGCAATGTGCTCCTAAGATTGAGATTCAGAGGGGAAAATCTACCCTAATGTTAGCATGCTTGGATTAAACACTTAATGTCTCTCCTACTCCCAAAGGGACTAGGAATCCTAAGGAATCATGGCAAAGGAAACCAAGTAAACACAAGATAAATCAATCACAAATGAAAAGGAAGAAAGGGATGCAAACATGAAATGAAACACAAAGATAAGAGGGAGGAAAGAAGTGTGGGGCAGCAACCACCACAAGCACATCTCAACCTCTTGAAAACAAACAAATAGATGCAAAACAAAAGAGGAATGCAAGCAAAAGAACTCAAACAAGTCCAAGCAAAAGTGAGATGAAATAGGAGAAGCGAGCTCCTACGACCATCGACCATCAATCACCGAAGAAAAATGGGAGGAAAAAGTGTGAGACAGCAGCCACCACAAGCACATCTCAACCAAATAATTCTTCAAACTCAAGCAAAACAAAAATGAGCACTCATCACTTTGAACAACATCCATAAAAGTATGCATTCAAGTGGAAATCGAACAACGCGTGTCGAAGAATCATGATTAAACAATCAAAAACAGCAACACAATATCCAAAACATCTCACTCAAATGCATCATACTGATCCATGAAGATTCAAAGTGAAATGATATGCAAAACAAGCTCAAACAGCAAACATGACATTCTGGTTCAGTGTTAATCGGTTAACACATATGGTTAACCGATTAACCAGTTAAAAATATTTGAAAATTTGAAAATTTGCACTGGTAAATCGATTAACCAGTTTGCACTGCAACTGGTTAACCGATTAACACTGTACCAGAGGCAGAAAACAGCAGCTCAAAAGCACTTTTCAGCTATTAATCACTTCTCCAATAATCCAGATGATCACATAATCAATTATGCACGAAATTAACACCAGAAAACAGTGATCCAACAGCATGTAAACACATTAAAACAACAAGATCTCAAATCACATGAATCAAAAATCAACAAAATCAACCAAAAATGAAGATCAACATGATGATTATGCAAATAAGCTCAAAAACAGAATCGGATCTAGAATTTCCAACCTACAAAGCGGAGACTTGCTTTGGTGAATGTTGATTCACTTAAAGTGAGCAGATCCAAGCAAGAAATTCGGAATTCCTTCAAGATCCAAGTGATTACTTGTAGTAGAAATGAAGATCCACCAAAATTAAGCAAAAATAACCCAAATAAGCTCTTCTATATCCAATTCAAAATTCAGATCCATACTAGCACGAAATTTGAATGGAGAATTGGAGATAATAAGGATGAAGGATGAAGGTTTTAGCTCTAGAATTCCATGATTCCAATGGAGAATCAAAGAATTCAAGGTGAAAAGAGCTTTGGTGAAGTTTGGGAGATGGAAAGGTTGAGAGCAAAATTCAAGAGTGTATGAATTCTGAAAAATGAAATGGAATTATGAGGATTGATTGTGTGAGGTTTGGAGCAAATCATTTAAATATGCTCTAGGTTAGGAGTAGAGTGGTGGTTTGGAGTGTGGTTATGAATATTGGAATGGGATTAGGAGTGGGAAATTGGAGGGAATTTGAATTAATTTGAAAACTAATCAAAATTCAAAGTAGTTCTAGATCCATCCTCTGGTGTAAAATCAACTTCACAAGTGATCAAAATGGACCCCAAAGTGGCACACTTGAAAAACTCACGTGTAGATGCAAAATTTGCCTTGGTTAATCAGTTAACCATTTGGGTTAATCGATTAACACCTTCAAAAATTCAAATCTGATCTGGTTTTGCATTGGTTAATCGGTTAACACCTTAAAAATTTGAATTTTGGCGCCTTCTGGAGGAAAATCTGCACATTTGCCCATTTTCATTCGTTCTAAACCCTGTTCGGCCTCTGAAACATGCTCTTGAATACTACAGCCATGAGAATGCTGGAGATAGCCCGAATGCTGCCTCTTGAGCTGAAAATAACCTGCAAAATAAAATAAAATCGACCGCTCGATCGTCGGGAAAAATAAATGCAAAATCTCTTGATGCTCGTTGTTTAGACTCCTGCACTAAAGAGAGATCTGAGCCACAGAAAAACCTTGATCCCCTGTCTCAAGAACAAATGCTATGCTATGCAAAATACAAAATGAAAAGAAATCAGAAGCCAAGTACAAGAAATGGTTGGTCAAATTTTGGGGTACAACAGTGAACAAGTGAGCTTACATGATGTCGACAGAGCTCCCCTGGTCGACAAGGATGCGACAAACGTTAAAGTTTGCAATCTCGTCTCTGATCAGCATAGAAATACTGGAATTGGGGGCGCCACCAGATAGCTCCTCGAGGTAGAAGGTGATCGGGTTTTATATTCCCTCAAACTTGTTGAGGGTGGCGTTTTGCTTCGAGCTTGCATCGATTAGCTCCTCAAACTTCCTCTTTACTGACCCCACAGAGAGCTTGTTAAACCCTCTGCCAGATATGACCATGGCGGAGGGGAAGTTCTCCCATGTGCTACGAGCGGGAAAAGGTGTGTCGGCCTCGTAGGCGAGGTAGAAATCCTCCGACCGGGAGACGCACAAGGCGACTTGCAAACCAGCGTCGTTGGAGGGTGACGTCGCCTCCTCGGCCTTCTTCGCCTCACGGGCTTCCTATCGAGGATCTTTGTTCCTCCTAGTGTACTGCTTTAGATTCCCTTCCTTGATCAGGATATCATTGCATTCTTGATATGGATGCAGTCTTTCGTGACGTGTTCGTTGCTCCTGTGGAATCGGCAGCACTTGGACGTGTCGATGTTGGGCTTGAGGGGTGTTGGCTTAGGAAAACGGACCCAACCTCTTTGGAATTCTGAGTTAATGCACTCGTCCAGAATACGCACGCGGGGAGTGGTGAGTAGTGTGTACTCGGTGAAACAGCCCGCTGGCCCCCTGTGTTCTCGGGAGTCATGGGGTCTATCATCTCTTCTTTTCTCCCCGCCTCGTCGGTGAGCTACGGAGTCTTCATGCCTGGAGACTTTGGCACCCTTCTAGTTCCGTGAGTTCTGAGGCTGTTAGCAGCCTTCTTTTCCTCGTATTGGATGTAAGTCTGGGCCTTGAGGAAAAGTCTGTCCAACATGCAGGGTGTTTTGATATCAACCACCTTGGTGAAATCACTGCAGGGTCACAACACTTGCTCGATCAAGTATCTCTTTATACTGTCCATGGTGGATACTTGGACATACTCTCGATTTAATCTCTTTATGTAGTCTTAGAGAGATTTGTCCTTTCCCTAAATAATGGCCTCTAGGGACGCCTCCGACTTTGGATGTCGCTGAGAGGCAGTGAAGTTCCTGGAGAACTGTGTCTTCAACTCTTTCCAGGAGGTGATGGATTCAGGGTCAAGGCTCTTGTACCACACCATCGTGCCCTTCCTCAAGTTCATGGGGAAGAGTCTCCACTTTATGGCTCCCCAAACGATGCATTAGTCGAGCATCGCATCGATCCGTTCGAATGCGCGTGCTATTAGGGTGACCCTTTTTCTTTCTTCGCATCAAATCATTATGCCATAAAATTTCACCTTCGTATGGAGGCAAATAGTCCTCCTTTGCCACAACTTGAAAGCTACATGTGTAGACATTTCATAGACTTATTACTTGGTGAATAGCAGAAAGATAGTTGGTTGGGTCCTGGCGCGCTTTCAAACATGCTGCTATAACATGTGAGCAAGGCATACGAAATGCCTGAAACTTTCCACAGTCACACCAACTCTTATCCAGTTCCACTCGGTAACATCCCATAGGCCTTCCTTCATTGTGATCAATTAACTCGGCAACACTGAACCAACCATTATTATGGTCAAAGATTGTGACCACATGTGTGTTGACTTTGGCAGCCCTGTCTTTCATGAATTTTGTTGAACTATTACTGTACAGCTGACCAGATTGTAATATTGAACACCCACTTTGTACGTCTGTTATCAAAGAGTGCCCCGAGCCTAAAATATGTTGCCTTTACCAAGGCAGTTATTGGTAGGTTTCAGATACCCTTGAAAATAGATTCATTGATTCAACGAGGTTAGTTGTCATGTGATCCCATCGCACCCCATTGTCGTATGCCATTGTCCATTTCTCTTTATCAATATTATCAATCCATCTTAATGCATTTGTTTTCGTCACTGTAGTGTTTGAATGTGGGCTCTGTTAGTGCATATCCTGCGTTCACAACCTTATTCCTTAGTGTTTTGTCTTTGATTTCCCGCATGAAATTTTGGGCGATATGTTGTATGTAATACACATGGGTCGAGGGAGGATCCTGCCAACCGTTATCAAGGTTCTTGTATGCACTCTCAATTGATGGGTGTCTATTAGAGATCAAACATAAGTTAGGTTGGGGAGAAACATATAAGCAGAGATTTTTTAGGAAAAAACTCCAATCCCCTGCAGTCTCCCCTTCAACTAGAGCGAAGGCTATCGAAAAAATGTTGTTGTTCCCATCCTGTGCCACAACCATGAGTAGTATGACCTTATATTTCTCGTATAACCATGTGCCATCAACTTGAATAATAGGTTTACAATAAGCAAAGCCTTTGATACATGGTTCAAACGCCCAGAAGAGTCTGTGAAAAATGCCATTTCCACTAACGCAAGTCCCGTTTAGTGTATACGTCGGCATTGTCTCCAAGATGGAAACAGTCCCTGGAGAATATTATTTAAGAGCCACCTAGAATTTTGGAAGTTCTTTGTAAGACTCCTCGCAATTTCCAAACACCCTTTCAACCGCTTTAGTCCAAGCTATCCATGTTTTCCGGTACGAAGGAGCGTAATTGTATCTTTGAACCATATGTGAAATTATGGTACTCGCCTTCAAAGAAGGGTTGTCACTAATGACTGAAAGAATCTCATTGCAAATCAATTGAGAGCTGAGCTTGCGATGGTCCTGCATCAGATTTGTGATTATACAAGTGTGAGCTGGACCCATTGAACCTATCTTCCATGAATCACTTCTCTTTCAGAAAGACGCTGTTAATCGGAACAAACACACCTCGTTACATCAATAGATCTTATACAGAGTCGTATTTGTTCGACCGACTTTATAATCTGCTAATAAGTCCATGTGATATTGTTTAATTGCTCGGACACAATCTTCTTTTGTACGAAAGTTGTTGCCCTCTTTTAATAGTCTTTTTGTTGCGTAGTTAGGGTTGAAAAAATATCTGTTGAGGGTTTATCGTCACCTAAGTCGAGACTTGTCATGTTTTGAGGTGGGCAATAAACATGACTGGGTGGAACTCACTCTTCCTCGTTGTTTGCCATGTCGTCAACAATGACTTTAGCTGCTTTTTTTTCTTCATAAATGGCATCGACTTCAGCGTGTTCCTCATCATATTCATAAAAAACTTGAGAAGAATCAAGTTGTTGAGACTTTTGTTGTTGTTCTTATAACGTAACATATAGCACAACATCTGAGAAACCGGAATACTCATGATTGCGGAACATGTTACGCACATCTTCGTCGTCTCTAATCTTTAATTGGAAAAATTTGCATTGCTTGCCAAAGAACACTGGATTCTTGTAGATTATTTGGCTAACTGGACCACATTGTAATTTCTTTTCTAATATAGATTTCATGTGTAAAAAATTTGATCTTCTGTCAATCAAAAATCTAGTAACATCAGTATTTCGAAAATTGAAATCGGCTGAGTTACAATCAAAAACCTCACCGTTTAAATGTACACTAATCATGTATTGTGGTGTTTGAGCCATAACTAAAATTTTAGTAAACTCGTGTTTAAATGGATTATTTTACTAATTGATATGATAACAAATCAACTATCTCTACTATATTAACAACAATAAAGTGTTATTTTTTATTATTAGATCTGCACTCATCACATATCTATGCGTGCCTACAAGACTACATTATGCGTGCCTACAGGGTTCTCTGCACGACAAGACTAAACTCGGTGTGCCTACAAGACTACACTCTGTGTGCCTACAGTCTGCGTGCCTACAAGATTCTCTGCATGGCTATCTTCTGCAGTCTACATGGCTACACTATGATTTTATACATGCCTACACTTTGAACTCTGCGTGCCTACAAGATTCTCTGCATGGCTACACTCTGCACTTAGCATACCTACAAGATTCTATGCATGCCTACACTCTAAACTCTGCGTGCCTACAAGATTCTTACTAATAAATGTATACACATGGCTACAATATTAGTCTCGCAGGATATTGTTTCGCAGGATAAATGTATACACATGTTGCATACTTGTAAGACTACATCTTCATATCTTTAAGACTATAATATACGCTGCATACTTATGATCATATATTTATAATAAAGTAAAAAATAAATACCTTTAAGACTACACTCTATCAATTAATGACTGTAAGATTCTCTGTATTCCAATGACCAAGAATCTTGTAAGACAAGGCTACACTTGCACGCTTCCCTTCACCCATGTCATAAAAATTTAGCATGCATGCCTGACAACACTACGCTCTAGAAGAACATATATTTTCACAACACTCTGCATGCATGACAACACTACACTATTGTTTTTGACTTCACATGCATGACAAGACCACATTGGAATGCTTCTCGAAACCATTGTCATCATGTTTCATCATGCATTAATAGTGACCACACTCTGCACGAATGGAAACTCTACATCATGCATTTTCATGTGACTCCTGCACTTAGAAACTTGCACACCTCAGCATGCATTTTCATGTGACTCCTGCACTTAGAAACTTGCACACTTTAGCATGCATTTTCATGTGACTCCTGCACTTAGAAACTTGCACACTTTATCATGCATCACCATGTGACTCCTCTCATCACATTTGACCATTATAAATACATGTTCATCAAGGAAAAAACTCTTGTCATCCCATTACCAACTCTACTCCTCATACGTTATACAAAATCTTCTTGTCACTCAGCAAACTTCACTCATCAAACTCAACTCACAATGTCGCTACTCACAATGGGCAATGATCATAGAGGCACAATTGAGAACATGGTATTGACTAAATGTATATCAACATGTGAATGAGTCACAGACAGCTAGATATATTCATCATGATGAGAGTTTATGAAGGAAGTACTTGAATATATGAGCAAAGATTTGATCCATATGAGCAATCATAAAGAAGTTCAAGTAATATGTTCAAGATGAATTGAGGATCAACTGAATATAGCAAAGGGTAAACAAAACCCTAATGGAAATTGATGGAGATAATCACATGAACAAAATATTCAAGCATGATTGAATCAAGGGCTTTGGGGAATCCAAACTCAAGTGGAAGCCCTAGTCATGTATCAAGATGTTTTTAAAAGATTAGTTGAACAAACCTTAAGGTTTCAACTAAACATGAAAGAAAGAAATTATTTTTCAAAAGAAATAACATTTAATGATGATATATGAATGGTGTGTAAGTTGAGATAACATGTTATGTATATTAAACAAAACTTAGACAAAATATGTTATGACCATAAAGACACATATGTTTAATTAGGTCAAGAAAAGAATAAAAAGAAATCAAGAAAAGGCATGAAAAAATACTTTAAAAAGCACTAGTTTTCAACTTAATGAAAATTTCAAAAATAAATATTATTTTTGGGATTTTTTTGATGGATTCCTAAAATAGGGAATATAAATGAGAAGTGTGCAAAACATTAGCTTAAAATAATTAATTTTTCTTATTGAAATAATTGGATGAAGTTGTGAAGAAAAGTGAGAAAAATAGTGATAAAAATAGGAACGGCCCTCATGGGTGTCGAACCTACGCCCTTGAGGTGATGGGTTTAAAATATAGAGTTTGAAGTTAAAAATGGTTCAAAAAAATATAAGCAAAAGGTCTGGGGTGAAGGCGATTCGTACCCCAGACTTCTCACATACACAAGCCTTGAAAAACACTCTCTAACCACTAGGGTGGTGATGCATACATTAATTAATTTGCAACGAAATAATAATATAGTAAAAATTCTTTTTATTTTGAAAATGGGCGCCATGGCCATCTTCTTCTTCCACGAGCTCCATCATAATCTTCATCATTTCAAATTCTGAACTTCTTCATTTCTCAACGAAATTGAACGAAGACCTAAGTTGTTGGAAATTTCATGAGGAATTGAATGGAATCATTGAATTTCATTTATATTCAGCATATCAAAAGGAATTAATCATACAACCGTATGAACCATAATTTGAAAATTCAAAATGAAACTCCATATGTTCAAGATATCAAGAAATTGATTAAGGGGAAATGATCCTTATATTAACAGAAACAAATTGGTAACTCAATTAATCACATATGATGCATGGATTATAGAGTTCAGTTTAGAGCAACTTACCTTGCAAAAGTGAAAATCAAATTCTTGCTTGGAAGTGTTACAGAAGCAATTTGTTGGTTCTAACAACTTCCTTGGCCTTCAAGGAATGTGTTGCAATGGTTAGAACAATTTGAAACCTTCTAGAATTACTTGGCCAAATCAATTTGCAGCCTTGAAGCAAATGATATATGGCTTGATGGTTTTGGTATTACAGAAACAAAGTGAATGTTTGTATTACTTCTATATGATGTATATGAAGTGTTTTAAGCATTGGTTTGGTTGGAAATGGCTTGGAGTTGAAGTTCCAAATTTTCACTTCTTTAGAAAATTTGAAATTTGGAACGAAGAAGTTTGCTTAAAAACAAGTCTTGGCTATGTTTTGATGTATTTTTAATGACACAAGATGGTCTCTATTTATAGATAAATAAATCATATATTTGGAGAAGAGTTTGGATTAGGATCACTCCATTATCCAATGAATCATGTTATGTGTCATGACTTGGATGCCAAGGTACGCACAACCTTTTCTTCACATGGCTATAATTTTGATCTTTTGAGATTCAAACTGCCACATTGCATCTCATTCATTGGTGTTTGATCAATCTTGGACAAATTGGGAGGTTTTTGATCAATTTCACTATTTCACTTTAATGCTAGAGGACAAAACTTCACTTCATGGTTTTTGAAATAATTTTTATCACATGCCAATGATAGAATCTTGGAAATTTTGTTATACTCCTGCAGAGCACATGGTGTATGATCATTTTTGTGTTGATCTTTTGAAGATATTAGGCTTGCAAGGTCATCCAAATCGTGTAACAACAAAGTGTGTAGCAAACCTGTCTTGCAAAACAGTTACAACAAGGCATATTGTAAAATTCATAACTTCTCACTCAAGTAAGGTAAATGAATGTTCTTGAACATTTTAGAGAGCTGAGATATCATAATTCAACTCTTATGTTCAAAGTTTGTCTTGAATCATTGCGGATAATGGAGAAAAATGGCCCTAAAGTTGGTTTCAACATAAGACATATTTTGTCTAAAATTCCTCTAAGTGTCTAGGTTCAGAAAGTATTGAACCTCCAACTTCATGGAATCATATCTCTCAATCTATGAATTTTTTTGGGAATTCAAAGACAAATTTGTATTATTTAACAATCTCTTCAATTTGGTCTTTGGAGCGAAGAAAATGGTTACTTGGATTGGAAGTTATGACCTTGGCAAGATGAGCAAAAATCATTGTTTTTCATAACTTAGAAAAATTTCAATTTCTCCATTGTTGCCCTTTTTACAAGTAACTTCATATTTCTTTATTTATCTTGATTGATCATGATCAAAATCACACATCATCATCATTCTTGACTTAAGGAAACCATGTTTGACCAAAAAAAGTCAAAAGTCAAACTTGACTTTGATATGTGGTTGACTTTTTATCAAATGAACTTGAACTTTGTGATCTTCAATGAAATCAAACCCTTGGGATAATTAAACACTATGGATGGACTCCAAAGGTTTTTTGAGTGACTTGAATCATGTCTCAAGGCTTGAGATCATGTACTGGTCAAAAGTCAAAAGTGCAGTTGACTTTTCATCAAAAACCCTAGTTTATGGACCAGATGAATTTGAATTCTTGTATTGCTTATGAATCAAGATCCTTGGATCTATAAAATCATATTAATGGACTAATATGAGGCAACTTAGGTCCTTGAAACATATCTTGAGGTATTGGATCATGTCTTGCTTCAAAAGTCAACCAGGGACTTAGGTCAAAACCCTAATTTGGATGTATGTGAGGATTTGAGCCTTGTTGAGCTTGGTTCAATCCAAATTTGCACTTGATCATTTATGAATGAAATTTCTTGATCTTCATGAATAATAAGGTACTTGAGATGTTGAATATGATGCCCATTCCTTGATAATTCATCTGCTTGAGCTTTAGGGGGATCACCTAACTTGTAAAGTAAGCAAGTACACACATCTTGTATTTGTAATGGGTTAGTGATGCAAAAAATACACACGCATATGTTATGAAAATGAGGTAAATGAAGTGGCATCTTAGGGGTAAAAAATCAGGGTATGACAGATGCCCTTATTTACATTTCTCCGATCCGGAGAGATGAAGATTAACATCTTGGTCTCAACCAGATAGGGGAGGCTTAAATACAACAATGCATAATTTTGACCCATAAGAAGCCACAAAAGGTGATATGATATGAATGCACTTATGAATGCAAGATCTGTGGCATGTGGGAAATGATGCCGCAGGAGACTGAGAATAGACTAAACTACTATGGTATAACAAAAGAATTATCCACTGGGGAAATAAAAATTGGGGAAAATGTTGTAACTCTATTGGGAGATAGATAGCAACTCCACTAGGGAAAAGAATACAACTACACAGGGGATAAAATTATAACTTTGAAAGTTGATCTTCCAAATGTTATAAAATGATTCAGCATCTTCTTTGACTAAGTAACATTATTTAGAAAGGGTAAAACAAACTTCCCCTCGTTTCTGGACATAAGCCATGAAACTAGTCTCGGTTTCTGAAATAAACTTCCCCTTGTTTTAGGACATAAGCAATGAAACTGGTCCCAGTTTCTAAAATAAACTTCCCCTTTTTTCTGGACATAAGCCATGAAACTGGTCTCGGTTTCTGAAATAAACTTCCCCTCATTTCTAGACATAAGCCAAGAAAATGGTCTCATTTTTTGAAATAAACTCCCCCTCGTTTCGGGACATAAACCATGAAACTGGTATTGGTTTCTTCTTATCAAGTGTTTCTCTTGAAAAGGGGTAAAATAGACAAGTTCCTAAAAGGGTAATCACTTGCTGAAATAATAAATTCACCGGGGATCTTCAAAGTGATGTAGGCCGATTAATTTGTAAAACAGATTTCTCAAATAAAGAGGAAACAATCTATAAGAGTCTTCATCAAACTTCCCACCGGGATTCACTGGGGAGATGCCATTTGATGGTAAATATCTTCATCATACTTCTCTTTGAGACTTCTTCGGAGAGATGTCATGTGATGAGAGAAAGTTGGTAGCAGGCTTACTGAGGAAATACCATTGGCTGCAGTTTTGCTTTGGTATCGAGTTGATAAAACCACTTATTGCAATTTATCTCCAATACACACTTGTGATAATCTTTTTAATAAGTTTCTCTGACAGAATCTTCTAGAGAGATAACTATTTCTTCATCATACTTCTCTACGAGACTTCTTTGGAGAGATGTCATGTGATGTAGAAATGAGGATTCAACAATCAAACTTCTTAGGGGGACTTGTCCAGAGAGATTCCATTTGGTAGAGAATAAGGACTCACAACAAACTTCTCTAGAGAGATGCCATTTGTTGGAAAAATATCTTTATCATACTTCTATTTGAGACTTCTTCAAAGAGATACCATAAGATGAAAGATATTTTGATATGCTGATAGCTTCCACGGGGATAGACAAACTGCTCGGGAAGAGACTGCCATTTGTCGATTCACTGGGAAATTCAGGGATACAAATAAGCTTCTCAAGTAAAGAGATTTCCACTTGCTGTCAGGTGTAGATTCCAAGTTGGAATAAATTTATCTTGTTGGTGAACCTTCAACAAATTATTTCTGGGGATGTAAACCACCTAAAAGGCGCAAAATAAATGCCCTTTTAATTCAGAGGTTAAAGTTATCAAAAATGGTTAAAAGATCAACTCAATCCAAGAATAATCTGGAGAAACACTGTCAAACAAGACACTAACCAGTGAGGAATGAACTTGAACTGGGTATTTATCCTATCTAAGTGTGGAAAAGAGAAGTAAATCAAAACTTCCATGAGGATTAAACTCGACGAGGAGTTAGAAAGGATATATACTTTCTGCCTACAGCTGGCCGCTATATTGGAGAGAGGAAACATATCACTTGAGGATAAACACACCCAAGGTGAACGAAGTAAACATTATCGATAAATGTATTATGAAAATGGATATGAATTCAACTATGCATGATATGTGTATGATAGGGACGCGCGTTATGTTTCTATGCTGACAAAATAGGCGAAAGAGATATACTGGTGATGGAAGAGACATCACAACGCGACCGGTGTATGCAACCAGTCTCCTAGAAATATCACTAGAGATAAAAACATAGAGAGTCATTAACGGAACAAAGCCCTGTTGTCAATCTTAAGTCTCTCTGGGGAGAGGAAGATACTTCACTTGGGGAAAGAGATTACTCCTCTTATAAGCTTATTATCTTGTTTATTCGGGGATAAAGTAACACTTTGCTTTACTGGTGATGAGAATTTCATTCAGTTTGGAGAAACTTGATTCAAAGTTTGATTAGGGATATCGGGTTTAGTTCTTTACTGAAGGGTTCTGGTCCAAATTTTTACTGGATATCTGGGACCATATGTCCAACATATCAATGTGTAGACGGAGTTAAAGATCCATCATTTAGGAGATAACTTTCAATGCAAATACCAAGAACATTCGATCCTGTATTTCGAGGTTTAATCGTTCTTGGAGCAACTGTTGATATTCCTTCTTATGTTCACAAATCAAAGGAAAGTAAACATAAGCATTTTAAAAGAAAAAAGGAAAAATTTTAACTTTTTGTTTCAAGAACTTTTATCAAAGTAAAAATATCATTATGCAAGATATAACGTGATTCCATGGATTATTACAAAAGTTGAAAAATGGTAATTAAAGGGAAAGGGCTACATTAAAATATAATTAACAAATTCTCCATAACAACTTTGAGTTTCCAATGTTCTTGAGCTTCTGGAAAAACTGATTTGATTTGAGAGCTCTTTAATAGACGTGGCTGCTTCAGATAATCCAATCTGGTTTGATGCAGTTACTTGCCATATATCCCTTACTTTTACCTAGATTACCCTTTCAATTTTTCAATCTACCAGGATGATATTTTTTATGTCTTTAATTTTTTTCCGGACCGTCCTTTCGGGTTTTCAATCCATTGAGACACTCTTTTTTGCTTTTTGTCAGGCGAAGTATTTCTTGACTACATTAATATTTGTAGAACGAGTGAACTCTTTAAAATCTATAGTTGTAAGCATTAAGACACCGCCTGAGAAGGCTTTCTTGACAACATATGGGCCATAGTTAGGAGCCCACTTGCCCCTCAAATCAGTGAAGAATGATTGAATTTTCTTAAGCACAATGTCGCTCTCTCTGAATACAGAAGGTCAAATATTCTTGTCGAAAGCTTTCTTCATTCTCTGTTGATATAGTTGACTGTGACATAAAGTCTTCATTCTTTTTCTTCGATCAAGTTTAACTCATCATATCTGCTTCATTCAGCCTCTGTCAACTTAGCCTTCATCAAGACTATTATTGATGGGATTTCAACCTCTATGGGGAGTACTGCTTCCATGTCGTACACCAAAGAGAAATGGGTTGCCTCTGTTGAAGTATGAACAGATGTACGATATCCATAAAGAGCAAATGACAACAACTCATGCCAATCCTTGTAGGTTACTAGCATCTTCTGGACGATCTTTTTGATATTCTTATTAGCTGCTTTAATAACTCCATTCATCTTAGGCTAGTAGGGAGAAGAGTTATGGTGTTCAATTTTGAAATCAGCACATAATTCCTTCATCATTTTGTTGTTCAAGTTTGATCCATTGTTAGTAATGATCTTACTCGGAACACCATAACGACATATTAGATTGTTCTTGATAAAACGGACCACTACTTGTCTGGTTACATTGGCATAAGATGCTGCTTCAATCCATTTGGTGAAGTAATTAATGGCCACTAGGATGAAACGATGTCTGTTGGAAGCTTTGGGTTCAATCATGCCAATCATGTCAATTCCCCACATAGAGAAGGGCCATGGAAAGAAGAGAATATTGAGAAGAGTTGGCGGTACATGAATTTTGTCGGCATAAATCTGACATTTGTGACACATCCTCACGTATTTGCAGCAATCAGAACCAATAGTATCTCGCTTTTAATATTTTCTTTTCCATTGCTTGCCCATTGGCATGAGTACCAAATGAGCCTTCATGAATTTCTTCCATCAACATGTTTGCTTCGTGTCTATCCACGCATCTGAGTGAAACCATGTCAAAGTTTCTTTTGTATAACACATCATCATTTAGGAAGAAGTTGTCAGCCAGTCTTCTGAGAGTCTTCCTATCTTTCTTTGATGCCCTAAGCGGGTATTCTTATTTTTGAAGGAAGCATTTGATATCATGGTACCATGGTTTATCATCAACAATCTCTTCCATGGTAAACACGTGAGTGGGCCTACCAAGGTGCATTACATCGATTTCAGGTACCTCGTTCCATCAATTCACAACAATCATGGAGGATAATGTAGCTAGTGCATCAGCCATGTTATTTTCTTCATGAGGAATGTGATGGAACTCAACTTTGTTAAATAAAGATAAAAAGCTTCTTGCATAGTCTTTCTAAGGAATCAATCCGGGTTGACATATTTCACATTCACCTTTGATCTGATTTATGACCAAAGTTGAGTCTCCATAGACATCCAAAATTTTGATCCTTAATTCGATGGCTTCTTCAAGTCCCATGATACAGGCTTCATATTCGGCTTCATTATTTGTGCATTTAAATGTCAACCTTATGGTGAAAGGAATTTGGGTACCTTGAGGTGTAACAATGATTGCCCTAATTCCGTTTCCACAAGCATGGACAGCTCCATTGAATATTAATCCCCATCAGGATCCTGACTTTGGCCCTTCGTCTGGCACTGGTTCATTACAGTATTTCATCTTCAGATACATTACATCTTCATTTGGGAGGTCAAATTTGACAGATTCATAGTCATCAATTGGTTGGTGAGTCAAATGATCAGCTAGAATGCTCCCCTTGATGGCTTTTTAAGCATGGCATTCAATATCATATTTTCCCAACAACATCTACCAGCGAGAAACCCTTCTGGTTAAAGCGGGTTTTTCAAAGATATACTTGATCAGGTCCATTTTGGATATCAACCAAGTAGTATGACAAATCATGTATTGACAGAGACGCTTAGCAGCCCTAGCTAAGACACAACAGGTTTTTTCAAGCACAATGTAACGAGATTCACAGTCTGTGAATTTCTTACTTAAGTAATAAATGGCATGCTCTTTTTTCTTAGTTTCATCTTGCTGACCAAACATACAGCCCATGGAATCTTCTAATAGTGTTAAGTATATGATCAAAGGTCTTCCTTCCACTGGAGGAATCAGAATAGGAGGCTTAAGCAGATATTCTTTGATGTTGTCAAAGGCCTTCTGGGAATCTTCTGTCCATATACAGCTTTAGTCTTTTTGAAGAAGCATGGATCTTCGGCCCACAAGTAGTGGTCATATGAGAGATAAATCTAGAGATGTAGTTTAAACGACCCATAAATCCTCTTACTTGCTTCTCAATTTTGGGTGTTGGCATTTCCTATATGGCTTTGACTTTATCAGGATCAACTTCAATTCCCTTTTGGCTGACAATGAAACCCAAGAGCTTCCCTGAACGAACACCAAAGGTACATTTTTTAGGATTCAAACGGAGTTTGTATTTCCTAAAACGCTAGAATAACTTTAACAAATACTCCACATGTTCTTCTTCAGTTCTGGATTTAGCAATCATATCATCGACATATACTTCAATTTCTTTATGCATCATGTCATAGAAAAGAGTTGTCATGGCTCTTTGGTAAGTTGCACCTGCACCCTTCAGACCGAAAGGCATCACTTTGTAGCAAAATGTTCTCCATGGTGTAACAAATGAGGTTTTTTCCATGTCTTTAGGTGCCATTCTGATTTGATTATATCCGAAGAATCCATCCATGAAAAAGAATAATTTGAATTTTGCGGTGTTGTGGACCAACATGTCAATATGTGGTAATGGAAAGTCATCTTTCAGACTATCTTTATTTAAGTCTCCATAGTCCATACACATTCTGACCTTTCTGTCCTTTTTCGGAACAGACACTATGTTGGCCTGTCATACCCCAAATTTGTCCTACACTTTTAAAACCTTCATTTGTCAGTCCATGATCATCTAAACGAGGTCATCATGAGTGGTTTCAAGAAGAGACAAATCCAGGATATGCTCTCATTCTCGTAATCAAGTTTCAAGACAAAAGTCAATTTCCCCAGCTATATGACAAGGACAAGAGATCAGGGTTATCAGGGACAATGATACAACTTCAAGTCAGGAGTGTCACTTATTCAGGTTTTATTTCAAGATCTGAATCAAGATTTCAAATTCAAGTCCACTTCATGTTTCTTTCTAAAATAATTTTTCATCACCAAATTCAAGTCAAATTCGTTGTAATTCACAATCTCATTCCATTCAAGATTTCGAGATATCAAGTTTCATGTCCAAATTGTAAACCCAATTTTTCAGTTCATATTCAATATCGTTCAAGCTTCAAATTTAATCTAATATGTTTCCAATTTCATTTCAATTCCATCCGATTTTATTTCTATTGAATTCAAGCTTCAATTTCGTTTTAATTTGATTCAAGTTTCAAATTCAAATTCACCTTTCCAATTTCCAATTCCAAATTTAATTCGAGTGCCAATTTCACTTCTATTCAAAGCAATTTTCTTTTCTTCCTAATTTATTCGAGTCTTAGTGTTCATTCCTTCAAAAAAAATCAATTCTAATCAGTTTCACTTTCATCTTTCTTTTCTTTTCTTTCTATTCAAATTTTCAATTCATGTTCAAATTTCAAGTCTTATATTTTATGGCATATCTAAAGTTCAATTACAATGTCTAAAGAAAATATATAGCATCTAAGCCCATTTTTCCATTATTGTAAAACTCAACCCATATTACAAATAATAATTAAACCTAATATATAATATTCTTTCGTTGGAGGTGAGAAGGGACTACCAATCCCTAAGTAGTCGCACCACCCCAGGATAATGTTTTCTCTGAATTTCACAAAACCATGGTCTCGTACCTCATAGACTGGCCTTCAAATTTTATTGCTTCTTCCGATAAGCTTGAATGCAATACTTATCTTTGAAAGCACCAACATAACCAATGTGTCACTCTTGCTCCACACTTTTCTTCTTATTTCTCTCCTCTCACTTTCTACCATAAACATCTTGATATATAAGAATTTTAAGAAAAGGGAGCAAGTTTGCGTCAATGTGGACTTGGAGAAGTTTTATTCTTTGTTCGTGTAATCACATTCCTCAGCCTGGAGAAGAACCTTGTTCAATAGATTCTTACAACCACCATAATGCTTTCATTTTCTGTCGTTTCCTTATTATGGCATACCATCATCTTTAACCATGAAACTCACACGACTTTCCACCTTCACTGCATATATAAACCATTCATAGAACCTTTTTTTTCCATACTCAATACACAAATGTCACAAACCACACGAAATAGGCATACACCTTATACTAACATACACCATGAGCATAAACGCAAGGGATATCGTTTCTCTGTGCAAAGAGGGCGACGAAGAACCAACAACTCAACAACGCCCAGTAAACTCGCACCATTTCCATACAACAACAAAGTTTCATCTTCAAACCTTCAACTCCTTCAACCTGTAATTTTCCCAAACCAAAAATTTGCAGAAATTTAACCACCAATTGCTTCGAAAATCACCATAAACTATCTTCGACAACCCTCAACAGTCCGCAACAATTTTCATCAAATTTACAGATCTCGCAGCTTCGACGATGTGCAGAAAGGTTATAAGATGAGTAATCCTCAACAGACCAAAACAGGGGAAATTAAAACAGAACCAGATGAACTTGATGTGAAGCGAATCGAAGTCGGCCAAGATCGAGTACGAACCGCGAAACGAAGCTTGACGCATGCGATTGCATGGAGGAAGGTCGTGTGTAGAGGCATGCATTTCTCATCTGGTAACGCGTTGATGTTGATGATGATCAAGTTTTGGTCCACTGTGTTCAACATTTTTATCACTTTTGTTCATAAAAAAAATCGATGATGGTGATATGGTAGGTCGAGGCTCAGTTTGGAAGGATGAGCTTTGATGGGTTTACTACTTTGTTTAATGGTTATTGGGTCATCAGCCTTGGACCCGTGACTTTGAACATGTGGGCTCGTCCCATGTTAAGTAGGAATTTGGTTATTTAAATTTAAATGTTTATTTAGTTTGTTCATGATTATAGAATTTTAAACATGATTAATTAGATGTCGGTTTGGATTAAATAGTAGTTATTTAGTTATCTTTGTTTAATTAAATTTAGGATTAATTAAATTTCTCTTTTGATTAGAATTTAATCTTGAGTTAATTAGACTTTGTTTTTAATTTTGATTGAATTGTAACCTTAGTTCTTGAATAACGATTAGTTTCGTTCTTAATTTTGGTTTTAGTTTTGACTAATTCTTGATGCAAATTTAAATCCTAGCTTTGATTAATTTTTCTTAATTAAAACCATGATTAGAATTTTTTTTGTTTTAATCCTTGATCCCTGTGAATTTTATTAAGACTCCTAATTGAACAGTAGTTTGAATTTGGATTTAGTTGTCAGTCAATTTCTATTGAGTATTTGTCGAATCTCGATTTGGTTTCTTATTGATCTTTTGGATAAGTTCTTGAAGAATTTCTAGTTGATTTTTCATGTTCCATTAGAATCTTGGTGATTAACTATGATTATTTTTCTTGGCGATTATAGAATTATTCTGGTAAGAGAAGTGCTTTGATACTCGAGATATTTGTGCTTGCTTGATTTTCAAAATTACATATGAATTCTCATTGGTTGATTGATCGCGACTTTCTATGTCTAATACAACTTAACTGCAAGTGCACAATCTATCGCGTAGTAATAAAAGATATCGATCCCACAAGGACTCGTAATCAAACTAGTTTTCTCGGGAGTTACTATGTTTAGCTAGGTAGATAATGTTTAAGGGAATAATTGCTATTACTAAAGGGAACTAAAAACGTTACTTAAAGTATAATTGCGCGAATCGATATGCAATAATTATGTTCTTCGGGGATTTGACAAGTTACCGGTATATAAAATATTTTTAGAATTTATTTAAGAAGAAAATAGTGATCTAAAGACCTTCGTCTCACGATGGTTGTTGACGCTAGTCGCAACTTTAAGGCGGAACGTATGCTGTCGCTATCCCGTTCGGGGTCAAAATCGCTTTTTGGAAATCTCTAAGTTCTAATCTATTTTAAAGTGCTTTCGCTGTTATTAAAACAAATGCCTAGTGTTTACTATCTGGTCCTAGCCGCAGTTGTCGCTTGTTGGTTCGTACCTTAATTAATTTCCCACTGTCGTGGCAAAACTACTTTTAAATAAGTTCTCGCTGTCGTGACGAACGTTTATTCAGGAAATAAGTTTAAACACTCAGGCCATAAACAACTTTTGAAAAAGAAAGGTTTTCACCGGTTATTATCAAATCCCGTCTGAATTATTATTACATACCGATTACTCTGGTTTAGCTAGACATGGATTTGGAACAGGTAAAGCGTAAATAAAAGCAGAAATTTAGAACATACATACTGCTGGGAATTAAAGTTACAATTAACGAAATAATAAAAACCTGTAAAGTATCCAATTGGCTTTTGGCCAAATCCCAACGATGTCGGCAGGATTGTGTCTTCAAGCCAATAGAGCGCACAAATGAATATTGTAGAAATGGAATACAGGAAAAAGGAAAGGAAAACAAAAACAACACTTAAACTAAATTTGCTCTGGAAAATATTTGGGCAGCACTTCGTTATCTGAATGCGGCTCCCTTTCTCAGCTCCCCTCCTTCTCCTTTTATAGAGGTGAGATACTAACGGTTATATCTTGCAGAAGGTGGACTTGAGGTCAGAGAAAATAGGAAGTAGTGGTCCATTATTTTGGGACTTGGAACTGATTTTTGCACGTTTACTAAAGTTCTGCGTTTTTGCCTGCATGACGGTCGTCACCCGTGTGACGGTCGTCATGGATGTGTGACGGTCGTCACAGCAGCAAAATTCGCATTTGCTGTTTTTCATGTTGTTTTCATCTGGTTTTCGTCCATATTTCATCTGTAATTGCTTCTTTTCTTCATATTGCTTTGTTTGGACATGATCTTCAAATACCTGCAAAATATCAGACAAATAACATGGAAAAACCCGAAATCAGATTGAAACCAGTCAAATATTAGTTGAATTATATGTCAATATATATATATATATATATATATATATATATATATATATATATATATATATATATATATATATATATATATATATATATATATATATATATATATATATATATATATATATATATACGATTTCGCGTTATCATTGATGTTGCTAGCTTTCCTTGTGCATAATTTTCTTGAATGCAGGAGATGATGATGATGAACACACTTTTGTTTTGAAGATAAGGAGTTGTGTGCTTGTTGGAATTTACGACTGTGCTGAAGCGATGTTATTGCTACTGTTTTTTGCATGTTGTTGATCAAGGAGTCTTCACTCTTAGTTGTATGTTTGGCTTATATTCCAATTCAATTTATACTTGGGTTTGTTTATTACCATTTTATCATGCTTTGTGGTGAACGAAGAGTCACTCAGTCTTGCCTTTTGGCTGAGATCACAACATCGTTCTTTCAAGTTAAGAACGAACAGTGACTCAGTTTTGTTCCGTAACTGAGATCACGACATCGTTCGGTTGATAATTGTTTAACATAATGTTCACTTGTGTGTACTCACTTGATATTTCAATATTCCTAACTCTATTCAATTTCCGATAAAGCTCGAGGTAGGACAGACACCAGGTTTTCAGTCTTTTACGTGGCAACATTAGGATTTGGCTTCCCCCAGTTGTTTTCTTTACCACCTTTACACTCTCTTGTATGCAAATTTAAACCTCGATTCACATCAAGTATTTTCTTAAAACCAAATCAATATACTTTACCATACTTAAACAATTTTGATGAAGATGAAAAGGGAGTTGGAATGGAGTCTTCGATTCCTCTCCTCAATTGTTTGGGCCCGAGGAGCCTTTCTTAAGCTCGAACAATTGCATTCTAATCCGATAAAGGAATTCAAATCTATTTTCCTAAACACTTGGATGAAAAAGAGAGAGAGTCAAGCCTTTGACTCACTCTCCCGATTACTTGGGCCCGAGGAGCCTTTCTTAAGCCTCGAGTAATCGTCACTCATAAACTACTCTAACGATATCAAAGCTCTTTCATAATACTTAGATGAAAAAGAGAGAGAGTCAAGCCTTTGACTCACTCTCTCTATTTCTTGGGCCCGAGGAGCCTTTCTTAAGCCTCAAGTAATCCTCCTTCATTTAAAAAACTTAAACTATCTTCCATCGTTCAAAATGCTTTCCAAACACAACCTCCTCTCGAGATGAAAAGAGAGAGAGTCAAGCCTTTGACTCACTTTCTCAATTACTTGGGCCCGAGGAGCCTTTCTTAAGCTTCAGGTAATCGTCACCTCGAGCAAAACGTCCAATATGACAAACTCTTTTTTTTCGCCCCGTGGGATCGAAACTTTTCCAAACACTAACTTCTCGCCCCGTGCGACCCACAACCTAAACAACCTTTCCCAAAGAACATTGTTTATTCCCTTCTTCTGCGCATTTGAACTAGTGCTTCATCCTCCCCTAGCAAGCAGACAAGCCAATGTTTGGCAGTTAGAATGTGATCTAAACACTTGTTCACTTAATAAACACAAACCAACCAACTGTAGTTTTCCGAACTACGGACGCTCTGATTTCTCATATGTCAATGAGAATACGTAGGCATAGGATTGCGAGATCCTAGCGAGCATATTTCCTTCCTTTTCCTGTAGTCCCACGAACTACGACGCTCTAACTTTCCCATTGCACAAGGGAGTACGTAGGCACAAGAGCCCCAATCCTTGGCGAGCACCCTATATAATAAACCACACATTTCCCCTTAGAAGTAAATCTTTAGAAGAAAACAAACAACCTAGCTAGCTTTTCTCTCGAATAGAATCAAGAGGTTCCCGTTGAGTACAACGGACGTAAAGGGTACTAATACCTTCCCTTTGCATAATCGACTTCTGAACTTAGAATTTGGTTGCGATGACCATGTTCTTACCTCTTTAAAGGTTTAATCGATATTTTCCTATTCTTTCCTTGGAATGAATAAAGTTAGGTGGCGACTTTGTTCGAACATTTTTCCGCGTCCATCGTGAGGATCATATTTTTTGAGGTACGACAGATGGTGACTCTGCTGGGGAATAAAATTTCCTATGCTAGAGAGAGTCAAGCCTAACTTGACTCGATTCGGGAGAGTTAGATCCGTTTGTGTATTTATCTTCTTTTATTATTTAGTTGCTTTCTTGCTTTGATATATCCTATTATTGTTTCTTGTGACATTGTTGGGGTTCTCTGATTGTTGGAACTTTGTGAGATAGCTCTACACCCGAGTCCAAGAAAAACATAGGATTATAATGGTGGTTGTGTAGTAGAATCCCTCGAGGAGCCTTTCTCGTTGGGAGGATACGAAAGCCCCACTTAGAGTTGATTTCCTTGGGAATCTTATTGTCATGGTGAACCTTTACCATGGCAATAATGTTTTCAGGCCTGAACTGATAACTCTAAGGACCTTTTAAGCATTTCCCATGGTGGTTGGTAGTGTTAACTTATGAGGGTCACTCCTTGTTGGGTTGATACGAACGCCCTAATCAGATGAGATCCCTTGAACGTATTGTCATTTTGAAAATGATATTTTCAACCTCGATCTACGACTCTGAGGTCCCTTTAAAAACCTTGGACTCGAAGGTTGTGTAGTATAGACTCACGAGGAGCCTTTCTCGTGGGACGATGCAAAAACCTCACCTAGAAGAGATTCCTTCAAAGGTATTATTATTGGATAAGCCTTTGTCGTGGCAATAATATCTTTGAAAAGATCCAATACTCTGGGCACCTACCCGTTTAGAGCCTACCTATGGGGTTCCGGTAATCAGAGATATCTGTTATTTACCCGTTGTTCTACCCGACCTCAGAACGTGGTTGAACCTGCGATCCTGAGCATTGCATTGCATTGCATATGCATATCATTGCATTTGCATTTCATTTGCATTTCCTATCTCTCTAAACCAAAAACTCATCCACCCTTAGTCCATAATTCGCAGTTGATTTCTCGACACACGTATTGGACATGAAGTAGTGCATGAGACCATGGAGCACTTGAAGCATAATTAAGTTGAGCGGGGAAAGACGCGAACAACGTGAAAGGCAAGATGAAGCAGCTTCCAGAAGCTATAACAGCTATGGGGAGAAGAAAGGAAAAGCTTCAAGAAGGCGCCACAACTAGGAGTTTATTCCCATAGTTCCTTCCACTCTGCAGCCTGCAGTGAATAACCTATTGTGTGTTGTTCCACTTGGGTTTTATCCCCAACCAATTCTTCCAAAGCCTCGGAATCAGTGGCCATCACCTATTCTAGATCGGAGAGGCAGTAAGAAGCCTCAGTCGCGCCCTATTATTGACCTTATTCCTATACAATGTGGATAAATGCTATCATACCTAATTCAGAGTTCATTGGTCATACCTGTATCCCTCGGGCCAGCTCATACTCCTCTTCCACCTAGATATGATCCTAATGCACTGTGTGAATACCATAAAGGGGCGAGAGGACACTTTATTGAAGGTTATTGGTCATTCAAGAATAAAGTTTGAGAGCTAATCAACAACAAGTGCCTAGTCTTCGAGGAAGATAACTCAGGGGCAGAGTGTGGGTATCACACTGGAACCATAGGGCATGCTGTTGAAGAGTGTGAAAGCTTTCGAAACAAGTCACAAAGATTGACCAGAAAGGAGGACCCTAGTGCAAATGGTTCAACTCAAAGATCTAGCAAAGAGAAAATGCAAGAGCTTTGACCACTCAGAATTATGTACCACAAGGAAAGGGTAGAGTTTATGGCAGATGAGATGTCTTTATCCTCTGATAATCATGTTGAAACCACGGCCTGGGATACTACCACCTCAGGAGAAGAGCTGGAAGAGAAGTCCAAAAGGGTTGTGTCTACTGAGGAGGCCTCAAAAAAGACACTTTGGAGAGCATCCCACTGACGCTGAGGAAGATGATGACGTCCACCTTTGGGTCCCAAAAGGACAAACAACAATACCTAAGGAACCATGTCAGAAACCTTGGACTGCTCCCTATGCATATCAACGAGCTTATGGCCTAGGAAATCAGAATCCACGCCAGAATCAACATAGGCCTCGCAACAATTTGGAAAGAAGGAACACTCCTCTTCATACAGTTCTTGTGTCTTACACTCAGCTATTGCCACATTTGATTCGAAATTCACTAGTGGAGCCTAAGTCTCTCAAGCTAGTGCCAAAACCATACCCTTCTAGGTACGATCCCAAGGCGTATTGTGGATATCACGCTGGATCAATGGGGCATTCAACTGAAGATTGTAAAGCCTTCCAAGCCAAGGTGCAACAATTGATCGACGAGAAGTGTATATCCTTTCAAGAAGGGAGTTTGGTTGTGCGTATCAGCCTCGCACCCGAATGAGTTCGAAGACTTCAAGACACATCTTCTCAAGACAGTGAATCAAGAAAGAAGAGCCCAGTCCCCAATGTTGGCAGTTTTTTAGATCTTATCATTTCTATGCATTTATAATTTCTTTACTGTTAAGTTCTATTTGCCTTTAGACATTGTTATTTATTAATGGTATTGTTAATGCAATGATTATGCATCTTTTTATCAAATACATTCGTATTCACTCACATTTTCTCTTTTATTAAAAAAAATCACCAAAAATTTCACTTCATTTCCTATATCACATTGATGTTTAGCCAAGATTTGTGGGAGGATGACGAAAGCTAAATACCCATGATTGCTGATAGTATGCTTTCAGATAAAATCTTGCTAATGATGTACAGTCATTATTTCAATCCCTAAACACTAGAGAGATAAGGAGCTAGTCCCTAGTTAACCACTTCGAGCCTAGAAGTAGGAGTTTCCTACGGATTTCTAAACCCTTACACCTAACCTGAGGCATGGGTAGTGTTTAGTTAACCTGAGTACATACTCAAATCACGAGACAAAATCCAAGAGATGACGGTTGTTCATCAGTAACCAATGACTTGACAGTCATAAGCCTTTTAAAAAATATATATAATAAAAATCCTACTAAGTCGAACACCTCAAAAGGGGACTTAGGCAAAAAAAATCAAGGCAATCCTAATGGACTCGAAGAGTAAAAACAGTCCATGCAAAAATCATGGATCAAAAGCAAAAAACGAAAGAGGTCTTCAGATCCTCAACAAAAACAAAATAAGATCCAGTGACGACCATGTTAGAATCAAAAGGGTCATTGACATCTGTGACAAAAGAAAAATAAGGTGACTGCCATTTCAAGAAAATCTTGAATCATCATCTTCACTCTTACATCGTCAAAATATAAATGCGTATGAAGAATTAACTGAATGTAGGACTAGAGAACATCAAGAAGAAGGGGTGGGTACAAATCAATTTTTGAGCCTTATATTCTTTGTTTCTATAATCGTGAACCAGATCACGTTACAACCCTCAAAAGTACTAATTGAGGCGGAGTTTATTCTGAAAGCATACTACAGCAAGGTCACATAAACTGACTCCTACATATTTGCTAATCTCCTATATTGGTATCATAGGCCTGCTTTGCTAAATCAGCACTGCGTCTGGACTAATAGTCCACTCGTCACACACTATCACATCATTTCTGGTTTTCAAAACATGCATGAATGTCGCATTAAAATTACCATTTTTGAATGAACTGTTTTAAATGCAAATCAGTATTTGACATAATGGAAATTTCAACAAAAAGCAATCCAAGTGGAACTTGATCATTCACTGGGATTGGCGCAAATCAAGACTACCTCACAATCTCGTAGGGCAAGTCCTTTCGAGGTTCAAACAGAGGCAGGCCGGTGCAAGATCTAGACACTGGGGCAAATCATCTCAGACTATGTCATGGTGTGATCATAGTCCAGGAGGACTCCTTCAAATACCCATCAAACTGGGGCATACTAGGTGAACTGGGGAAGACTAGTTGAACAAGGGAAGTTTCCCTCTTTGCTTCCAAAGATGGTCAAGCAAGATGTGTCGGACGCTAACAATTGTTAAGGTCAAAAGCCTTGGGCAGAGAAAAAGTACGATTAACATGCATTGGTTAAGTCACTACGCTCGCATATTCAACATGCTTTGGTTACGTTGCTACGCTCAACATTTGTCGGACATCATGACATATCAGCTAAAAGTGATGTTCTTACAGGGACGAGTACATAATTCCCGCAAAAGATCCAACTTGGGACAAGAGTATCCACATCCGTCCTCTGATTATGGCGTTGTCAGATACTGTGTTTTAGGAAGTCAAATCCTTCTACCAAATAAATTCCAACCTCGCTTGGCACATCTTCAAAGCCCAATCTTTTATTGGCAACTACAAAAAGCCACTCCAACTGGCACCTTCAGAATCACCTTTTAAGTCCAGTGTTCATTGGCAACCACTAAAAGTCCACCCTTGTTGGCATCCTCATAAAACCAAAGGCCAATCTCATTTGGAAAAATAACTGAAGTCCAAATTCATTTGGCAACTACCAAATCTAGTCCCTGGTGATACCTTCAACAGGAAATTTATCCCCAGCATACCTGATCATTTGCATTATCATAAGCATAAGATAGAGGATAATATCATAATCATATCAAGCATTAGCACATCATTTGCATTCCCAAGTGCATTAGATTCCCTAGCAGTTGCATTTTAGTTGCATATATGCGCCTCATAATGCATAACATTGCTATCCTCAGCTGCATAACATAACATCATAGCAGGATCCAAGATCAGTTCAGAAGCATCTTGGCCAGTCCTCCATCAAAGTCGGCAGTATTTTTTTGAAAAGAGTTAATACCCCGAACGTGGTCATGAAATTCTATTCCCCGACAAGTCATTCTTCAACCAAGCAGTTGATAAAGATAGTCCCCAGCAGCTGTTGCTCTTGTTGCTCCTCAAGCGGAGGTTATATTAAAAAATTTCTTGAAGGCTTTTCCCCTGCAGAGTTTGGACAACACTTTTCCTCTAATAGGGATTTTGCTCGACTATTCCCCAACAAATGTTTCGCTCGAGATACTGCTTTGGTATTGTTGCACCCCAAAATTTGCCCAACCATTTTCTTGGCTTGGCTTTTGTTTCATTACATTCTGTTGCATTTCTGCATTGCATAGCATTTGTTCTTGATACAGGGGATCGAGGTTTTCCTGTGGCTCAGAATTCACCCTCAGTGCGAGCAAGCAAAGTAGCGAGTATCAGGCAACATTTATTTTGCTCAGCAGTCGAGCGACCGATTTTATTTTGTTTTACAGGTTATTTTTAGCCAAGAAAGTAGCATTCAGGCTATCGTGAGCAATCTCATGGTTACAACATTCAAGAACACATTCCAGAAGCTTAACAGGGTTCGAAACAGCGAGAAATGGGCAAACAGACAGGTTTCCCTCCAAAAGGCGCCAGAATTCAAACCTTGAAGGTGTTAATCGGTTAACGCATATGGCTAACCGATTAACCAATGAAAAATCAGCCCAGATTCAAAAATTCAAATGGGTTAATTGATTAACCTATATGGTTAACCGATTAACCAATGTAATTTTTGCCTCTGTACGTGATTTTCCAATGCAGAGCCATTTGGGGTCCAATTTTGGTCATTTGGAAATTCATTTTTACACTTGGGAAGGATCTAGAACCATTTTAAAATTTGGATTAGTTTTCAAATTAATTCAATTCCCTTCAAACTCCCACTCCTAATTCAATTCCAAATTTTCCAATCCACTTTCCAAACCTTGCTTTGGATCCAAGCCAAAAGGGTACTTAAGTGATTCACTCCAAACCAAAGCACTCTAACCTTCATTTTTCACTCTCATTTCAGAATTGATCTCACTTCTCTCTCAATTCTCTAAATTTTCTCCATAGCCAAAACCTTCACTAAAGCTCTTTTCTACTTGAAATCCTTGATTATTCATTGGAATCATTGATTTCTAAGAGTTAAACCATCATCCATCATCTCCATTGGATCGTTTTCTTCATTTAATTTTCGTGCAAATTCAGTTCTGAAATTTGGAGTGAAGCTAGAAGTGATTATTTGAAGCAATTTAGCTTAATCTTGAAGGATCTCCACCTCTACTACAAGGATTAGCTTGGATCTTGAAGTATTCCAGGTTTCTTGCTTCGATCTACTCATTTCCAGAAAATCAATATTAACCGAAGCAAATCTCCGCTTCGTAGGTTGGAAATTCTTGATCCGATTCTGTTTTTAGCTTAATTGCATGTTCACCATGATGGTTTTCATTTTTGATTGATTTGCTGCATTTTGATTCATATGATCTGTGTTGATCCTGTTTGGATCTGTATACATGCTAATTGTATCACTATTGGCTGGTGTATTTTCGTGCATAATTGATTATGTGATCACTGGTATGTTTGGAGAAGTGATAAGCTGTTGAAAAGTGATTCTGCATTGCTGTTTTCTGCTGTTAGAACAGTGTTAATCGGTTAACGCATATGGTTAACCGATTAACCATCATAAATTTCCAGATTTTACAAAGCTTTCACAGTGTTAATCGGTTAACGCATATGGTTAACCGATTAACCAGTTCAAATTTTCAAATTTTTTAAAACGTTAACAAGGTGTTAACCGATTAACCCTGGGGGTTAACCGATTAACACTGTGCTGGCAGGCCTGTTTTGCTACTTTGTTTGATTGTTCGCATACCGTTTCACTTCGAATCTTCATAAATTGATATGATGCATTAGGAATGAAATGTTTTTGGTGTTTGCCATTGTTTGTGTTTGGTTGATCATGATTTTGTTGATACTTGTGTTCATTTCCACTTGGATGCATACTTATGGATGTGGTTCAAAGTGATGACTCTTTGCATGTTTGTTTGTTTCCATCTTTGGCTTTCCTTTCCATGTTTGCATCATTTTTGCATCGCTGTTGAGGTCGAGACGAGCTTGTGGCGGCTGCTGCCCCACACACTTCTTCCTCCCTCCCACCATTCTAAGTGTGCATTTATGTATTTGCATGTTGCATTCTATTATGTTTTCTCCTTTTTGTCTTTCTTCCCTTAGGATCTCTAATCTCTCTTATTCAAGAGAGGTTATGATATACATTAAGTAGTTCCCTTTTGCATCCCAACTCTAAGTTCACTTTGCATGACAACTTTTAGGATTGAGTTAGTCTCCCTTTAGTGCGTCCTTTCTCTTCTCTTCTTCAAACATTTTCAAAACCTATAATAAAGGCTAATGAATGTTGTATGCTACGAGCCTTAAGCTACTTGGGAAATGGTGATTGAGTGGATTCCTCTCAATTGCCTAGAGTGTTTAGTATACACCCTTAGGGTGATATGCGATGCATTCTCTCCTAAGTTATAGTCTCTAGTGCAACATGAGTTACAAATCAAACTCAAAACACTTCTTCTCTAAAAAACACAAAAACAAATCATTGAACTTCTTTTGTCCTTCGGGATCTTAATAATGGAAAATCTTTTCAGATAAAAGAGTATTGTTAACTCTTAGTTCTACCACAAACGGTAATGCCTAAGTCTCCAATGGTCGAGCTGCATACACCAACTGCTAGAACTGTTTGTTAACCTTACTCGGATAAAACTCTTGAACTAACTTATGGTCTTGTTAGTCTGAACTACATTTTCTCTGATCTCTCATACCTGTTGAGAGTACGTAGGCACAAGACACGATGTCTTGGTGAGCAACCTTCCCCCCATTCACCCGTAGTTAGCCGAACTACGTTGACTCTGACTTTCCCATTGCACGAGGGAGTACGTAGGCACAGAGCGGTGATGCTCTGCCGAGTCACTTTTCTTTTCTTTTTGTCCTGTAAGCCTTTAGCTAGATAGTACACACCTTTTTTAGATATACAACAAAGCGTGGATCCCATCAAGTACGACGGACGTGAGGGGTGCTAATACCTTCCCCTTGCGTAACCGACTCCCGAATCCAGAACTTGGTTGCGATGACCTTTTTTTCCCTTTTTCGTCAGGTTTTTCCGATCGTTTCCTTTCCCTCTCTTTGGGATAAATAAGAAAGGTGGCGACTCTTCTCTTTTCCGCCGGGTGTTTTTCGCAGTTGCGACAACTGGCGACTCTGCTGAGGATTCTGGTTCCCTATGCGAGTCAATCCTAGCGTTTGTTTTTTTATCTTTAGGTGATGTATATATGTGTTTTATTTTACTTTCGCATTTTACTTTCCCGCATTTTTTCAGCATTATATATCATTATTGTTGTGCTGTGGGGAGGGAACGTTCCACTGAGTGATAAGCCAGACCCAGGCTTGAGTACAAACCTAGCATTAGTAGTGGAGACTAGTGGGGGGCCTGTTTGCTGAGCAGACACAATTCCCCATGAAATTCACTCTCAGACGAGATTCTCTTTGATGATTTCCTTTCCGGTCCTGAGGATCTGACGGGATTTTGGATTTGAGAGTTGTCGACTCTGGGGATCGATCATTTGTGATTCAGCTAAGTGAGGCCTCTTCGGGAGATTATGATGCTAAACCATAAATGGTGAATGTATCATCGTTTCTTAAAAGTCTGTGACGCTGATGAACGCATAGGATGCCAAACCTTATCAGTGGATAGGTCCATACCTGTGAGAGGGATTGGGTTATGCAAGAAACCTTGGCTTTCAGACTACTCGGTTTTCTTCGCAGTGTAAATCTGAGTTATTGATATCAATGGGTCCTATTGTTAGAGCTATGCTAGTGTTCTTGTCAAAGAGAAGCGCCGGTTCTTCTCCAGATACAGCACAACAATCTTGATCCCCTGTTTGCATCTTTTCATCTGCATTTGCATTACCATATTGCATTTCATTAGCGTGTATTTATGTTGCAGGTGCATATTTGCCCATGATTATAGTGATCTTGTGCATTATTCCCGACATGGAATCCCTGAAGAGGACATTGCCCAGATATCAGTCCTTTGCTGAGTTTGATCGCCATGGCTGATAAAGCAGTAATGGAGGATTTTAGAAAGTCTTATGGGAGGCTATTGAGATGTGTCTGTAAACCTTCAGCATATGAGATCAGTGGTCTCTACACTCTTCTACAGTTTTATGATGCCCAACTGAGATGTTTTTTCTTCCCCGATTATGTTCTGGCTCCTACTCTAGAGGAATACTCTGTTTTGTTAGATATGCCTATTTTGGATCAAATGTCATTCTTCCATACGGACGCTGAGCCTAATCTGGCTAAGCTCGCCACTATTATGCATTTGGATGCTTCAGAGTTAGAGGGAAAGATGCTCAAGAGAAGTGGGATGTTTGGATTTCCTTTGCCATGTTTGGTTGAGAAAGCTCAACAGTGTGCCAAGGATGGTTGTTGGATCATATTTAGTGCCATCCTAGCTCTTTGCATCTATGGCATTATATTGTTCCCTAATCTTCCGAACATCATGGATACAGATGCTTTTTACATACTGGCTTCAGGAAACGCAGTGCCTACTCTTCTTGGAGATGCTTATAATTTTGTGCACTACAAGAATGAGAAATGAAGGGGAAAGAATATAGCTTGTTGTGTTCCTTTGTTGTACAGGTGGCTTGCCAGTCATATGCCCAAGACCGGTCCGTTTGTCACTTCTGCAGGTACGTCAGAATGGTCTGAATGTCTGATGGATTTATCAGTTGAGAACATCACTTGGTTCGATAAGATTATGCTTGGTACAGAGGCTGTTTACAGTTGTAGTGGATTTCCTAACGTCCCTTTGGTCGGAAGGAAATGGTGCATCAACTATAACCCGTCTCTGTTGGTTAGGCAGTTTAGATACGCGCTGAGGGGTCCTCCTAAGGAAGAGGAGATACAGGAATCTCTGTATCTCACTGGATTATTAGGGGGTGAGACTTTAGGCAGACTTGAGCATGCTTGGAACAACATTCACAGAAGAGGAAAATCATTATTGGGGAAGAGCGATAGTCGAGCATATGACCCTTACCTGACTTGGATTCGTGAGAGAGTTGCGAAGTTTTTGATGTCGTTTCCTTCTGTGAAGCCTTTATATCCTCTCGTGATTGAGGAACCTACCACCGTGGACATTCAGAAATATAATTAGTTATGGTTTGAGAAGGAAGAGTTGAGAAAAGCTAACGAGGAATTGGAGAAAGAAATCATTCAGCTTCGAAGTGAGAAGATTGAGGCTATTCATTCCTTCAAGAAACAAACTGAGCTTGTAAACAAATTGGGTACGGATCTGACCAAGGAGACCAATTCTCGAGAGCGTTTGGGTTTGGATTTCAAGGCTGTTAATAGTGTTCTTGCCTCCAAGAAGGAAGATTTGGATAGATCTTACTTAGAGATTTCTAAGTTTAACAACCAATGGAATGCTACACTCACCAACAACAAAGAGCGCGAAGACAAGTTAAAGCTACAGATCAGCAAGTTGAAAACTCAGCTCAGAGCAAAGGACGAGAAGATTTCAGCAGAGGCATCACTCAGATGTGATAGCGAGTACAGGTTAAGCAAAGCCATTGCAAACTTGAAGGATTGTAGGTTGAGAGCTGATTCCAAGAGATGCAAGCTCGAGGCGTGCTTTGGGGAAGGAGCTTAGGAAGACCATGTTGAGAGTCTGCAGCATACTATTAGCCAACAAGAGCTACTTATTCAGGGACTACTTGCCCGACCAGATCATCCTGAGACGCTGGAGTTGCTAGAGGACTTTCGGTCTCGTCATCCAGCTTGACTATCTTGTTTATCTTGTTGTAGCTTGTTGCTTATTGCTTGTTGTACTGACCATCACCAGGCTTGTTGGTTGAGGTCCTTTCTATTGTTATTGTTTGTACATTGCATGTTGGCCTGTGATTATATACGATGAGGTTCTGTCATATGCTTGTCTGTAGGGTTCTCCATCGTTGTGTTTCTCTCGGAAACTAGAATCAGAGGGGGAAATTTCTCTGTTGCATACATATATGTCTGCATTTTTGCATTTTTGCATTGCAGGTGCATCAGAACTGTTAATCTTATTTCCTGTGGTTCGTTAGTGTGTTTCAGGATTGCCGATCAAACAACTCACCGGTACATAACTAGGGGAAGTCAGAAGAGAGTAATGGAGCAGATGCAAGCAGAGATGCAGAAGATGAGGGACCGGATGGCCTAGTTCATGGAAGTAATGCAGGGAGTGGCTAATGGACAAGAGCAACTTCGTACTCTGCTGCAGCCCTTGATTGCACGTGTTGATGGAAACGGTGTGTTGCATGGTGGGAACACTACTAATCCTCCACATGTTGAGACTCCTCGAGCTGATAAATCCATGCCTACTTTGGTTATCCCTACTGCTGGAGGGAATGGTAATGCTGCTGGTGCCGGTAATGCTGCAGGTTTCAACAACACTGGTCTTGGTAATGTTGGAAATGGTAATGTAAATGGGAATGGTTATGGTCCTGACACCACTTGTGCTACACATGGTAGTATGGATCACCTCTGGAATGAAGACAGGAAAGATGATGTGTTATCACCGAGGGTTGTGGTTGATGAGTTGCCCTCCGAAGCTGATAAAAGGATCAAGATGATTGAAGAAAAAATGAAGTCCCTTGAAAGTCAAAACTCCATGGGCCTTGATATGGCTAATCTGGGACTGATCCCGGATCTGAGAGTGCCGTTGAAGTTCAAAGTCCCAGACTTTGACAAATATAAGGGTACCACCTACCCGAGAGTTCATTTGAGATCCTACTACCGTAAAATGTCCGCCTACTCAGACGATGAGAAATTGCTCATGCATTTCTTTCAGGACAGTTTGTCAGGTCCTTCGTTGGAGTGGTACATAAGTCTAGAACCTGTGAATGTCCGCAGTTGGATGGACTTGGCTGAGGCCTTTGTGAAACATTATCAATACAACAACGACCTTGCTCCTAACAGGGTCCAGCTTCAGAATCTTTCACAAAGGAACAATGAGTGTTTTAAAGAGTATGCTCAAAGGTGGCGAGAGTTAGCAGCCAGAGTGCAGCCGCCTATGGTGGAACGTGAGCTCATTGATATGTTTGTCGCCACTTTGCCTGGCGTATATTACAAGAAGCTCATTAATAGCATGTCGGGTAGTTTCTCTGACTTAATCATCACCGGAGAAAGGGTGGAAAATGGTATCAAGTTAGGGAAGATAAGTGTTGGTGAAATGCCCTCAGCTGGAGGAGGTAAGAAGGTGTTCGGTAACAAGAAACGGGAGGGAGATGCCAATTTCGTGTCTAGTTCTCGTGGGAGAGGTAGGGGTCAGAATCGTCAGCAACAACAGGTTGCCAGTATTACAATTCCCGCAGTTCAGCAACAACAACAACAACCGCAGCAGGGTTATATAAGATATCAGGACCGAGGTCGGGCGGCAGTGAATAGACATTTTGATGCTCCTCCCATGCCGTATGCTCAGCTATTGCAAGCTTTGTTGCAACTTTAGTTGATTCAAAAGAGGACCATGGCTCCCCTGACTGGGCCTCCTCCACCCGGGTATGACGCGAACGCTCGCTATGAGTTTCATTCAGGTGCCCCGGGACACAATATCGATAATTTTAAGGCCTTTAAGCATAAAGTGCGGGACATGATTGATAGTAAAGCAATTAACTTCTCCAATGATGTTCCTAATATCGTACAAAATCCCATGCCAAATCATGGGCAAGCTGGGGTCAATGCAATTATTGAGGAGGATGTTTTAGATTTGGTAACAGATGTTAATGAGCTGAAGACACCTTTGAGCTTTGTGAAAGCTAGATTGTTGAAGGGGGGGTGTTTTCCCAGGTTGCGCTGAAGATTGTGCGGAATGTCTAAAGAATCCTGAGGGATGTAAGCAGTTGAAGGGCTATATTCAAGATATGATGGATAGTGGAGTCTTGCAGTTTGACCGGTCTGTTGAAAGTCAGTCTGAAGAGTTGGTGGCTGAGAAAAGGGATGAGATTGCAACAATCTCTATTCCGTACAAAACTGTTACCATTTATGCGCCAAAACCACCAACAATAACCATAAATAAAGCAGGTCTCGTATTGTTTGAAAGCACCAAGGCTATTCTGTGGAACTACGGAGCTGAAGTGTATTGCAACAGACAGAAACTAGATTTGAATGGTCCCCCTGCGGATTCAGTAGATAATCTTGTGGGAGCAGGAGGAATTACCCGTAGTGGTCGGGTCTTTTCGTCACCTGAAGTGGTTGTTGATAGGGTTGACAAAGGGAAAAGTAAAGTTGTGGTAGAGGAGGAAACTTCTCAAGCTGGAGAGAAGGAATCTTTGTTAAAGGATGCAGAAGAGTTTATGAGGCTGATACGAAAGAGTGACTACAAGATAGTCGATCATTTGCAACAAACTCCTTCTAAGATATCAATCCTGTCTTTGTTACTATGTTCCGAAGCGCATCGGAACGCGTTGTTAAGAATACTGAATACTGCTTACGTGCCGTAAGAAATTTTGGTTAATCAACTCGAAGGGGTCGTTGCACACGTAAATGCAAGGAATGGACTGGGGTTTACAGACCTGGATTTGACGCCAAGGGGTAGGAACCATAACTATGCATTGCACATATCATTAGAATGTCGAGGGGCTATTATGTCTCATGTACTCGTCGATACGGGATCATCCTTGAACGTACTTCCAAAGAAGGCCCTAACAAAGTTGGACATGCAGGGATTGATTTGCACGCCAAGTGATTTGGTGGTGCGCGCTTTTGATGGTACCCGAAGATCTGTGTTCGGAGAAGTGACATTGCCCATTCAGGTGGGACTGGAAGTATTTGATGCAGTGTTCTACATTATGGACATCCAGCCTGCTTATAGCTGTTTATTAGGCCGTCCATGGATTCATTCAGCAGGAGTTGTGACCTCCACGATGCATCAAAAGCTAAAGTATATGGTTGGCGGTAGTGTTGTTACAGTGTGCGGAGAAGAGGATATAATGATCAGTCACTTATCATCCTTCAAGTACGTCGAGGTGGACGGAGAAATACACGAAACCCTTTGTCAGGCTTTTGAAACAGTCAAGATTAAAGACAAATCTCCCATTGTGAGCAAGGCACCGGAGGTGGCCATGTCTTCTTTTAAGGAGGCCCAAGCAGCAATACAGGTTGGGGCAGCGCAAGGTTGGGGCCAGGTATTGGAGATTCCCCACAAGCAGGACAAGTTTGGTTTGGGGTACCGCCCGTCATTTTCTTCTTCTTCATCCTCTCAGAGCGCGCCGCGCTATAAAGGACCTGTGCAGTTCACTAAAGGAGGAGTTATCTTCGAAAGGATCAACGCGGTTTCAGACGAAGAGGGAGATAGTGATTGTGATATGGATGCTTGGACCAAGCCCTGTACTCCAGGACAGAGTCTGCGCAATTGGTATATTGAAGAATTCATTCAAGTGACAACAGAACAGTAATGCTTTGTTTTCCCGATTATTGTACAACCCTATGCTCTACCCGGAGCATAACGGTATTTTGTTTCAGGGCCTTATTGTTTATGTTTGAACATGGCTTTATCAATTAATCAAAGGGTGTTTTTCTCATCCAAATTTTGTGATCCTTGTCTTTTTTATTTTGTTTTTACAATGAAATGGCAATGTGGTTTGTACTCGTTTGCATATCATTTGAAACATTTAACATTTTTTATTGCAGGATTCCTATTGCAGATGACACCGATTCAGAACCTCCTATGACTCGCTTCGACTTTGATCAGCCGATATATCAAGCTGAAGAAGATATTGATGAAGATGAAGACTTGCCCAAAGAGCTAGCTAGACTCTTGAAACAAGAAGAGAAGACTATTCTGCCTCATCAGGAGGAAATCGAGGTTATTAATCTGGGTTTTGAAGAAGTTGTCAGAAATGTTCGGATAGGGGCTGCGCTGCAGAGTGACATCAAGCAAAGACTAATCGAGATGCTTCGAGAGTATAGTGACATCTTTGCTTGGTCGTACAAAGACATGCCCGGGCTTGACACTGATATAGTGGTGCATCGCTTGCCGTTGCATGAAGAATGTCCGCCGGTAAAGCAGAAGCTTAGAAGGACAAGACCAGATATGGCTGTGAAAATCAAAGAAGAAGTCCAGAAGCAGTTGGACGCAAGATTTTTAGCCGTGACAACTTACCCTCCGTGGGTCGCCAACATCTTGCCCATACCTAAGAAAGACGGTAATGTATGGATGTGTGTAGATTATAGAGATTTGAATAAGGCGAGCCCAAAGGATGACTTCCCGCTCCCTCACATTGACGTATTGGTTGACAATACTGCTCAATACTCCATATTTTCATTCATGGACGGTTTTTCAGGCAATAATCAGATCAAGATGGCATCGGAAGATATGGAGAAAACGACGTTCATTACACCGTGGAGGGACTTTCTGTTACAAGGTAATGCCTTTTGGGTTGAAAAACGCAGGGGTAACCTACCAGCGGGCTATGGTCACTTTGTTCCATGATATGATTCATCATGAGATTGAAGTCTATGTTGATGACATGATAGCAAAGTCGCAAACAGAGGAAGAGCATCTGGTCAACTTGTTGAAGCTATTTGAGAGGCTCAGGAAGTTCAGATTGAGGTTGAATCCAAATAAGTGCACTTTTGGAGTTCGGTCCGGAAAGTTATTGGGGTTCATTATCAGTGAAAAATGAATCGAGGTCGATCCTGCAAAAATAAAAGCTATACAAGATATGCCAGCGCCGAAAACAAAAAAAGAAGTCTGTGGTTTCTTGGGGAGATTGAACTACATTGCTCGGTTCATATCTCACAGCCACGTGTGAACCAATGTTTAAATTGCTAAAGAAAGATCATGTGGTCGTCTGGAATGAAAATTGTCAAAAAGCATTTGATAAGATAAAAGAGTATTTGCAGGAACCTCCGATACTGATACCCCTAGTAGCTGGAAGACCTTTAATCATGTACTTAACAGTTCTTGAGAATAGTATGGGTTGTGTTCTTGGTCAGCACGACAAGACTGGAAGAAAAGAGCATGCGATCTATTATCTGAGTAAAATGTTCACAGACTGTGAGTCCCGTTACTCAATGCTCGAGAAAACATGTTGCGCACTCGCCTGGGCTGCCAAACGTTTGAGACAGTACATGCTTTATCATACAACCATGCTGATTTTGAAGATGGATCCGATCAAGTATGTCTTCGAGAAGCAAGCGCTCTTAGGAAGAATCTCCAGGTGGCAGATGGTACTGACAGAGTATGATATATAATATGTTTCCCAGAAAGCTATCAAGGGAAGTGTTTTGTCAGAATACCTCGCTGAACAGCCAATCAAAGACTATCAACCGATGAAGTTTGAGTTTCCTGACGAAGACATCATGTTCCTCAAGATGAAAGACTGTGAAGAGCCATTACCTGATGAAGGTCCAGAGAAGGGTTCTCAGTGGCAGATGATATTCGACGGTGCTGTCAACTCCTATGGTAGTGGAATTGGGGCAACCATTACAACTCCTCATGGCACTCATATCCCGTTCACTGCCAGGTTGACATTCCCTTGCACTAATAATGAAGCCGAGTACGAAGCGTGCATCATGGGTCTGGAAGAGGCTATTGATTTGAGAATCAAGAATTTGGATGTATATGGCGATTCAGCGCTAGTGGTTAATCAGATCATGGGAGAGTAAGAAACTCGTTAGCCAAATCTAATTCCTTACAAAGATTATGCAAGGAGGTTGTTACCTTTCTTCGACAGGGTAGAGTTTCACCATGTGTCGCGAGCAGAGAATTAGATGGCAGACGTTTTGGAAACGCTATCTTCGATTTATAAAGTTAACTATTGGAACGATGCTCCAAGAATAGTCATTTCTCGCCTTGATAGGCCCGCTTTCATATTCGCCATTGAGGAAGCTGCGGATGGCAAACCATGGTTTTATGACATACAGAACTTCCTCAAGAAGCAGGAGTATTCGCCAGGGGCTTCGACTCAAGACAAGAAGACTCTGAGAAGGTTGTCCCGTAACTTTTATCTGAACCTAGATGGTGTGCCTTACAGAAGGAACCACAATGTGGTGTTATTGAGATGCGTGGATGAGAATGAGGCAACGTTGCTTATGGAAGAGGTCCACGAGGGTACTTTCGGTACACATGCCGGTTGACATGCCATGTCTCGAAAACTACTACGAGCAGGGTATTATTGGCTAACCATGGAGTCATATTGTTTCAAATTTGTGAAGAAATGCCACAAATGCCAGATTTATGTAGACAAAATTCATGTACCGCCGTGCCCATTGAATTTTATGGCGTCCCCGTGGCCCTTTTCCATGTGGGGCATCGACATGATTGGCAGGATTGAGCCAACCGCATCCAATGGTCATCGTTTCATCTTGGTCGCCATTGATTACTTCACCAAATGGGTTGAAGCAGCCTCTTATGCCAATGTCACAAAGCAAGTTGTAGCCCGGTTCATAAAGAAGGATATCATCTGCAGATATGGAGTACTCAAGTGAATCATTACTGACAATGGTTCAAATTTGAATAATAAGATGATGAAGGAATTGTGCCAGAATTTCAAAATCGAGCATCACAACTCATCTCCCTATCGTCTGAAGATGAATGGCGTTGTTGAAGCGGCTAACAAGAATATCAAGAAGATAGTGCAAAAGATGGTTGTCACTTACAAGGATTGGCATGAGATGTTGCCCTTTGCTTTACACGGTTATTGTACCACGGAATGTACATCAACTGGGGAAACTCCTTTCTCGCTGGTATATGGTATGGAAGCTGTACTACCATTGGAGGTCGAGATTCCTTCTTTAAGAGTTCTGGTCTACGTCAAGCTCGATGAGGCAGAATGGATAAAGAACAGATTGAATCAGCTTAGCCTGATGGATGAGAAGAGGCTAGCGTTTATTGCATACGGTTGGTTGTATCAGAGCCGGATGAAGAAAGCTTTCGATAAGAAGGTGCGTCCTTGGAGCTTTCAGACGGGCGATCTTGTATTGAAAAAGATTTTCCCACCACAATCAGATCACAGGGGCAAATGGGCTCCCAACTATGAAGGTCCATATGTCGTTCGAAAGGTTTTCTCTGGAGGAGGCTTGTTGTTGTCCACCATGGATGGCGAGGATTTTTCATCCCCTGTGAACGCAGACGCAGTTAAAAAAATACTTTGCTTAAAGAGACCTGCTGGAAAGAAAAAAGAATATCCAGGAAAAAATGGGGCATCCCGGCGAACCACAAAAAAGAATGGGTTCGGGCAAAAATTAGGGATAAAAATGAAAAATATGTAAACCCGCAAAGTCGAAAACCTAAAAAGGCGACTTTGACAAAAATGGGTATCTTGGTGAATTGAAAACCCGAAAGGGCGGTTCAGGCAAAAGTTAGGGATTGAAAACATCAAGGTCAGGCGAGTCATAGAGGGATCAACTCATGGTGTTTGTCTGTGCCACATTGCCGACATTTTTGTACACTTTTGTATATTTTTGTGCATATCTGTATTATTTTTGCGCAGGTTCCTCTTTTCAGGGGTTTCATCTATTGTAAAACTTTGCCTACTTACAGGACATTTGTCAATAAACATACTATTCAGTATCTTGTTTGCTTTGTTTTAACTTTTACTGTTTTGTTTGTGAAAAAACGCGCGATGTTTTGATAAACTTGTGCATACATAAACTTGTAGGTCGTGGCCGATAATTGTTAAAACTTTGAGTTAATTGAACAACGTCACGAGTGATGACTGAGATAGTTCCGTTTGCGTAGGATATCTTGTCTATTTGTTCAGTTTTTGTAGGGTCATTACCCTTGGGGCAAAGAGGTAGGGATGAAATTTGTTTTATCTCCAGCCGAAGTCTGTTTCCCCAGCAAGCAGAGTTTGTATCTCTATCCCCAGTAGGGTTGTGTGCAGTTTAAGTGAGCAGGTAGTATGTACGCTTACTCTCGGCAGTTGGTATGCATTTAATCCCCACGAAGTGCATGTTCGTACGTACTCCCTAGTGAGTCAGGATTGGATTTTCTCCCTGTAGAGTAATCTACAGCCAAGGTAGGTGCGTCCCAAGCTGAGCAATCCCCAGCAAGTGGGAGAAAGGTTGTCTCCCCAGCAGATTTGGTTGTTTCCCAGCAGGATGGTTTCTGTATCTCTGGCATTTGTTTTGCTGATTCAGTTCTGTTGCATCTGCATGCGTGCATCGCATCTACCCAAGCGTGTATTATTTCCATTTCGTATGGAGCATTACACCATTTTCAAACATATGCATGTGAAACATAATCCAGGTTGTTATCTCTTTGTTTCAGGTGTATCTCGCAATTGGTTGATATCTTTGCCCGCGTGTTGTCTAGACCCCGACTTATTTTATTTCCCCAGTGGAGTTTCCTTGTGATTGTTATCATCAGGTGATTTTAACTTTGTATGACTCTTGATGCTCGCTTTTATTTAGCGAAGACCTGGCGGCGATGTCAGATGCCCTTATCTTCAGGTCTGATGCAAAATTTTTTATCCCCTACAGATACCTGACGACGATGTCAGGTGTTTCTCAAGTTTACAGATGCCTGACGACGATGTCAGATATTTCTCAGACTTTGTGGTTTACTGACGGCGATGTCAGATTTTTGTTTACTATGTGGTTTTCTGGCGGCGATGTCAGATTATTTGGTTTTCCGGCGGCGATGTTGGATGTTTTGGTTTTCTGACGGCGATGTCAGATTATTTGGTTTTCCGGCGGTGATGTCAGATGATTTGGTTTTCCGGCGGTGATGTTGGATGTTTTGGTTTTCTGGCGGCGATGTCAGATTATTTGGTTTTCCGGCGGCGATGTTGGATGTTTTGGTTTTCTGGCGGCGATGTCAGATGATTTGGTTCTCCGACGGCGATGTCGGATGTTTTGATTTTCTGGCGGCGATGTCAGATGTTTTATCAACATGGTGTTTGTCTGGCGGCGATGTTAGATGTTTATCTACTTTGTGATTATTTGACGGCGATGTCATATGTGTACCAGAATTGTGGTTATTTAACAATGAGGTCAGATGTTTGTTAGATCTATGGTTACTGACGGTGATGTCAGGTTCTATTATCAGATTTATGGTTACTGACGGCGATGTCAAGGGTTTCTCAGAGTTATGTTGTTTTGCGGTGATGTTAGATGTTTTATCAACTTTGTGTTTGTCTGGCGGCGATGTCAGATGTTTATCGACTTTGTGGCTGTCTGGCGACGATGTCAGAATTTCTTTATCCCCACAGAGGCCTGGCGGCGATGTCAGATGTCTTTACCTTTTGGGTTCGAAGATTGCTTTTATTTAGCGACAACTGACTGCGAGGTCAGGTACTGACGGCGATGTCAGAGGTTTCTTAACTGCATGGATACTTGACGGCGAGGTCAGGTTGTTTTATCCCCGGCAGGGTTTTTGACGGTGATGTCAGAGGTGTATCAGGTCAGTAAATTCCTGGCGGCGATGTCAGGTATTCTATGTGGATTTGATCTTCGGAGTTGTCACTCGCTTTTATTTAGTGATGGCCTGGCGGCGATGTCAGAGGATCCTATCTTTAGATTCAATGTCTGTTTTATTCAACAGAAGACTAACGACGATGTTAGCTATTTTAACAACTTGAGGTAAAAGACTGACGGCGATGTCAGATGTTTTACAAACGTAATGTCTATGTCTGACAGCAATGTCAGGTGTCTGACGGCGATGTTAGAGGAACTTAATGCGGGTAACTGGCGGTGAGGTCAGATGCCTCCGAACTGGCGGCGATGCCAGAGATTTACTGAATTGATATTGACGCCTGACGACGAGGTCATGGATATTCTTCTTTCAAATTGGTGTTGGTATCTGACGACGAGGTCAGGTGTTTTTTCCAAAAGTAGTGCAAAAGGTCTGACGGCGAAGTCAGAGGATCATCATCTACCGTGTGATGTTAGATGATCTTGTCTACTTAATGACGATGACTGGCGGCGATTCCAGGCGGTTACTGACTTGATGTTAATGCCTGACGGTGAGGTCATGTATTCTTCAGGCTGCGTGTCTTTTTTGTTTATCGAATTCGGTTATCTCCGAAGATGTCATCCTCAATCAGAGTTTGCGGTTTATTTCTAAGGTTGGCAAATTTCCGGGTTTGTTGGTATTCAACCGTCCTGTACCTTGATTGTATGAATGTCGTTCGCTTTTCACCCAGTCAGGTCCAAGTCGTTTGAATAGGGGCAGCTGTTGCACCCCAAAATTTTCCCAACCCTTTTCTTGGCTTGGCTTTTGTTTCATTACATTCCGTTACATTTCTGCATTGCATAGCATTTGTTCTTGATACAGGGGATCGAGGTTTTCCTGTGGCTCAGAATTCACCCTTAGTGCGAGCAATCAAAGCAGCGAGTATCAGGCGACATTTATTTTTCCCAGCGGTCGAGCGACCAATTTTATTTTGTTTTGCAGGTTATTTTCATCCAAGAAAGTAGCATTCAGGCTATCGTGAGTAATCTCATGGTTACAACGTTCAAGAACACATTCCAGAAGCTTAACAGGGTTCGAAACAGCGAGAAACGGGAAAACAGGCAGGTTTCCCTCCAAAAGGCGCCAGAATTCAAATTTTGAAGGTGTTAATCGGTTAACGCATATGGTTAACCGATTAACCAATGAAAAATCAGCCCAGATTCAAAAATTCAAATGGGTTAATCGATTAACCTATATGGTTAACTGATTAACCAATGTAATTTTTGTCTCTGTACGTGATTTTCCAATGCAGAGTCATTTGGGGTCCAATTTTGGTCATTTGGAAATTCATTTTTACACTTGGGAAGGATCTAGAACCATTTTGAAATTTGGATTAGTTTTCAAATTAATTCAATTCCCTCCAAACTCTCACTCCTAATTCCATTCCAAATTTTCCAATCCACTTTCCAAACCTTACTTTGGATCCAAGCCAAAAGGGTACTTAAGTGATTCACTCCAAACCAAAGCATTCTAACCTTCATTTTTCACTCTCATTTCAGAATTGATCTCACTTCTCTCTCAATTCTCTAAATTTCCTTCATAGCCAAAACCTCACTAAAGCTCTTTTCTACTTGAAATCCTTGATTCTTCATTGGAATCATTGATTTCTAAGAGTTAAACCTTCATCCATCATCTCCATTGGATTGTTTTCTTCATTCAATTTTTGTGCAAATTCAGTTCTGAAATTTGGAGTGAAGCTAGAAGTGATTATTTGATACAATTTAGCTTAATCTTGAAGGATCTCCACCTCTACTACAAGGATTAGCTTGGATCTTGAAGTATTTCAGGTTTCTTTCTTCGATTTACTCATTTCCAGCAAATTAATATTAACCGAAGCAAATCTCCGCTTTGTAGGTTGGAAATTCTTGATCCGATTCTGTTTTTACCTTAATTGCATGTTCACCATGATGATTTTCATTTTTGATTGATTTGCTGCATTTTGATTCATATGATCTGTGTTAATGGTGTTTGGATCTATATACATGCTAATTGTATCACTGTTGGCTGGTGTATTTTCGTGCATAATTGATTATGTGATCATTGGTATGTTTGGAGAAGTGATAAGCTGTTGAAAAGTGATTCTGCATTGCTGTTTTCTGCTGTTAGCAAAGTGTTAATCGGTAAACGCATATGGTTAACCGATTAACCATCACAAATTTCCAAATTTTTCAAAGTTTTCACAGTGTTAATCGATTAATGCATATGGTTAACCGATTAACCAGTTCAAATTTTCAAAAATTTTAAAACGTTAACAGTGTGTTAACCGATTAACCCTGGGGGTTAACCGATTAACAGTGTGCTGGCAGACCTGTTTTGCTACTTTGTTTGATTGTTCGCATACCGTGTCACTTCGAATCTTCATAAATTGATATGATGCATTAGGAATGAAATGTTTTTTGTGTTTTTCCATTGTTTGTGTTTGGTTGATCATGATTTTGTTGATACTTGTGTTCATTTTCCACTTGGATGCATACTTATGGATGTGGTTCAAAGTGATGACTCTTTGCATGTTTGTTTGTTTCCAGCTTTGGCTTTCCTTTCCATGTTTGCATCATTCTTGCATCGCTGTTCAGGTCGAGACGAGCTTGTGGCGGCTGCTGCCCCACACACTTCTTCCTCCCTCCCACCATTATAACTGTGCATTTATGTATTTGCATGTTGCATTCTATTATGTTTTCTCCTTTTTTTCTTTCTTCCCTTAGGATCTCTAATCTCTCTTATTCAAGAGAGGTTATGATAGACATTAGGTGCTAAACCATGCATGATAACATTAAGTAGTTCCCTTTTGCATCCCAACTCTAAGTCCACTTTGCATGACAACTTTTAGGATTGAGTTAGTCTCCCTTTAGTGCGTCCTTTCTCTTCCCATCTTCAAACATTTTCAAAACACATAATAAAGGCTAATGAATGTTGTACGCTACGAGCCTTAAGCTACTTGGGAAATGGTGATTGAGTGGATTCCTCTCAATTTCCTAGAGTGTTTAGTATACACCCTTAGGGTGACATGCGACGCATTCGCTCCTAAATTATAGTCTCTAGTGCAACATGAGTTACAAATCAAACTCAAAACACTTCTTCTCTAAAAAACACACAAAAAAAAATCATTGAACTTCTTTTGTCCTTCGGGATCTTAATAATGGAAAATCTTTTCAGATAAAAGAGTATTGTTAACTCTTAGTTCTACCGCAAACGGTAACGCTTAAGTCTCCAATGGTCGAGCTGCATACACCAACTGCTAGAACTGTTTGTTAACCTTACTCGGATAAAACTCTTGAACCAACATGTGGTCTTGTTAGTCTGAACTACGTTTGCTCTGATCTCTCATACCTGTTGAGAGTACGTAGGCACAAGACGCGATGTCTTGGCGAGCAACCTTCCCCCCTTTCACCCGTAGTTAGCCGAACTACGTTGACTCTGACTTTCCCATTGCACGAGAGAGTACATAGGCACAGAGCGACGATGCTCTGCCGAGTCACTTTTCTTTTCTTTTTGTCCTGTGAGCCTTTAGCTAGATAGTACACACCCTTTTTAGATAGACAACAAAGCATGGATCCCGTCGAGTACGACGGATGTGAGGGGTGCTAATACCTTCCCCTTGCGTAACTGACTCCCGATTCCAGGACTTGGTTGCGATGACCTTGTCTTTCCCTTTTTCGTTAGGTTTTTCCAATCATTTCCTTTCCCTCTCTTTGGGATAAATAACGAAAGGTGGCGAATCTTCTGTTTTCCACCGGGTGTTTTTCGCAGTTGCGACAGGTATTGCGAAGAACCTTGTTGAATAAGGGACTGTTTCAACCACCCGGAGAATCTTAAGTTGTGTTCAGAGATACTGCTTTGGTATCATAAAGAACCTTGTTGGATAAGGGACTCCTTCGACCACCCGAAGAATCTCATGTGTTTAGAGATGCTTTTTTAGTATCATGAAGAATCTTGTTGAATAAGTGACTGCTTCGACCACCCGAAGAATCTCAAGTTGTGTTTAGAGATACTGCTTCGGTATTGCGAAGAACCTTGTTGGATAAGGACTGCATCGACCACCCGAAGAATCTCATGTGTTTAGAGATACTGCTTTGGTATCACGAAGAACCTTGTTGGATAAGAGACTGCTTCGACCACCCGAAGAATCTCATGTGTTTAAAGATACTGCTTTGGTATCATGAAGAACCTTATTGGATAAGGGATTGCTTCGACCACCCGAAGAATCTCATGTGTTTAGAGATACTACTTTGGTATCGCGAAGAACCTTATTGGATAAGGGAATGCTTCGACCACCCGAAGAAATCTCGTTTGTAACAGAGATATAGTTTTGGTATCATCGGAGAATCTTATTAGATAAGATGCTGCTTTGACCACCCGAGGAATCTCATATTTGTTTAGAGATACTGCTTTGGTATCGCGAAGAATCTTATTAGATAAGATGCTGCTTCAACCACCCAAAGAATCTCATATTTGTTTAGAGATACTGCTTTGGTATCGCGAAGAATCTTATTGGATAAGATGCTGATTCGACCATCCGAAGAATCTCATATTTGTTTAGAGATACTGCTTTGGTATCACAAAGAATCTTATTGGATAAGATGATGCTTCGACCACCCGAAGAATCTCATATTTGTTTAGAGATACTGCTTTGGTATCGCGAAGAATCTTATTGGATAAGATGCTGCTTCGACCACCTGAAGAATCTCATATTTGTCCATAAATACTGCTTTGGTATCATGAAGAACCTTAATGGATAAGGGACTGCTTCGACCACCCATAGAATCTCAGGTTATCTTGTTCATCTTTTGCATCCTGCGATCCCGTTCTGGTATATCTTATCTCATGGCATTTTACTTGCTTGTCGGACAAATTTCGGGGTCTTCTTGTATCTAATTGACTTTCACCCTAAAATGAACGCCACACAATTGTTCATTCTCTCAGGTTCAGGACAATTAGGACAGGAGATCATGGTTATCAGGGACAATGATACAACTTCAAGTCAGGAGTGTCACTTATTCAGGTTTTGTTTCAAGATCTGAATCAAGATTTCAAATTCATGTCCACTTCATGTTTCTTTCTAAAATAATTTTTCATCACCAAATTCAAGTCAAATTCGTTGCAATTCACACTCTCATTCCATTCAAGATTTTGAGATATCAAGTTTCATGTCCAAATTGTAAACCCAACTTTTCAGTTATTATTCAATATCGTTCAAGCTTCAAATTTAATCCAATCAATTTTCAATTTCATTTCAATTCCATCCAATTTCATTTCTATTCAATTCAAGCTTCAATTTCGTTTTAATTTGGTTCAAGTTTCAAATTCAGATTCACCTTTCCAATTTCAATTCACAATTTAATTTGAGTTCCAATTTCACTTCTATTCAAATCAATTTTCTTTTCTTTCTAATTTATTCGAGTCTTAGTGTTCATTTCTTCAAAAAATATCAATTCTAATCAGTTTCACTTTCATCTTTTTTTTCTTTTCTCTCTTCAAATTTTCAATTCATGTTCAAATTTCAAGGCTTATATTTTATGGCATATCTAAAGTTCAATTACAATCCCACCTCATATTTAATTTCAATTATTCATGTCCAAAGAAAATATATAGCATCTAAGCCCATTTGTCCATTATTGTAAAACTCAGCCCATATTACAAATAATAATTAAACCTAATATATAATATTCTTTCGTTGGAGGTGAGAAGGGACTACCAATCCCTAAGTAGTCGCGCCGCCCCAGGATAATGTTTTCTCTGAATTTCACAAAACCATGGCCTCATACCTCATAGACTGGCCTTCAAATTTTACTGCTTCTTCCGATAAGCTTGAATGCAATACTTCTCATTGAAAGCACCAACATAGCCAATGTGTCACTCTTGCTCCACACTTTTCTTCTTATTTCTCTCCTCTCATTTTCTACCATAAACATCTTGATATATAAGAATTTTAAGAAAAGGGAGCAATTTTTGCGTCGATGTGGACTTGGAGAAGTTTTATTCTTTGTTCGTGTAATCACATTCCTCATCCTGGAGAAGAACCTTGTTCAATAGATTCTTACAACCACCATAATGCTCTCATTTTCTGTCGTTTCCTTATCATGGCATATCATCATCATTAACCATGAAACTCACACGACTTTCCACCTTCACTGCATATATAAACCTTTCATATAACCTTTTTTTTCCACACTCAATACACAAATGTCACAAACCACACGAAATAGGCATACACCTTATACTAACATACACCTAGAGCATAAACACAAGGGAGATTGTTTCTCTGTGCAAAGAGGACGACGAAGAACCAGCAACTCAACAGCGCCCAGTAAACCCGCACCATCTCCATACAACAACAAAGTTTCATCTTTAAACCTTCAACTCCTTCAACTTGTAATTTTCCCAAACCAAAAATTCACAGAAATTTAACCACTAACTGCTTCGAAAATCACCACAAACTATCTTCGACAACCCTCAACAATCCGTAACAATTTTCATCAAATTTGCAGATCTCGCAGCTTCGATGATGTGCAGAAAGATTATAAGATGAGCAATCCTCAACAGACCAAAACCAAGGGAAATTAAAATAGAACCAGATGAACTTGATGTGAAGTGAATCAAAGTCGGGCAAGATCGATTATGAACCGCGAAATGAAGCTTGACGCAAGCAATTGCACGGAGGAAGGTCGCGTGTGGAGGCATGCATTTCTCATCTGGTAACATGTTGAGGTTGGTGATGATCATGTTTTGGTCCATTGTGTTCAACGTTTTTATCATTTTGTTCATAAAAAAAATCGATGATGGTGATATGGTAAGTCGAGGCTCAGTTTGGAAGGATGGGCTTTGATGGGTTTACTACTTTGTTTAATGGTTATTGGGTCATCAGCCTTGGACCCGTGACTTTGAACATGTGGGCTTGGCCCATGTTAAGTAGGAATTTGGTTATTTAAATTTAAATGTTTGTTTAGTTTGTTCATGATTATAGAATTTTAAACATGATTAATTAGATGTCGGTTTGGATTAATTATAGTTATTTAGTTAGCTTTATTTAATTAAATTTAGGATTAATTAACTTTCGCTTTTGATTAGAATTTAAACTTGAGTTAATTAGACTTTGTTTTTAATTTTGATTAAATTGTAACCTTAGTTCTTGAATAACGATTAATTTCGTTCTTAGTTTCAGTTTTAGTTTTGACTAATTCTTGATGCAAATTTAAATCCTAGCTTTGATTAATTTTTCTTAATTAAAACCATGATTAGATTTTTTTTTGTTTTAATCCTTGATCCCTGTGAATTTTATTAAGACTCCTAATTGAACATTAGTTTGAATTTGGATTTAGTTGTCAGTCAATTTCTATTGAGTATTTGTCGAATCTCGATTTGGTTTCTTGTTGATCCTTTGGCTAAGTTCTTGAATAATTTCTAGTTGATTTTTCTTGTTCCAATAGAATCTTGGTGATTAACTATGATTATTTTTCTTGGCAATTGTAGAATTATTCTGGTAAGAGAAGTGCTTTGATATTCGAAATATTTGTACTTTCTTGATTTTCAAAATTACATATGAATTCTCATTTGTTGATGTCGCTAAGCTTTCCTTGTGCATAAGTTGCTTGAATGCAGGAGATGATGTTGATGAACACACTTTTGTTTTGAAGATAAGGAGTTGTGTGTTGTTGGAATTTATGATTGTGCTGAAGCGATGTTATTGCTACTGTTTTTTGCCTTTTGTTGATCAAGGAGTCTTCACTCTTAGTTATATGTTTGGTTTATATGCCAACTCAATTTATACTTGGGTTTCGTTTATTACCATTTTATCATGATTTGCGGTGAAAGAAGAGTCACTCAGTCTTACCTTTTGGCTGAGATCACGACATCGTTCTTTTAAGTTAAGAACGAATAGTCACTGAGTTTTGTTCCGTAGCTGAGATCACGACATCGTTCGGTTGATAATTGTTTAACGTAATGTTCACTTGTGTGTACTTACTTGATCTTTCAATATTCCTAACTCGATTCAATTTCTAATTAAGCTCGAGGTAGGACAGACACTAGGTTTGCAGTCCTTTACGTGGCAACATTAGGATTTGTCTTCCCCTAGTTGTTTTCTTTACCACCTTTACACTCTCTTGTACACAAATTTAAACCTAGATTCACATCGAGTATTTTCTTAAAACCAAATCAATATACTTAACCATTCTTAAACAATTTCGATGAAGATGAAAAGGGAGTTGGAATGGAGTCTTCGATTCCTCTCCTCAATTGTTTGGGCCCGAGGAGCCTTTCTTAAGCTCGAACAATTGCATTCTAATTCGATAAACGAATTCAAATCTATTTTCTTAAACACTTAGATGAAAAAGAGAGAGATTCAAGCCTTTGACTCACTCTCCCGATTACTTGGGCCCGAGGAGCCTTTCTTAAGCCTCGAGTAATCGTCATTCATAAACTACTCTAACGATATCAAAGCTCTTTCATAATACTTAGATGAAAAAGAGAGAGAGTCAAGTCTTTGACTCACTCTCTCGATTTCTTGGGCCCGAGGAGCCTTTCTTAAGCCTCAAGTAATCCTCATTCGTTTAAAAAACTTAAACTATCTTCCATTGTTCAAAATGCTTTCCAAACACAACCTCCTCTCGAGATGAAAAGATAGAGAGTCAAGCCTTTGACTCACTTTCCCGATTACTTGGGCCCGAGGAGCCTTTCTTAAGCTTCAGCAAAACGTCCAATATGATAAACTCTCTTTTCTCGCCCCCGTGCGATCGAAACTTTTTCAAACACTAATTGCTCGCCCCCGTGCGACCCACAACTCAAACAACCTTTCCCAAAGAACATTGTTTAGTCCCTTCTTCCGTGTATATGAACTAGTGCTTCAGCCTCCCATAGCAAGCAGACAAGCCAACATTTGGCAGTTAGAATGTGGCCTAAACACTTGTTCACTTAAAAACCACAAACCAACCAACCGTAGTTTTCCAAACTACGGACGCTCTGATTTCTCATTTGTCAATGAGAATACGTAGGCATATGATTGTGAGATCTTAGCGAGCATATTTCCTTCCTTTTCCCGTAGTCCTACAAGCTACGATGCTCTGACTTTCCCATTGCACAAGGGTCCCAATCCTTGGCGAGCACCCTACATAATAAACCACACATTTCCCTTTAGAAGCAAATCTTTAGAAAAAAACAAATAACCTAGCTAGCTTTTCTCTTGAATCGAATCAAGAGGTTCTCGTTGAGTACAACGGATGTAAAGGGTGATAATACCCTTCCTTTGCATAATCGACTCCCGAACCTAAAATTTGGTTTCGATGACCATGTTCTTATCTCTTTAAACGTTTAATCAATATTTTCCTATACCTTCCTTGGAATGAATAAAGTTCGGTGGCGACTCTGTTCGAACGTTTTTTCCGCGTCCATCATGAGGATCGTATTTTTTGAGGTACGACATGGCCAACCACTGCGGGTCTTCTGTTGTGGCAAGGAACCCTGTGTCAATCTACTTCTGCACTTCTTCTTTAATTTTGATGGCCATATCTGGGCGAGTTCTTCTCAACTTCAGCTTGAATGGCGGACATTCTGGCTTCAATGGTAAGTGGTGTTCCACAATATCGGTGTCGAACCCTGGCATATCTTGGTAGGACCAAGCAAACACATCTGGGAATTCTTGGAGAAGTTATACCATTTTTATTTTAACAGCTGGACTAATCAGTTCCCCAATCTTGACTTCTTTTCTGTCTTCATTGGAGGCGAGGTTGATCACCTCTGTTGGCTCTTTTCATGGCTGAATGGAGACTTCTTCTTAATGCTTAAGAAGTCGGGAAATTTCATCCGGAATTTTTTCCTCTTCTTCATCTTCAGCTTCGAATACTGGGAACTCAAAGTTGAGGGAGGGCATATGGTCATGTTTTTCAATGGGTTTTTTGATGTTTAATCTGCACATATGATTGATTGCTAGATTTATAAAAAAACAGATAAATGCAGAGTGCATACAGACGTTGAAAGTGTTTTATCATTCATTTTTGTTTTTTTTAGGTTACCATTTTCCGAAGAAAAAAAAGCAAAAAAGTAAAAACAATAGTACAGAATCGAAAACAACATCTTTATTATTGATCAATTATTTCTTGAAACAAAAGCTTGATAAGGAAATATTAAAAAGGTGTCCTTAAAAACATTTGTCGCCTTGGGCAGAGCGAGATGACAAAACAAAGATAAAACATTACTTAGAGATGTGGACAACAGTTGGAACATCAGCAGTTATCCAATTTTGAGAAACTTTTCCACACGTCACGAAGCCTTGTGAATCCCTTTCAGGACTGTCTTCAATAATGGCGCTGACTTCTGGCAGAGTCAGTTTAATGGATTTTTAATCTTTGCGAATACATCAAAAAGGAGGTCATCAGTCATCTTTTCGAAGGATCATGGGATGTGGAATGGTATATGTGTGTCCACTGAAGACATGTATCCGAGGTATTTTGAATAAGGTTCTCACTCACATATATTGAGATCACAGGATGTAGTTTTGTACTTGGAAAAATCCTTCACCTTATCAAGATTTTCTTTGGCTGGTGGATTAGTAGGAACTGTAAAAGCTCGCAAAAACTTGTGAGGCATTCCCCAAGGACAACTGGGTAGCCTTTGCATAACTTTAGAAGGTGCCATGTAAGTGGACAAATCTTTTTCAGAATCATCTTCGTTTATGATATTCGCTTCTGGCATAGTATAATGGATAAAATCTCATTTAACAATCTTCACAGATTTGTAAAAAAGGTGATCTTCGTCTGCCTTCTCAATGTGTTGAGGAGTATATAATGGTATGTAGGCATCTTCCGACTGACTATCATACTCAGTAGTTTCCAGGTTAGGATTCCAGACCTCTAGAAGATTATATGAATCATTCTCAGAGTAGCCAAAATTATCTTCCATAACCGTATCCTCTTTTGGTGAAATAAGGGAAGTAGGATATCTCTTAGTGTTGCAATCCTCAACATCCATCTTGTCATCTAACTCAAATACATCCTCGAATTTTTCATGAGGAGAGGATAATATAGTAGGTGCCTCCTCTTGTGATATGCAGTTAGAATCCTTAAGGTAGGACTTCCATTCTTCTCCAAGATCTGAGGGTCAGTCTTTAGAGTCATCTTCGTTAATAGCATCGACCTCTTGAGGAATAGGGTGGATAAAGCCTATGCTACGAAAAATATTTTGAATGGGATGGATGCCTTCATTCTTTCTTGCAGTTTTCGTGAATACTGGGGAAAACCCAAGGCTTCCTCTAGTATGGTTATCGGTAGGAATCACAACCTGTCCCCACCCTTTGGTGGTACCACTTTCCACCACTCGAACTGCGTCTTTGTAAGAGGAAATGGATGCCCCTTTTCTCTTACAATTTTCGTTGCTTACAAAAAGTGCCTGGAATTGAGTTTCAATAACCTCTTCAGGTTCTAGATAAGAAAATGATGATAGATTGCTTACAATTAAAGCTCATTCACCACATGCGGTAACCAACTTGACGTGCTTTACAAACTTCAGCTTTTGATGTAGCGTTGAAGTGATTGCTCCTACTTCATGGATCCAGGGACGTCCCAACAAGAAATTGTATGCTGCTTGGATATTTATTACTTGGAAGGTAATTTGAAATGTATAGGGCCAATAGTTATGGGGAGATCAACTTCAGCAATAACTATTTTCATGGATCCATCAAAGGCTTTGACGATAATTCTACTGCCCCTCATAGGAGCGCCTTGAAATGATAATCTTGTAAGAATTTATTTTGGCATGATATTTAGTGATGACCCAGTGTCCACTAATACATTTGACAAGGTGTCATTCCTGCAATTGACTGAGATGTTTAGTGCCATGTTATGATTTCTCCCCTCTTCTGGGATATATTTATCGCAGAAGCTCAAGTTATTGCAAATGGTAATGTTAGCAACAATAATGCAAAATTGACCTACCGTTATATCATGGTTTACAAAAGCTTACTCTAAGACCTTATGTAGAGCTTCCCTGTGAGCCTCAGAGCTCATTAAAAGGGATAGTATGAATATTTTGGAAGGTATGTTTAACAGTTGATCCACAATGTTGTATTCACTTTTCTTGATCAGCTTTAAAACTTTGTCATTATCTTTCATTTGATTGGTGTCACTTGATTGACCAATCTATTCAAAAGGATTCTCAACTTGCTTCTCCTTTCTTACACCCATATTCTCAGCTTCTTTGTTTAATACCCAACCACTTATGGTGACTCGACTCACATTAATGATGTTGACAATTGATGGTAACGGTACTTCCTTCCCATTTTCAACCCTGGTGGCACCATACTTGTAAGGTATGGCTTTCTCATATTTGTACGGTACTGAACCTGGTAAATAAATGACCAAAGTCGCGATGGTATTCCGACGATCATAGGTGATCTCTATTGGTTCAAGCTTGGGAACATTAGGAATCCTTCTATTTTTAAAAGGAATTTCCACGCGTTCGGGTTTATTAAGCTGAGGAGTTATGGTATAAACATACTCATAAGCTTCATCATCAATGGGTTCTCTTTTATGGGGGACTGTAATGGTTCTTCTATCTAACAACCCTTGGATATCATTTTAGATGAGGAGACAATCACGTCGGCTTCTATGACATTTTCTGCAGGTTGTATAATCATGATGATTGGGACCAAAGTAATCAAGTTTGCACAAGCATTTGTGAAATTTGACTAGTGACTTCCTGATATATTTGATATCATAAACTGCATACTCTCCTAGACAGCCTTGTACCATATTGATTGGTTGGTAGGGCCTCATTCTCTATTCCTAGACCTAACCTTGGTTCATTTATTCTTGTAGAGTTTCTTGTACAAAGTAGCATCCTTGATTGTTCACAGAACAAATGTTGCATGCCGCGTAATCATGTGGATTTACAAGACCCCACATGTTGTGCCTGCGTGCATTTTCACCAAGTTCCTTCTTAAAAAGTAGACATCATAAATCTTATAGCTTCCTGGGAATTCATAGACCATGTTGACAAAAGCTCATCCATGTTAAGGTGTGGGTTCACTTGAACATTTGGATTACTGTTTTTGAAAGAAAAAATGCCATTCTTGGTAAGTCTTTGAACATCAACTTTGAAGATAAAACAGTTCTCGATACCATGCCCAGGTGCTCCCTGATAGTAGGGGCAAAACTGGTCAGCTTTGAACCAATAAGGAGGGTCTTTTAAGAGAGCAGAAGGAGACTTTGTTTGAATATGTCCTTTTTCCAACAATGTTGGGAACAACTCTGTGTATGTCATTGGTATAGGATCGAACCCAAGTGATTTTTGAACATGATTATTTTTGTTATATTACGGGCAAGGCTGATATTGTGGTTGTTGTTGCTGATGTTGATGAATTGTATGATTTTGATTCTGAGAATTTTGTGGCTGGTAGGCCAGAGCTGGCACGAAGTTGATAACAAGAGACACATTTGCTACCTGTCGTGTTTGATATCTTCATCTTAACTGGCCTTGTAACACAGTGCTGATATCTTGTTCCTTTTTCTTTTGGAACCCACTTCCATGTCTTTTAGACGATTCTGCCTCTTTTGTCAACCGTCCCTCTCGGACTGCTTCCTCCACTTGCACTCCCATGTTTACCATTTTAGTAAAGTCATTTGGCACACTGGAAATTATACAATTATAGTAGATGGGATTCAGAGTTTTCAAATAAATCTATATCATTTCCTTCTCTTTAATAGGACAAATTTGGGCGGCGACTTCTCGCCATCTCTGAGCATATTCTTTGAAAGTTTATTTTTCCTTCTGAGACATAGCCCTGAGTTGATCCTGGTCAGGATCCATATCCAGGTTTTACTTGTATTGTTCCACGAAGACTTCGCCAAGATCACCAAAAGTTTGGATCTTTGCACTGTCTAATCCCATGTACCATTTCAGTGAGACTCCGGTTAGACTATCCTGAAAGCAGTGGATCATCAGCTGTTGATTGTCTGTCTGCATGGACATATTTTGTGCATACATAACCAAGTGACTTCGAGGGAAAGAATTCCCCTTGTATTTTTCAAAGTCAGGCACTTTAAATTTGAGTGATATTTTGACATTTGGATTCAGATATAAGTCAGTTGCGTTCTTTCCAAAAAAATCTTGTCCTTGGAGATATTTAATCTTTTTCTGCATGTTCAAGAACCTATCTTAGAATCCATCCCATCTTTCATCTACTCCCATAGTTTCATTTGCAGGAGCATGGAAGATTTGTTCTTCAATGTATGAAGTAGTATGCATTACGGGAGGTGGTACTGACATGATTGTTGTGACCTTTGAAGCTTCAGAAGCCAAAGGTCTATAACCCTCCGGAACAAAGTTGAAAGGCATGCCCCAAGGAAAGCCAGGAGGCATGGAATACTACGGCATGGCAACATATGTGACAGTGACGGGTGCGGAGACAATTTCTGAGATGACAGTCCTTTGAATCAGAGTTGACGGATGATTTTGAGCAGTCGTCAATGCTTCTACCATGTTGTTGAGCCTTTCTATATTGTCTTTTAGAGCAGTGACCTCATCTCTAAGTTCCTTGTTTTTTTGCTCAGGTCCGTACATCTTCTTCTAACGACTGGCTCGAGCATTATATGAATGAGACAGTTTGGCTTCAAAGTGAGAACATGTGTAAGTTTCTGGTAATGCAAAATGCTTGAATGATGTATGATATGCAAAATGCAAATAATTTTGTTTACAAGGAACTTTAACAATTATGTTGTAAAATATCATAAAAATTGATAACACTTTGGATAACTGAAAAGATCTTATTTTATTTAATGTACTCAAAGGATTAAAAAAATGAAAGTACAACTTCAAAAAGATCTAGAAAAAATATGACAAAGCTAAGCATGTAGGTCCTAAGGGAATCTTGTTGATGAAGATCTAGCCCCATGTTATTGCTTTTTCTTCTGCCTCTTCTGTAGTGTATTTTCCATTGTAAGCTGATCAACGATCTTCTTCCAAGCGCCTGAGGTAGGAGGAATATGACTAGAGAAAAATAAATTCACTTGTTCTTCTTGTCTCTCTATAGCATGTTGCTCCAAGATTTCTATCAAGTCGTCTTTTTCTTTCAGTTTCCTCTTTAACTCTCTTCTCTCAGACCTTGAAGTATGGAATTTATCTTCCCAAGTGTCTCTTTCCAGCTTCATCCAGGTTGGAAGCTCTTGATATTTTTCCTTTTTCTCAATAGGGACGGTAGAGGATAAATCAATGAAAGGTTGTGAAGGTTTCTCAAGAGGATAAGGCATCTTGAGTTCACAAGCCCTGGCATTGACCCACTGAGTGTAGGGCTTGAAAGTAGAACAATCTTTATTTTATAACTAATCTTTGCTCTTTTTATGAACAGTGCGCCAAACCTTTATAACTGCTTTTTTCAAATCTAGATTTCCACCCTCATTAAGGTTGAAGAAACCTGACACTAAGAGACTGCTAGGTCTATCTTTCACGGGGTACCCAAACTGACGTCTTGCAAGAATGGGGTTGTAGTTAATCCCTCCATGTATATCAAGAAGGGGTACATTGGGGAATTCTCCATAACTATCGATGATAACTCCTTTTTCATAGGCTGGGTCATACCAATTCATATTAGTATGAGTGAGAGACATAAGTCACCGAGACCATCTGAGTTTGTCTGAATTTTCAGCAAAGAGACTGGTTCTTGGAAAGTGTGACTTGAATCATATGTACAACAAAGGTGCACAACACATGATTGTTCCACTACCCTTCATAGTCCTGTGATAAATTGGATGGTAAGTGTCCCCAAGCAAAGTAGGTACTGGGTTACCACTTAAAAATATCTGGATGGCATTAAGATCAACATAGTGGTTGATGTTTGGAAATAGTATAAGACCATAGTGAGTAGTGCAAAGATAGCTTGAAAGGAACCTATACTATTAGCTTTAGCCAACTATGTAGCTTTCTCTATCATGAATTTAGAAGTTAACCCTTTGATTCCTCCTTTGGAAGTGAAGTTGTCTTTCACATCTGAAGTCTCCAAATGAAGGGTCTTTGCAATAACTGAGTACTTAAGAATTTCCTATGAGCCATTGAAAGGAATATTGTTTAATACTGGAAAACTAAACCAATATGAATACTCTTCTAAAGTGGGTATAAGTTAATAATCTGGAAATGTGAAACAGTGGTAGAGGGGATCATAGAATTGTACAAGGGTGTCAAGAATCCCTTCTTCAACATTAGTATTTAAGATACCTAAGAGCCTTCCATAACGTCTTCTGAAATCCTCTGGACACGAGATTATACGGCCTAACTTTCTCAATTATGTTGTATTAGGATCCTTGAAGTTGTACTTATTGGTATTTCTTTTCCCAAAATCCATGTTTAAATCCTATGATATTTTCCATAAAGGTTTTAAGTTCCTTGAAAAAATGTTTGGTAAAAAATGATGTGGGAATGAATGTATGAATGTATGGACGCATACGTATACAAAGTAACAAACATGCGTTCAAAGGTTTGATGTCACGAGCATGGAGTCATGGGTCTAACCAAACCAAGAGAATATGTATTAGGGGTTCATTATACCTGTAGAACATGTTCTAATATGGTTTCCAGAGTCATAGATCCATATTTTGGATATTATCGACGCACCAACTACTCGAGAATCAATAATGTTCTCAAGAGAAACTCGTCTGAGTGTAGAATTGTGTATCAATTATCTCAGGTCTACACCTGAATAATTACCGCACTACATTCTAAAAACGCCAAGTGGGGTAAAGGGATACTAAAGGTCCTCAGCTTCTCAAGCTCCCAGGTCAGAAAAAGTAATGACATTATGACTACTCGCAGTGGCATCAGTAATTCCAAAGGGAGGTGGCCTCCACTGAGTATGATTATATCATATGTCACTCATGTGTAGGATTACTCATGACATGTAACTTTTGATTATATCAACGTCCTATCTTATGTACGTACTCTTAAATCCAGGTTAGGATTTGTCTCACTCGTAGAGATCAACTAGAAAACCCAAACAAACATGAAGAATACTACATCAAGCAGACAATATCAATAGTAAAAATCACAAATATATGTGATCGGTCGCCTGTTCTACTTTGTTTTCATCATTTACTCGGCAAAAACTCCATCTAATCGGTAGCACTGTGAGTTATTTCATCGTTATTTTCCTCCTATTGTTTATGTTTTTCGCATTATGTCTTTTCATATTGTTGCAGTTTAAATTATGTCTAATAAAGCACTTTTGATGCCTTGGACTGGTAGTATTAGTGGTTTCAGGTCTATGGAAGTAATCAGAGGAAGAAATGAAAAGTCGACTGTGTTCGGGAGGATTTTCGGCATAATCAGAGGTCTGACACGGGTGCCCGTGTCACCTGACACGGCCCGTGTTAGAAGAGGACCAGAACTACAAGAAAAAGAAGCAACCAGAGGGCTGACACGGTCCGTGTCAGCTTGCCTGAAGGTTAAAAGTTAGAAATTGCTTTCTGTGGGCCAACACAGGTGCCCGTGTCAGCTGAAACGGCCCGTGTTGGATGAGGCGACCAGATTCCTGATGTTTTTGAATTATGTCCAGTGTGACTGCATGAAGGGAAATTTGGACTTTCCGCATAAAAAAGATAGATCTGATACTATTAAGAAGGGATTTCTGAGGGACAGAAGGGGGGACTTTTTGGACCAGACGAAGAGAAGAGAACTGAAGTTTGAAGCTCTGGAGAATTGGGAGGAGAAGGAGATTTTCAGGCTCGGAAGAAATTGAAGATCAAATTCATTCCTAAAATCTTGTAATGTTTATATTTGTCATGTTGTTTTTATTGAATACTATGGATAGTTAAACCCCACATTGCTAGGGGGTGTCCCTTATTTGTATTGTAATGAACATCTGGTGCATTTCTTAATGAGATTTCGTTTTATTCCTTAATGTTTTGTTATACAAACCGTTTAACTTTTTTAAGATCGTATAAATTGGGAACGATTTACGATTAGGGATTTGGTCTGAAAAACTGATCGTTTATTTTGTATAACACGTTACAGTAAATATTGCCTAGGAATAGGAATATCACTGTAATGATTGTTAAGTGCTGTTGTCAAAACTATTGCTTGATGTCCTTTCCTGACTACTAAGGAATTAGGGTCAGGGAAGAATATCAAAGGTTTTTCAGTAAGGAATTTAAGAAAAATACTTTTGAGGTCCAATAAAAATTGAGGTTTGTGAGAAGTCTCATTGTTTGCTCCAGGGTCCGTTATAAGCAATCATACACTTCCCCTAACATATTTTATTTTAATCATATTATAACTTTATCTTTCCGTTATTTTCCTGTTAAAGACCCCAAAACAAAACCCAAGAGTTATTTTGTTTGATTGAAAGAACATATGTACCTTAAATTTACACGCAGTCCTCAGAGATTGATACTGGAAAAAAAAACCCTTTTATTACTACATCGGTACAATTAGTACACTTGCTAATTTACCGGTCAAATTTTTGGCGCCGTTGTCGGGGACTGCCAAAATTTTGTGTACCTTGTTAATTTAATTAGAATTTTGTCACTCTATGACTAAAATTTTGACTTATTTATTTTCTGATTATATTTTTGTTATTACTAATAATTTCCTAACCTGTGTATGCGAGGTAAGACCTCAGCTTTATTTTCTGTTGACTCAGAACCCGAAAGATTGTTGCACGCCAGGCGTAGAAAAGCTAAGCTTGAAACACTGACAGCTTCAAACTCAGGAACAGAGATTGTAGAGAACGAAGAAGTGGTGATTTTGTCCGAGGATACAGATTCGGGCATAAAGACAGAGCCCGAGACTTTCAACATGAACGGAGACCCACCTCCATCTGAAAGGCTTCTGGGAGACTATGGAAGGGAAAATGCTCTAACAGGGTGTTTAACCATAGTGAATCAACCAGTGACTGTTGCACACTTTCAGCTACATCCGTCAACCATCCGGCAGGTTCAGAGCAGGCCTTTCTCGGGACGAATCAATGAAGATGCAAATAAACATATTCAAAGGTTTCTATCCATGAGCACCTCATTAAAGATTGAGGAACATTCAGAAGAAGCAAAGAAGCTAGTAATGTTCACTTTTACATTGTCTGATGAAGCTGAAGAATGGTTTTATTCTTTACCAGCCGGGAGTATTAACACTTGGCACGAGATGGAGACAACATTTCTAAATGAATATTTTCCTACATTTGTCTATATCAAAAAAAGATACGACATTGTTAATTTCAAATAGAAGGATGGAGAGTCGCTTGGAGATGCTTATAAACGGTTCAAGAGGTGTTTGGTTGCATGCCCAACTCATAACATGGATGCAACTGAAAAAATGTATAATTTTGTTAATGGCCTAAAAATAAAGACTAAACAACTTATTGATACAGCAGCCGGTGGTTCAACTAATTTTTCAACAGCAACCGGCATCAAAAAAATTATTGAAGCGATCGCTGCGAGTGAGCACTTAGAATTGTATGATCGAAGTGTTAGTCAACCCGAGAAGGCCATTGATTTGAAACTTAATGAATAAGTGGTAAAGATGGAAGATCAAATTTCAACGGAAGTGGTAAAAAGGTTAAAGAAGATGAGTCTTGACACTCAAACTGTGGCACAAGTTCAACCAGTACAAGTAGTAAATTGCGAAATTTGTGGGGGTCCTCACTTCACCATGCACTGTGTTGCAACCGATAAACAGATTGAGGAAATAAACTACTTGAAGCAGAACAATCCCTACTCCAACACCTATAATCCAGGTTGGAAAAATCATCCAAACTTCGCATGGAAAGATCAACAAGGGAATGCATCTAACCAACCTCAGCAGCAACATTATCAACCACAGCAACAACAGCCTTACCAACAACAATATCAACCACAACAACAACAGGTTCAGAAGAAAGCGGATTGGGAAATTGTCATTGAAAAGATGGCGGCTCAAAGCTCTCAATTCCAAGAAGAAACAAGGAGTAATCTGAGGAACACGTGTGCTTCTATAAAAAATCTGGAAGTGCAAATGAGTCAAATAACACAACAATTGTCAGGATCCCAAACACAAGGTACTCTTCCAAGTTCAACCGTGACAAATCCGATGGATCACAAGAGTGTTAATGCTGTGACCACCAGAAGTGGAAAATCTAAGGAAGTGCTTGATAAAAGTGCTGAAGAAGAAGATCAGTTGCTAGAAGTTGATTTAGAGATCAAACAAAACAAGGTGGTGGATGAAGAAGTGGTGGTACCTGAACCAATTGTTAAAGAAAAAACGGTCATTGAGCCCAAACCGATTAAGCTTCTGTACCCTCAGAGGAACAAAAAGAAAGGGCAGCAAGAGAAAAATTATGAAAACTTTCTCGAAATGTTTAAAAATCTGGAACTAAACATCCCATTTTTGGAGGCACTCGAGCAAATGCCAACCTATGCCAAGTTCATGAAGGATATCATCTCCAAGAAGCGGACCACCGATACGGAACCGATTGATCTAATTGAAACTTGTAGTGCTATTTTGTAGGGTCTGAAGATTCCAGTGAAGAAGAAAGATCGAGGTGTCGTTACTATCCCATGCACTATTGGGGATAGATCATTCAATAGAGCTCTGATTGATTTGGGAGCAAGTATTAGTCTTATGCTGTTGTCCATCTACAAAAATTTGGGAATCGGTAAGGTGCAAGATACAAGAATGACACTTCAATTTGCAGACCACTCGGTGAAGCGACCATATAGGGTGGTGGAGGATGTTTTGGTAAAGATTGACAAATTTGTGTTTCCGGTGGATTTTGTGATACTAGAAATGCGGGAAGATGAAGATATTCCCCTCATACTTGGAAGACCATTTTTAGAGACTGGTAGAGTGTTGATCGATATGGAAGGGGGTACGATGACATTGAAGGTTTATGATGAAGAATTAAAGATTGATGTGAGAAGTACCATGAAGCACAAAAATGATTTTTGCACAAGTAGCAATACAGAAGTGTTTAACCAAGTGGTTACCAATGAGAAGTGTGAAGGTGTATCTTCCTCACCTTTAGGAAAAGTGTTGAATATGTCTATTTTTGAACCAACTGAAACAGAGGATGAAAGAGAGGTGGAAGTGTTGGCCATGATGGAAGCACAACCCCCTTTGAAAGGATCTCGACCACACCAGTGGGAATATTTAAGGAAACCTCAGATTGTGGAAGGGAGTGAAGAGACAAAAAAGGGGACAAAGTTGAAACAACTTCCGGAATACCTTAAGTATGTTTTTTTGGACACTAACAGTAAATGCCCGGCCATTATAAGCTGCAACCTTAAAATGATCCAAGAAGACAAGCTGGTCACTGTTATTAAAAGATATAAGAGTGATATTGGGTGGGCGATTGAAGATTTAAAAGGTATAAGTCCCACGGTTTGTATGCACAAAATTCTCATGGAAGATGATTATAAGCCGATAGTGCAACCTCAAAGAAGACTTAATCCGGCCATGAATGAGGTAGTCAGAAAAGAGGTTGTGAAGTTGTTAGATGCAGGACTTATCTATCCTATATCCGTCAGCTCTTGGGTTAGCCCGGTCCACGTGGTACTAAAGAAAGGGGGTATGATTGTCATCAAGAACGAGAAAAACCAGTTGATTCCGACAAGAACGGTAACAAGTTGGCTGGTCTGTATTGATTATAGAAGGTTGAATCTTGCTACAAGGAAAGACCATTTCCCTTTTCCATTCATTGACCAAATGTTGGAAAGGTTAGTCGGTCATGATTATTATTATTTTCTTGAAGGTTACTCCGGTTACAACCAAATTGTCGTGGCATCCGAAGATCAAGAGAAGACGGCCTTTACATGTCCATATGGTATTTTTGTTTACAGAAGAATGCCATTTGGATTATGCAATGCTCCGACCATGTTTCAGAGATGCATGACTTCCATTTTCTCCGATATGTTGGAAAAACATATGGAAGTCTTCATGGATGATTTTTCAGTCTTTGTCTCGTCTTTTGATAACTATTTAACTAACCTTTCTCTTGTTTTACAAAGATGTCAGGAAAGCAACTTAATTCTCAACTGGGAGAAGTGCCACTTCATGGTACGGGAAGGAATAGTTTTGGGTCACAAAATTTCTCACAAAGGAATCGAAGTGGACCAAGCCAAAGTTGAAGTTATATCAAAACTTATGCCTCTATTGAATGAAAAAGGTATAAGAATTTGCTTAGGCCATGCGGGTTTCTACCGCCGGTTGATAAGAGACTTCTCTAAAATAGCAAAACCTCTAACCACTATTTTGGTTAAGGATAAGGTTTTTGATTTTGATGAAAAGTGTGCCGAAGCGTTTGAAAAATTGAAGAATAAATTAGTGATGACACCAATTGTTATTGCCCACGATTGATCACTCCCTTTTGAGATCATGTGTGATGCTAGCGACATTGCAGTAGGGGTTATGCTAGGACAGCATAGAGAGAAATTATTTCATGTTATTTACTACGCTAGTCATGTTTTAAACCCCGCACAGATGAATTACGCAACTACCGGAAAGGAGTTATTAACGGTGGTCTATGCCTTTGATAAATTCAGGCAATATTTGTTGTGGTCAAAAGTTATTGTGTATATTGACCATATTGCTTTAAAGTATTTGTTTACTAAACAGGATTCGAAGCCCAGGCTCTTAAGGTGGATCCTACTCCTCCAGGAGTTTGATGTGGAGATCCGTGACAAGAGGGGATGTGAGAACACTGTTGTTGATCATCTATCTCGAATGTCACCAATTGAAGAAACTGAGGATAATAACCCAATAAAGGATGAGTTTAGTGACGAACACATCCTCGCTGTTATTGGTGTCCCCTGGTTTGCAGATTATGCGAATTATCTAGTTGACGGTACCTGAAGATTTTGACACTAACAAAAAGAAATTTTTTTTACATGATTGCAGGTTCTATCTGTGGGACGACCCTTTTTTGTAAAAAAGAAGCCTGGATGGATTGATCAGGAGATGTGTTCCTGAAATTGAGCAGAGGAATGTGCTCGAAGCGTGTCATAATTTGGATTACGGAGGGCATTTCAGTGGTGATCGAACCGCAGCAAAAGTTCTACAATTAGGGTTGTACTAGTCGTCTTTGTTCAAGGATTCCTAAGACGTAGTAAAGGAATGCAACAAATGTCAACGGACAGGAGATATCTCCAAAAGAAACCAGATGCCGCAAAATTCCATGTTGGAAGTTGAGTTGTTTGATGTTTAGGGGATTGACTTCATGTGGCCATTCCCACCATCCTTTGGTAAAAACTATATCCTGATAGTGGTTGACTATGTTTCGAAGTGGGTAGAAGAGGTGGCTCTACCAACTAATGATGCGAAAATAGTGGTCAGGTTCTTGAAAGAGAACATCTTTTCTCGGTTTGGAGTACCAAGGGCTCTTATAAGTGATGAGGGAACTCATTTCCTGAATCATCTCATGGAAAGGTTGCTCCTAAAGTACAATGTGAAGCACAAAATAGCTACCCCCTACCATCCACAAACCAATGGGCAAGTAGAGGTGTTAAATCGACAACTCAAATAAATCCTTGAGAAGACAGTGCGTGCCTCCCGTAAGGATTGGGCAGTAAAGCTGGATGACGCTCTTTGGGCGTATCGTACTGCTTTCAAAACACCCATCGGTATATCACCATACCAACTAGTTTATGGTAAAGCTTGCCATCTCCCTCTAGAGTTGGAACACAAGGCGTTATGGGCTTCAAAATTCCTCAATCTGGACCTCATTAAATCAGGAGATTCTGGAATCCTCCAACTCCATGAGTTAGAGGAATTCAGGAATCAGGCGTATGAGAATGCCAAGATTTACAAATATCAAATGAAGAAATGGCATGATCGGCGGATTCAAAAGAAAGAGTTTTGGAAAGGACAGTTATTGCTCTTACACAATTCCAAGTTGAAACTTTTTCCTGGAAAACTTAAATCGAAATGGTCAGGATCGTTTATTGTACACAAGGTGTTTCCTCACGGAGCAATAGAACTGAAAAATCAAGCAAACGGGGACATTTTTAAGGTAAATGGTTAGAGATTGAAACCCTACTACGATGGTCAGGAGAGGGATAGAAGTGATGTCGTTCATCTTACAGGATAAGATGAAGGACCGTCGAGCCATGCGACGTAAAACGAAGCGCTTTGTGGGAGGCAACCCACACATTTTTATACTAATGTTTTCATTGTTTTTTTCTTCTTGATAGGTTATGTTGGCTTGCGGTTCATCAGTGAAAGGAGGATGTCGGAAACTGGGGGAAATTGCAAAAAAATTGAAATATCAAGGGCCTGACATGGCCGCCCGTGTCAAGAAGGCACTCCTTCTTGGTTTTTTATGGTGAAACAGAGGGCTGACACGACCCGCGTCAGCAGCCCTGGGAGTTAAACATTTTTTTTACCTTTCACAGCAGGCTGACACGGCCGCCCGTGTCAGCTCTGCTGAGTGAAAATTTTGAAATTTATCTCTCCCTTCTGATGGGACCCACACGTTTTAAATCATTTTATCTCTCTTGTCCCTTCAGAATTTCGCCTCTCTCTTCTTGAAACCCTAAGTTCCTCCATTGAAACCCATTGATGTTCCTCACAAAGCTTCCATCTTCTCACTTTTCGTGCATCAAAACACCATCCTCTCTTCATAAAAGTTGCTCTCCTCATCTTCCTCATCACTTCTACGGTAATATTTTTTGCTAACTCTTACTTTAATTTTTTCGATTTTGTTGCTATCTCTTAATCTTCAGGTACAAAGAAAATGCCTCCAAGATGGGTTATTCGAGGGAAGCAGACGGAAAGCGAAGCCGTGAGGCCCAGGAAACGCACTAGTCGGACGCTGAATGCACACAACATAATTTTTGACAAACCCGAGCATGAAAAGCGGTACGCCTGTCATGTTAAGCGAAAAATCACACCTACCAGGTACATGTGCAATAATACTTTATCTGAATTAGGCTTGAACGTTGACGTCGACCGTATGTTTCATAGTCTCGGCATGTTAGAGTTCATGCATTTAGAAGCCTCAACGTTTGAGCGTGTCACATTGGAGTTTCTAAGTACAATCGAATTCCACTTAGAAAAACGTTGGATCGGGACTATGAAATACTACTTTGGAACGATGAAATTTCGACTGTATAATGCTGACCATGAGCTCAGTCTGGAAGAGCTGAGAGGTCTCATCCATCTTCCACTTTACGACCCAGGTGCTGTTTCGAAAACTTTCGATGCTAAGGCATTCTGGACAGCAATTACGGGTAGTACTGAGTACGTGTCGAAAGGTGCGAAAGCATCTTGTATTCAGAATTCGTGTTTTAGGTACGCACAGAAGGCCCTAGCATACACCCTATTCGGGAGAGGTGACAGTACAGGAGTGGCCACGCAGCGGGAGTTGTTCTTCCTGCACACAATGGCTAACCAAGAGATGATCAGTGGTGCCGCTTTTGTAGTGGATTACTTGGGGTGAGTAGGAAGGGAAACTCAGGGAGGAAACTCGGTGGGGGGCATGATTACCCAAATAGCTCGTCATTTTGGCTATGACCCTACTGAATTATGTGACACACCAGTGTCAAGTAAGAATAGACTAGACATGGCAGCCCTGGTTCAACAAGGTATGATTTCTATCACTCCGAGTTGTTATGTTGTTATGAGTCATAACAGGTTGGTTATTACCCTCCCTGTTCCTGATAGAGTCGATATTACTAACCCGAATAATTGGATTTATGACAGTACCGTCCATGCTGAGGATGACTATCATCTTGACCATTTCGATGCAGGTGAACACGAAGAAGAAGACGCCCCTGAGTTTGAACATTTTATTCCACTTCAGGAGGAGCAAGTATATACGGGCGCAGGAAGCTCATCTACTGCTAACGACAACTGGTCGTGGGTGCATGGAGAAATTGGATCCCTCAGGGCTGAGTAAACCCATCAGGCAGAGGCGCAAGCTCGCCAAGAGGCGCTAATGGTTGACATGCACAGCATGATGTAGCAGTTGATGTTGCGGTTTCCTCCTCCTCAGTGAGGCACTGTGAGTCCCCTCTCATACGCGTTCTAAAACATTGAGGTCAATGTTTGGTTCGAGTGTGAGGGGGGGTTTATTGTTTTAGTAGTTATTGTTTTAGTAGTTTTAATAGTTTATTTTTTATTGTTGTTTCATTTTGTTTTCGTTTACCTTGATTGTTTACTTTGACTTGTTGTGTGTGTTATGTGTTACAAATAGATGGGGTTCGACCCGATACATGATGAGCGAGTAGTTGGAGGATGAAAGGTGCAAACCCAGACTAGCTACTCAGGCACCCTAGAAGTGGATATAACCAAAAATGAATGTCAGACGCAGCTTTTTGACACCGAATCAAGAGCGAAAGGTTGACCAAAACCAGATAAAGAAGCGGCATTACATGAGAAGTGCTTTGGAACCTGTAAGCTATACCTAACATGGTGAGCGCACAATGGACCAAATATCATCATCATGAGACTGAATCAGGTATGACTTTATCGCTTTGAATTTGCGTACGTTCTGCTCACAAAACACTGCATGGGAACACACACTAAGGCATTCATTTTTGTTTTGTTTAATTAAACCTCGAGTCGTTCTAGCCGTCCCAGCATTATGCTTACCTGTTTCTACCCCTGTTGAGCCCTCATCCTTTTGTTTGTGATAACCACCACCGTTAACCCATAGCCAAACACTCCCTACCCTGCTCGGCGTTTGTGTTGTAGTTGTTGAACCGATGCTAACTCTAAGTTTAGGGTTGTGCGTCTACAATAAGCAAGGCAAGTGAAAAGAAGAAAAAAAGAAAAACGAAAAAAATGTGTATATCAGAAAAATTGAGAAGACACTATCATGTCTTTATAGAAAATAAAAAAAAAAGAGAGAGAAAAGGAGATAGCACTTGCCTACACTTCATTAAATCATAAATAAACTACGCGATGGAAACCTGTGGTAGTAATGCAAGCACATAGGTGAAACAATGACATCACGAATACTGAGCCTACAATCCCTTCGTGTACCCTTTTCAATTTTTTTCCCACCATACCTCACCTCAGCCTCGTTACAACCCTAAGACCTGTACAGTGTGTGTTCTATATTTGTGGGATGCAGGTAGAATTTATTCAAATTTAAAAGTTGGTAGTGCATATGCTGAATTTTGAGCGAAAAACACTTTAACCCATAGAGAATTGGTAAGAAGTGTGAACAGCTTGCAGGTGAAGAAGTATTTTGATATGGAATTGCAGTGGACAACTGGGATCGGGAAACCGGACACTTGACAAGAAGGTGAAAAGCAGGTTGCAAAAAACATTGGTTGTATTGTAGTAGGCAAAGAATTTTGGGGTGACCTTGTTTGGTCTCATGCATTGCTTGAGGACAAGCAACGAATTAACTTTGGGGTTGTGATAGGTCACCTGTTCTACTTTGTTTTCGTCATTTACTCGGCAAGAACTCCATCTAATCAGTAACACTGTGAGTTATTTCATCGTTATTTTCCTCCTATTGTTTATGGTTTTCGCATTATGTCTTTTCATATTGTTGCAGTTTAAATTATGTCTAATAAATCACTTTTGATGTCTTGGACTGGTAATATTAGTGGTTTCAGGTCTATGGAAGTAATCAGAGGAAGAAATGTGAAGTCGACTGAGTTCGGGAGGATTTTTGGCATAATCAGAGGTCTGACACGGGTGCCCATGTCACAGGACACGACCCGTGTCAAAAGAGGACCAGAACTACAAGAAAAAGAAGCAACTAGAAGGCTGACACGGCCGCCCGTGTCAGCTGACACAACCCGTGTCAGCTTGCATGAAGGTTAAAAGTTGGAAATTGCTTTCTGTGGGCCAACACAGGTGCCTGTGTAAGCTGACACGGCCCGTGTTAGATGAGGCGACCAGATTCCTGATGTTTTTTAATTATGTCCAATGTGACTGCATGAAGGGCAATTTGGACTTTCTGCATAAAAAAGATAGATTTGATACTATTAAGAAGGGATTTTTTAGGGACAGAAGGGGGGACTTTTTGGACCAGACGAAGATATGAGAACTGAAGATTGAAGCTTTGGAGAATTGGGAGGAGAAGGAGATTTCCAGGCTCGGAAGAAATTGAAGATCGAATGCATTCCTAAAATCTTGTAATGTTTCTATTTGTCATGTTGTTTTTATTGAATATTATGGATAGCTAAACCTCCCATTGCTAGGGGTGTCTCTGATTTGTATTGTAATGAACATCTGGTGCATTTCTTAATGAGATTTCATTTTATTCCTTAATATTTTGTTATACAAACCGTTTAACTTTTTTAAGATCGTATAAATTGGGAACGATTTACGATTAGGGATTTGGTCTGAAAAACCGATCGTTTATTTTGTATAACACGTTACAGTAAATATTACCTAGGAATAGGAATATGACTGTAATGATTGTTAAGTGTCGTTGTCAGAACTATTGCTTGATGTCCTTCCCTGACTGCTAAGGAATTAGGGTCAGGGAAGAATATCAAAGTTTTTTCGGTAAGGAATTTAAGAAAAATACTTTTGAGGTCCAATAAAAATTAAGGTTTGTGAGAAGTCTCATTGTTTGCTCCAGGGTCCGTTATAAGCAAATCATACACTTCACCTAGCATATTTTCTTTTAATCATATTATAATTTTATCTTTCCGCTATTTTCCTGTTAAAGACCCCAAAACAAAACCCAAGAGTTATTTTGTTTGATTGAAAGAACGTCTGTACCTTAAATTTACACACAGTCCTCAGAGATTGATACTGGAAAAAAACCCTTTTATTACTACTGTTGCACCCCAAATTTTGACCCCTTAGATCCTCATCATCATTTTAGGATCATATTCATTTGATTAACTAACCTTAATCCATTTCAAGTTTATCTTTGTCAAGATGCAGATAAATCAGGGTTCCGTACCGTCAAAATCGAGGCTTCGGTGGTTTGATAAATCAATGTGTTGGATTGATTCAACTATAAACAAGATCAAGGATACTACATGGGGTCAATTATGAATCCAATTTGAGGTTGTCACCCAGGAATTGAGAACGGTGCAGTTTAGGATACTCGATTAGGGTTTTCGATCAGGAAAAGTCAACCGTAGTTTGAATTTTGATTTAAAAAGTGTTCCAATGGTGGGATAATGGTCCATGAAGTTCCTATGGCTTATTAAAGTCTACTCAAGAAGTTTCAAGACCTCAGAGGACCCAGAACACCAACAGTTAACTCATAGTTCTTTAATCAATCGGTTCGTCTGACTGAAAAGTCAACTCATTGACCAACATGGTTTTGACCAAAAATTGAAGGCAATTATGTTCCTAATGGTATATCACATCTATTCATGAAGTTTAGTGACCATTGGATCAAGAATTGATAAGTAATCGAAAAGTTGGGAAATTAAGGTTTTGAAAAGGGCAAAGCCATAACTCCTTAACCACACAAGGGTTTTTGACCTAGTTTCAAGGGGAATGAGTTCCTAACACAAGCATAAATATTGTAGTACCTAATTGGGTATTTTTAAAAAGTGCAAGTGGGTTCCATAACTCTTCCTGGTTAGAGAGAACCAAGATCCACAAGTTGGCAAAAACTCACATTCGCAAAACTAGGTCAGCATGAGTTTTTTTATTCCAAAACCTCTCCAAATCAATTCTAATCAAAGACTAAGCTTATTGATAATGAACATTTTTACATCAATTCCCACGAAAATGGTACAAAGATCAAAGGAAATCATTATTTAATGCAAGTTGCAAAAGTGAATAGTGAAGAAAGAGAAAAAAGGTGGCTACCCTTGTCAAATCATCAACTTTAATTCAACAAGTCACCTCCTATCCTATAAAGCATGATAAAAAAATCTATAGGGTATGGATAATATCTTAGTAGAGTGGCTTAAAGACAAAGATGAATATTGCATTGGAAAACTCAAAGATTTTCATGATGGAAGGTTAAAATTGGCAATTTGCTTCACTTTTGCCCATACCTTGATCCAAGGCCTTTAGCTATAAATAGAACTCACTTCCTACATCACAAACACACCATTTCCATGCTATAAACCATCTAGAACTCTCTCCCTTACACAATCACCAAATTCTTGCAAAATCTCACTAAGGCTCCAAAATACCTCAAAATCTATTTTTTGCAAAACACCTTCCAAAACCATTTCAAAACTTTTTCCAACTCAAGAAACACTTCAAACACATCAAATATGATGTATTGAAGCTATCCAAATCACTTCCACACTTATGTAACAAGGTTTGAGTGAGTTGGTCTTTGAAATCTTTGGATTTTAGAGTTTTTCCTTCATTTACAAGGCATTTCGTCCACTAGCTTGCTTGGAGGTTGTTTGGAGCATCTATTCATCAACCTAGGAACATTTGAAGACCTTGTAAGAGCTCTCAATATCTATGGTTTTCTTATTGCTTAAGCTTGCTTCAGGAGGTAAACCTAAAACTCATAAATGTGAACTTTCTACTTGCATTTCACATGCTACCATGAATGTTTTTAGGGTTTTCACCTTCCTATCTCTTATTTATTCATCTCAAAACTTTAATTTCATTCTCTTTTGAGTTTTATTTTAAAGTTATGATTTTGTGTTGTTAGCATCCTTGGGTACTTGAGTTTGACTAAAACTCTTGCTTGTAAGCATTTGTGTTTAATCATCATTAAAACTTGAAAGTTTTCTCCCATGAAGTTTTGAACTTCTCACTTACATTTGTTGTGACATTATTTGACGTAGGCATGATGCCTGTAAGTATACACTCATCTTGTAAGCCCTATTGAAACCACGTCTTTGTTAAGATGCATCTTCGTTAAGATCCCCTTCCATCTTTGTTAAGATGTTTCCCCATCTTTGTTAAGATTTGTTCTTGGTTGTGATCATCTGTCTTGATTGAAATCATTAAATGTTGTAATACTTGCTTTGGTCATAACCATTTATCATGATTGAAATCATTGCCTGATATTGTAATATCTTGAATGCTTTCTTTGGTTATAACCATTCATCCTGATTGATAATACTTGCTTATTATAATATGCTTGATTAATCTTGGTTGTAACCATGTCCCTTATATTCATCATGTTTGAATGATTATACTTTGTTAAGTATTATTTCCCCAAGGTGATGGAACTCTTTAGTTCTCGTCCCAGTTGCCTCCTCCTTTTCCATTCCAAAGGAAAGTCTCTCTATTTACCCTTGGGTCATAGATAGCTCAACATACTCATAGGTCTGGATAGAACCTCCCCCTCCTTTTGGTTTGGATAGAACCAATAGGATTTAAACTCTTAGGTCTGGATAGAACCTTTCCCCCTTTTTGGTCTGGATAGAACCAATAGGATAACTCATAGGTCTGGATAGAACCTTCTCCCTCTTTTGGTCTGGAAAGAACCAATTGATCCTTATTCTGTAGTTCGCGCCCGAACTACGACCGCTCTGATTTCTCATTGGACAATGAGAATACGTAGGCACAAGATGCGATATCTTGACGAGCAACCTTCCCCCTTTTTCCCACCTTTTGGTCTGGATAGAACCAATTGGTCTCACAACGTAGAACTTTAGGATAGAGTTTGGTTAACTCTATGTAAGAATCATGGACATGATTACTTACTTCCCTTTCTTGAGAGTTCAACATAGATCTAGAGAGTTTTGTGAAACTCTATACAAACATTGTTATGTTTGTTCCCCTTTGAACCTTGATCATAATCAAGTGTTCTTCAACCCTAGTGAGGTGAACTACGATTGCTCTGATTCTATCCTAGTTAGGATATGTAGACAGAGGACGCGACGTCTTTGGGAGCAAACTTAGAAACTATCTGTACGTTTTAACCTTCACCTTTTACCCAATCCCAAACCTTAGCAAACATCTAGCAAACTTAGCATGCAAACAAACAAAAGGTTCCTGTAGAGTACTACAGATGTTTAGGATGTGAGATACCTACCCTAGGCATAACCAACCCCCGATCCCTAAATCTGTTAGCGTTGTTGTTACATCGCGAAAAGGGTTTTTCTTTCTTTAGACCTTTCCTTTGGATAAATTAAAGTCCGGTTGTGAATTCTAAGAATTAAAGATTCAAGTTAATCATTAGCTTGGTATCATGATTCTCACCGCAACAACTACATCGGTACAATTAGTACACTTGCTAATTTACCTGTCAATATGAAATATACGCTTAAACCTTTTAGGGGGATGAAATCCTTAATTCCCCAGTGAAGTCGCCATTTTTCTATACAAGCGATTTTTTGAGGTCGCCCCTACATGTGAACATTTAATTTATCCCAAAATGGAAGTGGAAAAATATGAATAAACTCGTGGGTGATGCAAAGTGTAAAAAAATGCTAATAAGAGATCGGGAATTAGGATAGGTTATACAAAGGGAAGGCATTAACACTCTAAGTATCTATAGTATCCTATAGGAACCTCTTATGTATATTTGTGTTACTGTTGATTAAGTCATCTACTGTGTATTGGGTTTTTTTTTATTGTTTTTAGTGAGTGATAAGAGTGGGAAATGTTTTTGTTGTTTCTTGTAGGGTATGTTGAAATAAACTAAGACAAAGGTATATGAACCTAAAGGTCTTACTTATTATTATGCTTGCTAAGATCTCGCAATCTTATGCATGCGTATTCTCAAAAGGAAGTTGGGAAATCAGAGTGTTCGTAGTTCTACTTACTAACGGTAGAATTGGATTTCAGAGAAGAGACAAGTTGTCATCTTAAGGGAGATATCTCACCTATTCACCACAAACATTTTGAGAAAGAAGATAATAAGGGAAGAAGCTTTAAACTTGGATGTAGGAAATGCAGAGTAATGTCACATCCTCTTTTAAATGAGTCTTTGCATATTAAGAGAAGAATCTTGACTTGGATATAGAATCAACAAGTGTGCCATTTACATCACTTAAATGAAAGATTTTTTTTTGTACCATAATAAGTGAAAGACCCCAACTTGGATTTTGAATCAACAAGTTGGCCACTTACATCACTTAAATGGGGGGAAAAGTTTGGAAATGTTTGATTTATGTTGTGGGGAATAATAGAGGCATCTCTTCTATATAGATGATTCTTGTCTCATCTATGGGGAAAAGGTTTTGAATTTTAAGCCAAAGGTTGGATAGGGTTTGACTTGAAGTTTGAGGTTTGAAGCCATAAAGGGCTATGGTTTGAGTTTGAATAAAGTTGAAAACTTCAAGGGGAATCCTAATGTTTTTAACTAAGTTACAGTTTGAAGAGGATCGTAAAGTTTGAACTGAGTCTAAACTTAAGTATGAGTATTGGAATGCAACAGTTGTATGAATACAAGTGTTATCAATGTTAAATGTCAATAGAAACTTAACAAAGACAAAATTGATTAAGCTTTTTAACAAAATATAGTTTTCAAGGATTAAATGAACATTGTATTGACTAAGTGTACATTAACGTGTGAATGAGTCACAGACAGGTAGATATATTCATCATGGTGAGAGTTTATGAAGGAAATACTTGAATATGTGAGCAAATATTTGATCCATAGGAGCAATCATAAATAAGTTCAAGTAATATGTTCAAGATGAATTGAGGATCAACTAAATATATCAAAGGGTAAACAAAACCCTAATGGAAATTGGTGGAGATAATCACATGAATAAGATATTCAAGCATGACTGAACCAAGGGATTTGGTGAATCCAAACTCAAGTGGAAGCCCTAGTCATGTATCAAGATGTTTTTAAAAGATTAGTTTAACAAACCTTAAGGTTTCAATTAAACATGAAATAAACAAATTATTTTTCAAAATAAATAACATCTAATGATGGTATATGAGTCGTGTATAAGTTGAGATAAAATGTTATGTATATTAAACAAAACTTAGACAAAGTATATTATGACCATAAAGACGCATATGTACAATTAGGTCAAGAAAAGAATCAAAAGAAATCAATAAAAAGCATGAAAAAATACTTAAGAAAGCATTAGTTTTCAACCTAATGAAAATGTCAAAAATAAATATTATTTTTGGGATTTTTTTATGGATTCCTAAAACAGGGAAGATAAATGAGAAGTTTGCAAAATATTGGCTCAAAATAACTAGTTTTTCTTATTGAAATAATTGGATGAAGTTGTGAAGAAAAGTGAGAAAAAAATAGTGCTAAAAAATAAGGAATAGCCCCCATGAGTGTCGAACATGCGCCCTTGGGGTGATGGGTTTAAAATAATACCATCTGAGGCACATGCTATGAGTTGACAAAAAGTGTATGATGCAAATAATATAGAGAGGTTGAAGTTTTAAATGGTTCAAAGAAATAAGCAAAAGTTCTGGGGTGAGGGGCATTCGAACCCCAGACCTCTCAAACACAAGCCTTGAAAATGCATGCTCTAACCACTGGTATGGTGATACATCCATTAATTTATTTACATAAAATAATAATATAGTAAAAATTATTTTTATTTTGAAAAAGGGCGTTCTGGCCATTTTCTTCTTCCACAAGCTCCATCACCATCTTCACCATTTCAAATTATGAACTTCTTCATTTCTCAACGAAATTGAATGAAGTAAAGACCAAAGTTGTTGGAAATTTCATGAGGAATTGAATGCGTAATTGAACTTCATTTATATTCATCATCTCAAAAGGAATTAATCACACAACCGTATGAACCGTAATTTGAAAATTCAAAATGAAATTCCATATGTTCAAGATATCAAGCAATTGATTGAGAGGAAATGATCCTTATATTGATAGAAACAAGTTGGTAACTCAATTAATCACATATGATGCATGGTTTATAGAGTTCAATTTAGAGCAACTTACCTTGCAAAAGTGAAAATCAAATTCTTGCTTGGAAGTGTTACAGAAGCAATTTATTGGTTCTAACAGCTTCCTTAACCTTCAAGGAATGTGTTGCAATGGTTAGAATGATTTGAAACCTTCTAGAATTCCTTGGCCAAATTAATCTACAGCCTTGAAGCAAATGATATATGGTTTGATGATTCTGGTATTACAGAAACAAAGTGATTATTTGGATCACTTCTATAAAATGTATATGAAGTGTTTTGAGCATTGGTTTGGTTGGAAATAGCTTGGAGTTGAAGTTCCAAATTTTCACTTCTTTGGAAATTTGAAATTTGGAAGGAAGAAGGTTGCTTAGGAAACAAGTCTTGGCTATGTTTTAGTGTGTTTTGAATAATACAAGATGTTCTCTATTTATAGAGAAATAAATTAGATATTCAGAGGAGAGTTTAGATTAGGATCACTCTATTATCCAATGAATCATGCTATGTGTCATGACTTAGATGCCAAAGTACACATAGCCTATTCTTCACATGGCTATAATTCTGATCTTTTGAGATTCAACCTACCATATTACATCTTATCCATTGGTGTTTTGATCATTCTTGGACAAATTGGGAGGTTTTTGATCAATTTCACTATTTCACTTTAATGTTAGACGACAAAACCTCACTTCATGGTTTATGATCATTTAGGTGTGATATTGTGAAGATATTAGGCTTGTAAGGTCATCCAAATCGTGTAACAACAAAATGTGTAGCAAATTTGTCTTGCAAAACAGTTACAGCAAGGCATATTGTAAAATTAATAACTTCTCACTCAAGATAAATGAATGTTCTTAGACATTTTGGAAAGCAGAGATATTATACTTCAAATTTTAAGTTCAAAGTTTATCTTGAATCATTATGGATAATGGAGAAAAATGGCCCTAAAGTTTGTTTGAACATAAGACAGATTCTGTCTAAAATTTCTTTAAGTATCTAGGTTCAAAAAGTATTGAACAATGATGAAGATGGCTCCCCAGATGCTGAGGAGGCTAGTGATGAAGAATCTGAGGAGGTCAGCTCCAGTTCTGCCTCTAAGGAGGAAGAATAATGTGGGCTGATAGACTGCAGTGGAGCTCAGACTGCTGGTTGTTGAGCTAATGACATGTGCGGCTGGTTTGAATTTTTTATTTGTGTTAGGCTTATGTTCTTATTGTGACAGCTTGACTTTGTGATGCTCTTCATGAGCAGTTTTTGTTTGTAATGACCCCAAACATGTGTAATGTTACTCATTATGATCTATACTTCTATTAGTTTGATCTTAATTTGTGGCTAAAAAGGGGGAGAGAGTGTTAGATAACAGCAGGTTAGAGATGATGCAGGTGGAAGACTTGGATGAATTGCTACTACAAGTGTGTTGCATGTGTGATAACAGCTGATGTTGTTAGTGATGTGTGAGTTCCTAATGAGTATAGGAATATATGTTAGATATATGTGTGTTCCTTGATGGAACCTAGTAGTATTGTAGTTGCTAGTAGGGTGTGTTTCTGCAGGGTGTTTGCAGAATGTATGTGGTTGTGCAACTCTTCAGGGGGAGTAGCATAGGATATTGTACTTCACAGGTGTTTGTGCACTTCAGGATGTCATCCTGAATGTCATAACATCCAGAGAAGACTGGATGAATATGTGTGACTGTAGGGTGTATGCAGGTTGTGTACTGATGTGTTATACATCAGTTGAGGGGGAGTAACCCAGAATGTTACTCAACATATTGTGACATCTGTAGTACTGACTAACAGATGGTTATGTGTGAACAGGTTGATCCTGAGATCTAACAATATGAGTGTGTAGACAACACTGATAGTGTGTAGCTAGTAGCTTTCCTGTATGTTATATTAGACTTCTGCTGCTTGTAAACTCTGATATGTTAACAGGGTGTTTTAGCCAAAAATTTCCCAAAGGGGGATTTTGTAGATGCTTTTGATTGGCTTCATTTTATGGCAAAACATTAAGGTATGAGTAAATGTCATAACTGATGTTAGGACATACATGAAGAGTGTTATGCAGGGAAAGCTAAGAGTAAGTGAAGCTGAATGTCATGACTGGATGTTATGACATTGATCGTATGACATCAGGGCACACAAGGTTTGTTTTTCTGTTATTAGCTCAGGCTATACTTCAGGAAACAATCCAGGAAGCATAGTTATTTTAGGCAACATAACAGGCATTGTTGAGGATAACATAAAAGGCTCCATAGTTATTCTGGTACTATGGATAAAGACATAGGATTCACGAATAGACCACCAATTCTGGATGGCTCTAATTATGACTATTGGCAACCTAGGATGATTGCCTTCCTAAAGTCTTTAGACAGCAAGGCTTGGAAAGCTGCAAATTCAGGATGGGAACATCCAGTGAAGACTGACAAGGATGGAGTATCTGTGTTAATTCCTGAAGAGGAATGGAACAAAGAACAAGAGGCTTTTGCTCTTGGGAACTCTAAGGCATTGAATGCACTCTTCAATGGTATAGACAAAAACATCTTCAGACTGGTACACCACTGTGAACTGGCTAAGGAGGTTTGGGACACTCTCAAAACTACTCATGAGGGAACCTCAAAAGTCAAGATGTCAAGACTATAAATGCTGACCACTAAATTTAAAAGTCTAAGAATGAAGGAGGATGAGACTATTCATGAATACTACATGAATATCCTTGAAATTGCAAACACCTCAGGAGCCTTGGGAGAAAAGATGTCTGATGAAAAGCTTGCGAGGAAGATTCTCAGGTATTTACCTAAAAGGTTTGCCATGAAGGTCACTGCCATTGAAGAATCCTAAGACATATGCAGTATGAAGGTGGATGAACTTATTGGTTCTCTCCAAACATTTGATATGGGGATAGATGATTAGGCTGAAAAGAAGAAAAGCATAGCTTTTATGTCAAAGGCTGAAGAAGTTTCTAATGAAGACAATGGTGCAAGGGAGGAGAATTTGTCAGAAGCAATAGCCTTGCTTGGAAGATAATTCAGCAAGTTAATCAAGAGAATAGACCATAAGTCTAAGTCGTATGTCAAGAACAGCTCCTCTGACACCAACAGAAGGGAAAAATCTGAAGATACATCTAACCAAGGCAAAGGAGTTCAGTGTTATGAATGTGAGGGTTATGGTCACATTAAAACTGAGAGTGGATTAGCTGTCACTTGGTCTGATGGAGATTCTGAGAGTGGATCAGAAGATGAGTATGTAAAACATGTCACTGCTCTGAACAATGTATGGATATCTGATGGTGATTCAAGTGAAGATGAGCTGACTTATGATGAACTTGCTGATTCATTTAAGAAGTTGTGCAACAAAAGTGGAGAATTATATCAGCAAGGAGAGCAACAGAAGAAACTCAGAAGGGAGTTAGAAGCTGAGAAGATGGATCATCTTGCAACAATAGAGTCTCTCAAAAGTGAAGCTAGTTTGTTGAAATCTAATCTTGATCAAATGTCCAAATCCATAAGGATGTTGAACCCTGGGACTGACACTCTAGAAAAAATTCTACAGAGTGGTCAGACAACAGGAAACATGTCTGGACTGGGATTTGTTGGCAAAAAGAAACCCATCTTGGGGTTCAAGAAGCCAAAGGCTGAGAATAAGAGGTCAACATGGACGTCACCCGCAATGTCACAACATCAAAGGAACAAAAGTTGGAACCAAACCAAGAAACAATTCTAAGGGTATAGGTGTTACCACTGTGGAAAACTTGGACATATTGTTTGTTTCTGGCTACATGGATTTCCTTGTCATCCTCATCAAGGAAAATCTAAATAGGGTGCTCATGTCAAGAAACATCATCATGTTAAACCCAAGAAGGAAGCTCCTGCCAAGAAACAACAATGGGTTTCCAAGAATGTGGCTTTAGTAGCCAACACTTCTCCAAGGATGCCTACCAGAGAAGATTGGTATTTTAATAGTGGTTCCTCTAGACACATGACTAGGATAGAGAATCTCTTGGTTAACATAAGACCTTATTCCTCAAGTCATGTAACATTTGGAGATGGAGCTAGAGGAGAAATCAAAGGTGCTGGAAAACTGGATTATCCTGGTGTTCCAAAACTGGATGATGTCTTGTTGGTTGAAGGACTGACTTTTAATATAATCAGTATCAATCAACTATGTGACCAAGGCCTAACTGTCAAATTTTCCAAGGGTAAGTGTGTGGCCATCAATGAAGATGGTGAGGAAGTCATGAGGGGGTCCAGAGCCAAGAACAACTGTTACCTATGGGAGCCTAGAAGTAACCTCAATGGCTTGGTCCAAAAAGATAAGAAGGATCAACTGTGGCTGGAGAAAGGAAAATATCTTCTAAAAATAGAGAGGACCATGTCTAAAACAGTAGTAAGAGGAACTTCAAAGTCTACTTCAGATAGTAGGGCAGGACGTGGTAAATGTCGTGTGGGCAGGCAAGCCAAGAAGGGACACCCAAAGAATGGTCATCAGGGAAATCTAGATATGTTATACTGGAACCTGATGGAGTCCATGGAAGCTACCCAGCATACAGGGAGAAATGTCACTCAGAATGTCATGACATTGTTCTGTGACAATCTCAGTGCCATAAATTGGAATCCAAGTCAACCAGAGAAAAACATGAAAAGTAATGATTGGCCTCACCGCAGGAAAGAACATGAGGAACTAGGAGACTCAGAACTTCATAGTGCTGACAAGGTTACAAGGGATCTCAAGGTTACTAAAATTAAAAATTCACGAAGCCAGTTGAGAACTTGTTTTAATGAGGAATTATAGCAATTAATGGGAATAGGGAATTGGATTTTAAAGTCTAATCATTCACTGATTAGTCAAAATATTAAGTTCCCTCCTTATTTGCCATATCACCTCTCTAGCTTCTACATACAAAATTCCTACGTCATTTGGTCCCTATTCAAACTGTTCATCTACCATCCATCCTCCAACCAGCATAAGAAACTCTCTCCCACACGATCAAAGTCCTTAACAATGTCTCAACATTAAAATTCAACCTCCTCCAAAAAAATGTCCACCAACGACTCTGATACGAGAACTGGTTCTAGGAACCCTAACGAGGTTCTTGAGATAGCCCCCCTGCGTATGATGACCCCAGACGGACTGCTGGTAAAGAACCAAGAATCCCACATGCAAGAAGGCCTAAGGAACTTGTCTCAGGTCAAGCTCCTCCTTCCACAACATCTGTTCCTCATGATGATGTCAATAAGGAAGAAGCTAGGCAGACCCACATCTGTTGCACCCCAAAATTTGACCAACCGTTTCTCGCAATTTGGCTTATGTTTCATTTCATTTTGCATTTTGCATCCGCATATCGCATTCATTGCATTTTTCAGTCAGATTGACTTTATCGGGATTACAGCCTTTTCCTGGCGTTTCAGGCATTTCAGGCCAGTTCGAATACGAGGATTTATTTTGGGAGCGGTGCTCCTCCCGGTGTTTTCAGCTTTTGCTGTTGTTTTTTAGGATATTTCAGTGTCCGGTTTTTACCGTTTATTTCGCTATATTCTCGCATCTTTTTTTAATCAATTTAATTAATTTTCATCGCATTTTCTTGAATTTTTCCCTTATTTTTTAACTTTAGAAAATAGATTTTAAGTAGTTTCTAGAGGTTAATTGTTTTTTTCTAGATATTAATTGAGTTGTTTAGAAATTAATAGGTTTATTTACTAGATTTTAAATTCTTTTTTAGATTTAATTCTTTTTAGAAATTAATAGATTTTATTTATTTTTTAGAAATTAATAGGTTTTAAATTCTTGTTAGATTTAATTCTTTAGGTATTATATAGAACTTAATTGATTTAGATAATTAGGATTAATGAATTAGAATGTCATTAGTTTAGTTAATAATCAGTTTAATCATTTCTTTTTCATCAGCTTTGTTAACCGTCATTTAGCATTAATTGTCCATCTTAATCATCATTTAATTGAGTCCATTAACTGAGTTTATTAATCATCTTAATTTTAGTCAGATTTTAGTCAATTTGGTGGGCCAGGTGTCCAGTTTTCGCAGGCTCAGCCAGGTCCATGCCACATTTCAGTATATAAGAGCCTCACTCTCTCTCTCTCCGCATGGATGCCACCTCACTATCTCCCCACTCCCATGCGCTGACACATCACCCCACTCAGCCTCTCTCTCTTCCCTCCTGATTGCCACGCGTCCCGCCTTCCATCTCCGCATGTGTGCCATGCGTCCCACCTCACTCCCTCACCTCCGGCCATGCAAACCGCCGGAAGTCCTTGCTAGAGAAATCATCGCGGTGGTTCACACGGCCAAGATCTCGCCGAAAACTGCAAAACGCTCGTCGTGTTCATTATCTTCCTCATCTTGCTCCAGTGAGTTCATCCAAAACCAAGAACATTCATCAGTTCTTCAACTAACTTTTTCAAAAATCCCCAAACGTGTTCATCATTTTCTTGATTTCTTCATCCTGTTCATCACGATTTTCATCCATGTTCATCAAGTGTTTCCAGAATCTTTCATCCATCTTCAAATCTTCATCGCATATTCATCAATAGCTTTCCAGAAATTCATATTCTTCATCATCTTCTCGAAGCTTTTTCCAGAAATTCGTACAAGTTCATCAACCTTCAAGGTCGCATCATATTCATCACGTTTTATCCAGATCCCTCGTATATCCATCAAGATCTTCAAAGATCTTCGCTCAACCTTCAACAAGAAACTCCAGATTTCATCGGTTTCCCCTGATACATCTTCTATTGCGAACAAACAATAGTGAGCCTCACACAATCTTCAGAAGCTTCCAGAAATCATCGTCGTTCATCCAGATTTCATCGCCATCATCATGATCTTTCCCCAGAACTATTCAAGAACATTCAGAGACTCCAAGAACTCATCGTGATCTACGATCAACCTTCAACCGTTCTCCAGAAGATCTTTGATCACCTTCATTGTGGCATCAGTTCTTCGTAGATCTTCAACAAACTTCTTCGCAATCTCCAGACTTAAGAAGCCACTCTTTCATATTTAGGGATCTTTGACAGGTTTGTGTTGCTTAGCCGGAAGAAGGGGACGAGCGAGATTGGTGAGGTTTTTGTGAAGAGACGGTGGGGAATGGAGGCTTAGGCCAGAGAAAGAGGTTGAGAATGAAGATGGAAGAGGGGAGAAGAACTTAGGGTTTTAGCGTAAGCAGAACGAGAGGGAAGAGGGTGAGATTCGTGGACCTTCTGGGTTGAGTCGTTGGGCTGTAAAGCCCAATTGTCCGTTTGGGATTCGTACCCCCGCTATTCCGTTTCCACCTCCCCTTTGATGTTGGCTTCAATTGGGGGTAGTGGGTCTGAGCCCAGCGAATTTTCTGGACTTACACCCTCTGTTTCTATCACGCACTCCCGTTTCCGTTTTTGTGTTTTTCTAGCTCTTGTATTGTGGGCTAGGCCCAATTGTGTTTTTTGCTGCATTACACCCCTGTTTGGCTGCTGTAACCCCCTTCCCTTTATTTTCTTTTGATTTTTGCTTTTGTATTGGATATTGCCTTGTAATAGATTCTAGTTTTATTTTCTATTTTTCTTTTAGGAAATTATAGTTTTATTTTTCCTTTAGAATATTATTACATATTTTTTAGCGTAGAATTTATATTCTATTTTTTAAGTTCTATTTTTCTTTTAGAATATTATAGAGTTTTAGATAGAATTTATATTCTATTTTTTGTATGCAATTTCCCTATATTTCTTTAGAGTTTTCTATTAGGAATTTATTGCCTATTTTAGGAGTAGAATATTATTTTCATTTGTTATTGAATTTCTCTCCTCATTTCTCTTCTGCTATCTGATTTTATTTTGATTTTATTCTGTGCTGACCGTGTGACATGATTCAATTGGAGAATGATTTTTAATATCATTTCTCTATCTTGTCTTTGACACAGATATTAATACGCTACCTCTTAGAGTTTGATTTCTCGTATAAGTCAAATCATGATGGTTTAGCGTTACATTGGTTCTGATTCGAAACGTCATCATCGAGGATCCAGAGAGGAGAAGATTGGAATGGAGCTTGCGCACAATGTCGAGGGCCAACGGAGCCGCTTCGTTCGATAACATCCTTCTCATTCAAGTCTTCGTGCAACCGTCGAGTGTTGTGAGCCGTATTGTTAGATACGTAGGAAATGGTGATTGAGGGGTTTCCTCTCAATCGTTTAGAGTGTTTAGTGTAGCACCCTTTGGGTGATATACGACGCACTCGCTCCTACGTCTTAGGTTCTCGCGTGTGTGTCCCGAGTTCCTTCCCGTTTAAGCGTGTTAAGCCTGCTTCCTCTTTGTTCTTGCCCCCGCAGGATCGAAACCCTTTTCTCTTGCCCATGTGCAATCGAGACCCCGTAATCCGTATTGCGTTGAGCTATGTTTGCTCTGATCTCTCGTACCAGACAAGAGTACGTAGGCATAGGATTGCGATGATCCTAGCGAGCTCCCTTTTCCCCCTTTCCTGTAGTTGGCTGAACTACAGTTGCTCTGATTTCTCGTACCAGATGAGAATATGTAGGCATAGGATGCGATATCCTGGAGAGCACACTAACGACTAACTTCTCTGTTCTCTCGCTGCCGTGCGATCGAGACTTTCCCGCTGACGACCAATCTTCCCTTTCTCTTACCCTAGCGTAATCCAGACCAGACCGTAGTTCTAAGTCCCGTAGGTTCCCATACCTCTAAACCCGACATACTACGTCCGTTCTACCACAAACAGGTAATGCCTAAGTCTCCAAAGGTCGAGCAACATACACCTAACTGCTAGAATGCGCAAGTAGTATCGTCAATCCTTTCTCACACCCCTGCGTGCTCGAGAACACCCCGTAACCTGTAGTATCTCGAACTATGTAAGCTCTGATCTCTCATATCTGTTGAGAGTACGTAGGCACAATACTGACGTATTGGCGAGCCACCTTCCCCATTTGTTACCCGTAGTTAGCTGAACTACGTTGACTCTGATTTCTCGTTCTCTGACGAGAATACGTAGGCATAGAGCGCGATGCTCTATCGAGTCAGTTCTTTCCGTTTAACCTTAGAAGTCGTAGCTAGATTTTTTTTCACCCATAGACAAACCAACAAGCGTGGATCCCATCGAGTACGATGGACGTGAGGGGTGCTAATACCTTCCCCTTGCGTAACCGACTCCCGGACCCAGACATGGTTGCGATGACCTTGTCTTATACCTTTTCGTCAGGTTTCTCCGATCGTTTCCTTTCCATTTCTGTGGGATAAATAACAAAAGGTGGCGACTCTTCTGTTTTTCCGGCACCTTATTTTTGCGGTAGCGACAGCTAGCGACTCTGCTGGAGACTCTGGTTCCCTACGAGAGTCAATCCTAGTGCTTGCTTGTTTATCTGTTGGGTTTGTGTTTATTTATCGCACTTTACTTTCCTGCACTTTTATTTTCAGTAATATGATTATTTCTTGTATTGTTGTGGTAGGGGAGCTCTGATGAGTGATAAGCCAGACCCAGGCTTGAGTGTATACCTAGCATTAATTGTGGAAAGTAGTGGGCACGTGCATGCTTTGCATGTACTAGTGTCTCGCAAAATCCATGCTCAGACGAGATTCTCCCGGTTGACTTCTTTTCCAACCCTTTGGGCTTGAAGGGTTGTTGGTTTGGAGGGTTGTCGACTCTGGGGACCGGTCATTTAGGATTCAGCTAAGTGAGGCAGCTTCAAGAGATGATGATGCCACACCTTCCTGGGTATCGTATCATCGTTTCTTGAAAGTCTGTGACGCTGATGAATGCATAGGATGTCGAACCGTTGTCAGTTTAGGTCTATACCTGTGAGCAGGGTTGGGTTTTTGTAGGAAACTTGACTTCCAGCCAACCCGGTATTTTGGTTTTCTCTCGTCAGAGCAAACTTATCCCGTCAGCAGCGCAGTAGTATTCAGAGCTTTATGGGGGCTGTGATCCCGTGTTTGTTGCATTTTTGCATTGCATTTCATGTGCATCTCATGCTTGCATGACCATCCTCAGCCGGAACAGAAAGCTTACCCGTCTTTTGTCCAACTGCAGTTGAGTTCCCGATGCTCGAAGGATCATGAACTCCGTAGAGCAGAACTTGGTTGTTACCAGGGCAGAGTTTGAATTGTTGAAGGACCAGTTGAGTCAATTCATGGAAGTTGTGGCAGCTGTGACTAGAGATGAGGCCAATGATTAGAGGATCCCGGTGAATAATGTTGCTCAAGCTCAGCCTGTGCAGATTCCTGTCAGAGATAAAGATACATCTTCTCTCCATGACACAGAATATCAGAACTTCACTTTCCCTGTGCCAGATCCTCAGAGGTTTGTTCTGAAGGTTAATGCTGAGAACCCACAGACTGTTGAGTTTATGAGAAGATATCGTCTGTTGGATGAAAAGCTTGATGCTCTGATGAGTCAGAATACTCTTGATTTGAATGATGCGAGCATGTGCTTAGTGTCAGGCCTTGTGATGCCTCCGAAATTCAAAATGCTGAATTTTGAGAAGTTCAAAGGGGATAGTTGTCCGAAGCTACATTTGATAATGTTCTGCAGAAAAATGACTTCGTATGTCGCCAATGATCAGCTGATGGTTCACTGCTTTCAGGATAGTTTGAGCGGAGCATCGTTGAATTGGTATATGCAGTTGGAAATCAGTTGCATCAGATCATGGTCAGATTTAGCCAATGCCTTCGTGAAGCAGTACGACTACAATCTTGACATGGCTCCTAGCCGCACGTGTTGCACCCCAAAATTTGCCTAACCTCTTTCTTATTTGGCTTATGTTTCATTGCATTAGCATACCATTGTTCTAGCATTTACATAGCATAGCATTATTCATTTAGCAGGGGATCAAGTGTGGGTTATATCAAGAGGAGCCTATCTAGAGGTCTTATTCAAGCTTGAGAGGTCACCAAAGTCATCAGAAAGTGGGTTGTGGATGCTGGTATGTGGTTCATCTCCCAACTTGAGGGCCAATTGAAGACCATCAGTGGGTTGTGAAGCCTTGATTATGGATAGATTATATGGATAGAGCTCATGGAGTGCCTTAAGGGTCATGGTGGAGCTCATTCAAGTCATAATGCTAAGTGCAAGCAGTCATAGTTGAAGTTGTTGCAGTTAGGGTTTTCATCAGGTCAACCCTAAGTCAACTGTGCATTTGAGGGAGCTCAAAGCTCAACTCTAAGTCATGGTGATCATGGGATGTTGTCTTGAGGCATTTGAGATATTATTCCAAGATCAATCAAGAAGAATCCAAGGTGTGAGGAGTTGCTAAATTAGGGTTCTCAGTGTAAAATCCCTTGTTTAGTGCCTAACTTCAAGACCACCTAGCTCAAGATTGTGATATTAATCTCATATTGGAATCCACATGAATGTTGTAGAGCATCTTCATACCTTTAATTTGAGTACTAGAAGTCCTCCAGTGGATTTGTAGAACTCAAGTTATAAGCTTTGCAAGGCAGGGGTATTTTGGGAAACTTTGATTATAGGTCATAAGATTACAGGTCAAGTTCACCACTTTGCATAACTCAAATGTGATTTTTTCCAACATGAAAGTTGCTCCAAGTGGGGACATTTGGTCAACTAAACCTCAAGTTATCAATGGGCTAGCTTGTAGTTGAAGATTGGTGAAGGAGATTTTGGTAAAAGCATGTGAAAATCCAAGTTTGTAATCGTTCCAAAATTTAATCAAATATGGTCATATTTGTGCTTATTTTAAATGGAAAACACATTATAAGAACATTGGTGACAAAATCAATTGCAATTGAGACATGTTTTTTGGGGTATTTCAAGCTTTCTTCATGTTTAAGCAACACAATGGATCATAGCCATTAAGATCCAAACAAGGGGAATTTGTGAGCCCTTGATCTTCCTTACATTACCAGGAATGGAATTGAATCAAAAACAAGGAAACTCAACCATGAATTGAGGCATTTCCATGGGCTTCCATAATTGAAAATCCAAAAATCCAATTGAGTGGTTAAGCCACAATTGGGCCCACATTTCATTGCAAACACATTCTATAAGTATCATACATGAAATCTATGATTTTTTTTTGGATGATTTTGGTGAGGAAACAGGCTGTTGCAAGTTGATCAAAGATAGTGCAAATTTGATTTTTGAATTTTCCATTCCACTCCAATTCAAGGCATCTCAAGTATTCAAACACCTTCAACAACAATCCTTGAGTGATTCTGAGCAAATTTCTTGAAGAATTCGTGGCTGAGTGAGCATCACCATCACCATTTTCAGGGGTATTTACATTTCATTATAACTCACTATTTAGGAGTCTTTAAGATGCCATTTTCACATTTTTGGAACCCCCTTGAGGAGTAGTTTGTTTCTGGTACAATTTGAGGGCTGTTTGAGCAAGGTTATGGTTCTTGGATATTTCTTGGACGCGTACGGTTTTGATGATTTAGTGGATAAAAGTGGAATTAAATATCATATTTGCAATCTACGTGAAAAATGGAGTGGGTTTGGTTCAAGAATTTTGGATTTTGGTGAAATATTGAGGGAGTTAGGGTTGCGTCCAATTGGAAGGGATGACCGGAACTAAGTCCGGCCACCGTGCGTGGTGTCTTTGAGCTTTCCCTCTCTTTCCATTTCAAATGAAGAAGATAACGCAGCAGCCGTTGGATGCGTGTGGACTCGTTGACTCAGTCTCCTCATCATGCGCGCGAGATTGCTTCTCAAGTCCTTTGACTATTGACCAGTGACGTGTCACAGCCTTGAACACATGATCAACTTACTTTTGGAATTGACATTCAAGATTAAGACCCATGGTGGATCTAGTTTGACTGAAGAGCATGTGATCAGCCAGAATTGCCAAAAAGCGTGTGGGCCTGTTATTTTATTTTCTATTCCCACCCCCTTTGACAAGCCCATTGGATTTTGCACAGCCTTGTTTTGCTATTCCACACGCAAGTTTGTTTATTTTCATTTGTTTTTCTCATTTTCCTCATGCTATGCTCGCTTACTTTTAATTCATGAAAAATGGAAAAAAAATGCATATTAATTTCTGATCTTTTTACAGAATAATCTTGGACATGATTAGGAATTTTAGGAATTGGAATTTTATTTTTGGGATTTATTTTCATTTTGTTCTGATTTTTTCTATTTTAATGGTCATTAAAATTGTGAAATATGCACCATCTTCTTGTGGATTTTTGTTGAGGTACCAAAACAACAAATAAACTCCTAATCTTTTGTAGGATTATTTTGCATAGGTTGACGGATTTATGTGTATTTTTCTCTAGATTTTATTGTACCATTTGCATAGGTTTTGGATAGCATTTTGTTCATGCTCTAGTTTTCCCTTGTTTTGGGGTACCCTTGATTTTTTGCCCTCTGTTTAGGCCCTTTCCTTTGGTTTATGTTCTTCCCCTTTGAACCTATGGTTCCCCATACTTTGTAGGACCTTAGAGAATTTAATTGGAATTTTTATATGTGTTTTACTATTTTTTCCTTATTTTGCAAGTTGACTCATAATTTGGAACTTTCACTTGTACACTTGTATTGTTTTGGCTCCAAAAGCCTTGTAATGCTTGTATGATGGGTCTTATGGTGATTGCTTCATGTTATAGACTTATTATAGGTCTTGTGGACCAATTTTTGGATCTTTGTATTGTGTGTAACATTCTCATTTGATGGCTTACTTTCATGCTTGCACATTGTGGTACCATATGGTGGTGTACGTACTTTCTTTTGCATATTTCTCTTGGTTCCCTGCCACTTTCCTTTTGATATTCATATATGGATTAGGTTGTATGATTAGAATATGTCACTCTCTGTCCAATGAACTTGGTGTGTCATTTAAGGAAGTTTTGGGTCCCTCCTTTGGAGGTCTCTAAGGCATGCCTAAAGTGGTGAATCCTTGAGGACTTCTTTTGTATGTTATTTGTGATTTGCTTTTGTTGCATTTCTTCTCCTCTTCTCTTTGCATTTATTCATACTTTGGCTTGAGGTTAAGATGAGCTTGTGGAGGCTCCTGCCACACACATATTTCCTCCCTCACTTGCATTGCATCCTTACCTTCCATGTTTGCATTCCATGTTTGCATTCTTATAATTGTTTCCTTCTTCTTTTGTCTTCCTTCCCTTAGGATTTCCATTCCTTATTGTTCAAGTTGGAATGTGATAGACATTAGGGTCCTAACCATGCATGATAACATTAGGTATTTCCCTCCTAACCTCAACCATAGGATGAACTTTACATGACAACTTTAGGATTGGATTAGTTCCCCTTTAGTGCGTCCTTTCTTTTCTCATCTTCAAACATCTTTAAAATACTTAATAAAGATTAACGCCTGTTGTACGCTACGAGCCTTAAGCACTTGAGAAAGGGTTGTTGGAGAGTTTCTTTTCAACGGCTTGGGTGTTTAGTGTGGTACCCTTTGGGTGACATGCGACGCATTCACTCTTAAGTCCAAGTCTTTAGTGCAACATGAGTTACAAACAAAACTCAAAACACTTCTTCTTTAAAAGACTTCAAAAACAAAGATCAAACTCTTTTTGTCCTCTTGGACATGTAATCCTTGGAAACCCTTTTCTTAAGGAGAGTTTTGTTAACTCTCGGTTCTACCGCAAACGGTAAGCGCCTAAGTCTCCAAAGGTCGAGCTGCATACACCAAACTGCTAGAACCGTTGGTTAACCCTACTCGGGTAAAACATTTTGAACCAACCTGTGGTCTTGTTAGCCCGAACTACGTTTGCTCTGATCTTTCACGCCGTGTGAAAGTACGTAGGCACGAGATGCGATATCTCGGCGAGCAACCTTCCCCCATCCGTAACCCGTAGTTAGGCAAACTACGTTAACTCTGATTTCTCGTTCCAGACGGGAATACGTAGGCATAGAACTGTTGTGTTCTGCCGAGTCATTTTCTTTTCTTTTCAGACCAGACTTTTAGCGTAGATAGTTAAATCAACCTGTCAGATAAACACAACAAGCGTGGATCCCATCGAGTACGATGGACGTGAGGGGTGCTAATACCTTCCCCTTGCGTAACCGACTCCCAAACCCAGACATTGGTTGCGATGACATTGTCTTATACCTTTTCGTAAGGTTTTTCCGATCGTTTCCTTTCCCTTTCTGTGGGATAAATAACGAAAGGTGGCGAATCTTCTGTTTTGCCGGCACCTTATTTTCGCGGTAGCGACAGCTGGCGACTCTGCTGGGGATTGCTATGGTTCCCTATGCGAGTCTCGCCTTGGATTTTCTTCCTAGCTGTCTGGGTCATCCCCAGCAGCTGGCGACTCTGCTGGGGACTCCAACGGTTCCCTATGCGAGTCAATCCGAGCGCTTGTTTGTTTATCTTTTGGGTTTGCATTTCTGCTTTTATCTTTCGCTTTTTACTTTCCGCACTATATTATTACTGTTGTGCTGTGGGAGGGGTTTCACTTTGAGAGATAAGCCGGATCTGGGCTTGAGTATAGACTTAGACTTAGAAGTGGAGATTAGTGGTGAGCCTGTATGATTTGCATGCACCAGCTAGCCATGAAATCCGCGCTCAGACGAGATCCTCTTTGATGATTTTCCTCCTGGCCCTTTGGGCTCGAAGGGATTTTAGATCTGAGGGTTGTCGACTCTGGGAACCGATCATTTGGGATTCAGCTAAGTGAGGCCGCTTCAAGAGATGATGATGCCACACCTTCTGGGTATCGCATCATCGTTTCTTGAAAGTCTGTGACGCTGATGAACACATAGGATACCATACCAAATCGGTGAATTAAGTCCATACCTGTGAGTGGGTTGGGGTTATGCAGGAAACTCTAGACTTCAGATTACCCGGTTCCATACAAGTGTGAATTTAATACAAGGGTTCCTATTGTTGGATTGGTTCTTACTAAGGCGAAGCGCTGATTATTCTCAAGCTACAGCATAGCAAACTTCTGATTATTCTCAAGCTACAGCAGCAAGCTTGATCCCCTGTTTGCATATGCATTCGCACTTTCATTTGTGCATTTCATTAACATGTACTTATGTTGCAGGTGTGCTTTTCCCCTCAGATTCTAGTGTTCTACCTTATTGCCTGACACGGAGCCTCTAAAGAAGACCGTTGCTTACAAGCTTCCTTCTCCCGACATCAGTTCTTTGTTGAAGTTAGTTGCTTTAGCTAATCAGAAGGTGAGGGTTGAGTTCAGAGAATCGTACGGGAAACTACTCAGTTTTGTATGCAAGCCATCTGTGTTCGAGTTGAAAGGATTATATGCTCTGATGCAGTTTTATGACCCTCAGTTGAGGTGCTTTCTGTTTCCTGATTATGTCTTGGCGCCAACTTTGGAGGAATTCTCTGCTTTATTAGGAGTCCGGGTGTTAGATCAGATGCCGTATGTTCATGATGATGCTGAGCCTAATCTGGCTAAGCTTGCTGAAGTTGTTTGTCTGGATGCTTCTGAGTTCTCAGGGAGTTTGGTTAAGCTGAACGGAGCGTATGGGTTTCATTTATCTTTCTTGGTTGACAAGGCTGCGCAATGTGCAAAGGACGGGTGTTGGATCGTATTCAGTGCTATTCTGGCTGTGTGCATTTATGGTATCATCTTATTTCCTAACCAGCCTGATTTTGTGGATTCAGATGCTTTCTTCATTCTCGCTTCAAAGAATCTGGTGCCTACACTATTAGGAGACGTTTATCATTCTATCCACTATAAGAATGATAAGCGAAGGGGTAAGAGTGTTTCCTGTTGTGTACCCATGTTGTACAAATGGTTCCATAGTCACCTTCCGAAGACAGGACCATTTATTACTACTGCCAGTACTTTGAAGTGGTCTTCCAGGTTGATGGGTTTGTCTGCAGAGAATATTGTATGGTTTGATTGGAATATGCTTGGAGTTAATATCGTGTATAGTTGCAGTGGCTTTCCGAATGTCCCGATGATTGGTCGGAAAGGTTGTATTAACTATAACCCTTCCTTGCTTGTAAGACAGTTTGGATACGCTCTGAAGAGTCCTCCTAATGAGGACGAGATACAGGAATCTCTGTATCTCACGGGCTTATTGGAAGCAGATACCCTACTCAGATTGGAGCATGCATGGGGTAACATCCATAGAAGAGGTAAAGCATTGCTTGGAAAGAGCAATAGTCGAGCCTATGATCCTTATTTGGTCTGGATTTGTGAGAGGGCTAGGAAGTTTCTGATGTCATTTCCTGCAGCAGAGCCATTATACCCTCCCGTGATTGAGGAACCTACTACCGTGGAGATTGAAAAGTACAATAAGCTGTTAGCTAAAAAGGAAGAGTTGCGAAAGGCAAATGAAGAACTAGAGAAAGAGATCTTTCAACTTCGACATGAGAAGACTGAAGCGACCTATGCTTTGAAGAAGCAACCTGAGGTGGTAAACAGAATGAGTACAGAGTTGACTGAGGAAATTGACAAAAGAAAGCGATTGGGTATGGATATGAAGGCCGTTAGTAGTGTGCTTGCTACTAAAAAAGAGAATCTATATATGGCCTATTTGCAAATCTCTAAGTGGGAATCATTGTGGAATGCCACGCTTACTAGCCGCAAGGAGCGTCAGGACAAGCTGAAGTTGCAGATTTCCAAGTTGAATACGCAACTTAACGCCAAGGAAGCGAAGATTGCAGAGGAGTCATCACTTAGGCGGGATGCTGAGTACATATTGAGCGATACTGTTAAAGAGATGAAGAGTTGTAAGTTGCAGGCTGATTTCAAGAGGTGTAAGCTCGACGCATGTTTCGGTGAGGGAACTTGTGAAGAGGATGCTAGGAGTTTGCAGTCCACTATTGTCCAGCAGGAGTTGCTTATACAGGGACTACTCTCCAGACCAGGCCACCCTGAGACATTGAGATTGCTAGAGGATTTTCGGGCGCGTCACCCGTCTTGACCGACTTTGTTGTTTTCATTTGTACTTTGTTATCTTGCTTGTACTTGACCATCGCCAGGATTGTTGGTCGAGGTCTTCTCTATTTGCACTCAGTTGTAGTTTGTACACTTCCGTTTGGCTCATGCTTATATACGAGGATTTATGATTATATGATTTCCTATATGGGCTCCATTGTCCTTATGGCTTCTTTTCGGAACTAGAATTGGGGGGAATTTCCCTGTCGCGTATTTACATGTTAGCATTCTGCATATCATTTTGCATAACATGTACCGCAGAACCATTGATCTTATTCCCTGTGCTAACCAGTTTGTTGCAGGATATCCGATCAGGAAGATTACAGAAATCCCCACAAGGCCATGGAACAGGTACGAGCAGAGTTGAGTGAGATCCGAGGCCAGCTGGGGCAGATTATGATGGACATGCAAGAGTTGCGTCTGGATCAGAAGAAACTCAAAGAGGAAAACAATCAGCTGAAGACCCAGGTGGGCTTGATCATGGAGGTAATCAAGAATGTGCTTAGGAAAGAAGGTGATCAGCTACCTACAGCCGCAGCAAAGATGTTGGTTCCACTTGTGCCTGTGGAACCTGTGCCTGTGCGACCTGTGCCAAGGGTTGATAAGCCTCGGATGTCTAATGGACGACAAAGAGCCTTGAATTTTTCTCTTCAATGCGTTGCTTCTCGGATAATCATGTGACTAGGAGGGGGTACGCTCAGAAGGTAAGATCAGCTGACAGAACTTTCGATCCGATCCCATTGACATACGCTCAGTTGTTGCAAGTTTTGCTTCATCTTCGGTTGGTCGAACTTAGGATTTCGGATCCACCTAAGGGTAAGCTACCATCAGGTTTTGATATGAATGCTCGTTGCGACTTCCACTCTAGGGCGCTGGGGCATAGCATTGAGAACCGTCATGCTTTTAAGCACAAGGTTCAAGAGCTGATTGACTCAAAAGCTATTGAATTCATGTCGAGCGGTGTAACTGTACCTGATGGTCCTATTCCAGTTGTTGCCAAGATGATGGATGTTCCCCAAGCTGTTGTAGGTCAGGAGTATATCCTGCAACCAATGGTCTCAGAATCCCCCGGTCCTCAGTTGTTGCCTGTGCCTAGACCAAGTTTGAGGATGAAAGCACCTGATCAAAAGGAGTCCCTGTTAATTCAGACTCAACTTCCAAGTGGTTCAACTGTTCAAGGTCAACAATTTGTACAGTCTTTGCAACAGACATCAGCTCCTCTCCAGAATCAGCAGCCTTACCGTTATCGGCCAAACCTGCGTACCAGGCAAAACCCAAAGAAATCGGAGAGGCAGTTCACCCTATTGCCGTTTTGAGTAGAGTGGTTTCAATAAGCAACTTTGAAGATGGATGGTTCAGCAGCAAATAAGTGTGAAAGCCCAGTTCTCAGAAGCTGGCAATATGCATTTTATCATGTCATTTCCTTACATTTGTAGTTTCTTTCTTGTAGGATTGCGAATTTCGCTTGTAACACATGTTGTTTTTCAACTGATATTGATAATGAAATAAATATGCATGTTTTGAACTAATCCATTCGTGTTCACTCTATTGATTTCTTTTATTTCAAACGCTTGTTTAAGTGGAATCCGGGGAGGATGACGAAACCCAATGATGCGTAAGCTTCCGATGCTATGCTTTTGAATAAAAAACATGTTGATGATGTACAGGCATTGTTTCAATTCACAAACACCGGAGATATAAGGAAGATAATCCCTTGTTAACCCCTTTGAGCCGAGTAGTAGGAGTTTTTTTCTGAAAAAACCCTTAATATTAACCCGGGGCAGGATAGGTGTCAGTTGATTTGACCAAGCGTTCAAATTACAAAAGGAGTGTCTGTTCGAGTATAGGTCACACCTATATAGGTCGTACCTAAAAAACCACAATGGTTAAGTCTGGTCGATCAGGAATGAAACAGTCACAATCTCTTTAATAAGTCATACGAGCCGATGTCATACGATTTGTTCCAAAAAAAAGAGAAAGAAAAGAATCGAAAAGAAAAGCCCGCTAAGTCGAATCTTGCAAACAAGCGACTTAGGCAAAAATTAGGGTATCCCACTGGAATTCAAAATCGAAGAAACTCTAAAGAGTTAGTCCAGGAAAAAGTTAGGGGAAAACGAAAAAACGAAAAACGAAAAACAAAAAGCGAAAAGGGATTGCGAAAGAAAAATCCTCAAACAAGAACGAAATCGTGTGGCTCCGGACGCCAAAAGACGAAAAGGGAGCGACTGTCACTTCGAAAAGTGTAATTTCTTGAACTATCACTCAACCTTTGAAAGGAGAACGCTAAGGTCGAATTAGTTGAATGTAGGATCGGAGAACATCACGGAGAATGGGTGGGTTAAAATGAATTTTGAGCCTTTATCTTTTCTTTCATAAACCGTGAACCTGACCACGTTACAACCTTTAAAAAGTCCTAATTGAAGTAGGTTTGTTTCGAAAGCATACTTCGCTAAAGATTGCATCAGAAATGACTCCTAGAAAGGATTCTCATTACAGCGTTGTATTAATGTTGACATACATTTTATGCCAACAAAATTTTTCCAGTGAACAGGAATGGATTTTGAAAACTGTCATATGCATTGCATTTGATATGTCTTTTATGCAGAACAGTTTGTTTTACTAGCGAGTAAGCGCTTGACAGTGGGAAAGTTTCCACGACGGAAAGACTTGATCAGGACAGAATGCAGGACGCCAGAATATCCCGGCGAACCGGGGCGAGCTATGTTAAATGATCGCGGCATGAGAGTCAGCCATCCAGGAATCAGGTAATCCGGGGCAATCAGGTCGAGATTTGATGAATCTCTCGTAGCCAAGGGTACTACTCCCCACAAATCATCCCATGAGGGGGAAAAGTCATGACAAGACTGGGGCAGGTCACCCCGAGAGCGCTAAATCTATCCTTATCCTGAAGGCGATTAACTTGAAGCACCTCCGTGAGGTTTGAAGTGTTGAAGCCGTTCGTATCAAACCACCAGAGTACAGAGATCTCAGGTTTCCATTTGAAAGGATATGACGAAGATCCCGCAGTCTGGGGCAAAAGCCGAAAGCGAAAGAGTCGTTCCTCTCCATATCTGCAGAGTTTGTCAAAAGTTATTATAGATTCTGGGGCAAGCCATTTCGAGTTCGTTTCATGGCATGTTTTTCCAAGAAGGATGACTCATTCTTCCTCAGCAGGTTCGATCGTGTGTCCCCACGGAGTCTGAACATGAGGCTATGAGCATTGATGTGACTCCCCGGATGGAGATAGATTCTCCCCAACCAGAGGCATCCTAGGCAGGGATCGTGTTTCCCCATCCGGAGTCCCTTAACGTAGGAGCAGGTTCTATGTGAAACTTATTCCTCCCCAGCAGACGGAATTTGCATGTTATCCTCGGTAGAGTTAGATGCAGGCTAGCAAGCAGTCAGGCAGGTATGCGCATCCTCAGCAGTTGGTCATGTGCACATTTAATCCCTAGTGAAGTCCTCACAGAGTACAACCAGGTTGTCGGTGTTTTGAAAGGATCATCCCCGCGCAGGACTGTTCTTTCTGTTCTCCAGCAGGTTGTCTTTCCTCCAATAGGTTGGCCGTCCTCAGCAGAGTTTGTAACTCCGGATATGTTGGGCTATCCCTAGCAGGACTGTTTCTTCCTCCGGCGGAATTTTGGTTTCGTTCCTCCATCATTTTTTTTGCGGGAACGCCTCTTTGCATTTGCATCGTGCATAGCATCTACCCAAACGCGTAGCATTTCCATGTCGTATGGAGCATTACGCCATTTTCAAACATATGCATTTTGAAACATAAGCCAGGTTGGTTACTTCTTTGTTTTAAGGTGTTTTTCCCTGCAGGTAACTGGAATTCTTGTTCAGGATGGTTTTCGGATATTCAAATTCTTGGCATGGTATATGTGATGATAATGTTCGTCCTATCATGTGTGCCTTTATCAGAGTTGCTTGATTAAGTTTCCCTTCTTCCCCCGGAGTTTTCCTCAGATTGTTGTTACGTCAGCAGTAAAAGATTTCAGGGATTAGACCTTTGAAGTCGTTACTTGTTGTCAAAGTAAGTGTCTGGCAGTTGACGTCAGAAAGTCCCCAGTAGAGTTTTCCTCGGATTGCTGTTACGTCAGCGTTAAAAAAAATCTCATGGATTAAACCTTCAGAGTTATTACCCGTGTTGACGGAGATGTTACCCGTTTTGAGGGAGTTATTACCCGTGTTGACGGAGATGTTACCCGTGTTGACGGAGTTGTTACCCGTGTTGACGGAGATGTTACCCGTGTTGACGGAGATGTTACCCGTGTTGACGGAATTGTTACCCGTGTTGACGGAGTTATTACCCGTGTTGACGGAGATGTTACCCGTGTTAACGGAGAGGTTACCCGTGTTGACGGAGTTGTTACCCGTGTTGACGGAGTTGTTACCCGTGTTGATGGAGTTGTTCCCGTGGAGTTGTTCGTTCAAGTCTTCGGATGCCAGATTCGCACTTTTATTTAGTGCTTTGCTCGTTTCTGCGGAAATGGAAGATCCAGGATAGTACATGGATGACACACTTTTATTTAGTGCTTTGCTCGTTTCTGCGGAAATGGAAGATCCAGGATAGTACATGGATGACGCGCTTTACGTAGTGCTTTTCTCGTTTCTGCGGAAATGGAAGATCCAGGATAGTACATGGATGACGCGCTTTACGTAGTGCTTTGCTCGTTTCTGCGGAAATGGAAGATCAAGGACAGTATATTGATGACGCGCTTTACATAGTGCTTTGCTCGTTTCTGCGGAAATGGAAGATCCAGGATAGTACATGGATGACGCGCTTTACGTAGTGCTTTGCTCGTTTCTGCGGAAATGGAAGATCCAGGATAGTACATGGATGACGCACTTTTATTTAGTGCTTTGCTCGTTTCTGCGGAAATGGAAGATCCAGGATAGTACATGGATGACGCACTTTTATTTAGTGCTTTGCTCGTTTCTGCGGAAATGGAAGATCTAGGATAGTACATGGATGACGCGTTTTACGTAGTGCTTTGCTCGTTTCTGTGGAAATGGAAGATCAAGGATAGTATATTGATGACGCGCTTTACGTAGTGCTTTGCTCGTTTCTGCGGAAATGGAAGATCCAGGATAGTACATGGATGACGCGCTTTACGTAGTGCTTTGCTCGTTTTTGCAGAAATGGAAGATCCAGGATAGTACATGGATGACGCGCTTTTACGTGGTGCTTTGCTCGTTTCTGCGGAAATGGAAGATCAAGGATAGTATATTGATGACGCGCTTTAAGTAGTCCATTGCTCGTTTCTCCAGAAATGGAAGATCAAGGATAATATATTGATGATGCGCTTTACGTAGGGCTTTGCTCGTTTCTCCGGAAATGGAAGATCCAGGATAGTACATGGATGACGCACTTTTATTTAGTGTGATGCTCGTTTCTCCGGAAATGGAAGATCAAGGATAATATTTTGATATAGTCCTATGACTCGATGCCTGTATATTGTAGCGTATATTTGAAGATTGATTGTTGATTCAATTCCAGTGGTGTCACACAGGTGGTTGATGGTGAAATCAGGTGTTCCTTATCAGGTGACTGACCAGTTTGTCGCTGTGACAACCAGATTCAATTTTCTGGATGGTTTTCCCCAAGCAGTTTTTGTTGCAGTTTATTTCTTCGGTTAGCAAATTTCCGGGTTCTTTGGTATTCAACCGTCTTCTACCTCGATTGTTCGAAAGTCATTCGCTTTTCACCCAGTCGGGTCCAAGCCGCTTGAATAGGGGCAGCTATTGCAGCCCAAAATTTGCCTAACCTCTTTCTTATTTGGTTTATGTTTCATTGCATTAGCATACCATTGTTCTAGCATTTGCATAGCATAGCATTATTCATTTAGCAGGGGATCAAGTGTGTGTTATATTAAGAGGAGCCTATCTAGAGGTCTTATTCAAGCTTGAGAGGTCACCAAAGTCATCAGAAAGTGGGTTGTGGATGCTGGTATGTGGTTCATCTCCCAACTTGGGGGCCAATTGAAGACCATCAGTGGGTTGTGAAGCCTTGATTATGGATAGAGTATGTGAATAGAGCTCATGGAGTGCCTTGAGGGTCATGGTGGAGCTCAGTCAAGTCATAATGCTAAGTGCAAGCAGTCACAGTTGAAGTTGTAGCAGTTAGGGTTTTCATCAGGTCAACCCTAAGTCAACTGTGCATTTGAGGGAGCTCAAAGCTCAACTCTAAGTCATGGTGATCATGGGATGTTGTGTTGAGGCATTTGAGATGTTATTCCAAGATCAATCAAGAAGAATCCAAGGTGTGAGGAGTTGCTAAATTAGGGTTCTCAGTGTAAAATCCCCTGTTTAGTTCCTAACTTCAAGACCACCTAGCTCAAGATTGTGATATTCATCTCATCTTGGAAACCACATGAATGTTTTAGAGCATATTCATACCTTTAATTTGAGTACTAGAAGTCCTCCAGTGGATTTGTAGAACTCAAGTTATAAGCTTTGCAAGGCAGGGGTATTTTGGGAAACTTTGATTATAGGTCATAAGATTACAGGTCAAGTTCACCACTTTGCATAACTCAAATGTGATTTTTTCCAACATGAAAGTTGCTCCAAATGGGTACATTTGGTCAACTAAACCTCAAGTTATCAATGGGCTAGCTTGTAGTTGAAGATTGGTGAAGGAGATTTTGGTAAAAGCATGTGAAAATCCAAGTTTGTGATCGTGCCAAAATTTAATCAAATATGGTCATATTTGTGCTTATTTTTAATGGAAAACACATTATAAGAACATTGGTGACAAAATCAATTGCAATTGAGACATGTTTTATGGGGTATTTCAAGCTTTCTTCATGTTTAAGCAACACAATGGATCATAGCCATTAAGATCCAAACAAGGGGAATTTGTGAGCCCTTGATCTTCCTTACATTACCAAGAATGGAATTGAATCCAAAACAAGGAAACTCAACCATGAATTGAGGCATTTCCATGGGCTTCCATAATTGAAAATCCAAAAATCCAATTGAGTGGTTAAGCCACAATTGGGCCCCCATTTCATAGCAAACACATTCTATAAGTATCATACATGAAATCCATGATTTTTTTAGATGATTTTGGTGAGGAAACAGGCTGTTGCAAGTTGATCAAAGATAGTGCAAAGTTGATTTTCGAATTTTCCATTCCACTCCAATTCAAGGCATCTCAAGTATTCAAACACCTTCAGCAACAATCCTTGAGTGATTCTGAGCAAATTTCTTGAAGAATTCGTGGTTGAGTGAGCATCACCATCACCATTTTCAGAGGTATTTACATTTCATCATAACTCACTATTTAGGAGTCTTTAAGATGCCATTTTCACATTTTTGGAACCCCCTTGAGGAGTAGTTTGTTTCTGGTACAATTTGAGGGCTGTTTGAGCAAGGTTATGGTTCTTGGATATTTCTTGGACGCGTATGGTTTTGATGATTTAGTGGATAAAAGTGGAATTAAATATCATATTTGCAATCTACGTGAAAAATGGAGTGGGTTTGGTTCAAGAATTTTGGATTTTGGTTAAATATTGAGGGAGTTAGGGTTGCGTCCAATTGGAAGGGATGACCGGAACTAAGTTCGGCCACCGTGCGTGGTGTCTCTGAGCTTTCCCTCTCTTTCCATTTCAAATGAAGAAGATAAAGCAGCAGCCGTTGGATGCGTTTGGACTCATTGACTAAGTCTCTTCATCGTGCGCGCGAGATTGCTTCTCAAGTCCTTTGACTATTGACCAGTGACGTGTCACAACCTTGAACACATGATCAACTTACTTTTGGAATTGACATTCAGGATTAAGACCCATGGTGGGTCTAGTTTGACTGAAGAGCATGTGATCAGCCAGAATTGCCAAAAAGCGTGTGGGCCTGTTATTTTATTTTCTATTCCCACCCCCTTTGACAAACCCATTGGATTTTGCATTGCCTTGTTTTGCTATTCCACACGCAAGTTTGTTTATTTTCATTTGTTTTTTTCATTTTCCTCATGCTATGCTCGCTTACTTTTATTCATGAAAAATGGAAAAAATGCATATTAATTTCTGATCTTTTTACAGAATAATCTTGGACACGATTAGGAATTTTAGAAATTGGAATTTTATTTTTGGGATTTATTTTCATTTTGTTCTGGTTTTTAGGCACGAGATGCGATATCTCGGTGAGCAACCTTCCCCCATCCGTAACCCGTAGTTAGGCGAACTACGTTGACTCTGATTTCTCATTCCAGACGGGAATACGTAGGCATAGAACTGTTGTGTTCTGCCGAGTCATTTTCTTTTCTTTTCAGACCAGACTTTTAGCGTAGATAGTTAAATCAACCCGTCAGATAAACACGACAAGTGTGGATTCCATCGAGTACGATGGACGTGAGGGGTGCTAATACCTTCCCCTTGCGTAACCGACTCCCGAACCCAGACATTGGTTGTGATGACCTTGTCTTATACCTTTTCGTCAGGTTTTTCCGATCGTTTCCTTTCCCTTTTTGTGGGATAAATAATGAAAGGTGGCGACTCTTCTGTTTTGCCGACACCTTATTTTCGCGGTAGCGACAGCACACAGTTGTGAGAATTGTCTCAGGAGGACAATGAATCCTTCAGAGGATATGCGCAGAGATGGAGAGAACTCGCTACTCGTGTTCAACCCACGCTTCTGGACCGAGAGTTGGTTGATATATTCCTGGGTACCTTGAAAGGCCATTACTTTGACAAGTTGATCAGTGGTAGAGCGTCAAACTTTGCTGATGTAGTGATAGCAGGAGAACACGTTGAGAGCGGAATCAAGAGCGGAAAGATTCGAGATATCCCTGATACTTCAGTTTATGAAGATGAATCAATTGTCAGTTCTCAAGAAGAATGGGAGAAAGAAAGTGATGTCATCCCAGAATCTCCAGTATCTCAGATTCAGTGTTCAGATACTTCGAGTGTTCAGAGCCAGCAACCTGTTAGGTCTGTATGTCAGATATCTGCTCCCCTCCAGAGTCAACAGTCATATCGTCGTCAACCGCGTCAACATGCCAGACGAAGGCCGAGGAAGCCAGAGAGGCATTTTGCTCAGTTACCGGTATTGTACAATCAGGTATTGCCGGATTTGATCAGAAGTGGATTGGTTGTTCCGAAGAAGATTAATCCAGAAATTCCGCCGTATCCGCCAGGATTCGACGTCAACGCCCGCTGTGAGTACCATGATGGGGCACATGGGCATTCAACTGAAGACTGCAAGGTGCTTCGAAGCCAGGTTCAGACTCTGTTGGATTCTAACAGGATCTCAATCACGCCTCAGGGTGTTCAGATTAACGATCTTCCTTCGTCCAGTCGAGTGGGTGTATCAGTTCAGGTTATGGAAGAGTTCACTGAGAGCAGATGTTCAGAAGAGTATCAGGATGACTTCGACGATCAATTCTGAATATGGCTAGCTCAGCAGCAAATCAAGTTCGAAAAGCCCGGTTCCCAGAAGCCGACAACATGTGTTTTATCATGTCATTTCTTTGCATTTGTAGTTTCTTTCCTGTTAAAGCGCAAATTGCATTCGTAAAGCTTGTATTGTTTTCAATTGATATTGATAATGAAATGAATATGCATGTTTTGATTTAATCCATTCATGTTCACTCAATGTTTGAACTGATGTCAAACGCTTGTTTAAGTGGAATTCGGGGAGGATGACGAAATCCAATGATGCGTAAGCTTCCGATGCTATGCTTTTGAACAAAAAACTTGTTGATGACGTACAGGCATTGTTTCAATCCACAAACACCGGAGATATAAGGAAGATAATCCCTTGTTAACCCCTTTGAGCCTAGTTGTAGGAGTTTCTTTCTGAAGATGGAAAACCCTCAATCTTAACCCGGGGCAGGGTAGGTGTCAGTTAATTTGACCAAGCGTTCAAATTACAAAAGGAGCGTCCGTTCGAGGATCAATCACACCGCTATAGGTCGTACCTAAAAAACCATGATGGTTAAACCTGGCCGATCAGGAGTGAAACAGACACAATCTCTTTAACAAGTCATACGAGCCGATGCCATACGATTTGTTTAAAAAAAGAGAGAAAGAAAAGAATCAAAAGAAAAAGCCCGCTAAGTCGAATCTTGAAAGCAAGTGACTTAGGCAAGAATTAGGGCATCCCGCTGGACTTCAAAATCGAAAAAACAAGAAAGCGAAAAGGATTACGAAAGAAAAATCCTCGAGAAAGAACGAAATTGTGTGGCTACCGGTGCCCAAACAAAGACAAAAAGCGAGTGACTGTCACTCCGAAAACTTGTGGTTTCCTGAACCGACACTCCTATCATATAGCCTTTGAAAGGTGAATGCTAAGGTCGAATTAGCTGAACGTAGGATGGGAGAACATCACGGAGAATGGGTAGGTTAAAATGAATTTTGAGCCTTTATCCTTTCTTTCTTAAACCGTGAACCTGACCACGTTACAACATGGAAAAGTCCTAATTGAAATAGGTTTGTCTTGAAAGCATACTTCGGTAAAGATCGCATCGGAACTGACTCCTTGAAAGGATTCCCTTTACAGCGTTGTATTAATGTTGCATTGACATGTTGACGAATGATTTCATACACTTTATATCACAAATTTTTTTTCCAGTGAACAGGAATGGATTTTGAAAACTGCCATATGCATTGTATTTGATATGTCTTTTATGCATAACAACTTGTTTTACTAGCAAGTAAGCGCTTGACAGCAGGAAAGTTGCCACGATGGAAAGATTTGATCAGGACAGAAGGCCGAATGCCAGTATACTCTGGTGAACCGGGGCAAGCTATGTCAAATGATCACAGTATGGGATTCAGCCATCCAGAATTCAGTTAATCTGAAGCAGTCAGGTCGAGATTCTGTGAATCTCTCGAGGACAACCAGGGTATTTCCTCACAGATTAGCCAATCAGAGGCAAAGTCGTCGCAAGACAGGGGCAGATCACCCTAAGAGCGAAGAAGTTATTGCTTGCCCATGAGGCAATTAATACGAAGCACCTCTTCGAGGTTCAAGATGCTGAGGCAGATCCGGGTGCAGAGATTACAGATTTCCTTTCAAGGAACATCCCCACAGAGATCCCACAGGCTGGGGCAAAAACTAAAAGCGAAGGAGCCGTTCCTCTTTGTATTGGCAGAGATTGTCAGAAGTTGTTGAGATTCTGGGGCAAGCCATCGTGAGTTCGTTTCATGGCATGTTTTTCCAAGCAGGATGATTCCTTCTTCCCCGGCAGGTTCAGTTGTGTTTCCGCACAGAGTCTGAACAGGGGGCTATGAGCATTGATGTGTCTCCCCGAACGGAGGTAGATTCTCCCCAACCAGATGTATCCTAGGAAGGATCATCATATCCCTAGCTGAGTCATGCGCAGAAATGCATACTCATTCCCAGCAGTGGGTCAACAGGAAGTTTTCTCATAGAAGACTATCCGCAAGTGCTTAGCTCTCGATAGTTTAGACTAAAGTCTTCGGCGAAGTTGTTTGTTCAAGATGATTCTTGAAGTCCTCAGCGAAGTTGTTTTCCCAAGATGACTCTTGAAAGCCTCAGCATAGTTGTTTGTTCAAGATGATTCTTGAAGTCGCCAGAGTTGTTTTCTCAAGATGATTCTTAGAGTCTCCGGAAAAGTTGTTTGTTCAGGAAGATTCTTGAATTCCTCAGCAGAGTTTGTTCGTCCAGGATGATTCCTGAATCCCCGAAGCAGAGTTACTTGATAGTTCTCCCGAATCCCCAGCGAAGTCGGTCTCACCTTTCCAACATTTATTTTGCTGGAATAATTCTGTGATACCCAGTTATCCCCAGCGGAGTTGGCTTCACCTTTCCAGCATTTATTTTGCTGGAATGGTCATTCTATGTACAGCTTTTCTCCGGTAGCCCGAGCCTGCATTTGCATCTTTGCATATGTTATCATATCTGCATCATATTTGCATTTCATCCTCAAACGTGTAATATTTCCATCGTATGGAGCATTACGCTATAGAAAAATTCAAACATACGCATATGCATACGAAGCATAAGCCAGTTTGTTATCAGCCTTTCGTGGTAACGTGAATCACCCTGCGGTCGATATAGGGGCATTTATTCAGCAGTTGTGTTCAGGCAGCTCATCAGCTTACTTTCTCTCGGGTTTCAGATCATACAACGGTATGTTTTGTCCAGCAGTCCTCTGATGATGACATCCCCTAGTAGAGTTCCTTTTTCCATTAGTCCTTTGATCTCGACCGATTCTTTTACCGTTAATCTCTATTAACGATGTGTATCTCCGAGCAGATTCTCTTTCTGTTAATCTCTATTAACGATGTGTTTCCCTAACAAGTCTTCTTACCGTCTATCCTTGGACGATGCGAGTTGTGAGTACGATCTTCTGTTTGTTCAGCACTCAATGATTTGGATTTTGGATATTATTTTCTCTCCGTCTATCCTTGGACGATGCGAGATTTCAAGACGAATTTCAGATATGGTTTACTCTCTGTCTATCCTTAGACGATGTGAGTGTCGGATATGGTTTTCTTTCAGGGTTTATTGGATGAGATGTTGTTCTAAGAAGGTTTTTGTGCCGTCAATTCCTATTGATGCCGCGGCTCTCTGAAGAATGTTTGATTTCCTTGTTGTCAATTCCTATTGACGATATGGCTATTTGAAGATGGTTCTCTTTCTATCGATTCATATTGACGATGTGGCCCTTTGAATATATTTTCTTTCATCGATTCTTATGAACGAAAGATTCGGAAGTTTGCTGAATAGTTGTGAAGTTCGTTGACGTAATCATTGATTTGATCTTTCTTTTCGTCAATTCTTATTGACGATGTGGTTCTTCGAATAAGTTCTTCTTCCCGTCTTTCTTTAGACGATGTGAGTATCAGATTTGTTCCTGTTTACCCTCAGATGATATGAGCGTGGTGGCCTTCTTTCTGTCTACTTTTAGACGACGTGAGTATTGGATGTCTACCCTCATATGATATGAGCGTGGTGGCTTTCTTTCTGTCTATCCTTAGACGACGTGAACGTATGGTGACTTCTCGTCTATCCTTAGACGATATGAGTATTGTTTCTTTATGACGAAAGGAAAGGATCAAGTGCATGTTGATCCTGTTTTCAGCAGTGACTTCCCGTCTACTTTTAGACGACGTGAGTATTGTTTCTTTCTGACGAAAGGAAAGGATCAAGTGCATGTTGATCCTGTTTTCAGCAGTGACTTCCCGTCTACTTTTAAACGACGTGAGTATTGTTTCTTTCTGACGAAAGGAAAAGATCAAGTGCGTGTTGATCTTGTTTTCAGCAGTGACTTCCCGTCTACTTTTAGACGACGTGAGTATTTTTTCTTTCTGACGAAAGGAAAGGATCAAGTGCGTGTTGATCCTGTTTTCAGTAGTGACTTCTCGTCTACTTTTAGACGACGTGAGTATTATTTCTCTTTCTGACAAAGTGAGAGGATCAAGTGCATGTTGATCCGGCCTGCGGGTTCGATGTCTGTGGCGTTACACAGATGATCGATGATGAGGTCAGGTGTTTTGTATCTGATGAGCAGTCAATTTGTTGCCGTGCAACTGTATTCAGTTTTCAGAGATCTCGTTCCCAACCAGTTTTGCAGTTTATTTCTGTAGGTTGGCAAATCACCTGTTACCGTGTAACCAGTGATCCCTTGATGACTCGAGGACGTAGATGATCATCCTAACAGAGATTTGGAGTTAATCATCCACCAGTGAGTTGTCGTGCAACTATCAATATCAGCTATCCTTCACCAGTTACCGTGTAACCGGTGATTCCTTGATGATTTAGAGACACAGTGATATCAGATATGTCAGATCATTAATTCTCCAGCAAGTTGTCGTGCAACTGTTATTTCCGTTTCCAAAGATTGTCTGCCCATCAGAGTACCGTTTACTTCTGCAGGTTGGCAAATTTTCGGGTTTCTTTGGTATTCAACCGTCTTCCACCTTTGAATGTCTGAAAGTCGTTGGCTTCTCAACCCTTCAGGTCCAAGCCGTTTGAATAGGGGCAGTTGTTGCACCCCAAAATTTGACCAACCGTTTCTCGCAATTTGGCTTATGTTTCATTTCATTTTGCATTTTGCATCCGCATATCGCATTCATTGCATTTTTCAGTCAGATTGACTTTATCGGGATTACAGCCTTTTCCTGGCGTTTCAAGCATTTCAGGTCAGTTCGAATACGAGGATTTATTTTTGGAGCGGTACTCCTCCCGGTGTTTTCAGCTTTTGCTGTTGTTTTTTAGGATATTTCAGTGTCCGGTTTTTACCGTTTATTTCGCTATATTCTCGCATCTTTTTTTAATCGATTTAATTGATTTTCATCGGATTTTCTAGAATTTTTCCCTTATTTTTTAACTTTAGAAAATAGATTTTAAGTAGTTTCTAGAGGTTAATTGTTTTTTTCTAGATATTAATTGAGTTGTTTAGAAATTAATAGGTTTATTTTCTAGATTTTAAATTCTTTTTTAGATTTAATTCTTTTTAGAAATTAATAAATTTTATTTCTTTTTTAGAAATTAATAGGTTTTAAATTCTTGTTAGATTTAATTCTTTAGGTATTATATAGATCTTAATTGATTTAGATAATTAGGATTAATGAATTAGAATGTCATTAGTTTAGTTAATAATCAGTTTAATCATTTCTTTTTCATCAGCTTTGTTAACCATCATTTAGCATTAATTGTTCATCTTAATCATCATTTAATTGAGTCCATTAACTGAGTTTATTAATCATCTTAATTTTAGTCAGTTTTAGTCAATTTGGTGGGTCAGGTGTCCAGTTTTCGCAGGCCCAGCCAGGTCCATGCCACATGTCAGTATATAAGAGCCCCACTCTCTCTCTCTGCATGGACGCCACCTCACTATCTCCCCACTCCCATGCGCTGACACATCACCCCACTCAGCCTCTCTCTTTCCTCCTGATCGCCACGCGTCCCGCCTTCCATCTCCGCATGTGTGCCACACGTCCCACGTCACTCCTTCACTGTCGGCCATGCAAACCGCCGGAAGTCCTTGCCGGAGAAATCATCGTGGTGGTTCACACGGCCAAGATCTCGCCGGAAACTGCAAAACGCTCGCCGTGTTCATCATCTTCCTCATCTTGCTCCAGTGAGTTCATCCAAAACCAAGAACATTCATCAGTTCTTCAACTAACTTTTCCAGAAATCCCCAAACGTGCTCATCATTTTCTTGATTTCTTCATCGTGTTCATCACGATTTTCATCCATGTTCATCAAGTGTTTCTAGAATCTTTCATCCATCTTCAAATCTTCATCGCATATTCATCAATAGCTTTCCAGAAATTCATATTCTTCATCATCTTCTCGAAGCTTTTTCCAAAAATTCGTACAAGTTCATCAACCTTCAAGGTCGCATCATATTCATCACGTTTTATCAAGATCCCTCGTATATCCATCAAGATCTTCAAAGATCTTCGCTCAGCCTTCAACAAGAAACTCCAGATTTCATCGGTTTCCTCTGATACATCTTTGTTTGTGAACGAACAATAGTGAGCCTCGCACAATCTTCAGAAGCTTCCAGAAATCATCGTCGTTCATCCAGATTTCATCGCCATCATCATGATCTTTCCCCAGAACTATTCAAGAACATTCAGAGACTCCAAGAACTCATCGTGATCTACGATCAACCTTCAACCGTTCTCCAGAAGATCTCTGTCACCTTCATCGTGTTCATCATTGCCATGGCATCAGATCTTTGTAGATCTTCAACAAACTTCTTCGCAATCTCCAGACTTAAGAAGCCACTCCTTCAGATTTAGGGATCTTTGACAGGTTTGTGTTGCTTAGCTGGAAGAAGGGGATGAGCGAGATTGGTGAGGTTTTTGTGAAGAGACGGTGGGGAGCGGAGGCTTAGGATGGAGAAAGAGGTTAAGAATGAAGTAACGGCGGCAGAGGCTGAGTGAGGGGAGAAGAACTTAGGGTTTCAGCGTAAGCAGAACGAGAGGGAAGAGGGTGAGATTCGTGGACCTTCTGGGTTGAGTCGTTGGGCTGTAAAGCCCAATTGTCCATTTGGGATCCGTACCCCCGCTATTCTGTTTCCACCTCCCCTTTGCTGTTGGCTTCAATTGGGGGTAGTGGGCCTGAGCCCAACGAATTTTCTGGACTTACACCCTCCGTTTCTATCACGCACTCCCGTTTCCGTTTTTGTGTTTTTCGGGCTCTTGTATTGTGGGCTGGGCCCAATTGTGTTTTTTGCTGCATTACACCCCTGTTTGGCTGCTGTAACCCCTTTCCCTTTATTTTCTTTTGATTTTTGCTTTTGTATTGGATATTGCCTTGTAATAGATTCTAGTTTTATTTTCTATTTTTCTTTAAGGAAATTATAGTTTTATTTTTCCTTTAGAATATTATTACATATTTTTTAGCATAGAATTTATATTCTATTTTTTAAGTTCTATTTTTCTTTTAGAATATTATAGAGTTTTAGATAGAATTTATATTCTATTTTTTGTATGCGATTTCCTTATATTTCTTTAGAGTTTTCTATTAGGAATTTATTGCCTATTTTAGGAGTAGAATGTTATTTTCATTTGTTATTGGATTTCTCTCCTCATTTCTCTTCTGCTATCTGATTTTATTTTGATTTTATTCTGTGCTGGCCGTGTGACATGATTCAATTGGAGAATGATTTTCAATATCATTTCTCTATCTTGTCTTTCACATGGATATCAATACGCTACCTCTTAGAGTTTGATTTCTCATATAAGTCAAATCATGATGGTTTAGCGTTACATTGGTTCTGATTCGAAACGTCATCATCAAGGATCCAGAGAGGAGAAGATTGGAATGGAGCTTGCGCACAATGTCGAGGGCCAATGGAGCCGCTTCGTTCGATAACATCCTTCTCATTCAAGTCTTCATGCAACCGTCGAGTGTTGTGAGCCGTATCGTTAGATACGTAGGAAATGGTGATTGAGGGGTTTCCTCTCAATCGTTTAGAGTGTTTAGTGTAGCACCCTTTGGGTGATATACGACGCACTCGCTCCTACGTCTTAGGTTCTCGCGTGTGTGTCCCGAGTTCCTTCCCGTTTAGGCGTGTTAAGCATGCTTCCTCTTTGTTCTCGCCTCCGCGCGATCGAAACCCTTTTCTATTTCCCCTGTGCAATCGATACCCCGTAATCCGTATTGTGTCGAACTACGTTTGCTCTGATCTCTCGTACCATACGAGAGTATGTAGGCATAGGATTACGATGATCCTAGCGAGCTCCCTTTTCCCCCTTTCCTGTAGTTAGCTGAACTACAACTGCTCTGATTTCTCGTACCAGACGAGAATATGTAGGCATAGGATGCGATATCCTGGCGAGCACACTAACGACTAACTTCTATGTTCTCTCGCTGCCGTGCGATTGAGACTTTCCCGCTGACGACTAATCTTCCCTTTCTCTTGCCCTAGCGCAATCGAGACCAGACCATAGTTCTAAGTCCCGTAGGTTCTCATACCTCTAAACCCGACATACTACGTCCGTTCTACCGCAAACAGGTAATGTCTAAGTCTCCAATGGTCGAGCAGCATACACCTAACTGCTAGAATGCGCACGCTAGTATCGTCAATCCTTTCTCTCACCCCTGCGTGATCGAGAACACCCCGTAACCCGTAGTATCTCAAACTACATAAGCTCTGATCTCTCATATCTGTTGAGAGTACGTAGGCACAATACTGACGTATTGGCGAGCCACCTTCCCCATCTGTTACCCGTAGTTAGCCGAACTACGTTGACTCTGATTTCTCGTTCTCTGACGAGAATACGTAGGCATAGAGCGTGATGCTCTATCGAATCAGTTCTTTCTGTTTAACCTTAGAAGCTGTAGCTAGATTGTTTTTCACCCATAAACAAACCAACAAGTGTGGATCCCATCCAGTACGATGGACGTGAGGGGTGCTAATACCTTCCCCTTGCGTAACCGACTCCTGAACCCAGACATGGTTGCGAAGACCTTGTCTTATACCTTTTCGTCAGGTTTCTCCGATCGTTTCCTTTCCCTTTCTGTGGGATAAATAACGAAAGATGGCGACTCTTCTGTTTTTCTAGCACGTTATTTTCGTGGTAGCGACAACTGTTCCTCATGATGATGTCAATAAGGAAGAAGCTAGGCAGACCCACATCACCATTGTGTATATGGTTGCCAGTGTTCTAAATACTTCCAATCCACCTAACAATGAGAGGTATGATCCTAATCTGAATGATCAAGGTGATGTCACTCACAATGTTGAAACATTGAAAGACACTACACCAGTGGATAAGAACAAGGGTCAAGGTTCTGATAAAATGGATGGTAACATGCAAGGTGACAAAAATGCTGATTTGGTAGACCTTGATGAATACTCTGATAATGATCTAATAGCCAAGATCAATCCTAGCATAGCCAAACGGCTTATGACTAGGAAGGGGAAGAATGTTGTTGCTCAAAGTCCTCCTAAGAAGAAGGCTGTGACAAAAGGTACCCGTGTTAGGCCTACCAAAGCATGGAGCAAAGTGGTTCCACAAAAGAGGAAGGCTAAATCAAGTACGGAATCTGAATCCATCTCAGATGATGATGATGAGGTAACTGACAACCCAGCAAAGAAGAAACCAACCACTAGCAAGCTTGCTGCTAGTGTCCCAGAGGTGCCTATTGACAACATATCATTTCACTATCCATCATGTGTCAATAGATGGAAATATGTATTCCAGAGGAGGCTGGCACTGGAGAGAGAGCTGGATCAAAATGCTCTTAAAAACAAAGAAGTCATGGACTTTATTCAGAATGCGGGCTTGATGAAAACTGTCACTCAATTTCCACCATGCTATGAGATTCTTGTCAAAGAATTCATAGTCAACCTGTTAGGAGAATGTACTGATAGGAAATCTAGTGAGTTTGGAAAGGTATTTGTAAGAAAAAATGTATAAATTTCTCAGCAACCATCATCAACAACTACTTAGGAAGACCAAATGAAGGTCAGAATAAACTAACTGCCTCTGATCACCAAGTGTGTCAAGAAATCACTGCAAACCAGGTCAAGAGCTGGCCATCCAAAGGAAAGTTGGTTGCAAGCAAATTAAGTGTGAAATATGCCATGCTACACAAGATCGGTGCTGCAAATTGAGTGCCCACCAATCATAAGACAACTGTTGCAACCATTCTGGGAGATTCATGTATGTTGTAGGGACAAAAGCTAAATTCAATTATGGGACCTACATTCATGATCAAACCATGAAACATGTTGGTAGCTATAGTGTCAAAGGCCCTATTGCATTCCCTTCACTTATCTGTGGGATCATTGTTGATTAGCATCCCAACATTCTCAAGGAGAGTGACACAGCTTGCAAGAGAGACAACCCTTTATCCTTCCACTACAAGTTGTTTCAGGGAACTTATGTTCCTAACATCAGCTGAGACATCCAAGGGAAAGTCAAAATCAAGAAAAGCTGAAGTGACTGCCATGCTAAAGGAAACTTGTAAGGAGTTGGATGCTAGGAAGAAAACTCTTGAAGCATTTATCAGAACCCTTGAGAAAAATGAAGATGTTGAGTTCACTAATGAGGATAGAAAAAATGATGGGTCAAAAGAGGATGATGGCCAGGCAGCTGATTCAGAAAAAGATGTTGCCAGCTCTAAGAAAAACTCTGGTCAAGAAGAGGACAATGATGAAGATGGCTCCCCAGATGCTGAGGAGGCTAGTGATGAAGAATCTGAGGAGGTCAGCTCCAGTTCTGCCTCTAAGGAGGAAGAATAATGTGGGCTGATAGACTGTAGTGGAGCTCAGACTGCTGGTTTTTGAGCTAATGACATGTGCGGCTGGTTTGAATTTTTTATTTGTGTTAGGCTTATGTTCTTATTGTGACAGCTTGACTTTGTGATGCTCTTCATGAGCAGTTTTTGTTTGTAATGACCCCAAACATGTGTAATGTTACTCATTATGATCTATACTTCTATTAGTTTGATCTTAATTTGTGGCTAAAAAGGGGGAGAAAGTGTTAGATAACAGCAGGTAGTGATAGCAGGTTAGAGATGATGTAGGTGGAAGACTTGGCTGAATTGCTACTACAAGTGTGTTGCATGTATGATAACAGCTGATGCTGTTAGTGATGTGTGAGTTCCTAACGAGTATAGGAATATATGTTAGATATATGTGTGTTCCTTGATGGAACCTAGTAGTATTGTAGCTTCTAGTAGGGTGTGTATCTGCAGGGTATTTGCAGAATGTATGTGGTTGTGCAACACTTCAGGGGGAGTAGCATAGGATATTGTACTTCACAGGTGTTTGTGCACTTCAGGATGTCATCCTGAATGTCATAACATCCAGAGAAAACTGGATGAATATGTGTGATTGTAGGGTGTCTGCAGGTTGTGTACTGATGTGTTGTGCATCAGTTGAGGGGGAGTAACCCAGAATGTTACTCAACATATTGTGACATCTGTAGTACTGACTAACAGATGGTTATGTTGATCCTGAGATCTAACAATATGAATGTGTAGAGAACACTGATAGTGTGTAGCTAGTAGCTTTCCTGCATGTTATGTTAGACTTCTGCTGCTTGTAAACTCGGATATGTTAACAGGGTGTTTTAGCCAAAAAAAAATCCAAAGGGGAGTTTGTAGATGCTTTTGATTGGCTTCGTTTTATGGCAAAACATTAATATATGAGTAAATGTCATAGCTGATGTTAGGACATACATGAAGAGTGTTATGCAGGGAAAGCTAAGAGTAAGTGAAGTTGAATGTCATGACTGAATGTTATGAGATTGATCGTATGACATCAGGGCACACAAGGTTTGTTTTTCTGTTATTAGCTCAGGCTATACTTCATGAAACAATCCAGGAAGCATAGTTATTTTAGGCAACATAACAGGCATTGCTGAGGATAACATAGAAGGCTCCTGACCTAATGATAAGTGCGCAGCTTCATGAAGAAAGGTTTATCTTGGGTAAACCTAAATTCTCTACCAAGGCCCAACACAGGTCTGCTACTATAAATAGCAGAAGGATCATTCCTAATGGGCAGAGACACAGAGGATATAGCTTCTAGTGAGAGATCATAGAGTGTGTTTTGTGAGTGAAGAGTGTTGCTCTTCACGTGTGTCTAGGAATATTCCTTATGTGCCAAGCAATTGTATGTTGTATAATTGTTTTGATTATTGTGTATGAACAGGTGTGTTCATTGTGTCACTCAAAGCTGTTAAGCAAGAGTGTGTGTCCCTTGATCAAAGTTGTGAAGCAAGATCAAGGTGTGTTTGAAGTGTATCTTTATATTGGTTTTGTAATTGTGTATTGATATCACTGAGGTGATTGAGGGGGAGTGAGTGGGAAACTCTGGTCTAGTGGTCTCTAGGCTGAAGTGTCATTGGGTAGGTCTTAAGTGAAGAGTGCAAACTGGGATTCTTTAACTCTGAATTAATTCTACTAATAGTGAATTTCCTCCCTAGCTTGGTAGCCCCCAGATGTAAGTGTGGTTGACACTGAACTGGGTGAACAATTACTTGTGTTATTTACTGCTTTCCATTTACAGCTTATTATTAAGTGCAGTAGTTTATGTTACAGTGGATGTCATAGCATTCGTGATAACATTCATCGTGTGCTTGCCAGAATTTCACATATGGTGACCAAACATCATGTGATCACACACTTAAAAAAGGTATCAAAATCAAGGTGGCAATAAGAATTCATAGTTTTGCGACATGACAAAAGAATTACATGAGTTGAAAATGGTTCAAACATGTCCATATATAAAAATAAAAACAAAGGAAACAACCAAAAAAGTCAAAATGGTTCATGAGAAAACCAAAAAAAAAATGCATACTTCAAACAAGCATAAGTGTCATAAAAATGAATAATTTTGGAAATTTCTTGATACCATAATAAAATAGGAAGCAATATGAACACATAGCAAAAAGAATGGATCAAAAAGTATAAAAATGAGAGCGTTATTATATTTCAAAGTTGTGAAGAAAACAAGTAAAACAAGTCACCAAAAATAAAGGAAATGGTCCTCAATGGGGTTTGAACTCGCTCCCTTGGTTTCAAGTCGAAACCCTTAACCAACTTAGCCATCTGAATGGCTTGTCAAAACAATACGCGTGCTAGAATAAATGTGAAGCAAGTTAAAAAATTCCTAAGGCGCAGAAAAATAGCAAAAAGGTGATCAGCAAGGATCGAACCCTAGACAAGGCATTCACAAGGCAAGGCAAGGTAAGGGTTATGCCACTGGGGTGGCCTGTTTCATCCAGACATAATACGCTTCTAAAACATTATATTTAAAAACAACACTAAAATGGCCAACTCAGCACCATGTCATCTACACCTCAGCTCCACCCACCCTTCTTCTTCCTTCGTCCTCTCTCTCTCTCTCTCTCTCTCTCTCTCTCTCTCTCTCTCTCTCTCTCTCTCTCTCATGACAAGCAACAAACACAAAACTTCAACCACACACAAATCACTCAAAACACCATGAAATTAAAATGTACAAAAACCAATCTTCAAGTTTTTTTTCTAGGAATAAAAATACCATAAAATCAAGGTCTGAAAGCAAACCTAAACTCCACCAAACATGGTCAAACCTCAAAACATCATAATGAACACAAATGAAGAATGTCACATACACAGCTTATGCAATACATGTAAAGATTCAAAATCATAGCAAATGACAAAAGGAACATTTCTCGAACATAAAACAAACAATGATACGTGAGCATGAAGAGTTTGAAGGAGGAGAGAACTACCTCTTGGAGATGGTACAATACCTCTTCAATGATGATTGTAAAGCTGCATACAGATGCTACTCAACCTCCTTTGGTCCTAGAGAGTGATTGTGAGTGGTTGTTTTGCATGGAAAAGCCTTCTTTCTCAAAACCCGATAGTTGAAGTTTTAATGGTGATAAAAATGGAAGATGATGGAGATGAGGTTACAATTCATATTTGAGGGTTGAAATTAGTTATTTATGGTATGTGGTGAAGGTTTGTGGTGTTAGTTGGTGGTTTACACCAAAGGAAATGGTGGTTGAGAAGTTTTTGCACAAACTGAAGTGTTTTTAGTTCTTGCTCGAAGGTACGTTTTTGTTGGTTTCTCTCTAAGTTTTTCTCTTTTTCCTCTTGCGTTGTGTGTCCTCTTGATGTTGTTGTTCTATTTGAGGTTGAAAACTTGTTGAATATCTTCTTGGTCCGAACTTGAGATGGTGCCTGATGGTGATGTTACACTAGCTCCCTAGGGTCAGATACTTGGGACAAAGTGTTGTGTTGTGTTATGGCAGATTGTGCAGCAAGCAAATAAGAGTGAAAGTCCCAAGAATAAGCTGCACAATATAGTTTTGCATCCATTCATGTTTATGTCCTTCATGCCTTTTGCTATGTCATGAAAATAGATACTCAATTTGGGCAAGTTTAGGGATCACGTTCTGCAGGTTTAGTGCACAAGAACGAATATTTGGGGTGTTGCACAAGTTTGTTTTCATCAAGTCAAGAGACTTAGGCATGGTGGAAAAGTGGACATGTTCAAGAGGCTAACTTTGACAAATAATATCTCTCTGGTCTTTGGTACAAATGGTGAGGTTTTAAGCTCTTTGGAAAGTGGGCATGAAGATGAACAAGTTTCATGTTTGAAACTTTTTGAATTGAAGCTTGTAACATGATGAAAATGGACATGAAAAGTAATCCAACAATCTGGCCTAGGGCTTGGCATGCAGGCCTGGTCGTGCCTTGGGCAACTCTTGTCAAGTGTTGGCACCTATGTTCATCACATCATAACTTTTGCCATAGAGCTCCAATGGAAAGGTTCTACATATACTAGGAAAGCTGAGATGGAGGAGAAAAACTTTTATGTTTTACACTTTTGGATTTGAGGCTTGGAAGTAACAAAAAGAGAGCTTGCAAGTTGAGTAAAAACATGACTTGGAAGTGTCTTGGCAACTAGGGCAAGTTGCCTAGCTTGTGCCCAAAATCACCAAACTTTGTGATGCCATAACTTTTCACTCTTTGATCCAATTAAGGACTTATTTATATGCTTAGAAAGCTTATATCAAGAGGAAAAACTTTCATGTTGTAGGAAATTTGATTTGAGTTCAGGAAGTCCACGAGGCCTTGGTTGGAACTTCATGCGAAAATGCTGCCCCAGGTTTTGCCCTACTTTGACCTCCACTTGTCAACATTATAACTTGAGTTCGAAAAATGATCTTAAGGAGTTCTAGTTATCAAAAGAAATATAAGGATACGATCTACAACTTCCATTTTTATGACCAATGCAAATTACACTTGGAACCACCTTGAATTTGGCCTTGAAAACCCTTCCAAATGTTGACTTTATAACTTAGAAAATTTCCACTATGAAAACCCTAATTCTTCAAATCTCTTGATTCTATTGTTCCATCTTGACTTTTGATAATCCAACCATATGAGATCATGTACTAAGGCTTCCAAATCTAAAGTTGACCAAAAAAACTCAAAAGTTAACTTTGGTGATGCCTCAGTTGATTTTTGAATCAGATGAAATCAATGTCTCCCCTTTCCACTTAAAAAACTCTTGACTTGGATTTCTATGGACCAAATGGCCTCTTAAGGACCCATGAAATGTGTGAGGGCCTCCCCAGTTGATTTCCCACTCAACTCATGTTTGATCAAAGCTTACTCCTCTTCTCCACAAAACCCTTTTTTCAACAAAATAAACAAAACAACAAAGCCTGATGATTTGGGTTAGTGATACAAGGATGATTGACCTATGATGCTCATGAAAATGTTAATGAAATCTAAGGGGTAAATTTTGGGGTATGACAATCGTCCTATTATGGGACTGTGTTCCTACGATACCCTTAGTGTGAAGACGAGTACATATCAATATAATTTGACCAAAGTTGAAATGTGTGACCTGAAATGAATAATATTTTGTTGTTTTGTTTTTCATAGGTCTTACTTGCTATGAATCTTCAATAATATTTTTCATGTATGTAGCAAATCGCTTGTGGACAAGCAATGGTTTAAGTGTGGGAGATTTTGATAACACCGAAACACACTGCATATTTGGCTCGACTCGCACATGTTTATTGTCATTTTGCTTTCATTTCTAGTGTTATGCTGGTGTTTTGTTTATACAGGTACCTAATCAAGTGAGAGCCATTATACCAAGAAACGAGACGAATTGGACGAAGAATGGAGAAAAGGGCATATTTTGCACTCACGGCGTCCAGCGTGGCGTTCGCCATAAAGGTAGTCGTGACGTGGTTGATGTGCCCTACGTCCCAATGGGTACAAAGACTGGGTCTACGCATTTTGGGCATGTGGAATTCGCAACAGGGGATATGGCGTTCGCCATCCCTTGTGAAAACAACGCAGTCAAGGCAGTGTGAAAATAGTCATCCCACTTCTGACATTTTCCTCTCACACGAACCCAACAACCTTAACTTCTTTTCCAAGGTCTTATAACACTATAAATACATGTTAGAACTCACTTTTGAGGTCATCCAATCTTAGTACAATTTAAGCCATATATTTTGAAAGCTTTAATTGTTTACGTCAGGGAGTTATTGCGTCGTTCTTATTGAGTTTGGAGCAGTTTATTTTGTAGCAGTTAATTTTGCCAGCATTTATATTACCATTCAAGTTTTCCATCAATTTACTTTGTACCAGATTCAAGTCTCCGTTAGGAGCACGTTTTTATTAATATCAGCATTTATTTAATTCATTTTGTTTATTTACATTATATGCATTCTTGTTATTTTCCTGTCTCACTTTAATTTCGAAGTTTAATTTATCAATTGTGTATCCTGAATTTTATTTGATTTGCATAATATGTCTAATTCCAAGTTTCGATCAAATGCTTTATTATTCACCATGAATATGTTCGTCTAAGATATTAGTGCTGGAATGTGAGGTTCTGGATTCTCACATAACAAGATAATAGGTTATTGATTCTCACGTAACAAAATGAAGAGGTTCTTAATTCTCACAAAACAAGGTAATAAGTTATGGATTCTCACATAGCAAAAATGACAACTTACATATTTTCACGTAAAAAAATGAAGAGGTTTTGGATTCTCACATAACAAGGTAATAGGTTATGGATTCTCATATAACAAAAATGACAAGTTACAAATTGTCACATAACAAAATGAAGAGGTTATGGAATCTCATTGAAGAAGGTAATAGGTTATGGATTCTCATGTACTATTTATGTCCCTAATTATAAGACCCTGTTAAAAAAAATTTCTTGTCCCTTTTTATAAGACCATCTTCAACTTTCAAAGTGCATTAATTATTCTTTTCCAAACATATCCCTAATTATATTACATCTTTTTCTGCACCATATAATAAATACAGTTACATACACATTAACTATTTCTCTCTCATAAGGATAAACTTGTAAAATTATACAAAATAGTCAATAAATTTAATACTCTAATCAACTTTCTTAATTCCCGTATTTTTCTCAATAGTGTCTTATATTTAGGAACGGAGGTAGTAACAAAAATGACAAGTTACAGATTTTCACGTAACAAAATGAAGAGGTTTTGTATGAATTATCCTGTCTTTTTTTATTTATGTATGAATTTTCACCCTCCTTTATCTTTAATGTAACTGAATTTTACTTTGATTTTACATTAATATAAGTTAGCATCACAAAAATATAATTTTTGGACAATGGTATTGTTCTGATATTATTCAGGGAGGATACTAGAGATGCAACTCTGAAATAAATCCCCCTTTGTATTTACCACGTTTTCAAAAACTTGCGGGGGACATTTCGAAGATTCATATCCGAATACACCAAATACTCATACGGAGATGCATCTCCAGACCACAATTTGGTCAAAAATGTGGTAGATCTCAAAATAGCGCATTTTGGTTGTGATTTAGATGCTTCCAAATATGCATCTCTGAACGCTTGAACGGTAGTTTTGAATTTTCAAAGGTGTGGTATACAAATGTAAGGGTGGAAAGAGTATTCTCCTAAAAAATTGATGGGGTGGCTCTTTCCACCCTTATGTTTTCTCCCACATCTCTAAATATGCAAAAATGTCTTTGGTGTGTCTGGAGATGTATCTTTGGACGCACCAAATTCACACAAAACAAAGGTGTTGCAAGTAAGACATCTATATTTTGCTAAAATATTATCCAGTGATACATCTTCAAAAACACACAAATGTTCCTCAAAATGAACGTAGTAGAATAACTTGTGTTGAAATGTTTGTGAAGAAGGTGCGTCTGAAGATGCATCTCTAAATGCTAGAGGATGTTGTAATTTTTCATGATGATGTGTAAAAATGGTGGTGTAGAAAAAGACATAAGGGTGGAAACAACAATCCCAAAATTGATTTACTTGCTACATTCAATTATCAACATACAACTATCCACAACCAAAGTAATCAGCAACTAAAGACATGCAAAATTTGTATTAATAAGAAAATATGTGTCATACCCCAAATTTGTCCTACCTGTACATATAACTCTCATCTGTACATACATCCACTAACCATATCCAGAAAATTCAAAAAATGTGTTGATTCTGCTTGTGGTTTTGTTAGCTCACCAATTCGACGACTCATGTTGGAGGCTATTTTCAGCATATTAAAAAGATCTACAAGTCTTCCAAGGACTTAGGAAATTGAAGTCTTGAAATTAAATACTTCGACCTAAGCAAGCGAAATGGTCTTCGACGGAGATTTAGAAGAAGGGTCGAAGTGAGTTTTTGAAATTCGAATCTTGGAGGGAGTAGTTATATTTTCTTATGACTAAGAAGGACAAGTGGCTCTCATCGGATAAAGGATTGCATGTGGTCTGACACTTGTCAAGAATAGATGGCCTAAGGAGGTTATTAGCGGTTATTAGCAGTTACTATTATTATTATTATAAATAGGAGTCTTAGACATAAAACTTGGTGTGTTGTAATTTACTGTTGTACAAGTCACTCTTAAAATTACTCCAAGTATCCGAGTGTAGAGAAAGAGAGTATTATAGAGAATGTACGTGATGTAAACACACCATCCTTTATCTTTTCAATGAAGTTATTTTGTTTCTTTACTTTTGTCAAGTACTTTTATTTACTTGTTTCATCTTTCCCTCTTGTTCATCATTACTACTTCGATTAAGTCCTTCCCTCCCAAAAAAAACCCTTATCTCTTCTCCCCCTAATAATTCTTCTTCCTTCTTTCTTTTAAACATAGTGGATAATTTATGCCCCCCTTCGTTAAGTTATTTCTTAGTATTGTTGAAACACATTTCTAGATAGGTTCAAATAGAAACACCCTTCAGCACATATCCTAGGATTTCGTATGGTCAATCCTGCAAGTTAGTCAATTTGACACCAAATTGATAGACCAGAGGTTGTTTACCAAAAAACACGGTAAACAAAATGGCACACCCAGTGGGACAGTGCTGAACAAAGAAAGTTTTGAGATCATAAGAATCTAAAAAATATAAGCTTTATCAACTTTTCTTCAAAATACATTGTATGTTACTAAGAAGTGGCAGAATAACCACTACGAACGAAGAAAGTTTAGTAAGACGTAACACTAGGAATATGGCGACGGAACCCGTTCAGCCAAATGGCCAACAAAATGGCTCTAGCGAAGAAACAAGAAACGACGGAGCGTCGACTTCAATACCATCAACGGGAGAGCAAATAGGGCTCCCGGTAAGGCCTGTACCAACACCTTCGATATTAGGGGTTGGGTCGACTGTAATAAGACCCTATACTCAACCAGTATTGGAATATATCAGGCCCCAAGTGTCAAATCCTCAGACACCATTAAAAGGAAGCCCCTTGCCTAGGCAAAATCTTCTTCCTCGATTGGTACAGATGCCCAGGAATCCAACATATGGAATGCCTACAAATGTGATGCAGGGGCTTCAAAATGCTCCCCCCCATCTTTTCAGATAACCCTGTGACTTCTCCGTTGCAAGGATCAGGATCTGGGGTGAACATTGGTCGAAGTTTCCAGAGCCAGAGTCTGGGATATTCGACGCAAGGCCCCAACTTGACCAATACCTCAGTCGCATGCTTGAGGCAACAGATGGATGAGAGCAACATGCAAATGGTTCAGACTTTGTCCAAAACTATGGGTGAGATCTTTCAGCCATTGATCCATAACACCACCCAAACCAACCAACAATTGACGCTGCAGTTGACGCGGTTGGCTGAGTTTATGGGAGTACCCCCTGTACCCAGAAATCAAAACACAATGGCGAACGTCCCTCGACAAGACGTAAGAAACGTAAGGGAAATACACTTAGAAAATCAGGTTAGAGTCGAACCTCCCGTAGTTGAGGCGGTAAGAGAAAACCAAACGAACCAGGTCCATGTTCTAGACGAAGGTAACCAAGGAGTGGTCGTGATAAACCGAAACCAGGATGCAGATCATGTGGTCCAAGAAGTTTGACGCAATAATATAGCCATTGACAACAATCTAGCGGCCATGGTCGAAATGGAGTAAACATTGGTTTTACTCGACCAAACTTTACATCCCCGATAGTAGATTACATCCTTCAAACAGAATTACCCCCTAGGACGAAAGTACCAAAATTTACGAAATTCTCAGGGGATACGACGGAATCTACTGTCGAACATGTGGCTCGATATGTGATCGAAGTCGGGGAAATAGCGAATGATGAGAGCCTTAGGATAAAATACTTCCCAAGTTCCCTCACAAAAAATGCTTTCACTTGGTTCACGATGCTAGCACCTAACACCATATGTAGTTGGGCCCAACTTGAACGCTTGTTTCACGAGCAGTTTTACATGGGCCAAACCAAAATTAGTTTGAAAGAACTAGCTAGCGTAAAACGTAAGTTTTCGGAACCAATCGAGGAATACCTCAATAGGTTTCGATTACTCAAGGCCAGGTGTTTTACGCAAGTGCCGAAACACGAACTGGTCGAAATGGCCGCTGGAGGCCTTGATTATTCCATTCGCAAGAAGTTAGATACCCAATACCTAAGAGATATGGCCCAATTGGCCGATAGAGTTCGACAGCTCGAACGTTTGAAAGACGAGAAAACTAGGCTTAACAAGAGCAAGAAAGTGGCCTTTGTCAAAATTGATGACAATATCGAAAGGGCATGCGAGGATTCTTTGAATCTCGACGAAAATGAAGTAGACCTTGCCAAACATAAACAAGGCCCCCCTTATTCTTGTAAAGTATTAGCACCCCCATAGGGGAAGAGTGTTGTCGAATCAGAAGGGAATGATAGATTCCCAAAGAAGACATATACCTTCGACATCACCAAGTGTGATGAAATTTTCGATCTGTTGGTAAAAGATGGACAAATGATAGTGCCACCTGGCGCTAAATTGCCATCACTAGAGCAACGAAAAAAGAGAGGTTTTTGTAAGTACCATAACTTTATGGGTCATAAAACATCTCAATGTTTTCTTTTCAGGGATCTTGTTCAGAACGCAATCCAGGAGGGACGACTGAAGTTTGGGGAGAAAACCACCAGCCAAATGAAGGTCGACACGGACCCTCTACAGGTGACGGACGCTCACTACACAGAGCCTTTAGAAGCCAACATGATCGAGGTTACTGAAGGCCACAACTTCTCAGAAAGCATGATAGAAGTTACTGATGACTTCGTCAAGAATGCTGTGATGATAAAGGTCATAATGAGCTTTGATCGAGGCAGTGAAGAGGAGATGGATACTACCAACGCCGACGGGGTAGCGGACAATCCAAAATGGGAGATGGTGACCAAGGAGATGGGTGATAACTTCATCGAAATGGACCAGGCTACTGAAGGTTTAGGTCTAAACTTAAAGGGTTTGAATTTTGCCGAGGAGGTTGAGATCAACATGATGGAAGTCACCCGACAAGAAGGTGATGGGGACAGTGAGTCGAACAATCAAGAAGAAATCACTAAGGAGGCATACCCGAAGCAAGAGGAAACAATTGTGGATTTTCTTCATAAATGTCAGGGAAAAGGTTCTAGCATGATGTTATGCCCACGATGCAGCGCAATCTTCGACAAAAAGCTGCCCAGAGGCTTGAGGGAACACGAAGGCTCAAGAAAAGTGGGAGAATGCCTGAGTTCGATAGACGAAGCAGTTTGCTGAAAAGCTCTGAACCCCACATCAGAGGCCCCAAAACAAGGCCTGCTAGTTTCAAACCCGTTGTTGGAAACACCGATGGTAGGTGGACAAAACCCAACGAGGATAAGCGACAAGGCGAACAAAGATGGAAGAATTTCGAAGTGAATAGGGGTTCCTCAGTTACCTATCGAAAAGAATTCCATTCTTCGAAGATGGCCCATGTATCCAAGAATTATAAAGGAAAAAACCTCATGTCTCGATCGCAGTGGAGGCGGGAACAACGGAAAAGAAAAGCTCTTAGAGAAACGGCGTCAAAGGACAAGGTTGAATCTAGTACTAATCTCCCAACAGAGAATCAGAGAGAACCGTCAAAAACGATCAGCAAAACCATGCAACCACCGGTGGGCAGGAAGTTGTTCTCAAACCAGGTTAAAAATCAGAAAGAGATCACTGGGGTCGACGACAAGATGAAGGACAACTTCGACTCAGATTCTGATGATTCGCTAAATTTGTTGGTGAACGTAGTGTCAGTGATGCCGAAAGAATATGACAGATTGTCTGTGATCGAAAACTGCGACACAGACGCAGACTGCGAAATGGCAGCATACAAACCCGTCTGCAATTATGTGATGAACAACGGCTGTGTTGAAGAGAAGAATGCTTTCTTCGAACGGCCCACTGAGGAGATGAGGAACCATTTGAAGCCGCTTTACATTACGGCTAAAGTGGAAAACACCCCAGTTAACAAAATTCTGGTGGACTGTGGCGCAACGGTAAATTTGATGCCACATCTTCTATTAAACAAAATCAGGAAAAGCGATGCCGACACCAAGCCACACAACATGGTCCTGTCCAACTACGAAGGTAAGGTAGGCTTGACCAGGGGAGTAATCCAGGTAGATATCACCGTCGGAACAGTAATGCGGCCAACGGTATTCATGGTTGTAGAAACTACAGCCAATTACAACCTGCTACTTGGACGTGAGTGGATTCATGGCGTGGGGGCAGTGTCATCCTTGATGCATCAAAGGATTGCAATTTGGAGGCCAGACGACATCGTAGAGAATATTGAAGCTGATCAGGGGTACTTTAGGGCGCCCATCAACTATGTCGATCAAAGGCACTTCGACAAACACTTGGCTAGTATAGGTCCTTGTGGACCAGCAGACTTCGATTTCAAGCCAGACGACGAAGTCTTTGGCTCGTTATACTTACATCCTGTAGACGGTTTCCGTTGGGACAGAGAAGTGCCAGGAGAAAGGCTTTCATACCTTGGAACCTTGCCGGTGGACCCCATGGGATGGGGGAGTGATTTCAGTAATAATGACTGAAGCCAATGCGCTTCGAAGGATTTCAGCTTATGTGGCCGAAACTAGACTACAAACGGCCCTAGAGGCTGTTAGAAGCAAAATGGCCACAGAGGCCAATAAAGAAATTCTTCAGAGAAGCTACAAGGAAGGCTTCGACATGGAACTATCTGATGAAACCCATCAAGAAAACGAAAGGCTTGATGCTATCTATGACGATGAGCCTTTGGGTTTCGAGAAAGATCCCTTAGCAGAGGATGCCAAAATGCTTGCGCAAGACCCGCTAGAGGAAGTGGACTTAGGAGACGGCATTATAAAAAGGCCCACTTACATTAGTGCCAACCTCGACACTCGATTCAAAGGGGAAGTCATCCAGCTTTTGCGAGAATACAGAGACTGTTTTGTCTGGGATTATGATGAAATGCCAGGATTGAAAAGAGAGTTGGTGGAACATAGACTGCCGATCAAGCCTGGCAAGAAACCAGTCAAACAGAGCCCAAGGCGTTTTGCTCCAGAGGTTTTGTCAAAAATAAAAGCGGAAATCGAAAGACTTTTGCGGTGCAAATTCATTCGCACAACCAGGTATGTCGAATGGCTTGCTAATGTTGTGCCAGTTATTAAGAAAAATGGTTCCTTGAGAGTCTGCATAGACTTTAGGGACTTAAACTCAGCAACTCCTAAGGATGAGTATTCGATGCCAGTGGCAGAAATGCTAGTCGATTCAGCCGCCGGCCACGAATATCTTAGTATGTTAGATAGTTATTCTGGATATAACCAAATCTTCATTGTCGAGGATGATGTTCCCAAAACAGCGTTTCGTTGTCCAGGGGCCATAGGCACCTACGAATGGGTAGTAATGCCTTTTGGCCTGAAAAACGCTGGGGCACCGTACCAACGAGCAATGAATTCAATCTTCCATGACTATATAGAATCGTTTATGCAGATATATATTGACGACATTGTGGTTAAATTCGTATCAGGCAAAGATCATATAGATCATCTTCGACAATATTTCTTAAGAATGAGGAAGTTTGTCCTCAAAATGAATCCTTTAAAGTGTGCGTTTTTTGTGCAGGCAGGCGACTTCTTGGGTTTCGTAGTCCACAAAAAGGGCATCGAAATAAACCAAAACAAGACGAAGGCCATTATGGAGTCCAAGGAGCCATCAAATAAAAAGGAATTACAATCCTTGTTGGGCAAGATTAATTTCTTAAGAAGGTTCATATCGAACCTAAGCGGCAAAACCCAAGCTTTCTCGTCGTTGCTTCGATTCACCAAAGAAGGGTATGAGTGGAGGAAGGAACAACAAGAATCTTTCGACAAAATTAAAAGTTATTTGACCAATCCTCCAATTCTCTCTCCACCTTGTCGGCACAAAAGCATGAGGTTGTACATAGCTGCGTCACACAAAACCCTGGGAAGCATGTTAGCTCAAGAGGATGAAGACGGGACAGAGAGAGCCATTTACTACCTTAGTAGGGTCCTAAATGATGCAGAGACTAGATATAGTGAAGTAGAAAAGCTATGTCTATGTTTGTATTTCTCATGTACAAAATTAAAGCAATATATAAAGCCTGTCAATGTTTGTGTCTCTTTGCATTTTGATGTTATAAAGCATATGTTGTCCAAACCTATTTTGCATAGTCGAATAGGTAAATGGGCATTAGCGTTAACGGAATTTTCCTTAATATATAAACCATTGAAATCAATTAAAGGGCAAATAGTGGCAGACTTCATCGTCGACCACTTCGTAGATACAAACGCTCTAAATATGGTCGAACTAGAACCTTGGAAGTTGTACTTCGATGGTTCCAGCCATAAGAAGGGAACCGGCATAGGCATGCTGATTATTTCTCCTGATAAAAGTCCAACACAATTCAAGTATAAAATAAGTGAGCCATGCTCTAACAATGAGGCGGAGTACGAGGCCTTGATAGCTGGACTTGAAATTCTGTTGGAATTGGGGGCAACTAGAGTCGAAATAATGGGAGACTCAGAGTTAGTCATAAAACAATTGACAAAGGAATACAAATGTGTCAAAGAAAGCCTCATTGTGTACTTCGTAGTAGCAAATAGGCTATTAAAGAAATTCGAAGAGACTACTATTCGACATATACCACGAATACGAAATTAGGTGGCCAACGATTTGGCCCAAATAGCATCAGGATATAAGATGTCCTGCGAAGACCTGCGAGAAGTAATCCAAGTCAGAAGCAAGGTAGCAGTTGTGGTATTGCGGCCATCAGATTTAAGGGCTGCAAAGTTTGGATTCGCCGATGAAGAAACCTTCGAGATCTTTACAATCGAATCGATGTCGGATGGGGACTAGAGAAAACCGTTGGTCGAATACCTCCAAAATCCTTTGAGCACCACAAAGAGAAGAATAAAATACCAAGCACTAAGCTACGTCCTTATAGGAAACGAATTATTCAAAAGAGCTCCGGAGGGAGTTTTGCTTAAATGTCTAAGTGAATCTGAGGCGTATCTAGCACTATCATCAGTTCATAGTGGAGCATGCGGGGCACATCAGGTAGGCCAAAAGATGAAATGGCTACTATTTCGCCAAGGTCTATATTGGCCTACAATGCTAAAAGATTGCATCGAAATCGCCAAAGGCTGCCAGGAGTGCCAAATACATGCTGGTATACAACATGTTCCAGCAAGTGAGTTACACTCCATAATTAAGCCATGGCCATTCAGAGGATGGGCTTTGGACCTAATAGGAGAAATACGACCCGCGTCCTCGAAAAACCAGAAATTCATCTTGGTGGGGATAGACTATTTTACCAAATGGGTCGAGGCGGTACCCCTGCCAAAAGTAGACCAAGAAGATGTGATTGAATTTATTCAAAAACACATTATCTTTAGATTTGGTTTGCCAGAAACGATAACAACAGATCAAGGATCAGTCTTTACCGGTCGAAAAATGCAAGAGTTTGCCAGAGAAATGGGATTCAAACTCCTTACGTCGACCCCTTACTACGCCCAGGCCAATGGCCAGGTCGAGGCAGCGAATAAGGTAGTAATTGGAATGATAAAGAAGCAAGTAGGGGGTAAGCCAAAAAACTGGCATAAAACCTTGGACCAGGTCCTATGGGCATGTCGAACATCCCCCAAAGAAGCCACCAACACTACACCTTATCGACTGACTTTTGGCCATGATGCAGTATTACCAGTCGAAATTCTTGTGCAGTCAGCCAGGATTCAGAGGCATCACGAAATTCCCCGTGAGATCTATTGGGACATGATGCTCGACGAGTTAGCGGATTTAGACGAAGAAAGGTTAAGAGCGTTGGAGCTTTTAAGAAGACAGAAGAAAAGAGTAGAGAAATCCTATAACAAAAGAGTCAAAGCAAAGACCTTTTTGATTGGAGATTTAGTTTGGAGGGTAATCCTGCCGATGGATCGAAAGGTCAGGACACTAGGCAAATGGTCCCCGAAATGGGAAGGACCGTTTCAAATCTCAAAAGTCTTCTTGAATGGGGCATACGAAGTCGAGGAACTTAGCAATGATAAACGAATCTTGAAAGTAAACGGTAAGTATTTGAAAAAATGCAAACCAACTCTGCAAGAGGTAAACATTTCGACAGAGTAATATAAAACTAAATAGCAGGGCCATAAATGACATCAACAAAATGCGCCAAAAATGGCTTAGTCCTTACGAGTACAACAATACAGACATGGCTTACAAAGGCCAGAAAATAAATATTAAACATTCTAGAAATCTAAAAAGGAAGGTTGGACTTCATCTTGACATAGTTTGCTTTCTGGGCATTGAGACGACTCTGGCAAGAGGCTTTGTCGTTTTTCAGTTGCGCAATATCAGCCTCAAGTTGTCGAGCCTCCTCGGCAAAAAGGGCGGCATGATCAAGCTCTGTCGACAAGGAAGAATCATCGAAGGAAGACAGTTCAGCATTCCTCTTCTGAGCTTTATCTATCTTACTGCGAAGTTTTCTGATCTTACGCTCCCAGCAAGCGATGTTCGTTTCATTCTCAGTAATCTCTTGTTGGTTCTTGGCCTTTTGCTCCTCCAGCATTGCAATTTTGTCTTCACAATCCGCAACGGCAGACCAAGCAGCAGCCTCAGTACCTGACTTTTCAGATATATCCTTGTCGAACTGAGGCAAGAGCCCAAAGTCAGTATGAACCTGGTCGATCAACTTCCCAACTTCTTGGATTACGGTCGCAGCCTCAGCAGAGATTGATTGAAGGTCCACTTGCTGTAGGAGAGTTTTCAAAGAAAGGTAGTGAACTGGACCCATTTGCAAAAGAGAAAAGAGGTCCCCTTTGAAAATCTTGTCCTTTACTTTCTCAAGAGCACTGTTGATTGGAGTTGAAGTCGGACCTTCAGAGGTCGAAGTACTTTGGGATCTGCCTGAGGAACTATTTCGCCTACGAAGGAGGAGTTAGATGTATTGACGACGGTCAGACACTTTTAGAGCCTCAAGTTCTGCTGCAGTAAGATCTGTTGCACTTTTGGCAGGCATCGTTTCTACTTTTGTGGAGATGTTGGCAGGGGCAATTGGAGTTGTCTCAACAGGTTTTGCCTGCGAGATAGGAGGATTCTCGACAGTAGTCTCTTTAATTGGGGCAGCGTTGGTGGTATCCTTGTCCTCGTCTTCTTCGACGTCTTCTTCACTAGACTCTTCCAATTCAGATTGACGCATGGCTCCATCTGTCGTACCCCTATCCTCCACAGGTTTATCATCAACCTCCATTGTGGTTCCCTGAGGTGAACCATCAGTAGGATTTATGCCCTCATCCAAGAAGTTCGCTTCCTCACCTGCTTCGATGGGATTCTGGGAATTGTTCCCCTCGTCATGATCGGACCCGTCGGTCTGAGATTGTTGGGTGACAGTCTTTAAAGGAGAAAGCAGGGGAACCACAGGGATCTCAGGTTTATTGATTTGCCCAAGATAACTCACACCTGAACCTACGTCTGAAGAAGGACGATAGGTGGGCTCACCTCGACTATTCAAAGGATAGGCCTCGAGAAGAGATGTAGTCGGGATGTTTTCCGTCATCACAACGTCAGGCTGAAAAAGAGAGAATCTAAACATGAAAAAAAGAGTCCAAAAGTAGTTTGAGATTCAGACAGAAAGTAGTCGAAGATAAGAGTTAGACCTTCGGGCCTTCATCAGCCGGACTGGAATTGTCGCTTTCAACAGCAGCAGTTTGAGGAATTGGGGTACCTCCGACAGAAGCCTTACCAAGGTCTACACGTTGAGCTTGTGATTCAGGGATTTGAGCCGATGGAGGATCGGAGTCAGTAGTGTCGAGACCGCGGACAACCTTTCGCCGCCTTTTCATTGGAACCTCCTCTCGAGGGGAACCATCTTCATCTTCTGAGTCAATGATGACTAGGTTGGCGCCTCTCTTTATTTTTCTCTGAGGGGTGGGGGGTTTCCGGCTTACCTAAAAAGCATTGGGAAAGTGTTAGGCTTTCTAAACCCGGAATGTTGAAAAGATTAAGATGGTGCATTGACATTACCTTTTGACCCTCGACGGAACTGTCAGTCTTCACCGAGACGGCGGTCTTTTTTGGAACAGCTGCAAAAGACAAATGACAGCGCCACCCGTTAGTAATGATAAAGCGTTGTTTTAAAGGTTTAAAACGAAGGGGAATCGACCTTCGAGAATGTCAGATTCGATGCGAACATCTTCGATATTAATATGAAGGTGCCCTTTGAAAGTATCGACGATATGCTTAGTCGGAACCACCTGCTATGCTTTAGGCTTCGACTGCTATCTGAGGAATTTTATAGGATCCTCACAGATGAACCAATCTGGGAATGGAGGGGCAAGGGCCACTCCAAAATCATCATATGGCAATCGAGGAACCTTAGGGGGAAATAATTTGAAAGCCATCTCATACCATTTCTCACGGGGGATGGAAGAAGGAATTTTTAAATTCTCCATCTTTTTTAGAAATTTTTCCCTCAGAGTGACAGCAGCCTCGCGGACGGTTCGACTAATATCATCCGGTCGATAAGCGGTTTCAAAGTATTTTTGGAAGGCTTGTATCTCCTTTATGTGAGTAGACCTACCTTTCTTGGTTTTTTCCTGCACATCAACGAAAGCTTGATCAATCATTCGAGAAAGACTGGCAGCATCAAGAAATTCAGAAGAATAATGTCTGGACCACCAGTTATAAAATTCTGGGAAACAGAAATAAGAAGGTTCAAAATAAAGTGGGGTAAGTGAAGATTTATGGGCATGACGCGCCAATTGGGTCGAGCATTCGATGGGGTTAACGATGTGGTGTGAAAGCAGAACGTGGGATTTCTTCTCGTATAAACACCTAGGTAGGGTTTGGATAAGTCCAAACTGCCTCGACACAAGATTTGGTTGGTAAGCTATCAGGGAAGCTTGTCCTCTTGTCATATTGAGTTTGTGGACAAATAGTCGAGGTGTGAGGAATCACTCCCAAATCAGCTTTGATTCCTCTTCTTGTTTCTTGAGCAAAGCTGGGAAAGGCCTGATGAACCATTCATGGCCACGTTTCCGTTCTGCGAAGGGAGCCATCCCAGGTGTGAAGACATGTCGCTTTGCAAACATCTGGACGAAGCCTGAGAAGTTGGCTTGAAGTGTTTGCCCCTCTTCGTTGGGGGTAAGCTGAACTAAGCGGGGCCATTCGACTTGTCTTCCAGAAATCGAAGGAGAACCTTCATCAACTTCACCTTTATTTGGTAGGCTGCCTCCAAAAGTGGCGTTTAACCACAATTGAGGTAACCAAAACGGTCCCGACATTACTAAATTGCCGTTATTCTCAAGGTCTTTCAGTTTGCCGGCACTTTCGCTTAAGGCTTCGTATAGACTTGCAAGGATCATTTTGCTCAAACATATGTCTCTCTTGGCATGTAGTTGGTTCGCCAGTGTTAAGTATTTTCGCGCCACCTGCAAGGATTTAGTACAGAAAATGCAACGAGACAACCACATGGCCAAAAAGGCTATATGTTCCTCGTCTTTAACAGTGGCATTATTTTTGTCATGATAATGGTTGATGAAATGGGTATAAGTATGTTTGATGGTTGAGAAACCGATAGTATCTTGGCTATCAACTTCAGGGTCGTAAGTCAGTCCATGAGGTTTCAGTCCTACAATAGCAGCAATATCAAACAAGGTAGGAGTCATCATCCCACATGGAAGATGAAAAGTGTAGTGTGTGCTATCCCAAAAGAACAGAGACGCAGCCAACATCAGAGGGCAGTAGTTGGGACCTACTTTCGACATCATAATAAGGTCATAGATGCCCATATCCTTCTAGTCTTGAGTTTTTGCTTTCTCTACCTTCTTCAACCAGTTGAGGTAGAGTTCAGAATCCTTGAAATATGGCGTAGTCCTAAACAATCTTGCGCCATCATGGAGATACTTGAGATCCACATTATAAACATTCAAGCTATCTGGATTATCCAAGGGGACCTTTTGGGAGTCTTTTTGCCCTAGGGGTTTGGTTTTTCGATAAGAAGGAAAAAACTCATTCAAAGTGGAATAGTTTAAACCAGAGAGGGATAGAGGCCCGGACATGGCAAGCGGTTTATTCGCGACAGTAACGGGTATGATTACCTGGGATTCGTAGATATGGCGCTTCTCCTCCAGTAGAGGCTCTCGCACGAGTTGCTTATTCTTTACCACCTTCGGTCCACTCAGAGCAGCAAAAGGGGGAAGGGTGGAAGAAGAAGTTTGTTGATGAGACTGGGTTTTCTGTTTCTGGGATCTTAGCTCAGCCATGATGAGTGTTGGAGGAGTGTTCTTGGAAGACAAACGGTGAGAAGAAAAGATGAGGCAATGTTGTAAAAAGGTTTGAAGAAGAAAAAGTAAAAGACGTTCTGAAAATTATTTATAAGTGAAAAAGGGAAATTCAAGAGTTTTTTACAAATGGCTGGGGTTAGTGGGCCACGTGTGTGCTCAGGAGGAGTTAGTAGAGGTGGCAGTTGTAACCTATGCTCTATAGGGGTAATGATGGCTCACGATTTTGGTGATTCCCGAGAAATTTGCCATGATGTTCATGACGTCAGAGATCGTGCATCAAGGGGGTGTAACATTTCCCTTTTGCGTGAGAATGTGGATATATCCTCTCCCATCACCTTTCAGTTTCCTAAACTCGAAGCAGTTGAAGGTGGGTCAACTATCAGGATATAGTCAAAGGTAAACGGCGTCGAATATGGATGCTGTCAAAAAATGTACTTTTTGTAGTGTCGAAAAACTACATTTTTGGGGGGCAATTTGTTAGCTCACCAATTCGACGACTCATGTTGGAGGCTATTTTCAGCATATTAAAAAGATCTACAAGTCTTCCAAGGACTTAGAAAATTGAAGTCTTGAAATTAAATACTTCGACCTAAGCAAGCGAAATGGTCTTCGACCGAGATTTAGAAGAAGGGTCGAAGTGAGTTTTTGAAATTCGAATCTTGGAGGGAGTAGTTATATTTTCTTATGACTAAGAAGGACAAGTGGCTCTCATCGGATAAAGGACTGCATGTGGTCTGACACTTGTCAAGAATAGATGGCCTAAGGAGGTTATTAGCAGTTATTGGCAGTTACTATTATTATTATAAATAGGAGTCTTAGACATAAAACTTGGTGTGTTGTAATTTACTGTTGTACAAGTCACTCTTAAAATTACTCCAAGTATCCGAGTGTAGAGAAAGAGAGTATTATAGAGAATGTATGTGATGTAAACACACCATCCTTTATCTTTTCAATGAAGTTATTTTGTTTCTTTACTTTTGTCAAGTACTTTTATTTATTTGTTTCATCTTTCCCTCTTGTTCATCATTACTACTTCGATTAAGTCCTTCCCTCCCAAAAAAAAACCCTTATCTCTTCTCCCCCTAATAATTCTTCTTCCTTCTTTCTTTTAAACATAGTGGATAATTTCCGCCCCCCTTCGTTAAGTTATTTCTTCTTAGTATTGTTGAAACACATTTCTAGATAGGTTCAAATAGAAACACCCTTCAGCACATATCCTAAGATTTCGTATGGTCAATCCTGCAAGTTAGTCAATTTGACACCAAATTGATAGACCAGAGGTTGTTTACCAAAAAACACGGTAAACAGGTTTAGATTCAGGGTTGCAAGCTTAAATTGATTTGAAGCAAGTGGTAATTGAGGCCTATTTGAGGTTTGCCAAGACATGTGTGTGTGTGTGTGTGTGTGTGTGTGTGTGTGTGTGTGTGTGTGTGTGTGTGTGTGTGTGTGATATTGTTTTCAGTTCAAGTGGTTTTAACCTAATCTTGGTCAAGAAATTTTGTCTCTAAAGATCAATCAAGACTATGGTATGTATTTTTAATGACGTGTGTTTGAGTTTTCAGTCAGGGTTTTCATGCCAGGTCAGCTCAGTTGTGAATGAATCGAGGTTTTATGGTTAGAGGTCCTGTAGAAACAATTCATTTTCAAATCATGTTTTTTGTGGAGTGAAGTTCATCAGGATTTATTTATGATTCCAATTATAGAGGCTAAGATCGGTACTTTCTCAAGGGGCGATTCACAATCATTTACTTTGTGTACAGGTTCATCCACCTCTATTTTCATATCCAATTATTCATTTTTTAGTCATTTTATCCACTTAAACCAATTTCATACTCGATATCATGTCTATATCTATTCCAAACAAAATCCAAAATATTTTCCATATTCATATATGATTTCATTACCTTTTCTCACAAAAATTCTCACACAAAAATATAGTTTTTCTTCATGACAAACAGTTCTAATAAAAAGCTCATGTCAAAACTTACAAAAAAATTCCATTTACAAATTTACAAAAATGATCTACAAAAATATATTGGATCAAGAGTCCAATCCAATTGTCACAAAAGTCTTCAAGAAAGTTCCAACCAATTTTTTTTACGAGAACTATGGCTGGAAATGAGTCGAGTCGAGTCGAACTCACCTCAGCTCGGCTCGACTCGTTAAGAATTGGTTCGAGTTCGAGTTCGACACGAACTTTTTTTTAAGCTCAAACTTGACTCGTTATAAGTTCACGAACAGTTTGGTTCAACTCGTTAGGTTCATCTCATTAGGTTCAGCTCACATGATTCACGGACTTAAAAACTATTTTCTTAAAATATATTTTTTTAGTATATTTGACATTTTAAATAAATATATTTTTTAAAAATAAAATATTAAAATAAAATAAAAGTTATCATATTGAAATTTAACTTTATCTTTGAAATGTACTCATTCAAAACCTACACAACTTTCAAGAGATACATTTGAGAGTCTAATTCAAAAACTACTAAATTGAAGATTAAATTTGTCTAAGATTTGGAGTAAATATTTAAATTTAATCTTAAAGACAGGATAATTCTTCTCATATGTAATCGAGTTGACTCATGAACCTAACGAGTCGAACTATGTATAGTTCAAGTTCAGCTCGTTTAGTTAACGAACTTAATTTTTCGCTCATACTCAACTCATTTGGTTCATGAACCTAGTTCAACGATTTAATTGTCGAATTGAATTTTGAATTATTTTCGAGTTGGTTCGGTTCATTGTCAGCCCTACGAGAAGCCCATATTACATCACAAACCCACATAAAGGTACCATCATACAAACAGCAAAAAAAGCTGCATGAGGCATACGAAATACACACTTAAAGCCTACAAGCTTAAACAAAAGGCACCTCTGAACTTTTCCAAACTCTCACGCCTGATATGTGACTCACCGCTTTTCCGAAAAATTGCACCGCATCCTACTGCTACAAGCCATTTACGTTTTCATTTGTTACAGCAAAGGAAAAAAGGGTGCAAAAACTAAACCAGGATTCATAAACCCCACTTGAAGCCTTCGCGTTATGCACTGACCTCGTTCACTCCATGACGCACACAAAGGTACAAATCACAACCTGAAAAAAAAAAACCAGAACAGTCGTATAGCGCACACTGCATATTAAGTCTGAGCTAAGCCACAAAACAAGTTGTGAAAACAAACTTAATTACCTTGTGCAGGATACGAAATAACGTAAACACGCACCATTCACGTTCTGCAAAAAGAAAACCATCAACATAAAGCCTTCACTGCTACAGCCAAGACACCACAACGTTTCCCACACCAGCCATGACTTTTACCCACCCGAATCACTTTTTTTCCACAAAAACAGATGAGCAAAATCTCATCACATCATGACCTATACCTCCATAAAAACCGCAACCACTTACGACCTCAATTAAAATGCAGCAGCATCTTCTTCTTCCTTTTCTACCCCCTGAATCCTCTCTATAAAAACCAACAAACTCTCCCTTATTCACCAAGTTCTCTTGAACCAAAATACCCCTGCCATTTTTCTGAACCATTCCTCCCTATCCATAAATCTTTCTGTTTCTCTTTCATTGTTTGTCTTCAACAACCTGAATCCCCTCTTCGTATTACCATTCTTCAATTTTTCTCCCTCCTTCAATCTTAACTCAACTACGACAACTTTCTTCAACCTAAAAGCAACCTCAAAATTCTTAAATCACCCTTAAACTGTAATCCTCTTTCAACCAAAAATCTCATTTCAAAACCAAATCATAAAAACCACAACAGAAGAGGAGATGATTAGAGTGAATCGACCCACAAATACAAACCTGAATTCGAAACTTGAAATGAATCTGAACCTGAATATTGAAGACAGAAACGCAAGAGAGACGAATTTTGAACTTTCTTCTTGTCGTTTATTCACCATGTTGTCAGTGCGGGTTTGAACGAGATAAAGGAGAGAAACCGAACGAGGAGAAGGTTGGTTGAAAGTTGTTGTTATTTTGGTTTTGGAAAAAATTATCTGAAGTGTGGCTCTGTTTCTCACCACGAATTGTTTTGTCCATCGCCTTGCTTTTTTTTTCTTTTTTTTAAGTACGGGTTTGCTATGTTGGGCTTGGTCGAAGCCCTTTTGTTATTTTCACTCGTCTTTTGTTGGAAGATTTTACCCCATACCCCTACCCTTATACCCACACTCCTACACTCAAAAATATTGGACCAAAATACACTTATTTAAATGTCTATAATTTTAAAAAAATTTCAGTTTCACTTCATTTCCACTTATTTCCATTTCAAGACTTCCGGAGAGCTCTTCATCCATTTACAAACCGGAACTCTTCTACCAAGTCTTCCGGAACACATTTGTTTTTCAATACATACCGGAACTCTAAGAATAAGTCTTTCGGTTTGTATTTTGTTTTTGTTTCTTCACCGGAACTCTTCTCTGAAGACTTCCGGTTCACAAAATTTTGAGTTTATTCACCGAAACTCTTTCCTGAAGACTTCCGGTTCACAAAATTTTGCGTTTCTTCTCCGGAACTCTTTCCTGAAGACTTCCGGTTCATTGTTTTTTTTTTATTTTTAATTTCTAATTATATTTATTTATTTATTTATTTATTTATTTTTTAATTTTTAATTATATTGATTTTTTTTCCAGTGGTGCGCACACGAGGCAGAGATGGTAGGATCCCTCGTAGACTAGGACGGGGCGAGTCATCGAGAATGGCTGCAGAAGAGCATTTTGATGCATCAGCATCCGAGCCGGTTGGATATCCAGGAGGACGTATGATACATCTCTGTTAGTTAAGTACGAACAGCATGTTGCATACCGTATATGGTTCGGTGAGGTAAGTAAACAAAAATTATTTAATATTGAATAGAATTCGAATTTTTAATATTGAATTTTATAATATTTTTACTTTTAATTTTTTTCAGGAGAGAGCGTCGAAGAAAGAGTTAAAGGTGGCGGGACATGGGTTGAAGTTGACTCAGAGGGTTCCACTACAGCTACCCAGAGAGATGGAGAGATGGATATCTAGGTCTGGTCTAGCTTCACTCCAGAGAACCAGTTTAACAAAGATAGACACAAACCTAGTTTCCGCTTTTGTAGAGAGGTGGCATCTAGAGACATCTCCATTTCACATGCCGTTTGGTGAGATGACGATTACTCTAGATGACGTATCTTGCCTGCTTCACTTGCCCATCAGGGGAGTCTTCTGGAGCCCTCAAGATATCAGTGAAGCGCTTGTTGTTGAGTGGGTTGTTGATTATTTAGGAGTGTCACAGAGAATAGCACAACAACAAGCCCGTGAATGCAGGGGTTCCTACTATAAGCTGGAGTGGTTATATGATCAGTTCGTAGAGCATAGAGCTGCATCTATATGGCATTATACCACTAGAGCTTATTTGCTGATGTTAGTGGGTTCCACTATTTTCGCGGACAAGACGTTTACACTTGTCGAGGCACGATACCTCTCACTGTTTATAGACTTGGATGGCTTATCAGGATATAGTTGGAGAGCAGCTGCGTTGGTTACTCTTTACAGATATCTCGGAGATGCTTCCATGTTCAACTGTAAGCAGCTTGGTGGTTATCCGACTCTCCTACAGGTATTTATTTTAATTTAGTATATTTTGTTTTAATTAATTTTATCTAGTATATTAATTTTATTTATCTAGTTTGTTATGTTTTAATTAATTATTTTAAATTTAGTAACCATATTAATTTTGTAACAGTGCTGGATTCATGAGTATTTTCCAACACTTGGGAAAAGAGGAGAGAACTGGATACCAGCTAATAATGTGGGTCTCCCTCGAGCGATGAGATGGTCCTATAGGCAAGGTGCCTTGAAGGTGGATGACTTGCGGCCTATTCTGGACGAGCTGACACCTGCCGATGTCATATGGCGCCCATTCGAGAATCATAAAGTATGGCGTCAGTTTGATGAGTTATGTCTCTATAGGGGGTGTCTGAGGTGGGGTGACACTATTGTTCCATACTTGCCTGACAGATGTATGCGTCAGTTTGGATACAGGCAGTATGTTCCACATCCACCTCTTGATTCTCGAATGGCTGGTGATATTGATGTTGACTGGATTAGTTACCATCAAAGCGTTCAGAATGTGATTCGTCCAACAGCACCGGCCACCACCCCATATGAGACAGATGATGGGTATCTTGAGTGGTATTATCGTGTTTCGCATCCTCGTCTGGTACCGCCCAGTGTTGATGCGACAACAGAGATGCCAGTTCCTGTATATGAAGCAGGACCATCTAATCCTATAGTGGCTCGTATGTCTTCATTAATTCATCGTTATCTTCAACAGGCTGGTGCTGAAGAGGATGACCCACAGTTTGCTGATTTGTTCGAAGCTTTACATCTTGGTCGATCACAGTGACTTATATTTATATTTATGGTTATATGTTAACCTTTAGACTCATTTGACCTAATTGGTTTATGTTCATGTGTTAACTTTTAGACTCATTTGACCTATTTAGTTTATGTTTATGTGTTAACATAATTCACGATTCATGTTTTGAAATTAAAAATGAGTAACATAATTCACGATTCATGTTTTGCAATTAGAAATGAGTAACATAATTCACGATTCTTGTTTTGAAATTAAAAACGAGTAACATAATTCATGATTCTTGTTTTGAAATTAAAAATGAGTAACATAATTTATAATTCATAATGCGTTGGTAATATAGGCGTAAGTTGTTGCCAATGTTGTAGACGTCCTGCAAATCCTATCATCCAAGATGTTGCTGCTGGAGAATGAAACTTCTTCCAATCTACTGTCACTGGTGGCAATGGAAACCATTCTTTCATGTTTACCTAAATAAAAAAATAATCACAATATTAAGTAAAAATAACGAAAAAGAATTAGGTTTAATCGCATTATCTAAAAACAACTAAGTACCTGAACCCAATGATTTCTGTTTACAAAACCAATGTAGTAAATTGCTATATTCGGTGAAAATGAAGATGTCATAGGGAAGAAAGTCCAACATTCAATTCCTAAACAGACAAGTACAACATTATAACGATTCGCTATCACGTAACTCATATCTGGTAGAGTTAACCATTTATATGGTGGTTGAGGACCAAATTCCTCTATCATCAAAGATTCTCTCACTACTGCTAACTGATCAGTAAATAAATTGACATACAAACTTGATCTTTTATCATGTATTATTTCCAACCCCAAGTCTCGACGAACCATTGGCCAACCATCTTCACCATATCCATGCAATGAAGCAATGACTCGAAATCCACAATTACCATCTGATACAACATTAACTACATCATCAATATATGACCTGATGTGATTAGGAAATTGAAGGATGAACTTCTTAGATGACTGTGAAGATTGTGATAATTTCAACTTTTTCGAAGTTTGTGATGGTTGAGATTGCATCTGTGAAGATTGAGATGCTTGATCAACATACTCGTGATACGAAGGGTCTCTATAAACATCATATCCTACTGGTTTTTTGTCTTTCTTCTTGACTCCCCCTTTAGTTTTTATTTTCTCAGGTCGTGGACACATAGAAGTCATTGTAGGGAAGGCAAGTTCAAAAACCCTACTTTTTAATGCCCTTTTCCCAACAACATCCAGTGACTTAAACCTTTTCCATAACTCATTTATTGCACTACTCATATCCACCTCTGATCCATCATCTACATCTTCTTCCAACTTAACTTCCATACTTAGTTTTCTCCAATGAACATGTACAACATCTATTGGTATCGGTAAACCATCAATTCTATATCCTGTCAACTCACAAGCACAAGGTAATCCGTAGGTTGTTCTAAGAGAACAACGACATATTTCCTTATTAGTTCCAACATAATCAACTCGTTTTAACTCTTCAACAATGCGTCTCAATGCATCTCGAGACACTGAACCACGTAAATTATTGTAAAATGGACTTACGTGGGCATGCTCAACTTCATAAAAACTCTTTTGAAAAGAAGCTCTAATATTACCCAATTGTAACTTTAAGTTGTCATTTATAGCCTCCCAACATTTAACCATCTCACCAATATTGTTCCCCAACAGTTGCTTTAACTTCCAATGAGCAGACTCAAACCTAAAATTAATACATATTAAAAATATTTTTAAAAAATTCAAAAAAAAAATATACAATTTAGAAATACTAAAAATAAATACATACCGATTAGTCGTGGTGTTACCCAAATGTAGCACTCGATAATCCATGCTCTAACAAATCTTTGTCTATGTGGTGTCAACCATGTGTCCTTCACATAATCAATAAATTCATTACAATCAACACACGCCTGCTCAAGTTGGTTTTTTTGGCTACCGAAACTCTTGCTACAAGTCTTCCGGTGAACACCCACGAAAATTACCAAACCGGAAGTCTTTCCTGAAGTCTTCCGGTACAGTATTTTTGTGAACCGGAACTCTTTGCCCAAGTCTTCCGGTTTGAGAAAAAAACCTACCAGAAGTCATTTTCAAAGTGTTCCGATAGATCGTGGGATGAATTTCTCGGAAGTCTAAAAAATCTAAAAAGTGAAGAAAAAAAAATATTAAAATATATAAGGATAAAATGGGTATTTTTTTTAAAATATAGGGGTATGGGTATAAGTGCAGGGGTATAGGGTAAAATTTCCCTTTTGTTATTGCCTCCTTCTTTTTGGTTTCACGTTTTTTTTACCTTGGAGAGGTGAAGGGCTTTAAGCCCATATGATCCTCTCATTTTCATTTACCACCCCCATTTTATATTTTTACACCTCCTGTTATTTTAAGTTTTTTATATAATTTTATCCATAATCTTGTTAAACTTTTTATTAATTTTGTTAATTAATAATTCTTTGATAGTTTTACTTTGTTAATGTTTTGTAATTATTTTGTTACATTTTTATGATCTTTTCATTTTAGATTCTATTCATTTTCTTTTTCATGTTTGATCAATAAAAGTCTAATATCATAGGTTTTCGATTTATCAATTTAAAATCTTGATTAAGATGAGACCACCTTCTTTTCTAACATTTCTTATTTCATTTTTTACTTATCATTTTCTTCAATTTCTTTTTTCGATCGATGAAATCTTTATATTCACGAATGTTGATTTATTGAGGTTGTTAACCTTCATTATTTCAAATATGTAATAAATGATCATTGATATCATTTTCTATACTTTGAGATCGTGATAGGTTTACCTTCAATTAATCGATACAAGTTTGTGGTTAAGACAAGGTCACTTGCTTTTCGATTTGTGTGACACAATTACATTGGAAGATGATCCTCAATACCATTTCTCCATCGTGTTTTTAGCACGGATATTAACTTGCACGACCTCCAATAGTTTGATTTTCGTCATAGATCGAGCTACGACATTTAGCGCTACATTTCGTCCCGATTCAATTCAAATCAACTAACGACTAACTTTAATTTCCGTCAATATATTCTTGTTTTAATTTCAGTCATTATATCTTGATTTTATTATCTTGTTCATATACTTGTTAATATTATCTTGATTATACTATTGTGGATATTATCTTGCTTATATTGTTATATATCTTGTCATATTATTCATATTGTTCATATCTTATTCATATTCTTTTCAAAATACATAACAATTATCGAAACAATAAAATCCTAAATTGGTGGACTGCTGGTTACTTTTCCGATCAACGAAACTTGGACTTTATCAGAAACCCTAACTTGGAGTTTTTGTCTGACTCTTGTTCAAGATATAGTTTAGGACACTTTGCACACACACGACTTCCTTTTGGGCTACCTGACAATGAACCTTTTTATTTCGTGCAATCTCGTGTAACTTACATGTACCCCTTTCCCATTTCGATGTACGCATTCGTATTTCTTTAATTATGGTTTATCTTCTAGGAGCACCCATAGGGACTAACGTAGACTAAACCGTTTTCAAACCAACTCTCGATTCATCATCAAGTCATTTTCAAACACCCATCGTAAGTCAATTGCTCGTACGCATTCGCCATCAACCTATCACACACACTTGTACATTTCATCGTGGTTTCATTATTAGGAGCACCCTCGGGAACTAGTATCGTTTCTCACAACCTAATCCTCGATTCGTCGTCGAGCCGGTTCCATTTTCAACCAAACTCTCGACTCGTCGTCGAGCCATTTTCAACCAAACCCTTTACTCGCCGTCGAGCCATTTTCAAATCAACTTCCATTCAACTGCGATTTTTGCACGCAAATAAAATCAAACCCTTGATCCAACATCAAGAGGTATTTTAGCCAGTTCGTAAGTCGAGTACCTTTTGCCTTACATTCCACCTCTTTTCGCAACCTATTCGATTCTATCTTTTTCAAACGCTTTTCTTAACAATTAACGAAAGAAGAAGGTTCTTGGAGTCTAGCGTTCCATGAATCTTTCGAATGAATGACTCTTAAGGCGCACGCTTTGGGTTGTCGTTCATTCACCCTTTCGTCTCAAAATACCTAATCTCTATCTAAACATTTTCATAATCAACTTATGAAAGAAGGAGATTCTTGGAGTCTAGCATTCCTTGAACCTTCTGAAGGTGAGAAAAACACTTAGAAGGGGGGGTTGAATAAGGGTTTTAAAAACACTTTGGTAGATAAAATGAATAACACAATATTTTTATCTTGGTTCATTTGAACTCAAACTAATCCAGTCCACCCTACCCAGGTGATTTTCCTTTCTCAACAAGGACTTAATCCACTATATCAAACTTGATTACAGTGTAAACCATTAAGACAACTATCTTAGTCTTCTCAAGAAAATATGACCACAACTTGGTCTTCTTAAGGAAATCTTTTACAAAGATAAACTAACAATTTGTGTTTAGTGTTTTGCTTCTAACAAGCTATATCACAACAGTGATGTTTACACAATATTAAGAACAAATATGAAAAATGTTAAGCTTTGAAGAATATTTGAATGAGAGCTTGTAAGTTGTTTTTGTTTCAAATGATTTGTCAATATTCGTCAACGTTGGAAAGATGCTGAAGCTTGTTTAAATACTACTTCAAGTCCTTCTCTCAAAGACTGTGCATTGTTGTACGTTCTGCTGCCTCTGTTGCCTTTTTGTCCTCTATTGACTTTTCCTTTCCAGGAAGAGGAATGTTCAGACATGTGATTTGTGTCTGAATTCTTGTGTCATACATAAAAGAGGAATAGTGTCGTTGGAGCAGACGTTGGGATTAACAACGGATCTTTTCTTTGAGCTGGCATCTTTTCAAATGAATAAACTAACATCAGATCCTCTGATGTAGTTCCTTGTTCTTCAGATCAGAGTCTTGCAGCAATAGTGCTTAAGCGTGAATGTTACAATCAGCGCAAAGTTGAATATCAGATCCTCTGTACTTGCAGCGTGAAGTACTACCAGAGTCTTCTGAAACAATGTTGTAACGCTCTTACTCAAATTCTTCTTAGTCTTACTCAGAGTCATCTGTAGCAGATCAGAGTCTCTTCAAGCAGCGCTCAGAGTCTTCTGAAATGTTGCTTCTGACGCTCAGAGTCTTAATGTTCTTTTCACTTGCAGATGTAATTTTTGCTTCCAGATGAATATATAATTTAAGATCTGAAACAAAATTACTTAAACACAATTAGAGCATATATTTCCTTTATGCAAAATTTCATTTATGTTATCATCAAAACAATGAGATATATTAAACACCAATCTGTGTTCTAACAATCTCCCCCTTTTTGATGATGACAAAAACATAGGAAATTTTGTTCAATAATAAGAAAAATAATATAACTCCCCCTGAGATTGAGAATCTCCCCTTGAATTGAATACCATAAAAAATAAATACTTCCCTTTTTGATTAAGTATTCTTTTTCAGAATCAGAGCCAGGTTTGGCTTTTCAGAATCAGAGCCTGGATCCTGAAGCCCGGTTTATTCTTTTCAGAATCAGAACTTGGTTTATACTTTTCAGAATCATAGCTTGGTTTGGATCCTGAATTCGATCAGAGCCTGATTTAGGAGCTTTCAGAGTAACTTTTATGAATTAAGTTAGATGCAACGTTATAGTTCTGAAAGACTAAAAATTAATGTTAGATATAATTTATAACTTATTATGTCTGAATTCCATTCTGGTAACTGCTTATTTGAACAATTATAATTTTCATTTTCTCCCCCTTTTTGTCATATCAAAAAGAAAAACAAAACTTTTTAAGACACAAAAGAATAATAGAGAAAAACTAATAAGATAAAAATAGATAGAAACAGAAACCAAACATATGCATTGATAAACAAAATATTCAAAGGATAACAAACATAAGCATAACAAACATATTGTGCACAAACAACAAAAAAACAACTAAGGTTGGCGAGAGGCTATCATCTTCAGAAGGTTTATGATCTCAGAAGTAGATTCTTCTTGCCTAGCCATCCATGTCTTGATTTCATCTGTTGTCTTTTCTTGCTTAACCATCCAAGATCTGATTTCTGTGTTGCTGGCTTCAAGCTTAGTAAACTTTTCTTCAAGATCTGGATTCTCTTTCTTGACTTCAGAAGATGCAGGAGCAGATTCAGATGCAGTCTCAATAACCATAGCAGAGGCATTCTCTTGAATCACTGAGTCAGATGCTTGATTCAGAACCATCAGAGCAGACTGATTTGACACAAGAGTTTCTTCAGCAACAGACGCTTCTGGAAGAGCATCTTCAAACTTAGATTCTTCAGCAGGTGCATTTTCCAGAGGAAGAATTGGAGAGCTACTCATATTCAGAAGAGTTTGTCTGATAACTTCAGCAAATCTCACCTTTGCATCATCAGAGCAAATGGTTCGAAGGTTTGAAGCTACAGAGTTAAATCTAGAAATGAATTTGTTCCAAGTGGCTTCAGAAGCATCTGGGTTCAAACTTGACATGCACTCCTTCTTGACAGTAGACATCCACATGTTTAATTCCTTTTTGAAACCATCAAGTAAAGTACTAACATCCATCCTAGGTTTGGGTTTCATAAAGTTCTCTAGAGATGGTGTTTTGGTGGTTTTAGATGTGGAGGGTATAGAAAAAGAAGGAATGATGAAAAGAGGACGAGGATATGGTGTAGAGGGTTTAGTAACAATCTTAGGTTTAACAGAAGAGGGCATGATGCACATAAAAGGTTTGAGTCTGCGTACAGATGGAATGACAACAGAAGGCAAAGGACGATATGGAACAAAAGCTGATGTAAGTTTTGGAGTTGATTGAGAAAGGATAGGTTCAGATACATCTGGTTGTTTTGGTTCATAACCACGGAGTGAAGGGGGTGAGTTCACTTCTGGAGGTAAATCAGATTCAGAAGAATCAGATGATGCAGAAGTGGAACAAGATGCTGAGGAAACGTCAAAGAGCATTTTCAATGGTTGAATATCAAGAATCTCAGAATCTGATATGAATGATTCAGAAGTTTTAGGTTGATTTGGTTGAGGATCAGAAGGAATGGGTTTTTCTGGTTATAGGTTAGAAGGGATAGTGACAGAAAGAGTTGGTTCATATAAAATAGGTTGAGGAGGTTCAGAAGAGATTTGTTCAGGTACATGAACATTTTCAGAAGGTACAGGTTCAGGTACAGAAGTTAGTTGTGGTGCAGTGGTTTGTTTTTCAGAGGGGGGAATTTCAGAAGGTTGGTTTACAGTGGGTGTTAGTTCAGATGTTTGAGGAACAGAAGGTTGTGGTTGTTGAGGTTTATTTGGTTGAGATTTTTCTAGTTCAGAAGGAATTGATTGAGATTTTGTTAGTTCAGATGGAATTGGTTCAGATTCATAAGGAGGAGAAGGTGAGGGTATAGGTTCATAAGAAAGGGGATCATATGCTAGTACTTCCTTGATAGTTTCTAAAATGGAATCTAAACTAGCAGCAGGAGGATTACCTTTTTGTTTTTTGACTCGCTTTGGCTTTGCAGAAGCTGCCTCGCCAGAAGCTTTCCTTTTTGGCTTAGAGGATCCTTCTTCTGAGACTTTCCTCTTCATCCTCTGTCTGTCTCCAGGGAAGTCTGGTTCAGGTTCGCCTGCTCTCTGAATCAGATGTTCTGGTAGATGAGTTCCATCTGCCAGACAAGTTGCTATATAGGCCAGAATAATTTCCCTTGGTTCATTAGCGTAGAACAGAGGAAAATCATCTACTGGTATCCTTCTCTTGCTGACCTCTTCAGAGTTGATCTGTTTTAGTGCAGAAGCAAGTTCTTCTACAACCTTCATCCTATGAAGACTTTTCCCATTCAGAGGTTTGCCTACCACTGAAGCTAATTCATCCTTCATTCCAGCTTCTATCAGATGTCCAACCAAACCATTCTCAGTCAGAATATCTGAGATGAGTCTTCCCATTGGAATCCAATTTCTCATCTTCTGATGTTTGGTTCTGACTTCTTCTCTAGATTGTTTCATGTGTGTCCATAGATGATTGAATAGCAGATAAGGCAGATCTACTTTTGTGCTCTGACTCAGACAGTACATGAAGTACATCTGATCAGTATTGACATAATCAGGAGAGTTTGAGGACTTCCTGTGATGTATACATCCCATAAAGATCTTACCCAGATCATGTAGTTTGGCTTCAGATCTTTCACTTTGTTAGAAGCTTCTCCAGATGAGCAAACTTCACTGTAAACTTTTGTCATATCAACACGCCCAGCTGGCAGATTTGTAACACCATCAGTTTCTTCATAACCAATAAGCTTCCTGATCAAATCCTCAGTTATGATGATTTCCTTACCCAGAACAGAAGAAACAATAAACTTAGGGTATGTAGTAGCATGAACCCAAAACTCTTTCACAAGACATGGATAAACTGGTCCCATCAGTCTATCAAAGAATTTTGTCCAACTTTGAGCATCAACAATGGGACGAAGATCAAACCCATTTTCTGCAATAGATTCAAAATTCACGATAGATTCACACAGAACTTCAAGTTTGTCAACTGGTGTGAGGAGGGTTCTAACTGGTTCTTTGAAAGCAACAATACCCAGATTTGCAGAAGAGACAGCAGCCATTGTTGATTGAAGTTGTTGAGAGGTTGATGAAGATGTTTCCATTGATGAAGTAGATAGGGGTTTAGGGTTTCATTTGGGTTTTGAGGAGAAGATGAAAGAATGCAATAAGCAGAAATGCATAAGAGATGTGAACGAGAGTGAAAAGTGTGAGAAGTGAAGTGTTGTGGAATTTATAGAAAAAGTTAGGGCACACAAAAGTCACACAATCAGCATTTAGCATTTAATTAAACATTAAATCACATCAAACATAATCATGACAAGAAAAGCATTTAATGATACTGACAACGCGTGGGGGGGGAAAACGAGAATTAAAATTAATTCAAACAGTCCTCTGAACGGCGTTTCAGTGCTAGACACTCAATCGTTTCAGATTCAGATGACACGTGTTTGTTTGCATGTGCTTCTGAAACTCTTTGAGAAATGAAATGTTAGCCAACGTTCAGATCCTCTGAGACTTGTCAGCTCAGATTTACACACAATAAATAAAATAATAATAAAAAGATGAAATACTTCAGAGTTAAAACATTTTTCATCTGAGGAAATTTGCTTCTGATAAACATTTTATTCTGGACAGAAATCCATACTTATATTTTTCAGAATAAATTTAAATCTATCTTCAGCAAGGGGTTTTGTAAAGATATCAGCCCATTGATGGTATGTATCAACAAAGTTTAAACTTATGATTCCCTTCTGAACATAGTCTCTTATGAAATGATGTTTAATTTCTATGTGCTTTGCCTTAGAGTGTAAAATAGGGTTTTTAGACAAGCATATAGCTGAAGTATTATCACAGAAAATAGAAATGTTACTCTCATGTATCTGATAATCTTCTAGTTGACTTTTCATCCAGAGCATCTGAGTGCTACATCCAGCAGCAGCAATGTATTCTTCTTCTGTTGTTGAAAGCGCAATTGTGGGTTGCTTCTTGCTGAACCAAGAGATCAGATGACTTCCCAGAAACTGACAGCTACCAGAAGTACTCTTACGCTCTACTCTGTCTCCAGCATAGTCAGCGCCACAGAATCCTACTAATTTGTATTCATCAGATCCTCTGTAACACAAACCCACATTAGTAGTACCTTTCAGATACCTCAGAATGCTCTTAACAGCTGTTAAGTGAGATTCTCTAGGATCTGATTGGAATCTAGCACACAGACAAACACTAAATAGAATATCAGGTCTAGAAGCAGTCAAATACATAAGAGATCCAATCATACCTCTGTAGAGCTTTTGATCTACCTTCTTACTTACCTCTTCTTTTCTAAGAGTGCTTGTAGGATGCATTGAAGTTTTAGCCAACTTACTTTCAATCATATTAAACTTCTTCAGAAGCTCCTTCACATACTTAGTCTGATGTATGTAGGTGCCTTCTAGAGTTTGATTGACTTGGATTCCCAGAAAGAATCTGAGTTCTCCCATCATGCTCGTCTCGAATTCTGCCTGCATAGATTGAGCAAACTCATTTCCAAGCGTAATATTGGTAGTTTCAAATATAATATCATCAACATAAATCTGACAGACTAAAATGTCTTTCTTAATGGATTTATGAAAGAGAGTATTGTCCATTTTTCCTCTGATAAAGTTATTTTCCAGAAGGAAATTACTCAGCCTCTCATACTAAGCTCTGGGAGCTTGTTTTAAGCCATAGAGTGATTTCTTAAGTTTGAAAACATGTTCTGGAAATTTTTCATTTTCAAAACCAGGAGGTTGATGAACATAAACTTCCTCTTCTATAAAACCATTTAAGAAGGCACTTTTAACATCCATCTGATACAGAGTGATGTTATTATGTGCAGTAAAAGAAATAAGCAAGCGAATAGATTCTAACCTTGCCACAGGAGCATAAGTCTCTGTGTAATCTATACCTTCTTGTTGGATGTATCCTTGAGCCACCATCCTAGCCTTGTTTCTGATCACTTTTCCTTGCTCATTCAGCTTGTTTCTGAAGACCCATTTTGTTCAAATGATGTTGAAACCTTGTGGTCTTGGAACCAGATCCCAGACGTCATTTCTGGTGAATTGATTAAGCTCTTCTTGCATAGCAAGTATCCAATCATTATCGTTCAGAGCCCCATCCACAGAAGTTGGTTCAATAATAGACACCAACCCAAACAGTGACGTTCCAGATGATCTGAGAAAGGATCTTGTTCTGATAGGGTCATCCTTCTTTCCAATGATTATCTCTTCTGGATGAGAGGATTTGATTCTGGATGATCCCCTAACAGTTGGTTCTTTAGAAATTGTCAAGCTATCCATCTAAGCAGTCAAGGGAGTAGCATCTGATGTTGCTTCTGGTGCTTTTGCTTGAGCTTTATCTGCCTCTGATTCTTCAGAGTCTGTGAGAAGCATTTCTCTATCTGCAGAAATTTCAAGCTGCTTTGGCTTTTGATTGCCAAGCTTATCATCAAATCTAACATGAATTGATTCCTCTACAATATGTGTCTCAGTATTGTATACTTTGTAGCCTTTAGAGCGTTCAGAATATCCAAGCATGAAACACTTCTGAGCTTTAGAATCAAACTTGTTCAGATTTTCTTTAGTGTTCAACATAAAACATACACATCCAAAAGGATGGAAATAAGAAATGTTGGGCTTTCTATTCCTCCACAGTTCATAAGGAGTCTTCTCCAGAAGAGGTCTAACTGACACTCTGTTCTGAATATAGCAAGCTGTATTCACTGCTTCTGCCCAAAAATGTTTTTCCATGTTAATCTCGTTGATCATGGTTCTGGCTATTTCTTGCAATGTTCTATTTTTCCTTTCTACAACTCCATTCTGTTGAGGAGTTCTAGGGCAGGAGAAATCATGTGCAATGCCATTTTCTTTAAAATATTTTTCAAAATATTTGTTTTCAAATTCTCCACCATGATCACTTCTGACTTTAACAATTTTAAATTCTTTTTCGTTCTGGACTTGTTTGCAGAAGTCAATGAATTCAGAATGAGACTCATCCTTGTGTTTCAGGAATTTTACCCATGTCCATCTGCTGTAGTCATCAACAGTGACTAATTCATACTTCTTGCCTCTGATGGATGCAGTTTTCACTGGTCCAAACAGATCAATATGAAGCAGGTCTAATGGTCTTGAGGTTGAAACAACATTTTTTGTTTTGAAAGAAGATTTTGAAATTTTTCCTTTCTGACATGCTTCACAAAAAGCATCTGAGTTGAACTTCAACTAAGGAAGTCCTCTGACCAGATTGAGTTTATTAATCTGAGATATACGTCTCATACTAATATGCCCCAATCTTCTGTGCCAGACCCATTGCTCATCATTAACAGACAGAAGGCATTTTACATTCTGAACCTTAAGTTCTGAAAGATTGATTTTATAAATGTTGTTCTTCCTTTTTCCATTAAAGAGGATTGAGCCATCTTTTTGACTGACAACTTTACAACATTTTTTATTGAAGATTATATCATAACCATTGTCACTTAATTGACTTATGGACAATAGATTATGTGTTAATCCTTCAATAAGTAAAACATTAGAAATGGAAGGGAGGTTACCATTACCTATAGTTCCAGAGCCAATTGTCTTGCCCTTCTGGTTCCCTCCAAACTTCACGTCACCTCCATATCTAAGCTTCAGGCTTTGGAACATAGACCTTCTTCCCGTCATGTGACGCGAGCAGCCAGAGTCCAGGTACCAAGACTGGTGTTTCAACTTTGCTGCTAAGGATGTCTGCAACAAAAATAATTTTGTCCTTAGGTACCCATATTTTCTTGGGTCCTCTGGGGTTAGTAAGTTTGAAATTCTTTCTGAATTTCTTTCCCTTGAAGGTATCTTTGTTCTTCTGAGGTTTTGATTTATTAAACACAGGTTTGTTCAGATCAGAACGTGTGTGTTTAATATCATTTAAATGACCAAATTTGAAATGAGTATATAGAGGAGAATACTTTATGATCATTTTATCAACAGGTTTTGGATTTAAATCCTTCCCAAAAGGTGATTCATATCCAATTCCCTTTCGGTTGTTTCTGCCTACGCCATAGATCATTGAAGTCATCTTGCTTCTATCTAGGCCTCTAGCCAGAAACTTTTGAAAGCTATAGTCATACTCTTCTAAAATATTTTTAGAGCATGATATAGGTTCTGAGTCAGATTTCTGAGCTTTTTCTAAATCATTTTTTATTTTAAGATTTTCTGCTTTAAGCTCAACAACTTCAGACCTTAGCTGATCATTCTCAAATGCAAGACAACTTTGAAGCTTTTTGTATTTGAGTTTGATTTTGCTGTAGCTTTCCAGAATTTCTGATAAACTTTCAGAAAGTTCTGCTCTAGTAAGTTCAAAAAATACCTCCTCAGAATCTGATTCTGATCCAGATTCAGCAGCTTCTTCGTGGTCCTCCACGTCAACCATTAGTGCTACATTAGCACATTCATCTTCTGATTCTGATGAAGATTCAGAAGCATCTGAATCATCCCATGTGGCCATTAATACTTTCTTCTTCTTTTCAAACTTCCTTCTGGGTTTCTCCTTCAGAAGTTTGGGACATTCATTCTTATAGTGGCCAGGCTCCTTGCACTCATAGCACACTATATCTTTCTTTCCATATTTTTTATGTCCAGAAGAATCACCTCGCTGATCAGATCTTTTGAAGTTTCTGAACTTCTTTTGTTTGTGCTTCCAGAGTTGGTTAATCCTCTTGGACAGCAGAGACAGTTCATCTTCTTCTTCTGAAGATTCTTCAGAACTTTCTTCAATAACCTGCAACGCTTTAGCAGATTTGTTAGATTTTAAAGCAATTGACTTACCTTTCTTCTGAGGCTCGTCTTCCTCCAGCTCAATCTCGTGACTCCTTAAGGAACTGATCAATTCCTCCAGAGTGATCTTATTCAGATCCTTCGCGAGCTTCAGAGCTGTCACCATTGGTCTCCATCTTGTTGGCAAACTTCTGATGATCTTCTTGACATGGTCAGAAGTAGAGTAGCCTTTATCCAGAACCTTCAACCCAGCAGTTAGGATCTGAAATCTTGAAAACATAGTTTCCACAGATTCAGACTCCTCCATTTTGAAGGCTTCATACTTCTGGATGAGGACCAGAGCCTTTGTCTCCTTTACTTGGGAGTTTCCTTCATGCATCATTTTGAGAGACTCAAACATATCAAATGCAGTATCTCTGTTAGTTATTTTCTCATACTCAGTATAAGATATTGCATTTAACATGATGGTTCTTGTTTTGTGGTGGTTTCTAAACTCCTTCTTCTGTTGATCAGACATAGATTTTTTGTCAACCTTTTTTCCTTCATCATTGGTAGGATGAATGTAACCATCGGTTACCAGATCCCACAAATCAGCATCATAGCCTAGAAAGAAGCTTTATATTCTATCTTTCCAGTAATCAAACTTCTCACAATCAAACATGGGAGGTTTGGTGATGATTCTGTCTTTATCATCGTATCTATTGTTGTATGAAGTTGAAGTTGAAGCTTCAGCAGCCATGATGAATAAAGAACAAGAAAATAGGAGTTTTTCTCAACTGGATCATTTCTGTCACGGTTAAGTGAGAGCACTAACAGAACCGGAGCTCTGATGCCAACTGAAGATGAGAAAAACACTTAGAAGGGGGAGGGGGGTTGAATAAGGGTTTTAAAAACACTTTGGTAGATAAAATGAATAACACAGTATTTTTATCCTGGTTCGTTTGAACTCAAACTAATCCAGTCCACCCTACCCAGGTGATTTGCCTTTCTCAACAAGGACTTAATCCACTATATCAAACTTGATTACAGTGTAAACCACTAAGACAACTGTCTTAGTCTTCTCAAGAAAATCTGACCACAACTTGGTCTTCTTAAGGAAATCTTTTACAAAGATAAACTAACAATTTGTGTTTAGTGTTTTGCTTCTAACAAGCTATATCACAACAGTGATGTTTACACAATATTAAGAACAAATATGAAAACTGTTAAGCTTTGAAGAATATCTGAATGAGAGCTTGTAAGTTGTTTTTGTTTCAAATGATTTGTCAATATTCGTCAACGTTGGAAAGATGCTGAAGCTTGTTTAAATACTACTTCAAGTCCTTCTCTCAAGGACTGTGCATTGTTGTACGTTCTGCTGCCTCTGTTGCCTTTTTGTCCTCTATTGACTTTTCCTTTCCAGGAAGAGGAATGTTCAGACATGTGCTTTGTGTCTGAATTCTTGTGTCATGCATAAAAGAGGAATAGTGTCGTTGGAGCAGACGCTGGGATTAACAACGGATCTTTGTTTGAGCTGGCATCTTTTCAACTGAATAAACTAACATCAGATCCTCTGATGTAGTTCCTTGTTCTTCAGATCAGAGTCTTGCAGCAATAGTGCTTAAGTGTGAATGTTACAATCAACGCAGAGTTGAATATCAGATCCTCTGTACTTGCAGCGTGAAGTACTTCCAGAGTCTTCTGAAACAATGCTATAACGCTCTTACTCAAATTCTTCTTAGTCTCACTCAGAGTCATATGTAGCAGATCAGAGTCTCTTCAAGCAGCGCTCAGAGTCTTCTGAAATGTTGCTTCTGACGCTCAGAGTCTTAACATTCTTTTCACTTGCAGATGTAATTTTTGCTTCCAGATGAATATATAATTTAAGATCTGAAACAAAATTACTTAAACACAATTAGAGTATATATTTCCTTTATGCAAAATTTCATTTATGTTATCATCAAAACAATGAGATATATTAAACGTCAATCTGTGTTCTAACACGTTTGAGTGAATAGCTCTCAAAGAACGCCCCTTGAATTGTTATTCATTCAATCTTTCGAATTCAAAACGTTCAACCTTTTCTCAAAACTTTTCTAATCAACTCTCGAAAGATTTGAGTTCTTGGAATCTCAAATTCCTTGGATTCTTGAGTGACAGCTCTCAAGGCACACACCCCTTGGGTTATTTGTCAGTCAATCCTTCGTTTTTCAAACCAAATCTTCAACCATTTAACCCCTCTCTTTTCGTGGTCGTCTCTACGAACTACGGACGCTCTGATTCTTCATTCTCGTTTGAATGTAAGATACGTAGGCACAAGATTGCGATGATCTTGGCGAGCACAATTCTCTCCATCTTCCGTTTCCCCCCTAACTTTTCCCATAGTCGAACTACAATAGCTCTGATTTCTCATTCTCGTCCAATTGAGCATACGTAGGCACAAGGGCCCCAATCTTTGACGAGCACCCTATCCTATAACCACCCATTTCCCTAGCATCGTTATTCCTTTTATCGTATTGTTTCACATTTATCATTGAGAAGAAAACAAGCAAGTTTAAATAACGCTCATCGCAAATCGTACTAAGAGGTTCCCGTTGAGTACAACAGACGTGAAGGGTGTTGATACCTTCCCCTTGCATAAACGACTCCCGAACCCGGAACATTGGTTGCGACGACCTTGTTCCTGTCCTTTTGTTTTAAAAGATTTTCTCAATATTTTTCTTTTTCGTCACTTCGGGATAAATAAATTTTGATGCTGGCTCCGTCGAACCGCATTTCGCGCCTTTAGCACGAGGCTCGTGTTTCCAAATTATCTCTATGTGATTTTTTTCGAGGTGCGACAATAGACAATCGAGGAAAATACTTTTTTATTATAATAGAGTTTTCTTATCTCACGGACCATATCAAGTACAATGTTTGTAGCATTGACCATAAAATCCATTGACATCAAAAACACGTTTTAGAGCCCTTAGTGAGCTATCTGCCACAAATTTCTGTAATACTGACATTATTGATGGAACTAACACTTTGACATTCCTCAAGCCGCTTCGAGTTCAACATACTCTCCATCAGGATAAAAGCAGGTTTACTAGGCGGAAGTAATGCAGCTTCACTGTTAAGCATAGAAATTACTGCAGCCATAGTAGGCCTATCTACAGCAAGTTCTTGTACGCACAAAAGTGCTATATGTATGTACCTTAAAATGTAACTGTCATGACTAGGATCATATATTTCTCGATCTATTAGAGATATAATATTGTTTTCCCTCCATTGTATCCAGACCTAAATGAGATAAAAAGAAAAAAGAATGGAACAAATCAGACGTCAGAATGTTAACTCAACAAAATTTAAAATAAAAAAAAAAGTTATAGTTGATTGAGCAAACAATAGCTTGTTGAGGCTTACAAATCCTAAAAGGCTCAGTGAATGTTCATTGTCATAAAAACTTGAGTTTCTTCTCCCTATAAGAATCTCTAGTAACAAAACACCAAAGCTAAAAACATCTGATTTCTCTGAAAATAATCCTTGCATTGCATATTCAGGAGACATATAACCACTGCATTAAAATATAAAAAATTATTCTCAAATTAATACTACTAAAATATTGGATAAGAAAAGCACACTTACTAGGTTCCAACAATCCTGCTAGTATTGGCCTGATCTACTCCCCCTCCAAAGATTCTAGCCATACCAAAGTCTGATATTTTTGGATTTAGCTCCTCGTCTAACAAGACATTACTTGCCTTCAAATCTCTATGAATAATTTTTAATCTAGAATCTCTGTGAAGATATAGCAATCCTCGAGCTATTCCTTCTATTATGCTATACCGTGTACTCCAATTTAGGAGATTATTTTTTGATGGATCTAAGAAAAGTAGCAATACATTATTTCAAACATACTATAACAATATGAAGTGAAGTCGTCAAAATCATCACTTCCAAACAAAATCACTGGAATTGAAACAATTGTTTGCTTTTAAAATTAGTTGATACAAGCAAAAATAAAGCGAAAGATGAAAGTACGGCATTATGTATGAGAAAGTGTTAAAGGGGCTTCAAAGAACTAACCAAAGATGAATGCATCCAAACTTTTGTTTGGCATGTACTCATACATCAATATCTTTTCATCACCTTCAATACAGCAACCAATAAGCTTTACAAGATTGCGGTGTTGAAGCTTACAAATCACCACTACTTCATTCATGAATTCCTCCAGCCCTTGTCCAGATGCTCTAGAAAGTCTTTTAACTGCTATTTCCCGACCATCTTGCAGTTTTCCCTAGATGAAAATATGTGACAAATGCTATAGACGATGGTTCTTTTTGGCAAATGATGATGGTTTTAAAATAGTGTAACTTTGTTTCATTTAAGATACCTTGTATACAGGACCAAAACCACCTTGCCCAAGCTTGTTGGACAAGTGGAAGTTGTCTGTGGCAGATGCAAGCTTTTCAAAATCAAACATCAATAGCTCTTGAAGTTTAACTTGGGACATTTCTCCAATTACGTTGTCACTAGCATAACTTTCTGGTGATCCACCTTTATTAAATAATTGGAAAGCTTTGTTGTTCTTTTTCCTTGCTGATTTTGTAAGGAGCCACAGTTTAGCTGCAGTGAACACAAATAATTAGAGCTTAGTTCCTCATCTATTAACAATAAGTTTTAAGCAAAATACATTTTGCAGTTCTTTGAGTTAAATGTTTGTAACAAATTAGTACCTTAATTTTTTTTCTGACAAATTAGTTCTTTTAGTTTGTAAAAGTGTACGTTGTTAACCTTTTAAACACATTTGTTATAAAAAAACGTATGTGTTCGTCATTTACACTATGTGGTAAGAATGATGTATTTATCACACCCTACGGGTACAAACATGAAGCCGTATGTCTGATCTATAATCATCAAGATACATAAATCCATTGAAAGTTTGGTAACAAATTAAGGCCTCAACACATGATTTTCTTCTAGTAGACCGATTATACACTTTGGTAGTTGTACATGTGAGATGAGCTAAACACATTGTTTCAACCATATAGTGTAACTAACGGACACTCCATGTTTTTGTAATATAATTTGTTAAAAAGGTTAACAATGTGCAGACTAAAAGAACAACTTTATTACAACAACAAAAAAAAAGAAAAAAAAAACATAAAAAACAAACTCATTACAGGCATTCAGCATGAAGGATCGCAACAAGTATTTGACCCAAACTTTATGACTCATGTTGAATATACTGAACATAGTATGTTACCTGGTTGGTTTGATGTCCTTCTCCACATGATATATGCACAAATGACAATTATAAAAGTTCCAATTATCACTGTACTTATAATGATTATTGTCTTGTTTCTCTCTTGATCTGTATATATGAAAAATTAAAATATAAGAAATTCAATACAATCCTAACTCCTAAGAGATAGAATCAATTTAATAATCTATGTTTCAAATTCTTTAGCAAACAGTAACTAGATCATACCAAGTTCTGCATAGGCTGCACGAACATATAGATCAAGTCCTCCATCTCGGAGTTGCTGTATGTCATGTAGACTTCCGGTCCAAGACATACAACCAATCCCATCAGCAAAAGAGTATGCAGTGCAAGAGCAATTACTCAAGCATAAGCTTGTGCACATTTCTGGTGTAACAGCTAAGCCTTCTGCGAAATCTGGAACTTTAACCTTTTGCAATTTCAAAAACACGTCTTCCTTTGTACTTGTGATTTTATTGACAACCCTTTCACACTGCAAACGTGTCCTCCGAACACACCCGCCAGTCCAGTTATGTCTATTCCATTCTTGTATGTTTCTGGGCTCAAACCCTCTCAAACAGCTACATATTGGGGAACTCAGTGAATTACAGCATGCAAATGCCCCACATATACCGTATACATCACACTCGGATTCCCAGCTTGTCCATGTAACTTGCACTTCTTTCTTTTCGTCATCCCACCCCATTTCTTCTAATTTTCCTTGTGAGCTCAGGCGATAGATCAAAAAATTCTCATCATTTGGGATTGTAAAATATATGTTAGTATTCCCTTCACCGTCATCTCCTCCTTGAAAACCAAAAAAATATTCAGTTGTCATTGTTTGTATTCCAGTGAAGACCCTGCCATTCCAGGGACCGCTGCGCCAATATGGCCGAGTTCCATTCCAAATGAACACTTCAATTATATGTAGGTGTTCAACAGTACTACCAGAAAAGTTGCCAACCGATGGATCAGTAGGGCTTTTCCATGATTTGATTTTTATACTCCTACCTGTTCTTTTGTTGGTTGAAAGTTTCATGCTAGGCAGTAATGTATCTGAAGGATGCTGAGTACTCTGCCATAAGACATTCCCTGTTGTGCTCTCCAAAAGAACGAGGTTACCAAAGTCCGAAAACTCAGATCTTGTATCTGATCCTATGTTGGAAACATTTGATGACCAAATGACTTGTTCTTGTCCATTTAATATCACAAGATTACCGTCTTCAGATATTGTGATAATCCCATTAGAATCATTAAGTGGTTGGTTTCTGTTTGCCACCCATATGACTGTAGATTGAAGCTTCCACCAAATACCAACGTATCGTTTTGTAGAGTTTTTAGGGCTAAAAACTCCCAAGGTGAAGTTACCATCTTTGGAGATTAGAGTTTCAGGGCCCTTGATCTTGATATATTGAGATGACGTGATGGTGTCTATACCAACACTAACATGTAGCAAATACAAACACAAAATGAACAAAACAGAGAACAAATATGCACAGTAGCTGAAATCCATTACAGAGAATAACAGTATGATCAACAAACAGACATGCTTTCTTGTTTATTAAGATTAGATACTTGTTTTTTAAAGTCAGACTCACGAACCAGAAGGGTTTTGAAGATTACTATTTCAAATGACAAAGATTGTTTGATTTAATTATGTCAGATACACACTAAGATTGTAGAGAAAAAGGTTGTTTGATTGAGTCTCACGAACCACATTTAATAAGGTTGTCACGTATCACTTTTAATGTGTTTCCTTCTTTCTCTTTTTTATTACATAAAATCAGCTTGTATTCTCTCACATCTATGAGATTCGTTGATGTGTTCAAAATTTCCTTAGTCAAGTGCCTCACATAATTGATAAAATAATACCAGTTGTCTAATGCTTTCCAAAACTATAACATAGAATCTTTCATTTTTTACATCACAGGCAACCTCATCAAGTTTAATATAAAATGTTTAATTAATTTAATCATAAAAAGTCAATGATATGATGATAAACTATAAAAATTAAAATGAGCGAATAGGAAAACTAATCTTCGAAATTGTGAGCATCAGTCAAAAGAGATGCTGAATTTTTCAAATCGGAAAATACATCTCTTGAACTGTTACTTATCACTCAAAATGGCTCATCTGGTAACTTTTGTTATTAGAGGTTATGATGTGCCATATTAAATAAACATGCGGCCTTCCATGTGGATCCAAAATCAATGCTACTTAACCAGGGACTAAATTGCATATAAAATTAGGCTGTGAGAATTATATTACATCTTGACGTGGCATTGTCAACCATGGAGTTGGCATGAAATTACTATGCCACATAAGTTTCTGTTGATGTTCACTAATGTGTGACCCACATTGAACGCCGTATGTCCGTTCAATGTGCTGCGGCATAAACTCTAATGACTGAAGTTAACAGAGGGACTTTTAGACTAATGTATTACAGTTTCAATGACGTATTTGCCTATTGTTGCACCCCAAAATTTGACCAACATTTATTCATTCATGGAATGTTTGAAAGTTGATACCTTCATCAGAAAGTTCAAGAGATCCTCAGAGGAGTTGGTTGAAACCAGGGTTGTGTGCTTCACAGTTTGAGAGTTGTGAGTGCCCCTCAGATGATTCTGAGACTTTGAGAATGAACTTGACGTTTTGAAAGCTTATGAGATGCCTTGATAGCCTTCATAAAGCCCAGAGAAGTCATTATGTAAGAATTCAGAAGATTCAACCATGAATGGTAGAATTAGGGTTTTGACTGGGTCAACCCTAGACCAGCTGAAGCTTTGGAGAAGGTTGAGACTTAATCCAAGGGCCATGAGATCATGGAATGATGCATAGAGATGTTATAAAGATGATTCCTAGACCAACTCATCATGATTGAAGAGTTTGAGAAGTTTTGAGTTAGGGTTTCTGAGGATTGTCAGTGGAAAAACCCTAATTTGATCCCTATCTTCCAGGCAGTTTTAGCACTAGATGTGTTTGATATCTCATTTTCCCCACAACATGAATGTTGTAGAGCTTGTTCTAAGCTTTAATTTGAGTGGTGGAAGTCCTTGATAGGAGTTACAGAGCTCAAGTTATGGTTTTGACAAATTACAGGTCAGTTGATGTGTGTGAATCTGGGTCCTTGAAAGTCACCCAACTTCCAGACAACTTTTGCCCTAGTAGGTTGATTCCTATGGTTTCTTGGTCAACATGAATGTTGAAGAGGATGTTCTTAGCTTTAATTTGAGTGGTAGAAGTCCTTGATTGGATTTGTGGAACTCAACTTATGGTTTGAACAAGGCAGGGGTATTTTGGTCATTTGTCAGTTATAGGTCATTTTAACCAATGCCTAAAACTCCTATTTCCAAGCCTCAAATGGAAAAATTCAAAACATGAAAGTTGCTCAAAATGTGATTTTAAGTCTAGAAAGAAGGTCACAAATTGTTGAAAAGGCTCATAGCACAAGATTCCATGATTGGTCAAAAATGAACTAAAAATGACTTATAACTTTGAAAAGTTGAAATTGAAAAGTGTTTTGGGAGATCTACAAATCCAAAATAGGTCATCCAATATATCATTTTGATTGGAAAAAACATTTTGAGAAGATTGGTTTAAGTAGAATTTTCATTTGAGGCTTAAAAGATGAGGTTCCTTTGGAAATTTGTCACTTAAGAAAGAAGGCAATGTTGGAAAACTTAACATAAGGCAATTACAAGGCATGTGAGCTTCCTTACCATTTCATATTATCATGTGGTGAGATTTTAAAAGGTGTGTAAGTTGGTTAGAGGTGATATATCATGAGATAACCAATATGGCATAACATGAGATTTTAAGGAAACTTCCATCACATTCTAGATGATTCTAGAAACTTCCATTGATTGTTATAAAAGGAATGCATCAAGGAGTGTTAGAGGTTGGTTGATAGAGAGAGAGAGAGAGAGAGAGACACCATTGAAGAAAGTTCCTTCAAGTTCAAGAAAGTTGTGATTTCTGCCATTACAAGCTGTTTCCTTCGAAGCTTTTGCAAACAGAAGAGAGTGCATCTTCTAAGGATCACATACAAGCCATTGCAAGCCTTGAAAGTACTGCAAGCAACCTTCACCATCATTTCTTGAGCAGGTTTTTCTCTTCTTCGAATCTCAATATTTATGAAGTTTTAATTGGATTCTTGACCATAGGATTAGTGTAGGAGGTTAGTAGATTGATCCCTGAAGGTTATAGCGCAATCCATTAAGTTTTGTAACAGGAGCATGAATCTTGAATCAATAATTGCAAGCTTGTTTTAGGGTTTTAATTGATATAGAATAGATTAGGATGATGAGGATAACTTGTAGATCAACTGTGCATCATTAGATTTGAGTTTTATTAGAGTTGATTTCAGTTGGATATGGTGGTACCATGACTTTCGAGGCTTCTGTTAGGGTTACTCATGGAGAATTAAAAGAAACCGCGCGTACAGTTTTATTCCTCTCAATGAGTAGATGATTTTTGCCTTTAGAATTTTTGCATTTCATTGGCTGAGTGGAGAGAACGAGTTGATGGAAGGTCGTGCATGAGATTCATGGTTGCTGAAACCCTAAGATGCTAAAGGTTGAAGACGAAATCCCCACCCTTGGCTCGCGTTGAATGTTTGACTTCTTAATCCAATCTCACGGCCAGCATTTAAAGATCAGAATTGGAGGGAAATAATAAAATCAAAACGCGTCGTTTCATTTTAATAAGTAGTCTGGGCTCAGAAATCAATACTAACCCCACCCCCCTTTGTTGGCCCAATACTTATAACACGTGAAACCACTTCTTAATACACCCCCCTTCATTTTTATTTTCTTTTTCTTTTCTGAACATGAAATGGGCCTCGCTCCTTTTACTTTTCGCACCCCCACCTGCATTTGGCCCAATTGGTTTTAACTAGCGAGGAATGCTATTCTGACCCCCCACCCCTTTAATTCTTTTATTTCTTTTTAATTTCCTTTTAATATTTTCTGTTTTTGAATAATTCATATAAAGTAGATAAAAAATGATTTTTAATTTCTTCCTTTTTTCCTGAGTAGATTAAAATGAGTAGAAAATTATAAAAATAAAATTGAGATTTTATTTTTATGTTTGATATTTTTAGTAGATTTTTCAATTAAATAGCTTTTTAATTGGTTCATTTTGGTATTTGATTTTGTAGGAATTATTTTAGTACTTTCCATTAATCTTTTTTTACCCATTCTTTTTGGTGCAATTAGATGATTAGTCATACTTCCCCATAGGATTTTTTCTAGATTTTTTAGAATTAATCTTGATTAGTTTAATTAGGGTTGATTTAGGATAGTCTAATTAGGGTTTAGAATTGTGCATAGGTGATGAATCATTTTCTTTGAGCAAGTTTTATCTTGATTTTTAGGTAGAAACCTTTGTAGATGTTATGAGTAGGTGTTGAGGACCCTTGTGAATATTTGTTAGATTTTTTCCCATTAGTTTAGTATTTTTAGGTATTGTCTGAGATTGCCTGATGATTTGGTTTGTTCAGTGGTTTATCTGTTCATCTGTGGGGATCTTTCTGAGGAATTTGCTGAAGGGCTTGTGTTGCCTTGAGGATATTGATGATGAGCATCATAAGGAGAAGCTTGTAGATCAAGATGCAGAGACCCAGAGCTTGTCTCATCTCCTGTTGGTGAGGTTTGAGAGCCTGAAGTTTGAAGGAAGTTCATGGTACTTTCCTGAGGAAGGCACTATGAATGACTTTCATCCTTCCTTCTCACCTCTTTCTTAAGTATCCAATGATGTTGGAGCCAACTTGTGAGTTTAATTTCTCCTGAGGAGGAATGTAAACTGATCACTTGTTGTTGAGCCACATGGGATACAATTCCTAAGTGGAAGCCTCCTAGTACTTTCCTGAGGAAGGTCCTATGGGTCTATTCACTTAGTTCCACTAGTTTGTCTAGGATTTCTCAAGTATCCAATGATGTTGGAGCCAACTTGTGAGTTTAATTTCTCCTGAGGAGGAATGTAAACTGATCACATGTTGTTGAGCCACATGGGATACAACTCCTAAGTGGAAGCCTCCTAGTACTTTCCTGAGGAAGGTCCTATGAGTCTATTCACTTAGTTCCACTAGTTCAGATAGGATTTCCTAAATATCCAGTGATGTTGGAGCCTGCTTGTGAGTTTAATCTCTCCTGAGGAGGGATGTAAACTGATCACAGTGGTTGAGCCACATAGGGTATGACTCCTGAGTATACACCTCCTAGTGTTCTCCTGAGGAAGACACTATGAGTATGATTGCTTAGCTCCCTTTCTTTGGTAAGCTTATTCTGAAGCTTGAAGGCTGGGAATGATTGCTCCTGTTTAGGGTTGTGCTTGAGAGCTTTGCTTAGATTTGTTTAGATTCTGTGATTAGGGTTAGGGTTAGGGAATAGATGATTCTTTCTCATGTGTGTTTTGTTTGCCTGATGGCACTTCATTTCTCTTATCTGTTATTGCTTGATAGCATGTTGATTATTTTCAGTATGATTACTGTTATTTCATGACTAGCTTGAGGTTGAGATGAGCTTGTGGAGGCTGAAACCCCACACACATTTCCTCCCTCACTTGCATTGCATGCATTTTACTGTTAAAAGCTGATGTTTTTGTCTGTTTCTGTGTATCATTGACATGATCCCTTAGGACTCTCATTTCCTTTGATAAGGATTTGATGATAGACTTTTAGGTTGAAACCTATGCATGACAACATCTAGGAGTTCTTTGTTCAAACCTCAACCATAGGATGAATCCATGGCATGATAACAGTAGGACTTGATAGTCTCCCTCCTAGTTGAGCTGTTTCCTGTAGTTTGCCGAACTACGTTTGCTCTGATCTTTCATACCAGATGAAAGTACGTAGGCATAGGATGCGATATCCTAGCGAGCAACCTTCCCCCCATAACTCGTAGTTAGCCGAACTACGTTGACTCTGATTTCTCATTCTCTGATGAGAATACGTAGGCATAAAGCGCGACGCTTTGCCGAGTCATTTTTCTTTTCTTTTTTCAGCCAGCCTTGATAGGTAGATAGATTATAACTAACCCGTCCAAGTAAGCAAACAAGCGAGGATCCCGTCGAGTACGACGGACGTGAGGGGTGCTAATACCTTCCCCTTGCGTAACCGACTCCCGAACCCAGACAATGGTTGCGATGACCTTGTCTTACCCTTTTTTTCGTCAGGTTTTTCCGATCGTTTCCTTTCCCGCTCTGAGGGATAAATAACGAAAGGTGGCGACTCTTCTGTCATGCCGGCACCTTATTTTCGCGCAAGCGACAGCTGGCGACTCTGCTGGGGACGTTATAGCATCTAGGGGCTTTTCCCATCCCTTATGCTGGGACCGTTTCCCATCCCCTACGCGAGTCAATCCTATCGTTTGTGTGTTTGCTTGTTGGGTTGCGTTTATTTATCGCATTTTTACTTCCCGCACTTTACTTCCCGCATTTTATTTCCCGCATTTTATTTCCAGTTTGATATGATTATCTGTGCTGCTGTGGGAGAGGGATGTTACTGTGAGTGAAAAGCCGGACCTGGGCTTGAGCACACACCTAGATATAGTTGTGGAGAAGTAGTAGACGAACCTGTCTGTTGAGCAGGCACAGTTCCCTACGAAAATCTGCGCTCAGACGAGATTCTTGCAGAGGTGCTCCTTTCCGGTCCTGAGGATCTGAGGGGAGTCCAGACGTGAGGATTGTCGACTCTGGGGACCGATCATTTGGAAGTCAGCTAAGAGAGGCCTCTTCATGACTTGACGATGCCACTCCTTCTGGGAATCGTATTGTCACTCATGAATGTCTGTGACGCTGACGACCGCATAGGATGCCGTACCTTTGTCCGTGGATTAGGTCCATCATACCTGTGAGTGGGTTGGGATATTGCAGGAAACTTTGACCTTCAGACCACCTGGTTTTCTTGACAGTAGATCAGTATGTTGAGTTCTCAGTTGCAGATATGTTCTTGATAGAGCAAGGGTTTGATCAGAGGATCTTATCATCGGGTATTTGTCTGTTCTTGATAGAGCAGGCTTTGATCAGTGTATTATTATCAGAAGTTTGTTCTGGATGGGGCAGATTTTTGAGTGAGGTCTGAAGATCTCATCAGCGGTTGTTATTTGTTCTGGATGAAGCAGATTTTTGAGTGAGGTCTGAGGATCTCGTCAGCAGTTGTTATTTTGTTCTTGATAGGGCAGGTTTTGAGTGAGGTTTGAAGATCTCATCAGCAGCTGTGTATTTGTTCTTGAGAGGGCAGATTCGTGATTTGGGGTCTGAAGACTTCTCCAACAGATATTCCTTGATCTTGCATCCAGGGTTTGCATCATCAGGCCTTCGTTCTTGTCAGAGCAGAATCTTGATCTCGATCCTACCAGATGGTTATTCACAACAGATCAGATCAGTGGGATTACACCGGGGTTTCCTTCTCAACAGTGACTGTTGACATAGAATCTCCACAGCAGCCTTGGATATATTGTTGCATGCCTGCATTTTGCATTAGCTTGCATAATCATTCCATTAGCGTGTGTCTGTGAGGTTGCTGTCTCCATGATTGGGCCTAGATTCTTCCCCTTATTATTATCAGCAGATGCCAGGACCGGGGAAATCTCTCAAGCACACAGACACACGCATGCATTTGCATGAGGCATTCTTGCATGACATACATTCTGTTGCTTTTCCTAACCTTTAATCTTGAGCAGGTTTTTCAGGTACTCAGGTTCCGAGCTGCTTTCAGGATTGATCAAAGATTCATCCACCGCTACTCGACTCGCGCCAATCAAACGAGAATCATGGACCAGGTACAATCAGATGTTCAGGAGCTTCGTGAAAGGATGGATCGTTTTATGGAGTTGATGCAAGTAGTTGCGAACGGGCAAGAGCAACTTCGTACTTTGGTTCAACCTCTCATCTCCAGGGTTGACAGCAATGGAATTCTTCACGGCGGGGCCGTACCCACTCCTCCTCCTCAAGTGGATACTCCTCAGAACGTTGTTCCTGCTGCCGGGGGCAACGGTAGTGCTAACGGCAATCTTATGAATAATCTCGGACTTAATGCGGCGGGCGCCGTCAATGGTGGTTTGGGAGCCAATGTTAATGTTGGTGCAGGAAATATGGTGGTGCCTCAACCGTGGCTGGAGGACCATCAAGACGACATTTTCTCTCAGAGAGGCGTAGAGGCTGAGTTAACTGCTGAAGCTAGACTCAGGTTCAAGGCACTGGAAGATAAAATGAGAGATATAGAAAATCAGAATACATTGGGCGTTGACATGTCCAAACTTGGGCTGATTGCTGACTTTAAAGTACCTCACAAGTTTAAGGTGCCTATCTTTGAGAAGTATAGAGGCACTACTTGTCCCCGTGTTCATCTCCGATCATATTACAGAAAGATGTCCGCTTACTCTGATGATGAGAAGTTGCTGATGCACTTCTTTCAGGATAGTCTTTCTGGCCCATCGCTTGAATGGTATATGGGTTTGGAACCCGCTGCTGTGCGAACGTGGAAAGATCTCGCTGAAGCGTTTGTTCTCCACTATCAGTATAATAGCGACTTGGCTCCCAACCGAGTTCAGCTCCAGAATCTCTCGCAGCGGAGCAATGAAAGCTTCAAGGAGTACGCCCAGCGGTGGCGTGAATTGGCTGCTCGGGTTCAACCGCCGATGGTTGAGCGTGAGTTGGTACAGATGTTCGTGGCTACTCTTCCCGGAGTCTATTATGAGAAGTTGGTTAGTGGCATGTCCGGGACATTCTCGGCCCTCATCACTTTGGGCGAGCATGTTGAAAATGGTATAAAGATCGGCAAGATTCAAGGCGAATCATCCTCATCTGGAGGAGCCAGCAAGAAACCTTATACTGGCAAGCGTCGGGAGGGCGATGCCAGTGCTGTCTCTAATGCTAGGAGAAAGGGCAAGGGCCCTCAGTCTCAGATCGCTAGCATAAACATCCCCGCTGCTCCCCCTCAGCCGCAGCAGCAGCCTCAGCAACAGAATAATCCGGGATATAAGAAATATCAGCACCGGGGTCCCCTGGCAAACCGTCATTTGGAAACTCCTCCTATGTCGTATGCCCAGCTTCTGCAGACATTGCTTCAGCTCCAACTGGTTCAGAAAAGGACGCTAGCTCCCTTGACAGGGGCACCACCACCCGGGTACGATGCTAATGCTACATGTGAATTTCATTCTGGGGCACCTGGCCATACAGTTGAGAACTGCAAAGCTTTTAAGCATAAGGTCCAGGACATGATTGACGCCAAGATAATAAATTTTTCTGACAACGTGCCCAACGTCACCAAGAATCCGATGCCTCATCATAGGGGGGGCGGAGTAAATGCTATTATCTCTGAAGAGAATTCAGACCTGCTGACTGATGTCAGAGAGTTGAAGACGCCGTTGGTTTTTGTTAAAGCTAAGCTGCTGAAGAAAGGTTTCTTTCCCGGATGTGGGGAATTTTGTATGGAATGTGCTGCACTTCCTGACGGGTGTGAGCAGTTGAGTGAAGGTATCCAGAGTCTGATGACCGAGGGTATTTTGCAGTTTAGTCGAAGCGTTGAGAATGCGTCGGGAGAAGTCGTGCTGAAGCAGGCGGACGAAGTTGCTACTATCACCATTCCTCGCCACCCTATCACCATTTCTGCACCTCGTCCTCCTACTATTACCATCACCAGGGCTGGACCAATCCCATTTGAGAGTACCAATGCCGTTCCATGGCATTATGGTGCTGAAGTGTATTGTAATGGCCAGAAGGTAGAGATTGAGCCGCCCAGATCGATTGCGCAGAATCTTGCTGAGGCCAGTGGTATCACCAGAAGTGGCAGAGTGTTCGCGCCGGCGGAGGGTGCGGCAGAGAAGGTAGTCAGGGCTGATGCTACTGATAAGGGCAAAGGTAAAGCCGTTGAAGAGGTTCCTGCGGGGGCAGAAAAAGACTTGTTGGTTAAAGACGCCGAAGAGTTCATGCGGCTGATCAGGAAAAGTGACTACAAGATTGTAGATCATCTTCACCAAACTCCGTCAAAGATCTCAATTCTCAACCTGTTGCTATGTTCTGAAGCACACCGCAACGCATTGCTGAAAGTATTGAATGCTGCATACGTGCCGCAGGAGATATCAGTTAACCAACTTGAGGAAGTAGTAGCCCATGTCAACGCTGGTAATGGGCTGGGTTTTACAGATTTGGAGCTGACTCCCAAGGGAAGAGATCACAACAGCGCCCTGCACATCTCGATAGAGTGCAGGGGCACCATTATGTCACATGTCCTAGTAGATACGGGCTCCTCGCTGAATGTGCTTCCGAAGAAAGCACTAATGAAGTTGGATACCCGGGGACTGCTGTGCACGCCCAGTGATCTGGTCGTAAAGGCTTTTGACGGAACCAAACGCCACGTCTTTGGAGAATTGACCCTGCCAATTCAGGTTGGACCAGAGACGTTTAATGCAGTGTTCTATATTATGGATATCATGCCCGCCTACAGTTGCCTCTTAGGTCGGCCGTGGATTCATTCTGCTGGTGCCGTAACGTCTACGTTGCATCAGAAGCTTAAATATGCTGTTGGGGGCAGCATAGTGACAGTTTGCGGAGAGGAGGACATCATGGTAAGCCACCTATCGTCCTTTAAGTATGTCGAAATGGATGGCGAGATCCATGAGACTCTTTGCCAGGCGTTTGAAACCGTCAGGGTGAAGGAGGTAGCTCCCGTAGTTGCAGAGAAGCAGGAGGTGAACCTCTCTTCGTTCAAGGAAGCTAGGGCCGTTGTCGAAGCTGGTTCTACCCCAGGCTGGGGGCACGTCTTGGATATACCATTCAAACAGGATAAGTTTGGATTGGGATATTCTCCGGAAGCTGAAGCTTCAACTTCTTCTGATAGCTCATCTCGGGGGAAAGGGCCGATCCTATTCACCAAGGGAGGAGTAATATTCGAAAGTGTCAACGCAGCGTCAGAGGACAGCGGGGACAGTGACTGTGATCTCGATGCCTGGATTCAACCGAGCAAGCCAGGCGAGCGCCTTCACAACTGGACCATCAAGGAGATTATCGAGCTGACAAGTGAAGAGTAATGATTTGCTTTTTACAATCTTTTGTACAACCCTATGTCCTGCCCGGGGCATAGTGGTTTTACTGTCAGGGCCTTGTTGGATTATGTGTATACATTTTATCAATAAATAAAAAGGCGTTTTCTTCGTAATCAAATGTTGTGTTCTCTGTTATTCATATTTTATGTTTGTTTTGAAAAACAGCAAAATGGCAACGAGGTTCGTGCAAACCTGCATATTCCTGCTTTAAACTTAACCCTTGTTATTGCAGGATCCACGTAACAGACGACATCGACTCTGGACCCTCTACGGCTCACTACGACTTTGATTGCCCGATCTATCAAGCCGAGGACGAGATTGATGAAGACGAAGACCTTCCGGAAGAGTTGGCCCGCTTGTTGAGACAAGAAGAAAAGGTTATTCTGCCTCATGAGGAGGATATTGAGATCATAAATCTGGGTTCTGAGGAGCTTATCAGGAATGTCAGAGTCGGGGCTGCGCTGCAGAACGATGTCAAGCATAGACTGGTCGAGATGCTTCGAGAGTATAGTGACGTCTTTGCTTGGTCATATGAGGATATGCCTGGACTTGACACCGATATCGTGGTTCATCGCTTGCCGTTGCGAGAAGATTGCCCTCCAGTCAAGCAGAAGCTCAGGAGGACGAGACCAGACATGGCTGTAAAAATCAAAGAAGAAGTCCAGAAGCAGTTGGACGCAGGATTTTTAGCCGTCACCACCTACCCTCCGTGGGTCGCCAACATAGTGCCTGTACCGAAGAAGGACGGCAAGGTACGTATGTGCGTCGATTATCGGGACTTGAATAGGGCGAGCCCTAAGGATGATTTCCCGTTGCCTCATATCGATGTGTTGGTCGACAATACAGCCCAGTTTTCCGTGTTTTCGTTCATGGATGGCTTCTCCGGTTACAATCAGATTAAGATGGCGCCGGAGGACATGGAGAAAACAACGTTTATTACCCCCTGGGGCACGTTTTGCTACAAGGTAATGCCTTTCGGTCTGAAGAACGCAGGGGCCACTTACCAGCGAGCAATGGTAACTTTGTTTCATGATATGATTCATCATGAGATCGAGGTCTATGTTGATGACATGATTGCGAAGTCCCAAACGGAGGAGGAGCATCTGGTCAATTTGCTGAAGCTGTTTGAAAGGCTTAGGAAGTTCAAGCTGAGGCTGAATCCTAACAAGTGCACTTTCGGAGTGCGATCCGGAAAGTTATTGGGGTTTATCGTTAGTGAACGAGGTATCGAAGTTGATCCTGCAAAAATAAAAGCTATCCAAGAAATGCCAGCGCCGAGAACGGAAAAAGAAGTTCGTGGTTTCTTGGGCCGAATAAACTACATTGCGAGGTTTATCTCCCAGCTCACGGCCACTTGTGAACCGATGTTCAAGTTGTTAAAGAAAAATCAGGCGATTACTTGGAATGAAGACTGCCAGAAGGCATTCGATAAGATAAAGCAGTATCTTCAAGAACCTCCGATCTTGATACCCCCAGTGGCTGGACGGCCATTAATCATGTACTTGACAGTTCTTGAGAATAGTATGGGGTGTGTTCTCGGTCAGCACGACGAGACGGGCAGAAAGGAGCATGCCATTTATTATTTGAGTAAAAAGTTCACTGAGTGTGAATCTCGATACTCGATGCTGGAGAAGACGTGTTGTGCACTAGCTTGGGCTGCCAAACGTCTACGACAGTATATGCTCAATCACACCACTATGCTGATTTCGAAGATGGATCCGATCAAGTATGTCTTCGAGAAGCAGGCTCTTTCGGGCAGGATTGCCAGATGGCAAATGGTGCTAACAGAATATGATATTCAGTACGTCTCTCAGAAAGCCATCAAAGGGAGCGTATTGTCTGACTACCTTGCCGAACAGCCAATCGAAGACTATCAGCCGATGAAGTTCGAGTTCCCTGATGAGGACATTATGTTTCTCAAAGCAAAGGATTGCGAAGAACCATTGCCCGACGAGGGGCCGGATAGGAAGTCTCAGTGGAAGTTGATATTCGACGGAGCAGTCAATTCCTATGGCAGTGGTATCGGGGCTATCATCACAACTCCTCACGGATCCCACATCCCGTTTACTGCGAGACTGACGTTTCCAGTTACCAACAACGAAGCCGAGTATGAAGCGTGTATTATGGGTCTAGAAGAGGCAATTGATTTGAGAATCAAGAATCTAGACATATATGGTGACTCAGCGCTTGTAATCAATCAGATCAAAGGGGAGTGGGAAACTCGTCAACCGAATCTAGTGCCGTACATGAATTACGCCAGAAGGCTGCTTCCGTTCTTCGACCGAGTAGAACTTCATCATGTACCCCGGGCTGAAAATCAAATGGCTGATGCTTTAGCCACGTTGGCTTCTATGTATAAGGTCAATCTTTGGAATGAAGCTCCAAGCATTGTTCTTTCGCGTCTTGACAGACCAGCATATGTGTTCGCAATCGAGGATGCCACTGACGGCAAGCCATGGTTCCACGATATTCAGACCTTCCTTATGACTAAGGAGTATCCCGCGGGTGCGTCAACCCAGGATAAGAAGACTCTGAGGAGGCTATCTGGAAACTTTTACCTCAACCCTGATGGAGTGCTGTATAGAAGAAACCACGATCTCGTGCTACTCAGATGTGTAGATGAGAAAGAGGCCAGTATGCTCATGGAGGAAGTCCATGAGGGCACATTTGGTACGCACGCCGGCGGGCATGCCATGACGAGGAAGATCCTGAGAGCAGGATATTACTGGTTGACTATGGAGTCGGATTGCTTCAGATTCGCGAAGAAATGTCATAAATGCCAGATTTATGCTGATAGAGTTCATGTGCCGCCGTGCCCATTGAATGTCATGTCCTCCCCTTGGCCGTTCTCCATGTGGGGCATTGACATGATAGGCAAGATCGAGCCCACCGCATCCAATGGTCATCGTTTCATTCTGGTAGCTATCGACTACTTCACCAAGTGGGTGGAGGCAGCCTCGTACGCTAATGTGACCAAGCAGGTGGTTGCTAAATTCATTAAGAGGGACATCATCTGTCGCTATGGAATTCCCGAGCGAATCATTACTGATAATGGTTCGAATTTGAATAACAAGATGATGAAGGAGCTGTGCCAGAGCTTCAAGATTGAACACCACAACTCATCTCCTTATCGGCCGAAGATGAATGGCGCTGTTGAAGCGGCCAACAAGAACATCAAAAAGATTGTTCAGAAGATGGTTGTGACGTATAAAGATTGGCACGAGATGCTGCCGTTTGCCTTGCACGGTTATCGTACGACGGTGCGTACGTCGACCGGGGCAACTCCTTTCTCCTTGGTGTACGGTATGGAAGCTGTCCTACCGCTAGAAGTGGAGATTCCCTCTTTGCGGGTTTTGGTTGATGTGAAACTTGATGAGGCAGAATGGGTGACGAATCGCCTGAACCAGCTCAGCCTGATGGACGAGAAGAGGCTAGCATCGATTGCATTTGGTCGCCTGTACCAAAGCCGAATGAAGAAAGCTTATGATAAGAAGGTGCGTCCTCGAAGCTTTCAGACGGGTGATCTCGTCCTGAAGAAGATTCTTCCGCCACACTCCGATCACCGGGGCAAGTGGACTCCGAATTACGAAGGGCCGTATGTCGTCAGCAAGGTCTTCTCGGGAGGAGCTTTGCTGTTATCCACGATGGATGGTGAAGATTTTGCATCCCCGGTGAACGCGGACGCAGTTAAAAAATACTTTGCTTGAAAGCGACCCGCTGGACAAAAAAAGAAAGAGTCCAGGCAAAAAAGGGGCATCCCGGCGAACCAAAAACAGAATAAAAGGTTCGGGCAAAAATTAGGGATATATCGAAAAAATGTACACCCGCGAAGTCGAAAACCTACACTGGGCGGCTTCGGCAAAAAAGGGTATCCCGGTGAACTGAAAACCCGAAAGGGCGGTTCACGCAAAAGTTAGGGATTTAGATAAGCAAATGACTGCGTTCCGCGTATGGACTTTCATTGTTTAGTGGTTCGGAAGACCTGAGGGCCGTGTATCTGAATCAATCTCTTCCAAAGCTGAAGCATCGGAAAAGTATCGAAGTCGAGTGGGTCTTAGAGGGATCAACTCATGGTGTTCGTCTACACCTCGATTGCCGACATTTGTATATACTGATGTATATTTATGTTTTCTTTTTGCGCGGCTTCCTCATTTCAGGAGCTTGCCTCTGTTGTAAAACATTTTTGCCCATTCAGGGGTTCACCATCAATAAAATGCCCATTATTCAGCAATTCTACTTGTCTGTTTTGCATTTATCTGTTTTGTTTGCGAATGATAACGCCGATGTGTTTTTTTGATAAAATGCGCATACATAAACTTGCGGGCCTAAGCCCATTGATTGTTGAAACAATTAACTAACTGGACATTGTCGCGAGATAATAACCCTGATAGGCCCCTTTGAGGAGGGTATCTTGTCCGTTTGTTTGTGTCGTTGCAGGCATAGCACCCGTCAGAAGATGTGTCGTGCGTATCCCCGAAGCAGGATGAGTCCTCCTTTTTCAGCAGAGTTCAGTGATCTCTCCTCCGCGGAATCAGAATCAGATAGTGAGCATTGATATGTCTTCCCCAGGTAGAGGTGATTCTCTTCCCCAAGCAGACGCGTCCTGAAGGAATGCCAACTCATCAAGCTGAGTCAAGCACCGAAGAATGATTGAGTACCATAGCTCGTCTTTCCCCAGCACCGGGTCACAAGTGCAGAGTTCATAGAAGTGTTCGGGAGCTGAAGCTCGTGTTTTCCCCAGTAAAGTTGCTGAAGCAGGATTTCCCCCGCACCGGGTCACAAGTGTAGGTTTCGCAGGAAGCTAGTCGTATACCGAAGTATGCAGTAACTGATAGTGCCAGACTGAAGTCTCCAGTGGATTGAGATTCCTCACCAGAATCAGGTTCTCTCCTGAAGTTGGGCGATTCCTTCTTCCCCAGTAGAGTGTTGGAACAGCTGATGTCGTATTCCCCGGCAGAGTTGTACCCTCCCCCGAAGTCAGATGATTCTTTCTTCCCCAGCAGAATTGAAATTCCCCATCAGGGTCGTACTCTTCAGTGAAGTAGAATGATTTCTCTCCCCGGCTGAGTCCGCAGAAAAGCAGAATCCTTGGAGGTTGATCAGATCATGATCAATTCTCCCCAGCAGAGCATGGAGCAGCCGATGCTGTATTTCCCCAGAGTCGTACTCTATCCAGTAAAGCAGAATGATTTCTCCCTCCTCAGCCGAGTCTGCAGATGTCCAAGGGATCCGAATCCTTGGAAGTGGGTCAGATCATGATTGGTTTTTCCCCAGTGGAGTGTTGAACAGCTGAAGTTGGTTCCCCACAGAGTGGCCAGCCCCAGAAGAGTAGCCGAGACGGCCACGCAGTTCATTCTAGCGATTGATATCAGCAGATCCAAGTGCTCGTAGAGCTTCGTTCCCCTGCAGCAGTCAGCTGAAGTTGTTTGCCATACAGCAATTCGCGGAAGATCAATTCCCCAGACAGAGCCTAATTGATATTGGCGTGTTCACATTCTCCTCAGCAGGACGATTCCTCCATCTGAGCGACTCTTTCTCCTTGACAGGAGGATTCCCCCTTCGGCATTTATTTTGCTGACGGGATCGCATTATTGTGCATGATTGCACGTCATTGTGCACGATTGCATAACATTGAGCACGATTGCATAGCATTAAGCATGAGTGCATGGCATTGAGCGTGATTGCATAGCAGAAGCATATGCATCATAAGCATGATCTAGGTCATTATTATTCTTGTTGTACAGGTGTACTACCGAAAGACCGGTTGCTCAGGACGATTCTTGAAGTTCTCCCCAGCAAGGTTGTTTTCTTAGATGATTCTAAAGACCCCGGTGTGATCCCCGCAGTCGCTCGCTAAAGATGATTTTTGAGATCCCCAGCGAAGTCTTCAGTTCGAGATGATTCTCAAACCCCTCAGCAGGGCCATTTGCTTAAGATGATTCTTAAGACTCCAGTGCAGCTCCCCGAGTTGTTTGCCTAGTATGATACTTGAGCTCCCCAATAGCGCCTCCAGCAAGAGTTGCCCAGGAAGATTCCTGGAATTCCCAACAGAATGTTTGCTCCAGAAAGGTTATTAGTTCAAGACGATTCTTGAAGACGCCCGATGGATCTGTTTGGTCAAGATGATTCTTGAAGACCAGAGCAGCGTGGTATGTCTGCTCCAACAACGATGTCTAATCTGAAGGTGGATTTCGTAAGCGCCAGAGGGCGATACCAGAAGGTTCCTGTGAAGCCAGATTTCCGTGTGGATGAAGCAACGGGTGGCTGAAGACAAGGTTCCAGGGTTGTAGATACAACAGAGTGATTCGTGTGAGTCTGAAGACCAAGTCAATTATCCTGAGGTGATGATTGATTGCGATCAAGTGAATGATACGTCTTCTGACTGAAGTCGAAAATGTTTCTCCAGCTGAAGCGGAGTTTTGCCTGAAGGCAAAGTGTTTGAATCCCCGTAGAGTCATGGATGGCTCAGGATACCATTTCTCTGACTAAAGTCACAGATTTCTTATGCTGAAGCAAAGGTGCCTGAAGGCAAGGTTATCCCCCAAGGTCGTGAAGGACCTAGGATTCATTATTCGGGCTGAAGGCCGAAGTATATCCCTGACTGAAGTCTCGGATGCTCTATAGCAGAGGCGGAGTTGCCTGAAGGCAGATCCATGTATCCTTGAAGGCCAAGGATCATTTTCTTCAGACTGAAGTCGAAGGATACCTCCTGCAGAGTTGCCATCCTTGGAGGCCAAGGATGCTTATCTTCAGAAGTACTTGAAGATCTTTTCTAGCTGAAGCTGGAAGTGGCCAGGGGCCAGGGTTTCATCTATCTTCATAAGTGCTTGAAGATCTTTTCTAGCTGAAGCTAGAGGCGGCCAGGGGCCAGGGTTTCATATATCTTTAAGGTTGAAGTTCTGCGGCGGGCAGTGTGCAGCAGTATTCCGATATTCGTCATGGTTCTGAGGGTGAACCCCAGATCAGAGTGTGCTCGGTTAAGTCTCTCCTTCCCAGCGGAGTAGCTTCAGGTATGTAAGTGTACTTTTTTGTTCCATTCACCAGGGGTGAACCCCAGGTCAGATTATGTTTGTTTCAGGCAGCGAGGTTGGATGTTTGTTTGACGGCAATGTCAGATTCCTTAAATCCCCAGCAGAATGATGTTTGTTTCCGGCGGCGACGTCAGATCAGTATTTCTCCAGCTAGTTGTTGAGCAGCTAGTGTTGCAGTATTCAAAGATTTGTTCCCCGCAGAGTACCGTGTGCTTGTGCAGTTGGCAAATTTTCGGGTTTACCGATATTCAACCGTCTCGTACCTTGATTGGTTGAGAGCCGTTCGCTTCTCACCCAGTCAGGTCCAAGCCGTTTGAATAGGGGCAGCTGTTGCACCCCAAAATTTGACCAACATTTATTCATTCATGGAATGTTTGAAAGTTGATACCTTCATCAGAAAGTTCAAGAGATCCTCAGAGGAGTTGGTTGAAACCAGGGTTGTGTGCTTCACAGTTTGAGAGTTGTGAGTGCCCCTCAGATGATTCTGAGACTTTGAGAATGAACTTGACGTTTTGAAAGCTTATGAGATGCCTTGATAGCCTTCATAAAGCCCAGAGAAGTCATTATGTAAGAATTCAGAAGATTCAACCATGAATGGTAGAATTAGGGTTTTGACTGGGTCAACCCTAGACCAGCTGAAGCTTTGGAGAAGGTTGAGACTTAATCCAAGGGCCATGAGATCATGGAATGATGCATAGAGATGTTATAAAGATGATTCCTAGACCAACTCATCATGATTGAAGAGTTTGAGAAGTTTTGAGTTAGGGTTTCTGAGGATTGTCAGTGGAAAAACCCTAATTTGATCCCTATCTTCCAGGCAGTTTTAGCACTAGATGTGTTTGATATCTCATTTTCCCCACAACATGAATGTTGTAGAGCTTGTTCTAAGCTTTAATTTGAGTGGTGGAAGTCCTTGATAGGAGTTACAGAGCTCAAGTTATGGTTTTGACAAATTACAGGTCAGTTGATGTGTGTGAATCTGGGTCCTTGAAAGTCACCCAACTTCCAGACAACTTTTGCCCTAGTAGGTTGATTCCTATGGTTTCTTGGTCAACATGAATGTTGAAGAGGATGTTCTTAGCTTTAATTTGAGTGGTAGAAGTCCTTGATTGGATTTGTGGAACTCAACTTATGGTTTGAACAAGGCAGGGGTATTTTGGTCATTTGTCAGTTATAGGTCATTTTAACCAATGCCTAAAACTCCTATTTCCAAGCCTCAAATGGAAAAATTCAAAACATGAAAGTTGCTCAAAATGTGATTTTAAGTCTAGAAAGAAGGTCACAAATTGTTGAAAAGGCTCATAGCACAAGATTCCATGATTGGTCAAAAATGAACTAAAAATGACTTATAACTTTGAAAAGTTGAAATTGAAAAGTGTTTTGGGAGATCTACAAATCCAAAATAGGTCATCCAATATATCATTTTGATTGGAAAAAACATTTTGAGAAGATTGGTTTAAGTAGAATTTTCATTTGAGGCTTAAAAGATGAGGTTCCTTTGGAAATTTGTCACTTAAGAAAGAAGGCAATGTTGGAAAACTTAACATAAGGCAATTACAAGGCATGTGAGCTTCCTTACCATTTCATATTATCATGTGGTGAGATTTTAAAAGGTGTGTAAGTTGGTTAGAGGTGATATATCATGAGATAACCAATATGGCATAACATGAGATTTTAAGGAAACTTCCATCACATTCTAGATGATTCTAGAAACTTCCATTGATTGTTATAAAAGGAATGCATCAAGGAGTGTTAGAGGTTGGTTGATAGAGAGAGAGAGAGAGAGAGAGACACCATTGAAGAAAGTTCCTTCAAGTTCAAGAAAGTTGTGATTTCTGCCATTACAAGCTGTTTCCTTCGAAGCTTTTGCAAACAGAAGAGAGTGCATCTTCTAAGGATCACATACAAGCCATTGCAAGCCTTGAAAGTACTGCAAGCAACCTTCACCATCATTTCTTGAGCAGGTTTTTCTCTTCTTCGAATCTCAATATTTATGAAGTTTTAATTGGATTCTTGACCATAGGATTAGTGTAGGAGGTTAGTAGATTGATCCCTGAAGGTTATAGCGCAATCCATTAAGTTTTGTAACAGGAGCATGAATCTTGAATCAATAATTGCAAGCTTGTTTTAGGGTTTTAATTGATATAGAATAGATTAGGATGATGAGGATAACTTGTAGATCAACTGTGCATCATTAGATTTGAGTTTTATTAGAGTTGATTTCAGTTGGATATGGTGGTACCATGACTTTCGAGGCTTCTGTTAGGGTTACTCATGGAGAATTAAAAGAAACCGCGCGTACAGTTTTATTCCTCTCAATGAGTAGATGATTTTTGCCTTTAGAATTTTTGCATTTCATTGGCTGAGTGGAGAGAACGAGTTGATGGAAGGTCGTGCATGAGATTCATGGTTGCTGAAACCCTAAGATGCTAAAGGTTGAAGACGAAATCCCCACCCTTGGCTCGCGTTGAATGTTTGACTTCTTAATCCAATCTCACGGCCAGCATTTAAAGATCAGAATTGGAGGGAAATAATAAAATCAAAACGCGTCGTTTCATTTTAATAAGTAGTCTGGGCTCAGAAATCAATACTAACCCCACCCCCCTTTGTTGGCCCAATACTTATAACACGTGAAACCACTTCTTAATACACCCCCCTTCATTTTTATTTTCTTTTTCTTTTCTGAACATGAAATGGGCCTCGCTCCTTTTACTTTTCGCACCCCCACCTGCATTTGGCCCAATTGGTTTTAACTAGCGAGGAATGCTATTCTGACCCCCCACCCCTTTAATTCTTTTATTTCTTTTTAATTTCCTTTTAATATTTTCTGTTTTTGAATAATTCATATAAAGTAGATAAAAAATGATTTTTAATTTCTTCCTTTTTTCCTGAGTAGATTAAAATGAGTAGAAAATTATAAAAATAAAATTGAGATTTTATTTTTATGTTTGATATTTTTAGTAGATTTTTCAATTAAATAGCTTTTTAATTGGTTCATTTTGGTATTTGATTTTGTAGGAATTATTTTAGTACTTTCCATTAATCTTTTTTTACCCATTCTTTTTGGTGCAATTAGATGATTAGTCATACTTCCCCATAGGATTTTTTCTAGATTTTTTAGAATTAATCTTGATTAGTTTAATTAGGGTTGATTTAGGATAGTCTAATTAGGGTTTAGAATTGTGCATAGGTGATGAATCATTTTCTTTGAGCAAGTTTTATCTTGATTTTTAGGTAGAAACCTTTGTAGATGTTATGAGTAGGTGTTGAGGACCCTTGTGAATATTTGTTAGATTTTTTCCCATTAGTTTAGTATTTTTAGGTATTGTCTGAGATTGCCTGATGATTTGGTTTGTTCAGTGGTTTATCTGTTCATCTGTGGGGATCTTTCTGAGGAATTTGCTGAAGGGCTTGTGTTGCCTTGAGGATATTGATGATGAGCATCATAAGGAGAAGCTTGTAGATCAAGATGCAGAGACCCAGAGCTTGTCTCATCTCCTGTTGGTGAGGTTTGAGAGCCTGAAGTTTGAAGGAAGTTCATGGTACTTTCCTGAGGAAGGCACTATGAATGACTTTCATCCTTCCTTCTCACCTCTTTCTTAAGTATCCAATGATGTTGGAGCCAACTTGTGAGTTTAATTTCTCCTGAGGAGGAATGTAAACTGATCACTTGTTGTTGAGCCACATGGGATACAATTCCTAAGTGGAAGCCTCCTAGTACTTTCCTGAGGAAGGTCCTATGGGTCTATTCACTTAGTTCCACTAGTTTGTCTAGGATTTCTCAAGTATCCAATGATGTTGGAGCCAACTTGTGAGTTTAATTTCTCCTGAGGAGGAATGTAAACTGATCACATGTTGTTGAGCCACATGGGATACAACTCCTAAGTGGAAGCCTCCTAGTACTTTCCTGAGGAAGGTCCTATGAGTCTATTCACTTAGTTCCACTAGTTCAGATAGGATTTCCTAAATATCCAGTGATGTTGGAGCCTGCTTGTGAGTTTAATCTCTCCTGAGGAGGGATGTAAACTGATCACAGTGGTTGAGCCACATAGGGTATGACTCCTGAGTATACACCTCCTAGTGTTCTCCTGAGGAAGACACTATGAGTATGATTGCTTAGCTCCCTTTCTTTGGTAAGCTTATTCTGAAGCTTGAAGGCTGGGAATGATTGCTCCTGTTTAGGGTTGTGCTTGAGAGCTTTGCTTAGATTTGTTTAGATTCTGTGATTAGGGTTAGGGTTAGGGAATAGATGATTCTTTCTCATGTGTGTTTTGTTTGCCTGATGGCACTTCATTTCTCTTATCTGTTATTGCTTGATAGCATGTTGATTATTTTCAGTATGATTACTGTTATTTCATGACTAGCTTGAGGTTGAGATGAGCTTGTGGAGGCTGAAACCCCACACACATTTCCTCCCTCACTTGCATTGCATGCATTTTACTGTTAAAAGCTGATGTTTTTGTCTGTTTCTGTGTATCATTGACATGATCCCTTAGGACTCTCATTTCCTTTGATAAGGATTTGATGATAGACTTTTAGGTTGAAACCTATGCATGACAACATCTAGGAGTTCTTTGTTCAAACCTCAACCATAGGATGAATCCATGGCATGATAACAGTAGGACTTGATAGTCTCCCTCCTAGTTGAGCTGTTTCCTGTAGTTTGCCGAACTACGTTTGCTCTGATCTTTCATACCAGATGAAAGTACGTAGGCATAGGATGCGATATCCTAGCGAGCAACCTTCCCCCCATAACTCGTAGTTAGCCGAACTACGTTGACTCTGATTTCTCATTCTCTGATGAGAATACGTAGGCATAAAGCGCGACGCTTTGCCGAGTCATTTTTCTTTTCTTTTTTCAGCCAGCCTTGATAGGTAGATAGATTATAACTAACCCGTCCAAGTAAGCAAACAAGCGAGGATCCCGTCGAGTACGACGGACGTGAGGGGTGCTAATACCTTCCCCTTGCGTAACCGACTCCCGAACCCAGACAATGGTTGCGATGACCTTGTCTTACCCTTTTTTTCGTCAGGTTTTTCCGATCGTTTCCTTTCCCGCTCTGAGGGATAAATAACGAAAGGTGGCGACTCTTCTGTCATGCCGGCACCTTATTTTCGCGCAAGCGACACCTATGCGTAAAATTCAGACAAGTTTAAGAGATGTTCACAATTTCAATTATCGATATATCTATTCACTCAAACAAAAACTGTATTCTTCTCATGAAACCAGGTCCTCGAATTGGTGGAGATAGGGTGCACAACTTTAGATACATTATATTGGTGCAACACCAATTTAACTTGCTACAGGTTATAAGAGTTTTTATTTTTTTGCAAACTCACTTCTTTAGTAGGATAAGCTATAAACAGAATATTGCAAGACAATCATTTTATGCCAATCTGCTTCCATACAGTCCTGGCCATTGGCCAGCAAAAATTTAATCACTTCTACTTTTAATATAAATCTGAAAACATCAACATTTCCCAATAGTGACTAAGCATATGTTTGTTTTTCATGTTTGAGTCTTCAATCTTGCATTCTAGACTGTTTCCATCGAGATTTTATTGAAGTTCCATAACTAAGCTTTCGCGTTATTGGAGTAATTTTGGTGCACGCTCCAGTGAACCAAACATATGCAAAATTTGATGCCATTAATTGGTTTAAAAGGTCAATAACTTTTGTATTTAACACATCTATTAAAATAGGTCTTATACCTCCTGAAAAAATGAAGGTTTTATACCATGTCACCACGACATACATATATGGTATATAAAGATCTAAGATAAGACTTTAAATACATATACAATACAACTTTACTTTCACAGGCTACCTTCATCCAACAAACACCCCTCATTTACAGAAGAGCTCTTATATTTGTACACCTTTAATTTTCCAACACACATTTAAGTGATTTAACACTTCACTTTCTCTCCATCTCTTCATGTCACTAACATTATCATGTCACATTTATCACATCACTCTCTATTTCTTTTACTCTCAAGGTGTATGTATGGGTGTACAAAAAATCACCTAGAGAAGAAAAAAAAAAGCATATTTCCTCTATTAAAAACAAGGCTTTCAACCATATTAGAATTAGCGTTTGGCCGAACTCATCTCTATAAAACCGACTTATAAGATGAGGGCTGCCCAAACTTTATAATCAGTACAAGTCATATCTATAAGCAATGTGGAGTTAAATTCACCCCTTCAAACCCAACACAATGTAATGTTAGAACAAAATTTCGACTCTGCATAATCTCTAGTTTTGATGATAATAATGTATATATTTTAAATGTATTCTATCTTAAGTGTGGAGATATACAATTCCTATTGGAGTCAACTTTTTAGCGCAACTCAACAAGATTCTGATGAATACTGGTGCTTCTGAAGAAGAAAGCATGTACTCCTCAAGAAAGCGTCTGATTCTTAGAGAAGGGATTCTGAAGACTCTGATCAATGTTAAAGTTCAAATACATGACAAGGATCAAAGCTGAAAGTCCAAAGTAAAACGTGAAGACCAAGAATCCGTACAAACGGCTCTTTCCTAAAATGTCTAAAACAGAGATTTTGCTCAGGATTGAACAGAAAGCTTTCTAGACTTTTACTACTTCTGCTCTCCAAGGATTCTACCGTTGAAGACAGCTAGCCTAGCTAAAAGACCTTCTTACCCCTCAATGTATAACTCTTGAGGTTATAAATAGAAGACTATGTTGCATTGCAAGATAACGATTAACAAGTCTAACGCTGAAGTACACTCTGTCAAAGTATCTCAAACACAGAATTGTTGCTCATATTTGTTTAGAAAACACTGTTCTTAAATTTGTTTCAATTAGCTTATTAAGAAGAACTATTGTAAACATTCTTGTAACACTTTTAAAGTGAATTTTTCTTAAGTGACTAAATGTGTTAGTCAGTAGACTCGAGAGGGCTAAGTTGTTGTTGAACAACTTAGAGGTTGGTTGTGAATTTTTCTTGAGTGACTAAGTGTGTTAGTCAGTAGACTCGAAAGGGCTAAGTTATTGTTGAACAACTTAGAGGTTGATTGTGAATTTTTCTTGAGTGACTAAGTGTGTTAGTCAGTAGACTCGAGAGGGCTAAGTCGTTGATGACTTAGAGGTTGTTGTAATCTTATCAAAGATTAGTGGATTAAGTTCTTGTGAGAAGGCAAAATCACCTTAGCAGATGGACTGGATTAGCTTTGTTAATCCAGGATAAACTAATTGAGTTCCTTCTTTTTATAGTCCTTATCTTGTTTGCTTGCGTGTGTGACCAAGTTTATTGAAAAATTTGTAAAATCCAATTCAAACCCCCTTTCTTATGTTTTTCTCAACCTTCATGTAAGTGTTGGAGGCTGCAACGAAGGAAAGTCAAACCCCACAATCAGGCAACTAGGAGAATACCGCAATGAAGGTGGGATTTCCAACACTTAATAATCTATTTGAAGCACACATGTCACAGAATAGTTAGTATTATATTTTATCAACTATTGAGTGTTATGTTAGAACTTAGAAGCAACAAGCCAACAAGTAATTCGGGTCTTTATCTAGAGTTTGTTTTTATATACTTCAAAAACATATATACTACACATATGTATGTCAAGCAGCCTATAACTTTGACATGCATCAAAAAGCTTCCTGAAGCTGTCTTATTCTCAAAAGGTAAATCAAATGAATCAAGGAAAAAAATTGTCTTCCGTCTATTCGGAATAGTGAAGCTAATCTTATTTAATATGATAGAATTTGCAATATAAAATCCAAACCATGTGCCTAGTGATCAAAATTTGAATATTACTATTGAAAAGTAGGCATTAAAAATTCTAGCACAGCTTGTCTTATTCATATTTTATACTCAAGTATTTCATATTAATTATCTTAATAGCATATGAATGTTACTATATGGGATTCATAGGCATAAGAAACTCATCTTTTAAGAAAGCAAATAAGTAAGAAAGACATTACCCACCAAGGTCATGTCAACCCCTAACAACTCTGTTTTGAAACCCTCAATTGAGGCCAAGCTTTGTTTTGGGACCCTCCATTGAGGCCAAGGGATCTACTCCATAAATATTTATAACATGTCTTATTAAATTGAGATTTGAATGCATGGTTCTCGCAGGTGCTATTTTGATCCACCTAAAGTTTTTTTTTGTCAGGTAGCCTAGGGGTTAAATTTCACACTTCAAAGGTGAATACGTGGTTATGTTGCGGGTTCGAACCCGTGCCCCTATAGTCTCATGTTCCTGCATAGCTACAAATTAAGCCGGCTTAACAGGACTATCCAGCAATACTTATACTATCCGCTAGTTTGAAGACATTCAATCATTAATTGCAAAAAGAAATTATAATTGAGGTCAGATTGCTTAAAACATGAACAATGAGTTCTTAGTCACAGACATTCCCCTAAAGTCAGTTCCTTCAAATTACTCAAACAATTCCATTATAAGAACTCTAGTGATAGGCAAAAATCGATAGTAGCCTCCTAAACATTAAAACCACTCTATCATTTAGCAATCAACGTGATACCTAAAAAATTACTAAATATTCATTTCCATGCAATGATTGCAATCCCAATTCGAAAGTAGCAGAAATAAACAGGTATATTGATAATCATAACATTGCAATTAATTAACCCTAAATTTCAGAAAAAGTACCCACACAAACCACAAAATCAGAACTGCAACATACCTTAAACTGCAAATTTGGTGATAAATCCTCCATGTATGAATCAGTTATCGCTTCAGTGTTTTATCTATGACATTGAAACAATACGCACATGTAAAAAACAATAAAATGGCCAAATAACGTTGATCAATCTCAGTTCTACGTTCCTTACAATTTAGATATCAAAGGCCATGAATCAAAACACAAAAAATAGGATCGATTTATTACCAAAACTAAAATGTGAATGCTGCAAACCATGTTTGTATCATTCGCTTGTTAGCATTTGCGATAATTTTATCTTATTTCCTAGTTCGATTTCACATCTTCATCACGGTCTATCGCTTTGCCGTGGAAGGAAGAGTTTCCGTACTCATTGTTATTGTTAGTTAGGAATGGAATGGGGTTTGGGCATAGTAGCCCTCCTTATCCAAGCTCATATATCAGGCATCAATGTATGTTTGTATGGTAGGTGATGGTCTTTCCACCCTTCTGAAAGTTCGCGCCCCACTCCTGAAAATTTTGAGAATTTCTTTTTCCCTATTTCAAATTCCACAAATGCTTGTTAATATATTTTTGGAGACACTTAAAATTTATTATACGTTTGAATATTTCGAAAATATATCTTCGAAATGATTTAGAACTTAAAACTTGTCAGACTCTTTCCTTCCCTCGCACTTTTCACTATTTTTTCTCTTTTCAAATTTTTCTCTCAACATAAAATTGCAACTTCATCATAACATCAAATTTCATTAAATAAGGCTTATAGGAACATCAAACATCATCAATAACAACATTCAACATCGTCAAAACCATAAATTTCAGGTAAATTTTTAAGTTTTCGAATAAATTTTGAATTTTTGTGTAAATGTGTAGAAATCGATGATTAGGGATAGAAATGTGTAGGAATCGCATGTAACATAGTTTAAACTTAGTATATGACTTGTTTATTGGCTCAAAATAGCGATCAGGTCATGTTTTTTCAACTTGCACGAGTCACATTACGCCATTGTTGCGACTTTAGAGTTGTAAAACTTTTCAGAGATACATCTCCGAAATAGTTTACCGTTTCATATGCTTTGAGATATTCTGAAGATGCAACTCCAAAATTATTCAACATAATTGTTTTATGATGTTTCCGGAGATGTATCTCGGAAATATCCAACAGTCTTTTTTTTCTTGTTTGTTTGTGTTGTCTGTCTGCACTAGTGATACGTCGTAATTTACCTTACAGGTATTATGGTTGACAGAGTCGACAGACTGAGACATGGCCAGGTTTTTCAACATATATCCTTCCAGCAGAAGCAGAGTCAGCATGTACTTTTGGTTAGACAGAGACGTCGACTTTTGGAGCACAGTCAACTTTTGGGGCTCGTCCTTCACCTCTATAAGGATAGTGACTATTATTTCCTTTACATGTACAATAATCGTATAAGAAAGAGTTTTACATGTACAATAACAATATAACATCTTCTTGAAATTGAGAAAATAAATGTGCTACTAAAAGATGATTGGTACTTACAAAAGTTAATTTTTGAGATAAGTTTAGACAGTTTCTTATTGCACCATATATGTTTCTACCACACCGTGCAAAATTTCACAAATGCTCCCTATTTTCAGAGATATATCTCCGGAATATGTCAACGTTTATTCAGAAGTGGGATGCGTTCGGAGATGTATCTCCAGAAACAGGGGGCATTTGTAGAATTTTTCACGATGCGGTAATAACATATATGGTGGAATAAGAAATTGTCAAAATTTTCTTCTTGTGTTAGAAGATGCATATCCGAATACACGCAGCTCTATTTTTAGCAGGGCTTGGGCATAGTAGCCCTTCTAATCCAATTTGATTGTTCGTTAGGCGAACATTTTGTTCGCAGTGCGAACATGACAGCTCAGCAGGCTTTCTATAAGTAGTATGTGCCACTTTTTGTAAAAATATATTTTTTCTTCTACTTTCTTTTGAGAGGATTTTCAGAGCTAAAACCCTAGTTTCTCCATTTCTCATCATCTCTTAGCCATCTTTCACAAAAAGAAGGTGGATTTCCATCCAATCTCGATTATTCGACTCGGATGTTGATCAACCTTCTTCTGAAACTTGTTGCTCAAGCTAACATGGAAATGGGTGGCTAAAACCTCTCTTTTGTCATGGTTAGAGGTAGCTAGTTCAGATTTTATGTATTCTTCTTGATCTTTTGTATGTGAACAAAGCTTTGATCAATATAGATGAAGTTATTTGCTATCTTTTGTTATATTTATGGTTTGGATTGCTTTAGACATGAACTTTTCAAGTCTTGACCTAATTTCTTCATCTATCAACTATACAAACTCTAGACATAAGTTTGAAAGTTGTTATTCACTTTGTATTGATCTTTATGATTATTATTTTGAGTGTTATTTAGAGAGATCATTTAACGGTCGAAACAATAACATTCACGAAGTCGCTTTAGAAATGAACGTTTTTGCGAGGATACGCGGTTATGTTGGTTGAAACCACATTCACATATTTGATCGGTTGGATATGTTTAGGACGGATTAGTGAACCCTAATTTTGGCATGCTTTTTATCAAACTAAGAACAAATTTTATTCTGCTTTATTTCTTACAAGCTCTTGTTACAAATAGAAACCATTTAAAAACCCCTCTTCTTAAATCATTAAACTATTGAATGGCAAACATCACATATTCTCATCAATTCCTGTGGATATGATAAAACACTGCCGAAAAATACTTCTAACAAATTGGCGCCGTTATCGGGGATTGTTAGTAGAATGGCAAACTATTGAATGGCAAACATCACATATTCTCATCCACTCCACCTAATTCACCAGTCATGGCAGCATCACCACCACCTCCACCTCCGATTTCAGCTCCATGTACAAACAGTCTAAGACACACCTCCCAGTTTGCATGCAATCTCCAAAATGGAAGGCAAGTTGAGATGAAAATGGGAATCCTTGCACTCATCTATCAAAATCCTTTCACAGGATTAGATCATGAGGATCCGTTTACACATCTTACCAAATCCTATGAGATTGCGGGTGCAACGGGAGCAACAGAAGCTGATGAAGAATCACTATTCAGGATGCTATTTCCTCATTCTTTGATTGGGAAAGCGAAGGAATGGTATCTTGATCAGTCTACGACAGTTATGACAGATTGGAATTTATTGGAAGAAAAATTTCTTGAACAGTTCTTTCCACATAATCGTTTCATGGAAGCAAAAACTACTATAGCTGTATTTTCACAAGGAGGAAATGAATCCCTTAACGAAGCTTGGGAGAGATTCAAGTCAATGTTGAGGAAATGCAAAGGACACGGTTTTAATGAACTTACGCAAGTTCACATTTTTCGCAATGGTCTCCTCTCGGTTCACAAGACCTTGTTGGATGCTACGACGGGGGGGTTCTTTGATGTCTAAAAGCGTCAAAGATGCAATAGCAATTATTGACAAGATGGCACTTAATGATCACTAGGGAAATCATAACCGTGGAGTAGCTCAACGAAAACTAGGAGTGCTAAAGTTAGGTACGGATGATGCTATTCTTGCTCAAAACAAACTTATTTCACAACAAGTGGAGCTTTTAACTCAACAAATATCGAAGTTTCCACAACAAATCAAAGAGATGCAAGAAGTTCCTACCAAAGCTCAAGTGGCAAGTTGTGAATTGTGTAAAGGCGACCATCCTACCAGGTATTGTCCTCTGGTATTGGAAGAATTCAATTATGTCGGAAATCAAAGTTAGGATACCAATAAAGACCACCTAATCAACAAGCAAATCAAGGTTATCAAAGACCAAATCAAGGGTACCAACACCCTTGGAGGCCGCAAGAAGCAGGAACATCAAATCGTCAACAATATCAAAATTACACTTAACCTCCACAAACTCAAAGTGCACCTTCAAAGATGGAAGAAACTCTTACTCAATTTATGCAAATGTCAATGTCAAATCAAAAGAACACCGATGCGGCTATAAAGAATTTGGAGACACAAGTGGGCCAATTATCAAAACAATTGGCCGATCAACAAAAAGGGTCTTTCACGGCTACCGCTCTTCCAAATCCTAAGGAGCGTTGCAAGGCGGTTCTCACAAGAAGTGGTAGGGAGATTGACATGGGTGTAGGTGAGGAGGCAGTGGCGGAAAAGGTTGTAGTTGAAAAAGAAAATGAAAATGTTGAGAAAGAAGTAGAAAAAAATGTTGAGGGAGATTTAGTTGAAAAAGAGAGAGTGAAAAAGAGTGAGGAAGAAGAGAAAAATAAGAGAGAAGAAAGAGTGAGAAAGTCTAGGAAAGGAAAAGAGCAAGTGAGCACTATCCCGATGCAAAATTTGCTATATCCACATGCCCCAACAAGGAAAGATAATGTGAGACACTATGCTCGGTTCATGGACATACTCAAGCAATTGCAAATCAATATTCTATTTTCCGAAGCATTGGAACAAATGCCCAAGTATGTGAAATTCATGAAGGACATCCTTACAAAGAAGAAGAGGTATACGGATCAAGAAACCATCATGGTGGATGCTAGTTGTAGTGCAATCATTCAATGTACTCTCCCGAGAAAATAAAGTGATCTGGGACGAGTCATTTTGCCCATCACAATTGGAAACACTTACATTGGCAAAGGGTTGATCGATTTAGGCTCTAGTATCAATTTGATACCCTTGTCCATTGTGAAGCGGTTGGGATAAATGAAGTTGAAGTCCACTCAAATGACATTGCAACTTGCCGACAAATCTACCACTCACCCTCATGGTGTAGCCGAAGACGTGTTGGTAAAGGTTGACAAATTTTTGTTCCCAATTGACTTTGTGGTAAATGATATGGAGGAAGATGAAGACTCTCCCTTGATTCTTGGTCGAGCTTTTATGAAGACCGCGCGCATGGAGATTGATATGGATGATGGTCTAATGAAGGTTAGAGTTCTAGATGAGGAGATTTGTTTCAATCTTTTTGAAGCCGTGAAGCTTTCAAAGGACAAGACCGATTGTTTTAGAATCGATGCAACGGAAGTGGCGATCGAAGAAGTTAAGGAGTTGTTGCAAGTTCCCACACCATTACAACAAGTTCTTACCAATGCTCTTTCAAAAGTCAATGACGAGGAAGAAAGAGAGATTGAAAAGTGTTTACGGGAGCTTGAAGAATTAGAGGAAATCCCACCTTTGAAAGAAAGGGTGGAAATTTTGAAAAAAGAAAACAATTAGGAAGTCAAACTTGAGTTGAAGTTGTTACCATCTCATCTTAAGTATGTTTTCCTTGATGAAGAGAAAAATAAGTTGGTAATTATAAGTTCGAATCTAACCATGGAGGAAAAAAGAAAATTAATTGGTGTTCTGAAGAAAAATCAAGAGGCGATGGGTTGGACTCTTTCCGACTTGAAAGGTATAAGTCCATCCTATTGTATGCGCCAAATATTCATGGAGGAAGATTTCAAACCAGTAGCTCAACCACAAAGAAGATTGAATCCTTTTATGAAAGAAGTGGTGAGGAAATAAGTTGTCAAAATGTTAGATGCCAACATGATTTATCCTATTTCCGATAGTCCGTGGGTTAGTCCAGTTCAAGTGGTGCCAAAGAAGGTGGAATGACGGTTGTCCGTAATGAAAAGAATGAGTTGATTCCAACAAAAACTGTAACGAGATGGAGGATGTGTATCAACTACCGTAGGCTTAATCAAGCTACAAGAAAAGATAACTTCCCTCTTCCTTTCATGGATCAAATGCTCGAGAGACTTTCCGGTTGTTGCACCCCAAAATTTGCCCAACATTTCTTTACCTAGCTTATGTTTCATTTCATTCACATTAGCATTATCATTTGCATTTCATTGACATGTATGCAGGAGATCAAGAGGTATGATTACCAATCAAGAGATATACAAGATTGTGAGGCTAGCTAAGAAGGTTATTCAGGTGTTCAAGGGTTGACATCCCTGTCAGAGAAGTTAAAAGATCCTCAGAGAGAGTGATTGAAGCCAGGTGTGTAGGCCTCCTAACTTGAGAGTTGAGGAAAACCATCATATGATTCTGAAGCCATGAGGATGGACTTGAGGTCTTGATAAAGCTCATGAGAAGTGTTGAAGACCACTTTGAGGCCTAGACAGGTCATTGTGCAAGATTAAGAAGCCTCGGCCATGATTGGTGCAGCTAGGGTTTGACTGGGTCAACCCTAAGTCAACTGATGATTTGCAGAAGGTTGAGACCTAATTCAAGAGCCATGTGACCATGGATTGATACATTAAGATGTTCTAAGGATGGTTCCAATGTTAACTCATCATGATTGAAGAGTTTGAGAAGTTTCAGGCTAGGGTTTCTAAGACTTGACAGTGTAAAATCCCCTGGCTTGACCCCTGACTTCAAGACTATTTAACTCAAGATATGATTGTCATCTCATCTTGACCCCAAAATGTTTGTTGTAGGGCATGAGATTAGCTTTAATTTTAGTACTAGAAGTCCTTGATAGGGTTTATAGAACTCAAGTTATGAGCCAGACAAGTTACAAGTCATCTGAGGCATGTGAATTTGGAGCTTGAAAGTTACCCAACTTGCATGACATTTTTGCCCTAGAAGGATGATTCCTGTTTCACCCCAAATTTTGACCCCTTAGATCCTCATAATCATTTTAGGATCATATTCATTTGATTAACTAACCTTAACCCATTTCAAATTTATCTTTGTCAAAATGCAGATGAATCAGGGTTCCATACCGTCAAAACCGAAACTTCGAGGGTTTGATCAATCAATGTTTTGGATTGATCCAACTTCAAACAAGATCAAGGATGATACATTGGACCAAGAATGAGTTCAATTTGAGGTGGTCACCCGGGGTTCGAGAATAGTGCAAGTTGAGACACCCGATTAGGGTTTTTGACTAGAAAAAGTCAACTGTAGTTTGACTTTTGATTCAAACAGTATTTCAATGATGGGATCAAGGTCCATTAAGCTCCTATGGCTTAGTAAAGTCTGTCCCAAGAGTTTCAAGTCCTCAGGATGTCCGGATCACCAACGGGCGACTCGGTAGACACTGATCGATCGAAAAGTTGACCAAAAAGTCAACTCTCCAACAATAAGGAATTTGACTTCAAGGTGTGAATGAAAAATGTTCCTTATATCATAATACACCTCCCCATAAAAATTCATGATCATTGGATCATGGATTAGGAAGTAATTGCAAAAATCGGGAATTAGGGTTTCGAAAGGGGCAAAACCATAACTCCTCAACCACACATCCAATTGAAGTGGTTCTAAGCTTGTTTGAAAGGTCTTGACAAACTCTACAAAAGTCCCACAGCAGTCCATATTCAGAAAATGCATGGAATGAGAGTTATAGCAAAAATCATTTTTCAAAGGTAAAGGACTTAGTGAAAATTGACAAATTCTGGCCATACAAACCACTTTTTTCAGAACTTTGAAGGGTTTTTCAACCTAGCTCCATCAAGAATTTGGAAATTCCAAAAACATGAAAGTTGTAGAGCTACATGAGGGCTTTCTAAAAAGTACAAGAACTCCCCAAGGAGATTTATGAGCTAGGAGTTATGGTGCCTTGAAGTTGGGTCTGTCACACTAAAAATCCACTTGGCCCAACTTCTCAAAATCAGAATTTTTCATCTCTAACCACTCTCCACCCTTGGATCATGCTACCAACTGATAAAGAGTGACTTGGATGAAGAGAAAACCAGAAAAAGAGATTGGGATGAGGAGGGAAGCAAGTTGTAGCCACTTGTCATTATTTTATTCATTTTTGTGGAAGAGAGATAAACTTTTCCCTTCCACATGTGGCAGCTGCAGTCCTACCATGCTAGACCCTCTCCATTCACCTCATTCCATCTCTCACACTGTCATTGGCTTGGCTAGAGCCTTGGAATTGATTTGAATCAAGGCTGTCCCAAAGATTTGGAAGGATTTTCTTCCAAAGCTTTCCCTCCCAAAATGGTAAAGTTCAAGGTTTGCTCTCACTCCTCTTGCACTATAAATAGAGACCTTGTCTTCCTCTTCAAAGGACACCAGAGCCTTCTCTAGAAACCAAGAGTGACATGCTCTCAATCTTTCCTCTCTTCCTCTAGAGTTCCAAAGTTCAAAAACCTTCCATTTCACTAGAAAAATTGTCTTGAGCAAAACTCTGCTCAAGACCAGTTCCATAACTTCCAAGCCACTAATCAGCATCCACACAAATCATATATACCATATAGAAGGTGTCCATACCTTCAAACCACTCAAAAAACTCATTTCCACAAAAGTCAACTGTCACACCATGGAAGTTTGACCATAAGCCTCAAGACTTGCCAAAACTTGATCCAAGCTGTTTCTTGATGATCCAACACTCCACACACCTCCCATACACCATATCACAACTGTTTGAGGTCTCACAAATCAACTGAAAACACTACAACTTCAACTGACTTGGAGTTTGGCTTTGTTGCTTCAAGAGGAAGCAATCCCCATATCACTACAAAAGAAGGAAGCACCTCTGGTTTTCTTGGTATTTTTTTTGCTGGCTTAGAGCTCATCTACAAGAGGTAAGTTTCCCTCAACCTAGCTCATACCAATGCCATGCCAAAATATGTTTGTCATCAAAACTGATACATAGCTGATTTTGTTTGTTTCACATGTTGGATCTCTTGCATAGTTGGTCTGAACTTATCTTGACACTTTAGACATGACCTATACCATATAACATGTGTGTTCATGTGTTTGTTTGATTGAAAATTGCTACTTGTAATGAAAATGCCCTGCTACTGCATTGTGAACCAATCTTGGGCAGCAGCATGACCATTTGTGTGTAAACTGGTTTGTCAACTGGTTTTTGAGTTTGGAATCATTTGTTGTCACATATTGAGTGTGTATGAATGTTTAGCTTAGCTTGTTTATGCCTCATAATGATTTTGAGTTTGTTCATGCTTGTTTAATCACCAAATGCCAACTTTAATGCCAAATTTTGCCACAGTCCAATTTGAACCTTGCCAATTGCTTGAACACACTAAAACCTATATGTGAATGATGTATATATGATTGTATTGCTCAATTCTTGCTCACATTCTGATTCAACTTGCCCACTGCACTCTCACAAGCTCATTTGAGCAGTTCACATGTCAATTTACTCATTGCTTTGCTTGGCACCAAATTGATCACTTAGACTCATTTTAATACACATTTGTAACATGTATGAGTGACTGGTTTGGATTGATTTGAGTTGTAACTCAGAATTGCAGTTTTTCACTTTTGCACCACACATAATGAACTAAGTAGAAGTTAAGGTTTTATAAAAAGTTGTTGTTTTTTTCTCTACATCTGTTGTCTATATGTTTGTTTTGGATTGTTTCTGTTGTGATGATTCAATATAGTTGGAACAAGTATTAATGATCATCATGTGTCTTGATGTTTGAGTGTTGACTTTTATGCTACATCAAAGTTTGAGTTTCTTTTAACTAGCTGGTAGTAGTTTTTGATGTTTGACATGGTGTTGATTGTGGCTATCATTGTTCTTTGAATGTTGGAATCATGTGGAGACTGTCAAGAGCCTGTTTTAAGATTCTAAGAAAAAAATTTCAAACTTTGCCTCCTACCAGTTCCAGCTTTCTCATGATAGGAATCTGTTTTAGTGTTGTGTTTGCATCCCATTACATTGAGGTGTGATGTTTGTTTTTCTTAAACAGAATCTCTCCAATCATGCTGTCATGTTGAGAGTTTAGGTTGGCTTTATTTTTGATTTCAAACTTTGTCATTTGATTGTTGATTTGGTAGTTGGTATATAAGGGTCCATTGTATGATGTTTGGTTTAGTAATAGCCAGTTTGTCCCTGTCATTTGTAGATTGATTGATGTCCATCAAAACTCAATACATGATTGTATCTGTTATGTGCCTTTAGGCAATTGCTTGAGTCATATTTCTTCTTTTACTTTGAACCCTTTTTGAGCTTGTTGCTGTTATGAATTGGCTGGAGCTATGATTGGAATTCATGGATTGGAATACCAAGAGCTCAATTGGTGGCTGCTGCCTAGACCAATGGAAGTTTGATGAACATGGTTGTTATCCAATCTATACATGATCTGTTGTTCATTGCCTATTTTGAAATGAATTAAACTCTGTTGCCTTTGAATCTCAAACATTGCAGTCTTGTGTATGATAAGGTTCATGACCTGCTGTATAAAAATGTGTGCATTGTGATACCATTCCTATTTTGTTTCAAACTGTCTTGAATTTAATCATCTTTCTGTCCAACTTATGCTGACTTACCATATGTTGCTTGCATTACAACTGCTGGTCTCATTGCTGCATTGTACTTAAAAAGAACAAACTGTTGATGAACATTTTTTTGGATATACTGTCAATTGGTGCTTTAAGGATTGTTAACTTTGTTATCTTCAAAAAATTATGTTTTGTAAAGTTGCTAAATTGCATTTGAAAATGATGCATGTGGCTGTTGCCACAGACCCTGATAAACAAGCCTGTTTCTACACATTGTAAGGGTATATTAGTCCTATTTGTTAACTGACCTGAAGGCTCATGCATGAGGATCTTTATCCTAAGATTGTAAGTTTGCATCTATGAACAAGTTGGGCTATTGGTTGGTCAGTGGTAGGCATTGTCATGTTAAGGTCTACTTATGTTGTCTAATGACTGTTTTTTTTTAGGTTTGGATTTGTTGGCATATCATACTTGATTGTTGACAGGTTTGATAATTGAATTTTGATCATGCTGTGTTTAGTTTGTCTAGGATTTATTGTGAGCAGGTTTGGTCTCTTGTGATTAACTGATGTTTAGTATGGCCATTAATTTATCTTCATGACAGTGGACTTGAGTTGTTCATTATGTACTACTAGGCTTTGGCAAGATTGATATAATTAGCACTGTCATAAGCATGTTTTGAAACTCATGATTGGATCAGTTCCAGTCATCATTCTTAGTATTGAACATATGTGTTGGCTGTTGGTTTTTGTTCATGCTTGTTGGTTCTTGATTATCATCACATCTAGTTCTCCAATTGTTGCAATAAAGTGAAACTTGCATTTAGTGTTAAGTAGATTGGAAGCAACACTGTGTTGGATCTGTGCTAGAACATTATGCTATAATCAACGCAACTCAAGTGCTTCTTTTTTGATCAAGGGCTGTTTTGATTAAAACTTTGTTTAGAACTTATTCAGAATCATTTTTGAAAGTTGCTTGTGCTTGGCCCAACCTTAAATTACATCAGCTGCATACCATGTCCATCAATGTGCATCTCAAAGTAATATAATGCATAAACCCTCGATTTTTGTTATATGAGCCTAATTTCAAAATTTGGTTGTTACCATCTTAACCCTCATCAAAAATTAATCAGTTTCAACTAAAATTTTGCATGATTTCATTAAGTCTTGGTTGAGATAGGGATCAAAACGTACTTCAGTTTGGGCCTAGTTCTTGGTCTTCTTGTTTGCCCAGATTTCTTAAGAAAAACACGCCTTATGTATTTTTAGGGGTGGCTTTGTACTTGGATGTACAGCCACCCCAGTGGTAACCAATTTACTCTTAAACACGCCTTTCGCTAGCATGTCATGGGTTTGATCCGGGTGGAGGTCGAACCCATTTTTTTTTATTTTTTTCAGAATTCATGAGTTTAATCATTTTCTTTGTTCTCTTCCATTTCTATTCAGCACGCGCGCAGTGCCCCAGTGGTTATTGTGGGTGTTTGTGAACACAAGGGCCTGGGTTCAACTCCCAGCTTGGCCCTTTCTCCCTTTTTTCTTTTTTATTTATTTATTTGTTTTATTAAACAGCCTCAGCTTCCGATTTCATAATTCATTCATCGTTCCTTATTTTCAAGCCGTTCTTTTTGCAAATTCTTCATTGTAATGTCTAGTCTTATTTAATAGATTGAAATCTCTTGATTAATTATTTTTTCCATGCTTTTGCTTCCTTATACCATGATTACTTTATCTTGTGAGACTTGTGAGTATTTCATTTATTTGTGTTTGTTAACATATTGATATGTTATCTCTTGTTGGTTAATGTCATAACTTGTTGTTCTCTTCCCATAGTCCTTAATCTTAACTGTTGCGATCATTGCTTGCGTATTTGATTGTCATCAATGCCTAAATGTTGTTATCTTTGATTTACTTTGAATTTATAACATGATCCTTTTAAGTTGTGACTTATTTGTATGATTGTTGCTCAAATCTTTGTTAAGATGATTGACTAGTGGTTGTAACCTTTGATATTACTTAAAGTACATGCCCATTGTAATTTACATGTTTACTTGTTTTAATCTTGTCTCATTTTTTCCTCCTAAATTATGAGGTTAAACTAATTTATTTGTGTTTGATTGTCATCTATACACTTTGTTGTCACATTTGTTCCACTTTAAGTTTATAGCATGATTGTTTTCAAATTGTTATTTGTTCATATGGTTGTCACCTTTATCATGTCCTCAATCTTTGTCAAGATTATTCTTCCCATCTTTGTTAAGACATGTCTTCATCTTTGTCAAGATATGCCTATTGTAATATGCTTGTATACTTTGGTTGTAGCCATTCATCTCACTTGAATTAATCACTCATTGTAATGTGCTTGCTCATCTTTGATTGTAATCATGTCTCCTATATTCATCATGTTTGAATGTTTACTTCTTTGTCAATTTATTTCTTCCCCAAGTGATGGAACTCTTTAGTTTGCATCCATGTTGCCTCCCTTCCCTCCTTCCAAAGGAAAAGTCTCTCCAACGACCCTTGTGTCATGGACAGCTCATTACCCATCTTCTTGACTTTGTTAAATCATCTTTTAGAAGCCATAGACTTTGCTTTAAGTCTAAAAGACCCACCTTTACTAGGAGTGCTCTTCAACTAGAACCCTAGGATAGGGTTTGTTAACTCTATATAAGAATCATAGTAATGATTACTTATCTCCCTTTGAGTGTTATAACATAGACTTAGAGAGTTTTGTTAAACTCTACACAAACATTGTTATGTTTGTTCCCCTTCGAACCTTGACCATAATCAAGCGTTCTTCGACCCGTGTGAGGTGAACTACGATTGCTCTGATTCTATCCTAGTTAGGATACGTAGGCAGAGGACGCGATGTCTTTGCGAGCAAGCTTAGAAACAATCTTAGGCCTTCATCTATCATACCCTACCTCTTTACCCAATCCCAACCCTTAGCAAACATTTACAAACTTAGCATGCAAATAAACAAAAGGTTCCTGTAGAGTACTACAGATGTCTAGGATGTGAAATACCTACCCTATGCATAACCAACCCCCGATCCCCGAATCTCTTAGCGTTGTTGTTACATAGCGAAAAGGGTTTTTCTTTCTTTAGACCTTTCCTTTGGATAAATTAAAGTTCAGTTGTAAAAGAATTAAGATTCGAGTTAACTCAATAGCTTGATATCCGATTTTCACCGCAACAATTCCTATGAACTTTTGGTTAACATGAATGTTGTTCCTTATCCTCTTAGCTTTCTAAAGAGTACTAGAAGTCCATTATTGGATTTGTAGAACTCAAGTTATGGCTTTGACAAGTCAAGGGTATTTTGGGTATTTGGACATTACAGGTCATTTTGAATCATAGGTCAATTTCATCATCTTGCAAGCCTCAAATGGATTTTTGTTCAACATGAAAGTTGCTCAAAATGATGTGTTTAGCCTAGCCAAGTATCAAGAGTCCATTGATATGGATTATATCAAGCATTGGTTGAAGAAATTTCACATAAAGACCATTTTAATGAATTAAAATGAGAAAATTCAAAACAATTGGAAATAACATGTTTTCAAGTCAAATTTGTGGTCATTTTGAATGGAATTGATATTCTAAAGAGATTGGCATTGTCACAATTTTGAATTGAAGTTTATAACATAGCCATTTGGAAGATTGCTTCATAAGAAAGAAACATATCAAACACACTCCATGGATTGAAATCAAGGGAGGGAAACCATTCAATTACACTCCACAATTGTTAAGTGAGTTATTTGGACTAAGTGTGAAGAAGGAACAAAGAAAAAACGTGCATACCATCATTGAATTTTTGGAAGGAAGTGAAAATCAAAAATCCACAATTGGGCTTGGTTTAGGCCTCCAAAGTGTTTGAACAGATTATAAATTGGATAATGATCATTCTAGGAGGCTTCTAGTGCCAAAATCTGTTGAGAAGCCATTGGAGGAAGGTGAAGAAAAAGCTTGAAAGTGAATTTTCCATTTTGAAGAATCAGAGGGTTTCATCAAGAATTGATCATCAAGATTTGTTCACCATCAATCATTGAAGCTTTCTATACGTGTTGGAAGAGAATTGAGGTCTGAAACCACCACAATTGAAGCTTAAAACCAGGTTTCTACTTCTTGAAATTTCTCTCCATTCATGCGTTTTTAATGGCTTAGAATCATGTGGTTAGGTTGCAATTAGGATATAGATGGATTCTGGATAGTTAATTTGAGGATTAGTGACAAATTAAGTTTGGATCCGTTTTCGGTTGAGAGTTAGATTTCTTTATTCTTGAGATTTTAGCATGATTGGTTAGTGTAGTTGAAATCCTCGTGAAATTTCACACAACTTTGGTTCAAAAATCATGTGGAATGGTGGAGTATTGAGAGAGATAGGAATTCACGAAGCTTTTCGGTGAAGCTCCGGCCAAGTCGCGCCGGAAACTGCGTTCCCTCCCTTGCAGGAATTTGAAAGGTAGAAGACGTAATCTAGGTCGTCCATTCGTTTGGCATGTGAGAATAAGTCATGGCATCTTGCGCTCCAGCTTGCTCCACGTACCTCCTCCCCTATACACCGTCGTTTCAATTAGTGGATGTAACAAGCTTTCTCAGCGCGCTGCATAATGTCGTACCTCGAAAAATCACATTCGAAAATACGACCCTCGCGCGAAAGGCGCGGAAATGCGGTTCGACAGAGTCGCCACCGAACTTTATTTTTCCCGAAATAAACGGGAGAGGAAAATATCGAGAAAACCTCTTGAAAACGAAAGGATAGGAACAGGGCTGTCGCAACCAAGTTCCGGGTTCGGGAGTCGGTTACGTGAGGGGAAGGTATTAGCACCCCTCACGTCCGTCGTACTCGACGGGAACCTCTTAAGGTAATTGTGGGGAGTGTTGTTTAGGTTTACTGGTTTTCTTCTCGTTGGTAAAGGTAGAATTGGTAGGGTAAAAGGTTAAAGACGCTAAGGAGAGATGAGTGGTTAGAAGATAGGGTGCTCGCCAAGGATTGGGGCCCTTGTGCCTACGTATGCTCATTCGGACGAGAATGAGAAATCAGAGCGTCGTAGTTCGACTACGGGAAAGGATGGGGGGAAAACGGAAGATGGATAGAAGTGTGCTCGCCAAGATCATCGCAATCTTGTGCCTACGTATCTTATATTCAAGAATGAATAAAGAATCAGAGCGTCCATAGTTCGTGGCGACAACCATGAAAAGATGAGGTTTGAATTGATTTGACGTTGAGTTGAGAGACGAAAGAGTGACTGACAAACAACCTAAGGGCGTGCCTCAAGAGCTTGTCACTCAAAAATTCAAGGAATGCGGGATCCCAAGAACTCAGTTCTTTCGGAAATTGGGTTGAATGAGTTGAAGATAAGAGTTGGATATTTTGAAAACGAAAGAATGAACTAATAACAACTCGGGGGCGCGCCCAAGAGCTACTCGTTCGAATATTCAAAGAATGCTAGATTCTAAGAATATCCCTCTTTCGTAAGTTTTTAAAAATGTCTTGTGAAAGGATCGAATCGAAGAATGGCATGCGAGGCCAAAGGAAGTTGTTTTGAAGTGGTTCGACGACGTGTCGAGGATTTGATCGAAGATGGGACCGACTTGACGACGTGTCAAGTGTTAGGATTGTGAGAAATGATATTAGTCCCTGAGGGTGCTCCTAATATCGAAACCACGAGGAATTGTGAATGTGTGTGCGAAGTGTCAAAGGTTGCAAATGCGTACGAGCACTCGACTTAGGAGAACGTTGGAAGATGTTTGAGTTTGAAAAAGTCGAAAGGTTGAGTGAATAACAACCCAAAGGGCGTGCCTCGAGAGCTATTCACTCGAAAATTCAAGGAATGCTAGACTCCAAGAATCTCCTTCTTTCGAAGTTTGAATCGAAAAAAGATATTTAAAAAGGTCGAAAGATTGAATGAATAATAACTCAAAGGGTGTGCCTCGAGAATTATTCACTCGAAAATTCAAGGAATGCTAGACTCCAAGAACCTTCTTCTTTCGAAGTTTGATCGAGAAAATGTTTGAAAAAGATTTGAAGTGTAAGTGAAATAGTCTCGACTAAAATTATCATCTATCAATAATTTGACCGATAATAATTATTAAAGTCATCATTGACTAAAATAAGCAAGAAATCGATAAAGATCGAAAATGAAAGAAGTTAAAGAGAAAACGGTCTCGGGTTTGTCACTACTCGTCAATAAATTGACAAAGTTATAACTTGGGGCATCGTCATCGACCGCACACAAAAAGAAGGGCAAAATCGAAGCGAAATAATCTAAAATCTCTTACCAAACTAGATAAGATATATTAGGTTAAATAATAAAGAAGTATAAAAAAGTAAATAATAAAATCTATCAAGACATTAAACCTTATTAATATTTTTTATGAAAAAGTATTGATTAAGATAAAAATGTAAAAAAAACAAAGATAAGGAAAGAAAAAGAGGGGATAAACCGAAATCCCAGGCTTTTGTGAAAAGCAAATCATCATGAGAATGACATGGGCTCCACCGAGCCCATTACCTGCACGGTCCAAGAACCACGAGGGTTGGAATAATCATTCGTTAAACAATATCTCCTTCTCTCAAACCTCTCTATCTCGAATACGGCCGCCATGGGAGCGCGCAGAAGCGTCCGATCCAGACAGAATGAGCAATGTCATAGACACACCAGCTCGTAAAACAGAAAAACGATTTAAATCAAAGCTACCTTCTTACAATTTGTCCTTGTATCCTCCGTCTTTCATTCAACCGTTCTCAGGTAAGTACTGACACTTGTTAGGTTTCACTATCTCTTCTTCTATCTTGACTCATCTTTCGAATCATTTCCTCGGTTTCAGATCTGATTTTAGCTTTGAGGAGTGATTTGAAGGGGGTTCAAAGCTTTATGTCTCAGAAAATGGAAGAGGTCAAGGATTTGGAGGAAGGAAAAGAATTTCGGTCAATGGGTTGAGGTCTGGTAAAGAACGGGTTGAGGTATGAAGAATAATGGTGTTTTATTGTTATCGTTGATTTGGAAGACCGAGAATGGTTGGGGGATTTTGATTTTCGATTGTGAGAATTGGGTTTGTGAGTAAAAGAGTTTCTGGGAGGATTGTGATTCGAGGGTTAATGGCGGAAGGTGGAGTTCAAAGGTGACGGTGAGTGAGGCTTTAAGGAGTTTTCTGGGTTGAATATGAATGTTATTTAGCTTGAACGTTAGTGGCGTCTGAGTATGACAAAAGACTTTGCGTAGCGATGAGTTTCGAGTATGGGTTCTCTGTGTTGATTGTGAATGTTGAACGAAGGCTGTTTTGATTTCGGTTCTGTTTGGAGAACATAAAATCGTGTTTGTTGAAGGGTGATAGTGGAAGGTATAATGAAGATTCGTTTGAAGAGAAGGAAGTAGGGTTGTGAAGATTTATGAGTTGTTGAAGGTGTTTGAAACTTCAACGGTAATGGAGGTAGAAGATGAGCTGGTGGTTTTATCGAAGGCTGTAGGTTGAAGCTTTTTGGGTTAGTTTGACGAAATGATGAACATTTCTCCTCCAGAAAATGGTTAGAGATATTGAGTTTTACAGAAGTTTGGGGATGAGATTCTGTCAACAATAGTTTGATGAAGATGGTTCGAAAGAGGTGACTGAAGGTTGTAGAGTATTTGTTGAGAACTGAAAAAAAAGTTTGAGGTTGGAATTGGATTTTTACAGCATCAGCTTGGCTCCCCTTTTCAATGAGTATAGGTTCTTATTTATAACATGAGTGAGGGCATAACAATATTTTTATCTGAAATTATTGCAGTTGTTTCTTGCTGATTTTTGTGGCTTTCATACCCTTCAGTGCTGTTATAACTTGTGCATTTTAAAATCGTGGTGTGTGTATTTTCTGGTGCAGGATGGACCTGTCCTTTTTCTCTTAATTTGCAGGTTATTGTCTGGTGTGGAACGATGCAAGTAGTGTAAAAAATCATGGTTGGTTGGGAATTGGTTTGTTTGAAAACCGTGCCATAGTGTACTGCTAGCAGAATCAACTCCCCTGTGTGTACGTATGAAAATGACCTGTGCATAGGCTTAAAAATTGCCATTCTTGTAATTCCTTCAATATTGATTACATTTGGTGTATTGTGGATGCCATTCACCAGTTGAGTTTTTCTCTTTGCATGTTGTGGATTTAATTGCAACATTGCATGATTTTACTTCATACGACATGGGCACAAAATGAAACATGGGTAATATCCATACCCTCTTCCTTGTGAGTGACGATTATGTGCTTTGTTTGAGTGTGTATTGATTGTGTAATTTTGTCTTGGTGATAGGCATGATTTTGAGGCTGGCTCGCATAGGTTGTGGCGTATTTTGGACTGTGGTTGCAGGAAAATAGTGGGTGTGTGACGGTTCGAGGCGGGGTCTCTTTTCAAAACCAAAAGACGCAGCCGGCAACATAATTTCTCCTCATGGCTTTCTTGGATGATTCTGACAAATGTTGGTGGGCTATACTTCCTCCCTTTGTTTTCACCGTGGCTTGGTATTATTCCCAACAGTGAAGAGGACATGTACAGATTCCAGCTGTGGGGATGTACTAGCGTAGTACATAAATCAGCAGGGTAATGCATTTGGCCATTTATTGTCTGTTGCCTCAACTTGCAAGGCGTGAAAAATGAGGGAGATATTGGGTTTTGCACTGTCATATTTACAATTTGTTTTTTTTTCATTCTTGTGCAGGTACAGTTGGTTATGAAGGTAGGAGGAAATGGCTTGCCTTTTCCTGCACTGTCGTTTGCAGGTCCGTCCAAGAACTTATTACGTACAGTTTCACGGAGGTGGCATTAACAACCTTTTGCAACACATACCAAACATTTTTGGTCATAATTTAATAAGGATAAGTCTCCTTTTTAAACTACTGCAAGTGGGTGAATTGGTGAATTGATTGCTGAGAAAAAAACTGTGGTATTGCAGGTGGTGCAACACGTTGTCCTAGGTCCCATTTGTGGTTACGCTTTGCAGGATGGCTTGTGGGGTATAGAAGGCACATGGGATTAAGAAAATCTGTGGTATCACTGTCCTTTGCGTGGGGCCATCATGGAGGATTTGCCAAGAATTTGTATTTGAGTAATATGGGCTCATCTAGATTGGGTTTTTAATGAAACCTCATGAATTGCCAACCAATGCTGATGTAATATTGATAAATTGACTTTGTAATGCATTTTTTCTTAGTCATGACTTGGAGTGGCAATTTAGAAATAGCACGACTCATCTTGTTGTCAAACTATTTTGATTTTGTTTCAAAGTGTAACTTTTATGATTTGTATTATAATGAATCAGGGCTTTGGGCTTTGTACAAACTTTTGAATCCTTAAGTCATGAACTTTTATCATAAGACCATGTATACTTCTTGGATAATGGGTCTTGAAGCAATACTATTAGTTACACCCCATTTTACACTTGAATCATACTTGAAGGAAGACAACCCTTGAAAATGATTACAAAGTGACTAGTAAAATCAAAATACAAGTGTTTAGTTCAATGCCTCATGAGCCAATTTCCTCTCCTCTAAATTCTTATTTTGAAATGAATCTTCGAAATTAGCCACGAATCCAACCTGCAGTTCGAATGAATTAAAACCTGGTCCATCAACGAATCAATACACTCTGACCTTTGATTTTGAAATAGATTCCCCTTCTTTGTACTCATGTAGAGATTTTGTAATTGATACATATTTTCCAATTTTCCTTAAATGACTTTTGAATGGGCTTTGAATGGTAAATGGACCTCAACTTGTATCAATATTTTTTGTTGCATTTCTTATGACTATATTCAAATTTCTCAACAATAGCTTTTGACTAGACTTTCCTTATTTGAAACACAATTCCCCAATTGATCCTTAAACACACGTCATTTGGATCGATACTCCCCCTAGAGTTGTGCCTGAAACAAATATTTGTCTAACTGACCAATCAAAATTCAGTCCATACCATACACCTGACTTCAAATTTTAACAGTCAGACTCAATTCAAGTTAACCTTATGATACTCAAACAAAACCAACATATTCTTTGATTTTTCTGAATAATGCAAGCGAGTGAATATACACAATGGAGGTCGTACAAGGGTAGGACAAATTTGGGGTATGACACATAAACCAGGGGAACGCGAGTTCAAGTCCTTGCGTGGATCTTTTTTCTTTTAATTGTGAAGCTGAGTGAATTTTTATTTGTTTTGGGCTTTAGTCTGTTTGCGCTATCAACACCTCACTAGCAGGCCCATCCTGAAATTAACACTTAGAATGCTTGCTTAATCTACCCCCCTGGCATATTTTTGTTTGCTGATTCAAACTCAATTGGGCCCAGCGCCCTGTGCTAACAGCACCCCCGATTCATGGGCCCAAGCGAAATAAGCCTTGCTGGTCTTGCTAACTGAACCCCTTCCTATTATCCCTTTTATTTTCTTTTCTTCTAATTTTTGTTTCATGCTTGTGAGAATTAGTTCATAAAAAAATAATGAATGATGATAATAAATTCTGGAAAAATGTGTGGATATATGTTGAGATGTTTAGGATTTTGTCATGCTTTTTATTTTCATTTTTCATGCATTTTCCATTTTATTTCATATTTTCTAGTTTAATATGATTTTAATGGTCGAATAATTGTGTGATGATTTTGTCCATTTTATTTCTCACTCACATTTCTGAGTTTGATCCTGAGATTTCACATGTTGGTTATATACATTTTGATGGTGTTGTGTGATTTTTGTTATGATTTTTAAATGATTTTAAATAAGGTTTTAGGATAGTTGTTTAGGAGTGTTTCATGATTGAATCCCTTTGATGTACCCTTGAACTTTAGGTTTAGTTTGAACCTTTTTGACTTAGGTTTAACTTCTGATTTTTCTACCATGGAATTTTGATACATGTAGGATGATATGATATTTTCCCTAGAATTTTTAGGAATGATTCCCAATTAGTTCCCTATTTTACAAATTAACTTTAATTTAGGTGATTCTAACTTAGAGAACTTCATATGTTAACCTTGTAATTGGCCATTAGATGATTCTAGGTAGTGTACTCCTTCTTGATAGAATGGTAAGCAAGTAGATACTTCATTAAGGTTTAGGAAGAGCCCTAGAGAGTGTTTTCCTTCTTCAAACAAACATGGCTTGCTTTGTGTGCATGCCATTCCCATCCTATGATTCAAAGTCCTCATGTGAAAGCCCATCTCTCCTTTGGAGGGATGTATGGCATGTCATAATGAGTAGAACTTTTGAGGATGCCTTTCTCTGATGACTGGTTGAGTGTCAGGAGGGATTCCCTTGGTTTCCTTCCTGCTTCCCATCATCCATCCAATATTCTTTGTATTGAATCTCTTCTCTGCTGGTGGAGCCTATTGAAGATTGAAGCTTGAAGAGGGAGTTCTCCCATGAAGGTAGCTTGGGTATCAACAAACTACAGACTGTTGGATTGTTGCTGTTTGGATGTTTGCTGCTTATCTGCTTTGCTGTTGAGCTATTTTGTCTGCTACTCTTTCTGTTTGACTGTTGCTGGTGTGACTTGCTACTGTTGCATTCCTTTATCTTTGCAATTATTAATACTTGGCTTCAGGTTGAGATGAGCTTGTGGAGGCTCCTGCCCCACACACATTTCCTCCCTCACTTGCATTGCATGCATCTTTTCTATATATCTGTTTACTGTTTAGCTTATGCTTTATCTGTTTCTGTGTCCCATTGACATGATCCCCTAGGAATCTCACTTCCTTTGATAAGATAATGATGATTAGAAATTTAGGTTGAAACCTATGCATGATAACATCTAGGAGATCCCTGTTTCAAACCTCAACCATAGGATGAGTCCTTGGCATGACAACTGTTAGGACTTGATAGTCTCCCTTTAGTTGAGCCTGTTCTCTTCTCATCTCAAAACAAATTAAAATACAGTAATAAAGGTTGTTGCAGTGAAAATTGGATATCAAGCTATTAAATTAACTTGAACCTTAATTCTTTTTACAACCGAACTTTATTTTATCCAAAGGAAAGGTCTAAAGAAAGAAAAACCTTTTTCGCGATGTAACGACAATGCTTAAGAGATTCGGGGATCGAGGGTTGGTTATACCTAGGGAAGGTGTTAGCACCCTAAGCATCTGCAGTACTCTACAAGAACTTTTTGTTTGATTGCTTGCTAAGTGTGAAATATGTACTATGGATTTAGGATTGGGAGTTGAGTGTAAAGATAAGTAAAGACCTAATTGGTTTTCTAAGCTTGCTCGCAAAGACGCCGCATCTTCTGCCTACGTATCCTGACTAGGATAGAATCAGAGCAATCGTAGTTCACCTCACAAGGGGAGAAGAACACTTGATGGTGATCAAGGTTCAGAGGGGAACAAACATGACAATGTTTGTGTGGATTTTGACAAAACTCCCTATTCTAAGTTGTAATATTCAAAAGGGGAAGTAAGAAATCATGACGATGATTCTCACACAGAGTTGACAAACTCTTTCCTAGGGTTCTAGTTGAAGGACACTCCTAGTACAGATGGGTTTCTTAGACTTGAAGCAAAGTCTAGTGGCTCCTAATCTAGGGTTAAAGTGACTTAACAAAGTCAAGAGAGGGATAAGAGATGTATCCATGACATGAGGGTCAAATGGACAGACTTTTCCTTTGGAAGTAGACAGGGGAGGCAACAGGATGAGAGCTAACAAGCTTCATCACTCGGGGAAAGAAAACAACAAGAAAATTAACAACATGATAAAAGCATATTCATGGTGACAACCATTTGATAAACATGTGGGATGATAAAAATGAAGGTACATTTGATGATAATCAAAGCAGATGAATTATCAGGAACTGTGACGATAGATCGAGTTCAATCACATTCAACAGAGGGAACAAAATAAACATGGTGAAAACCCAAAATAAAAATCCTAGCATGTTAACTAACATATAAGGATATGAATACAAGCAAGTATGACAAACAAATTCAAGTGTAACCAAGGAAAATTCATCTGCACATGCGTAAACGAACGTAAAATGCACTTAACTTGCACGAAGTCAAAAGAGATGAAAAATTTTTCAAACATGAAAATAAAAAATATGTAATGGAAGTACACATTAATATGAACACAATGAAAAAAGAACGGGTGGAAAACGATTAAAATTGAGAGAGATACGAAATTTTGAAAATGGAGTGAAAAATGAAAAAAAATAATAAAAGAGTTGCCCTCCTCAGGGGTCGAACTCCAATACAAGGCGTGCAAGGCGTGTTTGGCATAATGGTCTTACCACTGGGGTGGCTATACATTTCTTTTTATATGTCACCCCATAAATATATATGGGTGAAAATCAAAGCAAGCTGGGCAAGAAAAACACTCAAAAATGTGATTTACGTTTTCACTCGTAACTTTCCCGATTCTTAACCAAACGCGATGAAATTTATATGCATCTTGACCAGAAAAATATGAGGATCATGATGGTGATGTTATTTTTCTGAGATTCTTCTTTTATTCAAAAATTCGAATGCACATGCTCTTTGACACTTTGTTATGCATTTTGAGGTTCACAACTTGTTTCAAACATTTTTGATCCAAACCAAAGATACACATATCTCAGATATATGGTGATGAAGGATTCAAGCACTTAAATCAAACTCAATGCAAACAGTTTATGGAAATGACATGTTAAGTTGCAATTTTTGCTAAAAGATGCATTTTGAAATCCAAAACATAAACCAACTGTTGTAATAATCAAATGAGGGTTTGAACATTTTAAGAATGATGTATTTGAGGTATTCCAACAGTTGATTTGGGTCAAAACACAACAGAGAAAATACTGGTATGATCATGCAAGTATGAGGTTTTAAAAATGCATTTTGAAGTATGGATCATGCACCAGTCAGTTTCCAAACATTGTGAATATGTACACTCAATGCAAACATGATTGTGAATGTGTTCAGTCCATTATTTTGGCTTAAAACAGTCTGTAATGAGAAATGAGGTGTGAGTTGCAAAATGATGTTTTGAAAATGCACATTTGAATCCAATGACCAAAACAAATGCCTTTGACAATTAGTGATTGTTTGTGCAAGTTTGAAATGTGGTTTAGATGAGATTTCAACAAAAGATATCATTCAAAAACCAAGTGAGCAAAATAGTGTGTGTGAGTTGAAACTAGCAAGTTTGACATCAACAACTAAACCAAACAATGCACATGATTTTAGAAAGGATGCAACAATTTCATTGGTGATTCTAAACAGAAATAGCAGCCCTAGTGCATGATTTTGAAGACAGTCACATACACCTTGTTAAAACTCAGAATGTGAAAGTGCAACAAAAACCAAGCCAGCTACACTCAGGCCTAAACAGAACCACTGAGATTGATATCACAAAACTAAGTCCAAAAGGGCAGTCAGACCAAAAATGGGAGTCAGCCACTATGCAGGTCTCACAACAACATCACCATACCCACCAATATTGAGACTCCAACAGTCATATGCAAATCCTTTTAAATACACCAAACTGAACAGCCATTAACATGATCACCATAATGCCTAGAAATGTTTGGCATAATCAACCTTAAAATAGCAGGGCTCACTAATTTCCAAACATTAGGCCCTCATGAAACTTTAGCATGAAACAACAAGAGTGTTCAATTTCTAACAGCAAATGGCCTAACTCAAATGACAACACCACTTCTCAATGCCAATGCAGGCTTCTTAATGTAACAAGGCCAATACAACATTCTGAATCCAACAGTCCAATCATGAGGTTTAACCCTATGGTCTCATTCTGCACAAGCCTACCATGTCATCACTACTTTGACAAAACCTTGGCCTGAGTCCAAAGAGTGAAAACACTCTCATTTAGCCACACTAAACCTGCCCAGCAGGTCCGAGGTCTCAAAAAAAACTCTCACATGTAGCAGACCAACCACATACTGCTAACAGCCCTCATGTTGACACAAACCTCAAACATGCCTCACTGCATAATGAAAATATTTTGTCTAGCCCAACCAAACAGAAAACCAAAATCTTGACACTATAATGCTAAATGAAATGTTAAGGTAACTCAAGGGGTCACCAACCCTAACCACATCAACAGTGGTGACATAACCAAACCTGAATGTCTCCTAAAACCAACAACAACCTAATGGCTGATAGGACCCAACCACATCAGAAATCAAACACAGCATCAAATTCAACCAAACTTATATTCTAGCAAAAAACAAAGTTAACAATTCCTCCAAAATTGTTTTGACAGCAAAACAACCATTTTCAACATACTAACATTTGAAACTTGACAAGAACCAGTCAAAGACACATGTTAAGACTCATCAAATCCTTACATTCATCAAAATATCAAGTGTCATGAAAATCATTGAAAGTCCATAGTTCATGTTTCTCAATATTGCACAAAAATGCCAAAGTATGGAAAATGATGCAAAGGGCAATGTTTATAAGCTACATACCTTTTGTAGACTTTGTTGAGCAAGCTAAAACAATTAAGAAACCCAGAGAACTTCAATCTACCTTTTTGCCTTGAGTCCTTCCTTCACTTTGAAGCAATATGCAAATATGACGACAGTTGGAGAAATAGGTCTCACCAATGAATTCTAACACTTTGGACAGTTGAAAAACAATATATAAGAGGTGTTAGGATGATTAAAACACTATGCAAATTCTTAGAACAAGATTTGGTGGAATTTGTAGCTTTTGGTCAAAGTAACTTGGTAATGAAGTTGACTTTTTGATTGGTGAAGTTTTTGGGAGGTTTAATGGTTTAGACACCTTCTACACCATATTTAGAGATTGTATGGATGATTGTTGGGGTGTTTTAGTGTAGAGAAATGGTTTTGGCAGCCCTAGTAGCAAGGCATATTTTTTGTGTTTTTGGTGGAAATGGTGATTTTGTGGTTTTGAAGTTTTTGAGGCAAAGTGCAAGGGCAGAGGTTTCTTCTAGTTTTTAGAAGATTGTTGATGATGAAAATGAAGTGAAGGAGAGTCCTATTTATAGGAAAATGAGGTAGCTTGGGCAGATTTGAAGTTTCTTCACTTTGAAGAAAGGTTTTGAACTTTTAAAATCAAACCTCCTCAAGTGGGTTTCCTTGATCTGCAAGGCCAGCCTCAATAGCTAAGAAACATGATGAATTTTAAATGTCTAAATGCGGTCTAGAGTGTAGCATCATGGCTGTTTCAGAACTTGGCTTTACACCTCATGCTTACTTTTCAACTTTGAAGGCAAGTTGCAAGGCAACTTGCAAGCTACTTGCAAAGCTTGTATTTTTCCATATTTCTGCATTTCCTTGGTCCTCTTGGGTTACAAACTTTCTACATATCAGATACAATAGGATTAAAAAGTTGGAATTGATCAATTTTGATGAAGGAAGTGATTTTTGAAATTGGGCAATGTGGGACTAAAGTGAAAAACCACCAACTTGCCATGACCATAACTTTCAGCTCACAAATCCTTTTGAGATGTGCTAGTACTTTTTAGAAAGCCCTCAAATAGCTATAAAACATTCATATTTTCATGAGTTTCAATTTCCCAAAGGAACTTGGCCAAAAGGCCTTCTAAAGTTGCTAAAAAATGAACTTAAAATGAAATTTCTCTAAGTCTTTTTCCCCTCTAGAAATGAATTTGATCATAACTCCAAACCTATGCATTTTCTGACCATGGACCACTTAGGGACTTTTGTAGGACTTGTCAAGAGCTTCCAAATGAGCTTTGAACCAACTCAATTGGATGTGTGGTTAAGGAGTTATGGTTTAGCCCCTTTCAAAACCCTAATTTCCCGATTTTTCGATTACTCCTTCATCCTTGATCCAATGGTCATGAAAATTTATATGCAAGTCCAATATGACATAAGGAACAATTTTGTTTCACAACTTGAAGACTAATTCCTAAAATTTGGAGAGTTGACTTTTCGGTCAACCGTACGACCGATCGGTGACTACCGAGTCGCCTGTTGACATTCTGGACCTCCTGAGACTTTGAAAATTCTTGGATGAACTTTATTAAGCTATATGAACTTCATGAATCATAATCCCACCATTTAAACATCTTCCAACATCAAAGTCAAACTACAGTTGACTTTTACTGGTCAAAAACCCTAATCGCAGTGAAAGGTATTTAAATATAGAAAACCGAAAATTTTGTCCCTTAGATCCGATGATATGCCATGAATTCTAAATGATGCTTCATGATGCTTGAATGCAAGACATATGCATAAGACAGAAAAACAAAACAACGAGTAACTACTCGCAGGGACCTGGCATTGTGGATCCGTCACTGGGGAATACTGGGGTATAACAATCGATAGTTCAAACATGACTAGTGATAACAGAGAGAAAAATTTACATGAGGATGCACAAAATCCAATGAAGATGACAATCTTAATGGGGAAAAACAAACACTTCACCGGGGAAAGAAGTAGATTTCCATAGGGGACACGAGCGACCTTTTACTGGGGAAATTAAAACACGAACCTCACTAGGGATGATCAGATGAGGAGCTTCCTATAGTGAAGAGTTCAAACGGGATCTTCAGGAATGGACTAGAAACAAAGACAAAATATATCGGGGATACTAGTGACGACTAGATCTCCGAGACTTGTCTGGGGAGGAAGATTTCACTGGGGATAATGATGTCACCTAGTTTTAACAAATGGCTCAGGCAGTGCTAGTAACCACTAGACTTCCTGGAGGTAATGGTAACGACCAACTTGAGATAACAACAAATGAAATTTCAAATCCAATCGGTAATACAGGACTTCGACTGGGGAAATTGGTGACGACCAAATTTCAAGCAATGCCAGTAACCACTGGACTTAAAGGAGATTGGCAACGACCAGGTCAGGGTACCAATGACGATTGGATTTCAAGCAATGCCAATTACGACTGGACTTCGGAAGAAATACATGGTGACGACCAAATCAGGGTATACCAACACATGTGGTTACGAGAATGCTAGCAAGCTACTAGGCTTTAGCTGGGGAGGTTTGCAACGACCAAACCAGAAAATATCAATAACGATTGGATTCCAAGTGACGCTAATTACGACTGGACTTCCATGGGGAAGGTTGGTGACAACCAACAAGATACCAATGACGATTGGATTTCGAACATCTGCCAGTTACGACTGGACTTAAACGGAAAATCAATTAGTAACGACTAGATTTCACAGGGGATTCGCTAATGACGACTAGACTTCAGAGGAAAAGGTTGATAACAACCGAACCAAAAGGTAATAACGAGTGGAGTTAAGACAACGCCAGTTACGACTGGGTTTCAAAGGAAAATATGGTGACGACCAACAGAAAACCGATAACGATTGGATTTCGAACATTACCAGTTACGACTGGACTTTAAAGGAAAAAGGTGGTGACGACCGAACCAGGGATACCTGACGAGTGGATTTTAAGGCAATGCCAGTTACGACTGGGTTTCAAAGGAAAATATGGTGACGACCAACAGAAAACCAATAACGATTGGCTTCTAAAACAATGCCGGTTACGACTGGACTTTCAGGCTGACGTTCACTAGTAGTGATTGGTCATAATCGATAGATAGCACACCGAGCTCGAGAGACCAAATGAATCACACTGAACCCTGGCTGAAAAAGGTGTTTGCAGTTTTTGACAAATAGATCCACTCTCAACAGAGCTTTAAATAAGCTATAAAGTAAATTCAAAACACAATGCTCAGAAGTCTTCTACTGGGGACAAGTCCTTTACATCATCATAAGAAGTTCCCTGAGAAAACAGTCTTCCAGGTTTGATACCCACACATGACCAAAGGAGAATCGACAGTTCGACTTGCTTACGCTTCATCAGGGAATGTAATTGGACTACATATCAAAGCTTCCGCTACCCTGAGGTCTCGAGGAAGTGTGATTTTCCTTGACTTTTTCCATGAGTTGAAGTTTTTATGTTTGTTAATCTTTTCAAGTTTTATTCAAATAATTTGACCCTAATGCTTTCAAAATTATCGTTGATCAACGAACAATATTTTGTATAACAAAGAAAATATGGGAAATGATAAAGTTGCAAAGGAAAGAATAGCTCAAAACTGATTTTATTCGAGGATGAAATCTTATAAATGACAAAATTCCATAGAAGTTTTACAAGTGAAAAATGGCAAAGTGGACAAGGTTACATTGAATCCCATAACCAAACTATCCCTAAAGACTAAAATCCCCTAAATCTTTGCTTCTGACGAGAGCAGTTGGAAGTGGATCTCCTGTACAGTCTTCTGCAATGGTGACAACCTTTTGAAGTAGTGACAACTCTTCTGATGCAGTGAAACGCCTTTATCCCTAACTTTTGCCTGGACCGCCCTTTCGGGTTTTCAATCCACCGGGACGCTCATTTTTGCCTAAGCCGCCCTTTCGGGTTTTCAACTTAGCGAGCTCTTATTTTTTCTTTTTCTCTTTTTTCTTTTCTCTTTTTTCTTTTCTCTTTCTTCAACCCTAACTTTTGCATAAGCCGTTCCTTTTGAGTTTTTGACTTAGCGGGTTCTTTTCAGGCGTAATATTTTCGTACTGCATCAGAATTTACTGGATGAGTAAGCTGCTCCCCATCCATGGTAGTGAGAATCAATGAGCCTCCTGAGAAAACTGTTTTCACAACAAATGGGCCGTCATAGTTAGGCATCCACTTTCCCCGTGCATCTTTATGAACTGGTAAAATATTTTTGAGTACAAGTTCCCCTTCACGGAATTCGCGGACACGAACTTTCTTGTCAAAAGCTATTTTGATCCTCTTCTAATATAACTGACCATGACACATTGCAGACATGCGCTTTTTGTCGATAAGATTCAACTGATCAAACCTTTCTCTCATCCATTCTGCTTCTTCAAGCTTGGTTTCCATTATGACTCTCAAAGAAGGTATCTCGACCTCAATAGGAAGCACCGCATCCATTCCATATACCAAAGAAAAAAGGGTTGCCCCTGTTGAAGTGCGGACGGACGTTCTGTACCCATGCAAGGCAAATGGCAGCATTTCATGCCAATCTTTGTAAGTTTTCACCATCTTTTGCAAAATATTTTTTGATGTTTTTATTTGCAGCTTCTACAGCCCCATTCATCTTGGGACGATAAGGAGAAGAATTGTGATGTTCAATTTTGAAGTCATCGCACAACTCTTTCATGACTTTGTTGTTCAAATTAGTACCATTGTCCGTTATGATTCGGCTCGGGATTCCGTAACGACAAATAATCTCCTTTTTTATGAAACGGGCCACCACCTGCCGAGTAACATTAGTGTAGGATGCGGCTTCAACCCACTTTATGAAATAGTCAATGGCAACCAGAATAAATCAGTGTCCGTTAGAAGCTTTTGGTTCGATTGCCCCAATCATATCGATGCCCCACATAGAGAAAGGCCATGGTGATGACAACACATTCAACAACGTCGGAGGTACATGCATCTTGTCCGCATAAATCTGACACTTGTGACACTTTCTGGCATATTGAATACAGTCAGTTTCCAAGGTCAACCAGTAATAACCAGCCCTCAAAATCTTTTTAGACATAGCATATCCATTTGCATGAGTACCGAACATTCCTTCGTGAACATCTTGCATTAACAACTCTGCTTCTCGTCGGTCAACAGATCTAAGCAGGACCATATCATGATTTATTTTGTAAAGCACGTCATTGCTGAGAAAGAACTTGGATGCTAATCGTCTCAGAGTTTTCTTGTCAAGTGACGTAGCATCTGCTGGATACTCTTGTTTCAAGAGGTAATTCTTTATGTCATGGAACCATGGTTTGTTATCAGTTTCTTCTTCAACCATCTGACAGTAGGCGGGCTCTGTCTTGCGTTCAATTCTGATGAGAGCGGCATCATTGACGTCCCTGACTTTCCACATCGAGGCTAACATGGCTAGGGCATCGGCAATGTGATTTTCAGATCTCGGGACATGCTTGAAAGTGATTTCATCAAAATACTCCATCATTTTGACAATATAGGCTCTATAAAGAATCAAATTCTCATGTCTAGTTTCCCATTCTCCAGTAACCTGATAAATAACCAAAGCTGAATCCCCACTGACTTCAAGAAGTTTGATTTTAAGGTCAATAGCTGCCTCGAGGCCGAGAATGCATGCTTCATATTCGACGATATTGTTCGTGTAGTCAAAATCTAACCTGGCTGTGAATGGAGTGTAACCACCTTCCGGATTCAGTAAAACGGCGCCTACGCCATGCCCACTGTAGTTGGAGGAACCATCAAACATCATTTTCCACCAAAGACCTTCCTGCGGACCCTCATCAAGATTTGATTCTTCACAATCTTTTACTAACATAATGTCCTCATCTGGGAAATCAAATTTGAGGGGCTCATAATCTTCCACTGGTTGATCTGCAAGATATTCCGACAATACACTACCCTTGATAGACTTCTGGGCTACATACTGGATGTCGTATTCTGATAATAACATATGCCAACGGGCGAGTCTTCCAGTCTGAGCAGGCTTCTCAAAAATATACTTTATTGGATCCATTTTTGAAATCAACAAGGTGGTATGACAAATCATGTACTGCCTCAAACGTTTGGCCACCCATGCCAAAGCACAACAAGTTTTCTCCAGAAGTGAATATCAGCCTTCACAATCAGTAAACTTCTTACTTAAATAATAGATCGCATGTTTTTTCCGTCCAGACTCGTCCTGCTGACCTAACACACAACCCATTGAATTCTCCAGCACTGTCAAATACATGAAGAGAGGTCTTCCCGGAACAGGAGGTATTAAGATTGGAGGTTCTTGTAAGTAACCCTTGATCTTATCAAATGCTTGCTGACAATCTGAATTCCAAACAATCATCTGGTCCTTGCGTAATAATTTAAAGATGGGCTCGCAAGTAGGAGTCATATTGGAAATAAATCTGGATATGTAGTTCAGTCTTCCAAGAAAACCTCTGACTTGCTTTTCTGTTTGTGGGGCTGGCATGTATTGAATGGCTCGGACCTTATCTGGATCTACTTCAATCCCTCGGTGGCTGACAATGAAACCGAGTAATTTCCCAGATCTTACCCCAAAGGTACACTTGGCTGGATTCAGTCTCAATTGATATTTTCTGAGTCTCTTAAACAATTTCAAAAGATGTTCCAAATAGTCCTCCTCGCTTTGAGATTTGGCTATCATATCATTAACATATACCTCTATCTCCTTGTGCATCATATCATAAAATAAAGTTACCATGGCCCTTTGATACGTAGCACCTGCGTTCTTCAGACCGAAAGGCATAACTTTGTAACAGTAAGTTCCCCACGGAGTAATGAAAGTGGTTTTTTCCATGTCATCGGGATTCATCTTAATCTGATTGTAACCGGAGAACCCATCCATAAATGAGAAAACTGCAAAATGAGCCGTATTATCCACCAACGTGTCGATATACGGCAAAGGAAAATCATCCTTCGGACTGGCCTTGTTTAGGTCCCTGTAATCCACACACATTCTGACTTTCCCATCTTTTTTCGGTACAGGTACAATATTGGCTACCCATTCGGGGTATTTGGACACTGCTAAGAAACCCGCATCAATCTGTTTTTTCACCTCATTTCGAATCTTGAGAGTCATGTCAGGTCTTGTTCTTCGGAGCTTTTGCTTAACCGGTGGGCATTCTGGTCGAAGCGGTAACTTGTGAACTACTATGTCAGTGTCTAGACCCGGCATATCTTGGTACGACCAAGCAAATACATCCACATATTCTTTCAAAAGTTCTTCTAGTTACTGCTTGACTTCTGACCCTAGAGTTGCCCTAATCTTGACTTCTTTCTTGTCTTCTTCAGTGCCAAGATTAATGACTTCTACCTGTTCTTTGTAGGGTTGAAGCTCTGCATACTCATGGTGTGCTAATTTTACCAGTTCATCAAGGATTTCAAAATCTTCGTCCTCATCTTCAGCTTGGTATATTGGTGAATCAAAGTCCGGAGGGAATGCAAAGTCATAGGATTCAATGGGTTTTAGGACATCACCGCAAGTTGGAATGGCTTACTTTATTAAAACACACAAAGACAAATGCGGCATACAACAGAGAAAAATTATTTTGGTTTTTTAAGATTGCCATTTTTCTTTTTAAAATGAAAGCAGAAGCAGTAAAGGAAAAAACACAAGGAAATTAACAAAATAGTTCATTTTTCATTGATTTTCTTGAAAGCTCGGGGCCCTTACAAAACATTCCTATAGCCTTGGGCATGACTATGGAGATTCAAAACAAAATCAAGAAAAGAAAAACAAACAAATTACTTTGACTCAGGAAAAACCAAAGGAATCTCAATTGCTTCCCAGTTGCTCAAGGCAGTGTTGCAATGATACACTAACTGCTCCAGGTCTTCATCTTTAAAATCTTCTTCCACAACACTGACTTGGAAACCTCCGCTGATGAATACTTCTTGTATAGTCTTCGGGCGTCCTTTGTCATGTGTCAGTGCTTCATCATGAGTTGGTTTGTAACCCAACCCTTGGCGATCCATCTTTAGTTTTACTTCGATAATCTCTCCCCAACCTGCAGGAGTGCCTTCCTCTAGTGTAGACTTGATGCTCTGAGCGGATGCAAAAGACGGACCACTCTTAGCCACTGTTTCTTCCAACATCACTGCATTAGCTATCTCGAGTGCCTGAAAGGAAGTTTCTAACGCACCCTCATCTGCTTCAATATACTTGAATGATGACAAATTGCTCACCATTAGGTCCTTTTCATCGTGTACAATCACTAACTTATCATTCACAACAAATTTCATTCTCTGATGTAAGGTGGAAGTTACTGCCCCAGCGGCATGAATCCATGGTCGTCCTAACAAACAACTATAAGCTGGGTTAATGTCCATGACTTGGAATGTAATATCGAACACCTGAGGTCCGATCATAATTGGCAATTCTACTTCTCCAACAAGCGTTCTTCTTGAACCATCAAAAGCTTTTACAATCAAAGACGTTGGTTTCATTTCTGCCCCTGCATATGCTAGTCTTGCGAGCGACCTGGTGGGCAATACATTCAATGAGGATCCAGTATCGACTAAAACTCGTGCCATTGTATATTCCTGGCACCTGACAGATATGTGCAATGCACAGTTGTGATTGCGTCCTTCGTTCGGTAATTCTGCATCACTAAAGCTCAGGGTGTTATAGGCTGTAATGTTGGCTATTACTGAATCGAATTGTCCGAGAGTTATGTCTTTTGTCACATGTGCCTATTTCAGTACCGTCTGCAGAGCCTCTCTGTGAGCTGGAGAATTTATTAAGAGAGACAAGATCAATATCTTTGATGGGGTTTGGTGAAGCTGATCAATGATCTTGTAATCACTTTTCCGAATTATCCTTAAGAATTCTTCATCGTTTCCTTCAGTACCTGGCACCTCTTGTTATTTTGTCGCAGCAGGGACAACTTCTTTCGGAGTGGCTACTGTCATTTTTGGTTGATAGATGTGACCACTACGGGTCATTTTGCTTGTACCTGCAATGTTTATCACGTCCATTTGGTTGTCTCTTACTGTCTCTTTCTAACTAACCTTCCCAGATCCTCGGTCAATCACAGTCATGTCATACTTCCAGGGAACGACCTTTGTGCTTTCAAAAGGAAACGGTCTTGGTTTTTGAATAATAACCGGTTGAGGTTGATCGATAGTTGACTTGTTGAAAACGGGCGTCACACCTTTGTTGGTCGTTTTGAACACCAGAACCTTCTCACCTTTCTTCGGTAAATTGAAAACAGACTCAATTACTGAAAATTCTTCTTTCCTCACCTTACTACACACTTGTAATATTCCTTCATCAATCAACCTTTGTATACCTCTTCGTACCTCATTACACCCTCTAGAATCACTAGAACATTTTTCACAACCATTATGGGTATTCTTTATCAATCCCGCTTTCAGTAGTTTCTCGTGAAGCAACCTCAACGGGGTTCTAATCTCTGACACATCTCGGATCATTCTTTCATCTAACACTTCTTCTACTGAATTGACCCCTCCATGGTTCGGCAATGGATTACTTTTGACATTTGGGGGTACATCATCAAAAGACAAGATCTTCTTTTCCATCAACTCCCTGACAAGATGTTTTAAAGCAAGACAACCTTCTAAATCATGACCGGCAACACCTTCATGAAAGGCACAATGAGCATTTGGATTATAATGAAGGGATGTAGTGTCTGGATTTAATGGTCGTGTTGTTACCAATCCCTGCTGCACTAAGGAAGGGTACAAATCTGTGTAGGTCATAGGTATCTGAGGAAGTGGTGGTTTTGTTGTTGGTCTCCGATTCTGGTAGTTTTGTCTAGGTGCCTGAGCTCTCGGCTGATGATGTTGCTGATAGGGTGGAGCGTTGGACGCTCGTTGATACCCTTGTTGAATTGGATGATATACAGGTGCTGACTGCACTGTCTGATAACTGGGAACAGGATGACTGAAAGCCGGAGTTACAACTGCCACATAAGGTTGTTGGGCATACTGCAACGGGTACATTGGTCGTTGTTGTTGGGATTGCTGAACATAACTTGCTTGAGGCTGCTGAACAAAACCCGACTGAGGTTGTTGAACATAACTCTGCTGGTACTGTTGGTAAGGTGGTCTCCAGGTGCGACTCTTTCTTCCCACAGTTACTGCATTTGTCTCCCCTTCCTTCTTTCTATGAAAATTACTGCTGAGCTTCTTGACGTTGTTGTTACCGAGACTACTGGAACTGCTAGCTACCTTCCCATTCTTCATTCCCAACTCCACTCTCACCCCCACTGCTACTATATCAGAAAAACTGGCGGTTACACTACTGATCATCTTTTCATAAAACTCTGGTCTTACTGTATCGACGAACCAATCGGTTAACTCTTTTTCACTCAAAGGAGGTTCTACCTGAGAGGCAGTTTCCCTCAACCTTTGTGCATACTCTTTGAAAGATTCTGAACTCTTCTGTGACATACTCAGTAACTGTCTTTGATCAGGGGTTAAATCCATGTTGTACTTGTAATGTTTCACAAAAGCATCAGCCAAGTCTTGGAAACTATGAATACGAGATTGATCCAAACCCAAATACCATTTAGTAGGAGCTCCTTTCAAACTATCTTGGAAACAGTGAATCATTAACTTGTCATCTTCCACATGAGCGACCATTCTTCGGTAATACATAATCAGATGTGTCCGAGGACAGGTAGCCCCAGAATACTGATCAAAATTGGGAACTTTGAATTTTGGTGGAATTACCAATCCAGACACTAGGCACATATCTCTGGCATCAGTACCAAAGATGTCATTTCCTTCCATTGCTTTGACTTTCCTTCCGATAGTCTCTACACTTTCTTTCAACTTATCATGCCGTCCGCTCTCTTCTTCATACCCATCAAGATCTTCGTACACTGGTGGAGGATTATGAAAAGCAGGGCGCGCTTGAACCTGAACAAAAGGCTGAGTGTAAGTGAGAATAGCTTGAAGAACTTCTGGCCCCAAAGGAACTGCTTGTTGATTGACTACTGGTGGAGGTACAAAACCAGGCGATAACCCATATGGTGGAACATTTGCGACAGTGACTGCCGTTGGGATCGACTTTACAACTATGTTAGTGATTTCAAAAACAACAGTGGCTTGAGTGTCCAACTTTGCACGAATGACTTGTAGGGCTTCCATGATCTGCCTCATGCCTCCTCGTAGCTCTCCGAGTTCATTATCAATTCTGTCCACATCCAAATTTTGTCCTTCCATTCTTAGGCGAGCTTGGGCTCGGGTGTTGTATCGGTGTTGAGGATTCAGTGTGATTCTTTCTGGAGACAAGACAGCGAGATGAGACACAACACAAGAACATGCACATGCGATGCTTATGAATGCCAAATGCAACAATGCAAAATTAATCATTCAAGGAATCCAAAGAAATATTTGCAAAAATAATAATAACGGGGAAAAAAGTCCTTATGGATTAATAACTGAGAGTTTTACACCAACGATTCTGAAACTGAAATACATCCTGCCAAATAATCTTTAGTTCCTTGAATGATTAATTAATGCAAATGCAAATACAAAAGGTTTCATGGAACTCAGATCAAAACATCATTTCATTTCATTGATTTTCAAGATTGCATTACAAAATATCTAGTACATTTTACAAAAGTCCTAAGGCTGTCAGTATTCTAAACAAAAGTCTTCTTTTGCTTTGAGTTTCTTGATTTCTTCTTCCATCTGAGTCTTCTCGAGAATAAGTTTGTCCACGACTAGCTTCCATGGAGTTGGCTGAGAGCTGGAAGAAGATAAACCTTCCTGTGTCTTACTCTTCTTACAAGTAATCATTTCTTTGTCCTTCGTCTGTAGTTGTCTACAGAGTTCATCATTCTCTTCCATGGCCACTTGGTACTTGTACTTCCAAGCTACTTCAGTTTGTTGTGATTTCCTCAAAGCAATCTTTAACTTCTCTTCTTCAGACATAAAAATCATTGTGTGTTCTTCCTCTAAAGCCATGGGTTTCTGCTGAGAATAAGGCATCTTCAGCTGAATAGCTCTCTTTCGGACCCATTGGAGATAAGGCTCGAGAGAGACGCAATTAGGCTTCCCTAAGTCTTCCTTTCCTTTCTTGTGTACATGTCCCCAAGCTTTTAGAATTTCTCCTTTCAATTCTGAACTTCCTTTAAAGAAAATATTCTCCATATGAGCGCTGTTTGGTTTGTCCTTTAAAGGATATCCGAGCTGTCGGCGAGCGAGAACAGGGTTGTAACTGATTCCTCCACTTGTACCCAGGAGAGGTGCGTTACCAAAGCTTCCACAACTGTCAATGATTTTTATCCCATCGTAACTACGACTGTACCAATCGATATTAGAGTGAGTAAGAGCCATAACCTTCTGATACCACCAACCTTCTTTCCAAAAAGCATGAGCCTTAGGTAAGTGAGAAATAAACCACTTATATAACAAAGGGACACAGCAGATAATCATTCCTCCTTTATGCAAATTCCTCAGATGAATAGAATGATATGCGGCAGCTAGTAAAGTAGGCACATGGTTTTTCTTCAAGAAAATCTTGATGGCATTGAGATCCACAAAGTTATCAAAGCTTGGAAACAAGCAAATCCCATAAATGAGCAAGGAAAAGATAGCTTCGAATGCATCCCTACTCAAATGATCAGCATAGTATTGTGCTTTCCCAACCAAGAACTCTGCAGTCAAACCAAATACTCCTCCCTTAGTAACCATATTTTTCTGAATATCCACCAATCCCAAGCGCGTAGCTTTAGCAATTTCTTCCTTCTTAGGGTCCTTCTCCATAATTGGAAAAGGAGAGTCTTCAAGAATAGGCAAACTAATAAAGCAAGAATATTCCTCCAGTGTAGGTACCAGCTGGTAATCAGGGAAAGTGAAACAATGATAAAGTGGATCATAAAACTGGAGAAGTGTGGAGAGTAGTCCCAGATCCATCTTCCTTTTTACCCTCAACAATGACAATAAGTTCCCATACCTGCTCTTGAATCCTTTTAGATCTGTTATCAAAGTGCTCAACCTTTCTATGTCATCCAAGTTAGGACTTTTGTAAGTGTACTTCATGGTTTTCTTTTTTCCACTGTCCATGATGATCCTAATGTTTACAAACAAGAGATCTGAGTTCTATGAAATTTTTATGATATGATGTTCATGAATGCATGAATGCACAAACACAGGTAAGCACAGATTCACATACACACTGATAAACAGATAAAAGTTTTGGTTTGGAGAACATGAGTATGGAGTCAAGGTCTACCCACCCCAAAGGTATGTAATAAGGTTTCCAAAACTGTAGAACAAGGTTCTAAAAGAGTTCCCAGAGTCATCGACCCATCTTTCGGATATTATCAATTTCCCAAATACTTGGTGGTCGATAATATTCTCAAGAGAGTCTCGTCCAAGTGTAGTATCGCGTATCAACTACTTTGGAATTACTTCCTTATAGTCACCACACTACATCCTAATAAAGCCATAGTGGGGAAAAGGTAATCTAAAGGTCCTCAGTATCACGGGCTCCCATGTAGAAAGTAGCATTATTTTCACAAATACTCGATCAACAATACTAACTCTCAGAAGGGCCTCTACTGAGCGGAGGTTTTCTCAAGTCAACTTGGTCGGGAATCAACTCCCTATAAGTCTCCTTGAATATACCACCATCCTATCATAAGTACGCTCAAACACGGGTATAGTGTCGTCTCACCACTAAAAGTTCCCAAGATCCAACAGAGCACATATATACATATTTACAAGTATTCACAAATAAGCAAGTAATCAAACAAGATAGGCTAAACCCTCAAAGCAAAAGATCTTCCCCAGTGAAGTCGCCATTTCTATTGCGGTGAAAATTGGATATCAAGCTATTAAATTAACTTGAACATTAATTCTTTTTACAACCGAACTTTATTTTATCCAAAGGAAAGGTCTAAAGAAAGAAAAACCTTTTTCGCGATGTAACGACAATGCTTAAGAGATTCGGGGATCGGGGTTGGTTATACCTAGGGAAGGTGTTAGCACCCTAAGCATCTGCAGTACTCTATAGGAACCTTTTGTTTGATTGCTTGCTAAGTGTGAAATATGTACTATGGATTTAGGATTGGGAGTTGAGTGTAAAGATAAGTAAAGACCTAATTGGTTTTCTGTTTGCTCGCAAAGACGTCGCATCTTCTGCCTACGTATCCTGACTAGGATAGAATCAGAGCAATCGTATTTCACCTCACAAGGGGAGAAGAACACTTGATGGTGATCAAGGTTCAGAGGGGAACAAACATGACAATGTTTGTGTGGAGTTTGACAAAATCCCCTATTCTAAGTTTTAATATTCAAAAGGGGAAGTAAGAAATCATGACGATGTTTCTCACACAGAGTTGACAAACTCTTTCCTAGGGTTCTAGTTGAAGGACACTCCTAGTACAAGTGGGTTTCTTAGACTTGAAGAAAAGTCTAGTGGCTCCTAATCTAGGGTTAAAGTGACTTAACAAAGTCAAGAGAGGGATAAGAGATGTATCCATGACATGAGGGTCAAATGGACAGACTTTTCCTTTGGAAGTAGACAGGGGAGGCAACAGGATGAGAGCTAACAAGCTTCATCACTCGGGGAAAGAAAACAAAAAGAAAATTAACAACATGATAAAAGCATATTCATGGTGACAACCATTTTATAAACATGTGGGATGATAAAAATGAAGGTACATTTGATGATAATCAAAGCAGATGAATTATCAGGAACTGTGACGATAGATCGAGTTCAATTACATTCAACAGAGGGAACAAAATAAACATGGTGACAACCTAAAATAAAAATCCTAGCATGTTAACTAACATATAAGGATATGAATACAAGCAAGTATCACAAACAAATTCAAGTGTAACCAAGGAAAAATTCATCTGCACATGCGTAAACGAACGTAAAATGAACTTAACTTGCACGAAGTCAACAGAGATGAAAAATTTGTCAAACATGAAAATAAAAAATATGGAATGGAAGTACACATTAAGATGAACACAATGAAAAAAGAACGGGTGAAAAACGATTAAAATTAAGGGAGATACAAATTTTTTAAAATGGAGTGAAAAATGACAAAAAATAATAAAAGAGTTGCCCTCCTCAGGGGTTGAACTCAGGTACAAGGCGTGCAAGGCGTGTTTGGCATAATGGTCTTACCACTGGGGTGGCTATAAATCCATTTATATATGCCACCCCATAAATATATATGGGTGAAAATCAAAGCAAGCTGGGCAAGAAAAACACTCAAAAATGTGATTTACGTTTTCACTCGTAACTTTCCCGATTCTTAACCAAACACGGTGAAATTTATATGCATCTTGACCAGAAAAATATGAGGATCATGATGGTGATGTTATTTTTCTGAGATTCTTCTTCTATTCAAAAATTCGAATGCACATGCTCTTTGACACTTTGTTATGCATTTTGAGGTTCACAACTTGTTTCAAACATTTTTGATCCAAACCAAAGATACACACATGTCAGATATATGGTGACGAAGGATTCAAGCACTTAAATCAAACTCAATGCAAACAGTTTATGGAAATGACATGTTAAGTTGCAATTTTTGCTAAAAGATGAATTTTGAAATCCAAAACATAAACCAACTGTTGTAATAATCAAATGAGGGTTTGAACATTTTAAGAATGATGGATTTGAGGTATTCCAACAGTTGATTTGGATCAAAACACAACAGAGCAAATACTGGTATGATCATGCAAGTATGAGGTTTTAAAAATGCATTTTGAAGTATGGATCATGCACCAGTCAGTTTCCAAACATTGTGAATATGTACACTCAATGCAAACATGATTGTGAATGTGTTCAGTCCATTATTTTGGCTTAAAACAGTCTGTAATGAGAAATGAGGTGTGAGTTGCAAAATGATGTTTTGAAAATGCACATTTGAATCCAATGACCAAAACAAATGCCTTTGACAATTAGTGATTGTTTGTGCAAGTTTGAAATGTGGTTTAGATGAGATTTCAACAAAAGATATCATTCAAAAACCAAGTGAGCAAAATAGTGTGTGTGAGTTGAAACTAGCAAGTTTGACATCAACAACTAAACCAAACAATGCACATGATTTTAGTAAGGATGCAACAATTTCATTGGTGATTCTAAACAGAAATAGCAGCCCTAGTGCATGATTTTGAAGACAGTCCCATACACCTTGTTAAAACTCAGAATGTGAAAGTGCAACAAAAACCAAGCCAACTACACTCAGGCTTAAACAGAACCACTGAGATTGATATCACAAAACTAAGTCCAAAAGGGCAGTCAGACCAAAAATGGGAGTCAGCCACTATGCAGGTCTCACAACAACATCACCATACCCATCAATATTGAGACTCCAACACTCATATGCAAATCCTTTTAAATACACCAAACTGAACAGCCATTAACATGATCACCACAATGCCTAGAAATGTTTGACATAATCAACCTTAAAACAACAGGGCTCACTAATTTCCAAACATTAGGCCCTCATGAAACTTTAGCATGAAACAACAAGAGTGTTCAATTTCTAACAACAAATGGCCTAACTCAAATGACAACATCACTTCGCAATGCCAATGCAGGCTTCTTAATGTAACAAGGCTAATACAACAGTCTGAATCCAACAGTCCAATCATGAGGTTTAACCCTATGGTCTCATTCTACACAAGCCTACCATGTCATCACTACTTTGACAAAACCTTGGCCTGAGTCCAAAGAGTGACAACACTCTCATTTAGCCACACTAAACCTGCCCAGCAGGTCTGAGGTCTCAAAAAAAACTCTCACATGTAGCAGACCAACCACATACTGCTAACAACCCTCATGTTGACACAAACCTCAAACATGCCTCACTGCATAATGAAAATATTTTGTCTAGCCCAACCAAACAGAAAACCAAGATCTTGACACTATAATGCTAAATGAAATGTTAAGGTAAGTCAAGGGGTCACCAACCCTAACCACATCAACAGTGGTGACATAACTAAACCTGAATGTCTCCTAAAACCAACAACAACCTAATGGCTGATAGGATCCCAACCACATCAGAAATCAAACACAACATCAAATTTAACCAAACTTATATTCTAGCAAAAAACAAAGTTAAAATTCCTCCAAAACCGTTTTGACAACAAAACAACCATTTTCAACATACTAAAATTTGAAACTTGACAAGAACCAGTCAAACACACATGTTAAGACTCATCAAATCCTTACATTCATCAAAATATCAAGTGTCATGAAAATCATTGAAAGTCCATAGTTCATGTTTCTCAATATTGCACAAAAATGCCAAAGTATGGAAAATGATGCAAAGGGAAATGTTTATAAGCTACATACCTCTTGTAGACTTTGTTGAGCAAGCTAAAACAATCAAGAAACCCAGAGAACTTCAATCTACCTTTTTGCCTTGAGTCCTTCCTTCACTTTGAAGCAATATGCAAATATGATGACAGTTGGAGAAATAGGTCTCACCAATGAATTCTAAAACTTTGGACAGTTGAAAAACAATATATAAGAGGTGTTAGGATGATTAAAACACTAGGCAAATGCTTAGAACAAGATTTGGTGGAATTTGTAGCTTTTGGTCAAAGTAACTTGGTGATGAAGTTGACTTTTTGATTAGTGAAGTTTTTGGGAGGTTTAATGGTTTAGACACCTTCTAAACCATATTTAGAGATTGTATGGATGATTGTTGGGGTGTTTTAGTGTAAAGAAATAGTTTTGGCAGCCCAAGTAGCAAGGCAGATTTTTTGTGTTTTTGGTGGAAATGGTGATTTTGTGGTTTTGAAGTTTTTGAGGCAAAGTGCAAGGGCAGAGGTTTCTTATGGTTTTTAGAAGATTGTTGATGATGAAAATGAAGTGAGGGAGAGTCCTATTTATAGGAAAATGAGGTAGCTTGGGCAGATTTGAAGTTTCTTCACTTTGAAGAAAGGTTTTGAACTTTTAAAATCAAACCTCCTCAAGTGGGTTTCCTTGATCTGCAAGGCCAGCCTCAATAGCTAAGAAACATGATGAATTTGAAATGTCTAAATGCGGTCTAGAGTGTAGCATCATGGCTGTTTCAGAACTTGGCTTTACACCTCATGCTTACTTTTCAACTTTGAAGGCAAGTTGCAAGGCAACTTGCAAGCTACTTGCAAAGCTTGTCTTTTTCCATATTTCTGCATTTTCTTGGTCCTCTTGGGTTACAAACTTTCTACATATCAGATATAATAGGATTAAAAAGTTGGAATTGATCAATTTTGATGAAGGAAGTGATTTTTGAAATTGGGCAATGTGGGACTAAAGTGAAAAACCACCAACTTGCCATGACCATAACTTTCAGCTCACAAATCCTTTTGAGATGTGCTAGTACTTTTTAGAAAGCCCTCAAATAGCTCTAAAACATTCATGTTTTCATAAGTTTCAATTTCCCAAAGGAACTTGTCCAAAAAGCCTTCCAAAGTTGCTAAAAAATGAACTTAAAATGAAATTTCTCCAAGTCTTTTTCCCCTCTAGAAATGAATTTGATCATAACTCCAAATCTATGCATTTTCCAACTATGGACCACTTAGGGACTTTTGTAGGACTTGTCAAGAGCTTCCAAATGAGATTTGAACCAACTCAATTGGATGTGTGGTTAAGGAGTTATGGTTTAGCCCCTTTCAAAACCCTAATTTCCCGATATTTCGATTACTCCTTCATCCTTGATCCAATGGTCATGAAAATTGATATGCAAGTCCAATATGACATAAGGAACAATTTTGTTTCACAACTTGAAGTCTAATTCCTAAAATTTGGAGAGTTGACTTTTCAGTCAACCGTACGACCGATCGGTGACTACCGAGTCGCCTGTTGACCGTTTGGGCCTCCTGAGACTTTGAAACTTCTTGGATGAACTTTATTAAGCTATATGAACTTCATTAATCATAATTACACCATTTAAACATCTTCCAAAATCAAAGTCAAACTACAGTTGACTTTTACTAGTCAAAAACCCTAATTGGGGGCTCTGAAATGCACTGCTATGAATTCTGGGGTAACAACCTCAAATTGGCTTCTCAATTGACATTATATGATACCCTTGACCTTGTTTCCTAATTGAATGAGCCCAAAACATTGACTAATCACAAACCATGAAGTTTCCATTTTGACTGCACGAAACCCTGATTCATCTGCAACTTGACAAAGACAAACTTGCACTGGGTTAAGGTTAAATAATTCATGAGTATGCTCCTAAAATGATAATGAGAGTCTAAGGGGTTAAAATTTGGGGTGCAACAAAGGTTAACTGACTTCGTACGTGTGGAGGCAAATCGCCACATATCACACAAGTCTGTAAGACATTCGTAAATGCAGGTTTCGATGATGGCAAATTCCCAAGATAGACTGGAAAGTATGAATTCCAGATCCACTAAAACAGATGCAACGTATCACCCAACATATCCTTCTTTCGCTTATCTTAAAAATTTCTGAAATGAATATACTTTGTGTTGACAAAATGCAATCATGACTAAAGGCATGAAAAACTTCAAACTAATGAATTTTTGCAGGTTTGCAGGACATGGGTCGACCATAGGGTCGGCGTAGTCATCAAAAAGGTCCAAATCAGTCAGCGCATAAAGCATGCGTCGACCATAGGGTCAGCGCATGAAGGAATAACATTCCAGCGGGTCAGCGCGTAAGGGCATGGGTCGATCATAGGGTCGGCGCACAAAGGAAATGAATTTCAACGGGTCAGCGCACGTCGACTGTATGGTCGACGCACACTGATGAAATTTCCAGAAATCCAAAACAGCACAGGCCATGCGTCGACGCACAGACCTGTTATGGTCGACCGTTCGCGCGGAAAATCTGTTTTAAAATACTTCCCTCTCATATTTGAAATACTGTTATGTCCTGAATTATGTTGGCACTATATATACTTGCTTAAACACTTGTGTCTACTAACATTTGATATTCTTTTGATTCATGTGTTCAAAAACAAGAAAGAGTGAAATAGGTGTCCAAGATTCATCATCTTCATCTTCAACATCTCACAACATTTCAATTACACACAATCATTTTTGAAATGCATTTGTGAGAGACTCAAGGTGATAAGGTTCGAGGCTTAGATTGGAGAATCAAGCTCGGGTTGAAGATTGCGACAAGTTCTTTCTTGAATAAAACCATTGGGGTTTTGCCCTCTAAGATTGGTTCGAATTTTGGGGGTTTTTGGACGAGATTCTTCAACAACGATCAATCGAGTGAAGGTGATTGTAAAGAGGTGGTCTTCACAAGTCTAGTAGCGGATTCGGTGATTTTAAAGGGAAGATCTCGGGTTCAATTTGGTGCTGTTGAGATCAGCCGGAGCCAAAGGTTTGAACAACAACGTGTTCTTCAATAAGGTGGCTGGAGTCGGAGGTCCATCAACACAAATCGAAGAACTTGATTCAGCTTGAATCAAGAGGCAAGGAGTGAAGGCAACTTTCAACACATTGAGATTTTTGTTGTATATTTGCTGCTCAATCCTTGTATAAACTATTCATTCAAACAGGTGATATCTATACAATATATCTCAATTCTAGTTTTAGAATTGAGGGCAGACGTACCCCGAAGCGAGGACGACGGGGGAACTGCCTCACCAAATTACTTGTCTTCTCTATTTTCAGCATTTACGTTACAACTCAAATAAGTAATTTTTGTGTAAGCTCTATTGTCAAAATTGTGATATCAATTGAGTAAGAGATTAAAACTTTGTTTTCAACTCTAAAGTACAACAATACATTGTACTAGGTTGATTGAAGTCACTTACTCAACATAAACATCACTTGGAGTGTTTTTGCACACCAAGTGTTTGACATATTGCTTGAACCAAAATTATCTTACTTGTGTATCTAGTTTTGGTTTGATTTTGAATCATTGGAACTAGGAATCCTTACAACTGAAGTAAATAATTGATAAGCGTAGTTTGGGTTGTGATTCTATTTTTCCGAATTGTCATTAATCTATAGGCTTACGTATATCCGGTTATCCAATAATCGTTCGTTTTAGACTATATTTTTCCTCGGCTGCTTCCGCACTTAAAACAATTTTAAAACCAATTTTAAATTGGTAGCGTCGACTCAAATTTTAATTGGGGATCTATTCAACCCCCCCCCCTTCTAGATCCGTGCCATAGTCTAACAAGTGGTATCTAGAGCTCCGGTTCTTCGGTGCTTCAAATACAACGAGATAGAAAATGGCAAACGAACCTAAAGGGGCGTACAATAGGGCTCCTATTTTCAACGGTGAAAATTATAGTTATTGGAAAGACTGTATGCGTGTGCATAGAAAAATATGGAATGTTATCCTTAATGGTCCAATAGAAATTACTATGACCAATGTGGATAACGTAGTTGTGCCAAAGCCTGAAGCACAATGGACCGATGATGATGAGAAAAAATATAATTATGATTGGAAAGCTAAAAACATCTTAATCTCCTCATTAGGTGTAGATGAATACTATCGTGTATCCCATTGCCCTACCGCTAAGGCCATGTGGGATTCACTACAAATAGCCCATGAGGGAACAAACAATGTTAAGTTGGCTAGAATCAATACATTAACTCAAGAGTTCGATCTCTTTTTCATGGAGCAAGGGGAAACCATTGCTGACATGCAAAAGAGATTTACTCATCTCATCAATTGCTTACATTCATTAGGTAGGCCTGTTTCCAATGATATTGCTACTAATAAGATCTTAAGATGTCTTAACAGGGAATGGCAGCCTAAAGTGACCGCCATCAAAGAAGCACATGATCTTACCTTATTAGATTTAACAACATTGTTTGGCAAATTACAAGAGCATGAACAGGTACTCTTGAGCTTAGACCAACGCGAAAAGATGGAAAAGAAAGACAAAACGAAGGTGAGTGAAAAGAAATAGATAGCTCTCAAGACTTCCTCCTCGAAGTCTCAAGCAAAAGAGCAAAATGATTATTCCTCGAGCGACGAAGAAGAAGAGGACACAAGCGAAGATATGGGGTTGTTTGTTAAACGGTATAACCGTTACGTGAGAAAGAACGACATCCAACATTCCGAGAAGAACTTGGTAAACTTCCGGAAACAATCGAGGCACTCCAAGGATGATGACTCGAAAGGTAAAAAGACTAGAGGGACGTGCTACAAATGTGGAAAGCCCGGTCACTATAAACCGGACTGTCCGATGAATAAAAAGGGAAAGGACGAGAAATCATCAAAGTCACACAAGAAATCATCAAAGCCTAGGAGAGCGTACATAGCATGGGAAAGTGACAGCGACTCTTCCTCCTCTGATGAAAGTTCTAGTGATGAAGAAGAGTCCGTGAATCTATGCCTCTCTGCTAATCAGAAAAATAAGAAAAAACAGGTACGTCACTCTAAATATGATAAATCCTCGAATATGTCGCATTCAGAATTACAAACCGCATTTAATGCCTTACATAATGAAGCAGTTGAAGCCTTCAAGAAACTTGCTTCTAATAAGAAATTTTTTACGTATTTAGAGCACAAAGTTAAAGAGTCCGAAAAGAAATTAGAGGACCTTAAGGCTTCCATTGTGAAAGGCAATGAATCGGATTGTAAAGACAATAGAAATCCTTTCAACTTCGGGTGTGATACTTGTCATATTTGGCAAGGTGAGGTTAGAAACCTCAAGGCCAAATTAAACAAGGCACTTGAGCCTAAAGTTACATTTGTTATTGATAAAAAGGATTTTAGAAAAAGTATGATTAACCCATACCAAAAATATGCATATGTAATTAGGGATCAAGCAAGTGAAAGTGTCTCTAAAGTTGATTTTGCCTGCTTATATTGTTGCAAGAAAGGCCACTCCATTGGTAAATGTCGGTTTAGGAGATTTCTTGTTCCTAAAGGCATCTACCAATGGTTGCCCAAACGCAACCATTTTGTCGCTAACCTATTAGGACCCAATATGCCATTGGGTACCTCCTTGTGCTAATTATGTTTTGACAGGTGAAATGTGTCGAGACCACCGAGAGAAGATGGGTTCTCTATAGTGGGTGCTCAAGACACATGTCTGGAGACATATCCTTATTCATAGACTTTGTGGCTAAGAAGAAAGGGTATGTAACTTATGGTGATAACAACCGCAGAGCAATACTAGGTAAAGGTAGTGTAGGTAATCCCGCCTCTACTATGATTTCCGACGTATTGCTTGTCGAAAACCTTAAACATAACCTGCTTAGCATTAGCCAATTGTGCGACAAAGGATACAATGTATCCTTTTCAAAAGATTGTTGCAAAATTGTGCATGAAAATGATAAGAAGAATATGTTTAATGGTTTTAGAGTAAACAATGTATATATGCTTGACTTAAATGAAGTATCATTAACAAGCGACAAATGCCTCACAACTATGAGTGAAGACTCATGGCTATGGCATAGGCGTTTAGCACATGTTAATTTTGACTTACTCAATAAGGTAGTCTCAAAAGACCTAGTCTTAGGACTTCCCAAAATAAAGTTCACCAAGGATCACCTTTGTGATGCTTGTCAAAAAGGGAAGCAAACGAGGATCTCATTTAAATCCAAAAAGATAATTTCAACAACAAGACCTCTTGAACTTCTACACATGGACTTGTTTGGGCCATCTAGGATCAAAAGTCTAGGAGGAAACTATTACGGGTTCGTAATAGTGGACGACTTTTCTAGGTTTTGTTGGACCATCTTCTTAGTAAGTAAAAGTGATACATTCGCCGCTTTTGAAAAGTTTGCTAAGCTTTCCCAAAATAAGTTAAATACAAACATAGTTTCCATTAGGAGCGACCATGGAGGTGAGTTTGAAAATCACTTATTTGAAGAATATTGCGGTAACCTTGGTATTGATCATAACTTCTCCGCTCCACGCACTCCTAAACAAAACGGGGTTGTGGAGCGCAAAAACTGTATTTTAGAAGAATTGGGAAGAACAATGATTAACGAAAGTGGTTTACCTAAATATTTTTGGGCCGACGCCATTAGTACGGCGTGCTATGTTTTGAATAGGGTACTTATTCGCCCCATTCTAAACAAAACACCGTACGAACTTTTAAAAGGGCGAAAGCCTAATGTTTCTCACTTGCACGTGTTTGGATGTAAATGCTTTGTATTAAACAATGGAAAGGAAAACTTGGGCAAATTTGATTCCAAAGCCGATGAAGGTATCTTTCTCGGATACTCTCACTCGAGTAAAGCATATAGAATATATAATAAACGATTACTTGCTGTAGAAGAGTCTGTGCATGTTACCTTTGATGAGTCCTACCCGACAAATGTCGGAAAGGATAGTGTTGTTCATGGAGCAGGTACATCCACTGAAGACATACTCGAAAGTGGCGAGATGGGGATTGATCAACCTGACAAAGCCAAAATTGAGGAGGATAAGGATGCACACCGTGATGCAACAGAGGAAGTTCATCCTCCTTCAAACGACGATCTTCCTCAAGAATGGAAGTCATCTAAAGACCATCCAATTGAAAACTTTATTGGAGACATCACAAAGGGTGTAACAACTCGAGCTAAGCTAAGTAATTTCTGTTATTACTTCGCTTTCGTGTCACAGATGGAACCTAAAAACCCTAAGGAAGCCCTACTCGATGAACATTGGTATTTGTCAATGCAGGAGGAACTGAATCAGTTTACTAGAAATGAGGTTTGGGACCTTGTCCCTCCTCCACGAGGTCATCGAGTAATCGGCACCCGATGGGTGTTTAGAAATAAACTGGACGAGAACGGAGTAATAACTCACAACAAAGCGCGTTTAGTTGCGCAAGGGTATAACCAAGAGGAAGGCATCGTCTGTGAGGAAACTTATGCGCCGGTTGCCCGACTCAAGGCTATACGCCTTCTACTTGCTTTCGCTTGTGCGAAAGATTTTAAGTTATTTCAAATGGACGTCAAAAGTGTGTTCCTTAACGGGTTTATAAATGAAGAAGTCTATGTTGCTCAACCACCTGGTTTTGAGTCTCATGAGTATCCTGATCATGTCTATAAACTGAAAAGAGCTTTGTACGGTCTCAAACAAGCTCCCAGAGCTTGGTATGAGAAACTAAGCAAATTCTTACTTGATCAAGGCTACTCAAGAGGAAAGGTTGATACTACTCTCTTCATTAAACGTCAAGGAAAACACTTAATTCTTGTACAAATTTATGTTGACGATATCATATTTGGATCCACTAACATGAATCTCGTAAGAGAGTTTGCTAAGCTTATGCAGGGTGAATTCGAGATGAGTATGATGGGTGAACTCACATATTTTCTCGGGTTACAAATCAAGCAACTGAAGGAAGGAACATTCGTGAGCCAAACAAAATATTGTTTGGATCTTCTCAAGAGATTTGACATGGCAAATGCAAAAGCCATAGACACCCCTATGCCAACATGTAAAAATATGAGTAAAGATGAAAGTGGCAAAGATGTTGAGGTAAAAAGGTACAGAGGTATGATTGGCTCGCTTCTCTATCTCACTGCTTCGCGTCCCGATATTATGTTTAGCGTGTGTATGTGCGCCAGATACCAATCATGTCCTAATGAATCCCACCTAAAATCTGTCAAACGCATACTTCGATACCTATCTGGTACTCCGAAGTATGGATTGTGGTATTCTAAGGGTAATGATTATTCATTGGTAGGCTTCTCCGATTCTGATTTTGGCGGTTGCAAATCGGATAGGAAAAGCACCAGTGGTACGTGTCACTTATATTCAAACTCCTTGGTTAGTTGGCACAGCAAGAAACAAGTGAAGGTGAGATAATACTTAGAAGGGGGGTTGAATAAGTATGAAAGATTAAAACTTAGAATTAAAACACAAGTATTTTTATCCTGGTTCGTTGGACTCAACTACTCCAGTCCACCATTCCTAGAGTGATTTGCCTTTCTCAATCAAGGACTTAATCCACTATTTAATCAAACAGATTACAATAGTAACACCTAAGAACAACTGTTCTTAGTCTTTTCAAGAGCTACTGATCCCAACTGGATCCTCTTAAGGAAATCCTTTACAATCAATGTAAAACTATTACAAGAGAAAGAATGCTTCTAAAAAGCTTTTATCACAACTGTGATATTTCTCTTAAGTTTTAAGTACAATGAAATAAATTCTTATAAAGAATATGAAAGTATGAGAGCTTGAATGTTTTAAATTCTTTTCAACAAAACGTCAACTGAAGAATTTGGTGGAGTCTTGCTTTTATAGGCAGCTGATTCAAGGTGAGCTGCACGTTGAGAAGAGTGTCCAAAAGGTCTGAGCCTTTTTGTCTTCACATCAAGTGACCTTTCCTAGAAGAAGAAAGCACAGAAAAATCCTTTTTGTCTGTGTTCTTGTGTCTAGCATAAATAAGGAAAGAGACGTTTGATTTACTCCAACGGATATAATCTTTGAATATTTCTTCTTCAGTTTTTAGCAAGTTCATCAGAGTCTAATTGGATCAGAGTCTTCTGATGATGATCAGAGTCTTGCTGGATCAGAGTCTTCTGCAGCAGGTGTGCTTTCGGCATGTTAAATATCAGAGCATATTTGAAACAGAACTTCAGTACTGGCAGCTTTAGTACTTTCAGAATCTTCTGTAGAAACTATGCTTTGAAAAGCTCTTCATACAAAATTCTTCTTTGCTACAGATGCTTCTGACTTGCTTCAGATCCTTCTGGAGCTTCAGCTTCAGATCCTTCTGGAGCTTCTACTTCAGAATCTTCTGGAGGCTACGCTCAGGATCTTCTGTTGGCAGCAATCAGAATCTTCTAATGAATGCATCTGGCGCTTCAGATTCTAGCTAATTTCTTATATTCAATTCTGATTTGCTTCTGGAGTGTTAATTTTTTTACTATCTGCAGTAAAAACTCTCAAGCAAATTTTAGAGTATATAATTCTTAAATACAAAATTTCCTAATAGTTATCATCAAAACATAGAGATATTATTAAGAACTAATCTGTGTTCTAACAATCTTCCCTTTTTGATGATGACAAAAACATCAGAAATTTTGTTTAATTGAAAATATTAAAATTATAACTCCCCCTAAGATGATGAATCTCCCCATGAGTTAAATACAGATAAGGAATAGAAACTTCCCTTTTGTCTTGAGTAATCTTCAGAGTTAGATCTTGTTTGTTCTTTTAACATTTGAAAGTCAGAATGTCTTGCAGATTTAAGATTCAGAGTTTGATAATAGTCAAATGATCTGAGAGACTCAGAGTTTCTTTTATAGAGTATACTTATCAAATGTTCTGAAATACTCAGATTAAATGTTAGATAGAATAAATATGTCTGAAGTTTCATTCTGGTGAAGTTAAATTAAACAGTTCAGATCTATATTTTCTCCCCCTTTTTTGTCATAAGCAAAAAGTAAAAACTTTAAAAAGACAAATAAAAGGAAATAGTAAATAAGATAATTCAGTGGAGAAAAACTTTGATTCATTCAATAAGTTCAGGTCAATAGTACATGCATCAGAAGATATATCAAAAAGTACAATAGCAAACATCAGATGCAAAAATATCAGAATGAAAAAAAATGAAAATCTAAGAGTGTTTAGACAAAAGCATCTTCAATAGATCTGTAATCTCAGAGGATGACTGCTCTTGCTTGGACATCCACTTAGCCATTGTTTCATTCTTTTGATCCTGCTTTGACATCCATTCTGTCATGTCCTCAGACTTTTTATCTTGTTTTGCCATCCAGGACTTGATCTCTGATTGACCAGCTTCCAGAGCAGCAATCTTATCCTCAAAATCTGGATGTTCTTTCTTTATCTCAGATGAAGAAGTATGATCAGGTTCTGGAGCTTGAGCAGAGTCAATTTCCATTGGTTCTATAGAGTCTGGAGCATTAGAGCCAGAAGGCAGGTCTACCAGAGTCATAGCCAACGGATTGTCCTCAGATGCAAGTTCAGTAGTTTCTTCTGATGATGGAGGAGCATCTGTAAGTAGCAGAGGTACAGATTTCTTGACAGTCCAGAACAGAGTTCTTACAGCTTCAGCAAATCTGAGCTTTGCATCATCAGAACATATATTCTTCAGATTGGAGGCCACAGAGTTGAATCTGTTGATGAATCCATTCCAGATGATATCAGATTCTTTGGCATCCATTGTTGCTAAACACTTCTTCTGTACAGTACCTAAATACAACTGTATTTCTTGCAAAAATGATTGAAATAAATGATTAACATTAAGTCTGGGCTTAGGATGTAACAGAGTTTCCAGAGTTATTGGTTTTGGTTGGGGAGTTGGTGGAAAAAGAGATTTCTGAATAGAGATCAGAGGAGGAGGATAGTATGGAATGAAAGGAATTTCAGAAGCTTTTTCTTTGGATCTATTTAAGGCATTTAATAGATGAGGTTTTACTCTGGTGTGAAAGGGAACCACATCAAAGGGTTTATTTGAGTAGGTTTGGAATGCAGATTTGGGAGGTTCATCAGAAGCAACATTGTTATCAGATGAAATTGGTATAGCTGAAGCAACAACTTTGTCAGATTTTGTAGAATAAGATATAGTTGCTAATAAACCTACATCTGACATGGATTGTATATAGTTGAGAATTACAGATGGAAGGGTCATTGTGAGTTTGGGTTTCAGAGGGGTGATAGGGTCAGATGGTTCAACTCTGTCATAAAAATCTTTAAGTTTGAAGCCATAAGCCAGATTATGAAATAGTGATGAAACTTGTGCACAGGAAATAGATGATCTTGGGTTAAAATTAGGAATCAGTATTTCAGATGATGGTGCAGGTGTGGGAATAGGATCTGGAATAGAAGCATTAGAAGGTATAATGGGTTCTGGTTTGTTTACCTCAGAGTCTCTGTGAGATGGAGAGATTAGAAAGTCTGGGTGGATGTCAGATTCTGAGGAGTTTGATGAGGTGGTTGGTGTGCAGGAGGTGGAAGATACTTGAAACACAGTTTTTAATGGTGTGACATCAAGAACTTCTGTCTCAGGAATGTTTGGTTCAGAAGTATTGGTTGGTTCTGAAGGAATTTCAGAGGGTTTTGATGAGTTTTCTGTGATAGGTGAATCAGATGGAATTGTGATTGGTTCAGATGAAACTAGAACAGATGTTATTTTTGTAGGTTCAGAAATAACAGGTACAGATGCAGTGGGTTCAGATGATTTTGATGGTGGATTATCTGATGGTGTTTGATGTTCAGAGGCTTTTTCTGGTAGAGGTTCTTGTGGTTTTTCTGGTTGTTTTTCTTGTGGGTGCTTTTGTTGTTCAGATGGCTTTTGTTTAAGGTGTTCAGAGGGTTTTTGTTGAGCAGATGGTTTTGTTATTTGTTGTTGTTCTGTGGGTTGTTTTTGAGAAGGTTGTTTTTGTGGTACAAACTATTTGATTTGAATTTTTGGTTGAGTTGATTGTGGTACAGAGACTTTTGGAGTTTGAATTGTTTGTGTTGTGATTGGTGTTGGAACAGATGATTGTTTTTGTGGTGATGTGGAAATTGGAGCAGTAACAGAAGTATTTTGAGTAGAGGGTGGTTTTGGAATAGACTTAATATTAGAATCATTTAAAACAATTGGATTTGCAGAAGATACAGAAGATTTAGTACCTTTGATTTTGATTCTCTTGGCTGGTACAGAAGAAGTGTCTCCAGATTCTTTCCTCTTTAAGAGCTTCTGTGGCTTCTCAGCAATCTTGATCTTCTTCTGAGCAGGTGCAGCTTCTGCTTCTGGCTGAGTCCTCTTTCTTTGTAGTTGTTCTTCTTCTTCTCCTACATCAGGTAGTGGTTGTCTTGCTAGCTGTATTATGTTTGCAGGAACAGGCTTTCCTTCTTTCTTACACTCATCAATGTACATCACAACAATGTGCCTTGGTTCTTCAGCATAGAACAGTGGATAATCATCTATAGGAATTCTCTTCTTACTCAGTTCAGAAACATTCAGCTTCTTGGGAGTTGTTGTTAGTTCATCCACTATTTTAAGTCTCTGAAGACTTTTGGCATTCAGAGGCTTTCCCATTATGAATTCCAATTCCTCTGTAACTCCAGCAGCGTACAGAGCAGTGACCAATCCATTCTCAGTTAGAAGATCTGAGATTAACCTTCCAAAAGGAATCCAGGTTCTGATCTTCTGTCCTTTTTCTTTCACATACTCTCTAGAGGCATTTATATGGTTCCAAAGATGCATAAAGAGAATATATGGAAGATCTACCTTGGTGCTCTGACTGAGGCAATACATGAGATAGAGCTGTTCATTATTGACATAGTCTGGAGAGTTTGTTGACTTCCTATGATGAATGCATCCCATGAAGATCTTAGCCCAGATCTTGTAGTCAGGCTTCAGATCCTTGAACTTGTTAGAAGCTTGACCAGCAGTCATCACTTCTTCATACACTTCATCCATATCCACATGCCCAGCTGGCAAGTGTGAAACTCCATCTGTTTCTTCATATCCAATAAGCTTTATGATCATATCTTCTGTGATTATAATCTCTTTGCCCAGTACAGAAGAAAGGATAAACTTAGGGTAAACTGAAGCATGGATCCAGAACTCTTTCACAAGAAAGGGGTAAACTGGTCCAAATAGTCTATCAAAGTATTTCACCCATCCTTGAGCACCTATGATTGAACGAAACTCAAAGCCATTTTCTGCAAGTGAATCAAATTCTACCATTGATTCACACAAAACTTCCAGCTTTTCAACAGGGGTTAACAGAGTTCTTTTTGGTGGAGAGTAAGGAGCAACACCCATGTTAGCAGATGTAACTGCAGCCATTGAAGATTGGAATTATGCAGCTGTTGATGGTGAAGTTGCCATTGAAGATGGTTTTGTCACACGCTTAGGGTTTTTATGCAGAGAGAAGAGAAGATGAAAATGCATAAAATTTATGAGATGTGAAAAGTGTGAAAGTGAAGAGAAGTCATGTATTTATACTAAAACAAGTAGGCATACAAACAGTCAGAATTTTGCACGTTTGAACAAAGCATTAAATGAAAAGAATAAAAATCATTTCAAGCATTTATTGCTTCTGAAAAATTGGGGGGAAAATCAAGATTTTCACTATTCAAACTTCACCTTAAACGTCTCTTCAGTAATGTACACGCCACCTTTGCAGATTTGGTGTGACACGTATTTGCTTGCATGTGTTCTGAATTCTTTTGAGAAATGAAACGTTAACCAACGTCCAGATCCTCTAAGGATTGTTAGTTCAGAGTTTCACAAAGCCAAATTGTTGCGGTGAAATTTGGATGTCAAGCTATTGATTAACTTGAATCTTAATTCATTTACAACCGGTCTTTGATTTATCCGAAGGAAAGGTTAAAGAAAGGAAAAACCTAAAGGGGAGAGATCTAAGGTTCGGGGGTTGGTTAAGATTAGGGAAGGTATTAGCACCCTAAACTTCCGTAGTACTCTACGGGAACCTTTTATTTATTTTTTTATTTATTTCATTAATTATTTTGCTTTAGGGTATATACAAAGGATTAAGGGTTTAAAAGACCTAAGGGGTTAATTCTAAGTTTACTCGGCAAGACGTCGCATCTTGTGCCTACATATCCTTACGGGAATGGAATCAGAGTAATTGTAGTTCCCCTCAAAAGGGAGGTTAGAAACGTCTTGACTGTGGCCAAGGTTTGTTCAGAGACTCCAATCTCTATGTTAAAAAAAATGTTAATTAAAATTAAAATAGGGTTAAATTAGGGTTTGATCCATTAAAGGGGTAAGGCTATTGACTCGGCGGCCAAAAGGCTGGACCTAATCCTTCGGAAGGATAAAACTGTAAAAAATGTGAAAATATGACAAATCATTATATGGAGGAATAATTAAGGTACAGAAATAAGAAAAGTAATAAAGGCAGAGGGTATAAAGAAACAGAGAAACATTTCTGAAAACATGAAGAATATGAAAATATGTAATGACACTTAGAATGAAGTGAGGGAGGAAAATAGTGTGGGGCTGTGGCCACCACAAGCACATCTCAACCTCGAGCATGCACATGAAATGCCAAAAGAAAGAAAAGTAATAAAAGGGTACATAAAATGACACGACAAACATCAAACATCAGGAGTTCCTTACGAAAAGGTTTTAATTTTTTAATATTTTAATTATAAAAAAAAGGTTTTAATTTTTTAATAAAAAATATTTAAGTTAAAATTATAAAAAAATTAAGTTTAAATTATAAAAAAAAAAGTTTTTGGGGGAAAAGTCTTTTCAGTTTTTTTTAGAACAAAAAAGGTTTTTCATCCCAAAAAAAGGCTTTTCAGTTTTTTGGGAAAAGACTTTTCAGTTTTTTGGAAAAAGGTTTTTGGGAACAAAAAGGTTTTTTTTTTCTTCGGAACAAAAAGGTTTTTCAGTTTTTAAAAAAAGGTCTTACTAAAAAAAAGGTTTTAATAATAAATAAAAAAAAGGGTTTTGATTTTAAAAAAGGATTTTGTTAAAAAAAGGTTTTGATATTAAAATCTACGAACCTAAATACACATGGAGATTAACATGGCAAAATATGCACATAAATATGAAAAAGCAAAATGTTTAGTAATTTAACGGCCCTAAACACATTAACATGGCAAAATATGCACATAAACATGAAAAGGCAAAAGGTTTAGTAATTTAACCTACGAAGCGGAGGTTTGCTTCGGTAAATGTGAAAAAGGTTTGAATAAGGGAACACTGGAGAGCTCCAATCCTTCTGACGAGTTGTGGGAACGACCACCTTTCTTCTCTGGGGATCTCCTTTGTTTCTCCCTTTCTCTCTCCTCTTTTCTGAAGAAAACCTTCTGACCCCCTTTCAACAAGGCAACACATGTATATATAGGGAACAAATTAGGGTTAACACCAAATTGTCAATAATGTCCCTAAAGCCCATTTTAAAGCCCAAACTAAATAATTAGTTAAGAAAAAAATAAAATTTAAATAATTTAAAATAATTAAAATAAACTTAAAATAAAAACTAATAATCCTATTGATTCCTAAAATCAAAAATATTATAAAAAGAACAAATTTTTTTTCAATATTTTTTATTTTATGATTTTTTTTTGGATATTTTTATGAATAATTTAGAAAAAAGTGAAAAAAATAATATTTTAAAAAATGATTTAATTAAAATACGAAAATAATAATTAAATAATAATAAAAAACTATTTTTGTTATTTTTTTAATGAAAGATAGAAAAATTTAGAGTAAAAATAATAAAAAACAAAAAAAAGTGACAAAGGTGAGATTCGAACTCTCAACCTCTCACACTCACAACTCCTTACACATGTCCTCTTGCCAATTGTGCCATTTTTACTTTTTAGAAAAAAAATGCATGCCATATGATATTTACCTGCAAAAAGTCAAACGACTACACAAATTTGTTAGTAATTGATTAAATGCAAGAAAAATGCAATGAAATGCGACGATAAATCTTAGGGCAAAATTTGAGGTATTACAGTTGCCCCTATTTAAATAACTTCACCGGGTGATTTGAGCAACGGAGACTCGAGAAATCATGGTGGAGGGATTTAAATACAGATAACCAAAAATTTTGCCTTTAGACGCAGTGCTATGCAATGATATGGACAAAACAAAACGAACTATAATGCTAAATATAATATGAATCTGATATGATGCGTATGATGAAAATGACAAATGCACGGATACAGACGAAACAACGTCACAGGGGACGACCCATCGAGGAATTGCACTAGGGAAGAAGACATGTCATATCTGGAAGAACGTCGGATAGACACGACACAGAATTGTTGATAGGTGCCAAGTAAATTAGAAATTGTCCGCAAGGTAAGACGCGGGTAAAACACGAGCTCAGGAGAAAAACGCAAATGGGGATAAAACACCCATGATGCCAAGTAAATAAATTTTGCCCACAAGGTAAGACGCGAGTAAAACACGACCTCAGGGAGAAAAAAAAAGTAAATGGGGGTAAAACACCATGATGTTAGGTAAACCCAGGAATATCTGGTAAACGGGGAATAAAACACCCGGGATAAAAGGTACATGGGGGATAAAACACCCAAGGATAGAAGGTAAATGGGGAGTAAAGCACCCAAGATAGACATGTAAATGGGGAGTAAAGCACCCAGGATAGAAATGTAAATGGGGAGTAAAGCACCCAAGATAAAAATGTAAATGGGGAGTAAAGCACCCAAGATAAAAATGTAAATGGGGAGTAAAGCACCCAAGATAAAAATGTAAATGGGGAGTAAAGCACCCAAGCTAGAAATGTAAATGGGGAGTAAAGCACCCAAGATAGAGAGGTAAATGGGGAATAAAGCACCCAAGATAGAAATGTAAATGGGGAGTAAAGCACCCAAGATAGAAATGTAAATGGGGAATAAAGCACCCAAGATATGCACATGTATAGGAATTATGCTATGACATATGATCAAATGCAAATGCAGACGTCGACGACAAGGCTCGACTCTTTCGGTGAGATGACAAAACTGGAGGACTGATTCCTCAACACGGAGATCACTGTCATTCTGTTAAACTGTATCAAGTTGATAGTCACTGTAGGAATGATGAATAACTGCTTAGGGATTATGCAAGTAAACTGCCCCAGGTCAAATGAACTGATAATTGCTTCAGCTGTCTGATTCGTGGAATCGACTGTTTTGCTGTATCCTCGGAGGGCTTGCCCCAGTCTGGGTCTTGAACAATTCTCTGGATAAACCAAATCTGAGAAGATATTGCCTTGAACAAATCTTGAACTAATTCTTTGACAGGATGTAAAAGGAACTTGCCCCTGATAAGATCACTTGACCAAGTTTCTCATTGTTTGAAAATTCCTTAGAGGAAAGCCAGTTTGCAAACAAAAATATTCATACAAACATGGTAATGCAAAGTTCATGCGACTTTTGAAATCAAAATTATTTTTGAAAGATGGAAAATACATGAGTCGTTAGTCAGAACACAACGGTTCATGACGCTCAAAGTTTAAAACAAAGGTGTACTGCCAAAATAAATGATTCACAAAGATCTTTAGGAGTCAGGTTACGCAACCTTGCTGTAGTATACTTTCAAAATAACCTTGCTTCAATTAGGTCTTTTGAGGGTTGTAACGTGGCCTGGTTCACGGTTTATGAAACAAAAGATAAAGGCTCAAAATTTATTTGTACCCACCCAATCTACGTGATGATCTTCAGTCCTATGCTCAGTTAACTCATACTATGCATTCAGGTTCCCATAAGTTAGGGATTTCATTGATCGTAGCAGTGATGATTCAGAAGTCAAAGGGACCTATGAAAAGGCAGCCACTACTCCCCTATAACATTTGATTGTTTTGACATTGAGGATTTTCAAGATAAGGATTTAAAAATCTCTTTGTATTATCCCTAAATTTTGCCTAAACTGTTTATTTTAGAGTTTACAGTCAGCGGGATGCCCCAATTTTGCCTAAGTCTCCTTCATAGGTTTTGACTTAGCGGGCTTCTTTTGCTTTTTTTATATTATTTTTTTTGTGTGAAGGAAAGTGACTGTTTGATTTTAATGATTACGGTGAACCATCATCGACCTTTTGATTAGAAAACATCTTCGACACTTGTTTGACGTGTGCGAAGGAAAATTTGTTAATGAAAGGTGTATCGTATGAACACACAACCAAGTTAACTGAGAACTACCCATCCCAAGGTTAAAATTGTGGGTTTTTTGTAACGAAAGAAACTCCAACTTCTAGGCTCGAAGGGGGTAACGAGGGATTAACTTCCTTATTTCTCCAGTGTTTGAGAATTGAAACAATGCCTTACATCGTCAACAAGGTTTGATTGAAAGCATACTGACAGCAATTATGGGTATAACGTTTTCATCATCCTCCCTCCAATCTTAGCATATCAAAATTTTGGACAAGAAGTAAACATTTGAAAAATAAAGCATAAAGATGCAAATAAATGGACGGAAATGAATTGAATCAAAAGTCGCAATGCTTATTTCATTAATGAAAGTACAAACATAATTGAAATCAAACAACTTAAACAAAATAAGGAAAATGCAAACAACGAGAAAAAAAAAAGCCCAATGACAAAGCTTCATTTCTGATGTACTGGTAAGGGATTTTTCTGAACATCCGGATGACTGTCTGTAAAATCAAGTATTCCAGTTCTAACCAATTCACATACTCTAGCCTTCAATGCAAAACAATGCTCTAAGTCATGGCCTGGGGAACCCTCATGGGAAGCACAATGGAGATCAGCCCTAAATCCAGCCGGAGGATTAAGAGGAGGTGGTAAAGCCTTTGTAGTAATCAGCCCTTGTCGAACTAAGTCAGGATACAGCTCTGTGTAAGTCATGGGAATAGGATCAAAGTGACTCCTGTTCCGTTTCTGGTCTGATATCTGTGTCGAGGAATCAGCTTGACGACTCAAAGGTACACTAGAAGACGATAGGACCAAGAAGGAGAAACTGGGGGATAAATGCAATGCAAAAATGTGATGCTAATGCCATGCAATGGTCTCAAGAATTTCAACGGTCGATTGCAAACATTCCCTTTTAGGAAAGTGAGAAAAGTTGTTAGACTTTAAAATGTAGGACTTCTTGAATTTGTAAAGGACTTTTGAATTCCTTGAAACTAGAAATGATATGATGCTTTATGGATGCAAAGCACAAACGCACATAAGCAAACAAAGGTCCTAATTTTAGAGGAACAATGAATGGAGTCAAGGTCTACCTTTCCCAAAGAGGTATGTACTATAGGTTGATTGTACCTGCAGAACAAGGGTTCTAAAAAGTGCCCAAAGTCATCAGCCCATCTTTTGGATATTATCAACTTCTCGACTGACTAAAGGGTCGATAATATTCTCAAGAGAACCTCGTTCGAGTGTAGTATCGCGTAGCAACCATTGTAGGACTACTCCCACATAGTTCCCGCACTACGTCCTATATAAGGTCAAGATGGTGCAAAGGTACTACGGTTCCCAGTATCACAGACTCCAATCGATAACGGTAAAAGTTTTCACGACTACACTCGATCAACCGAACCATTTTCGAAAGTGTCTCAACTGAGCGGTGATTCTCGATTTAGCTTAGTCGGGACTCACTCCCTATAAGCCTCGTCGAATATATCAGCCATCCTATCATAAGGTCGCTCAAGTCCGGGTGTAGGACTTATCTCACAACACAGTAACTCCAAGTGAGGTACCCCAATATATACATACAAGTGAGCAAAATATATAATAAAACAAATATATAAAGAAAAATAAACAAAATAGGGATAACCCTCAATAGTTAGGACTCCCCAGTGAAGTCGCCATTTTCTGTTGCGGTGAAATTTGGATGTCAAGCTATTGATTAACTTGAATCTTAATTCATTTACAACCGGTCTTTGATTTATCCGAAGGAAAGGTTAAAGAAAGGAAAAACCTAAAGGGGAGAGATCTAAGGTTCGGGGGTTGGTTAAGATTAGGGAAGGTATTAGCACCCTAAACTTCCGTAGTACTCTACGGGAACCTTTTATTTATTTTTTTATTTATTTCATTAATTATTTTGCTTTAGGGTATATACAAAGGATTAAGGGTTTAAAAGACCTAAGGGGTTAATTCTAAGTTTACTCGGCAAGACGTCGCATCTTGTGCCTACATATCCTTACGGGAATGGAATCAGAGTAATTGTAGTTCCCCTCAAAAGGGAGGTTAGAAACGTCTTGACTGTGGCCAAGGTTTGTTCAGAGACTCCAATCTCTATGTTAAAAAAAATGTTAATTAAAATTAAAATAGGGTTAAATTAGGGTTTGATCCATTAAAGGGGTAAGGCTATTGACTCGGCGGCCAAAAGGCTGGACCTAATCCTTCGGAAGGATAAAACTGTAAAAAATGTGAAAATATGACAAATCATTATATGGAGGAATAATTAAGGTACAGAAATAAGAAAAGTAATAAAGGCAGAGGGTATAAAGAAACAGAGAAACATTTCTGAAAACATGAAGAATATGAAAATATGTAATGACACTTAGAATGAAGTGAGGGAGGAAAATAGTGTGGGGCTGTGGCCACCACAAGCACATCTCAACCTCGAGCATGCACATGAAATGCCAAAAGAAAGAAAAGTAATAAAAGGGTACATAAAATGACACGACAAACATCAAACATCAGGAGTTCCTTACGAAAAGGTTTTAATTTTTTAATATTTTAATTATAAAAAAAAGGTTTTAATTTTTTAATAAAAAATATTTAAGTTAAAATTATAAAAAAATTAAGTTTAAATTATAAAAAAAAAAGTTTTTGGGGGAAAAGTCTTTTCAGTTTTTTTTAGAACAAAAAAGGTTTTTCATCCCAAAAAAAGGCTTTTCAGTTTTTTGGGAAAAGACTTTTCAGTTTTTTGGAAAAAGGTTTTTGGGAACAAAAAGGTTTTTTTTTTCTTCGGAACAAAAAGGTTTTTCAGTTTTTAAAAAAGGTCTTACTAAAAAAAAGGTTTTAATAATAAATAAAAAAAAGGGTTTTGATTTTAAAAAAGGATTTTGTTAAAAAAAGGTTTTGATATTAAAATCTACGAACCTAAATACACATGGAGATTAACATGGCAAAATATGCACATAAATATGAAAAAGCAAAATGTTTAGTAATTTAACGACCCTAAACACATTAACATGGCAAAATATGCACATAAACATGAAAAGGCAAAAGGTTTAGTAATTTAACCTACGAAGCGGAGGTTTGCTTCGGTAAATGTGAAAAAGGTTTGAATAAGGGAACACTGGAGAGCTCCAATCCTTCTGACGAGTTGTGGGAACGACCACCTTTCTTCTCTGGGGATCTCCTTTGTTTCTCCCTTTCTCTCTCCTCTTTTCTGAAGAAAACCTTCTGACCCCCTTTCAACAAGGCAACACATGTATATATAGGGAACAAATTAGGGTTAACACCAAATTGTCAATAATGTCCCTAAAGCCCATTTTAAAGCCCAAACTAAATAATTAGTTAAGAAAAAAATAAAATTTAAATAATTTAAAATAATTAAAATAAACTTAAAATAAAAACTAATAATCCTATTGATTCCTAAAATCAAAAATATTATAAAAAGAACAAATTTTTTTTCAATATTTTTTATTTTATGATTTTTTTTGGATATTTTTATGAATAATTTAGAAAAAAGTGAAAAAAATAATATTTTAAAAAATGATTTAATTAAAATACGAAAATAATAATTAAATAATAATAAAAAACTATTTTTGTTATTTTTTTAATGAAAGATAGAAAAATTTAGAGTAAAAATAATAAAAAACAAAAAAAAGTGACAAAGGTGAGATTCGAACTCTCAACCTCTCACACTCACAACTCCTTACACATGTCCTCTTGCCAATTGTGCCATTTTTACTTTTTAGAAAAAAAAATGCATGCCATATGATATTTACCTGCAAAAAGTCAAACGACTACACAAATTTGTTAGTAATTGATTAAATGCAAGAAAAATGCAATGAAATGCGACGATAAATCTTAGGGCAAAATTTGAGGTATTACAGTTGCCCCTATTTAAATAACTTCACCGGGTGATTTGAGCAACGGAGACTCGAGAAATCATGGTGGAGGGATTTAAATACAGATAACCAAAAATTTTGCCTTTAGACGCAGTGCTATGCAATGATATGGACAAAACAAAACGAACTATAATGCTAAATATAATATGAATCTGATATGATGCGTATGATGAAAATGACAAATGCACGGATACAGACGAAACAACGTCACAGGGGACGACCCATCGAGGAATTGCACTAGGGAAGAAGACATGTCATATCTGGAAGAACGTCGGATAGACACGACACAGAATTGTTGATAGGTGCCAAGTAAATTAGAAATTGTCCGCAAGGTAAGACGCGGGTAAAACACGAGCTCAGGAGAAAAACGCAAATGGGGATAAAACACCCATGATGCCAAGTAAATAAATTTTGCCCACAAGGTAAGACGCGAGTAAAACACGACCTCAGGGAGAAAAAAAAAGTAAATGGGGGTAAAACACCATGATGTTAGGTAAACCCAGGAATATCTGGTAAACGGGGAATAAAACACCCGGGATAAAAGGTACATGGGGGATAAAACACCCAAGGATAGAAGGTAAATGGGGAGTAAAGCACCCAAGATAGACATGTAAATGGGGAGTAAAGCACCCAGGATAGAAATGTAAATGGGGAGTAAAGCACCCAAGATAAAAATGTAAATGGGGAGTAAAGCACCCAAGATAAAAATGTAAATGGGGAGTAAAGCACCCAAGATAAAAATGTAAATGGGGAGTAAAGCACCCAAGCTAGAAATGTAAATGGGGAGTAAAGCACCCAAGATAGAGAGGTAAATGGGGAATAAAGCACCCAAGATAGAAATGTAAATGGGGAGTAAAGCACCCAAGATAGAAATGTAAATGGGGAATAAAGCACCCAAGATATGCACATGTATAGGAATTATGCTATGACATATGATCAAATGCAAATGCAGACGTCGACGACAAGGCTCGACTCTTTCGGTGAGATGACAAAACTGGAGGACTGATTCCTCAACACGGAGATCACTGTCATTCTGTTAAACTGTATCAAGTTGATAGTCACTGTAGGAATGATGAATAACTGCTTAGGGATTATGCAAGTAAACTGCCCCAGGTCAAATGAACTGATAATTGCTTCAGCTGTCTGATTCGTGGAATCGACTGTTTTGCTGTATCCTCGGAGGGCTTGCCCCAGTCTGGGTCTTGAACAATTCTCTGGATAAACCAAATCTGAGAAGATATTGCCTTGAACAAATCTTGAACTAATTCTTTGACAGGATGTAAAAGGAACTTGCCCCTGATAAGATCACTTGACCAAGTTTCTCATTGTTTGAAAATTCCTTAGAGGAAAGCCAGTTTGCAAACAAAAATATTCATACAAACATGGTAATGCAAAGTTCATGCGACTTTTGAAATCAAAATTATTTTTGAAAGATGGAAAATACATGAGTCGTTAGTCAGAACACAACGGTTCATGACGCTCAAAGTTTAAAACAAAGGTGTACTGCCAAAATAAATGATTCACAAAGATCTTTAGGAGTCAGGTTACGCAACCTTGCTGTAGTATACTTTCAAAATAACCTTGCTTCAATTAGGTCTTTTGAGGGTTGTAACGTGGCCTGGTTCACGGTTTATGAAACAAAAGATAAAGGCTCAAAATTTATTTGTACCCACCCAATCTACGTGATGATCTTCAGTCCTATGCTCAGTTAACTCATACTATGCATTCAGGTTCCCATAAGTTAGGGATTTCATTGATCGTAGCAGTGATGATTCAGAAGTCAAAGGGACCTATGAAAAGGCAGCCACTACTCCCCTATAACATTTGATTGTTTTGACATTGAGGATTTTCAAGATAAGGATTTAAAAATCTCTTTGTATTATCCCTAAATTTTGCCTAAACTGTTTATTTTAGAGTTTACAGTCAGCGGGATGCCCCAATTTTGCCTAAGTCTCCTTCATAGGTTTTGACTTAGCGGGCTTCTTTTGCTTTTTTTATATTATTTTTTTTGTGTGAAGGAAAGTGACTGTTTGATTTTAATGATTACGGTGAACCATCATCGACCTTTTGATTAGAAAACATCTTCGACACTTGTTTGACGTGTGCGAAGGAAAATTTGTTAATGAAAGGTGTATCGTATGAACACACAACCAAGTTAACTGAGAACTACCCATCCCAAGGTTAAAATTGTGGGTTTTTTGTAACGAAAGAAACTCCAACTTCTAGGCTCGAAGGGGGTAACGAGGGATTAACTTCCTTATTTCTCCAGTGTTTGAGAATTGAAACAATGCCTTACATCGTCAACAAGGTTTGATTGAAAGCATACTGACAGCAATTATGGGTATAACGTTTTCATCATCCTCCCTCCAATCTTAGCATATCAAAATTTTGGACAAGAAGTAAACATTTGAAAAATAAAGCATAAAGATGCAAATAAATGGACGGAAATGAATTGAATCAAAAGTCGCAATGCTTATTTCATTAATGAAAGTACAAACATAATTGAAATCAAACAACTTAAACAAAATAAGGAAAATGCAAACAACGAGAAAAAAAAAAGCCCAATGACAAAGCTTCATTTCTGATGTACTGGTAAGGGATTTTTCTGAACATCCGGATGACTGTCTGTAAAATCAAGTATTCCAGTTCTAACCAATTCACATACTCTAGCCTTCAATGCAAAACAATGCTCTAAGTCATGGCCTGGGGAACCCTCATGGGAAGCACAATGGAGATCAGCCCTAAATCCAGCCGGAGGATTAAGAGGAGGTGGTAAAGCCTTTGTAGTAATCAGCCCTTGTCGAACTAAGTCAGGATACAGCTCTGTGTAAGTCATGGGAATAGGATCAAAGTGACTCCTGTTCCGTTTCTGGTCTGATATCTGTGTCGAGGAATCAGCTTGACGACTCAAAGGTACACTAGAAGACGATAGGACCAAGAAGGAGAAACTGGGGGATAAATGCAATGCAAAAATGTGATGCTAATGCCATGCAATGGTCTCAAGAATTTCAACGGTCGATTGCAAACATTCCCTTTTAGGAAAGTGAGAAAAGTTGTTAGACTTTAAAATGTAGGACTTCTTGAATTTGTAAAGGACTTTTGAATTCCTTGAAACTAGAAATGATATGATGCTTTATGGATGCAAAGCACAAACGCACATAAGCAAACAAAGGTCCTAATTTTAGAGGAACAATGAATGGAGTCAAGGTCTACCTTTCCCAAAGAGGTATGTACTATAGGTTGATTGTACCTGCAGAACAAGGGTTCTAAAAAGTGCCCAAAGTCATCAGCCCATCTTTTGGATATTATCAACTTCTCGACTGACTAAAGGGTCGATAATATTCTCAAGAGAACCTCGTTCGAGTGTAGTATCGCGTAGCAACCATTGTAGGACTACTCCCACATAGTTCCCGCACTACGTCCTATATAAGGTCAAGATGGTGCAAAGGTACTACGGTTCCCAGTATCACAGACTCCAATCGATAACGGTAAAAGTTTTCACGACTACACTCGATCAACCGAACCATTTTCGAAAGTGTCTCAACTGAGCGGTGATTCTCGATTTAGCTTAGTCGGGACTCACTCCCTATAAGCCTCGTCGAATATATCAGCCATCCTATCATAAGGTCGCTCAAGTCCGGGTGTAGGACTTATCTCACAACACAGTAACTCCAAGTGAGGTACCCCAATATATACATACAAGTGAGCAAAATATATAATAAAACAAATATATAAAGAAAAATAAACAAAATAGGGATAACCCTCAATAGTTAGGACTCCCCAGTGAAGTCGCCATTTTCTGTTGCGGTGAAATTTGGATGTCAAGCTATTGATTAACTTGAATCTTAATTCATTTACAACCGGTCTTTGATTTATCCGAAGGAAAGGTTAAAGAAAGGAAAAACCTAAAGGGGAGAGATCTAAGGTTCGGGGGTTGGTTAAGATTAGGGAAGGTATTAGCACCCTAAACTTCCGTAGTACTCTACGGGAACCTTTTATTTATTTTTTTATTTATTTCATTAATTATTTTGCTTTAGGGTATATACAAAGGATTAAGGGTTTAAAAGACCTAAGGGGTTAATTCTAAGTTTACTCGGCAAGACGTCGCATCTTGTGCCTACATATCCTTACGGGAATGGAATCAGAGTAATTGTAGTTCCCCTCAAAAGGGAGGTTAGAAACGTCTTGACTGTGGCCAAGGTTTGTTCAGAGACTCCAATCTCTATGTTAAAAAAAATGTTAATTAAAATTAAAATAGGGTTAAATTAGGGTTTGATCCATTAAAGGGGTAAGGCTATTGACTCGGCGGCCAAAAGGCTGGACCTAATCCTTCGGAAGGATAAAACTGTAAAAAATGTGAAAATATGACAAATCATTATATGGAGGAATAATTAAGGTACAGAAATAAGAAAAGTAATAAAGGCAGAGGGTATAAAGAAACAGAGAAACATTTCTGAAAACATGAAGAATATGAAAATATGTAATGACACTTAGAATGAAGTGAGGGAGGAAAATAGTGTGGGGCTGTGGCCACCACAAGCACATCTCAACCTCGAGCATGCACATGAAATGCCAAAAGAAAGAAAAGTAATAAAAGGGTACATAAAATGACACGACAAACATCAAACATCAGGAGTTCCTTACGAAAAGGTTTTAATTTTTTAATATTTTAATTATAAAAAAAAGGTTTTAATTTTTTAATAAAAAATATTTAAGTTAAAATTATAAAAAAATTAAGTTTAAATTATAAAAAAAAAAGTTTTTGGGGGAAAAGTCTTTTCAGTTTTTTTTAGAACAAAAAAGGTTTTTCATCCCAAAAAAAGGCTTTTCAGTTTTTTGGGAAAAGACTTTTCAGTTTTTTGGAAAAAGGTTTTTGGGAACAAAAAGGTTTTTTTTTTCTTCGGAACAAAAAGGTTTTTCAGTTTTTAAAAAAGGTCTTACTAAAAAAAAGGTTTTAATAATAAATAAAAAAAAGGGTTTTGATTTTAAAAAAGGATTTTGTTAAAAAAAGGTTTTGATATTAAAATCTACGAACCTAAATACACATGGAGATTAACATGGCAAAATATGCACATAAATATGAAAAAGCAAAATGTTTAGTAATTTAACGACCCTAAACACATTAACATGGCAAAATATGCACATAAACATGAAAAGGCAAAAGGTTTAGTAATTTAACCTACGAAGCGGAGGTTTGCTTCGGTAAATGTGAAAAAGGTTTGAATAAGGGAACACTGGAGAGCTCCAATCCTTCTGACGAGTTGTGGGAACGACCACCTTTCTTCTCTGGGGATCTCCTTTGTTTCTCCCTTTCTCTCTCCTCTTTTCTGAAGAAAACCTTCTGACCCCCTTTCAACAAGGCAACACATGTATATATAGGGAACAAATTAGGGTTAACACCAAATTGTCAATAATGTCCCTAAAGCCCATTTTAAAGCCCAAACTAAATAATTAGTTAAGAAAAAAATAAAATTTAAATAATTTAAAATAATTAAAATAAACTTAAAATAAAAACTAATAATCCTATTGATTCCTAAAATCAAAAATATTATAAAAAGAACAAATTTTTTTTCAATATTTTTTATTTTATGATTTTTTTTGGATATTTTTATGAATAATTTAGAAAAAAGTGAAAAAAATAATATTTTAAAAAATGATTTAATTAAAATACGAAAATAATAATTAAATAATAATAAAAAACTATTTTTGTTATTTTTTTAATGAAAGATAGAAAAATTTAGAGTAAAAATAATAAAAAACAAAAAAAAGTGACAAAGGTGAGATTCGAACTCTCAACCTCTCACACTCACAACTCCTTACACATGTCCTCTTGCCAATTGTGCCATTTTTACTTTTTAGAAAAAAAAATGCATGCCATATGATATTTACCTGCAAAAAGTCAAACGACTACACAAATTTGTTAGTAATTGATTAAATGCAAGAAAAATGCAATGAAATGCGACGATAAATCTTAGGGCAAAATTTGAGGTATTACAGTTGCCCCTATTTAAATAACTTCACCGGGTGATTTGAGCAACGGAGACTCGAGAAATCATGGTGGAGGGATTTAAATACAGATAACCAAAAATTTTGCCTTTAGACGCAGTGCTATGCAATGATATGGACAAAACAAAACGAACTATAATGCTAAATATAATATGAATCTGATATGATGCGTATGATGAAAATGACAAATGCACGGATACAGACGAAACAACGTCACAGGGGACGACCCATCGAGGAATTGCACTAGGGAAGAAGACATGTCATATCTGGAAGAACGTCGGATAGACACGACACAGAATTGTTGATAGGTGCCAAGTAAATTAGAAATTGTCCGCAAGGTAAGACGCGGGTAAAACACGAGCTCAGGAGAAAAACGCAAATGGGGATAAAACACCCATGATGCCAAGTAAATAAATTTTGCCCACAAGGTAAGACGCGAGTAAAACACGACCTCAGGGAGAAAAAAAAAGTAAATGGGGGTAAAACACCATGATGTTAGGTAAACCCAGGAATATCTGGTAAACGGGGAATAAAACACCCGGGATAAAAGGTACATGGGGGATAAAACACCCAAGGATAGAAGGTAAATGGGGAGTAAAGCACCCAAGATAGACATGTAAATGGGGAGTAAAGCACCCAGGATAGAAATGTAAATGGGGAGTAAAGCACCCAAGATAAAAATGTAAATGGGGAGTAAAGCACCCAAGATAAAAATGTAAATGGGGAGTAAAGCACCCAAGATAAAAATGTAAATGGGGAGTAAAGCACCCAAGCTAGAAATGTAAATGGGGAGTAAAGCACCCAAGATAGAGAGGTAAATGGGGAATAAAGCACCCAAGATAGAAATGTAAATGGGGAGTAAAGCACCCAAGATAGAAATGTAAATGGGGAATAAAGCACCCAAGATATGCACATGTATAGGAATTATGCTATGACATATGATCAAATGCAAATGCAGACGTCGACGACAAGGCTCGACTCTTTCGGTGAGATGACAAAACTGGAGGACTGATTCCTCAACACGGAGATCACTGTCATTCTGTTAAACTGTATCAAGTTGATAGTCACTGTAGGAATGATGAATAACTGCTTAGGGATTATGCAAGTAAACTGCCCCAGGTCAAATGAACTGATAATTGCTTCAGCTGTCTGATTCGTGGAATCGACTGTTTTGCTGTATCCTCGGAGGGCTTGCCCCAGTCTGGGTCTTGAACAATTCTCTGGATAAACCAAATCTGAGAAGATATTGCCTTGAACAAATCTTGAACTAATTCTTTAACAGGATGTAAAAGGAACTTGCCCCTGATAAGATCACTTGACCAAGTTTCTCATTGTTTGAAAATTCCTTAGAGGAAAGCCAGTTTGCAAACAAAAATATTCATACAAACATGGTAATGCAAAGTTCATGCGACTTTTGAAATCAAAATTATTTTTGAAAGATGGAAAATACATGAGTCGTTAGTCAGAACACAACGGTTCATGACGCTCAAAGTTTAAAACAAAGGTGTACTGCCAAAATAAATGATTCACAAAGATCTTTAGGAGTCAGGTTACGCAACCTTGCTGTAGTATACTTTCAAAATAACCTTGCTTCAATTAGGTCTTTTGAGGGTTGTAACGTGGCCTGGTTCACGGTTTATGAAACAAAAGATAAAGGCTCAAAATTTATTTGTACCCACCCAATCTACGTGATGATCTTCAGTCCTATGCTCAGTTAACTCATACTATGCATTCAGGTTCCCATAAGTTAGGGATTTCATTGATCGTAGCAGTGATGATTCAGAAGTCAAAGGGACCTATGAAAAGGCAGCCACTACTCCCCTATAACATTTGATTGTTTTGACATTGAGGATTTTCAAGATAAGGATTTAAAAATCTCTTTGTATTATCCCTAAATTTTGCCTAAACTGTTTATTTTAGAGTTTACAGTCAGCGGGATGCCCCAATTTTGCCTAAGTCTCCTTCATAGGTTTTGACTTAGCGGGCTTCTTTTGCTTTTTTTATATTATTTTTTTTGTGTGAAGGAAAGTGACTGTTTGATTTTAATGATTACGGTGAACCATCATCGACCTTTTGATTAGAAAACATCTTCGACACTTGTTTGACGTGTGCGAAGGAAAATTTGTTAATGAAAGGTGTATCGTATGAACACACAACCAAGTTAACTGAGAACTACCCATCCCAAGGTTAAAATTGTGGGTTTTTTGTAACGAAAGAAACTCCAACTTCTAGGCTCGAAGGGGGTAACGAGGGATTAACTTCCTTATTTCTCCAGTGTTTGAGAATTGAAACAATGCCTTACATCGTCAACAAGGTTTGATTGAAAGCATACTGACAGCAATTATGGGTATAACGTTTTCATCATCCTCCCTCCAATCTTAGCATATCAAAATTTTGGACAAGAAGTAAACATTTGAAAAATAAAGCATAAAGATGCAAATAAATGGACGGAAATGAATTGAATCAAAAGTCGCAATGCTTATTTCATTAATGAAAGTACAAACATAATTGAAATCAAACAACTTAAACAAAATAAGGAAAATGCAAACAACGAGAAAAAAAAAAGCCCAATGACAAAGCTTCATTTCTGATGTACTGGTAAGGGATTTTTCTGAACATCCGGATGACTGTCTGTAAAATCAAGTATTCCAGTTCTAACCAATTCACATACTCTAGCCTTCAATGCAAAACAATGCTCTAAGTCATGGCCTGGGGAACCCTCATGGGAAGCACAATGGAGATCAGCCCTAAATCCAGCCGGAGGATTAAGAGGAGGTGGTAAAGCCTTTGTAGTAATCAGCCCTTGTCGAACTAAGTCAGGATACAGCTCTGTGTAAGTCATGGGAATAGGATCAAAGTGACTCCTGTTCCGTTTCTGGTCTGATATCTGTGTCGAGGAATCAGCTTGACGACTCAAAGGTACACTAGAAGACGATAGGACCAAGAAGGAGAAACTGGGGGATAAATGCAATGCAAAAATGTGATGCTAATGCCATGCAATGGTCTCAAGAATTTCAACGGTCGATTGCAAACATTCCCTTTTAGGAAAGTGAGAAAAGTTGTTAGACTTTAAAATGTAGGACTTCTTGAATTTGTAAAGGACTTTTGAATTCCTTGAAACTAGAAATGATATGATGCTTTATGGATGCAAAGCACAAACGCACATAAGCAAACAAAGGTCCTAATTTTAGAGGAACAATGAATGGAGTCAAGGTCTACCTTTCCCAAAGAGGTATGTACTATAGGTTGATTGTACCTGCAGAACAAGGGTTCTAAAAAGTGCCCAAAGTCATCAGCCCATCTTTTGGATATTATCAACTTCTCGACTGACTAAAGGGTCGATAATATTCTCAAGAGAACCTCGTTCGAGTGTAGTATCGCGTAGCAACCATTGTAGGACTACTCCCACATAGTTCCCGCACTACGTCCTATATAAGGTCAAGATGGTGCAAAGGTACTACGGTTCCCAGTATCACAGACTCCAATCGATAACGGTAAAAGTTTTCACGACTACACTCGATCAACCGAACCATTTTCGAAAGTGTCTCAACTGAGCGGTGATTCTCGATTTAGCTTAGTCGGGACTCACTCCCTATAAGCCTCGTCGAATATATCAGCCATCCTATCATAAGGTCGCTCAAGTCCGGGTGTAGGACTTATCTCACAACACAGTAACTCCAAGTGAGGTACCCCAATATATACATACAAGTGAGCAAAATATATAATAAAACAAATATATAAAGAAAAATAAACAAAATAGGGATAACCCTCAATAGTTAGGACTCCCCAGTGAAGTCGCCATTTTCTGTTGCGGTGAAATTTGGATGTCAAGCTATTGATTAACTTGAATATTAATTCATTTACAACCGGTCTTTGATTTATCCGAAGGAAAGGTTAAAGAAAGGAAAAACCTAAAGGGGAGAGATCTAAGGTTCGGGGGTTGGTTAAGATTAGGGAAGGTATTAGCACCCTAAACTTCCGTAGTACTCTACGGGAACCTTTTATTTATTTTTTTATTTATTTCATTAATTATTTTACTTTAGGGTATATACAAAGGATTAAGGGTTTAAAAGACCTAAGGGGTTAATTCTAAGTTTACTCGGCAAGACGTCGCATCTTGTGCCTACATATCCTTACGGGAATGGAATCAGAGTAATTGTAGTTCCCCTCAAAAGGGAGGTTAGAAACGTCTTGACTGTGGCCAAGGTTTGTTCAGAGACTCCAATCTCTATGTTAAAAAAAAATGTTAATTAAAATTAAAATATGGTTAAATTAGGGTTTGATCCATTAAAGGGGTAAGGCTATTGACTCGGCGACCAAAAGGCTGGACCTAATCCTTCGGAAGGATAAAACTGTAAAAAATGTGAAAATATGACAAATCATTATATGGAGGAATAATTAAGGTACAAAAATAAGAAAAGTAATAAAGGCAGAGGGTATAAAGAAACAGAGAAACATTTCTGAAAACATGAAGAATATGAAAATATGTAATGACACTTAGAATGAAGTGAGGGAGGAAAATAGTGTGGGGCTGTGGCCACCACAAGCACATCTCAACCTCGAGCATGCACATGAAATGCCAAAAGAAAGAAAAGTAATAAAAGGGTACATAAAATGACACGACAAACATCAAACATCAGGAGTTCCTTACGAAAAGGTTTTAATTTTTTAATATTTTAATTATAAAAAAAAAGGTTTTAATTTTTTAATAAAAAATATTTAAGTTAAAATTATAAAAAAAATTAAGTTTAAATTATAAAAAAAAGTTTTTGGGGGAAAAGTCTTTTCAGTTTTTTTTAGAACAAAAAAGGTTTTTCATCCCAAAAAAAGGCTTTTCAGTTTTTTGGGAAAAGACTTTTCAGTTTTTTGGAAAAAGGTTTTTGGGAACAAAAAGGTTTTTTTTTCTTCGGAACAAAAAGGCTTTTCAGTTTTTAAAAAAAGGTCTTACTAAAAAAAAGGTTTTAATAATAAATAAAAAAAGGGTTTTGATTTTAAAAAAGGGTTTTGTTAAAAAAAGGTTTTGATATTAAAATCTACGAACCTAAATACACATGGAGATTAACATGGCAAAATATGCACATAAATATGAAAAAGCAAAATGTTTAGTAATTTAACGGCCCTAAACACATTAACATGGCAAAATATGCACATAAACATGAAAAGGCAAAAGGTTTAGTAATTTAACCTACGAAGCGGAGGTTTGCTTCGGTAAATGTGAAAAAGGTTTGAATAAGGGAACACTGGAGAGCTCCAATCCTTCTGACGAGTTGTGGGAACGACCACCTTTCTTCTCTGGGGATCTCCTTTGTTTCTCCCTTTCTCTCTCCTCTTTTCTGAAGAAAACCTTCTGACCCCCTTTCAACAAGGCAACACATGTATATATAGGGAACAAATTAGGGTTAACACCAAATTGTCAATAATGTCCCTAAAGCCCATTTTAAAGCCCAAACTAAATAATTAGTTAAGAAAAAAAATAAAATTTAAATAATTTAAAATAATCAAAATAAACTTAAAATAAAAACTAATAATCCTATTGATTCCTAAAATCAAAAATATTATAAAAAGAACAAAATTTTTTTCAATATTTTTTATTTTATGATTTTTTTTGGATATTTTTATGAATAATTTAGAAAAAAGTGAAAAAAATAATATTTTAAAAAATGATTTAATTAAAATACGAAAATAATAATTAAATAATAATAAAAAACTATTTTTGTTATTTTTTTAATGAAAGATAGAAAAATTTAGAGTAAAAATAATAAAAAACAAAAAAAGTGACAAAGGTGAGATTCGAACTCTCAACCTCTCACACTCACAACTCCTTACACATGTCCTCTTGCCAATTGTGCCATTTTTACTTTTTAGAAAAAAAATGCATGCCATATGATATTTACGTGCAAAAAGTCAAACGACTATACAAATTTGTTAGTAATTGATTAAATGCAAGAAAAATGCAATGAAATGCGACGACAAATCTTAGGGCAAAATTTGAGGTATTACACAAATTAATAAAATAAATAAGCAGTCAGAAGAAATACTTCAGAGCATTAGGCATTTTTGCATCTGTAAAAATTTGCTTCTGACAAATATCATTATGGACAAAAATCCATACCAATATTTTTCAGAATAAATTTGAATCTATCTTCAACAAGGGGTTTTGTAAAAATATCTGCCCATTGATGATCTGTATCAACAAAGGCTAAATTTATGATTCCCTTCTGAACATAGTCTCTGATGAAATGATGCTTAATTTCTATATGTTTTGCCTTAGAGTGTAAAATAGGGTTTTTAGACAAACATATAGCAGAAGTATTATCACAAAAGATAGAAATTTTACTTTCAAATATTTGATAATCTTCTAGTTGACTTTTCATCCAGAGCATCTGCGTGCTACATCCAGCAGCATCAATATATTCTGCCTCTGTGGTTGAAAGTGCAATTGTGGGTTGCTTCTTGCTGTACCAGGAGATTAGATTTCTTCCTAGAAATTGACAACTTCCAGAAGTACTTTTTCTTTCCACTCTATCTCCAGCGTAGTCAGCATCACAGAATCCAACTAATTTGAAATCATCAGATTTTCTGTAACACAAACCCACATTAGAAGTACCTTTTAGATACCTTAGAATCCTCTTGACAGCTGTCAAGTGTGATTCTCTAGGATCTGATTGGAATCTAGCACACAAGCATACACTGAACAATATGTCAGGTCTAGAAGCAGTTAGATAAAGAAGAGAACCAATCATACCTCTGTAGAGCTTCTGGTCTACTTTCTTACTTACCTCTTCCTTGCCAAGTGAGCTAGTTGGATGCATGGGAGTCTTTGCCAGCTTACTATCAGTCATGTTAAATTTCTTCAGAAGTTCTTTAACATATTTGGTCTGATGTATGTAAGTGCACTCTGGAGTTTGATTTACTTGGATTCCTAGAAAGAATCTGAGTTCTCCCATCATGCTCATTTCAAATTCTTCCTGCATACATGTAGCAAACTCCTTTCCCAGCATAGTATTGGTAGATCCAAATATTATATCATCCACATAAATTTGACAAATTAGAAGATCTTTCTTAATTGATTTACAAAAAAGTGTTGTATCCACTTTGCCTCTAATGAAATTTTTCTCCAGAAGAAAATTGCTCAATCTCTCATACCAAGCTTTGGGAGCTTGTTTTAAACCATACAGAGATTTCTTTAATTTGAAAACATGATCTGGAAATTTTTCATTTTCAAAACCAGGAGGTTGGTGGACATAAACTTCTTCTTCTATAATACCAATAAGAAAGACACTTTTAACATCCATCTGATACAGAGCGATGTTATTTTGTGCAACAAATGAAATAAGAAGACGTATAGATTCTAACCTTGCCACTGGAGCATAAGTTTCAGTGTAATCAATACCTTCTTGTTGACTGTACCCTTGAGCTACAAGCCTTGCCTTATTCCTTTCAACTTCTCCTTTCTCATTTAGCTTATTTCTAAAGACCCATTTTGTACCAATTATATTGAATCCTTGTGGTCTTTGAACTAGATCCCATACATCATTTATGGTGAATTGATTTAGCTCTTCGTGCATGGCAATGATCCAATCATTGTCTTGTAGAGCTTCATCTACAGAAGATGGTTCAATTTAAGACACCAGTCCAAATAGTGATGCTTCAGATGATCTTAGAAAGGATCTTGTTCTGATGGGATCATCCTTCTTTCCAATAATGACATTCTCTGGATGAGAAGCTTTAATTCTGGATGATGATCCTCTAACAGTTGATTCTTCAGAAATGTTTAGATTGTTCATCTGAGAAGTTAAAGGAATAGCATCTGGCGTTGCCTCTGGTTCCTTCACTTGAGCTTTGTCTGCTTCTGGGACTTCAGAGTCAATGAAGACTACTTCTCTATCTGCAGAGTTTTCAGACTGCTTTGGCTTTTTATTGCCAAGCTTATCATCAAATCTGACATGAATAGATTCTTCCACAATCTGTGTCTCAGTGTTGTATACTCTGTAGCCTTTAGAGCGTTCAAAATATCCAAGCATGAAACACTTCTGTGCTTTGGAATCAAACTTGTTCAGATTTTCCTTAGTATTTAACATATAGCAAATACATCCAAAAGGATGAAAATATGAAATGTTGAGATTTTTGTTCTTCCACAGTTCATATGGAGTCTTCTCCAGAAGAGGTCTTACAGACACTCTGTTCTGAATGTAACAGGCTGTGTTGATTGCTTCTGCCCAAAAGTGTTTTGCCAGATTTGTCTCATTGATCATGGTTCTGGCCATTTCTTGCAGAGTTCTGTTTTTCCTCTCTACAACTCCATTCTGTTGTGGAGTTCTAGGACAGGAAAAATCATGAGCAATGCCATTTTCAGAAAAATATTTTTCAAAATATTTATTTTCAAATTCACCACCATGATCACTTCTGACTTTTATAATTTTGAAATCCTTTTCATTCTGGACTTGCTTGCAGAAGTCAAAGAACACAGAATGTGACTCATCCTTGTGTTTTAAGAACTTTACCCATGTCCATCTACTATAGTCATCAACAATGACTAATCCATACTTCTTGCCTCTGATGGATGCAGTTTTCACTGGTCCAAACAGATCAATATGAAGTAATTCTAGTGGTCTGGAAGTAGAAACAACATTTTTTGATTTGAAAGATGATTTTGAAAACTTCCCTTTTTGACATGCTTCACAAAGAGCATCTGAGGTGAACTTCAGATTAGGAAGTCCTCTGACAAGATTAAGTTTATTAATCTGAGATATACGTCTCATATTAATATGGCCCAATCTTCTATGCCAGACCCATTGCTCTTCATTAACAGACAAGAGGCATTTAACATTCTGAACTTTAAGTTCTGAAAGATTTATTTTATAAATGTTGTTTTTCCTCTTACCACTAAATAGGATATAGCCATCCTTTTGACTAATAGCTTTACAACATTTTTGATTAAAGGTAATATCATAACCATTGTCACTTAATTGACTTATGGACAATAAGTTATGCTTTAACCCTTCAACAAGTAAAACATTAGTAATAGAGGGAAGTTTACCATTTCCAACAGTGCCAGATCCAATGATCTTGCCTTTCTGGTTCCCTCCAAACTTCACGTCACCTCCAGATCTAAGTTCCAGGCTTTGGAACATAGACTTTTCTCCTGTCATGTGTCGTGAGCATCCAGAGTCCAGGTACCATGATTGGCGTCCTGACCTTGCTGCTAAGAACATCTGCAACAGGAATTATTTTGCTTTTAGGTACCCAGATCTTCTTGGGTCCTTTGGGGTTAGTTGATTTTTAGGTTTGTCTAAACTTCTGTTTTTCAACATAATGTTTTTTCTGACTTGCCTTGGGTTTAAACACATAAGTATTCTTCTCAGAGCTTGTGTGTTTAATGTCATTTAAGTGACCAAACTTAAATTGAGAGTACAGAGGTGTCTTCTTGATGAAAAGTTTGTCAACATATTTTGGATTACTTCCAAAGGAAGATTCATATCCAATACCTCTTTTGTTGTTCCCACTAACACCATAAATCATAGAAGCCATCTTGCTTCTGTCTATGCTCTTAGTAAGGAATCTCTGAAAGCTAGAGTCATATTTTTCTAGAATGTTTTCACATGACTTAGTCTCAGATTCAGATTCTTGTTGAGTTATTTCAAAGTCATTTTTGATTTTCAGATTAATTTCTTTTTGCTCAATAAGTTCTGTCTTCAGAAGATCAATCTCATATTCAAGACTGCTTTTCAGCTTCTTGTATTTGAGTTTGATATTGTTATAACTTTTTAGAACTTCTGATAATACTTTTATAAGTTCTTCTTTAGTAAGTTTAGCCATTACCTCTTCAGCGTCATCGTCAGATTCAGAATCTGATTCATATCCTGAAGTTCCTTCCTCCTGATCTTCTGTGCTGGCCATCAGTGCAACATTAGCACACTCTTCTTCTGATTCAGAAGATGATTCAGATTCATCTGAGTCATCCCATGTTGCCATCAGAACCTTCTTCTTTTTGTTAAACTTCTTCTTGGGTTTTTCTTTTTGAAGTTTGGGGCAATCATTCTTGTAATGCCCAGGTTCTTTGCACTCATAGCACACAACTTCTTTCTTGCCAGAACTTCTGTGCCCAGAAGATTCCTTTCTATGATCAGATTTTCTGAAGTTGTTGAACTTCTTTCCCTTGTGCTTCCAGAGTCTGTTAATCCTTCTGGACAGCATGGATAATTCATCTTCTTCTTCAGAAGAAGATCCTCCAGAGCTTTCTTCAATAACCTGCAAAGCTTTAGTAGATTTATTAGATTTTAAAGCAACATATTTGCCTTTCTCTTTCTTCTGAGGTTCATCTTCCTCAAGCTCAATTTCATGGCTCCTTAGTGAACTAATCAATTCTTCCAAGGAGATCTTGTTCAGATCTTTAGCCATCTTCAGTGCTGTCACCATAGGTCTCCATCTGGTGGGTAAACTTCTGATGATCTTTCTCACATGATCAGCAGTAGAGTATCCTTTGTCCAGAACCTTTAGTCCAGCTGTAAGTATTTGGAATCTGGAGAACATAGCTTCAACAGATTCAGAGTCTTCCATCTTGAAGGCCTCATACTTCTGGATCAGAGCCAGAGCCTTTGTTTCCTTGACTTGAGAGTTTCCCTCATGAGTCATCTTTAAGGATTCAAACATATCAAATGCAGTTTCCCTGTTTGTAATTTTTTCATACTCAGTATGAGATATTGCTTCAATAATATTGTTCTGGCCTTGTGATGATTTCTAAAATCTTTCTTCTGAGCATCTGTCATAGATTTTCTATCTATCTTCTTGCCATTCCCATCTGTGGGATGAGCATATCCATCTATGACCCGATCCCATAAATCAACATCATATCCAAGGAAAAAACTTTCAATTCTGTCTTTCCAGTAATCAAATTTCTCCTCATCAAACATAGGGGGTTTGGTGCTGATTCTGTCCCTTTCTTCATATTTATTGTTAATGTTGGATATTGTATTATCAGCCATAGTAACAACTAAATATATATCAAAGTATTTCTCTCTGGATCTTTACTGTCACTGTTAAGTGGTAGCACACACAGAACCGGAGCTCTGATGCCAACTGAAGGTGAGATAATACTTAGAAGGGGGGGGGGGGTTGAATAAGTATGAAAGATTAAAACTTAGAATTAAAACACAAGTATTTTTATCCTGGTTCGTTGAACTCAACTACTCCAGTCCACCCTTCCTAGAGTGATTTGCCTTTCTCAATCAAGGACTTAATCCACTATTTAATCAAACAGATTACAATAGTAACACCTAAGAACAATTGTTCTTAGTCTTCTCAAGAGCTACTGATCCCAACTGGATCCTTTTAAGGAAATCCTTTACAATCAATGTAAAACTATTACAAGACTAAGAATGCTTCTAAAAATCTTTTATCACAACTGTGATATTTCTCTTAAGTTTAAGTACAATGAAATAAATTCTTAGAAAGAATATGAAAGTATGAGAGCTTGAATGTTTTAAATTCTTTTCAACAAAACGTCAACTGAAGAATTTGGTGGAGTCTTGCTTTTATAGGCAGCTGATCCAAGGTGAGCTGCACGTTGAGAAGAGTGTCCAAAAGGTCTGAGCCTTTTTTTCTTCACATCAAGTGACCTTTCCTAGAAGAAGAAAGCACAGAAAAATACTTTTTGTCTGTGTTCTTGTGTCTAGCATAAATAAGGAAAGAGACATTTGATTTACTCCAACGAATATAATCTTTGAATATTTCTTCTTCAGTTTTCAGCAAGTTCATCAGAGTCTAATTGGATCAGAGTCTTCTGATGATGATCAGAGTCTTCTGATGATGATCAGAGTCTTGCTGGATCAGAGTCTTCTGCAGCAGGTGTGCTTTCAGCGTGTTAAATATCAGAGCATATTTGAAACAGAACTTCAGTACTGGCAGCTTTAGTACTTTCAGAATCTTCCGTAGAAACTATGCTTTGAAAAGCTCTTCATACAAAATTCTTCTTTGCTTCAGATGCTTCTGACTTGCTTCAGATCCTTCTGGAGCTTCAGCTTCAGATCCTTCTGGAGCTTCTGCTTCAGAATCTTCTGGAGGCTACGCTCAGGATCTTCTGTTGGCAGCAATCAGAATCTTCTAATGAATGCATCTGGCGCTTCAGAGTCTAGCTAATTTCTTGTATTCAATTCTGATTTGCTTCTGGAGTGTTAATTTTTTTACTATCTGCAGTAAAAACTCTCAAGCAAATTTTAGAGTATATAATTCTTAAATACAAAATTTCCTAATAGTTATCATCAAAACATAGAGATATTATTAAGAACCAATCTGTGTTCTAACAACAAGTGTCTGTTGCTCTGTCAACCGCCAAAGCAGAATACGTAGCCACCGCTAGTTGTTGTGCGCAAGTCTTATGGCTTAAACAACAACTATTGGACTTCAATTTGAAACTAGAATGTATTCCAATATTTTGTGACAACACCAGTGCTATAAATCTTACCAAGAATCCGGTGTTACACTCGCGTACCAAACACATAGAAATTCGACACCATTTTCTTAGGGACCATGTAGAGAAGGGTGACGTTGTCTTTGAACACGTCGATACTAAAAACCAACTAGCAGACATTTTCACAAAACGGCTAGCCAATGAGCCCTTCTTTCATATCCGTCGAGAACTTGGTATTCTCGATATTTCTGATCGGGTTTAACAATTACTACGTTCAAATTTAATATATTTACAACTATGTTTTTGTACCACTAACAATCGTTTTGAGTTTGTTGCAAGTGCAAATCTGTGGTTAACAAGAGTGGTCGGTATAGAGGTGATATTGCTCCTTTCTCCTTCTGTTTCTTCTCTCTCTCTCTTAGCATTCATGACTTGAAAATAACTATATTGTTATACAATCATGGTACTTATATATGTATATGACTGTTGTTGGTTGATACTATGTGTGTTGAATGCATGTCATATTGTGAAAAGATGAATAGGCATGATAAATAGGCAAGTGTGACATTCTGCATAACATAAAATTGAAAATTTTGAGTTTTTTGAAGGTTTGAGTCGACCTAAACAGGACAATGGTCGACGCATGCTGTAAACTTTCAAAATTATCAAAAACTGTATAGTATGCATCGACGCATGCAGGGCTATGGTCGACGGCTCGCTTGAAAACCCAGAAATTTTCTCCTTTTGAAAAACGTTCCAAATTCCCTCTGCCCTACATTAAATGTGCAGACAACTCTTATGATGGTTTGATATGACATTCATCTTGTAAATTGCATCTAGACACCTAATATGTCTCCTTGTCTCCTCCCTCTTCCCAAAAACCCTAACACCTCCCTCTATTAAAGACCTAAGTATTCTTCTTCTCTAACATTATTCCCAAATCATTCTCTTCAAAGTTCATCTTCAAACTCCACCAAAACTCATCATCAATGGCTTCCTCTCTCCGCAAAACTACCAGTAAGAGATCAAGAGCTTCTTCATCCTCTGCTTCAGTTCCGGTTACTGTTGTTTCACTTGTTCATCCTCCTGCTGTTGAAAACTTCAACAAAAGTCTCAGCAAAAGGGCCATAGTTCCACAGCATGCCTTCTACCATGCAACAAGTGAGCGCTTGCATCTCACTCGGATTCTGTCCCTGTTGGACTTTCAAGGGTTCGTCAATTTCCTGGAATGTAATACAAAGTACAGTGAGGATTTGGTCAGAGTGTTTTACACAAATATGTGAGGTAACTTTCAAGATCAACACTTTCACACCTCTGTAGGAAATAGACTGGTTAATATCAATTCTGAAGTATGGAACAAATATTTTGATATGACTGTTGATGCTGATGCACCACCTCTTCATGAGGTAACTGACACTCGTAAAGTGCCAGGTTATGAATTTAAGAGGGCTCTGAATGGAATGCTCAAACGACCCTATCCAGAGGCAATTGTCAACAGCGATGCTTTTCCTCGATCGGTCACAGCCGGGAAACTCAATACAGGGGAGCGCATCCTTCAGTGGATCTTCGCTCGTATACTACGACCGAAAAAGGGTGGCTTGTCGCGTGTCGAACAAGCTGAGGTACATCTTATCTATATACTGCAAAATAGGATCAAAATAAATTGGCCTTACTATATTGCTAGCAGGATGTTTGCTCTGAGAGACTCAAGTAGAGGCACTGCTTTAGCCTATGGATCGTTCATCTCGGAAATTCTTGCTGCTGTGAATGTTGTGTATCCAACATTTCCATGTGTATCAGTTCCCTCGGATAAAGAATTTAGCACCAAAACCCTTGCAATGATGGGGTATTTTTGGTGTGCTGAACGACGTTCATACAGATTTGTCCGCCGGGCCAATATTCCTCCGGTGCCTCGTGACGATTCTGATGAAGAAGACAGTGAAGAGCAGGGTGAAGAAGAAAGCGAAGAACAAGGTGAAGAAGAAAGTGACGAGGAAGGTGAAGAAGATGATGCAGAAGACAACACAGATGCAGAGATACAAGAACCTATCTATGGGACTCAAGATTATCATCAATCTCCAGTCCAAGATACGACAAGCAAACACCAAAGCCAAGTCAGGATATTAACAGTTCAGGATATTAACAACATTTGATGGCTGTTTGTTCTACAACCTTATAGTGCAAAAGAAAGGGGGAGCTTGTATATACTCGTGTGTATACATTACATATTTGGCGTTTTAGTTGTATACAGGTTGTCATCATCAAAAAGGGGGAGATTGTGGAGGCAAATTGCCACATATCACACAAGTCTGTAAGACATTGGTAAATACAGGTTTCGATGATGACAAATTCCCAGGATAGACTGGAAAGTATGAATTCCAGATCCACTAAACCAGATGCAACGTATCACCCAACATATCCTTCTTTCGCTTATCTTAAAAATTTCTGAAATGAATATACTTTGTGTTGACAAAATGCAATCATGACTAAAGGCATGAAAAACTTCAAACTAATGAATTTTTGCAGGCTTGCAGGACATGGGTCGACCATAGGGTCGGCGTAGTCATCAAAAAGGTCCAAATCAGTCAGCATACAAAGCATGCGTCAACCATAGGGTCAGCGCATGAAGGAATAACATTCCAGCGGGTCAGCGTGTAAGGGCATGGGTCGACCATAGGGTCGGCGCACAAAGGAAATGAATTTCAACGGGTCAGCGCACGTCGACTGTATGGTCGACGCGCACTGATGAAATTTCCAGAAATCCAAAATAGCACAGGCCATGCGTCGACGCACAGACCTGTTATGGTCGACCGTTCGCGCGGAAAATCTGTTTTAAAATACTTCCCTCTCATATTTGAAATACTGTTATGTCCTGAATTATGTTGGAACTATATATACTTGCTTAAACACTTGTGTCTACTAACATTTGATATTCTTTTGATTCATGTGTTCAAAAACAAGAAAGAGTGAAATAGGTGTCCAAGATTCATCATCTTCATCTTCAACATCTAACAACATTTCAATTACACACAATCATTTTTGAAATGCATTTGTGAGAGATTCAAGGTGATAAGGTTCGAGGCTTAGATTGGAGAATCAAGCTCGGGTTGAAGATTGCGACAGGTTCTTTCTTGAATAAAACCATTGGGGTTTTTCCCTCCAAGATTGGTTCGAATTTTGGGGATTTTTGGACGAGATTCTTCATCAATGATCAATCGAGCGAAGGTGATTGTGAAGAGGTGGTCTTCACAAGTCTAGTAGCGGATTCGGTGATTTTAAAGGGAAGATCTCGGGTTCGATTTGGTGCTGTTGAGATCAGCCGGAGCCAAAGGTTTGAACAACAACGTGTTCTTCAATAAGGTGGCTGGAGTCGGAGGTCCATCAACACAAATCGAAGAACTTGATTCAGCTTGAATCAAGGGGCAAGGAGTGAAGGCAACTTTCAACACATTGAGATTTTTGTTGTATATTTGCTGCTCAATCCTTGTATAAACTGTTCATTCAAACATGTGATATCTATACAATATATCTTAATTCTAGTTTTAGAATTGAGGGCAGACGTACCCCAAAGCGACGACGACGGGGGAACTGCCTCACCAAATTACTTGTCTTCTCTATTTTCAGCATTTACGTTACAGCTCAAATAAGTAATTTTTGTGTAAGCTCTATTGTCAAAATTGTGATATCAATTGAGTAAGAGATTAAAACTTTGTTTTCAACTCTAAAGTACAACAATACATTGTACTAGGCTGGTTGAAATCACCTACTCAACATAAACATCACTTGGAGTGTTTTTGCACACCAAGTGTTTGACATATTGATTGAACCAAAATTATCTTACTTGTGTATCTAGTTTTGGTTTGATTTTGAATCATTGGAACTAGGAATCTTTACAACTGAAGTAAATAATTGATAAGCGTAGTTTGGGTTGTGATTCTATTTTTCCGAATTGTCATTAATCCATAGGCTTACGTATATCCGGTTTTCCAATAACCGTTCGTTTTAGACTATATTTTTCCTCGGCTGCTTCCGCACTTAAAACAATTTTAAAACCAATTTTAAATTGGTAGCGCCGAATCAAATTTTAATTAGGGATCTATTCAACCCCCCCTTCTAGATCTTTGCCATAGTCTAACAGTACGTTACGAGCCTTAAGCTACTTGAGAAAGGGTTGTTGGAGAGTTTCTTTTCAACAGCTTGGATGTTTAGTATGGCACCCTTTGGGTGACATGCGACGCATTCACTCTCAGGTCATAGTCTCTAGTGCAACATTGGTTGCAAACATCCATAAAAAACAGTTCTTCCGTAAAAGACAGAAAACAAACTTCAAACCTTTTTGCCCCGTGGGCCCATAATTCAAAGGAAGCTTTTCTAAAGAAAAGAGTATCGTTAACTCCCAGTTCTACCACAAATGGTAACGCATAAGTCTCCAAGGGTCGAGCTGCGTACACCAAACTCCTGGAACTGTCTATTAACCCTACTCGAAAAATAGATGAATCTGAATCCCCGTAAGCCGAATTATCCCGAACTACGTAAGCTCTGATCTCTCAAGTCTGTTGAGAGTACGTAGGCACAATACTGATGTATTGGCGAGCCACCTTCCCCCATAACCCATAGTTAGTCGACTGACTCTGATTTCTCATTCTCTTATGAGAATACGTAGGCATAAAGTGCGACACTTTGCCGAGTCATTTTCTTTTCTTTTCAGACCAGCCTTGATAGGTAGATAGTAAATAAACCCGTCAGATAAACACAACAAGCATGGATCCCGTCGAGTACGATGGACGTGAGGGGTGCTAATACCTTCCCCTTGCGTAACCGACTCCCGAACCTAGACAATGGTTGCGATGACCTTGTCTTATACCTTTTCGTCAGGTTTTTCCGATCGTTCCCTTTCCCGTTCTGAGGGATAAATAAGGAAAGGTGGAGACTCTTCTGTTTTGCCGGCACCTTATTTTCGCGGTAGCGATAACTGGCGACTCTGCTGGGGATAACCGGGTAGTTTCCTGGGGATCCAACGTCCCCTAAGCGAGTCAATCGAGGGATCCAACGTCCCCTGTGCGATTCAATCCTAGCGCTTGCGTGTTTACCTGTTGGGTTGTGTTTATTTATCGCATTTTACTCCCCGCATTTTATTTTCAGTATGATATGATTATCTGTGCTGTTGTGGGAGGGGCATTCTGATGAGTGAGAAGCCAGACCTAGGCTTAAGTGTACTTAGCATTAGTTGTGGAAATTAGTGGGCGTGTGCTTGCTTTGCAGGCACTAGTGTCTCATGAAATCCACGCTCAGACGAGGTTCTCCCGGTTGACTTCTTTTCCAGCCCTTTGGGCTTGAGGGGTTGTTGGTTTGGAGGATCGTCGACTCTGGGGACCGATCATTTGGGATTCAGCTAAGTGAGGCCGCTTCGAGAGATGATGATGCCACACCTTCCGGGTATCGTATCATCGCTCTTGAAAGTCTGTGACGCTGATGACCGCATAGGATGCCGAACTTGTGTCAGTTTAGGTCCATACCTGTGAGCGGGGTCGGGTTTGTTGCAGGAAACCTTAACCTCCAGACTACCTGGTTTTCTTGACAATGAATCAGTTTTGTTGGGTTCAGAGGTTCTTATCATCAAAGATGTGTTTGTTCTTGACAGAGCAGAATTATTGGTCCTCTACAGGGTTTTGGTGTCAGGGCAGTGTTGTGGTTTTGTTGATACAGAGCCTTGATCTCCTTAACAACGCTCTTGATCTCCTGCTGCATGATTGCATTTTGCATTTTGCATTTTTGCATACTCATTTGCATATCATTAACGTGTGTCTGTGTTGCAGGTACTGTTTCCCCCGGTTCAGGTTTTCTTGCCTTCTGTTGTGCTATTATGGGTTCTCTGAGGAAGACTGTGGCCTATAAGCTCCCCACTCCAGATGTTGTTCAGTTGTCCAATTTGATTGCTTTGGCAGATGATTCTGTGAGAGGTGAATTCAGAAAGTCTTATGGGAAACTGCTCAGTTTGGTTCGTAAGCTTTCGGTGTATGAGTTGAATGGGTTATATGCCTTGCTGCAGTTCTACGATCCTCCTTTGAGATGCTTTACTTTCCCGGACTTCATTCTCGCACCTACATTAGAGGAGTACGCTAATTTGTTGGGTGTGCCTATCAAGAGTTAGATGCCATTTGTTCATATGGATACTGAGCCTAATCTGGCTAATCTAGTTCTTTCTCTTCATCTGGATGCCTCTGAGTTGATCTTGTCCAGTTGGAACGGGGTTCCCGGTTTCTCTTTGCAGTTCTTAGTGGGGAAAGCCCGAAAGTGTGCCAAAGACGGTTGTTGGATCGTGTTCAACGCCATCCTTGCTCTCTGCATATACGGTATCATTTTGTTTCCCAACTTGCCCGATTTTGTAGACTTGGACGCTTTTCATATCTTTGCCTCAGGGAATCCAGTCCCTACCTTGATTGGAGATGTCTACCATTCCGTCCATTACAAAAACGAGAATAGAAGGGGTAAGAACGTCTCGTGCTGTGTGCCCCTATTATATAGATGGTTTGATAGTCACCTATCAAGAAGGGTCTCTTTGCTTCATCTGTAGCCACAGCTGAGTGGTCTGAGCGTTTGATAAGTCTATCAGCAGAGGATGTTGTTTGGTTTGATAGAGATATGTTGGGTATTGAGGTTATATTCAGCTGCAGTCGGTTTCCGAATGTACCTTTGATAGGAAGGAAGGGCTGTATCAACTATAATCCATCTCTGCTTGTCCGACAGTTTGCTTATGCTTTGAGGGTTCCGCCAAAGGATGAAGAGGTGCAGGATTCTCTGTACCTCACTGGTCTTCTAGAGGGGAATATGTTATCTAAGCTTCAACATGCTTGGAATGATATCAGTAAACGAGGGAAACCATTGTTGGGAAAAATTAATAGCCAAGCCTACGCTCCGTATGTGACCTGGATCAGAGCCAGAGCAGAGATTATCGGGATGCCTTTTCCACCTGCTAAGCAAGAATGACCTCCAGTGGTAGAAGAGCCTACTACCGTACCTATTCAACAGTACAATCAGGTGTTAGCTGAGAGAGAGGAGCTGAAGAAGGCAAATGAAGAATTGGAGAAAGAGCTGGCACAAGCTAGAAGCGAGAGGAGCGAAGCCATCCACTCCTTCAAGCGGCAGACAGAGCTAGTGAATAGGTTGGGTACAGACTTGACTAAACAGATAGCTGAGCATGGACGCTTAGGTCTGGACTTCAAATCTGTCAATGATGTGCTTGCCACCAAGAAGCAGCACTTGGATGAAGCGTACCGGAGAATATCCAAGTTTAATCAGCAGTGGAATACCACTCTAGCCAACGGCAAGGAACGAGAGGATAAACTGAAACAGCAGATCTCCAAATTAAAAGCTCAGGGGAAGGCTAGCGAGAAGAGGTTTGATGAAGAAACTGCTCGCAGATATGCCGTTGAAGACCTGCTAAACAAGGCTCTCGCTAACCTGAAGGAGCGCAAGCAGAGGTTTGAATCCAAGAAACGGTGGTTAGAAGATTATTTCGGTGAAGGAGCGTGGGAAGACTCCGTTGAAGGTCTTCAATACACTATTATGCAGAGGGAGTTACTCGTCGAAGGGTTGCTCGCTCGGCCTGATCATCCAGAAACGAAGGGATTGTTAGAAGAGTTTCACGTCCGTGGTCGTGCTTGACTATATCTGTAATCCTTTGTTTTGATCATTGTTGCATGTTGACCATCACTAGGCTTGTTGGTCGAGGTCATGCTGTTGATTCTTCTTGTACTCAGTGACATTGTATGCTGCCTTGATGGGCTTTATATATATGTGAGATGTCATTTCCATGACTGGATCCAGACTTCTTATTGTCAGCACTGGCACTCTGGCACTAGAATCGGGGGAGAAATCTCCCTAAGGCACAAACACACGTTTGCATTTGCATGAATCATTTGTATGACAGGTACCTTGCCATTTTTCTAACCCTCTGTTGATACAGGTTGTTTCAGGACTGTCTCAGGTTGATCCGAGCAATGGAACATGTACGAGCAGAGCTGAGAGAGGTCCGAGGCCAACTGAGGTAGGTTATGAGGGACCAGCAGGTGCTCAAGGAGGAGAACAACCAGCTGAGGAATCAGGTGGGCCTGATGGCAGAGGTACTAAAGGACATACTCCGAAGAGAATGTGAGCAGAAGCCCGAGGCTGCAGCCGACCTACTTGCTCCACGGGTATCTAAAGAACCCGCACCAAGGTATGACAGGCCTAACAAATCCTCTGCACAACATGAAGCTCGAAACGTTTCCCGTCAGCGGCCACGTTCGGTTCCGCAAGACAACCCCAGAAGGCAGGGTCAAAAGAGGAGACTATCTGACAGAATCCTTGATCCAATCCTGATGGATTATGACCAGTTGTTGCAACTCCTGCTCCAACTACAATTGGTTAAACTTCAAACATTGGCTCTAATGACTGGACAGCTGCCACCTGACTGGAACGCGAACGCCCAATGCGAATTCCACTCTGGAGCACTGGGGCACGATATATTGAACTGTAGAGCTTTTAAGCATAAGGTTCAAGACATGATTGAGTCAAGAGCAATTGAATTCGTGTCGGGCGGCATGAAAGCATCAGGAAAATTCATCTCTTATCGTGCAAGAGAGATGGACATTCCCATGGTCTCATCTGAATATGAGAAGGATCAGGAGTATATCTCGCGGTCTTTGAGGTCTGAATCGCCTTGCCCGCAACTTTTTCATGTTCCTGGGTCGAGCTCCAGGATGAAAACCCCTGAACAAAGAGGATCCTCACTCGGTTAAACCTCGTCTCCGGATTGTTTCTACCATACAGAATCAGCAACCTCTCGCTCCGTCGCAGCGAAGCTACCAGAGCCCGAATCACAGTCAACCTCGCAGTAGTCGTTCTTCTGATTGAGTCTGAAGACTTCCAAGGGTCGCTCCCCTCAGCAGCAAATAAGTGTGAAAGCCCAGTTCCCCGAAAGTTGGCCATCTGCATTTTATCATGTCATTTCTTTACATTTGTGGTTTCTTTCCTGTAGAATTGCAAATTTCGCTTGTAAAGCATGATTGTTTTTCAATTGATATTGATAATGAAATAAGTATGCATGTTTTGAACTAATCCATTCGTGTTCATTCTTCTGCTTTCTTTTATTTCAAACGCTTGTTTAAGTGGAATCCGGGGAGGATGACGAAATCCAATGATGCGTAAGCTTCCGATGCTATGCTTTTGAATAAAAAACCTGTTGATGATGTACAAGCATTGTTTCAATTCCCAAACACCGGAGATATAAGGAAGAGAATCCCTTGTTAACCCCTTTGAGCCTAGTTGTAGGAGTTTCTTTCTGAAGATAAAAAACCCTCAATCTTAACCCGGGACAGGGTAGGTGTCAGTTAATTTGACCAGGCGTTCAAATAACAAAAGGAGTGTCCGTTCGAGGATCAATCATACCGCTATAGGTCGTACCTAAAAAACCATGATGGTTAAACCTGGCCGATCAGGAGTGAAACAGTCACAATTTCTTTAACAAGTCATACGAGCCGATGCCATACGATTTTTTCAAAAAAAAAAAAAGAGGAAAAAAATCGAAAAGAAAAAGCCCGCTAAGTCGAATCTTGAAAGCAAGCGACTTAGGCAAAAATTAGGGTACCCCGCTGGACTTCAAAATTGAAGAAACTCTAAAGAGTTAGTCCAGGCAAAAGTTAGGGGAAAACGAAAAACGAAAAAAATGAAAAAATGAAAAGCGAAAAAGGAGTACGAAAGAAAATCCTCGAGAAAGAACGAAATCGTATGGCTACCAGTGCCTAAACAAAGACGAAAAGCGAGTGACTGTCACTCCGAAAACTTGTGGTTGCCTGAACCGTCCCTCCTGTCGTATAACCTTTGAAAGGTGAACGCTAAGGGCAAATTAGCTGAACGTAGGATTGGAGAACATCAAGGAGAATGGGTGGGTTAAAATGAATTTTGAGCCTTTATCCTTTCTTAAACCATGAACCTGACCACGTTACAACCTTTAAAAGACCTAATTGAAATAGGTTTGTTTCGAAAGCATACTTTGGTAAAGATCGCATCGGAACTGACTCCTAGATAGGATTCCCAATACAACGTTGTTTTCATGTTGACATGTTAATGAATGATTTCATATATTTTATGTCATAAAATTTTTTCCAGTGAACAGGAATGGATTTTTGAAAACTGCCATATGCATTGCATTTGATATGTCTTTTATGCATAACAACTTGTTTTACTAGCGAGTAAGCGCTTGACAGCAGGAAAGTTCCCACGATGGAAGGATCTGATCGGGATAGAATGCAGAACGCCTGAGTATTCCGGTGAACCGGGGCAAGCTATGTCAAATGATCACAGTATGGGAGTCAGCCATCCGGAAATCGTTAATCTGAGGCAATCAGGTCGAGATTTGATGAATCTCTCGCAACCAAGGGTATTACTCCACACAAATCAGCCCATGAGGGGCAAAGTCATGACAAGACTGGGGCAGGTCACCCCGAGAGCGTCGAAGCCATCCTTAGCCTGAAGGTTATTAACTTGAAGCACCTTTGCGAGGTTCAAGATGCCGAGGCAGATCCGGGTGCAGAGATTGCAGATTTCCTTTCAAGGAACATCCCCACAGAGATCCCACAGGCTGGGGTAAAAGCTGAAAGCGAAAGAATCGTTCCTCCCCGTGTTGGCATACATTGTCAGAGTTTGTCAGAAGTTGTCGGAAGATTCTGGGGAAAGCCAGCTCGAGTTCGTTTCGTGGTATGTTTTCCAAGCAGGATGATTCCTTCCTCCCCAGCAAGTTCAGCAGTGTTTTCCCCACGGAATCGGAATCAGAGACCAAGAGCATTGATATGTCTCCCCGAGCAGAGAAAATTCTCCCCAACCAGATGCATCCTGAGGCAGGATCATCCTTTCCCCAGCTGAGTCATGCGCCGAAGCGTATGTTCATCCCCAGCACTGAGTCAATGTGCAGTTTTCTCATGAAAGACTATTCGCAAGTGTGCAGCTTTTAATAGTTCAGACTGAAGTCTCCAGGGGAATTGAAATTCCCCACAGAGTTGTACTCTCCCCGGCAGGTAGGATTGATTCCATCGTCTGGTTGCCCTCCTCAGCCGAGTTTGCAGTCCCCCAAGAGAGCTGAGTCCTTGGAAGCCGTTTAGGCCATAATTGGTGCTCCCTAATAGAGTGCTGAATAGCTGATGCTGTATTTCCCCATCGGAGTCGTTATCTCCCGGAAAGTTTTGCCGCGAAGGCCGTGCAGTCTATTTATGCGATTGACATCGTTTTCCTCAGCAGTTGTAGTTCGTACACCCAGTTGAGCGGGTTCAGGTTCTCGTAGAACTTTGTTCCCTTGCAGCAGTCGTCGGGAGTTCGTTTCCCTAGGTTTAGTCCAATTGAGATTGGTGTGACTTCTTCTCCTCGGTAGGATGACTCCTCTTCTCCACCAGAGTGGTCCTTTCTCCTTGACAGGATGATTTTCCATTCAGCATTTATTTTGCTGATGGGGTCATAGCATTTTGCATGATTGCATAGCATTTACCCTAAAAATGCGTAGCATTTCCACCGTGTGGAGCATTACGCCATAGTCAAGCATATGCATATGAAACATGAGCTAGGTTGTTATTCTTGTTTTGCAGGTGTTCTTCCGCAGAATGGTTTGCTCAAGATGATTCTTGAATTCTCCAGCGAAGTTGTTTACTTAAGATGATTCTTAAAATCCCCAGTGAAGTCGCCAGAGTTGGTTGCCCAAGTGGATGCTTAGAGTCCCCGGCAAAGCATTTGCTCAGGATGATTCCTGAAATCTCCAACAGAGTTATTGGTTCAGGATGAGTCTTGAAGTCCCCGACGGAGTTATTTGCCCAAGATGATTCTTGAAGTCCTCAGCAGAGTTGATTCATCCAAAATGATTTCTGAATCCCCAAAACAGAGTTACTTGATAGCTCTCCAGGATCCCCAGCGGAGATGTGTCATCCCCAGCAGGTTTTGAACAGAGGAGTTGAAATTTCCCTTGCAGACTTGATGATTGAAATCCGGCAGTAGTGCCAAACTACCAAGACTTACTGATGAAGTCCAGCTACGATGTCGAAGCAGTTTGCCTAGCTGACACGGAATTCCTGACGGCAAAAGATTTTGTATCCTTAGTGGTTCCTGATGGATTAAGGATTCCATGTGAAGACTTACTGATGAAGTCCAACTGCAATGTCGAAGCAGTTTGCCTAGCTGACTCGGAATGTCTGACGGCAAAAGGATTGTATATCCTTAGTGGTTCCTGATGGATTAAGGATCCCATGTGAAGACTTACTGGCAAAGTCCAACTGTGATGTCGAAGCAGTTCTCTTAGCCGATGCGGAGTGCCTGATGGCGGAAGTTTAGATAGCCCTATTTGGTTCATGATTGACCAAGGATTCTATTCCCAACTTACTGACGAAGTCCGGCCGACGCCCGAGAATTTCTTTGAATGCCCGGCGGCATAGTTAACTTGATTGTTAAAAAGTTCCTAATGACCTGATGAGTCCCGAGGAATTCTTCTGCAGTGGCGCAGAATGCCTGACGGCAAAATCAGCCATCATTCACCAGTTACCGAGTAACCAGTGATCCCTTATTGACTTACTGATGAAGTCCGACAAAGATGTTGTCGACGTGCCTAGCGACACAATGAGTCCATGGGTGACGATAAGGAATTCTTCTGCAGTGGCACAGATTTCCCGATGGCAAAATCAGCCATCATTCACCAGTTACCGAATAACCGGTGATCCCTTATTGACTTACTGATGAAGTCCGACAACGATGTTGTCGACGTTCCTAGCGACATGATGAGTCCATAGGCGACGATAAGGAATTGTTTCTGCAGTGGCGCAGAATGCCCGATGGCATAATCAGCCATCATTCACCAGTTACAGAGTAACCGGTGATCCCTTATTGACTTACTGATGAAGTCCGACAAAGATACTGTCGACGTTCCTAGCAACATGATGAGTCCATAGGCGACGATAAGGAACCCAGCTATCCTTCACCAGTTACCGTGTAACTGGTGACCCCTTGATGACTTGAGGACGAATATCTACAGCAAAATCAGATGATCATCCTGACGGAGATTAGACCCTTCACTAATTATCGTGTGACCAATTCCCCGGCAGAGTTGTCGTGCAACTGTCATGCTCAGTTTGAAGACGTGCCTACCAATCAAAGTATCCTTTACTTGTGCGGTTGGTAAATCACCAGTTACCGTGTAACCGGTGATCCCTTGATGATTTGAGGAGGCAATGATATCGAATAAATCAGAGAATCATCCTGACGGAGGTTCAGATCAGTATTTCTCCAGCTAGCTGTCGTGCGACTATTATTTCAATTTCCGAAGATTTGTCCCCATCAGAGTACCGTGTACTTGTGCAGTTGAAAAATTTCTGGGTTTGTTGGTATTCAACCGTCTTTTACCTTGATTGTTTGAGAGCTGTTCGCTTTGTGAAGGCAAAGTATCTACCAACACAAGCGTGCCTCTGGTTTTTGATGATGACAACTTGCTAAGAGATATCCTTCTTTCGTTTAAATCATTCACGCTACTTATGATTCAATTTTTACAATGACGTAATGCACAAAAAGCTGTAGAAATTTATGTTTTTGCAGATTTTTGAACCATGAGCCGACCATACCGTCAGCACACAGTTTCATTCAGTTCACACGGGTCAGCGCATGGAACCATGCGTCGACCGTTAACTTGGCGCATGCAGGTTTAAGAATCAGACGGCTCAGCGCATGACAGTTTGAGTGTCACACGGCTCAGCGCACGCCGACCCTATGGTCGACCGTTCGCGCGCAGAAACAGAAATTCTGCTATGTTTCATTGATCTGTCAACTGTCTGTTTTGTATTACTATAAATAGCTGTCTTTTCAATTTTAACAACGAACATTTTTGAAAGCATTGTGAGAAAGTGTTCAGGTCAAGAAACGTGAAAGAGGTGCATCAGTGTTCTTCATCTTCATCGTTCAATCAACTCACAAATCCTCAAATTACAGATAATCAATTTTTTGCTGCGGTTTGTGGTTTGCTCGACGGTGATAAGGTTCGAACGCGTGATTGAAGATCCGGTTCGAGTGGAAGCTGGTGCAGGTGTTTCTTGGGAGAAAACCTTTGAGGTTTTACCTATCAAGACTACAGGTTTTGAAGGCTTTTGTTACGGAATCGTCGGTTCAACAATCAAGCGAGTGCGAAGGTGATTGATTAGCGAAAGGTTGATCAATCTAGTAGCTAGGGCGTTGAAAGGTTGAAGACGTTCCGGGTTCAATTTGGGTGTGTCTAAGATCAGCCGTGCCGAAGGGTTGATCAACGGAAGAGTTGTCAATAAGGTGGCTGCAATCGGAGGTCATTCACATCAAATTGGAGGACTTGATTCATCTTGAATCAAGGGGCAAGAAGTGGTAGAAATTATCAGCAACATTAAGATTGTTTGTATCAATTGTCTATCGATTCTTGTGTATAACTGTTCTACCAAACAGGTGATATCTATTCAATACATATCTCAATTCTCATTGTAGAATTGAGGGCAGACGTACCCCAACGCGAGGACGACTGGGGGAACTGCCTCATCAAATCTTGTGTTCCTTTATTTTCTGCATTTTCAATTACAGCTTAAAAATTAAGTGATTCTAGAATAAGTGATTTTGTCAAATTGTAGTATTGATTGAGTGAGTTGGTGAAACACTGTTTTTTAACTACTAAGTACAATAGAAATACTGTACTAAGGCTTTTTCAATCACTCATTCAACACAAATATCATTTAAGGTATTTGTGCACACCAACTGTTCGACAAAAGTGCTGAACTAAAATTGCCTTAATTTTGCTGCTAGTTTTGGTGTAATTTTTGATCATTGGAATAAGGAAATAGTACGAGTGAATCACATCTGAGTTTTGCATAAAAGTGTGTAGTGATTTACTATCCGTTATCGTCTTAAATTCATCTGCTTGACGCATATCCGGCTCTCCAATAGTTGTTCGTTTTAGACTATATTTTCCAAGGCCGCTTCCGCATTTGAAAACAATTTTGAAAACCAATTTTATTGGTAGCGCCACTCAAATTTTTAAAAGGGATCTATTCAACCCCCCCTTCTAGATCCGTGCCTTAGTCTAACAAGTGGTATCACGAGCTCCGGTTCTCCGGTGCTTCAAATACAACATTGATAGAATAATGGCTAACGAACCAAAAGGGGCGTACAATAGAGCTCCCGTTTTTAACGGTGAAAATTATAGCTATTGGAAAGACTGTATGCGGGTGCACATTAATTCCATAGATAGAAAGATATGGAACGTTATTCTCAATGGTCCGATTGAAATAACCATGACAAATGAGAATAACGAAGTTGTGCCAAAGCCCGAAGCACAATGGACCGACGACGATGAGCGAAAGTATAATTACGATTGGAAAGCTAAGAACATTCTAATCTCCTCATTAGGTGTAGATGAATACTACCGTGTATCCCATTGCCCTACGGCTAAGACTATGTGGGATGCACTACAAATTGCCCATGAGGGGACAAACGATGTTAAGTTGGCTCGAATCAACACTCTTATACAAGAGTTTGATCTTTTTTTCATGGAGCAAGGGGAAACCATTGCTGACATGCAAAAGAGATTTACTCATCTCATAAACAGATTACATTCACTAGGAAGACCTATTTCCAATGATCTTGCTACTAATAAAGTTTTGAGATGTCTTAGCAGGGAATGGCAGCCGAAAGTGACCGCCATCAAAGAGGCAAATGATCTTACGGTATTAGACCTGACTACATTGTTTGGCAAACTACAAGAGCATGAACAGGTACTCTTGAGTCTTGACCAACATGAAAGGAAAGAAAAGAAGGACAAAGTAAAGATGAGTGAAAAGAAGTCCATAGCTCTTAAGGCTTCTTCCTCGAAGTCTAAAGCAAAAGAGCAAAGTGATTATTCTTCAAGCGACGACGAAGAAGAAGACATAAATGAGGACATGGGGCTGTTCGTTAAACGGTATAACCGGTACGTGAGAAAGAACGGCATCCAACATTCGGAGAAGAACCTGGTAAATTTCCGAAGGCAATCAAGGTTCTCCAAAGATGACAATCAAAAAGGCAAAAAGACTAGAGGAACGTGCTATAAATGTGGAAAGCCCGGTCACTACAAACCGGACTGTCCAATGAACAACAAGGGAAAAGAAAAGGAACAATCGAAGTCACATAAGAGAGCATCAAAGCCTAGGAGGGCGTACATCGCGTGGGAAAGCGACAGTGATTCTTCCTCCTCTAATGAAAGCTCTAGTGATGAAGAAGAGTCCGTGAATCTATGTCTCTCCGCAAATCAGAAAAAGAAAAAGAAACAGGTGAAATGTGTCGAGTCCACCGAGAGAAGATGGGTTCTTGATAGTGGGTGCTCAAGGCACATGTCTGGAGACATATCCTTATTCATAGACTTCGTGGCTAAGAAGAAAGGGTATGTAACATACGGTGATAACAACCGCGGAGCGATACTAGGTAAAGGTAGTATAGGTAATCCCTCCTCTACTACAATTTCCGATGTGTTGCTTGTCGAAAACCTTAAACATAATCTCCTTAGCATTAGCCAATTATGCGACAAAGGTTACAATGTTTCCTTTTCAAAAGATTGCTGCAAAATTGTGCATGAAAGTGATAAGAAGAATGTGTTTATTGGTTTTAGAGTAAACAATGTGTATATGCTTGACTTGAATGTGGTATCCCCAACAAGCGATCAATGTCTCATATCTATGAGTGAAGACTCATGGCTATGGCATAGGCGCTTAGCGCATGTCAACTTTGACTTACTCAATAAGATTGTCTCAAAAGATCTAGTACTAGGACTTCCCAAAATTAAGTTCACCAAGGATCACCTTTGTGATGCTTGTCAAAAAGGAAAACAAACGAGGATCTCCTTTAAATCCAAAAAGATTATTTCAACAACGAGACCTCTTGAAATACTTCATATGGACTTGTTTGGGCCGTCTAGGATCAAAAGTCTAGGAGGAAACTATTACGGATTCGTAATAGTGGACGACTTTTCTAGGTTCTGTTGGACCATCTTCTTAGTGAGTAAAAGTGACACGTTTGCCGCTTTTGAGAGATTTGCCAAGCTCTCCCAAAATAAGTTAAATACAAACATTGTGTCAATAAGAAGTGACCACGGAGGTGAATTTGAAAATCATTTATTTGAAGAATATTGCGGTAACCATGGCATCGATCATAACTTCTCGGCTCCACGAACTCCTCAACAAAATGGGGTTGTGGAGCGTAAAAACAGAATTTTAGAAGAATTGGGAAGAACAATGATTAATGATAGTGGTTTACCAAAATACTTTTGGGCCGACGCCATTAGTACGGCATGTTATGTTTTGAATAGGGTACTCATCCGCCCCATTCTAAACAAAACTCCGTATGAACTTTTAAAAGGGCGAAAGCCTAATGTTTCTCACCTTCATGTTTTTGGATGCAAGTGCTTTGTATTAAACAATGGAAAGGAAAACTTGGGCAAGTTTGATTCAAAAGCCGATGAAGGCATTTTTCTAGGGTACTCGCAATCAAGTAAAGCATATAGGATTTATAATAAAAGATTACTAGCTGTTGAAGAGTCTGTGCACGTTACGTTTGATGAGTCCTATCCGAGAAATGTCGGAAAGGATAGTGTTGTTCATGGTGCAGGTACATCCACAGAAGACATACTCAAAGGTGGCGAAACGGGGATTGATCAACCCGATAGAGTCAAAATTGAGGAGGATAAGGATGCACACCATGAGGTAACTGAGGAAGCTCATCCGCCTACAAACGATGATCTCCCTCAAGCTTGGAAGTCGTGTAAAGATCATCCAATTGACAATATTCTCGGAGACATCACAAAGGGAGTCACCACTCGATCTAAGCTAAGTAACTTTTGTTATCACTTCGCTTTCGTTTCACAAATAGAGCCTAAAAACCCCAAAGAGGCCCTACTCGATGAGCACTGGTTTTTATCGATGCAAGAGGAACTAAATCAGTTTAAAAGAAACGAGGTATGGGACCTTGTCCCTCCTCCGCGAGGCCATCGAGTAATCGGCACCCGATGGGTGTTTAGGAACAAGTTGGACGAAAACGGGGTAATAACCCGTAATAAAGCGAGATTGGTCGCTCAAGGGTATAACCAAGAGGAAGGCATCGACTATGAGGAAACTTATGCGCCGGTTGCCCGACTCGAGGCTATACGCCTTTTACTCGCCTTTGCATGTGCAAAGGATTTTAAGTTATTTCAAATGGATGTTAAAAGTGCGTTCCTTAATGGTCACATAAATGAAGAAGTATATGTGTCTCAACCTCCCGGTTTTGAATCTCATGAATACCCTGAACATGTTTACAAGTTAAAAAGAGCTTTATATGGTCTCAAACAAGCTCCTAGAGCTTGGTATGAGCGACTAAGTAAGTTTTTACTTAATCAGGGGTACTCACGAGGAAAGGTTGACACTACACTCTTCATTAAACGTCAAGGAAAGCACTTGATTTTGGTGCAAATCTATGTTGACGATATTATATTTGGATCCACTAACATGAATCTCGTGAGAGAGTTTTCTGACCTCATGCAGGGCGAATTCGAGATGAGTATGATGGGGGAGCTCACATACTTCCTCGGCCTGCAAATTAAACAACTCCAAGAAGGGACATTCGTGAGCCAAACAAAATATTGTTTGGACTTGATCAAGAGATTTGACATGGCAAAATCCAAGGCCATAGACACCCCAATGCCTACATGCGTAAATTTGGATAAAGATGAAAATGGCAAGGACGTAGAGGTAAAACGATATAGAGGTATGATTGGTTCACTTCTCTATCTTACTGCGTCACGTCCTGATATTATGTTTAGTGTGTGCATGTGTGCACGATACCAATCATGTCCCAAAGAATCCCACCTAAAAGCTGTTAAACGAATTCTTCGATACCTGTCAGGTACCCCGAAGTATGGATTGTGGTATTCTAAGGGTAGTGATTGCTCGTTGGTAGGTTACTCCGATTCCGACTTTGCCGGGTGCAAATCGGATAGGAAAAGCACTAGTGGTACATGTCATTTGTTTTCAAACTCCTTGGTTAGTTGGCATAGCAAGAAACAAGTTTCAGTTGCTTTATCAACGGCCGAGGCGGAATACGTTGCCGCTGGTAGTTGTTGTGCTCAAATTCTGTGGATTAAGCAACAACTACTAGATTTCAATCTTAAACTTGAACGTATTCCTATCCTATGTGACAACACTAGCGCTATTAACCTTACCAAAAATCCCGTATTACACTCTCGCACTAAACATATAGAAATTCGACACCATTTTCTTAGGGACCATGTTGAGAAAGGTGATGTTGTATTTGAACACGTTGACACTAAAAACCAACTAGCGGACATTTTCACAAAGCCGCTAGCAACGGAACCTTTCTTTCATATCCGCCGAGAACTTGGCATCCTCGACATTTCGGAACGGGAATAATATTTGCTGATGTTATCTTATTTCATTCAAATAATCATGCTGTTGTACTTCTAACAATTTGATATTCGTGTAAGTATAAGTATGTTGTGTATCAAGCAAATCAGGCATCAAGGTGATATTGTTCTTTCTCTCTCTCTTTGTTTGATAATCCTGTTGATCTCAAATCATATCGCTTATACTACGCTAAATTTGTATGACATCTACTGCATATGTATATAGATATTTTTTTTATATGTCATGACATCATTTTTGCATAGCATGTACCTCTGAATATGGTAAAATACAAACATATCAACAACCATACGTGCCTTCTGAAAACTATCAACAAACATATCAAGATGACAATCAACACAATAACTGGTCTGCCTACTCAAACCAACAGGAAAATGAGGATGAGGAGAATAACCAAGGCTGGGGTGAATGGCAATACACCGGGTGGACCACCCTTGGCAAATTCTATCAGCCGTATCAACCAAGCACTGCAGACCCACCTTCTCCTCAACAACCGTCAAACAATTCGGAGATTTTAGAAATGATGCAGTCGATGCAGTTGGAACAGCGAAATTTTATGACCAATATGCAGGAACAACAGCAAAAATTCATGAGGGATCAAAATGAAAGAATGGCACAAATTCGTTCTGAACTGCATAACCAAAATGAACGGATCAGTGGAATGTCGACTCAGCTGGACGCTCGATTCGAGACTCTAACTCACTGTCATCAAGCTGAAGAGCGCGCCATTGTCGACAGTCTTGACTTTTTGAATAACATCACAGAAGAATTTACTGATCTAGCTCATCCCCAACGCCATCCTCATTACTATGACAGGCGTGGTCGTGGTCGCGGACGTGGACGGGGCTATTAGCATGCGCTCATATGTCATTTGTTGTTTCCTGTTTTGGCTTGCATTCATTTTGTTTGTTGTGTTTTGCTTTTCTGCCCAAACTCACTATGATTGTTGCTTACTTCTATGTTGCTATCATGACATTTTTGTGGTTCTGTAATCTATTAACTGTTATCTCCATCATATGTATAACTGTTGTTTACTTCTCATCTGTTGGTATCTCATTTATGCATGATTCAATGTGTTGTTATTGTGTCACGAGTTTACCTCTTTTTGATGTTGTCAAAGGGGGAGAACCGAGCAGTAGATAGACGATGATTACGACCGCTATAATTGTAAAAGAAAGGGGGAGCATACCTATACCTATCACGTGTTGCGTAACAGTAGGTTGCCATCATCAAAAAGGGGGAGAATGTGAAGGCAAAGTATCTACCAACACAAGCGTGCCTCTGGTTTTTGATGATGACAACTTGCTAAGAGATATCCTTCTTTCGTTTAAATCATTCACGCTACTTATGATTCAATTTTTACAATGACGTAATGCACAAAAAGCTGTAGAAATTTATGTTTTTGCAGATTTTTGAACCATGAGCCGACCATACCGTCAGCACACAGTTTCATTCAGTTCACACGGGTCAGCGCATGGAACCATGCGTCGACCGTTAACTTGGCGCATGCAGGTTTAAGAATCAGACGGCTCAGCGCATGACAGTTTGAGTGTCACACGGCTCAGCGCACGCCGACCCTATGGTCGACCGTTCGCGCGCAGAAACAGAAATTCTACTATGTTTCATTGATCTGTCAACTGTCTGTTTTGTATTACTATAAATAGCTGTCTTTTCAATTTTAACAACGAACATTTTTGAAAGCATTGTGAGAAAGTGTTCAGGTCAAGAAACGTGAAAGAGGTGCATCAGTGTTCTTCATCTTCATCGTTCAATCAACTCACAAATCCTCAAATTACAGATAATCAATTTTTTGCTGCGGTTTGTGGTTTGCTCGACGGTGATAAGGTTCGAACGCGTGATTGAAGATCCGGTTCGAGTGGAAGCTGGTGCAGGTGTTTCTTGGGAGAAAACCTTTGAGGTTTTACCTATCAAGACTACAGGTTTTGAAGGCTTTTGTTACGGAATCGTCGGTTCAACAATCAAGCGAGTGCGAAGGTGATTGATTAGCGGAAGGTTGATCAATCTAGTAGCTAGGGCGTTGAAAGGTTGAAGACGTTCCGGGTTCAATTTGGGTGTGTCTAAGATCAGCCGTGCCGAAGGTTTGATCAACGGAAGAGTTGTCAATAAGGTGGCTGCAATCGGAGGTCATTCACATCAAATTGGAGGACTTGATTCATCTTGAATCAAGGGGCAAGAAGTGGTAGAAATTATCAGCAACATTAAGATTGTTTGTATCAATTGTCTATCGATTCTTGTGTATAACTGTTCTACCAAACAGGTGATATCTATTCAATACATATCTCAATTCTCATTGTAGAATTGAGGGCAGACGTACCCCAACGCGAGGACGACTGGGGGAACTGCCTCATCAAATCTTGTGTTCCTTTATTTTCTGCATTTTCAATTACAGCTTAAAAATTAAGTGATTCTAGAATAAGTGATTTTGTCAAATTGTAGTATTGATTGAGTGAGTTGGTGAAACACTGTTTTTTAACTACTAAGTACAATAGAAATACTGTACTAAGGCTTTTTCAATCACTCATTCAACACAAATATCATTTAAGGTATTTGTGCACACCAACTGTTCGACAAAAGTGCTGAACTAAAATTGCCTTAATTTTGCTGCTAGTTTTGGTGTAATTTTTGATCATTGGAATAAGGAAATAGTACGAGTGAATCACATCTGAGTTTTGCATAAAAGTGTGTAGTGATTTACTATCCGTTATCGTCTTAAATTCATCTGCTTGACGCATATCCGGCTCTCCAATAGTTGTTCGTTTTAGACTATATTTTCCAAGGCCGCTTCCGCATTTGAAAACAATTTTGAAAACCAATTTTATTGGTAGCGCCACTCAAATTTTTAAAAGGGATCTATTCAACCCCCCCTTCTAGATCCGTGCCTTAGTCTAACACGCTTCTCACCCAGTCAGGTCCAAGCCGTTTGAATAGGTGCAGCTGTTGCACCCCAAAATTTGCCCAACATTTCTTTACCTAGCTTATGTTTCATTTCATTCACATTAGCATTATCATTTGCATTTCATTGACATGTATGCAGGAGATCAAGAGGTATGATTACCAATCAAGAGCTATACAAGATTGTGAGGATAGCTAAGAAGGTTATTCAGGTGTTCAAGGGTTGACATCCCTGTCAGAGAAGTTAAAAGATCCTCAGAGAGAGTGATTGAAGCCAAGTGTGTAAGCCTCCTAACTTGAGAGTTGAGGAAAGCCATCAGATGATTCTGAATCCATGAGGATGGACTTGAGGTCTTGATAAAGCTCATGAGAAGTGTTGAAGACCACTTTGAGGCCTAGACAGGTCATTGTGCAAGATAAAGAAGCCTCAGCCATGATTGGTGCAGCTAGGGTTTGACTGGGTCAACCCTAAGTCAACTGATGATTTGCAGAAGGTTGAGACCTAATTCAAGAGCCATGTGACCATGGATTGATACATTGAGATGTTCTAAGGATTATTCCAAGGTTAACTCATCATGATTGAAGAGTTTGAGAAGTTTCAGGCTAGGGTTTCTAAGACTTGACAGTGTAAAATCCCCTGGCTTGACCCATGACTTCAAGACTATTTAACTCAAGATATGATTGTCATCTCATCTTGACCCCAACATAATTGTTGTAGGGCATGATCTTAGATTTAATTTTAGTACTAGAAGTCCTTGATAGGGTTTATAGAACTCAAGTTATGAGCCAGACAAGTTACAAGTCATCTGAGGCATGTGAATTTGGAGCTTGAAAGTTACCCAACTTGCATGACATTTTTGCCCTAGAAGGATGATTCCTATGAACTTTTGGTCAACATGAATGTTGTTCCTTGTCCTCTTAGCTTTCTAAAGAGTACTAGAAGTCCATGATTGGATTTGTAGAACTCAAGTTATCGCTTTGACAAGTCAAGGGTATTTTAGGTATTTGGACATTACAAGTCATTTTGAATCATAGGTCAATTTCATCATCTAGCAAGCCTCATATGGATTTTTGTTCAACATGAAAGTTACTCAAAATGATGTTTTTAGCCTAGCCAAGTATCAAGAGTCCATTGATATGGATTATATCAAGCATTGGTTGAAGAAATTTCACATAAAGACCATTTTAATGAATTAAAATGAGAAAATTCAAAACAATTGGAAATAACATGTTTTCAAGTCAAATTTGTGGTCATTTTGAATGGAATTGATATTCTAAAGAGATTGGCATTGTCACAATTTTGAATTGAAGTTCATAACATAGCCATTTGGAAGATTGCTTCATAAGAAAGAAACATATCAAACACACTCCATGGATTGAAATCAAGGGAGGGAAACCATTCAATTACACTCCACAATTGTTAAGTGAGTTATTTGGACTAAGTGTGAAGAAGGAAAAAAGCAAAAACGTGCATACCATCATTGAATTTTTGGAAGGAAGTGAAAATAAAAAATCCACAATTGGGCTTGGTTTGGGCCTCCAAAGTGTTTGAACAAATTATAAATTGGATAATGATCATTCTAGGAGGCTTCTAGTGCCAAAATTTGTTGAGAAGCCATTGGAGCAAGGTGAAGAAAAAGCTTGAAAGTGAATTTTCCATTTTGAAGAATCAGAAGGTTTCATCAAGAATTGATCATCAAGATTCATTCACCATCAATCATTGAAGCTTTCTGCACGTGTTGGAAGAGAATTGAGGTCTGAAACCACCACAATCGAAGCTTAAAACCAGGTTTCTACTTCTTGAAATTTTTCTCTATTCATGCGTTTTTAATGGCTTAGAATCATGTGGTTAGGTTGCAATTAGGATATAGATGGATTCTGGATAGTTAATTTGAGGATTAGTGACAAATTAAGTTTGGATCCGTTTTCGGTTGAGAGTTAGATTTCTTTATTCTTGAGATTTTAGCATGATTGGTTAGTGTAGTTGAAGTCCTCGTGAAATTTCACACAACTTTGGTTCAAAAATCATGTGGAATGGTGGAGTATTGAGAGAGATAGGAATTCACGAAGCTTTCCGGTGAAGCTCCGGCCAAGTCGCGCTGGAAACTGCGTTCCCTCCCTTGCAGGAATTTGAAAGGTAGAAGACGTAATCTAGGTCGTCCATTCGTTTGGCATGTGAGACTAAGTCATGGCATCTTGCGCTCCAGCTTGCGCCACGTACCCCCTCCCATATACACCGTCGTTTCAATTAGTGGATGTAACAAGCTTTCTCAGCATGTTGCATAGACCAGGGGAACGCGAGTTCGAGTCCTTGCGTGGATCTTTTTTCTTTTAATTGTGAAGCTGAGTGAATTATTATTTGTTTTGGGCTTTAGTCTGTGTGCGCTATCAACACCTCACCAGCAGGCCCATCCTGAAATTAACACTTAGAATGCTTGCTTAATCTACCCCCCTGGCATATTTTTGTTTGCAGATTCAAACTCAATTGGACCCAGCACCCTGTGCTAACAGCACCCCCCACTCATGGGCCCAAGCGAAATAAGCCTTACTGGTCTTGCTAACTGAACCCCTTCCTGTTATCCCTTTTATTTTATTTTCTTCTAATTTTTGTTTTCATGCTTGTGAGAATTAATTCATAAAAAAAATAATGAATGATGATAATAAATTCTGGAAAAATGTGTGGATATATGTTGAGATGTTTAGGATTTTGTCATGCTTTTTATTTTCATTTTTCATGCATTTTCCATTTTATTTCATATTTTCTAGTTTAATATGCTTTTAATGGTGGAATAATTGTGTGATGATTTTGTCCATTTTATTTCTCACTCACATTTCTGAGTTTGATCATGAGATTTCACATGCTGGTTATATACATGTTGATGGTGTTGTGTGATTTTTGTTATGATTTTTAAATGATTTTAAATAAGGTTTTAGGATAGTTGTTTAGGAGTGTTCATGATTGAATCCCTTTGATGTACCCTTGAACTTTAGGTTTAGTTTGAACCTTTTTGATTTAGGTTTAACTTCTGATTTTTCTACCATGGAATGTTGATACATGTAGGATGATATGATATTTTCCCTAGAAGTTTTAGGAATGATTTCCAATTAGTTCCCTATTTTACAAATTAACTTTAATTTAGGTGATTCTAACTTAGAGAACTTCATATGTTAACCTTGTAATTGGCCATTAGATGATTCTAGGTAGTGTACTCCTTCTTGATAGAATGGTAAGCAAGTAGATACTTCATTAAGGTTTAGGAAGAGCCCTAGAGAGTGTTTTCCTTCTTTAAACAAACATGGCTTGCTTTGTGTGCATGCCATTCCCATCCTATGATTCAAAGTCCTCATGTGAAAGCCCATCTCTCCTTTGGAGGGATGTATGGCATGTCATAATGAGTAGAACTTTTGAGGATGCCTTTCTCTGATGACTGGTTGAGTGTCAGGAGGGATTCCCTTGGTTTCCTTCCTGCTTCCCACCATCCATCCAATATTCTTTGTATTGAATCTCTTCTCTGCTAGTGGAGCCTATTGAAGATTGAAGCTTGAAGATGGAGTTCTCCCATGAAGCTAGCTTGGGTATCAACAAACTACAGACTGTTGGATTGTTGCTGTTTGGATGTTTGCTGCTTATCTGCTTTGCTGTTGAGCTATTTTTTCTGCTACTCTTTCTGTTTGACTGTTGCTGGTGTGACTTGCTACTGTTGCATTCCTTTATCTTTGCAATTATTCATACTTGGATTAAGGTTGAGATGAGATTGTGGAGGCTCCTTCCCCACACACGCTTCCTCCCTCACTTGCATTGCATGTTTCTTTACTGTATATCTGTTTACTGTTTAGCTGATGCTTTATCTGTTTCTGTGTCCCATTGACATGATCCCTTAGGAATATCACTTCCTTTGATAAGGAAGTGATGATTAGAACTTTAGGTTGAAAACTATGCATGATAACATCTAGGAGATCCCTGTTTCAAACCTCAACCATAGGATGAATCCTTGGCATGACAACTGTTAGGACTTGATAGTCTCCCTTTAGTTGAGCCTGTTCTCTTCTCATCTCAAAACAAATTAAAATACAATAATAAAGGTTAACTGACGTCGTACGTTAAGAGCCTTAAGCTACTTGAGAAAGGGTTGTTGGAGAGTTTCTTTTCAACAACTTGGATGTTTAGTATGGCACCCTTTGGGTGACATGCGACGCCTTCACTCTCAGGTCATAGTCTCTAGTGCGACATTGGTCGCAAACATCCATAAAAAACAGTTCTTCCGTAAAAGACAGAAAAAAAACTTCAAACCTTTTTTCCCCGTGGGCCCATAATTCAAAGGAAGCTTTTCTGAAAAAAAGAGTATCGTTAACTCCCAGTTCTACCGCAAACGGTAACGCATAAGTCTCCAAGGGTCGAGCTGCGTACACCAAACTGCTGGACCTGTCTGTTAACCCTATTCGAAAAACAGATGAATCTGAATCCCTGTAAGCCGAATTATCCCGAACTACGTAAGCTCTGATCTCTCAAGTCTGTTGAGAGTATGTAGGCACAATACTGATGTATTGACGAGCCACCTTCCCCCATAACCCGTAGTTAGTCGAACTACGTTGACTCTGATTTCTCATTCTCTGATGAGAATACATATGCATAAAGTGCAACGCTTTGCCGAGTCATTTTCTTTTCTTTTCAGACCAGCCTTGATAGGTAGATAGTAAATAAACCCGTCAGATAAACACAACAAGCGTGGATCCCATCGAGTACGATGGACGTGAGGGGTGCTAATACCTTCCCCTTGTGTAACCGACTCCCGAACCCAGACAATGGTTGCGATGACCTTGTCTTATACCTTTTCGTCAGGTTTTTCCGATCGTTCCCTTTCCCGTTCTGAGGGATAAATAACGAAAGGTGGCGACTCTTCTATTTTGCCGGCACCTTATTTTCGCGGTAGCGACACCGGTCAAGAATATTATTACTTTTTGGATGGATACTCTGGATATAATCAAATCATTGTCAACCCGGAGGATCATAAAAAAATAGCTTTAACTTGTCTTTTGGGAATCTTTGCTTATAGGAGGATGTTGTTTGGTTTGTGTGATACACCGGCGACTTTTCAAAGGTGTATGCAAGCTATATTCTTAGACTTGATTGAAAAGACTATCGAGGTGTTTATGGATGATTTCTCAGTTTTTGGACCGTCATTTGATCTTTGTCTGAAAAATCTTGATGTTGTCTTGGAGAGGTGCGTGGATACAAACTTGGTGCTTAATTGGGAGAAATGCAACTTCATGGTTACGGAAGGCATTATGCTTGGGCACAAGGTTTCTTCTAAGGGACTCGAAGTTGATAGGGCTAAAGTGAAAGTTATTGAAAATTTGGCACCACCTCTAAATGTGAAGGGAATCCGAAGTTTTCTGGGTCATGTAGGATTCTACCGAAGATTCATCAAAGACTTTGCAAAGATAGCGAAACTATTGAGCAACCGGCTTAATAAAGATAAGTCTTTTCTTTTTTATGAGTCTTGTATGACAACTTTTGATTCTTTAAAACAAAGCCTAATCACTGCACCCATAATCGTCGCACCAAACTGGAAAAATGATTTTGAACTCATGTGCGATGCGAGTGATTATGCGGTTGGCGCAGTGTTAGGCCAAAGAAAAACCAAAATTTTCCATGCGATACATTATGCAAGCAAATTTCTTAACGAGGCTCAAATAAACTATGCAACAACTGAAAAATAATTGTTGGCAATAGTGTACGCATTAGAGAAATTTAGGTCTTATTTGATCAAGCCGGATTCCAAGCAACGGCTAATTCGTTGGATCCTTTTATTACAAGAATTTGATCTTGAAATTCTTGATAAAAAAGGATCGAGAATTTAGTAGCGGATCACTTGTCCCGCCTTGTGAATGATGAAGTCACGAAACATGAGGAGGAAGTGAGGAAAAAGTTCCCAGATGAAAAGTTGTATATGGTGAAGGTTAGACCTTGGTTTGCCGACATGGCTAACCACAAAGCCACCGGATTAATGTCGAAAGGTACCCGAGAAAAAAATTGTCTGACGCTAAGTACTTTGTGTGGGATGAGCCTCATCTGTTCAAACTTGGTGTCAACAACATTTTAAGGAGATGTGTATCTCAAGAGGATGCCAAAGACATCCTTTGGAATTGTCACAACTCTCCATATGGAGGTCATTTTAACGATACAAGAACAGCCGCAAAAGTCCTCCAATCGGGATTTTATTGGTCGTCCTTGTTCAAAGATGTGCATGCGCGTACAAGAAGTTGTGACAAATGTCAGAGGATTGTAGGAATATCATAACAAAATGAAATGCCACTTCAAAGCATGATAGAAGTCGAGGTTTTTGATTGTTGGGGTATTGATTTTGTTGGTCCATTCCCACCGTCGTTTGGAAATGAATACATTCTTGTTGCAATTGACTATGTCTCAAAATGGGTTGAAGCCATAGCTAGCGCTAAGGCAGATGGGAAAACCGTGATAAAAATTTTGAAAAAAAATACATTTTCTCGCTTTAGTACTCTGAGAGTGTTAATAAGTGATGGAGGATCCCACTTTTGTAACACTCAGTTAGCAAAAGCTTTGGAACAGTATGGTGTACGGCACAAAGTTGCAACACCGTACCATCCGCAAGCTAACGGATAGGCAGAAGTATCAAACCAAGAAATTAAAAAGATTTTGGAAAAAAACTGTGTCCATCTCGAGGAAGGATTGGTCAAGCAAGCTTGACGATGCTTTGTGGGCCTATCGGACAGCTTTCAAGGCTCCGATTGGTCTCACCCCTTTTAAAATGGTCTACAGAAAAAACTGCCACCTCCCAGTTGAATTGGAACACAAAGCCTTTTGGGCATTAAAGTTGCTAAATTTTGATCAAAACTTGAGTGGCGACAAAAGAAAAAGCTAACTTCATGAGTTGGAGGAAATACGCCTACAAGCTTATGAATCAAACAAAGTCTACAGAGACCGGGTGAAGGGGTATCATAATAAGAAGATTGTGACCAAGAAGTTTGAGGAAGGACAAATGGTGTTACTTTTCAATTCTAGGTTGAGATTATTTCCAGGGAAGTTAAAGTCTAAGTGGTCGGGTCCGTTTCAGATTCGCAACATTATGAGTTACGGGGCAATCACTATTGAAGACATAAAGACCAAAGAGAATTGGACAGTCAACGGACAAAGATTGAAGATTTACTTAGGTGGTGATTTCGAGCAGGACACCACCTTTGTGCCCTTTTGCGATCCGTGATCGCATCGGACCGTCGAGCTCCAACGACGTTAAACAAAGCGCTTGTTGGGAGGCACCCCAACATTGTAAGTATTTACTACTTTTTTTAGTGTATTTGTTTTGTATGTTGTGGTGGAACTTGTGCTGAAAAATGATCTAAATTTAAAAGAGAAAAACCAAAAACCTGTCATGTTCGCTAGCTTCTTCGCAGTGCGAAGAGTTGAGCGAACATGTTCGCTAGGAAGTTAGCAGTGCGAACAGAGCAAAGCAGGTCTGCCACATCAGTGTTATTTTTTAAAATTTCATTGGGCCACCCATGTGGGCCCAAGTTGTCTTTTGGTTCTCAGCAGATTTTTGTGTCACTCTTCACTTCACTTACACATTACACTCTTCTCACATCACATTGCACTCTTCACCTGAAACCCTAATTATGTCAAGCAATTTCCTTCAGGCTACCTCAACCAGGTTTGTCCATCTTTTTCATCTATTTTGTTGATTAGGTTGTGTTTTTCTGAATAAGAATTGCCATATGGGTTGTGTAGGGGTAGAATCAAATTGATGAAAATTTTGGTTGCATGTGTGTTAATAGTTGTCCCTAGCATGACCAATTTTGGTATCTCTGAACTATTTGCATTGAATTTGGTTATCTTGCGTAGGGAGCAGAAACAGGGGTGAAATTCAAAAACCCGCAGCCTTCGGTAGCACCTTCAGAGTGCAAACCTGGGGTGAGTTTTCGTCAGGTCTTCGCACAGCAAAGTGTGCAACGAACATGACAATATTTTATTTTCTTATTCTGTTTGTTAGACTAATCTGCTATGTAGTTGTTGTTTTTCTTCTCCTGTGTTTTTTGTACAGATGGCATCCAGGTCAATAGCATCCAAGAAGCGAAAGGTCGGCAGCACCTCACACCCCCAACTAATCCAGTACGATAGTGAGAGGTTTGTGGGGCCAAAGAAAGTCGCGCGATACGTGGTTTTGGAAAAGAGAAAGATTTTTCCAGAGAAGAGGTTCCTCATTCATCTGGAAGGATCTTACCGGACTTCCGCAGGACTCATAAACAGTAAAAGATGGGACGTGTTGGTGACGTCGACAAATAGCTACAACACGGAGGTAGTGCGGGAGTTTTATGCCAACGCTCTTCCAAATGACGATGAACCATTCACATGGACCACAAAGGTATTGGGCCGACTGGTAAGCTTTGACAGAGACATCATCAGTCGGATACTCGGACGACCACTTAACTTGGGTGAAGATGAGATTGATGATTACCATCAAGATCTGAGACTTCACAGAGATACAAATTTGATTTTCGATGCTCTATTGTTGGAAGGTAAGACAGTGGAATTGAACCCATCTGGGGTTCCAAGGCAGTACCATAGGGAAGACATGAAACCCTTGATATAGTTAGTGTTGTTGTTGATTTTGACGAACATCAAGCCAAAATCACATACGTCTATCGTACCGATCCCAGTGGCACATTTGGTTCACTCTATTCTGACAAATGTCCAAATTGATGTGGCTCAAATCATTGCTGATAAGATGCGATCCGTGGTTGAGAGTGGGTTGAAAGCGGGGGCGAGAGTGAATTGTCCCCTCGCTTTTCCTTGTCTCATCATGGCGTTGTGTGTCCATGCGAGGGTGAAGCTACATTCGCGTTGACAAGTGACAATCCTGGCTGCCATTGATGACCTATATATGGATAAATATTGTCGGCCTAAAGGTTTTAAAGGGAGTTCAGCTGCTTCGGATGTTAGGGCTACTGAGGGCCCCGGTGTTGCATTTGCGCAGAATTTTGATCTGTTTCAGCAGGCTGTCTGCAATTACAACCGGGATTGGATGGCGGCTACTCAGCGCACCATGATTGACATACATGACTCTATGCAGGTACTCCAGTTGTAGTGCCGAAATCCCTTCGTGGAGCGCAACATGATGACTCGGGAGAAGTTCCTAGAGCATGCAAGTTGGCCTGAGATCAGGCCTACTTTTGGAGAGGGGGCGGGTGCTTCTGGCCTTGATGGTGGTAGTGCTCAGGTAGCGGATGGTGATGATGATGATGTTGATGGGGAGTCCGGTTCAGAGAGTGAGGAGGATGCAGAGTCCGATGAGGACTGATTTTGTTTGTTTCGATTTTGTGAGCATGATATTGAGAAACTTCCTTTGGTCTTCAAAGTTAAGTACTTTTGTGCTTAAATAATTGCTTTTGTTAGTATTATCATACTTTGTTTCAGATTGGGTTATGAACTATTTTGAGGTGTTTTTACACATATGCACATTTTTATTTAAGTTTGATTAATGTCAAGTTTTATGTTTAAATTTTTTTTTCTTTTCAAGTGGTTTTTAATACTTTCTTGCTGTTGGGTTTAACTAAACTTCTAAATTGGTTGCTCTCTGAAAAGAAGTATCCAGTGAAGATTCATCCAAGTTTGGATGACAATGATAGTATTAAGCAAGCGAATAATGTCAAGGTACATGGTTACCTTTGGTTAGAATTTTAGAATGCTTAAGAACTTAAATCTTATTGTAAATAAAAATACTTCTTTTAGCAACTTGTTGAATGAATGTTTCACTTAGGACTAAAAAACCACAAATTGTGAGGAAGCCTCCATTGTGTACTAAATGTTGGATTTCTAATAGACTTTGTTGATTCGTTTGATTCATGCTTTATCTTGTATTATTTTGAATTTATGGAAGCAATTAGAAATGATCAAGGCACTTGTTTATTTTGAGCACAACCAGTTCCAAATGCAACTTACCCGTGAGCAGCGAGAATTCGTTAACTCCTTGAGCCTAAACATTGTGAATCTCAGTCTGAATTTTTATGAGATTCTAAATTTTTTCTTGAACCTTTGAATTTTGTGTTAATTGTCCTCTTTGCCATAAAAAGCCAAGAGCATTCACTTGAGGGTTGAGTAAAAGTTAAGTTGGGGAGAATGAAAAAGAAGTATGGTAGGTTGCTACAACTTTTGAAAAATTCAAGCAAGTATTGGAAAAAATTGTTATGTGAATATGAATGTAAAAAACAAAAGAGAAAAAGAATGCTTTCTTGGAAAAGAAAATAAAAAAATAGTGAAAGAATAAGTTGTGAAAAAGAGTTGGGAAGGTTTTCAATTGAGAAACAAGTGGAATGAAGTTAGGATGTGTAAATAACTTGTACAGTGAATGTCTCTTTTGCATCGGCAGTTTCGTTTCAATGGCCTTAGAAATGTCCCTTGTTTGTAAACCCGACCAAGCTACAACCGTAAAAGACCTTAGTGATCTTCTTGCTTCCATATTTTCATTTATGATTGTTAGATATTGTATGAATTAGATTTATATTGACATTGTTGGTTAGGTGAGTGAAATTGTCCCCGTGGTTGCAAATGCGTAATTTCTTCAATCCTTTTTCGAAGAGGAGAGATAGGGTGATTCATTCGAGAAGACATAGTTATTGATTGATGCATGTTTTGAATTGCTTTAAGACTTTAGTTCTTATGCATTATTTGATTCTTATCATGTGGAACCTGTGTCTGGTGGCATTCCTCGTGTTTGAGCCATTTGATCCATTCTTGGAGAAATCTTATTCTTGAGAAAATACTCTTGTTTCATCAAGAGGCATACTTTGCTTGAGGGTAAGCAAAGATCTAGTTGGAGAGAGTTGTTAGATGCCCAACTTTACTTATTTGAACTATCAAATATGGGCATCTTTCATTCCTTTTTGTAGAGAAAGTGTTAGAATCATTCTTGTTTTTGTTGATTTGCATCATTATGTGAAAATATTTTGGTTCCTTTGATTTGTGTGCTATTGCGCAGGAATTAGGCATGAAAAATTGAAGAGTAAGACACAAGAATTATGACAAGGAAACCAAGGCAGCATGCAAACATCAGCAAGTTTGCACGCCTGCCAGAAAAACTTCAACAAGTTCGCACATCGAAAGCCAGGAAAACCAATGTATTCTTCATCCAGAAAGAAAAGGGACCTAAGCTCGCTGTGTGAAAGAGGCAGCAAACAACTCGCTGGAGCGAAGAGGAAGCGAAGGTCTAGCGAACACCCCTAGACTTGAGGCAATAAGTATTTGGACAAGAATTCATTGTGCGAAGTTTACAGCAAAGTCTTCGCACTGTGAAGGATTCTTCGCACAACGAACATGTGGAAATCTATCAGGGGAGTATTCACTGTATAAAGGCACTTCATGTGCCAATTTGATTGTTCGCAGTGAGAACATGACAGCTCAGTAGGCTTTCTATAAGTAGTATGTGCCACTTTTTGTAAAAATATCTTTTTTCTTGTACTTTCTTTTGAGAGGATTTTCAGAGCTAAAACCCTAGTTTCTCCATTTCTCATCATCTCTTAGCCATCTTTCACAAAAAGAAGGTGGATTCCCATTCAATCTCGATTATTCGACTCAGATGTTGATCAACCTTCTTCCAAAACTTGTTGCTCAAGCTATCATGGAAATGGGTGGCTAAAACCCCTCTTTTGTCAAGGTTAGAGGTAGCTAGTTCAGATTTTATGTATTCTTCTTGATCTTTTGTATGTGAACAAAGCTTTGATCAATATAGATGAAGTTATTTGCTATCTTTTGTTATATTTATGGTTTGGATTACTTTAGACATGAACTTTTCAAGTCTTGACCTAATTTCTTCATCTATCAACTATACAAACTCTAGACATAGGTTTGAAAGTTGTTATTTGCTTTGTATTGATCTTTATGATTATTGTTTCGAGTGTTATTTAGAGTGATCATTTAACGGTCGAAACAATAACATTCACGAAGTCGCTTTAGAAATGAACGTTTTTGCGAGGATACGCGGTTATGTTGGTTGAAACTACGTTCACATATTTGATCAGTTGGATACGTTTAGGAAGGATTAGCGAACCCTAATCTTGGTATGCTTTTTATCAAACTAAGAACAAATTTTATTCTGCTTTATTTCTTGCAAGCTCTTGTTACAAATAGAAACCATTTAAAAAAACCCCTTCTTAAATCATTAAACCATTGAACGAAAAGTATCACATATTCTCATCAATCCCTGTGGATACAATAAAACACTACCGAAAAATACTTCTAACACCCCTCAATAGCGGCGAAGCTATCCATCTGATGCACCTAATTCTGGATAGAGAATTTGAACTTATCTTACTCGGCGATGACCCTAAGCGGGGAGTGAAGATTGGGACTGGTCTCCCCGATCTGGAGAGGAAACAACTAAGAGAATACCTCTGGGAAAATGCAGACATATTCGCATGGAGTGCTGCAGAGATTCCCGGACTAGACCCTGACATGGCCTGTCACCACCTCACTATCGACCCCACAGTTAGGCCACTAGCTCAACATAGACGACAACAGTCTCTAGAGAAGAAGGAGGTTGTCGAACAGGCTGTAAAAGACCTCCTAGAGGCAAACTTTATCTTGGAAGCCAAGTATGTAACAGTCCAATTTTAATTAAGTAATTATTTTAATTAATTAAATGAATTATGGGGTTTATTTAATTAATTGAGTGATTATTTATTAAATTGGTAGATGTTTGAGAGGAAAATAAATTGGAAGGAAATTGGATAGAAAGTGATATAAAGGAAATTTGGAAAAGAAAGAGAAAGTTAGAAACATAAGAAGGAGAAAGAAGAGAAAGAAAGTGGAAGAGGAGAAAAAGGGAAGAAAAGAGCAAAGTTTGGATTTTCATCAAGAACAACTCTCAAGCATCGATTTGAGCAAGGTAAGGGTGTGAAATATCATTATCTTATCAATGTATGTGATTATGTATGGATTGTTTGAGTTTGTTTGGGTGTTTTTCTCCATTTTCCATTCTAGGGCATAAATGGTTTAATCGGTAGAATCGAGTTTTGAACGGTTAGAATTCAAAATAAATTGCGTGGTTTAGTCGGGTAATGTTTAGCCGAGATTATTGGATTTCGTTTGATTGAATTTGGTTGAGTTTGTGAGTTTTGACATTTTTGGATAATTGAGGGTTTGAGATTTGAGTGGAAATCGGACGTCGTAGAAATCGTGTTTAATGGTTCTAATTCACTGCTATATGTTAGGTGAGTATGAGTACGTGTTTGTTTCGAAAAAAAGAATTGAATCGGTCGGATTTTCGGGCGAAAATGCAAAATCCCGTAGCCGTGTTTAGGCAAAATTCTGGTTTTTCGGAAAACTTCGAAAATTCACAACTCTTGAACCGTAAGTCGGTTTTGATCCCCGTTCAAAGCGTTGATAAGTTAACAAGATTATCTTTCTAGAAAAAATGGCTTTGAGGCCTGTACCTGGTTCAATTATAGCATAAAATTGAAAACATATTGTTGTGTTGATTTTTACCGTCGCGAATGTGTGTGATTGATGTGTTATTGTGCAGAATACTTTTGTTTGTGATATGATATGTTGTGGGTAGCCGTATGGCGTGAATCCTAGATGGTGGAATCGATTATGAAATATAGTCTTTTGACAAATATATGCATATTGTTTGTATGTGAAGAATGCATGAGAACATATTGTGAATATGTGTGCATTACTTGATAAATGTGGTAATGATATTGAAGTGTAAATGCATATTGATTGTATGCGATATTGTGAATGCATGAGAACATATTGTGAATATGTGTGCATTTTTGAAAAGGTAATGAGGTTGAATTATGAATGCATATTTGTTGTATCTGATTATTGTGAATTAATGCATGAGAGCATATTGTAAGATATGCGTGCATTGTTTGATAAACATGATGATGTAAAGTATGAATACGTGATTTTATGATATGTTGTGTGTGCAATCTTGTTTTAATTCTTAAAGGGAGGAATTATTTGAATGCATGAGATTAAGACGTGAGATCGGTCTTAAGTGCATTTGTGGTTGATTGCATATGCATCATTTAGTCAAGAGGCAATGTTTGCTAGTTTCGTGGAGACTAGTGGCTTGTCCCAAACCTAGAAGGGTGGGTTTGAAAGCTTAGGGAACGAGCTTTGTTGTTATCGGTCTAGAAGGGTGGACCCGGTTTAAATGTAAAAACCGAAAAATGATAACAAGTGTTGGTACCACATGGCATTGAGTTGCATTGAGTTGTGTTGAGTCACATAACATTGATGTCATTGTTATATGAATTATGCTTGTATGTGAATTGGTGATTTGGTGAATTGTGAATAATGGATTGGTGTGTTGGTGAAAGATGTTTTGTGATTATTCATATGTGTTTATACATGTCGTGAAATGTATAATGAGTTATGAATGATTTGTGGTGAGAATTGTGAAATATTTGTATCTTTATTTTCGTATATGTATATATATTTATATGCATTGATTATTATGATAATATTTCTCACCCTTCTGCTGTTTTATAATGCTCTATGAGGCATTGCAGATTAGGTTGCTGGAGGTTCTTTTTGTGAAGTTTTTATCTTCATTCTTTTGTCGGGTCGCTCTGATATGTAGCACCTGGTAGATAGGTTGTATAGCATTCTTTTGAGATACATTGTATATGTATCTGTTGGCAAATGTGTTTTGTAAAACCATGATGATGTGATGAACAAACTGATTTGATATGTATATTTATGATATTATGTTTTCAAATGGTTTAATGTTTTAATCTTCCGCTGATATTTCAAAAATTGAAATGTGGGTGTAAGGACCAAGTCCTCTATTTCAAAACTACCCCACTGTTACATGTCATTTTGAGCAGGTGTTGTATGATTTATTTTCATGTATGTGTGACATGCTCCTTTTATACCATATTTTAAATTTACTCTGACGAAATTTCAATAAGTGATTAAGTGATTTATTTGTTTATTTGGGGGTATAGAAAGGGGGTGTTACAAAGTACACCACTTGGATATCCAATGTTGTACTCGTTAAAAAGAATAATGGAAAATGGCGAATGTGTATTTATTATACCGATCTTAATAGGGCTTTCCCTAAAGACGCATACCCCCTCCCCAACATAGATAAACTAGTTGATAATTCTGCCGGTTTTAAATTGTTATCTTTCATGGACACCTATTCGGGCTACAACCAAATTCCCATGGCGAAAAGCGATTAAAAGTACACGACCTTCATGATCGAATCGGGCACCTATTAATACACCATAATGCCCTTCGGCTTGAAAAATGCTGGCGCTACCTACCAAAGGATGATGAACAAAGTCTTTTGAGGAGAAATCAGAGACATGCTCGAAGTATACATGGACGACATGATCGTGAAGTCCCACGAGGAATCCGATCACACGGCTCACTTGAGGAAGATCTTCGAGAAGGACAGGAAGTACAAGATGCGCTTTAATCTGAAGAAGTGCACGGTCGGGGTACGAGTGGGCAAGTTCCTCGGTTTCTATCTAACCAAACAAGGAATTAAAGCTAACCCCGACAAGTATAGAGCCATCTCCGAGTCCCCATGCCAAACTCAAAAAAGTCCATCCAATCCCTCAACGGGATGCTCACATCGCTTTCCCGATTCACGGTCAAGTCTGCTCAACACGCCCTATCTTTTTCAAACTCCTCCGCAAGGAAGCCGCATTCGAATGGACGAGGAAATGCAACAAAGCTCTCCTCCACTTGAAGCAAGCCCTGTCAAAACCACTAGTCATCTCCCGACTAGAAAATGGGGAAACTCTTTATCTCTACCTCGCTGTCGCAGCTGAAACTGTGAGCGCCGCTCTCATCCATGAAACTCCTGACAAGCAAAAACCCATCTATTTCACTAGTAAAGCATTGCAAGGGCCAAAGCTAAGGTACCAACAGATAGAAAAAGTGGCCCTCGCCCTTATCAATGTTGCGAGAAGACTGAGGCACTATTTTCTGGCCCATACAATTGTGGTGCACACGGACCAGCCCGTAAAGTAGTTACTGGGTCATCCAGCTATGGCCGGCAGAATGCTCAAATGGTCGCTGGAAGGTTATATATCTATTCATCAGAACAAAAGGTTAAAAATCAGAATCGCAACCGCAACATTATTTTTCAGGAAAAATTGGGCAAGTTTTAGCCTGGTTAATCGATTAGTCATTGCAAAATTTGCAGAATCTGTTGCATTTTTAGGACACAAACTTTCAATTCTCATTTTCGGGGTCTACATTGTTCTAGCATTGTGTGGAACATTCTAGATAGCTCTAGACACTTCAAGACATTTCTAAACACTTCAAGGCATTTTCTCCAATACATTAATTTGTATTGAGACCACCATGTTGCTTAATTCCTAAACATGTGAGCCCTTAGATTCAAGTTTGCATTGGGATGGTTACCAAGTCAACTACCTAACTAACTGAGTTAACCTCCAACTCAGTGAGTTGAGGCTAACTAACTCCAAGGTTAGTTCCAGGGATACATCCATATCTCACTCCGAACCTAGCAACTCCGAAGCAAAACTCTATATAAGCAAATCATCATCTTTTCACAAAAGATCAATCATTTTCATCCTCAATCATTCTCCCAAATTTTCACACTTGATCACTCTCAATTCTCTCACATTCTCTCTGAGGTTAGTCATCATCATCTTGCTAATTATTATTGCTTTCTTAGAGTTTTATTACATTTTGATTCATCTCAAATGATTACTTCAAGCTTATTTTGTGTAATTTCAATTTTGGAGTTTTCATCGAAATTTGCTCGGTTCGATTGCAAAATTTATTTTCTCTGGACTTCTTTGAATAGTTTCATTATAATCTATTTGCAACAACTTTTAAGGAAAATCTCATCCTTTTAGGTTGGTTAATTCTCACCCTTTTCACTGTTTTGATCGTTACTGTATCGTTTACGATGTAGTTTCGACGTTTTTCTCGTTTGCGAATTGATTATGCCATGATTTGATCTTCATTCTTGATGTGCTAATTGATTCCATAAATGATTATTCGTTGTTTTTGGACTTGATTTTCATGCATGATTGTTTGCCCTAACATGTGAAGGATTGCACAAATCAAAATTGGACAAAAGTGCTTTTGAAAACTCAATTTTCAAGCTCTATTCTAGTGTTAATCAATTAACACTTTTGAACTAGCAAAGTGTTAATCGATTAACCATGTATTTTTCAGCAAAAATTTCCTATTTTAAAAGGGTTAATCGATTAACACTTTTTCATAGGAAAAATGTTAATCGATTAACACTGGTCCAGAAGGCCATTTTTGTGCATTTTTCATGTATGTTTGGCATTTCTTCCTCTTTCAACTCCCATGGATTGATATGTTTGATTTTTATGGATGTTTTAACTTCTGATTGAAGCATTCTTGTGCATTTTCCAATGCCTAATTTTATCGATTTCACATTTGTTTGTATTTTTGGCGTTATATGTTCGTGTTCATTTTTGCCTAATCTTTGATCACATGATTACCTGGGTTGTGATGCATGCAAATTGACTTTGATACTGTTTTACACTTCCATTCATGTTTGCATTAAGATTCGTTCCTCTTTGGAATGAACTTAATCTTGTATAATCAATGATTTCCCTTTTTCCTTTAATAATTTTTCATTCCTTTGGAACATTCTTAGCATATCTTTGCCCTTTGATTAATTAACCGAAACTTCCTTTCAATTAGTCTATCTTCCATTTTTCTCCTTCTTTGGATCTTCTTGAGCTTTGGCCTCTCTTTTTCCCTCGCGGAGTTGAACATTCACAACTCTTTGGAGCTCTGTACAAATTTTGCGATGTTGTGTTGTCCGTTTTGTTTCTTGCACCGCACTTTGGTGTTAGAGAAGGAATGAGAGTGGAGAATTCCTACACACATTCTGACTATTTTGGGTAGGGGACGAATGACCTTGTTCCTGGAATAGTCGCCTATATCTCCTTACTGTGGTTTCCTTATTCCTCCAGTCGAGTCGATCCTTGATCAGTTGCACCCTTACCTTCTCTTTGGAAGTAGTCTTCTTCTTTTGTTTCTCTTTTCTCTTTGGGTCAATCCATCCTTGGTTTCCCTTGAGATTTGTTATTCAATTCCTCTTTCTTGGTTGATCAACCATCCTTCATTTAAGACCAATTATATTCTTCATAGCAAAGTCAATCTTTTTTTTCCGGTTAGACAGTCTTCCTGTTAAACCCTAGTCCCCACTGGAGTTTGCAACCTTCTCTTGGTTATCTTTCCTTCTTTCTTGATTTACCATTGTCTATTAGTTAAATATTGGTCTCCTTTTCCTCAGTTAATAGTCTGTCTGATAATACTGAGCTTTCTCTAGGGTTAATCGCCTTCCTCCAGCTAATCACTCAATCTTTGGTTGATCACAGTCTGTCCGTTAAAACCAACTTTTCTTTGGGTTAATTACCTTCTCTTGGTTAATTACTCACACTTTTCGTTCAATCATAGTCTATCTATTAGATATCGAATCCCCACAGTTAGCAACCTTTCTTTGGTTCAAATACTGCCAGCTTTGGGTTAGTAACTTTTGATCAGTTCGAATACCCTTTCCTTCGATGGAGTACTGTTTATTCAGTTAGTGTACCGTTCTTTGAGTCACAACCTTGGCTTGGTTCTACACCTGTTTCTTTTGGTTGATCATCATCCTCCGGTTAAAACCAACTCTTTTCCTTTCCTCGGTTAACCACTATTTATTAGTTAATATACCACAATCTCCTCGGAGTTAACACCTTTATTTGGTTCATTACTCTCTTTCTCATGGTTCCTCGCAGTCCATCTGTCGACACCAACCTTTTGCTTTTCTCATAGAGTCTTTCTCTTGTATTTCTTCGATTAATCACTGCCTGTTAGTTAGTGTACCAAGTTCTTTGTATATCTTGCCTTTTATCTCGATTTTTGTCTTTGTTCTCCGGCCATGTCGCCATCCTTTTGTTCTCTCCTCGATGGAGTCATCTCTTTTCTTCAGTGTTCCCCAGTGGAGCTATCACTTCTCCTTTGAGTTCCTCAGTAGAGTTATCTTTTTTCTTTCTTGGTTTTGACATCATTCCTCTTGCATCCCTCAGTTAGGTCTCACTTTCCTCTTTTTATTCTTGGCTTTGACGCCGTCCCTTTTACCTTCTTTTTTCCTTGGTTCCCCGAACTACGTAGGCTCTGATTTCCTCATTACACTATGAAGGTACGTAGGCACAAGATTGTGAAATCTTGGCGAGCCACCTTCCTCCGTCTTCTTCCATTCTTCTGTTTCTCTGGTTCACCCAGATCCTCTCCTTTTTTCCTGGTTCCTTGAACTACAGAACTCTGATTTCCTTTTAGGGTATGTAGATGCGAGGGCCCTAATCCTCTGCGAGCATGTTCTTTTCCTTTATTCTTCTTTTTCTTTCTCTCTTTTCCTTTCTTTTTTAGTTAGAAGCCTTTAGATAGATAACCCATCCAAGCCTAAAAGTAAGTGAAATGGTTCTCGTCGGGTACGACGGATGCTTAAGGTACCAGTATCTTCCTTTCGCATAGCCGACCCCCTTTCCCGTTTCTCTTCCCTTGGGTTTTATCGATATTTTCCCTGTCCTTTGGGACTAAATAAATTTCGGTGGCGACTCTATTATATCTTTGAGTGTGCGATTCACTCAGGTATAATCCCGCTAGCTTCAGTTGGCGACTCTGTTGGGGAGTCCTTGCGCTTGCAAGTTGGGGTCTCGCCTAGCTTTGCTTGCTTTTTGCTTGGGTGTTTATCTTTATGCTTCACTTGCTTTATCTTTATGTTATTCACTACATTTTTTATTACTTTAAATATCCATATGCTGTATATTCTAGATATCTGTTATATTTTGCTATTGTTGGAATGGGTAGATATTATTGGAGAGATAAGTTCTAACACCGGGCTTGAGCATACACATAGGATAGAATGTGGATAGTCATGAAGCCTGCATTTTACGCGTTGGGTTGTCACGAGAGCCACATCCTAGATCGTGATTCACTTGAGAATACTTCTGACCTCCGAGAATTCGCTACGACAAGGGGTTTTCACTTGAGTCCTATGGTTTAGGAGACCTTTCTAGGGACCACCTTGTTGTGTCTAGATCGCAGCTGTTAAAGGGATATGGGTTTTTGTAGGAAACCAAGACTCTTCATACCTTGTGTTCTCTGACGCATGTCAGATTTTTGCATCGACATAGAATTATATGCAGATACTCAGCTTGTGCAGATTTGATTGTTCATATTGTGCTTGGCTACATGATTCTTGTGTTGCATGCTCATTTTCCAGGCTATTTGAGAGATATTTATTTGTTGGCATAGTCATAGGCGATGAGTACTGGTTGCAGGGGTATCTTCAGTTACAAGTTTGTGGAGCCTAAACTGAAGGCTTTGAGGGGTTTGGCATCTTGTCTAGTTGAAGATAACATGGGTGTTTTTGGAGATGATTATGGAAATCTTTTGGCCATTCTCAACACTGAAGTCAACATTACTGTTACTCATACACTTGTTAAGTTCTATGACCCGCCACTGAGGTGTTTCACATTTCAGGATTATCAGCTACCACCTACACTTGAGGAGTACTCTCATATCTTGGGGATTGAGATCAAGAGTCAGGTTTCTTTCGTTTACACCAGCAGTTGTCCGAAGTTTCCTCTTATTGCTAAAGCTCTTGGCCTTAGTAAGAAGAATGTGGAAGACAATTTCAAAACAAAAGGAAATTGTATTCTAGGGTTTGCTTCAAAGTTTCTAGTAGACAAGGCCATATCTTTTTCTGAAGTTGGAAATTGCAAGGCTTTCAACATCGTGTTTGCTTTATTGATATATGGGGTTGTCTTATTTCGGAACATGAAGGATTTCGCTGATCAGGCTGTCATCAGTATATTCTTTCCAGGAATCTGGTTCCTACACTTCTTGCTGATAACTATTATTCTATTCATTTCGAGGAATGAAAATAAGAAAGGAACTATTATATGTTATGCTCCTATGTTGTATCGATGGTTCGTGTCCCATCTTCCGCATAAGGGTTCTTTTGTGGAGAATAATGGGAATCTCAAGTGGTCTCAAAGGATCATGTCTCTAACTGCTGATGAGATCTCTTGGTATTCTCGAGCCTACGATGGTACCAAGACCATTATTTGTTATGGTAAATTATCTAATGTACCTCTCTTGGGTACAAAGGGTGGAATTAACTACAATCTGAGGCTTTTCTTCCGTCAGTTGGGATATCTGATGCTTGACAGACAAAATCCTGAGTGTTGCAGTGAGAATCAAATATCAAGCTATTAATTAACTTGAATCATAAATCTATGAAATTCACCATCAAGCTTTGATTTATCCAAAGGAAAGGGTAAAGATCGAAAAAAAGCCCTAAGTGCGCTATGTAACAACATTGCTAGAGATCTAAGGTTCGGGGGTTGGTTATACCTAGGAAAGGTGTTAGCATCCTAGGTATCTGTAGTACTCTACAGGAACCTCTTTGTAGTATTTTTGTTATGCTAAAGTTTGTTTGCTAAGAGAAAATATGCTAAGGTAAAGACCTAGGGTATGTATACTAGTTATGCTCGCCAAGACATCGCATCTCGTGCCTACGTATCCCGACTAGGAAAAGAATCAGAGCATTCGCAGTTCACCTAAATAGGGATGAGGAACTTTTGATAATGATCAAGGTTCCAGAGGGGAAGTATGTATTCATAACCATGATACTTACACATAGTTAACCAACTCTCTAAGTCTAAGTTGAAAAACTTAACTAAAAGTTGACTTTAACCAAAGTCAAAGGTGAAAATGAATATCCATAACCATGATACTCACATAGAGTTTACCAACTCTACCTAAATCTAAGTTGCAAGACCATTTGGTTCTAACCAGACCAAAAGGAGGGGTATAAATACTCATGACAAATGACACTTAAACAGGGTTGACAAATCCTAAACCTAGAACTAGGTTAAGAAGAAAGTAGCTCTAACAAGGCCAAAGATGATAAGCTAGGGAGACTAAGCTATCCTAAAATGGAGAGGACATAGAAGTCCACAGAAGTCCCTTTCCTTTGGAGATTGGGGAAGACACCTACTTGTAACAATAAGTATTAACAGAGGAGTTCAAAGCAAAAGATAACAATCAAAATGCACAAATAACAATATAAGCATACCAATGCTAAAACAAGATGAACAACTCATGATATAAATAAGTAACAAAGATCAAGCACTAAGGCATGTCAACAGTTGGTAGCAGACAAATGAAACACAAACACGCAAGAAACAAACCCTAACTTGACACACCAATTAAAATGGGAAAATAGTCAAATAAAGTCAAACTAGAGATTCAGACTCAAGTCCATACCCTCAAGAACAAATGTACAAAATATCATCAAAAAATTGGCATCAAAACCACATCAAGAACAAACTAACAAATGCATAATCCCAAAATGGTCGAGGCTCAACCAAAACTCCACTAAAATCCATCAAGTAAAACACATAAAACTCAAAAAAAAAATAATCAAACATCCTACATTCATATATTAAAGGTAGGCAAAAAAATCAGCTTAAGAAAACATGTGGAAGTCACTCAATTTCAAAACCCTAGTACGAGGGTACTTTGGTAAACACACTATACAACAAAAATTAAATAAAATGGAAAAATGATTAATAAAAACAAATAGAAATTATGAAAGATGAGTTAAGACATAAATATATTAAAAATTATTTTTTGTGGATTTTTGAATATATTTGTAATGTAAAAAAAAAATTAAAAAAAGTAAAAAGATAAAAAGAAAAGGGCGGGAGGTGCACATAGTAAGCAAAATTCATACAAAAAACCAAATGGGCCTTTCTGGGGGTGCATCTAATAAAAGTGGGTCAAAGCCCAAACCAGAGCTAAGAATGATTCCTCGGAGAGAGTTTGATGAGACTCTACCATGTACCCTAGCCTACTAGAAATGGAACCAAACCAAAATAAATCAAACGCTAAGGAGGATCAAGCATATCGTGAGGATACATGAAAGGGACACATGGGATTAGGCTCTAGAACATGATGATGGTGATTAAGAGGCCATAATGGTGACACATGTCACCATCCTGCTTCGCTAGTGGAAAAAAAATTTAAGGGGTGGAAAGAACAAAAACAACACACCTCAATCAGGAATTCATTTATCCCCGTTTCTATTCTCTCTCAGTTCCCTCTATTAGCACAATAATAAACGAAAACCTTAAAAAAACAACCAGAAGGGATGGTGGCCGGCGGCAGTCGCCGCCGTCTTCTCCGGCGAGACCAACACTTAACGCAAAACTTTCTACATGAACCCCCCTAAATTTTTGTCCTCTTTGTAAATCTAAACCCAGATTTAACAACAGACCAAACAAACATTCAAATCGAGAGTATTCCTAAATAAACCCTAGTTTAGAAATTCACAAAAAAAACTCCATAATCAACACTAGGAACAAACCAAACGAAGCGAGGTAAAGCAATTAGAGCCACAAAGACATGTGATTTGAAAAAAAAGCTTGGATTCGAAAAGAGACGAAGGATAAAATTTACCTTTTGAAGAACCAATATCCAAAACTGACTAGGTACTCTAACTTTCCTCTTTTCGCTTTAAATACTTCTTCTTGTTTCTTCTTTGACTTCCTCCTATGATTAATTTTTCAAAGTTTTTGGTTATGGTTAAGAATATGGTGTAGAACCCAGATTTTTCTTGCTCTCTCCCTCTTTTTTTTTCTATCCAACCTTTGATACCCTCTTTATCTACTAGAAGAAAAAATGGTCTTTTTGAAATCCCTTTTTTTCTGTGTTTTCCTGAACATCTCATTTATATTGAGACCTTGTTTGTCCCTTTTCTATTTTCATGATAAAATTAAAGATGCTTAATTTGAAGTCCTAAACTTTTCCTTCTTTCACCGATTCTGAAAATTAAATTTGACAAGATTTTAGGTCGGCGTGAGACAGAAGAATGGAAAACCTTTGCTACTATAAGCCTATGTTATTGTCATCATTTGTCTTTTTCCTTATTCCAGGATTAAGGTTTGTTGCTAAACCCCTGCTATCCTGACCCTACCTTTTTTGTGTGTGCTGGAAACTGGTCATTGTCCCTGTAACACCCCAAATTTAAGCGGAATATTTTAATTAATTGTTTAATTGAGAATATTCGTATTTTGGGTGGTTTTCGGTGGTTTTGTGGATTATTGAGAAAATGTGCATTTTTGGACTATTTATTTAATTAATAGTATACTATATGAGAATATTAGTATTACTATTGATTAAAATGAATATAAGTGAAATAAGGGTAAATTGGGCATTATGAAGAGTTAGTAAGGGTGTTATGGGAAAAACCCAATTGTGTGGCCCAAGTCTAAGTTTGAAAAAATAGAATTCTGAAGGTTGAGGATTCATTTTGTTAACCGTGAAAAGAATGGAGGCCAGAGCTCTGAGGAGGGATCAGTGGAGGCAAAAGTTTCGGAAGATTGCCGGAGTTGATCGTGAAAGCTTTGAATCGGCTAAGGTATAGGGAGTATCGTTGTTCATGATTTTCTATGTATTCGTTTAGATGCGTTTATGGTTGGTTTCACTACGCCAGAAATGACTTTTAACAGCGCAACAAAAGACAGCGCTTTCTAAAAAAGCGCTGCTAAAGGGTCATGAAAAAAAAACAAAAAAAAAATAGCATACCTAAGACAGCGCTTGTTAAAAAAGCGCTGCTAAAGGGGGGGGGGGTCAAAGAAAGCGCTTTAAAAAAGCGCTGCTAAAGGGGGGGGTCTACGAAAGTGCTTTTAAAAAAGCGCTGCTAAAGGGGGTCATAAGGCAGACCTATAGCAACGCTTTTAAAAGCGTTGCTAAATGCCAAAAAAAGCGCTGCTAAAGGGGGTCCTAAGGCATACCTATAGCAGCGCTTCTAAAAGCGCTGCTAAATGCCAAAAAAAGCGCTGCTAAAGGGGGTCCTAAGGCAGACCTATAGCAGCGCTTTTAAAAGCGCTGCTAAATGCCAAAAAAAGCGCTGCTATAGGTTTAAGTAGCATAAATTTAAAAAATTCCAATTTTTTCACAGAATCAGAACAGTCTTCTTCTTTCTTATTTCCACTCGCGAACGTTGCCCTATTCAGAATTAGAACAGTCACCGTCGACGCATTCCGTTCGCGCCTCCGTCCGACAGCCTTCGTCCGTCGTCTTTCCTCCGGTCATTCCGTCGTCACCTCATTCTGCCGCCGTCCGTCCATTGTTACGGTATTTGAAGTTTTTCATTTTGCATTTTTCTGGATTAATGTCTTAGTATTTCATTTTTTTGGATTATATGATGTTAGTGTTACTTCTTTTCTGAGTTTTTGACTTGTTTTTGTTGATACCGTTGATGAAAATTACTCGTTTGATATTGGCTTGAGTTTTGTATACAAGGTGTTTGTTGAAATGCCACAATGAATTTACTTATGTTAACTTTCATTATATCTAGCCGTATATAAGGTGTTTGCTGAAATGCCACACCTTATATGAGTTCTTTTTACTAATAATTTTTATAAGGGAAATACTGCACATATATTCAATGATTTTTTAGATTATGTTGCTTTAGAAACTTCACACTATTTGTGATTTAGATGAAAGCTTTAAGTTTCTGTTAATCTTGAAATTTATTTATTTTTCTTAATCCTTATTTTTCTATGAAATAGTCTAAATTCACAAATAATCCTTATTTATTTATTAAATTTTAAAACATAAATATATAGATCCGACAACTTTTTTGAAATAAAGTTTGTTTGGCGAGTTATACAACATTTAATGAATTCACGTGTCTTCATGAATGTGGATATAGTTTTAGAATGTATAGATCATTCATACAGCTTTATGTTTGTATATGTATAATGATGTTTGATGTTGCAGCATTACATTGTATCAAAATCTATATTTTGAGGGACTATATCTTTCGTCTTCTTCAATTGCAAGTGCCATGATCAATCTTATTCCCGGAGTTACATTTTTAATAGCAGCCTTTGTAGGGTAATTAATAACTAACTTAACTTATATTTGTTAGTCAATCAAAATTCAAACCAATAATAATATGTTTCTTTGAATATTTTACAGAATGGAAAAAGTAAATATTAGAAGTTTGAGAACTATAGCCAAAATTGTGGGGACTTTGATATGTATTTGTGGAGCTTTGTCTATAGTATTGTTGAAGGGTCCAAAACTATTAAATGCAACGATCATACCTTCAAAATCAATCATGGCTGGAAGTGATACTGATAAGAATTGGTTGCTAGGATGTGTTTTTCTTTTGGCAAGTAGTGTTGCCTGGTCATTTTGGCTAATTTTGCAGGTACTTAATTTCAGTACAATCAAAGTCTTAAATAACGGTCTATGCTTACACGATTTTAGTCGGCACAGGTGTTAGTGGTTGTTGCGGATGTGAATTAACCATAATTAATTCCTTATCATAAAAACCGTCAATAACAGAATCAATAACAAAATCAATATCGGTACCATCAGAGACTGTTTTTTAAAATCTTAATAATTAATACTTATGATATAACTATTATTCTATAAACATATAACATTTCACCCTTATATATTTTTCAGGTTCCAGTTTACAAAAGTCATCCTAATTATTTATCACTGTCAGCTTGGATGTGTTTCATTTCAACATTACAATCAGCCGTAGTGACAGTATTCTTGGAGCCAGACCTTAATGCATGGAAGATTAATTCTCTACTTCAATTTGGTTCCACTTTATATGCGGTAATTTTTCATGATGATACACACCAATATTTATACATCATAATCCTAGATAATTTGTAATAAATATATTTTGTAGGGAATTATGGGATCAGCGGTTATGTTTTGTCTTCAAGCATGGTGCATAACACAGAGAGGACCTCTTTTCTCTGCATTGTTTAGCCCTCTTGTGACAGTGATTGTGACTGTATTGGCTGCTTTGGTACTTCATGAGGAAATATATATTGGAAGGTAATGATAATGAAGATTAATTCTATAAATACATATTTAATTATTAATCTGATTAACAGAAACTTCAAATAATGATAAGAACTGAAAATTTCATAGAAATCTAGTACTTAATGATCTACATGGGCCTGTTCAAGTGTATTGTTACTTATCTATTATTGTTTTTGCTTGTGCTGTTGTTAAGATGAATCATGTTCTATTGAATTAAGCTTGGAAGACATTCAATTGAATAATGATACAAAGCTTGAAGAAAACCGTGTATTTGTGGCTGATAGTGAACTCCATGCAGTCTCATACAGAATTCAATAGTCAAGTAAAGATTGTTAAGTTTATTTCTTCCTAATGTGACATCTGATATTGTATCTATTTGTAAAGTTATCAGATTTGTAATTATATGTGAATTGATTGTATATGTGATTTTGTTCTGAGGATCGGACTGTGTTGTAATATATTTAAGCAGGTTTATGTGTATAATATTTCAAAGTGATGAATTATAATGTATACTTTAGTTATTGTGTATAATATTGCAAATTGATGAATACACAAAAATAAGGCCAAAATAATTGTTATATATAAGGCCAAAATAATTGTTATATATAAGGGCAAACTGTTGAACTAAAGACCTGAATTATAAGCAGGGAATGTATTTGTTATAAGCAGGTTTATTGAAAAATATATAAAAAATGTGATTATTTTTATAAAAAAAAATTCAAAATCGTGAAGAATAGACAACGCTTTTAAAAAAAGCGCTGCTAAAGGGGCAAAAAGAGGCATAAAAAAGCGCTGCTATAGGTTGGAAAATGAGGGTCTAAGAAAGCGATTTAAAAAAGCGCTGCTAAAGGGGGGGGGGGTCTAAGACAGCGCTTTAAAAAAGCGCTGCTAAAGGGGGGGGGGTCTAAGAAAGCACTTTTAAAAAGCGCTGCTAAAGGGGGGAGATGAAGGGGGATTAGGCAGCGGTTATGAAAGCGCTGCTATAGGGTGAAAAAAGCGCTGCTAAAGGCCAAAAAAAAAAGCGCTGCTAAAGGAAAAAAAAAGCGATGTCTTTACCTTTAGCAGCGCCACTTTAGGCAGCGCTTTTAAGCGCTGCTAAAGGTCTTTTTTGGCATAGTGTGTGATTTAAGGTATTTTGGGTTGGTTATGGGAAAATAGGGAATTTGATGATAAGGCTTTGAGGTTAGGGGTAATGGTATGTAACACTGAATATTGATATGAGAAGGGAAGCCTTAGGCCTTCGTGGCCAAAACCTTGGATTGTGATATGTTTGACCCTGTAGGAATAGGAATATTCAATGTGAGTAACTCTGATACACTCAGGGCAATTGCAGGAAAATAGTGTTTTAGGTAGTGCAAATGTTGCCAAATTGACCTAATAAACCATAGATTTTGTGCCTTTATCACCGTAAGATCTTAGAGATGATTTAGGGATGTTTTGGAGGCATTGGGGAAGTGAATCGTGTGGACTTTTGGGTTGATTTAGGTTTCGGAGCGTAATAGCGTTTTGCTATCCGTCACGACTGTTCATGTTTTCGGTCGAAATCGTTTTGGACGTAACTTTTGATCCGTAAGTCCGTTTTGACCCCCGTTCGAAGCGTTGGAAAGCTAATGAACAGAGATATAACATAGTATAGATAAGGGAATTGGTTTCCCAATATTTTTATATCTAATTATGTTTGAGAAGTCAATTGTGTATATGTCCTATTAATGAATCATGTTTTGATTCAGTGATGTCTTGACGTTTTGATGCTGCGATTTTCCTGATGAATTACCATGAGGGTAACTGTGATAATATGATGAATTAACATGAGTAGGACTATGAATTTTATGTGATTAATAGGCAATAGTATGAGAATTACCGTGAGTATAATATGATGAATTAATATGAGTATGACAGTGAGGTTGCGTGAGTAATAAGTGCTAGTATGAGAATTACCGCGAGTGTAATTATGATGAATTAATATGAGGCAATGTGAGATGATATTAGGGATTAATATGTAAATACTATGTGATGATATGACAAATTAACATGAGTAGAACTGTGAAGTTTATGTGATTGATAGGCGATAATGTGAGGATTACCGTGAGTATAATTTGATAAATTAATATGAGATGATATGGGGGTAGTATTATGAATTGATATGGGATAATATGACTATGAGTTAATATGTGATTTATACGTGATTATATGATGTCATGATGTGTGAGGTTAATTACTATGATGAACTATGATGATATGTTGTATGATGAGTAATATGATGAATTATGATGATATGCTGTATGATGATTAATGTGATGAGATATGATGATATGTTGTATAATGATGATTACTGTGATGAGATAAGATAGCATGATGTATGATGATGATTGTTACGATGAGCTATGATGACATGATTTATGATGATGAATATGACGATGAGATATGACGTGTAATGATGATGAATATGACGATGAGATATGACGTGTAATGATGATGAATATGATGAATGATGATGCACCATATGCTGTTATTATGAGGACTATTGTGAAGTGTGCATCATGCATTCATGTGCATCTGGACTTCGGTTCAGGACCTCGATTACTTTGGTTTCAATCCCACTGTGTGGATGTGAAGTATTTTGATGTGCTCTGATCCTATTAATGGGGATCTATGGAGGGTATATGGCCCAGTGTCCATCGTGCTGTGATGATTGGTACCACATGCATTGAGTCTATGTTGCATTTGCATTTATGAGCCTTTGTGTATAAATTATGACGTTGTGGCCTTTGAGGCATATTTGAAGGATATCAATGTGTTGAATATAACTATGAGTAATATGTCGTTTATGCACTAATTGTTATACATTGATTATTATGAATTGTCTTACTCACCCTTCCTGTTTGAATGTTACCTCCACGTGGGTAACGTGCAGATGAGCAAGTTTAGCCGTGGATGCCGTCGGGGAGTATTTTGAAGTTTTAGAGTCGTTAGCCTTTATGGTTAATTTAGAGGGTCTTGCTCTGATATGTAACATCGGGTTGGGTTCTTTGAGTTGATTTTATATCATTGGGTTATTTTACTGATGTTCCCTTTTGAGGAAAACATTGAGTTATGTTTTGAGTTCCGCTGTTTATGATGTTTTGATGTATTTTGAGAAAACCCATATGTTACGGAGCATTGACTTATTTTGAGACATTGAGAAATGTATGCCCTTTTGTGGCTTTTTATGAAAGTTAATATTTTACTCTGAAATCTGTGTTATTTTTCCGTAATATCTATGGGGTAGAATAAGGGTGTTATAGTCCCATGTTGTCTTGTATTAAAAATATTTTGAGCACAGAATGTGAAACATTTTGGATTGGATTGTTTCGTTGACACATAAAATGCTACACCCATGATGGTTTGAACATGTTTCCTAGTTGAATTTACTTGAATGGTGAACTTGACACATTTTTGGATTTGTGGTTTATGCTTTATGTCTGTAATATGTTTTGAAATAGGTTTGAGTGATGGTCTTTGGTTAGGACTTATGGATGGAATTATTTACATCTGAAGTTAAATTTTGGGTCATGAACTTTATGTGGTAACTCATTCATTTGCGTTTGAAACAACCCTTTAACCACTTCTTTATTTTTTCTTTCATGTGATCATGGTGGTGACAAGGAAACCTTGAAGATTTTAGCAGCAGGCTCAGAAGTTTCTCTTGGTAAAGAAATGAACAACATTACAGCTGGGAGTGGAAGTTGTTAAAACCTTATTCTCCTTCTCTCTTTTTGAATTAACTTTTAGACTTTTCTTGAACTTTAAGCCAATGTATTTTGATACCCTTTATAATCTAGAACTATGTAACTCGTGTGGTGATCCTTGTATGAGACAAATATCTTGGCAATCTATGATCCAATTCCTTATGTGTCACACTTGTAACAACTTGTACTCTTGGAATTGTAACATCATGAATCTTGGATTTGTAACAACATGAATCTTCTTTATGGTAACTTATGTGTAACTTATACCATCTCTTTTGTATTTCTTTAATGGCGAATAACTTTGTAAATGTCTCAACATCAATTTAGCTCCACAAAATCATGTAGGAATATCTTTCATCACCAATGAAACAATTTCAAGTTTGGTCCTCATGCGCCAACATACCTTCTCTTGAGATTGTACTTGGCATAATTTGGAAAGTGGTTCGAAATCATGTCGTCCAACTTGAGATTTTGAAACAAGATCTCTTCTTGAACTCTACTTTAAGGTCAACACATTCCTGTCGCTACTGCGAAAATCGAGGCCGGCAAAACAGAAGAGTCGCCACCTTTCGTTATTTATCCCTCAGAGCGGGAAAGGAAACGATCGGAAAAACCTGACGAAAAGGTATAAGACAAGGTCATCACAACCATTGTCTGGATTCGGGAGTCGGTTACGCTGGGGGAAGGTATTAGCACCCCTCACGTCCATCGTACTCGATGGGATCCACGCTTGCTGGTTTGTCTATGGGTGGAAAACAATCTTTCTACGGCTTCTAAAGCTAAACGGAAAGAACTGACTCGATAGAGCATCGCGCTTCATGCCTACGTATTCCCTCGTGCAATGGGAAAGTCAGAGTCAACGTAGTTCGGGAAACTACGGGGGAAGGTTAATCGCCAAGATATCGCATCTTGTGGCTACGTACTTTCACACGGCGCGAAAGATCAGAGCAAACGTAGTTTGGGCTAACTGCGGCTAGACAGGGTGTTCTCGATCACACAGGGGTGAGAGAAAAGATTGACGATACTAGCGTATGCATTCTAGCAGTTTAGGTGCATGTTGCTCGCTCGACGGAGACTTAGGCGTTACCTGTTTGCGGTAGAACGGACTTAGTATGTCGGGTTTTAAGGTATGGGAACCTACAGGAACTAGAAGCACGGTCTGGTCTCAATTGCGCTAGGGCAAGAGAAAGGGAAGATTAGTCGTTAGCGGGAAAGTCTCGATCGCACGGCAGCGAGAGAACAGAGAAGTTAGTTGTTAGTGTGCTCGCTAAGATATCGCATCCTATGCCTACATATTCTCGTCTGGTACGAGAAATCAGAGCAGCTGTAGTTCAGCCAACTACAGCAAACGGGGAAAAGGGAAAAAGGGAGCTCGCTAGGATCATCGCAATCCTATGCCTACGTACTCTCGTCTGGCACGAGAGATCAGAGCAAACGTAGTTCGACGCTACAAGAAAGCAAGTCTCGATTGCGCAGGGGCAAGAGAAGGGGTCTCAATCGCCTGAATGGGAGAGAAAAGGGTTTCGATCGCGCGGGGGAGAGAACAAAGAGGAAGCAGGCCTACGCCTAAACGGGAAAGAACTCGGGACACACACGTAAGAACCTAAGGCGTAGGAACGAATGCGTCGCATGTCACCCAAAGGGTACCATACTAGACACCCTAGACGATTGAGAGGAAACCCCTCAACTGTCATTTCCTACGTATCTAACGTTATGGCTCACAACACTCGACGGTTGCACGAAGACTTGAATAAGAAAGATGATGTTAAACGAAGCGGCTCCATTGGCTCCTGACATGCGCGCAAGCTCCATTCCAATCTTCTCCTCTCTGGATCCTTGATGATGACGCTCGAATAAGGACCAATGTAACGCTTAGACCGTCATGGTTCGACTTATACGAGAAATCGAACTCTAAGACGTAGCGTATTGATATCCGTGTCAAAGACAAGATAGAGAAATGATATCAAAAATCATTCTCCAATTGAATCATGTCACACGGCCAGCCAAAAAATAAAATCGAAGATAAAATCGGATAGAAAAGAAATTAGGAGAGAAAATAGGAGAGAAATCCAATCACAAATGAAAATAAAATTCTACTCCTAAAATACGGCAATTAATTTCTAATAGAAAAAATTCCTAAAGAAAAATTAAAAGGAAATTGTATATGAAAAATAGAATAAAAACTCTATAATATCCTAAAAAGAAAATAGAAATGAAAATTCTATATTAAAATCTATATATCCTATAATTCTATAATTTCCTAAAAAAAGAAAAAAAGAATATAAATACTACAATTATTACAATCAATCATCCAATACAAAAGGAATTAAAAAAAAATGTAAGGGGAGGGGGGTACAGCCTGAAAACTGGGGTGTAAGGCAGCAAAAACAAAACTGAGCCCAACCCACAATACAATCAGAAAAAAAAGGGGGAAACAGGGGGGTGCGTTGGGAAAACTAGAGGGTGTACGCGGAAAAATGTTTGTTGTTGTTGGGCCCATCCCATTCGTAACAAAAATAGTAAGGAAAGGGGGTGTGCAAGAGAGATGAGAAGATGGTTCAGCAAACAATCATTGAAACAATTAGGCCCAAGGCCCAACGTCTCAAGTCCGCGATGCCTCTCCCCTCCTTCGTCCAAACTCCCTTCTGAAACCCTTGTCCCTTCCCTCACACTCTAACCTCGCCGCCGGCAACTCCAAACTCAACCTCTCAATCTCCGTTCATTCCCCAACCTCCGTCCAATCTCACCGTCCTCTTCCCTCTCACCTTCTCCAATCAAACTTTAATCTCACTCTCGGCTCAACCTCTTCAAACACCATCATCGAATCAGACCACAAACCAAAAAGCAAGAACAAAGTCAAAAGATCTTTCCACTGTAGTTGAATGCAAGGACCTTGACGAGTTGAAGATGAGTTGTTGAAGAACATGGTGGATCTGGTAAAACGCGACGAGGCTAGTGGTGTTGATCTCCACGAGAACGAAGATCAAGATGAAGCTTCGTGTTGTTCGTTGGAAGTTTCTGTAAAGATCTGTTGAACAAAGGTTTAATGTTGGAGTTCCTGATGAAGAATCTGGGAAGAATGGATGAACACGGTGATGGCTGAATAGTGTTGATGAATCTTGCAGATTATTGAAGTTTTGAGGGAGATCTTGATGTAGATCCTGATGTAGATCGTTGGACATTTTCTAGAGAACGATGAAGATCTTTGTTGAGGAACTGATGATGAGATGAAGTTTCTGGAAAACTTTAGGAAGATGATGGACATGCTTGATGGCGCTTCTGATGAACATTGATGAATGTTCATGATAATTGATGAAGGCTCAAAGAACTTATGAGTTTTTCTGGCAAATCTGGTGAATCTATGATGAAGATTCTGGCGAAGTTGAATGAAGTTTCGTTGTTTTTGGAAGAAGTATGAGGATCTGAAGGTTTGATGGATGAAGATGAACAGAGGAAGATGAAGGACTTTCCGGTGAAGAAAATGCAATTTCCGGCGACAGTTGCGAACTCCGGTGATGGTTACGGTGGTCCAGGCGGCGGCTGCATGGCCGGCGGGAGAGGGACGAGCGGTGGACAGGGATGAGACACGTGTGGCCGGCTGGTGGAGGTGGGAAAGTGAGGTTAAGACGCGTGGCCATGTGGTAGTGAGGGAGAGACGCGTGGGGATGTGAGGTGGCTGAATGAGGTGGTGGCAAGAGTGTGTGTTGGCTCTTTTATATGCTGCCAAGTGGCAGACTTTGGACTGGTGGGCCTCCAAAAATGCCATCTGGCCCACAAAATTAACTACTCTGATTAATACAACTAAGACTCAATTAATACTACAATTAAGATGCTAATGATTAATGACTATTAATGAAAACGAAAATTGAGACTCAATTAATACTAAAACAAAATGATTAAAATGGAGACTAAACTAATTAAAGCCAATTTACATGATTAAAATCCAAATTAATATCTAATTAAAATCTATTGAACTCTAAGCCAAATTAAATCTAACAAGAGATTACTCTATTAATTTCTAAACCTATTAAAAATAGGAAAAAATATTAAACCTATTTAAATCTATTTAAAATATTCTAGAAAAGAAATATCCTATTAAAACTATTAAGAAAATCTATTTAATATCTATTTAAGATTTAAAAAAGAAATAGAAACCATTTAAAATCAATTTCAAATCTAGAAACACAATTAAAATCTCTTTAAAAATCTATTTAAAATTCTAGAAATTAAGGAAAAAAACTAAAGATGCAATAAAGTCAATTAAATCAATTAGAAAACAGATGCGCGAATACAGCGAGATAAACGGTAAAAACCGGACACCGAAATGTCCTCAAAAATAACAGCGAGAGCTGAAAACACCGGGACGGGCACAAATTCTCAAAATAAATCCTCGCATTCGAACTGGTTCGAAATGCATGCAACGCCAGAAGAGGCTGTAATCCCGATAAAATCAATCTGACTGCAAAAATGCAATGTATGCGGTATGTGAATGCAGAATGCAAAATGAGTCGAAACATAAGCCAAATACAATAATTGGTTGGTCAAATTTTGGGGTGCAACAGCTGCCCCTATTCAAGCGGCTTGGACCTGAAGGGTTGAGAAGCGAACGACTTTCAAACATTCAAAGGTAGAAGACGGTTGAATACAAAAGAAACCCAGAATTTGCCAACCTGCAGAAATAAACTGCACAAACTGCTTGGGGAACGAATATCCAGAACACCGAATCCAATTGTCACGGCAACAAACTGATCAATCCTCTGACAAAGAACCTGACTTTATCACCAGTTACCTGCGTGACGCCACAGATAACAAACCCGAAGGTTGGATCAACATGCACTTGATCCTCTCATGTCGTCGAATGATAGATAGGAAGAGAAATACTCACATCGTCTAAAGATAGACGGAAGAGAAAACCAATCAAAATCTCGCATCGTCTAATGATAGACGAGAGGAACATGTCTGAATCTCGCATCGTCTAATGATAGACGAGAGGAAAACCTTGTTCAAATCTCGCATCGTCTAATGATAGACGAGAGGAACATACAATCCAAATCTCGCATCGTCTAATGATAGTCGAGAGGAAAATCATGTTCAAATCTCGCATCGTCTAATGATAGACGAGAGGAAAATCATACCCAAACCTTGCATCGTCTAATGATAGATGAGAGGAAAATCATACCCAAACCTCGCATCGTCTAATGATAGACGAGAGGAAAACCTTGTCCGAAGAACCACATCGCCAGTGAGAACTAGCGGAAATAAAACCATATAAACTGCAACACCACCCATCAAATTTCAGAATCCTTTAGTCCATAGGAGTTAATGGAAATAAAAATATCCTCAAAGGGGCCACATCATCAATAAGGATTGACAGGAAGAAACCACCTTTAGATAGCCATGTCGTCAATAAGAATCAACAACCAGGAAAACTGAACATTCTTCAAAGAGCTTCGACGTCAATAAGAATCAACAGTCAGGAAAACACCTCTTGAAATGTCATCTCATCCAATAAGCAGAAATAAAACCAATATCTGAAAGATCGCCTTGAAACCTCTCAACGTCTAAAGATAGACGCAGAAAACCATACTCGAACTCACGACGTCTAAAGATAGACGGAGAAAATTCCTTGCTCAAACTCATGATGTCTAAAGATAGACGGAGAAAACCATGCTGAAACTCACGACGTCTAATGATAGACGGAGAAAAACTATGCTCAAACTCACAACGTCTAATGCTAGACGGAGAAAATCATACTCGAACTCATGACGTCTAAAGATAGACGGAGAAAATTCCTGCTGGGGAAATACATCGTCAACATGAACTGACGGGAAGAAAACCTGCTCGGAGGTACACGTCGTCAATAGGAATTGACGGAAAGAACAGTCTGTCGTCATCAGATGATTGGTGGGCAAAGCATAACCGTCGTCTGATCTAAAAATCAAATAAACCACAGAGCTATCTGAACAAAGCCGCTGGATAAATGCCCCTGAGCTGATTGCAGAGTGATTCTTGTTGCCATGGAAGGCTGATAGAAAAACTGGCTTATGCTTCGTATGCATATGCGTATGTTTGAATTTTTCTATGGCGTAATGCTCCATATAAGATGGAATGCTACGCATTTGACGATGAAATGCAACTATGATGCAAATATGATGATATATGCAATATGCAAATGCAGGCTCGGGCTGCTGGAGAAACTGCACACAGAAGGATCATTCCAGCAAAATAAATGCTGGAAAGGTGAAGCCAACTCCGCTGGGGATAACCCGGTACCACAGAATTATTCCAGTAAAATAAATGCTGGAAAGGTGAACCGACTCCGCTTAGGGATAACCAACTGTGCTGAGTATGATCGGACTTCCCTGGGGATAGCTTACACGTTCCAATGAAAATTGGACTTTTGCTGGGGAAAACAGACAGAGTCTTCCTGCATACCAATGAAGATTGGATTTTGAGACTGATGCGCCAACACGGATTAGGCCTCGCGGTGATTGCCAATATGGATTGGGCTTTAGGAATGGCGCGCCAATATGAATTGGCCTTCCTGAAAATTGCCAATAAGGATTGGGCTTTAGGCTATCCGTGACGGGTCAGTTACAACTGACGCTGAAAAAACATTATGTTTGAATTCACGGTTTTCGGTTGAAGGGTCAAGGGATAGTAACACGAATTCCCAACGTTCGTCTCAAACTCGAAGATTGGCTGAACTTGCTTGAGTAGCTCTGATGACACGGAGAGGAACAATTCCTTTGCTTCTGATATGCCCCAATCTGTGAGGATATTCCTCGGATGAAAATATGAAAATATGTACCCTGATGGTCTGACATGAACTGCCCCAGCACTCTGAACCTCGGAGAGATGCTTCGGGTCAAATGCCCCTCGGGCAAGAAATAACTTCTGCGCTTTTCTCAGAGTGGCCTGCCCCTGTCTGCAACGACTTTGCCCCTGATAGGCTGATTTGCAGGGAGATACACTGGTTGTCCTCGAGAGATTCATCAAATCTCGACCTGACTGTTTCAAAATAACTGACTTCGGATGGCTGACATCACTAGGGATTACTTGATATAACTTGCCCCGGTCCACGGAGTATTCGGGCGTTCTGCATTCTATCATGATCAGACTTTCCACTGTAGGAAACTTTCCTGCTGTCTGGCGCTTACTCGCAAGTAAAACAAGTTGTTCTGCATAAAAGATATATCAATGTAATGCATATGACAGTTTTGACATCCAATCTGTTCACTGGAACGGGAAAAACAGTTTATGGCATATAATGAACAAACCATTTATCAGAATATCAACATCAGTACCAACATGGTAAGAAGAACCCTTTTAGGAGTCAGTTTCGATGCGATCTTTACCGAAGTATGCCTTCGAAAAAAACCCTGCTTCAATTAGGACTTTTTCTGGTTGTAACGTGGTCGGGTTCACGGTTTTGAAGGAAAAGATAAAGGCTCAAAATTTATTTTCACCCACCCGTTCTCCGTGGTGTTCTCCAATCCTACATTTAGCTAATTTGACCTTAGCGCTCACTTCTCAGAGGTTGAAAGATAGAAGTGATAGTTCGAGAAACCACGAGTTTCTGGAGTGACAGCCACTCACTTTTCGTCTTTGCCACTTGGGGTCACATGACTCGTATTTCGTTTGAGGAATTTTCTTTTGTAATCCTTTCATTTTTCTTTTTCTTTCCCTAATTTTTTCCTGGATTGACTCTTTTGAGTTTCTTTTGATTTTTAAGCCCAGCGGGATGCCCTAATTTTTTCCTAAGTCATTTGTTTTCAATTTTTGACTTAGCGGGCTTTTGATTCTTTTCGCTTTTCTCTTTTTTTCCGAACAAGTCGTGTGACACTGGTTGTCTGACTCTTTGGGGAATAATGTGACTGTTTCACTCCTGATGCTTAACCACTGTGGTTTTTTAGGCACGACCTCTAGAGGTGTGATTGATCCTCGAACGGACACTCCTTTCTGCAATTTGGACGCTCGGTCAAATTAGCTAACACCTACCCTGCCCCGGGTTAAGATTGAGGGTTTTTTCGTGTTCCGAAAGAAACTCCTACTACTAGGCTCAAAGGGGTTGACAAGGGATTATCTTCCTTATAACTCTGGTGTTTAGGGATTTGAAACAATGCATGTATATCATCAGCAGGTTTTATTTTCAAAAGCATACAGTCGGAAGCTTGCGCGTCTTTTAAACTTCGTCATCCTCCCCGGATTCCGCTTAACCAAGCGTTGGATATCTGAAAAAATTAAGTGAACACGACTGGATTAAATCAAAACATGCATATTCATTTCATTATCCATATCAATTGAAAATAATACAAGTTTTACGAATGCAATTTGCGCTTTAACAGAAAAGAAACTACAAATGCAAAGACATGACATGATAACACAGATTGCCAGTTGTTGGGAACCAGGCTTTTCGAACTTTATTTGCTGCTGAACCAGCCATCTTCAGAATTGATCGTCGAAGTCATCCTGATACTCTTCTGAACATCTGCTTTCAGTGAACTCTCCCATAACCTGAATTGATTCATCCACTTGGCTGGATAAAGGAAGGTCGACACCCTGAGGCGTGACAGATATCCTATTAGAGTCCAATAAGATCTGAATCTGGCTTCGAAGCACCTTACAGTCGTCTGTTTAATGCCCTTGTGCCCCAACATGGTACTCACAACAGGCGCTGGCATCAAAACCTGGAGGGTAAGGCAGGATCATCGGAGCAGTCTCTTTCGGCACTATCAGCCCACTTTTGACCAAATCTGGCAACAACTGACTATACAACACTGGTAGCTGAGTAAATTGCCTTTCAGGTTTCCTTGGTCTTCGTCGGGTGTGCTGACGCGGCTGACGACGATACGACTGTTGACTCTGGCTGGTAACCGAGATCTAACAGACAGACGCAACAGGTTGCGGGCTCTGAACACTCGAAGTGTCTGGATACTGAATCTGAGGTACGGGAGATTCTGGGATGACATCACTTTCTTTCTCCCATTCTTCTTGAGAACTGGCAATTGATTCATCTTCATAAACTGAAGTATAAGGAATGTCTTGAATCTTTCCGCTCTTGATTCCGCTCTCAACACGTTCTCCTACTCTTATCAAGTCCGCAAAGCTTGCATTTCCACAACTGAACAATGTGTCATAGTAACGGCCCTTCAGAGAACCCACGAAAAGGTCGACCATTTCTCTCTCTACAAGCGGTGGTTGAACACGAGCAGCCAATTCTCTCCATCTCTGCATATACCCTCTAAAGGATTCGTTCTCCGCCTGAGATAATTCTTGCAAATGCACGCGACTAGGAGTCATATCCAGGTTGTAGTCGTACTGCTTCACGAAGGCATTGGCTAAATCAGACCATGATTCGATACTATCACTCTTCAACTGCAGATACCACTCCAAAGATGCTCCGATCAAACTATCTTGGAAACAGTGAATCATAAGCTTGTCATTGGTGACATATGAAGTCATTCTTCTGCAGAACATAACCAAATGTAGCTTCGGACAACTATCCCCTTTGTACTTCTCAAAATTGGGCGTCTTGAACTTCGGAGGCAACACAAGACCTGGTACCAAACACATGCTCGAAGCATTCAGATTAAGAGTATTCTTATTCTTCAGAGCAGCCATCTGATCTTCCAACAGCTGAAGCCTTCTCGTGTACTCAACAGTCTGTGGGTTCTGAGCATGAACCTGCGGAACAACTCTTGGATGTGGGACTATCCACGGAGAAGGAACAATCCTTGGAGAATCTGGCGTGGAGAAAGTGAAACCTTGATACTTTGTGTCATCAAGAGAAGGTGGGCCTCTGACAGGGGTTTGCACAGGCTGAGCGACATTGTTCACCGGAGTTTTTTGAACATTATTCTCTTCTCTATTCATAGCTGTTATGGCTTCCATGAACTGGCTCAACTGGTTCTTCAACAGTTCAAACTCTGCCCTGGTAACAACCTGATTCTGCTCGGCAGAGTTCATGATCCTTCCAGAAACTAACTCAAGTCCAATGCGAATGCCGGGAAGTCAACTGCGAGTTGGACAAAAGACTGGTAAGCTCTCTGTTTCGGCAGAGTACGGACATGCAAGCATGAGATGCACATGAAATGCAATGCAAAATGCAACAAACATGGGATCATAGCCCCCACAAAGCTCTGAATACTGCTGCGTTGCTGACGGGATAAGTTCGCTCTGACGAGAGAAAACCAAAATACCGGGTAGGCTGGAAGTCAAGTTTCCTGCAAAAACCCTCCCACTCACGGGTATGGACCTAAACTGACACAGGTTCGGCATCCTATACGTTCATCAGCATCACAGACTTTCAAGAATGATGATACGATACCCAGAAGGTGTGGCATCATCATCTCTTGAAGCAGCCTCACTCGGCTGAATCACAAGTGATCGGTCCCCAGAGTCGACAATCCTCCAAACCAACAACCCCTCAAGCCCAAAGGGCTGGAAAAGAAGTCAACCGGGAGAACCTCGTCTGAGCGTGGATTTCATGAGACACTAGTGCCTGCAAAGCAAGCACGCGCCCACTAATTTCCACAACTAATGCTAGGTACACTCAAGCCTGGTTCTGGCTTTTCACTCATCAGAGCTCCCCTCCCCCAACAACACAATAGCAACAGATAATAAAATAGTGCGGGAAATGTAAATACAACAGTAATATACAACATACAACGCACAAAAATAAACACCCGAAGACAAGCAAACAAACGCTAGGATTGACTCTCGTCGGGACGTTGGATCCCTCAGATTGACTCGCATAGGGACGTTGGATCCCTAGGAAACTATCGCTGTCCCCAGCAGAGTCGCCAGCTGCTGGGGATGACCCAGACAGCTAGGAAGAGAATCCAAGACAAGACTCGCTTAGAGAACCATAGTCCCCAGCAGAGTCGCCAGCTGTCGCTACTGCAAAAATCGAGGCCGGCAAAACAGAAGAGTCGCCACCTTTCATTATTTATCCCTCAGAGCGGGAAAGGAAACGATCGGAAAAACCTGACGAAAAGGTATAAGACAAGGTCATCGCAACCATTATCTGGATTCGGGAGTCGGTTACGCAAGGGGAAGGTATTAGCACCCCTAACGTCCATCGTACTCGATGGGATCCATGCTTGCTGGTTTTCCTACGGGTGAAAAACAATCTATCTACGGAAAGAACTGACTCGATAAAGCATCGCGCTCCATGCCTACGTATTCCCTCGTGCAATGGGAAAGTCAGAGTCAACGTAGTTCGGGAAACTACGGGGGAAGGTTGCTCGCCAAGATATCGCATCTTGTGCCTACGTACTTTCACACGGCGCGAAAGATCAGAGCAAACATAGTTCGGGCTAACTACGGCTAGACAGGGTGTTCTCGATCACACAGGGGTGAGAGAAAAGATTTACGATACTAGCGTACGCATTCTAGCAGTTTAGGTGTATGCTACTTGCTCGACGGAGACTTAGGCATTACCTGTTTGCGGTAGAACGGACGTACTATGTCGGGTTTTAAGGTATGGGAACCTACGCGAACTAGAACCACGGTATGGTCTCAATTGCGCTAGGGCAAGAGAAAGGGAAGATTAGTCGTTAGCGGGAAAGTCTCGATCGCACGGCAGCGAGAGAACAGAGAAGTTAGTTGTTAGTGTGCTCGCTAGGATATCGCATCCTATGCCTACATATTCTCGCCTAGTATGAGAAATTAGAGCAGCTGTAGTTCAGCCAATTACAACAAACGGGGAAAAGGGAGCTCGCTAGGATCATCGCAATCATATGCCTACGTACTCTCGTCTGGCATGAGAGATCAGAGCAAACGTAGTTCGACGCTACAGGAAAGCAAGTCTCGATTGCGCAGGGGCAAGAGAAGGGGTCTCAATCGCCTGAATACGAGAGAAAAGGGTTTCGATCGCGCGGGGGCGAGAACAAAGAGGAAGCAGGTCTACGCCTAAACGGGAAGGAACTCGGGACACACACGTAAGAACCTAAGGCGTAGGAACGAATGCGTCGCATGTCACCCAAAGGGTACCATACTAGACACCCTAGACGATTGAGAGGAAACCCCTCAACTGTCATTTCCTACGTATCTAATGTTATGGCTCATAACACTCGACGGTTGCACGAAGACTTGAATAAGAAAGATGATGTTGAACGAAGCGGCTCCGTTAGCTCCTGACATGCGCGCAAGCTCCATTCCAATCTTCTCCTCTCTAGATCCTTGATGATGACGCTCGAATCAGGACCAATGTAACGCTTAGACCGTCATGGTTCGACTTATACGAGAAATCGAACTCTAAGAGGTAGCGTATTGATATCCGTGTCAAAGACAAGATAGATAAATGATATCAAAAATCATTCTCCAATTGAATCATGTCACACGGCCAGCCAAAAAATAAAATCAAAGATAAAATCGGATAGAAAAGAAATTAGGAGAGAAAATAGGAGAGAAATCTAATCACAAATGAAAATAAAATTATACTCCTAAAATACGGCAATTAATTTCTAATAGAAAAAATTCCTAAAGAAAAATTAAAAGGAAATTGTATATGAAAAATAGAATAAAAACTCTATAATATCCTAAAAAGAAAATAGAAATGAAAATTCTATATTAAAATCTATATATCCTATAATTCTATAATTTCCTAAAAAAGAAAAAAAAATAGAAATTCTACAATTATTACAATCAATCATCCAATACAAAAAGAATTAAAAAAAAATGTAAGGGGAGGGGGTACAGCCTGAAAACTGGGGTGTAAGGCAGCAAAAACAAAACTGGGCCCAACCCACAATACAATCAGAAAAAAAAGGGGGGAAACAGGGGGGTGCGCTGGGAAAACTGGAGGGTGTACGCGGAAAAAGGTTTGTTGTTGTTGGGCCCAGCCCATTCGTAACAAAAATAGTAAGGAAAGGGGGTGTGCAAGAGAGATGAGAAGATGGTTCAGCAAACAATCATTGAAACAATTGGGCCCAAGGCCCAACGTCTCAAGTCCGCGATGCCTCTCCCCTCCTTCGTCCAAACTCCCTTCTGAAACCCTAGTCCCTTCCCTCACACTCTAACCTCGCCGCCGGCAACTCCAAACTCAACCTCTCAATCTCCGTTCATTCCCCAACCTCCGTCCAATCTCACCGTCCTCTTCCCTCTCACCTTCTTCAATCAAACTTTAATCTCTCTCTCGGCTCAACCTCTTCAAACATCATCATCGAATCAGACCACAAACCAAAAAGCAAGAACAAAGTCAAAAGATCTTTCCACTGTAGTTGAATGCAAGAACCTTGACGAGTTGAAGATGAGTTGTTGAAGAACATAGTGGATCTGGTAAAACGCGATGAGGCTAGTGGTGTTGATCTCCACGAGAACGAAGATCAGGATGAAGCTTCGTGTTGTTCGTTGGAAGTTTCTGTAAAGATTTGTTGAACAAAGGTTGAATGTTGGAGTTCCTAATGAAGAATCTGAGAAGAATGGATGAACACGGTGATGGCTGAATAGTGTTGATGAATCTTGCAGATTATTGAAGTTTTGAGGGAGATCTTGATGTAGATCCTGATGTAGATCGTTGGACATTTTCTGGAGAACGATGAAGATCTTTGTTGAGGAACTGATGATGAGATGAAGTTTCTGGAAAACTTTAGGAAGATGATGGACATGCTTGATGGCGCTTCTGATGAACATTGATGAATGTTCATGATAATTGATGAAGGCTCGAAGAACTTATGAGTTTTTCTGGCAAATCTGGTGAATCTATGATGAAGATTCCGCGAAGTTGAATGAAGTTTCGTTGTTTTTGGAAGAAGTATGAGGATCTGGAGGTTTGATGGGTGAAGATGAACAGAGGAAGATGAAGGACTTTCCGATGAAGAAAATGCAGTTTCCGGCGACAGTTGCGAACTCCAGTGATGGTTACGGTGGTCCAGGCGGCGGCTGCATGGCCGGCGGGAGAGGGACGAGCGGTGGACAGGGATGAGACACGTGTGGCCGGCTGGTGGAGGTGGGAGAGTGAGGTTGAGACGCGTGGCCATGTGGCAGTGAGGGAGAGACGCGTGGGGATGTGAGGTGGCTGAATGAGGTGGTGGCAGGAGTGTGTGTTGGCTCTTTTATATGCTGCCAAGTGGCAGACTTTGGACTGGTGGGCCTCCAAAAATGCCATCTGGCCCACGAAATTAACTACTCTGATTAATACAACTAAGACTCAATTAATACTACAATTAAGATGCTAATGATTAATGACTATTAATGAAAACGAAAATTAAGACTCAATTAATACTAAAACAAAATGATTAAAATGGAGACTAAACTAATTAAAGCCAATTTACATGATTAAAATCCAAATTAATATCTAATTAAAATCTATTGAACTCTAAACCAAATTAAATCTAACAAGAGATTACTCTATTAATTTCTAAACCTATTAAAAATAGGAAAAAAAATATTAAACCTATTTAAATCTATTTAAAATATTCTAGAAAAGAAATATCCTATTAAAACTATTAAGAAAATCTATTTAATATCTATTTAAGATTTAAAAAAGAAATAGAAACCATTTAAAATCAATTTCAAATCTAGAAACACAATTAAAATCTCTTTAAAAATCTATTTAAAATTCTAGAAATTAAGGAAAAAAACTAAAGATGCAATAAAGTCAATTAAATCAATTAGAAAACAGATGCGCGAATACAGCGAGATAAACGGTAAAAACCGGACACCGAAATGTCCTCAAAAATAACAGCGAGAGCTAAAAACACCGGGACAGGCACAAATTCTCAAAATAAATCCTCGCATTCGAACTGGTTCGAAATGCATGCAACGCCAGGAGAGGCTGTAATCCCGATAAAATCAATCTGACTGCAAAAATGCAATGTATGCGGTATGTGAATGCAGAATGCAAAATGAGTCGAAACATAAGCCAAATACAATAATTGGTTGGTCAAATTTTGGGGTGCAACAATTCCTTACCAAAGCTTATTAGCCACGAATGAGCTTTGGCATAACTTTATGACCTAGTTCTTAAAAGTTCATAGCCAGATAAACCTTTAGAGAAAAAACTTGAAATGGATAGGACAAATTTGGTTGATCCCTCCCTTAAATCTTGATAGACTTTTTCCTTTTCTCCATAAACCCTAATTTCAATAAAATAGACAAAACAAACAAAGCTTGATAATTTGGTTAGTGATGCAAGGATGATTGACCTATGATGCTCATGCAAATATCGATGACATCTAAGGGATAAAATTTGGGATATGACACTTAGGTAGTATAAGAGTTCACCTTTCATGATGGGGTTGATGACATGGGTTTGCTGAAGAGATTCAGTGCTGCATGGGTACACATTCACCGTGAGGGTAGAGATAATTTGGGTAAGAAGAATTGCATTGCGAAAGAAACTTACACTCAATGGGTCAAACAACGAGTTCAAGTGACATTGCTACCATTTCCTTTCGAGTCTTCCATAAATGTCAAGCTTCCTGAACTTGCCATTGTTCCTCCTTCAAAAGTCTATCAGCTCAAGCAGACTATTGAGATGTTAAACAAGGAGAATGTTGATCTTCGTCTCAACCTTGATAGAGTCACGCCTGAGAAGGAGAGTTTATAGATTGATCTTTGCCACAAGAGGGAACTCATGTGTAACGAGGTGGAGTTTGAGCAGAATAAGCGCCGAAAAGTAGGTGATGCTTTGAAGAGCACTTACGAAGGACTTGCCTCGAAGAAGAGACAACTTGTCAGTACTCAGTATCAAGCCTATAAGGATGAGTTGAGCTACAAGAAGCAACTTGCAGATCTTTGTGCAAAGTTATCAGAATATAAGACAAAACTGCAGAGTGAGCAAGATCGTGCTGACCAGTTGATGAAAGACCTTTCTCAATGTCAGAAGCTACAGGATTAGGTACATCAGAGTTGAGAAGAGATTAGTTAGTCTCACTTAGAGATTACTCATTGGGAGCATCAGAGCCGCCATCTGCAAATCCTCTTGGATCATAAAGAGGCATTTCTCCAGGATCTTCTTCAGGGACCTAATCATTCTTTATTGTACAACCTCATGAAGGATGAAAAGTATTGGAGTGAGAGGCACGGTTGTCTAGCCAGATTTTCCGAGCATGCACTTAAGGATCTACCAAGGTTGTTAAGAGATGCATATGTTGATCTGCTGCCGCACTATACTCCTTGGATTGTCTTTCATTTTTTGTCTATTTGTAGGGTTGTCTTTTATAGGATCCGTGTTGATCTTGTTGTAGCCCAAAAGGCGGATATTTAATTTGTATTCGAGCTTGTACTTCTTTACCTCATGGATTGAATGAAGATTTTTTCCTTGCCAGTTCATTTTTGTGCATATACTTATATGCTTTATGATTATTGTTAAGAAAGATAATGCTTACGAATTCCTGGAATTTAAAACTTTATTTTTCCATACATTGCATCCAATCATACTCATATGCATATCCTTCATCTGGAAACCAAGTGCTTACACTGTCCGTCTCCGCCTTGTAGCAAGACGATGACTCGAAATCACTATTTCACTTGCTCAAGCAAGTCTAAGATCATGACTAATATTGAACAAGAGAACGCCGCCTACAAGGAGACTTTGGCTCAGCTTCAGGGTCGGATGGATTAGTCCCAACCTAACATGGATGTTATTATGGAGTTTCTTCGTGCTCAGAAGGATGCCACTATTGCTACTTCTGTTGTTGCAACTAATACTGATGCTACTATCGTCACTCATGTGGTGATTTCTACTCCTGTTGTTGCTTTTTCTCCTTCTATTGTCGAAGCACCAGTTGAGATTGTTGTTCATCCTTCTGTCAACTTGCCTTCTGTTCAACCTGGCTTGAATAAAATGCCTGCTGCTTTCCCATGGGGAATGCCTCCAAGTTTCACGTCTCAGGTTGCCAGTGGTAGTGCTTTTGTTCCGTATAAACCTTTAGTTACACCCATGCCCAATGGTAGTTCTGCTACTTATCCTTGGGGCATGCCTACTCTGATTCCACTCCTGTGGTGAATCATGATGATCACTAGATTCCTTAGATACAGATTTGCCAGACTCCTGTGTCCACTGATGTTGAAATTCCTGACGAAGATGAGCATGTGTATAGGGGTCCTCCTATTCATGTTCCAGTTTTGTCTCAGCCTGCCCAAACTATGGTTCAGAATGTTCATGCTGGAATGTCCTACCCTGGGGAATCTTCTGCTGCTACAGTACTTCCTATCGGTTATCTGTATGGTTTTCAGATGAGTCAGAATATTGGTCAGATGGTGAATTTTGGGTTGGTGTATCTGTCTCAGTTTACTTCTCCGTAAATACTTGCTCCAACCGCATCACAACTTCCAAATCCTCAGGATCTTGTCAGACCTACCGATTATAACAGACCTGCTGAGTATAAGTTATTGGATGAGAGAATCCAGGCTACCGAAGGTTATTCTGATTTTAGCATGGAAGCCAAAGACTTATGGTTGGTTCCCAATGTTGTGTTGTTGCAGAAATTCAAGATTCTAGATATACCTAAGTACAAAGGTTTAAGTTGTCCCCGCAGTCATGTGACCATGTACTGTAGGAAGATGGCGTCCTATATTGACAACAATGAATTGTTGATTCATTGCTTCCAAGATAGCTTATCTAGAGTTTCTTTGGATTGGTATATGGGTTTAAAACGTAGCAAGATTCACTCATGGAGAGACCTATCATAAGCATTATTGAAATAATACAAGTATAATCTCGATTTGGCTCCTACCAGATTGCAGTTACAGAATCAGTCACAGTGTACAACTGAAACATTCAAAGAAGGTCACATAAGCGGTTTGAGTATTCATCCTGGTGCCACAAAGATGTATCAAGACTTGAAGAAGTTGTTTTGGTGGCCGAGCATGAAGAAGGAAATTGTAGAATTTGTCTATGCCTGTTTAACTTGTCAGAATTCAAAGATTGAACATTAGAGATCGTCGGGTATGATGTAACCGTTGAGTAATCCGGAATGGAAATGGGATAGCATTTCTATGGATTTTGTGACAAGTTTGCCGAGGACTTTGAAGGGATATGATTCGATTTGGGTGATTGTTGATAGATTGACCAAATCGGCTCATTTTATACCGATGAGAATTAATTATTCGTTGCAAAATCTTGCTGAGTTGTATATTGATCAGATTGTGAAGTTGCATGGTGTTCCTTAGAGTATTGTGTTGGATAGAAATACGAGATTTGCGTTGAGGTTTTGGGAGAGTTTGTAGACAGCTTTGGGCACTAAGTTGAGGTTGAGTTCCGCCTATCATCCGCGGACGGATGGACAGACAGAGAGAACTATCCAGTCTTTAGAGGATTTGTTGAGACCTTGTGTGTTGGATCAAGGTGGATCGGGGGATAGTTATTGGTCGTTGGTTGAGTTTACCTACGATGACAGTTACCATTCTAGTATCGGAATGGCACCGTGTGAGGATTTGTATGGTAGGAGGTATAGGACTCCTTTGTGTCGATATGAGTCAGGCAAAAGTGTTGTACCCGGACCTGAGATTGCATAAGTGACGACTGAAAAGATCAAGAGGATCCAAGGAAAAGATGAATGTTTTGCAGGGTCGTCAGAAGAGTTACCATGATAAGAGGAGAAGAGCACTTGAATTCCAAGAGGGAGATCACATGTTTTTGAGAGTTACGACAGTAACTGGTGTTGGTCGAGCTTTGAAATCTCGGAAGGTCACACCGTGTTTTGTTGGTTTATACCAGAGTGGCGCAGCAGAAGCGTGGGAGAAGTAGCATGTTAGACTGTTTTACCGCTGTCATTTGTGAATTTGCATGATGTGTTTCATGTATCCCAGCTGGGGAAGTACATTCCAGATCCGTCGCATTGATTCAGATGGATGGTGTACAAGTGAGGGATAATCTGATTGTTGAAGCGTTGCTAGTTCGGATTGATGAACGAGAAGCAAATTCGAGTTAAAGAGATTGCCTTAGTGGAGGTATTATGGGGAGGACCAACTTGAGGAAGTTGGACTTGGGAACGTGAAGATAAGATGAAGGAGTCGTATCTGACTCTATTTTCTTGAGGTAATTTTCGAGGGCAAAAATTCGTTTAAGTGGAGGAGAGTTGTAACACCCCAAATTTTATGGGAATATTTTAATTTATTTATTTAATTGAGAATATTCGTATTTTGGGTGTTTCCGGTGATTTTCGGTATTTTGTGGAATTATTGAGAATTATGCAATTTGTGGGTTATTTATTTAATTGATAGTATATAATATTAATTTATTAATATTATTATTAATTAAAAATAAATAATAGTGAAAGAAGGGTAATTTGGGCATTTGGAGGAGTTAGTGAGGGTAATAAGGGAAAAGCCCGAATTGTGAGGCCCAAGTCTAAGTTTAACAAAAAGAAAGTTATGAAGGAATTAGGATTCATTTTGTTAGACCGTGAAAAGAATGGAGGCCAGAGCTCTGAAGAGGGAGATTGAAGGCAAAAGCTTCGGAGGATTCTCGGAGACATTTGAGAAGGCTTTGATCGACAATTAAGGTATGAGGAGTATAACTTTTCATGATTTTCCATGTGTAGATTTCGATGTGATTATGGTTGATTTAAGGGTTTTATGGAGAATTATGGGAAAAAAGGATTTTGGCCTTCGTGGCCTAAATTTATTATTAAGATTTTGATCGTGGGGATTTATTTGGGTTAAGGAAGATTAGAAGGATATGAGAACAAGTGATCTATGGCCTTCGTGGCCTAAATCTATTATGGAGATTGTAACCGTAGGGATTTTAAAGGTAGAGATGAGAAATAGTGATCTTTGGCCTTCGTGGCCTAAACCTGTAATTTCAAATCTAACCGTGAATTGATTGGGGGAAACGGAAACTTAGGCCTTCGTGGCCAAAAAGATGATTGAACTTTGCTTAACCCTATAGGAATATTTGATAGTGAGTAACTCAGATGTCTGCAGGGTAATTGTAGGGAAATTGTGATTTAGGGCATGAATATGTTCCTGGATTGGCCTAATGAACCGTAGGTCTTGTGCCTTTATTGTCGTAAGACCTTAGGGATGATTTAGGGATGTTTTGGGGGTATTGGGTAAGTGAATCGTATGGGTATTTGAGTGGATTTAAGTTCTGGTGCATAGCAGAATTTGCTGTCATCGCACTGTTTGCCTAGCGAACTATGATGTTCCCAAACTCGCCTAGCGAAGAATGCTTCACCTAGCGAAGAAACTCGCCCCAGACTCGCCTAGCGAACATGCCAGCGAATGTAGCAGAGTTTCGCGAATGTTGATCGTGTGCAACGATGCCGTGATGTTTGATTCTGTGATTCCTGGGATGAGTTAACATGAGTATGATTGGGAAATTTATGTGATTAATAGGTAATAGTATGAGGATTACCGCGAGTATAATTTGATGAATTAATATGAGATAATATGGGATAATATTATGAATTAATATGTGATAATATGTGATACCATGATGGGTTATTATGAGTATGAATATGAGCTCTATGTGATTTGTACATGATTATATGATGATTTCTATGATGTGTGATGATGATTATTATGATGAATTATATGATGACATGATGTGTGATGATGATTATTATGATGAATTATATGATGACATGATGTGTGATGATGATTATTATGATGGAATTATATGATGACATGATGTGTGATGATGATTATTATGAGGAATTATATGATGACATGATGTGTGATGATGATTATTATGATGTGCTATGACGACGTGATATATGATGATGGTTATGATGATGAGCTATGACGTTTGATGATGATGAATGATGATGCACCTATGATGTTATTATGAAGATAATTTGTGACGTGTGCATCATGCATTCATGTGCATCCGGACTTCGGTTCAAGACCTCGATTACTTTGGCTTCAATCCCATTGTGTGGATGTGAAGTGTTTTGATGTGCTCTGGTTCTCTAGTAGAATCGATCTTATTGATGGGAATCTATGGAGGATTGATGGCCCAGTGTCCATCATGTTGTGATGATTGGTACCACATGCATTAAGTCTATGTTGCATTTGCATTTATGAGCCTTTTTGTATAAATTATGATGTTGAGGCCTTCGAGGCCTATTGAAGGGTATGAATATGTTGAATATGATTATGACGCCATTTTATACCTTAACTTTTATACATTGATTATTATGAATTGTTTTACTCACCCTCTCTGTTTGAATGTTACCTCCACGTGGGTAACGTGCAGATATCAGGTTTAGCCGTGGATGCTGTTGAGGACCTTTGAAGTTTTAAGTTGTTGGTCTTTGGTCAACTTAGAGGGTCTTGCTCTGATAGTGTAACATCGGGTTGGGGGTCTTTGAGTTGGGTTATGTTTATTGAGTTTATTTTGATTATCTTCCCGGATGAGGAAAACCTTGATTATGCCTTTTGAGTTCTGCTGTTTTGTGTAGTTTGATGTATTTTGGGCAAAACCCATTGTACACGGAGCATTGACTTATTTTGAGTAACATGAGAAATGTACGCCCTTTGAGGTGATTTTTGTTGAGTTAAATATTTTACTCTGAGATCTGTGTTATTTTTCCGTAATAACTTTGGGGTAGAAATGGGTGTTACATTAGTGGTATTAGAGCAGGTCGACTCGTCCGACCAAGTTGTCTAATGTTGTTTGTTCCCTTGTATGCGACATATGTGTGAAAACACTATCGGTACACGTTTGTTTTCTAACCTTTGTTTGCAGAAGTGGGAATGAATCAAGTGGGGGAGATGCTTTTGCTTCTCCAGGATGCTGCAAGTGTGGGGTGGTGGCTCATTGTGTCGATGGACGCTCTTATAGTTTGGTAAAGATGGTTTATACCCCATCATGATTTTCGGCTGTTGTCGCTACTCGAAAAATGCATCGTGCAATGACGGGGAGGCGAAAAAGATAGACAGAAGAGTCGCCACTGAACTTTATTTATCCCATGAGGGGAAAGGAAAATATCAATAAAACCTTAAGAAAGAAATGGATAAGATGGTCTCGTGACCAAGAACGGGTTCAGAAGCCGGTTATGCGAGGGGAAGGTATTAGCACCCCTCGCATCCATCGTACTCGATGGGAACCATTTGCTTGTCGATATGTGATTATATTTGCTAAAATATTATGCTATAAAAGAGTGTTCCACGGGGTAAAAGAAGGGTTAGAAACAGGGGAAAGAGAGGTAAGGAGGGAATAAGAGAGAAAGAACAGACTCGGTAGGATTTCGCGGTCCTAGGCATACGTATTCTCAAAAGGTATGAGAAAGTCAGAGTCGACGTAGTTCGGGGAACTACAAATATGGGGGGAATGTGCTCGGCAAGGATTGCGGTCCTTGTGCCTACGTATCTTTACTTAAAAGAAGTAAAGAATCAGATCAGCCGTAGTTCGGCCTACGGTTTGCTGAGAAGTTCTGGGAGACGATGCTAGCATACGCATTCTAGCAGTTTAGGTGTATTGTTGCTTGCTCGTTAGAGACTTAGGCGTTACCTGTTTGTGGTAGAACGAACGTATCATGTCCTTTCGGGGAAGAGGTGGAAGAGAAATAAGAGTGCTCGCTAGGATTATCGCATCCTATGCCTACGTATTCTCAACAGACATGAGAAATCAGATCAGTCGTAGTTTGGCCTACGGTTTGCTGGTGAGTTCTAGTAGACGATGCTATCGTGCGCGTTCTAGCAGTTTAGGTGTTTTGCTGCTTGCATATGACGAGACTTAAGCGTTACCTATTTGCGGTAGAACGGACGTAGCATGCCTTTCTGGGAAAGGGCGGAAAAGAGAAAAGGGTGCTCGCTAGGATTGTCGCAATCCTATGCCTACGTATTCTCAACATGCAAGAGAAATAAGAGCAACGTAGTTCGTGCTACTACGGGTAACTGGTGTTTTTTATGGATGATGTTATCGTGTGCATTCTAGCAGTTTAGGTGTTTTACTGCTCGCATGTGAGGAGACTTATGCGTTACTTGTTTGCGGTAGAACGGACGTAACATATCCTTTTTGAAAGGTTGATTTTCGCCATGCGAGGCAAGAAGTCGTGTTTGATTTGTGGGTTGTTTTTAGGGGCGAGATAGGACCTCGGATAGTAACCCCTTGCGGGTAGTACCCAATTCTTTATCTCAAAGTTTTGTTATGAAAATGGTGTGGCGAATGTAGCGTCTTTGTATTGAAAGACGAATATCAACACCACACACACTATAGTGAGTAACCTGACACTTTGAGAGAAAGAAGTCTACACCCAATCCTCTCTCTTTAGTTCAACACAAAGAGAGCTTCATTCTCTTATTAAAGATGTTTTTTGTTTTGAATAGTAAGTGCTTTTGCGACTGTAAACCCTACGGTAAATGTCAAGCACTCGGGATAGGAGAAGGCCTACGCCTAACCACTCCATGACCATTCAAGTTTTTGTTGTGAAAAGAATTTTGAAAATGCACTCGGTACGGGACCGAGGTTTTAGGAGAAGAGGTTGCGGGAAGAAGTTGTGAAAAGAGGGGTGGTGGATAAAGTCGCGTCTTCGTGTTGAAAGACGAGTATTGAAACCACCCACACTACAGTGAGCTTCTCGACACTCAGAGAGGAAGAAGTCTAGACTCAATCCTCTCTCTTTAGTTCAATACAAAGAGAAGTCGATTTTCTTATTGAAAGAAATTGGAAAATGCACTCGGTATGGGACCGAGGTTTTTAGGAGAAAAATGGTGTTGAAAATGCACTCGGTGCGAGACCGAGGTTTTTAGGAGGAAAGGTGTGGAGGAAATGCACTCGGTGCGGACCGAGATTTTTAGGAGAAAAAAGGGGTGAAAGCGCCTTCACATTGAAGGACGGGTATTAAAACCATCCACACTACAGTGAGCATCTCGGCACTCGGAGAGGAAGAAGTCTACACTTAATCCTCTCTTTTTAATTCAATACGAAGAGAATTTGATTCCCTTATTGAAGATGGTTTTGAGAACCTGCAAAGAGATGAAAAACAAAGATTAATATATACAGGAAATAGATAACCAGCAGTCCACCAATTAGGATTTAAAGGTTTCGATATTGATTAGGTGTTTTGAAAGAATGTACAAGTTAGTTGAATATTCATAGGATAATAATATACAGAATATATAATATGTACAAGAATATAAATGACTGAAAAATAAAGCAGTTAATATTTAATAGAAAGTAAAGCAGTTGTATATTGACAGAAAATAAAAGTTAATTGTAAATTGGTTAGTGGATTGAATCGGGACACAAAATAATGGGATCTCGTCTTAACCGTAAACAAAATGTCGATTAATCGAAGGTAGCCTATCGCGATCCCAAAGTAAGGAAGAAGACCCAAATGGTCATCCTCCATAGATTTGAAATCGGGAAGGTTATCGACTTCAAAAATCTGACGCTTACGGATACAAGACTTCATCGATCCACAAGTCAAAAATTAAATCGAATCGGAATAAGAAATAAGGAAAGAAAAGAGGTGGTCTCGGATCCTTTGTTTCACGTCAATAATTTGACGGCTAAACGATGGTGGTCTCGTCATCAACCCAAAAAGGCGAAAAATGCCCAATAACAAATGCGAAATGAAATCCAACTTTAAAAGAAAATAAAACTCAAGACTCTAATATAAAATAGCTCTAAAATCCTAGAAGAAATGTAATATAAAAAAGTTAAAAGAAATAAAATATAAAAAAGATATATATAAATTCTAAAGAAAAGTTTTAAAGTATAATATATAAACTAAAACTAATATTTACAAATTTCAAAACTAAATATAATATATATATATATATATATATATATATATATATATATATATATATATATATATATATATATATATATATATATATATATATATATATATATATATATATATATATATATATATATATATATATATATATATATATATATATATATATATATATATATATATATACACACACACACACACATCATAATAATAATAATAATAATAACAATAATATATATAAACCAAAATTAATATTTACAAAATAAAATAAAATAGGAAAAGAAAACATGGAGGGGGTTAGAGAATGAAACGAATGGTGTGCATGTTAGTTGTCACGATGGGCTTAAGCCCAAATCAACATAAATAATAAATAAAAACAAATAAACAAAAGCTTCAATCGGCAGCGTGACCTTCAATGGACAAGACAAATCATGAAAAGCAATGTCGAACCTTTCGTCATGCGAATCTCTATTCTCGTCTCCGTTCAGGTTCATTTGGATCTGTCTCGGTTTCGTTTCCAGATTTGTAAAGGTTCGTTCAATTTCGCCGTTTTCTTTCCCGTTTCGACTCGACGTCCGCTTTCAATCTTCTCTTTCTGATTCTATTTTTTGATATGGGGTTTCAGGGTTCGTGATGATGTTTGAAGGTTTGAGATGGAACGAGGTTGTTGGTCGAGATGAGGAAGTCTTAATGATGATGATGATTGGTGAGTGTTGTTGGGTTTTTGCGGTTCGAAGGCTGTTGGTTCGAAAAGGGTATGGAAGGTTTTGTGAAGTTTAATGGTGAACTGGGTTCTGGTTTGTGAGGTTTATTGTTCATGGTGGTTGTGACGTTTTTTGAGGATGATGAAGTGTGGAGGAAGAACATGGTAGCGGCGGTTGTGTTTTCAGATGGTTTGTTTTGATGTTAAGAAGAGTTGTTCAAGGAAGAGGAGTTTCGGAGGAGATGATGGGTCTTCAAGGTTTATGAGGGTTTGGATGGTTTATGTTGGTTATTTCACAGATGGGGTTTTCGATTGAAGGTTGATAATGGAGGTGGATGTCGAATGTTGAAGAAATTTCAACGGTTGGGATTCTATGGAGGTGAGTGATTTCGTGGTGATTGTTTGTTAGCTGGGTTTTGTTTGAGAAGTTTTCATGGATTCTAGGTTGTTTGAAGTTTGTTTGGAGTTTTTGTTGTTGATTTAATGGAAGAATGGTTCGATGGTTTTACGGTTGAATGAGGAAGACGCCGCGGTTTGAGGTTGTAGGTTCTGTTGTGATGGTTTTCGAATGCAGGATGAAGGAGGGTTTGTGGTTGAGTTGCGAAAATGGGTGTTTGAAGTTGCAGATTTCTGGGTTGTGAGTTTGAATGTTGATGGAAGACGGTGGTGAGAGGGAGGAGATGGTTGAGTGTTGATTTACGGTGATTTGTTGGTTTGAGAAAGATGAGTTGAAACGGGTATGGCGGTTTTCGCCGGTAGCGCGATTTGAGGGGGTTGTTGGTGTGTGATGTTGAATGGTGAAAATGGTGATGAAGACATGTTGGTGATGATGAACAAAATGGTAGCTAATGAAGATTAAAGGAGGAAGTTGGTTTGATGATTGAAGATGGAGGTTCTGAAAATGATGAACCTCAAGAAGGAGGCGCTAGGGTTTTGGTCTTGAAGGTTGGGGATGATGAACAGTGGGTTTTATACCCACTGTTCTGACACGTGGCACACTTGTTAATGGCTTAATGACCTGATTAAAGTTTAAAACTACTGATTAATTTGATTAAACATGATTAACGTGAGTTGACTTAAAAAGCTGATTAATACTAATCTTAATTATTATAAACTATTCTAATAACTAACTAATTAAACAAATTAAATCTAATCTAAAATATTATAAAATCTAATTAACTAATAAAACTATAAAAATTCTATTGAATAATCTAATTTAAAAAAACCTAATAAAACTATATCTGAATATTTAAAATAAAATAAAATCTAGAAAAAATAAAAAAAAAACTAAATTCTATTTAAATTTTAATAAAAATAAATAATAATAATAAAAAAACCGATTAAAGTCCTATCCTAAACTCAAATATTAAAAAACTATATCTATCTTAATTAAAATCTAAACTACTCTAATAAAAATTCTAATTAAAAGAAAAATAAATCCAAAGAAAATTCTAATAAATAAAAACTATAGAAACAATTATCTAAAAAACTCTACTTTCTAACAAAAAGCTATTTAAACTATTTTTTAAAAAAAACTAAATGAAATCCTTATAATAATCTATTTAAAACTTAAATCCTATTCTAAACAATTATATATATAAAAAAAAACTATTTCTATCTAAAAACTAATTCTATAAATTAAAAATAATTCTAATATCTAATTAACAAACAAAATATATGTAAAAAAAATTAACATTTTGAAAAGAAAATGAGAAAATAAATATGGAATTAAAATTAACAAAAATACCTTTTGGCCACGTGTCACGCTCATATTGGACAAAATAGTCGAGATTTGAAAAACACTCAATTGGGGGTGGACACGTGTCTAAACGGCATGAAATTAAGTGAAAAAAATGCAAAAATAAAAAATGCGAAAATATTTACAAAAGCTGGCGGGACAAACTTAGGGTATGACAGCTGTCTATTGACAACTTGAGGGACTGATCACCCTTAACCTCTTGTTGATAGTGGACAGAGTCATGTTGGATGGGATAGACGTGTCTTGCAAGCTTAGATGGCATGAGCAGTGAATTGCTTTGAGTTAAACTAAGTGCTTACAAATTGTTTTGATAAGTCAGTTCAGCATGGTGCTGAGATGTTTATCTTGATGGAAACTTCGAGTGTTAATGAAGTGGGGAAGTTGGTGGTTTGTCAACTAATTGTTATTGTCCGGAGGTTTTTCTTGATGAGATAAGTGATTTACCGCCGAAACGCGAAGTGGAGTTTGGGATCGGCTTAGTTCTTGGAACTAGTCCGATATTGATGTCTTCATATCGTATGCCTGCATTGGGATTGAAAGAGTTGAAGAGGCAACTTGAAGATTTGCTTGAGAAGGTTCTGTGAGGCTTTTGGTGGATTATAGATAAGTGAGCAAGGTGAATATCGAGAATAAGTGTTCACTTCCAAGGATTGATGATTTGATGGATCATTTGGTTGTTGCAAGTGTGTCCAGTAAGATAGATTTGGGAACTGGGTATCATCAGATTCGTGTGGGGGCTGAAGATATTCAGAAGACTGCTTTTGGAACGAGGTATGGACATGATGAGTATTTAGTAGTGCCATTTGGGCGTGACTAATGCATCATGTGGGTTTGTAGAGTATGAACAGGATTTTCCATACTTATTTGGATCAGTTTGTAGTAGTGTTCATTGATGATATCTTGATATATTCTAAGTCTGAAGAAGAGCATGTGCAACATCTAAGAGTGGTATTGCAGGTTTTAAGGAACAAGAAGCTTTATGCCAAGTTTTCCAAGTGTGAGTTTTGGTTGAGGGAAGTGATTTTCCTTGGCCATGTGATTTCTAGTGGTGGAATTGCAGTGGATCTGTCGAAAGTTGATGTTGTGTTGCAGTGGGAGGCTCCAAAGTCTGCTACTGAGATTCGAAGTTTCCTTAGGTTAGCTGGTTATTATCGTAGGTTTATAGAAGGCTTTTCTAAGTTGGCATTGCCTTTGACTCAGTTGACTCGAAAGGATCAAGCTTATGTGTGGGATGTTGCTTCTGAGAAGAGTTTTGTAGAACTCAAGAAGAAGTTGATGACTGCTCCAATGTTGATTTTTCCAAATCTGAGTGAATATTTTGTTGTGTATTATGATGTGTCAAAGATGGGTCTTGGAGGCGTACTGATGTAGAATGGTCAGGTGGTTGCTTATGCTTCCAGACAGTTGAAGATTCATGAAAGGAATTATCCTACGCATGACTTAGAGTTGGCCGCTGTAGTGTTTGTGTTGAAGATTTGGAGACATTATCTTTTTGGGTCCAGATTCGAAGTGTTCAGTGATCACAAGAATCTAAAGTATTTGTTTGATCAAAAGGAGTTGAATATGAGGCAGAGAAGATGGCTTGAACTTCTGAAGGACTATGGTTTTGAATTGAATTACCATCCTGGTAAGGCTAATGTTGTAGTTGATGCATTGAGTAGGAAGTCCTTGCATATGTTAATGCTTATGGTTCAAGAGTTAGAACTAATTAAGCAATTCAGAGATTTGAGTTTAGTTTGTGAAGGGACTCCTAATAGTGTGAAGTTGCGTATGCTGAAGTTGACTAGTGGTATTCTCCAAGAGATCGGAGAAGGTCAGAAGTCTGACTTGAGTTTGGTGGATCATCTCACGTTAATAATTCAAGGTAACGGAGGTGATTTTTGGATCGATGAGAATGGTGTGATGAGATTCTGAGATAGAGTGTATGTTCCCGATGTGCCAGAAATCAAGAAGAGCATTCTTGAAGAAGGTTACAGAAGCGGCTTGAGTATTTATCCTGGTGCCACAAAGATGTATCAAGATTTGAAGAAGTTATTTTGGTGGCTGAGCATGAAGAATGAAATTGTAGAATTTGTCTATGCCTGTTTAACTTGTCAGAAGTCAAAGATTGAACATCAGAGATCGTTGGGTATGATGCAACCGTTGAGTATTCCAAAATGGAAATAAGATAGCATTTCTATGGATTTTGTGACAAGTTTTCCGAGGACTTTGAAGGGATATGATTTGATTTGGGTGATTGTTGATAGATTGACCAAATCGGCTCATTTTATACCGATGAGGATCAATTATTCGTTGCAGAAGCTTGCCGAGTTGTATATTGATCAGATTGTGAAGTTGCATGGTGTTCCTTCGAGTATTGTGTCGGATAGAGATCTGAGATTTACGTCGATGTTTTGGGAGAGTTTGTAGACATCTTTGGGCACTAAGTTGAGGTTGAGCTCTGCCTATCATCTGCGGACGGATGGACAGACAGAGAGAACTATCCAGTCTTTAGAGGATTTGTTGAGAGCTTATGTGTTGGATCAAGGTGGATCGGGGGATAGTTATTGGTCATTGGTTGAGTTTACCTACGATGACAATTACCATTCTAGTATCGGAATGGCACCGTGTAAGGATTTGTATGGTAGGAGGTGTAGGACTCCTTTGTGTCGATATGAGTCAGGCAAGAATGTTGTACTCGGACCTGAGATTGCGTAAGTGACGACTGAAAAGATCAAGAGGATCCAAGGAAAAGATGAATGTTTCGCAGGGTCGTCAGAAGAGTTACCATGATAAGAGGAGAAGATCACTTGAATTCAGAGAGAGATCACGTGTTTTTGTGAGTTACGCCAGTAATTGGTGTTAGTCAAGCTTTGAAATCTCGGAAGCTCACACCGTATTTTGTTGGTCTGTATCAGAGTGGCGCAGCGGAAGCGTGGGAGAAGTAGCATGTTAGACTGTTTTACCGCTGTTGTTTGTGAATTTGTGAAAATTCTAGCAAGCACACGATGGATGTTATTACCAAAGTTATAACATCCACTGTGACATTGACTGTTGTACTAACTAATTACATTGTAAAGTAAAGCAGTAAAAACACAGTAATTATTTACCCAGTTTAGTGTCAACAACACTTACATCTGGGGGATACCAAGCCAGGGAGGAAATTCACTATTAGTGTTGCACCCCAAAATTTGCCCAACCTTTTCTTAACTTGGTTTTTGTTTCATTTCATTTCTTTCTAACATTTTCATTGCATAGCATTTAGCATTGAACAGGGGATCAAGAGATTGTGCATAGAAATAGGAGTCTCTTCAGAGGGTTGAGCCTAGGCAAGGGGTGTTACTCCAGTTTGGATGGTAATCAAGTCTTCTGGAAATGGACATTGGTCTTGTGAAAGAAAGGATGGATGTATGTGGGTCAGCTCCTAGCTTGGAGGCCAGTTCAAGATCATCAGAGGTTTGTGATTCATGGTTATGAATATAAGTTGTTGAGAGAGCTCATTGAGTGCCTTGAAGGTCATTGTGGAGCTCATCCAAGTGTTTGTGCTAAGTGTGAAAGGTTACAGTTGAAGTTGATGCAATTAGGGTTTTCATCTGGCTAATCCTCAATCAACTGTGCAATTGAAGGAGATTAAAACTCAGTTCAAAGTCTCTATGGTCATGGGATGTTGTGTTTGGATGTATGAGATATCATTTCAAGTTCAATTCATCAAGGATCAAGTGTGTGAGAAGTTACTAAATTAGGGTTCTCAGGGTAAAATCCCCTATTTAGTGCCTAACTTCAAGACCACCTATCTCAAGATACAAGTTTCATCTCAACTTTTGACCAACATGGAACTTGTAGAGCATGTTCTTAGATTTAATTTTAGTACTAGAAGTCCTTGATTGGATTTATAGAACTCAAGTTATGATCCAGACAAGTTATAGGTCATCAGAGGGATGTGATTTTGGTCAACAAACGTCAACCAACTTCCAAGACATTTTTGACCTAGAAATATGTTTCTACTCAACTTTTGGCCAACATGAAAGTTGTAGGTCTTGATCTTAGCTTTCCAAAATGTACTAGAAGTCTTTCATATGATTTGTAGAACTCAAGTTATGAGGTTTACAAGTTAGGGGTATTTTGGGAAAGTGAGATTATAGGTCATAAAATTATAGGTCCATTTCACCAACTTACACACTTCAAATGAAGATCTTTCCAACATAAAACTTGATCCAAATGGTGTTATTTGCTTAGTCAAACATTGACAAGTCATGGTTTATGCTTGGAATGGAGATTGGATTTGAGAATTTTCATGGAAGAATGATTAAAAGGGCAAATTTGGATTTATTTCATTTTTAATCACTTTGGTGCAAATGAGTGCATTTTCTGAGTGTAAATAACATTTTGAACACATTGGCAATTTCACATTTTGGATTTGTGGTGCGTAAGTGAGCCATTTTCAAGGTTTCTTCACTATGAAGTTACACAACCAACATGAGCCATTGAGATCAATTAAGGCTCTAATCCTGACCATCCATGCTCCATGTGATACCAGCAAGTGTTTCCACCATTTTGGAGCCAATTTGGAGTGAAATTCGTGTACACAAGTAAGCTCCATTTTCAATTCTTTGGATTTTTTATTGGACTGTTAGAGGCTGAGATTGGGCCTAATTATCATCAAGATCCATTGCATAAAAGGTTTTGAACCTTCACAATTCATCAGAAGTTCAAATTGGAGCCAAATTGATCAAGTTCATTTTTCAAAAAGTGTTAAAAATTCAAATTTTGAGTTTGGAGATTGAGGTTGTTTCAAGAGAAATTATGCATTGAGAAAGCTCTATTGGAGTTCAGTGAACGATTCTGGGCAATTATCCTCAAGCTTGAGCTCCATTTGAAGGCTCAGTGGAAGTTCTCCACTAGGTAATTGAAATTCAACCTTACACTCTTGTTAAGCATCAATTCACTGCCATTTTTGCATACTTGAGACGTAGGATCAATGTAGATCATTAAAATGTAAAACGAACTGGCATTGGTTGTGATTGTTGGATGATGCTCAATTTTGTTTGGATCTGTTTTGGCTTGTTTATGCATGATCTTGCTTGTTTGACACTTGATCTATAATCTATGTGAGCTCTAGATGAGTTTTAGATTAAATCGAAGTTGTTTTGGTGAACTTTGAATTTTGATGTTCATTCTTGTTGTCTTCGGGTTTGGAATTGTACGCGTGTTAAGCAGTTTTTAAGGCCAGAAATGAGATCCTCGTGATCTCTAGTTCAATTTTGATATAGAATTTGTGTTATTTGGTTGAGTGTAGATGACACACGATTGTTGTGGTTCTGCTCGCGGTGGAGGCTGGCCGGAGAAGACAATGAATAGTGTCCTCCGGCCGGTGACTGGTTTTCTGTTTGTTTTAAGGAAGAAGATGATTACGCATCTCCTTGGTACGCGTTTGATTTGCATACTTTCTATGTGAACGGTGAAGATTAAGAAACACGGTAGTCCAAAGTTGACTGGATCCATGAGATTACTTTTTAAATTTCATTAATGTGTTGGCGTTATGATGGCCCTCTGATGTGATTACTTGCTAATTGATCAAGCGATCCAGATTGAATTCCATGGTGATCTTTGGTTGACCTGTGCATACGTGAGCTGCCAGGTTTTATTTTGTTTGATTTTCTGAGTGGGCCTTGGGCGCAGCTGCTACGCGTGTAACACCCCCTTTCTATACCCTCAAATTAATACATTTAATCAATTAGGCACTTAGAAAATTTATTTCATCAGAGTTTAATTAAAACATGGAATATAAGAGGCGCATCACATTATCACGAAATTAAACACATACGATACCTGCTCAAAATAGATATGCAACAATGGGTAACCCACATCTCAATATTTAGAATAAAAGCGAAAACATCCAAATATTGAATCGATCACATACATAAAAGTATATACAACCATTCAATCAATTCATGCTTTACAACCATATCCACAGCGGATACATACACAGATGTATCACAAGGAATCAAAACAAATGTAACTCCAAAGGAGTCAAAGGCTTCCTAACTACCCAGATGTTACATATCAGAGCCATTGACCAAAAAGAATGAAGACATCGCTTCACAAAAAGAACCTCCAGCTTCCTACTCTGCAATGCCTCATAGAGCATTATAAAACAGTAGAAGGGTGAGAAACAATATCATAACAGTTAATGCATAAAATTGTATATATACATATACTCATATTTGTACAAGTTATACTCAAATTATGTTCTCACCACATTAAGCATATACAATTAATCATGCCTCTACACATGCTCATGAACATTCACTATATGTTCCTCCAAACAATCATATATAACATACACAGTTACATTCATACAACTAATGCATCATACACAGATGACTCATGCAACTCATAGAGACCGACACACGACTCTATGCAGATGCAAATGCAGTACCGACTCATTTCAACAGATTCTCTAAGGAATCGAGTATTCAGCAGATTCTCCACGGAATCAAGTATTCAGCAGATTCTCCACGGAATCAAATATTCATCAGATTCTCCACGGAATCGAATATTCAGCAGATTCTCCATGGAATCAAATACTCTGCAGATTCTCCACGGAATCAAATACTCTAGTCAATCCTCCAAGGGATTACATGTTATGACCGATTCTCCGAGGAATCACACAATGCAACCGATTCTCCAAGGAATCAAATGTAACCATCGTATCATACGAGGTTCTGCAAATCCTCCGAGAGATCATTCTACACAAAAATGCATACTAAGATGCTACACAATGCTAATCCTCCGAGGGATCGATCAACACAGAATGCATACTATGTTCACAAACATACTCATTGCATTTATCACATACATCGCATATATTTATCATGCATTCACATTATGCACCATTTCACACATGGTTTACACACATATCAGCCTATCAATGCGTTTCTATTCAATTCAAGCAAATACACAAGATTATCAAACGTTCAAGATTCACCATTGGCTCTACAATATAGGATTCACGCCTTTCGGCCACCCACAGCACGACATGTCGAAACAGTTCACACATCAATCATTCATATAGGCATTAATCATAATTGAATCGGCCAAAAAATCATGCTATGAATAAACAGTAAAACAAATAACACTGTCAGGTTCGCCAACCTTCGCCTGGCGAAGCCACGCAGCGAATGCTCGCTGGCCTTCGCCTGGCGAACTTCCCAGCGAAGTCCACTGGGAGTAATTCTGGAATTACTCGCTGAGGCTCGCTACACACTCGCCTGGCGAACCTTCGCCAACTCACTTCTCCTGGCGAACTTGCCAGCGAAGACAGGGTGTTTGCTTCTGACTTGCTTCGCTGCAGCTCGCTGGGCTTCGCCTGGCGAAGCTTCGCTACCATTCGCCTGGCGAACCTGCGAAGACAGAACCTCCATGGCTGTTCCAAAGCCCAAACTCCACACAACCAACCGATTAAATCCAAACCAGTCTCATTGGCACAACCCTACCATCACCCGACTAAACTACATCGTCTAATCCGAGTTCTAACCGATTAAAACCTCTTTCTACTCATCAAACCAACTTCTAACCTAAGTGGAAAAAGAGTAGAAACTCTACAAAATCCAAACACATACACATACAATCATATACATTAAAGAGATGATGGAGTTTCACACCCTTACCGATCGATTGCAAGCTTTGGTGATGATCCCTTGATGATTCTAGGTTTTCCTCTCTACTTTCTCTTCTCTTTCTCTTCTCCTCTTTTCTTTCTCTTGTTTTTCTTCTTATGTTACTATCTTTCTTTCTTTTCCTCTCTTATTCTATTTCTATCTCTATTTCTTTCCTCTCAAATTCTTTCCAACACTTACCAATCAATTCTCACACTAAATTGCTAAATGTCTAAAATGCCCTTTTTACTCTAATTCCCCCGAAAACTCTCCGAATCGGTAAAAATAGATAAAATAAGCAAACACCACATAGTAATATATAATTTCTCAATTTAAAACAAACATCAATTAAATAAATTAAAAGACTCAACAATTAATGGGAATTCAGAATCGGGGCGTTACAACTCTCCCCCACTTTAGAAATTTTCGTCCTCGAAAATATTACCTGATTCAAACAACTCTGGATGCGACTCTCGCATCTTGCTCTCCAATTCCCAAGTCATGTTGCCTTCCGCGGTACCTCCCCAGGACACTTTCACAAGCGCAATATCCTTGCCTCTTAGTTTCTTAACTTCACGGTCCAAAATACTAACCGGTAAAACTTCAACTGTAAGGTTATCTCTTACTTCAACTTCATCCATCGGGATCACATGTGACGGATCCGGAACATACTTCCGAAGTTGCGAGACATGGAATACATCATGCAAATTCGAAAGGTTCGGAGGTAACGCCACACGATAAGCCACAGCACCAACTCGTGCGACAATCTGATACGGGCCAATAAAACGAGAAGTCAACTTTCTCGACTTCAAAGCACGACCCACACCCGTAACCGGTGTAACTCTCAAAAACACATGGTCGCCCTCTTGAAACTCGAGATCCTTTCTCCTTTTATCATGATAACTTTTCTGTCTACTCTGAGAAGCTCTCATCTTTTCCCGAATAAATTTCACCTTTTCCATCGTTTGCTGTACCATTTCCGGACCAACTACCGACTTTTCACCTGTCTCATGCCAACACAGAGGTGTTCGACATCTCCGACCATATAAAGCCTCAAATGGCGCCATACCAATACTCGAATGGAAATTGTTATTATAGGTGAACTCAATCAACGCTAAATAACCGTCCCACGCACCACCTTGTTCAAGCACACAAGCACGCAACAAATCTTCTAACGATTGAATCGTCCTCTCGGTTTGACCATCTGTTTGCGGATGATATGCCGAACTCAATCTCAACTTAGAACCCAAGGCACCTTGCAAACTCTCCCAAAATCTTGAAGTAAATCTAGGATCTCTATCCGACACAATACTCTTAGGAACTCCATGAAGCTTCACAATAGTGCCAACATAAATCTCGGCCAACCTTTCCAAAGAATAAGTAATATCAATCGGAATAAAGTGAGCCGATTTAGTAAGCCTATCAACAATCACCCAAATAGCATTATGTCCTCTTTGCGTATTCGGCAATCCGTAACAAAATCCATCGATATACTATCCCATTTCCATTCTGGAATATCCAACGGTTGCATCAATCCACTAGGTTTCTGATGCTCCACCTTAGACTTCTAGCAAGTCAAACACGAGTACACAAAACGAGCAACATCACTTTTCAATCCAGACCACCAAAAGATATTCTTCAAATCCTGATACATCTTATTCACTCCCGGGTGAATACTCAAGTTACTCCGATGTCCCTCTTCCAATATCATCTTTTTCAAATCCGCATCATCGGGAATACAAATACGACCTCGAAACCTCAAAACTCCTAATTCATCAACTTTGAAATCTTCATTTCCATTCGTCATCAAATCCACAAATTTCAAATCCAACTTTTGCTTTTCACACACCGTAGCAAGGAAATCATTCGTGACATGCAACATACCCAGCTTCACACTACTCGGTGTTAACTCACAAACCAAACTCAAATCTCTAAAGTTCTCCAAGAGTTCCCACTCTCTAACCATCAAAGTAGACACGTGCAACGACTTTCAGCTTAAGGCATCGGCTACCACATTCGCCTTACCCGGATGATAATTTAAACCAAAATCATAGTCCTTCAAAAGTTCTAGCCATCTCCTTTGCCTCATATTCAATTATTTTTGATCAAACAAATACTTCAAACTCTTGTGATCGCTAAAAACTTCAAATCTTGCACCATAAAGATAGTGCCTCTAAATTTTCAAAACGAACACTACGGCCGCTAACTCCAAATCATGAGTAGGATAATTCTTTTCATGTACTCTCAACTGTCTAGAAGCATACGCCACGACCTTCCCATCTTGCATCAATACACCACCCAATCCTGACAAGGAAGCGTCGCAATAAACCACAAAAGGTTCCGTAGGATTTGGAAAAATCAAAATCGGCGTTGTCGTTAACCTTCTCTTTAATTCCATGAAACTCTCTTCACAATTAACATCCCAAATAAAAGCCTTTCCTTTACAAGTCAACTGCGTTAACGGAAGTGCTAACTTTGAAAATCCTTCGATAAACCTCCGGTAGTAACCGGCCAAGCCCAAAAAGCTTCGAATTTCCGTAACCGATCTTGGAGTCTCCCATTGCATTACCGCATCGATCTTGGATGGATCCACACTAATACCATTGCCGGAAATAATATGTCCAAGAAAACTCACCTTCGATAACCAAAACTCACACTTAGACAACTTTGCGTACAATTTCTTCTCTTTCAAAATCCACAACACAATCCTTAAATGTTCTTCGTGTTCCTCTCGAGACTTAGAATAAATCAAAATGTCATCGATAAACACTACCACTAAACGATCCAACTGCTCGTGGAAGATACGGTTCATATATTCCATGAAAACACCCGGCGCATTAGAAACTCCGAAGGGCATCACCGTATACTCATAGTGACCATATCGTGTTCTAAAAGCCGTCTTCGAAATATCTTCTTCCTTAACCCGAATTTGGTGATAACCGGATCTCAAATCAATCTTACTAAAAACACGGGCTCCAACTAATTGATCCATCAAATCATCGATTCTTGGAAGCGGATACTTGTTCTTAATTGTCACCTTATTCAACTGCCGATAATCAATACACAATCGCATACTACCATCCTTCTTCTTTACCAACAATACCGGCGCACCCCAAGGAGAAACACTTGGTCTTACAAATCTCTTATCCAACAAATCATTCAACTGCTTCTTCAATTCCACCAACTCCGATGCCGACATCCGATACGGGGCCATCGAAATCGGTCTAGTACCCGGAACTAGATCAATAGAAAATTCAACCTCTCTCTTTGGCGGCACATCCGCAACATCTTCCGGAAACACTTCAGGAAATTCACAAACCACAGGAAACACGTCGAGCTCAACTTTGCTCTCCACCGACAACGATGCAAACAAACCAAACAACTGAGCTTCGTCTGCTAAAAGTTTCTTCAACTCTTTAGTGGAAAGAAAACTCTCGTTTTCACCATCTTCCAAAGAAGGAAACCTTACTAACTTGTGATAGCAATCCAGATGAACTCTATTAAATTGCAACCAGTTCATACCCAAGATTACGTCCAAACCTTCCAACGGCAAACACACTAAATCCATAACGAAGTCCTTACCATACATGGTCAAAGGACAACTTGCACACACCAAAGAAGTAGTTACCGACCCCGAAGCGGGAGTTCCAATAACCATACCACTACTCAAAGAAACCATACACAAATCCAACCGCTTAGCACACGCAAGAGAGATGAACGAGTGAGTCGCTCCAGTATCAATAATAGCAACTAAAGGCATATCATTAATAAAGCATGTACCTTTAATCAAATGATCCGCCGCATTAGTAGCGTCTGAACCTGCTAATGCGAATACTTTTCCGCCCGCCGGAGCTTGCTTCGGTTTGGTACAATTCGGGCTAATGTGACCCACCTCGCCACAATTAAAACACTTCACAGCATTCTTTCTACACTCTGCTGCATCATGTCCAAGGAGCCCACAGTTGGAACACTTCGCCTTGAACTTTCCACAATCATAAGACTTGTGGCCCATCACGCCACACTTAAAACATTTGATCGCACCGGAACCTCCTCCGGGTCTCCTATCAAAGTTTCCCTTATGTTTGCCCTTATCAGCAGGCGTCACATAAGGTCCGCTTCGTACTTGCTGCTTCCCTCTCCTCTCGCTCAAACCCTTATAATGAGTAGAACGAGCTCTACTGTCTTCTTCATAAATTCTACAACACTCGGTCAAATCCGAAAATCTTCGTATTCTTTGATAACCCACCGCTTGCTTTATCTCAGGACGCAAGCCATTCTCATACTTGATACATTTGGAAAATTCCGCCATAACCGCATCATAGTGAGGGTGAAACTTCACTAACTCAGTAAACTTAGCGGTGTAGTCCACCACCGACATATTACCTTGTTTCAACTCCAGAAATTCCATTTCTCTCTTCCCTTTAACACTTTCGGGATAATACTTCCTTAGAAACTCAGTACGAAATAAATCCCACGTAATCTCCTCATCGTCGACCTCAAGAACTTGCTTCACGCTGACCCACCAGTCATCATCCTCTTCTCTCAGCATGTGAGTCCCTAGTCTCACCTTGTTCCCTTCAGCATAATCCATCACCCTAAAGATCCTCTCAATTTCCTTTAACCATATCTGAGCACCATCCGGATCAAATCTCCCTTTGAACACCGGTGGTTGGTTCTTCCTGAACTCATCATTCGCATTCACGTTGGGTGCACCCTGCAAAGCTCTGGCCATAGCCTCTAACGCCGCTGCCATAGCATTGTCATTACGACCTGCCATATTCTGAGGATTCCCAAAAATAACAACAAGGTTAAACAACCGTTCAACCAACACAACAACAAGACAGACACGACTGACTCAACACTGGCTCTGATACCACTTAATGTAACACCCCCTTTCTATACCCCCAAATTAATACATTTAATCAATTAGGCACTTAGAAAATTTATTTCATCAGAGTTTAATTAAAATTTAATTAAAACATGGTATATAAGAGGCGCATCACATTATCACGAAATTAAACACATACGATACCTGCTCAAAATAGATATGCAACAATGGGTAACCCACATCTCAATATTTAGAATAAAAGCGGAAACATCCAAATATTGAATCGATCACATACATAAAAGTATATACAACCATTCAATCAATTCATGCTTTACAACCATATCCACAGCGGATACATACACAGATGTATCACAAGGAATCAAAACAAATGTAACTCCAAAGGAGTCAAAGGCTTCCTAACTACCCAGATGTTACATATCAGAGCCATTGACCAAAAAGAATGAAGACATCGCTTCACAAAAAGAACCTCCAGCTTCCTACTCTGCAATGCCTCATAGAGCATTATAAAATAGTAGAAGGGTGAGAAACAATATCATAACAGTTAATGCATAAAATTGTATATATACATATACTCATATTTGTACAAGTTATACTCAAATTATGTTCTCACCACATTAAGCATATACAATTAATCATGCCTCTACACATGCTCATGAACATTCACTATATGTTCCTCCAAACAATCATATATAACATACACAATTACATTCATACAACTAATGCATCATACACAGATGACTCATGTAACTCATAGAGACCGACACACGACTCTATGCAGATGCAAATGCGGTACCGACTCATTTCAACAGATTCTCTAAGGAATTGAGTATTCAGCAGATTCTCCACGGAATCAAGTATTCAGCAGATTCTCCACGGAATCAAATATTCATCAGATTCTCCACGGAATCGAATATTCAGCAGATTCTCCACGGAATCAAATACTCTGCAGATTCTCCACGGAATCAAATACTCTAGTCAATCCTCCAAGGGATTACATGTTATGACCGATTCTCCGAGGAATCACACAATGCAACCGATTCTCCAAGGAATCAAATGTAACCATCGTATCATACGAGGTTCTGCAAATCCTCCGAGAGATCATTCTACACAAAAATGCATACTAAGATGCTACACAATGCTAATCCTCCGAGGGATCGATCAACACAGAATGCATACTATGTTCACAAACATACTCATTGCATTTATCACATACATCGCATATATTTATCATGCATTCACATTATGCACCATTTCACACATGGTTTACACACATATCAGCCTATCAATGCGTTTCTATTCAATTCAAGCAAATACACAAGATTATCAAACGTTCAAGATTCACCATTGGCTCTACAATATAGGATTCACGCCTTTCGGCCACCCACAGCACGACATGTCGAAACAGTTCACACATCAATCATTCATATAGGCATTAATCATAATTGAATCGGCCAAAAAATCATGCTATGAATAAACAGTAAAACAAATAACACTGTCAGGTTCGCCAACCTTCGCCTGGCGAAGCCACGCAGCGAATGCTCGCTGGCCTTCGCCTGGCGAACTTCCCAGCGAAGTCCACTGGGAGTAATTCTGGAATTACTCGCTGAGGCTCGCTACACACTCGCCTGGCGAACCTTCGCCAACTCACTTCTCCTGGCGAACTTGCCAGCGAAGACAGGGTGTTTGCTTCTGACTTGCTTCGCTGCAGCTCGCTGGGCTTCGCCTGGCGAAGCTTCGCTACCATTCGCCTGGCGAACCTACGAAGACAGAACCTCCATGGTTGTTCCAAAGCTCAAACTCCACACAACCAACCGATTAAATCCAAACCAGTCTCAGTGGCACAACCCTACCATCACCCGACTAAACTACATCGTCTAATCCGAGTTCTAACCGATTAAAACCTCTTTCTACTCATCAAACCAACTTCTAACCTAAGTGGAAAAAGAGTAGAAACTCTACAAAATCCAAACACATACACATACAATCATATACATTAAAGAGATGATGGAGTTTCACACCCTTACCGATCGATTGCAAGCTTTGGTGATGATCCCTTGATGATTCTAGGTTTTCCTCTCTACTTTCTCTTCTCTTTCTCTTCTCCTCTTTTCTTTCTCTTGTTTTTCTTCTTATGTTACTATCTTTCTTTCTTTTCCTCTCTTATTCTATTTCTATCTTTATTTCTTTCCTCTCAAATTCTTTCCAACACTTACCAATCAATTCTCACACTAAATTGCTAAATGTCTAAAATGCCCTTTTTACTCTAATTCCCCCGAAAACTCTCCGAATCGGTAAAAATAGATAAAATAAGCAAACACCACATAGTAATATATAATTTCTCAATTTAAAACAAACATCAATTAAATAAATTAAAAGACTCAACAATTAATGGGAATTCAGAATCGGACTAATAAAACTAATTAACTAATAAAATCTAATTAACTAATAAAACTATAAAAATTCTATTGAATAATCTAATTTAAAAAAACCTAATAAAACTATATCTGAATATTTAAAATAAAATAAAATCTAGAAAAAATAAAAAAAAAACTAAATTCTATTTAAATTTTAATAAAAATAAATAATAATAATAATAATAAAACGATTAAAGTCCTATCCTAAACTCAAATATTAAAAATCTATATCTATCTTAATTAAAATCTAAACTACTCTAATAAAAATTCTAATTAAAAGAAAAATAAATCCAAAGAAAATTCTAATAAATAAAAACTATAGAAACAATTATCTAAAAAACTCTACTTTCTAACAAAAAGCTATTTAAACTATTTTTAAAAAAAAAACTAAATGAAATCCTTATAATAATCTATTTAAAACTTAAATCCTATTCTAAACAATTATATATATAAAAAAAAAACTATTTCTATCTAAAAACTAATTCTATAAATTAAAAATAATTCTAATATCTAATTAACAAACAAAATATATGTAAAAAAATTAACATTTTGAAAAGAAAATGAGAAAATAAATATGGAATTAAAATTAACAAAAATACCTTTTGGCCACGTGTCACGCTCATATTGGACAAAATAGTCGAGATTTGAAAAACACTCAATCGGGGGTGGACACGTGTCTAAACGGCATGAAATTAAGTGAAAAAAATGCAAAAATAAAAAATGCGAAAATATTTACAAAAGCTGGCGGGACAAATTTAGGGTATGACAGCTGTCTATTGACAACTTGAGGGACTGATCACCCTTAACCTCTTGTTGATAGTGGACAGAGTCATGTTGGATGGGATAGACGTGTCTTGCAAGCTTAGATGGCGTGAGCAGTGAATTGCTTTGAGTTAAACTAAGTGCTTACAAATTGTTTTGATAAGTCGGTTCAGCATGGTGCTGAGATGTTTATCTTGATGGAAACTTCGAGTGTTAATGAAGTGGGGAAGTTGGTGGTTTGTCAACTAATTGTTATTGTCCGGAGTTTTTTCTTGATGAGATAAGTGATTTACCGCCGAAACGCGAAGTGGAGTTTGGGATCGGCTTAGTTCTTGGAACTAGTCCGATATTGATGTCTTCATATCGTATGCCTGCATTGGGATTGAAAGAGTTGAAGAGGCAACTTGAAGATTTGCTTGAGAAGGTTCTGTGAGGCTTTTGGTGGATTATAGATAAGTGAGCAAGGTGAATATCGAGAATAAGTGTTCACTTCCAAGGATTGATGATTTGATGGATCATTTGGTTGTTGCAAGTGTGTCCAGTAAGATAGATTTGGGAACTGGGTATCATCAGATTTGTGTGGGGGCTGAAGATATTCAGAAGACTGCTTTTGGAACGAGGTATGGACATGATGAGTATTTAGTAGTGCCATTTGGGCGTGACTAATGCATCATGTGGGTTTGTAGAGTATGAACAGGATTTTCCATACTTATTTGGATCAGTTTGTAGTAGTGTTCATTGATGATATCTTGATATATTCTAAGTCTGAAGAAGAGCATGTGCAACATCTAAGAGTGGTATTGCAGGTTTTAAGGGACAAGAAGCTTTATGCCAAGTTTTCCAAGTGTGAGTTTTGGTTGAGGGAAGTGATTTTCCTTGGCCATGTGATTTCTAGTGGTGGAATTGCAGTGGATCTGTCGAAAGTTGATGTTGTGTTGCAGTGGGAGGCTCCAAAGTCTGCTACTGAGATTCGAAGTTTCCTTAGGTTAGCTGGTTATTATCGTAGGTTTATAGAAGGCTTTTCTAAGTTGGCATTGCCTTTGACTCAGTTGACTCGAAAGGATCAAGCTTATGTGTGGGATGTTGCTTCTGAGAAGAGTTTTGTAGAACTCAAGAAGAAGTTGATGACTGCTCCAATGTTGATTTTTCCAAATCTGAGTGAATATTTTGTTGTGTATTATGATGTGTCAAAGATGGGTCTTGGAGGCGTACTGATGTAGAATGGTCAGGTGGTTGCTTATGCTTCCAGACAGTTGAAGATTCATGAAAGGAATTATCCTACGCATGACTTAGAGTTGGCCGCTGTAGTGTTTGTGTTGAAGATTTGGAGACATTATCTTTTTGGGTCCAGATTCGAAGTGTTCAGTGATCACAAGAATCTGAAGTATTTGTTTGATCAAAAGGAGTTGAATATGAGGCAGAGAAGATGGCTTGAACTTCTGAAGGACTATGGTTTTGAATTGAATTACCATCCTGGTAAGGCTAATGTTGTAGTTGATGCATTGAGTAGGAAGTCCTTGCATATGTTAATGCTTATGGTTCAAGAGTTAGAACTGATTAAGCAATTCAGAGATTTGAGTTTAGTTTGTGAAGGGACTCCTAATAGTGTGAAGTTGCGTATGCTGAAGTTGACTAGTGGTATTCTCCAAGAGATCGGAGAAGGTCAGAAGTCTGACTTGAGTTTGGTGGATCATCTCACGTTAATAATTCAAGGTAACGGAGGTGATTTTTGGATCGATGAGAATGGTGTGATGAGATTCCGAGATAGAGTGTATGTTCCCGATGTGCCAGAAATCAAGAAGAGCATTCTTGAAGAAGGTTACAGAAGCGGCTTGAGTATTTATCCTGGTGCCACAAAGATGTATCAAGATTTGAAGAAGTTATTTTGGTGGCTGAGCATGAAGAATGAAATTGTAGAATTTGTCTATGCCTGTTTAACTTGTCAGAAGTCAAAGATTGAACATCAGAGATCGTTGGGTATGATGCAACCGTTGAGTATTCCGAAATGGAAATAAGATAGCATTTCTATGGATTTTGTGACAAGTTTTCCGAGGACTTTGAAGGGATATGATTTGATTTGGGTGATTGTTGATAGATTGACCAAATCGGCTCATTTTATACCGATGAGGATCAATTATTCGTTGCAGAAGCTTGCCGAGTTGTATATTGATCAGATTGTGAAGTTGCATGGTGTTCCTTCGAGTATTGTGTCGGATAGAGATCTGAGATTTACGTCGATGTTTTGGGAGAGTTTGTAGACATCTTTGGGCACTAAGTTGAGGTTGAGCTCTGCCTATCATCTGCGGACGGATGGGCAGACAGAGAGAACTATCCAGTCTTTAGAGGATTTGTTGAGAGCTTGTGTGTTGGATCAAGGTGGATCGGGGGATAGTTATTGGTCATTGGTTGAGTTTACCTACGATGACAATTACCATTCTAGTATCGGAATGGCACCGTGTAAGGATTTGTATGGTAGGAGGTGTAGGACTCCTTTGTGTCGATATGAGTCAGGCAAGAATGTTGTACTCGGACCTGAGATTGCGTAAGTGACGACTGAAAAGATCAAGAGGATCCAAGGAAAAGATGAATGTTTCGCAGGGTCGTCAGAAGAGTTACCATGATAAGAGGAGAAGATCACTTGAATTCAGAGAGAGATCACGTGTTTTTGTGAGTTACGCCAGTAATTGGTGTTAGTCAAGCTTTGAAATCTCGGAAGCTCACACCGTATTTTGTTGGTCTGTATCAGAGTGGCGCAGCGGAAGCGTGGGAGAAGTAGCATGTTAGACTGTTTTACCGCTGTTGTTTGTGAATTTGTGAAAATTCTAGCAAGCACACGATGGATGTTATTACCAAAGTTATAACATCCACTGTGACATTGACTGTTGTACTAACTAATTACATTGTAAAGTAAAGCAGTAAAAACACAGTAATTATTTACCCAGTTTAGTGTCAACAACACTTACATCTGGGGGATACCAAGCCAGGGAGGAAATTCACTATTAGTGTTGCACCCCAAAATTTGCCCAACCTTTTCTTAACTTGGTTTTTGTTTCATTTCATTTCTTTCTAACATTTTCATTGCATAGCATTTAGCATTGAACAGGGGATCAAGAGATTGTGCATAGAAATAGGAGTCTCTTCAGAGGGTTGAGCCTAGGCAAGGGGTGTTACTCCAGTTTGGATGGTAATCAAGTCTTCTGGAAATGGACATTGGTCTTGTGAAAGAAAGGATGGATGTATGTGGGTCAGCTCCTAGCTTGGAGGCCAGTTCAAGATCATCAGAGGTTTGTGATTCATGGTTATGAATATAAGTTGTTGAGAGAGCTCATTGAGTGCCTTGAAGGTCATTGTGGAGCTCATCCAAGTGTTTGTGCTAAGTGTGAAAGGTTACAGTTGAAGTTGATGCAATTAGGGTTTTCATCTGGCTAATCCTCAATCAACTGTGCAATTGAAGGAGATTAAAACTCAGTTCAAAGTCTCTATGGTCATGGGATGTTGTGTTTGGATGTATGAGATATCATTTCAAGTTCAATTCATCAAGGATCAAGTGTGTGAGAAGTTACTAAATTAGGGTTCTCAGGGTAAAATCCCCTATTTAGTGCCTAACTTCAAGACCACCTATCTCAAGATACAAGTTTCATCTCAACTTTTGACCAACATGGAACTTGTAGAGCATGTTCTTAGATTTAATTTTAGTACTAGAAGTCCTTGATTGGATTTATAGAACTCAAGTTATGATCCAGACAAGTTACAGGTCATCAGAGGGATGTGATTTTGGTCAACAAACGTCAACCAACTTCCAAGACATTTTTGACCTAGAAATATGTTTCTACTCAACTTTTGGCCAACATGAAAGTTGTAGGTCTTGATCTTAGCTTTCCAAAATGTACTAGAAGTCTTTCATATGATTTGTAGAACTCAAGTTATGAGGTTTACAAGTTAGGGGTATTTTGGGAAAGTGAGATTATAGGTCATAAAATTATAGGTCCATTTCACCAACTTGCACACTTCAAATGAAGATCTTTCCAACATAAAACTTGATCCAAATGGTGTTATTTGCTTAGTCAAACATTGACAAGTCATGTTTTATGCTTGGAATGGAGATTGGATTTGAGAATTTTCATGGAAGAATGATTAAAAGGGCAAATTTGGATTTATTTCATTTTTAATCACTTTGGTGCAAATGAGTGCATTTTCTGAGTGTAAATAACATTTTGAACACATTGGCAATTTTACATTTTGGATTTGAGGTGCGTAAGTGAGCCATTTTCAAGGTTTCTTCACTATGAAGTTACACAACCAACATGAGCCATTGAGATCAATTAAGGCTCTAATCCTGACCATCCATGCTCCATGTGATACCAGCAAGTGTTTCCACCATTTTGGAGCCAATTTGGAGTGAAATTCGTGTACACAAGTAAGCTCCATTTTCAATTCTTTGGATTTTTTATTGGACTGTTAGAGGCTGAGATTGGGCCTAATTATCATCAAGATCCATTGCATAAAAGGTTTTGAACCTTCACAATTCATCAGAAGTTCAAATTGGAGCCAAATTGATCAAGTTCATTTTTCAAAAAGTGTTAAAAATTCAAATTTTGAGTTTGGAGATTGAGGTTGTTTCAAGAGAAATTATGCATTGAGAAAGCTCTATTGGAGTTCAGTGAACGATTCTGGGCAATTATCCTCAAGCTTGAGCTCCATTTGAAGGCTCAGTGGAAGTTCTCCACTAGGTAATTGAAATTCAACCTTACACTCTTGTTAAGCATCAATTCACTGCCATTTTTGCATACTTGAGACGTAGGATCAATGTAGATCATTAAAATGTAAAACGAACTGGCATTGATTGTGATTGTTGGATGATGCTCAATTTTGTTTGGATCTGTTTTGGCTTGTTTATGCATGATCTTGCTTGTTTGACACTTGATCTATAATCTATGTGAGCTCTAGATGAGTTTTAGATTAAATCGAAGTTGTTTTGGTGAACTTTGAATTTTGATGTTCATTCTTGTTGTCTTCGGGTTTGGAATTGTACGCGTGTTAAGCAGTTTTTGAGGCCAGAAATGAGATCCTCGTGATCTCTAGTTCAATTTTGATATAGAATTTGTGTTATTTGGTTGAGTGTAGATGACACACGATTGTTGTGGTTCTGCTCGCGGTGGAGGCTGGCCGGAGAAGACAATGAATAGTGTCCTCCGGCCGGTGACTGGTTTTCTGTTTGTTTTAAGGAAGAAGATGATTACGCATCTCCTTGGTACGCGTTTGATTTGCATACTTTCTATGTGAACGGTGAAGATTAAGAAACACGGTAGTCCAAAGTTGACTGGATCCATGAGATTACTTTTTAAATTTCATTAATGTGCTGGCGTTATGATGGCCCTCTGATGTGATTACTTGCTAATTGATCAAGCGATCCAGATTGAATTCCATGGTGATCTTTGGTTGATCTGTGCATACGTGAGCTGCCAGGTTTTATTTTGTTTGATTTTCTGAGTGGGCCTTGGGCGCAGCTGCTACGCGCACCCCCCCAGACTAGGCCCAATTTATTCTGAACTTGAATTCCTTGCTATTTGCCACGCACCTTTTTCATTTTCTTATTATTTTATTTGGTTTTTTATTTTATTATATGTTTACAATTTTAATTAATTAAAGTAGCTCCAATATGTTAAAAATTCACCAAAAATATTTTTTATCAACTTTGAGATGTCTACTTTTTTTTGGATATTTTATTTTATTTTCAATTAAAAAATGAATTAAATATTGGAGTTGTTTTATTTGGTTTAAATTGTAACATGTTTTGTGTTTGCATTTGTTTCTCTCATTGTTTTTTGATCCAATGATTGAAAATTGATCCTCATCTCAATGATGAGTTGATCAATTTTTGAGGACCATTTTGCCCCTGGTTGTTGATTTTTGGGTTGACTTTTTGGGCTTTTCTTGTTGCACTTGTTTCTTCCATTTCAAAGTGGTACATCCAAATGATTTGATTCTTTTGATGGTGCTTTGAGAGGACATTTGTCTTGATTTATTGGCCTCTGGTTGCCAACTTATTTAGATTCTTTGTGCATTTTATTTGATATTTTTGAGCCCTTTTCCTATTTTTGAAGTGACTTACAAGTTAGGTCATCTCATAGGACAGCTCACACAAGTGCTTGACCTAGTTTGGATTGGAAATGACCTTTGTGGATCCAATAAGCTCTCAACTCTTCTTTTTTGACATTTTAGACATGTTGAGCTTGTTGTATGTTCATTTTTAGGTCAAAATTATGTGCATAGCTTGTTGATTGATACCATTCTTTTTGTGTTTCCAACTTGAACTTCTATGTGATGCATGCTTGTTCCTCTTGTGCTTTTGCTTGCTTTCCTTTTTAATTTGTTTTGATATTGATTGTGAGCTCTCTTCTATTCATCTCCCTTCTATCCAATGACCTTGGAGTGTCATTTAAGGTGACTTGGTCCCTCCTTTGGAGGTATTTGAAGCATACATAGAATGATGAATCCTTGAGGACACTTTTGGTGTTTGTTTTTGTTTGATAAGTGATGCTTATGGTTGAGTACCTATTATGGGGTCCTTGTTGCCCTCATTTGGTCTCCCATCCTCACTTGGCTTTGATGTTTGCTTTACCTTACATTTGGTTTGATTTTATTGGTGTGGTTGATGTTGCTTGACTTAGGTCATTTCATCCCACTTTTTGGTGCATCTTTGTGTAGTTTGCTTGTGCTTGTTTAAGTTCTTCTTGTGCATTTCTCCTTCTTCTCTTTTCTTGTATTTCCATATGCATGCTTGGTTGAGATGAGCTTGTGGTGGCTACTGCCCCACACTATTTTCCTCCCACTATCATTCTACTTGTGCATCTTATGTGTGTATCTTCATTTGCATATGCATTCTTCTTCTTCTTCTTATTCTTCTTCTTCTTCTTCTTTAGCTTTTCTTTGTCGTGTTCCCCATAAGTTCTCTAACCTCTTGAGGTTATGATAGACATTAGGTGCCTAACTATGCATGATAACATTAGGTATTCCCCCTTTGAATCTCAACTTTAAGTCCACTTTGCATGACAACTTTTAGGATTGATTAGTCTCCCATTAGTGTTCCTTCTTCTCTTCTCATCTTCAAACATCCATAAAACACTTAATAAAGAATGACAAGTGTAGCATGCTATGAGCCTTAAGCTACTTGAGAAATGGTAATTGAGGGGCCTCCTCTCAAGGACCTAGAGTGTTTAGTGTACACCCTTTGGGTGATATACGGCGCATTCGCTCTTAGGTCATAGTCTCTAGTGCGACATGAGTTGCAAATCAAGTTCAAAACACTTCTTCTCTAAAAAACATAAAAACAATTCAAACTCTTTTTCACCCTTTGGGGTTCTTAATCAAGGAAAATATTTTCACAAAAAGAATGTCGTTAACTCTTAGTTCTATCGCAAACGGTAACACCTAAGTCTCCATTGGTCGAGCTGCATATACCAACTGCTAGAACTATCTGTTAACCCTACTCGGGCCTAAAAACGGTTGAACGAACCTGTGGTCCTTTTAGCCCGAACTACGTTTGCTCTGATCTTTCGTACCAGATGAAAGTACGTAGGCTCGAAACGCGATGTCTCAGCGAGCAAACTTCCCTTTTTCTTTAGCCGTAGTTAGTCGAACTACGTTGACTCTGACTTTCCTATTGCACGAGGGATTACGTAGGCACAGAGCGGCGATGCTCTGCTGAGTCAGTTCTCTTTTCTTTTTCTTTTGTCCTTAAGCCTTTAGCTAGATAGTATCAACACACCCTTTTAGATAGACAAAAATGCGTGGATCCCGTTGAGTACGACGGGCGTGAGGGGTGCTCATACCTTCCCCTTGCGTAACCGACTCCCGAACCCAAACATGGTTACGATGACCTTGCCTTTCCCTTTTTCTTTAGGTTTTTGTGATCGTTTCCTTTCCCCCTCTTTGGGATAAATAATGAAAGTGGTGACTCTTCTGTTTTTCCGCCAGTGGTTTTTCGCAGTTGCGATAATTAGTAGAATCAATTCAAAGTCAAACAACCAGTTTGCACTTCTCACTTAATCCCTACCCAATGACACTTCAACCTAGAGACACTCTAGACCTGAGTATACCCACTCACTCCCCCTCAATCACACCAGTGATATATAATTCACAATTACAAAAGTCAATATGAAGAAACGCTTCTTACACACCTTGATCTTGCTTCACAGCTTTGATCAAGGACTCACACACTCTTGCTTAACAGCTTTGAGTGAGACACTGCTTAGAATCTACCTAATCAATGCAATCATCCAACAAACAATTTCTTAAAGTACAAGTATTCCTAAGACTCAATTCACACGTGAAGACTAGCCTTCTTCACTCACAAGGACTCTCTAATTTGCACTCTCTATTCTTCTGTCAAGAGCTGCTGTTCAGGATTGCTTCTTCTGATATTTATAGCAGTTGTCAGTCCTTTTGGGCCTTGGTGCATAAATTAGGTTTTATTCATAACAAACCTATTTTCAATGATCTGCACGCTTGCCACTTAATTCAGGGATATTTTAGTTCGCCTAGGGCTTCTAGAAAATCTCCTGATATCCAGCTTGAGCTCCTATTATGTTTCCTGGTTTATAGCTACCAAAAAAACAAACATGCGCTTGATGTCATACGACCCAAGTCATAACATGGGGTATGACATCCAGCTTAACTTGCTTTTAGCTAAGTCAACTTACCCTGCACAGACCATATTATGTATGCATCAACATCAGTCATGACATACATACATGCTCTAGTGTTTTGCCACAAAATGCAGCCAATCAAGAGCACTTACAAACTCCCCCTTTGACAAATTTTTAGCTAAAACATTCTGTCATCAGATCAGAGATTTACACAGCAGAAGACTTATGATATGTCCTGTCATGCAGGATAGTTACTAGCTTAAGTCTCTTTGAGTCCTCACAGTTAACTCTAACTATTATAGCTCACCTTGTTAACTATCTGTAGAATACCACTATAGATGTCACTCTTTGTTGAGTAACACACTAGGTTACTCCCCCTCAACTGATGCATCTTACCAGCTAAGCACACAACCTGCAAATAGTCTGTAGTCACACATATTCATCCAGTCTGCTCTAGATGTTATGACCTTCAGGATAACATCCTGAAGTACACACACCTGTGCTACTCCCCCTGAAGAGTTGCACAACACTCTCATTCTGCTTACAACTTGCATGCACACAGTATAGCAACTTCAGCATAAACTAGGAGATTCCTAGTACTAACAGGCATTCTTACACAAGCACAAGCTAGGAATCTACACACATAGCATCAGTTTATTACTAACAGCACTAGCAGCACTAGTAGTTGATATCACACGTGCATCTTCAGCATCATCTATAGTTATACCTGCAAATATGCAAGTCTAATGGCACATATGCCCAAGAATTATTCTGCCAGCTCTTGTCACTTGTTCTTCCACCTGCTGTGCCATACCTGTTGTTTTCTATTGTCTCTTTCTCTCCCCCTTTTTAGCCACAAATTAAAATTCAACTAAAACTTAGTATAGATCATACAGTGTACCATTACAATTGTTAGGGGTTATATTACAACAAACTGCTTTTTGAAGATCCCCAGACAAATAAATCGCATTCCGGAAGGAAAGCAAAGCACGAAAATGCGCAGACCAGCAGTCCGGTCACAAACTAGACTGTTACCTTAATCTTCTTCTGGCTTGTCAGAATAATGAGGTGGATCCCTGCGAGCCAATGGAACAGTGATGCCTCTGAGGACCACCCTTTTCTCGAACATCTCATCAATAATTTCTTCTCGTGACATACCCAAGAAGGCTAATTTCTTCTTAAGTTCTTCATCAGTGGGAGGAGGATACTTGCGCCTTCGTTCTTCACGCGAGATAGGAACGTCTTTGGAGGGTTTTAGGTTGGTCTTAGATGAAGATCCTTTACACGAAGACATGTTGTTGTTGAGAGTGAAGGTCTGGGAGAGGTGTTGGAAGATAATGGGGGCAGAGAAGCACGTTTGTGTGGAATGGAGAGCTTTATTGGTCAAGGACTTGGACTGTATTGGAGTTTTAAAACTCTTACGTGCCATTAATTGCTACGCATCCTCATACATGCAAATACACGACTTTCCTCTATGATTTTCAACTTGAGCAGCACCTAGAGCCTTTGTACACATGTCAGCTAGCTGTGGTTCAGTGGACACATGCTCTAAGAAAATCACTTTGTCTTTCACAAGATTCATGTGCTTAGTTTTGCTATGCTGGATTGGATTTTTGGAAATGTTAGTAGCACTAAGATTGTCACAGTATAATGTCATGACTTCCTGAGTGACATTGTATTCTGTTAACATTTGCTTCATCCAGACCAGCTGAGAACATCTGCTACTATCTGATATGTGCTTAGATTCAGTAGTGGCAGTGAGGCACACTTGTGCTTCTTGCTGAACCAAGATATTAGGTTGTTCCCTAAGAAGTATCCACCAGTTGTGCTCTTTCTATCTTCCCAATACCCAAACACGGTAGGATCATACTCATGAGAGTAGAGTATGCCATGGCCACAGACTCCATTCACATATTTGATTCACTTGATTCATGTGACTTTCCTTAGGATTTGCTTGATATGTAGCACATACGTCAGCTGCAAAAGCAATGTCTGGTCTGCTGGTTGTGTATGAGTAGGTGTAGATGTCCTTTTGTGGCCAGCATTGTCAAACCCAACCTTTTTGTCAATGCCTTTGGTATATTGACTTTGTGAGAGCAATAAAGGGTCCTCCATTTGCTTGACTTGTACCCCAAGAAGGTAGGTTAATTTTACACACAGACTCATCTCAGACTCAGATTGTATCTGATTAATATATTGTTTTACCAACTTCTCAGACATTCTACCAAGGACTGTGTCCTTCACATACATCTGAGCCGTTTTGAGTTTGCCATCCTTATTGTTAGCAAAAAGAGTCTTTTTCATTTCACCTTTTCTGTATCTATAGGCAGTAGGTGTTTTAGTCAGTGTTTCGTACCAAGCCTTGGAAACTTGTTGTATTCCATAGAGAGCTTTCCTCAACTTGTACCCAAGATTAAATCCCATGGGTTGCTCCACATATCCTTCCTTATTCAAGTATCCAATTAGGAAGGTGCTCTTTACATCCATCTTCAGAATGCAAGCAATTTCCAACATCCACCTGATTGACTCTGGCATTGCCACTGGTGCAACAGTTTCATCAATTCCTTCTACTAGCCTAGCCTTATTCCTGACTACTCTTCCTTGTTTATCAGACTTGTTTTTGTGCATCCACTTCGTTCCAACTATGTCAGTTCCACTTGGTCTTGGAACCAATTCACATACTTTATTCCTTTCAAGCTGATCTGAGTCCATATTTATGTTACTCTGAATGTTACAATATAGGGTCATGACATTCTGAGTGACATTGCCCTTCTTATGCTGACCATTTTTCATGATCTTCATAAGCTTCTAGTACAGCAGGTTCAAGTTTATATGATGCCCATCTTTAAAATGTCTTTTCTTGACTTGCCTGCTAACCCCATAGCCTGTATTTCTATCCAGAGAACCCTTATAAGTTCCACTTACTGATTCCTTGGTGATGACCTTCCTTGTTCTTTGAGGCTGTCTACCTTTCTCCAACCACAGTTGATCCTTTTCTTCATTGCCCAAGACACTGAGGTTACTTCTAGGCTCCCATAGATAGCAGTTATTCTTTGCTTTGTATCCTCTCATGACTTCCTTCCTTTCTTGATTGGTGACAACACATTTACCTTTGGTAAATTGGACCTTTAAGCCTTGATCACAAAGCTGACTGATACTTATTAGGTTTATAGTCAGTCATCTAACCAGCAAGACATTCCTTAATTCTGGAGCTTTAGGACTGTCAAGTTGTCCAGCACCTGTGATTTCTCCCTTAGCTCCATCACCAAAGGTTACATGACTTGAGGAGTAAGGTTTGAGTTTAATCAAGTGATCCTCAATTCTAGTCATATGTCTGGAGCATCCACTGTCAAAGTACCAATCCTCTTTGGTTGGCATCCTTAGGGAAGTGTGGGCTGCTAGTGCAAAGGTCTTGGTAACCCATTGTCTTTGCTTGTTAGGAACCTTTTTCTTGGGTTGAGCATGATACTGCTTCCTGACATGAGTACCCTGTTTGCACTTGCCATTATGATGATGGCTAGGAAATCCATGTAACCAAAAACAACCAGATTTGATGTGTCTAAGATTTCCATAGTGGTAACACCTATACCCTTGGAATTGTCTCTTGACTTGATTCCAGTTTATGTGTAGTGGATGTTGTGACATTGGTCGTGACATCCTTTTTAACTTCTGAATCTCAGGTTGTAATCTCTTGAGTTTTAATACAGGATTTTGTTTATCAACAAATCCTAGTCCAGACCTATCTCTTGAGTTCTGGACAATCTGAAGGATTTCCTCTAGGGTGTCAGTCCCAGAATTGAGCATCCTTATGGATTTTTTCATTTGATCCTTTTTACCTTTCAACTCATTCACCTCACTTCTGAGTGTGTTTATTGTGGCTAGATGCTCTCTCTTTTCAGCTTTTAACTCCTTGATTATTTTCTTCTGTTGTTCTCCTTGCTGATACAGTTATGTGCTTATGATATGAAGCTTTTGATATGAGGCTGCAATTTCCTCAACAGTCAATTCCTCTTTACTAGAGTCATCATCAGAGATACATACACTGTTAAGGGCAGTGCCATGTTTAGCTGACTCTCCTTCTGATTCACTTCCTAAGTCTTCATCAGACCAAGTGACAGTTAGGCCTTTTCCCTTCTTTTTGAGGTATGTGGGACATTCCCTCCTAACATGTCCATATCCCTCTGTCATACCCCAAATTTTGACCCCTTAGATCTTCATCATAATTTTAGGAGCATGTTCATATGATTATCTAACCTTAACCCGTTTCAAGTTTGTCTTTGTTAAGATACAGGAATCAGGGTTCCGCACAGCCGAAATCGAGGTTTCAAGAGTTAATCAGTCAACGTTCTGGATTGGTTCTCCTTGAATTGAGTCTCCACATCATCAAATGTATTCTATTGGATCAAGCATGAATCCAATGTGAGGTTGTCACCCAGGAATCAAGAACAGTGAAGTTCAAGATACCCGATTAGGGTTTTCGAGCAGGAAAAGTCAACTATGGTTTGACTTTTGGTTTAAAAGGTGTTACAACGGTGGGATCATGATCCATAAAGTTCATATGGCTTGGTAAAGTCTATTCAAGAAGTTTCAAGGCTTCAAAGGACCCGGAGCATCAACAGTCGACTCGGTAGCCACCGATCGATTGTTCGGTTGACCGAAACGTCAACTCTTCACTCATAAGGAATTGGACCTCAAGATATGAATCAAAAATGTTCCTAATGATATATTGTACCTACCCATAAAATTTCATGACCATTGGATCAAGGGTTGAGGAGTAATCGCAAAAGTCGGGAATTAGGGTTTTGAAAGGGGCAAGACCATAACTCCTTAACCACACATCCAATTGAGTTGGTTCAAAGCTCATTGGAAAGCTCCTGACAAGTACTACAAAAGTCCCAAAGTGGTCCATGATCAGAAAATGCATAGATTTGGAGTTATGATCAAATTCATTACAAGAGAGAAAAATAACTTAGAGAAATTTCACTTTTAGGCTTATTTTTCAGCAACCTTGAGAGGCTTTTTGGCCAAGTTCCTTTGGGAATCTGAAATTCATGAAAACATGAAAGTTGTAGATCTACATGAGGGATTTCCAAATTGTGGTAGAACTCCTCCATAACCCTTATGAGCTGAGAGTTATGAATTTGGCAATATGAGTTTTTAACACTTGAGTCCCACATTGATAATTCTTCACAAATTCAAATTTCAACAACTTGGACCATCCTCAACCATTGGATCATGTTTCATTCTGATAATTTGAGGCTTAGATGAAGGGAAAACCAGAAGAAAGAAGGAATTGATGGATCTTGCAACTTGTAGGCAAGTAGACAATATAATAATCAATTAAAGAAGGAAGAAAGAGAAACTTTTTGCCACTTGCAGCAAACAGCCCCCTATCTGCCTAGCCACTCTAATCAGCTCATGTCATTGATCTCCACTTGAACAATTCATCAGTTGAGGCAAATATTTGAACCTTGCAGTTGTATCAAACCTCAAGCCAAGGGTTTCCTTTTTCAAAATCCCTCCAAAAGTGAAAAAACCAAATCTGTCCTTATCCCTCATTTTCCTATAAATAGAGGCTCCCCCTATGTCATTTTCACACCAGAGAACTCTTAGAACAAAGAGGAAATCACAACTCTCACTCATTTCTCACTTAACTCATTTCTCAATTTTCCAAGTTTCCACCAAAATCTGCCTTGGGCAGTTGGCTGTCCAAACTCATTTCCACCCATTCCAAACCACCAAAAACCATCTGCACAATCCATAAATGTTGTGTAGAAGGTGTTCATACCCTTAAACCACCCAAAAACACCATTCTCCCAAAAGTCAACTCTCAAACCAAGCAAGTTTGACCTTGTGCTCAAAATCTGCCAAACCACTAATCATAGATGTTCTCCTCATTCTAACCATCCACACACCCTTGATATATGATATAGCAACTATCGATGACATAAGACAACACAATCCTCATTTATTTTGAGTCTTGTCACAAGTTTCTTCAAGCACAAGGAAGCTGTTTTCATCAAGTTCTGGTTGGACAGCAGCTGAGGCATTTTCAAGGTATTCCATACTACAACAAGTTTGTGTGAAGGTCTATAACAGGTTGGTGGTTACCATCTATTTTCATTTTTTGTCACAAGCATTTCTTGGTATGATTGGTGTTTAAATTAAAATGAGGTTATGCTCAAAATCTGCCAGTTTGTTCCTACCAACTGTTTTGAATATGGATTGACATTGCTTTGATATGGTTATGTCTTGATGATAGTGTTTTGCTGAGTTTCATTTCTGTCATGATTTGTTGTTGGTTGTTATCACAAAGTCCACTAGTTTTATGTTAGTTCTGTTTCTAACAGCATGAGAAGTATATGCTATGAGTTTGATTTCTTTGAGAAGTTGTGATTGCTTTTGTTTTGAAACTGTTTTCAAATTGCCATGACATACTGGTTTTTGCTTGTTGTCACATAATCTGTACCTTGCTGCATGACCAAGCCTGCTTTCCATTTTTCAAAACAGCCCTATGAGTATACCAATTTCTGTGCTAAGCTGCTTTTGATTGATTTACAAGTCCAGAACCATTAGATAACATGATTGGAAGTTGTGTGTGGTATTTGCATGATCAAACCTGCCCTGTATTTTCAAAACAATTTTCACTTTCAAACTTGCATTTTCAAAGCTTCATACTACCAACAGCATGTCCAGTTCTGTTCCAGGTTATTTCTCATTGATCTATGAGCCTAGGATCATCAATTAACATGTTTTAAGTTTGTGTGTGATGCATAATTGTCTTGAATATGCCATGATATCTCTTGTTGCACAATCCACATTGCCTGAGCTGCCAACATGCCAAATCCAGTTTTGAATGATGTATGATTAAGTTTTGAGCATGAAAGTCCCAGTTAGCATATTTGAAGGTTGTGTGTGGTGTTTGCTTGGCCTGAACTCACTCAATTCATGTTATGATTCCTATTATGCATTTCGTTTTCCATAAAATTGCAGCCATGAACCATTTTCTGTTTTTCTTGGTTTAAGTTTTATCTATCAGTGTAGAAGTATCCGTTGACATGTTTATAGCTTGTATGCATTGATTGTTTGATCTGAACCTGCTTTATTCATGCCTTGGCTTCCATTATGCATTTCAAAAACCTCATTTGCACTTGCCATCGTGTTTTTAGTTAGGAGCGTCATTTCACAATATGACTGATGCCATTGGATTCCTTATCAAAAATCAAGCATGTTTGACTTAAATTTCACTTAATTTGGTTCAGTTTTGACAAAGTTTGATTGAAAACGCATTTTAGCATTTCACTTGTTTTTGCCCCAAACCTGGCCCAGAAATATTACAAAGGAACCCTTATGTATTTTTAGGGGTGGCTAAATACTTGGATGTATCGCCACCCCAGTGGTTACAACATGCGCGCTAAGTACTTTGTTTCCCTACCAGTCATGTGTTCGATCCCTGAATGGGACAGTTTTTGTTGTTTTATTTTGTTTACCTGATTTTATTACTTTCTCTTCCATTTAATAAACACGCGCGCGCAGTGGTAGGTTTGGTATTGTTTTGAGTTGGTAAACTAAGGGTCGTGGGTTCAACACTTTCCATGGCCATTCTATCTTTTTTATCACTTATTTTTATGTTTTCTCCTTAAAATTCAAAACCTTATAACTTTTTCATGTTTTACTATTTTTAATCCATTCTTTTTGCAAATTGCTCCTAATATTGTCTAGTTTCACATGTGAGAAAATACTTCAAGTTGTTCATGTTTACAATTCCTTTTGCCTACTTGGAAATTATTTATCTTTGAGGTTTGTTACCTTGCTTCTTGTTGAAATTTCTTTTAAGCCCTGCTTGAATTATCTTGTAAGATTTATTTGTGATTGTTTCCCTTGTGGTAGTAACCATATACTTTACTCGTCCATGCTTGCCTATCGTAATACGCTTGCATGTTTTTACTTTACTCATCTTTGCTTGTCTATCGTAATACGCTTGCATGTTTTTACTTTAATCATCTTTGCTCGCCTATCGTAATACGCTTGCATGCCTTGGTCATAACCATATCTCTTATGTTCATGTTTGTTTAATTGTTTATGCTTTGTTAAGTTTAAGTTTTCCCCAAGTGATGGAACTCTTTAGTTCTCATCCAAGTTGCCTCCCCTTCTATCCTTCCAAAGGAAAAGTCTCTCTATTGACCTTTGGGTCATAGATAGCTCATCACCCTCTCTTGACTTCGTTAAGTTATTCATCTACACTTTGTTAAGTTAGAACCTACCCTCTAGACTTTGCTTAAGTCTAAAAAAGCTAACCCCTTGTTAGGAGTGCTCTTTCAACTAGAACTCTATGTCAGAATCATCGTCATGATTACTTACTCCCCCCTTCTTGAGTGTTCAACTTAGATCTAGAGAGTTTCCTTAAACTCTACACAAGCATTGTAATGTTTGTTCCCCTTTGAATCTTGATCATAATCAAGTGTTCTTCAAACCTAGTGAGTTGAACTACGATTGCTCTGATTCTATCCTAGTTAGGATACATAGGCAGAGGACGCGATGTCTTTGCGAGCAAACTTAGAAACTATCTTTAGGTCTTTACCTTCACCTCTTACCCAATCTCAACCCTTAGCAAACATTTAGCAAACTTAGCATGCAAACAAACAAAAGGTTCCTGTAGAGTACTACAGATGTTTAGGATGTGAAATACCTACCCTATGTATAACCAACCCTCGAACCCTGAATCTCTTAGCGTTGTTGTTACATCGCGCAAAAGGTTCTTTCTCTCTTTAGACCTTTCCTTTGGATAAATTAAAATCTGGTTGTAAATTCTAAGAATTAAAGATTCAAGTTAACTCAATAGCTTGATATCACGATTCTCACCACAACAGAAATGGCGACTTCACTAGGGACTCTTAGAACTTGAGGGTTTAGCCTATTTTGTTTGTTTATGTGCTATACTTGTTTTACATGTATATTTGTGTATATTTGTTTGAGTGTTGGATTTTGGGACCTTTTGAGTGGTTAGACGGTCCTATACCCGGACTTGAGTGCAATTATGATAGGATGGTGGTATATTCAAGGAGGCTTATAGGGAGTTGATTCCCGACCAAGCTAACTTGAGAAACCACCGCTCAGTGTAGGCCCTCTTGAGAGTTTAGTATTGTTGATCGAGTATTCGTGAAAACAATGCTACTTTCGACGAAGGAGCCTATGACACTGTAGACTTTTAGATTACATTCTACCCCACTTTGGCCTTACTAGGACGTAGTGCGATGGCTATAAGGAAGTATTTCCGAAGTAGTTGATACGCGATACTACACTTGGACGAGACACTTGAGAATATTATCGATCACCAAGTAATTTGGGAAGTTGGTAATATCCGAAAGATGGGTTATTGACTCTGAGAACCATTTAGAACCCTACTCTACAGGTTTGAAAATCCATATTACACACCTTTTTGGGGATGGGTAGACCTTGGATCCACGCTCGTCCTTTAAACCTAGGCTTGTGTTTGTGTGCATATGTGATCTTTGCATTTGCCTGTGTTAGTGCCTTTTTGCATTCATAAACATCATATCATAAAGTTTCATGGAACTCAGACTTTTGTTTGTAAACATCAAGGTTGTTATGAACAATAAAAGAAAGAAACTTTGAAGTACACTTACAAGAGTCTTAACTTGGATGACCTAAAGAGGTTGAGTACCTTGGTGACAGATCCAGAGAGATTCAAGAGCAGCTGTGGGAAACTGTTGTTATTGATGGACTCCTCTCCATGTTTCTCCAGTTCCATGATCCAGTCTATCATCGTTCCACTTTTTTCTGATTATCAACTAATACCCGTATCTTTGGTTGGATTTCCCATTCTTGACGAATCTCCTTTTCCAATCATGGAGAAAGACCCTATGAAGAAAGATATTGTTAAGGCTACACGTTTGGAAGTCGCTTTGAGCAAAACACAACAAACCGAAGACGCTTTGAAGCACAAGATCATGTGGTTGTCGAGAAAATGTAGAGCTCAAGAAACAACTACGGTTGAAGAATAAAGAAGTACTCTCTTGTAAGAAGAGGAAAGCCTCATATGATTTATCTTCACTTAATCCTCAGTTGACTCCGTAGAAGCTAATTGTGGAGAAGCTTATCCTCGAGAAGTCCCAGATGGAAGAAGAGATCAAGAAGCTTAACACGAGGCTGTCCAGAGAACCTCTTTAGGACTTTTGTTAGCTTTTATTTAGCTTGTTGTTTAAGACTCTTTTAAGAAGTACTGACATGTTGCAATTCAAATTGTTGGTTAATGAAAAGAAACTTTTGGTATCTCTTGATGTTTGTAAATATTTTGAGTTCCATGAAACTTTTTTGCATTGCATGAGCATGTTGTCACATTTGCATTTGCATTTGCATTTGCATTTTTTAGCCTTGAGTCTCATCTTCCTCTTCCTATCTCTAGAGGGATACCTAGCACGCATTCTGGACCAATGGAAACGATGAACAAGCTTTTGAAAGGACAAGAAGCCTTGAAGGAGGAAATCATGATCCTCAAAGGTCAGATGAATTGGGTTTTGGAGACTTTGCAGAATTTGATGAGGAATGAGGAGTGTTCTCCCCCTATTGCGCCTAGAGAGGTCGTGAGTCCATCACTTCCGGTGACTCAGCTCAAGGACCTCCTAAGCTCCAACGGTCAGACCGTCGTCAACCAGCATTTGGGCCTGCGCCAAAACGTCATCCATGTCAGGTGGTTGCCAAAAGAGCATCTCAGCATTCATTGGCTGTCCCCCCTCAAGGTTCTCGAAGCCAGAACATGAATAAGAAGAATCTTGTCAAAAGGAACAAGGCATGCTACAAGATAGTTCCTGTGCCAGTAAGTAAGCTTTATCCGCTACTAATTCAGAATTCGTTGGTGACTCCACGAGCTCTTAACCTTGTGCCAGGACCATGGCATAATGCAAACTTGACTTGTGAGTTTCACAAAGGGGCTGAAGGACATGAACTAGACACTTGTTTGGAGTTAGGATTTGTGGTGCAATAGCTAGTCTATGAAAAAAAACTGATCTTTGAAGAAGATCACCCAGAAGTTGAATGCAAGTACCATACTGGGACAATGGGGCATTTGGTGGAAGAGTGCAAAGGTTTTGGGTTGAAGGTGCAAAGCTTGTTGGAGTTGTTAAAACCTTAAGAAGGTAAACCAAGTACCAGTGTCTCAGCTCTTGAAGCAAAAGACAAAGGACTTACGAGACCTCTCAAGGTTCTATACCACAAGGAGCAAGTAATCAGTGATAGAGGTGTTCCCCCGTTTGGGCCTGGAAACTGAAGTTGTTAAGTCAATTCTCCTAAGCTGGCTGCATTCTGTTTGTTTCAGTATTTTCAGTTGTATTTCCCTTGTTGTTTAATTTGAATTGCTTGTAAGCTGTTGTTCATTTTGAATTGGCAATATTAATGAAATGTTTGTGCATCTTTTGATTAAGTCCATTTGTTTCACTCTTTCTTTTTCCTTTCATTGTTATGAAATACAAAAATGAAAAATTTATCTTTATCAAACTGTTGTTTAAAGCAAAGATTGGGGAGGATGATGAGAACTATATCCATAACTGTTGTTGATATGCTTTCAATTTAACTTTGTCGATGATGTGAGGCATTGTTTCAATCCCTAAACACTGGAGAAATAAGGAAGATAATCCCTCGTTAACCCCTTCGAGCCTAGAAGTAGGAGTTTTCTTTCTTTACAAAAACAGAAACCTTAATCTCAAACCTGGGGTGAGTAGTTCTTAGTTAACTCGGAGATATATGCATACAAGACACTTTAAAGGTGGTGCATTCAGGTTTTCCTTCACACACAACAAGCAAGTGTCAAAGTTTCAAAAGACGATGATGGTCCGTCGTAGCCATTAAACTGGGTAGTCACCTCCTTTCTCAAAAAAAAAGAGAGAAAATTGAAAAGCCCGCTAAGTCAAAAATCTATGAAGGAGACTTAGGCAAAAAGGGGGCATCCCACTGACTGTATATCCAAAAGAAAACAGTTTAGGAAAAAGTAAGGGATAACAAAAGAGGAAATCCTTAAAGCTTTCTCTTTCAAAAATCCTCAAATAGCAAAAGCTATCAAAACTGTAAGGGAGTCGTGACTACCCTAGGTTTGTAAGCCATCACCAACTATCATCAGATCAATTCTTAAAGCCTGTAAGAACCTGAATGTGTAGTTTGAGTTAACCGAGCGTAGGATTGAAGTTCATCATGGAGAGTGGGTGACACAAAATAACTTTGAGCCTTTATCCTTTGTTTCATGAACCGTGAACCAAGCCACATTACAACCCTTAAAAGACCTAATTGAGGCAAGGTTGTTTTGAAAGCGTATTACAACAAGGTTGGATAACCTGACTCCTAATGATCTTTGATGTTTGTGTGTGTGTTCATCACTTTAGCCATCATCCGTAAAATGATTGGATCGCTTTCACTTTGATCGTTTGATCACTCCGCCACGTGTGTTTCATCAAAATGTTTTCAGAAGATTGCATGAATTTTGCATTGAAATTTTCCAATTTCTAAATGAACAATATTGTTTTCTAGACAATCCAATGTCAAGGGAATCCCAACAAACGCTGTTAGCTAGGGAATTTGATTTGATAGAGGAGGCTTAGCCTGGGGTAACCAAGCTAGAAGATTTGTTCATCATTTGTCACGACTTTAGGTCAGGAGCCGATGAGGCTCTCAAAGAACAGTTTAGTCCGGGGCAACTCTGTTGCAGTGGCAAGTTTGTTCTCCAGACGTTACTTCGAGTCCGAGACTTGTTGGGCAAGCACCGTTGAATAGGGGCAGTTACGTCGAGACCATGTGTTCTGGGGAACGTTGTTTGGGGTCTTATAAACAAGTTGTTTCTTAGCTCCTTTTAAGGCCGGCCACTCTAGACCAGTTAATCAGAAGCAATCAAGTTGAGATTAGATTAATCTCTCAAAGACAGTTAAACTGGGGCAGTTATGCCGAGATTCGTGAATCTCTCAGAGTTTGAAGATATTGGGGCATCTTGTATGTCAATTCTTCTGTAAAATCCTCTTGGTAAATTCTTCTCACAGACCATGTATTCTGGAGCAGAGAAGTTTGGAGATCATTAGTTACAAGAGTCGTCACTCGTTTTGATGATCACTATGCAAGATAGAGTACAAAGCTACTTGGTTCTTGTGGCGTCTTCTGTCAATTCCCCAATAAACTGTTACTTCAGTTGATATTGGAAGTCTCCCATGGATTCCTCCTTAAACAAAGAAACCAGACTCATTCTGCCGGACCCTCAAGTAAAGCTTGATGTTGTATCTTGAATGGAATACTCTTTTCCCCGGAGAAGGTTGTAACCTTGAAGTAGAGTTGTTTGATTCTACATGTTCATCCCTAGTGATGTTTCCAATCTAGTGAGGTTGACTGGGTATCCTTGTCGAGATGTTTATTTCATCTCCAATTTCGTTTCCCTTTGTCTATTTTGTCAGCCTAAGCATAAGCATGGCATAAAGCATACGCATAGCATCGGTGCATTGTTGCTACCTCTCTGATTATTACCTGTTCCTGTTTCACTTTTGGTGTTTTTTCACCAAGTGATTGGGTTTGTCTCTTCTCTCTAATAGGGTTGTCAGCCTTTAGGCATAAAGTGCCCGCCAATGCTAATTTCCCCACAGAGTTCAATCCTCAATGGTTGGAGTCTCGTTTGACCGTTTCTTTCTAGCTCTTTCCTAAATTGAACTTTGATCCCTGGAAAGTGGCTTTCAAATCTATGTTGGGAGTACACTTATCATGCACTGTACCCCCAAGAAGAATCTTTTATAGATCTTCTTCGAAAAATCCTTCTCTAGTAGTGTTGTGGTAACAACCCCTCTTTGAATTTTATGGCATATCCTTGAGGAGTTGAGGAATTTCTTTTGGGTTATTTCTCTTTGTTTAAGAAAATTTGGCTTGTAAAACAATTGTCCCACATCTCTTGGTGAGGTCCCCAGTAAGTCCAATGGTGACTGGCGGCTTTCTTTTAAAGTTCAGTGGTGATTGGCAGCTTTCTTTTAAAGTCCAGTGGTGATTGGAATTTCTTGTTAAAGTCCAGTGGTGACTGGCAGCTTTCCTTTAAAGTCCAGTGGTAACTTGCGGATTTCCTTTAAAGTCCAGTTGATTGGCAGCTTTCCTTTAAAGTCCAATGGTGACTGGCAGCTTTCCTTTAAAGTTCAGTGGTGACTGGCAGTTTCCTTTAAAGTCCAGTGGTAACTGGCAGCTTTCCTTTAAAGTCCAGTGGTGACTGGCATTTCTTTTTTTAAAGTCCAGTGGTGACTGGCAGCATTCCTTATAAAGTCCAGTGGTGACTGGCATTTCTTTTTTAAAGTCCAGTGGTGACTGACAGCATTCCTTTTAAAGTCCAGTGGTGACTGGCAGCTTTCCTTTTAAAGTCCAGTGGTAACTGGCAGCTTTCCTTTAAAGTCCAGTGGTGACTGGCAGCTTTCTTTTAAAGTCCAGTGGTAACTGGCAGCTTTCCTTTAAAGTCCAGTGGTGACTGGCAGCTTTCCTTTAAAGTCCAGTGGTGACTGGCGTTTTCTGTTAAAGCCCAGTGGTGACTGGCATTGTTTGAAAGTCCAATTGTCTTTAGCGATCTTATCCCATTTTGCTATTACTATGCAAAGTCAGTTATTTTCTCTGTTTCTGTTCTTTTCCTGAAGATCCCGTTCGAACTCTTCGTTATAGGAAATTCCTCATCTGATTATCCCCAGTGAGGTTTGCGTCTCTTTTCTTTCGTTTCCTCAGTGGAGAATTGCCTTCTTCCTCAGCGGAGTTTTGTCTCCTTTTCCCCAATGAAGTTTTGTCTTCCCTGTTGGAGTTTGCGTCCCCTGTGTGAAAGATTCCCCTGAGCAGCATCTTTAGTCATGTTTGAACTATTTTGTTTGTTTTGCCTTGGATCTTTCCCCAGTGTGTTGGGTCCCCCATGAGTAGTTACTCGTTGTATTGCCATTCTTTTATCTTTGCTCGTGTGTCTGCATCTGTCTTGCATTCAAGCATCATAAAGCATCATTTAGATTTATGGCATACTCACATTTCTCCTTTTGCATACCACCGGATCTAAGGGACAAAATTTTCGGTTTGCTGTATTTAAATACCTTTCACTACGATTCCGCGAGGATTGTCATCTTTCACCACCATCCAGTGAAAGATATTTAAATAGGGGCAACTGTCATACCCCAAATTTTGACCCCTTAGATCTTCATCATCATTTTAGGAGCATGTTCATATGATTATCTAACCTTAACCTGTTTCAAGTTTTCTTTGTTAAGATACAGGAATCAGGGTTCCGCACTGCCAAAATCGAGGTTTCAAGAGTTAATCAGTCAACGTTCTGGATTCGTTCTACTTGAATTGAGTCTCCACATCATCAAATGTATTATATTGGATCAAGCATGAATCCAATGTGAGGTTGTCACCCAGGAATCAAGAACAGTGAAGTTCAAGATACCCGATTAGGGTTTTCGAGCAGGAAAAGTCAACTATGGTTTGACTTTTGGTTTAAAAGGTGTTACAATGGTAGGATCATTATCCATAAAGTTCATATGGCTTGATAAATTCTATTCAAGAAGTTTCAAGGCTTCAAAGGACCCGGAGCATCAACAGTCGACTCGGTAGCCACCGATCGATTGTTCAGTTGACCGAAAAGTCAACTCTTCACTCATAAGGAATTGGACCTCGAGATATGAATAAAAAATGTTCCTAATGACATATTGCACCTACCTATAAAATTTCATGACCATTGGATCAAGGGTTGAAGAGTAATCACAAAAGTATGGAATTAGGGTTTTGAAAGGGGCAAGACCATAACTCCTTAACCACACATCCAATTGAGTTAGTTCAAAGCTCATTGGAAAGCTCTTAACAATTCCTACAAAAGTCCCAAAGTGGTCCATGATCAGAAAATGCATAGATTTGGAGTTATGATCAAATTCATTACAAGAGGGAAAAATAACTTAGAGAAATTTCACTTTTAGGCTTATTTTTCAGCAACTTTGAGAGGCTTTTTGGCCAAGTTCCTTTGAAAATATGAAACTCATGAAAACATGAAAGTTGTAGAGCTACATGAGGGCTTTCCAAATTATGGTAGAACTCCTCCATGGCCCTTATGAGCTGAGAGTTATGAATTTGGCAATATGAGTTTTTAACACTTGATTCCCACATTGACAATTCTTCACAAATTCAAATTTCAACAACTTGGACCATCCTCAACCATTGGATCATGTTTCATTCTGATAATTTGAGGCTTATATGAAAGGAAAACCATAAGAAAAAAGGAATTAATGGATCTTGCAACTTGTAGGCAAGTGGACAATATAATAATCAATTAAAGAATGAAGAAAGAGAAACTTTTTGCCACTTGCAGCAAACAACCCCCTATCTGCCTAGCCACTCTAATCAGCTCATGTCATTGATCTCCACTTGAACAATTCATCAGTTGAGGCAAAGATTTGAACCTTGCAGTTATACCAAACCTCAAGCCAAGGGTTTCCTTTTTCAAAATCCCTCCAAAAGTGAAAAAACCAAATATGTCCTTATCCCTCATTTTCCTATAAATAGAGGCTCCCCTATGTCATTTTCACACTAGAGCACTCTTAGAACCAAGACGAAATCACAGCTCTCACTCATTTCTCACTTAACTCATTTCTCGCTTAACTCATTTCTCAAATTTCCAAGTTTCCACCAAAATCTGCCTTGGGCAGTTGGTTGTCCAAACTCATTTCCACCCATTCCAAACCACCAAAAACCATCTGCACAATCCATAAATGTTGTGTAGAAGGTGTTCATACCCTTAAACCACCCAAAAACACCATTCTCCCAAAAGTCAACTCTCAAACCAAGCAAGTTTGACCTTGTGCTCAAAATCTGCCAAACCACTAATCATAGATGTTCTCCTCATTCTAACCATCCACACACCCTTGATATATGATATAGCAACTATCGATGACATAAGACAACACAATCCTCATTTATTTTGAGTCTTGTCACAAGTTTCTTCAAGCACAAGGAAGCTGTTTTCATCAAGTTCTGGTTGGACAGCAGCTGAGGCATTTTCAAGGTATTCCATACTACAACAAGTTTGTGTGAAGGTCTATAACAGGTTGGTGGTTACCATCTATTTTCATTTTTTGTCACAAGCATTTCTTGGTATGATTGGTGTTTAAATTAAAATGAGGTTATGCTCAAAATCTGCCAGTTTGTTCCTACCAACTGTTTTGAATATGGATTGACATTGCTTTGATATGGTTATGTCTTGATGATAGTGTTTTGCTGAGTTTCATTTCTGTCATGATTTGTTGTTGGTTGTTATCACAAAGTCCACTAGTTTTATGTTAGTTCTGTTTCTAACAGCATGAGAAGTATATGCTATGAGTTTGATTTCTTTGAGAAGTTGTGATTGCTTTTGTTTTGAAACTGTTTTCAAATTGCCATGACATACTGGTTTTTGCTTGTTGTCACATAATCTGTACCTTGCTGCATGACCAAGCCTGCTTTCCATTTTTCAAAACAGCCCTATGAGTATACCAATTTCTGTGCTAAGCTGCTTTTGATTGATTTACAAGTCCAGAACCATTAGATAACATGATTGGAAGTTGTGTGTGGTTTTTGCATGATCAAACCTGCCCTGTATTTTCAAAACAATTTTCACTTTCAAACTTGCATTTTCAAAGCTTCATACTACCAACAGCATGTCCAGTTCTGTTCCAGGTTATTTCTCATTGATCTATGAGCCTAGGATCATCAATTAACATGTTTTAAGTTTGTGTGTGATGCATAACTGTCTTGAATATGCCATGATATCTCTTGTTGCATAATCCACATTGCCTGAGCTGCCAACATGCCAAATCCAGTTTTGAATGATGTATGATTAAGTTTTGAGCATGAAAGTCTCAGTTAGCATATTTGAAGGTTGTGTGTGGTGTTTGCTTGGCCTGAACTCACTTAATTCATGTTATGATTCCCATTATGCATTTCGTTTGCCATAAAATTGCAGCCATGAACCATTTTCTGTTTTTCTTGGTTTAAGTTTAATCTATGAGTGTAGAAGTATCCGTTGACATGTTTATAGCTTGTGTGCATTGATTGTTTGATCTGAACCTGCTTTATTCATGCCTTGGCTTCCATTATGCATTTCAAAAACCTCATTTGCACTTGCCATCGTGTTTTTAGTTAGGAGCATCATTTCACAATATGACTGATACCATTGGATTCCTTATCAAAAATCAAGCATGTTTGACTTAAATTTCACTTAATTTGGTTCAGTTTTGACAAAGTTTAATTGAAAACGCATTTTAGCATTTCACTTGTTTTTGCCCCAAACCTGGCCCAGAAATATTACAAAGGAACCCTTATGTATTTTTAGGGGTGGCTAAATACTTGGATGTATCGCCACCCCAGTGGTTACAACATGCACGCTAAGTACTTTGTTTCCTACCAGTCATGTGTTCGATCCCTGAATGGGACAGTTTTTGTTGTTTTATTTTGTTTACCTGATTTTATTACTTTCTCTTCCATTTAATAAACACGCGCGCGCAGTGGTAGGTTTGGTATTGTTTTGATTTGGTAAACTAAGGGTCGTGGGTTCAACACTTTCCATGGCCATTCTATCTTTTTTATCACTTATTTTTATGTTTTCTCCATAAAATTCAAAACCTTATAACTTTTTCATGTTTTACTATTTTTAATCCATTCTTTTTGCAAATTGCTCCTAATCTTGTCTAGTTTCACATGTGAGAAAATACTTCAAGTTGTTCATGTTTACAATTCCTTTTGCCTACTTGGAAATTGTTTATCTTTGAGGTTTGTTACCTTGCTTCTTGTTGAAATTTCTTTTAAGCCCTGCATGAATTATCTTGTAAGATTTATTTGTGATTGTTTCCCTTGTGGTAATAACCAAATACTTTACTCGTCCATGCTTGCCTATCATAATACGCTTGCATGTTTTTACTTTACTCATCTTTGCTTGCCTATCGTAATACGCTTGCATGTTTTTACTTTAATCATCTTTGCTCGCCTATCGTAATACACTTGCATGCCTTGGTCGTAACCATATCTCTTATGTTCATGTTTGTTTAATTGTTTATGCTTTGTTAAGTTTAAGTTTTCCCCAAGTGATGGAACTCTTTAGTTCTCATCCAAGTTGCCTCCCCTTCTATCCTTCCAAAGGAAAAGTCTCTCTATTGACCTTTGGGTCATAGATAGCTCATCACCCTCTCTTGACTTCGTTAAGTCATTCATCTACGCTTTGTTAAGTTAGAACCTACCCTCTAGACTTTTCTTAAGTCTAAAAAAGCTAACCCCTTTTTAGGAGTGCTCTTTCAACTAGAACTTAGGATAGAGTTTGTTAACTCTATGTAAGAATCATCGTCATGATTACTTACTCCCCCCTTCTTGAGTGTTCAACTTAGATCTACAGAGTTTCCTTAAACTCTACACAAGCATTGTAATGTTTGTTCCCCTTTGAACCTTGATCATAATCAAGTGTTCTTCAAACCTAGTGAGTTGAACTACGATTGCTCTGATTCTATCCTAGTTAGAATACGTAGGCAGAGGACGCGATGTCTTTGCGAGCAAACTTTGAAACTATCCTTAGGTCTTTACCTTCACCTTTTACCCAATCTCAACCCTTAGCAAACATTTAGCAAACTTAGCATTCAAACAAACAAAAGGTTCCTGTAGACTACTACATATGTTTAGGATGTGAAATACCTACCTTATGCATAACCAACCCCCGATCCCCGAATCTCTTAGCGTTGTTGTTACATCGCGCAAAATGTTCTTTCTCTCTTTAGACCTTTCCTTTGGATAAATTAAAGTTCGGTTGTAAATTCTAAGAATTAAAGATTCAAGTTAATTCAATAGCTTGATATCACGATTCTCACCACAACAAAAATGGCGACTTCACTGGGGACTCTTAGAACTTGAGGGTTTAGCCTATTTTGTTTGTTTATGTGCTATACTTGTTTTACATGTATATTTGTGTATATTTGTTTGAGTGTTGGATTTTGGGACCTTTTGAGTGGTTAGACGGTCCTATACCCGGACTTGAGTGCAATTATGATAGGATGGTGGTATATTCAAGGAGGCTGATAGGGAGTTGATTCTCGACCAAGCTAACTTGAGAAACCACCGCTCAGTGTAGGCCCTCTTGAGAGTTTAGTATTGTTGATCGAGTATTCGTGAAAACAATGCTACTTTCGACGAAGGAGCCTATGACACTGTAGATTTTTAGATTACATTCTACCCCACTTTGGCCTTACTAGGACGTAGTGCGATGGCTATAAGGAAGTATTTCCGAAGTAGTTGATACGCGATACTACACTTGGACGAGACACTTGAGAATATTATCGATCACCAAGTAATTTGGGAAGTTGGTAATATCCGAAAGATGGGTTGTTGACTCTGAGAACCGTTTAGAACCCTACTCTACAGGTTTGAAAATCCATATTACACACCTTTTTGGGGATGGGTAGACCTTGGATCCACGCTCGTCCTTTAAACCTAGGCTTGTGTTTATGTGCATATGTGATCTTTGCATTTGCCTGTGTTTGTGCCTTTTTGCATTCATAAACATCATATCATAAAGTTTCATGAAACTCAGACTTTTGTTTGTAAACATCAAGGTTGTTATGAACAATAAAAGAAAGAAACTTTGAAGTACACTTACAAGAGTCTTAACTTGGATGACCTAAAGAGGTTGAGTACCTTGGTGACAGATCCAGAGAGATTCAAGAGCAGCTGTGGGAAACTGTTGTTATTGATGGACTCCTCTCCATGTTTCTCCAGTTCCATGATCCAGTCTATCATCGTTCCACTTTTTTCTGATTATCAACTAATACCCGTATCTTTGGTTGGATTTCCCATTCTTGACGAGTCTCCTTTTCCAATCATGGAGAAAGACCCTATGAAGAAAGATATTGTTAAGGCTACACGCTTGGGAGTCGCTTTGAGCAAAGCACAACAAACTGAAGACGCTTTGAAGTACAAGATCATGTGGTTGTCGAGAAAATGTAGAGCTCGAGAAACAACTACGGTTGAAGAATAAAGAAGTACTCTCTTGTAAGAAGAGGAAAGCCTTAGATGATTTATCTTCACTTAGTCCTCAGTTGGCTCCGTAGAAGCTAATTGTGGAGAAGCTTATCCTCGAGAAGTCCCAGATGGAAGAAGAGATCAAGAAGCTTAACACGAGGCTGTCCAGAGAACCTCTTTAGGACTTTTGTTAGCTTTTATTTAGCTTGTTGTTTAAGACTCTTGTAAGAAGTACTGACATGTTACAATTCAAATTGTTGGTTAATGAAAAGAAACTTTTGGTATCTCTTGATGTTTGTAAATATTTTGAGTTCCATGAAACTTTTTTGCATTGCATGAGCATGTTGTTACATTTGCATTTGCATTTGCATTTTTTAGCCTTGAGTCTCATCTTCCTCTTCCTGTCTCTAGAGGGATACCTAGCACGCATTCTGGACCAATGGAAATGATGAACGAGCTTTTGAAAGGACAAGAAGCCTTGTAGGAGGAAATCATGATCCTCAAAGGTCAGATGAATTGGGTTTTGGAGACTTTGCAGAATTTGATGAGGAATGAGGGGTGTCCTCCCCCTATTGCGCCTAGAGAGGTCGTGAGTCCATCACTTCCGGTGACTCAGCTCAAGGACCTCCTAAGCTTCAATGGTCAGACCGTTGTCAACCAGCATTTGGGCCTGCGCCAAAACGTCATCCATGTCAGGTGGTTGCCAAAAGAGCATCTCAGCATTCATTGGTTGTCCCTCCTCAAGGTTCTCGAAGCCAGAACATGAATAAGAAGAATCTTGTCAAAAGGAACAAGGCATGCTACAAGATAGTTCTTGTGCCGCTAAGTAAGCTTTATCCGCTACTAATTCAGAATTTGTTGGTGACTCCACGAGCTCTTAACCTTGTGCCAGGACCATGGCATAATGCAAACTTGACTTGTGAGTTTCACAAAGGGGCTGAAGGACATGAACTAGACACTTGTTTGGCGTTAGGATTTGTGGTGCAAGAGCTAGTCTATGAAAAAAAACTGATCTTTGAAGAAGATCACCCAGAAGTTGAATGCAAGTACCATACTGGGACAATGGGGCATTTGGTGGAAGAGTGCAAAGGTTTTGGGTTGAAGGTGCAAAGCTTGTTGGAGCTGTTAAAACCTTAAGAAGGTAAACCAAGTACCAGTGTCTCAGCTCTTGAAGCAAAAGACAAAGGACTTATGAGGCCTCTCAAGGTTCTATACCACAAGGAGCAAGTAATCAGTGATAGAGGTGTTCCCCCGTTTGGGCCTGGAAACTGAAGTTGTTAAGTCAATTCTCCTAAGCTGGCTGCATTTTGTTTGTTTCAGTATTTTCAGTTGTATTTCCCTTGTTGTTTAATTTGAATTGCTTGTAAGCTGTTGTTCATTTTGAATTGGCAATATTAATGAAATGTTTGTGCATCTTTTGATTAAGTCCATTCGTTTCACTCTTTCTTTTTCCTTTCATTATTATGAAATACAAAAATGAAAAATTTATCTTTATCAAACTGTTGTTTAAAGCAAAGATTGGGGAGGATGATGAGAACTATATCTATAACTGCTGTTGATATGCTTTCAATTTAACTTTGCCGATGATGTGAGGCATTGTTTCAATCCCTAAACACTGGAGAAATAAGGAAGATAATCCCTCGTTAACCCCTTCGAGCCTAGAAGTAGGAGTTATCTTTCTTTACAAAAATAGAAACCTTAATCTCAAACCTGGGGCGAGTAGTTCTCAGTTAACTCAGAGATATATGCATACAAGACACTTTAAAGGTGGTGCATTCAGGTTTTCCTTCGCACACAACAAGCAAGTGTCAAAGTTTCAAAAGACGATGATGGTCTGCCGTAGCCATTAAACTGGGTAGTCACCTCCTTTCTCAAAAAAAAAGAGAAAATTGAAAAGCCCGCTAAGTCAAAAATCTATGAAGGAGACTTAGGCAAAAAGGGGGCATCCCGCTGACTGTATATCCAAAAGAAAACAGTTCAGGCAAAAGTAAGGGATAATAAAAGAGGAAATCCTTAAAGCTTTCGCTTTCAAAAATCCTCAAATAGCAAAAGCTATTAAAACAGTAAGGGAGTCGTGACTACCCTAGGTTTGTAAGCCATCACCAACTATCATTAGTTCAATTCTTAAAGCCTGTAAGAACCTGAATGTGTAGTTTGAGTTAACCGAGCGTAGGATTGAAATTCATCATGGAGAGTGGGTGGGACAAAATAACTTTGAGCCTTTATCCTTTGTTTCATGAACCGTGAACCAAGCCACATTACAACCCTTAAAAGACCTAATTGAGGCAAGGTTGTTTTGAAAGCGTATTACAGCAAGGTTGGATAACCTGACTCCTAATGATCTTTGATGTTTGTGTGTGTGTTCCTCACTTTAGCCATCATCCGTAAAATGATTGGATCGCTTTCACTTTGATCGTTTGATCACTCCGCCACGTGTGTTTCATCAAAATGTTTTTAAAAGATTGCATGAATTTTGCATTGAAATTTGCCAATTTCTAAATGAACAATATTGTTTGATCACTTCTGCAGTGTTTGAAACAAGAGCTATGCTTTTATTCTTTTTCTCCGCAGCCTGATCACTCATTCCCATTTTAAAGGTTTGAAGGGAACCAATGAGTTCATCCACTTTCATGCGGCATATGCCTTGGGCTTCTTCAATGGTTGTGACCTTCATTGTAAACCTTCTAGGCAGGGACCTGAGGATTTTCCTCACAAGCTTCTCTTCAGACATCTTTTCTCCCAAAGCTCCTGAGCGGTTAGCAAGTTCAAGTACATTCATGTAAAACTCATGAATTGTCTCATCTTCCTTCATCTTTAGACTTTCAAATTTTGTAGTCAACATTTGTAGTCTAGACATGTTTACTTTTGAAGTTCCCTCATGAGTAGTTTTGAGAGTGTCCCAAACCTCCTTTGCTAGTTCACAGTGGTGTACCAGCTTGAAGATGTTTTTATTTATGCCATTGAATAGAGCATTCAAGGCTTTAGAGTTGCCAAGAGCCAGAGCTTATTGCTCTTTATTCCATTCCTCTTCAGGAATCAACACTGATGCTCCATCCTTGTCAATTTTCACTGGATGTTCCCATCCTAAATTCACAGCTCTCCAAGCCTTATAGTCTATAGATTTCAAGAATGTAATCATCCTTGGTTTCCAATAATCATAATTAGATCCATCCAGAATTGGAGGTCTATTAGTGAATCCTATATCTTTATCCATAATACTATAATTTATTTTCCCTAGATCTCACTCAAATTTAGACAGGCAGGATGCCTGCTCTGATACCAATTGAAAATTATGGCAAGCACACGATGGATGTTATTACCAAAGTTATAACATCCACTGTGACATTGACTGTTGTACTAACTAATTACACTGTAAAGTAAAGCAGTAAAAACACAGTAATTGTTTACCCAGTTCAGTGTCAACAACACTTACATCTGGGGGCTACCAAGCCAGGGAGAAAATTCACTATTAGTATAATCAATTCAAAGTCAAACAACCAGTTAACACTTCTCACTTAATCCCTACCCAATGACACTTCAACCTAGAGACACTCTAGACCTGAGTATACCCACTCACTCCCCCTTAATCACACCAGTGATATAAAATTCATAATTACAAAAGTCAATATGAAGAAACACTTCATACACACCTTGATCTTGCTTCACAGCTTTGATCAAGGACTCACACACTCTTGCTTAACAGCTTTGAGTGAGACACTGCTTAGAAACTACCTAATCAATGCAATCATCCAACAGACAATTGCTTGAAGTACAAGTATTCCTAAGACTCAATTCACACGTGAAGACTAGCCTTCTTAACTCACAAGGACTCTCTAATTTGCACTCTCTATTCTTCTGTCAAGAGCTGCTGTTCAGGATTGTTTCTTCTGATATTTATAGTAGTTGTCGGTCCTTTTGGGCCTTGGTGCATAAATTAGGTTTTATTCATAACAAACCTATTTTCAATGATCTGTACGCTTGCCACTTAATTCAGGGATATTTTAGTTCTCCTAGGGCTTCTAGAAAATCTCCTGATATCCAGCTTGAGCTCCTATTATGTTTCCTGGTTTATAGCTACTAGAAAAACAAACATGTGCTTGATGTCATACGACCCAAGTCATAACATTGGGTATGACATCCAGCTTAACTTGCTTTTAGCTAAGTCAACTTACCTTGCACAAACCATATTATGTATGCATTAACATCAGTCATGACATACATACATGCTCTAGTGTTTTGTCACAAAATGCAGCCAATAAAGAGCACTTACAATTTGCATGATATGCTTCATGTATCCCAGTTGGGGAAGTACATTCCAGATTCGTCGCATTGATTCAGATGGATGGTGTACAAGTGAGGGATAATCTGATTGTTGAAGTGTTGCTAGTTCGGATTGATGAAAGAGAAGCAACTTTGAGGTAAAGAGATTGCCTTAGTGGAGGTATTGTGGGGAGGACCAACTGGAGGAAGTTGGACTTGGGAACATGAAGATAAGATGAAGGAGTCGTATCCGACTCTATTTTCTTGAGATAATTTTCGAGGGCGAAAATTCTTTTAAGTGGGGGAGAGTTGTAACACCCCAAATTTTATGGGAATATTTTAATTAATTTATTTAGTTGAGAATATTCGTATTTTGGGTGTTTACAATTATTTTCGGTGTTTTGTGGAATTATTGAGAATTATGCAATTTGTGGGTTATTTATTTAATTGATAGTATATAATATTAATTTATTAATATTATTATTAATTAAAAATAAATAATAGTGAAAGAAGGGTAATTTGGGCATTTGGAGGAGTTAGTAAGGGTAATAAGGGAAAAGCCCGAATTGTGAGGCCCAAGTCTAGGTTTAACAAAAAGAAAGTTATGAAGGAATTAGGATTCATTTTGTTAGACCGTGAAAAGAATGGAGGCCAGAGCTCTGAAGAGGGAGATTGGAGGCAAAAGCTTCGGAGGATTCCCGGAGACATTTGAGAAGGCTTTGATCGACAATTAAGGTATGGGGAGTATAGATTTTCATGATTTTCCATGTGTAGATTTCGATGTGATTATGGTTGATTTAAGGGCTTTATGGAGAATTGAAAAGAAGTTCCTTAGAAGTATGGTCCAACTGTGTTTTCTGAAGGTGTAGAAATTCAGTTCTCAGAATTTGAAATTGTCAATATAACTGCCACTAGAGGGATGACTCGTAGTGGGCGAGTGTTTGTTCCGAAGGTCGTATCTAAGCTAGTGCAAGTTCTAACCGTTGTTCCTCCTAAGGAGAAATCTTCTTCAATAACCCCTATTGTGCAATAAGGGGCATCAATTGTTGCATCAGTTCCAGTCACTCCGTCTGTAGAAGTAACCAAAAGCAAAGAAGTCATGGATGATCAAGAGTTTCTCAAGATGATTAAGAAGAGTGACTTTAAGATTGTGGATTAGCTAGAGCAAACTCTGTCGAGGATTTCTATCTTGTCGTTACTCATGAGCTCGCCCGCACACAGATCAACTTTGTTGAAAGTTTTGAACACTGTTCGTGTGATGCATGACATTCCTGTAGAAAAATTGGACGACGTCGTCACAAATATAACTGCTAGTTGGTATCGGGGTTTCAACGAATCAGAGTTGCCTCCTGAAGCTACTTCCCATAATAGATCCTTGCATATCTCAGTGACGTGTATGGACTCCTTGCTATCTCGTGTTCTTGTGGATACCGGTTCTTCCCTCAATGTGATGCCAAAGGGCACATTGAGTCAATTGTTGGTAGAGGGGAGCGAGATGAGACCAAGTGCTTTAATTGTCTGAGCTTTCGACGAATCTCGAAGGCAAGTCATTGGCGAACTGGATTTACCCATTAAAGTTGGGACGCATTCGTTTACCATTACTTTCCAAGTGATGGATATCAATCCTGCATACAGTTGTTTATTGGGTAGACCTGGATTCATGTCGCTGGCACAGTTACATCCATGTTACATTAGAAACTGAAATTCATGTTTGAAGATCAGATGGTCATCGTTTATGGTGAAGAAGATTTGCTAGTAAGCGGTTTATCATCCTTCTGATATGTCGAGACTGATGAAGGCATAGTTGAAGTGTCATTGCAATGTCTCGAATTTGAAGATGTCAGCTCTGCTTCTGTCAATTCTGGTAGATTACCAAAAATGGTTGTGTCATCTGGAAAGAGTGCTAAAGAGACCATTGAGAGAGGTGCCTTGCCTGGATGGGGGAAATCCTGAATGTGATTGAAAAACATGATTGCTTTGGACTAGGCTACCATCCTGATCAGTAAACTAGTTCATGTAGTCATCAGAAAAGCAGCTTGATCAAGTTCGCAAGCGCTGAATTCCAAGAGAGGGATATTGTGTCAGCTATTGACGATGCAGGTCCTAGCAACCAAAGTGCAAACTTTTTACGCAAGTGCCCGCCGAATTTCAAGCTCAAAAATTGGACATCTACTGTGACTCCCGTGGTTTTTCTCATAACATGTAATGCATTTTGTTTTCCAAATCCCTCATCCTCGCTCGAGACAACTGGATAGCCTGTAAGGGTCTCATGCTTTTGAAACATTATGTGATCAATAAATAAAAGTTTTTTTTGCATTCAAATCATGCTCTATTTTCTTTATTTATTTTACATTTTCACAAATAAACGAATGGCAAAGTTTCTTTTATTTTTCACCTTTAAAATAGCTCATTCTAAACATAATTCATAAACATGCAGAACAAATAATTGCATTGATAACAACTCAGCAAACATCCGTTGTAATTTTGGGATTCCAACTAACCAAGCCGAAGAAGATTGTGAATTACCGGTTGAACTAGCAAGGCTCCTTAAGCATGAGTAGAAAGAGATTCAGCCACGCAAAGAGTCAGTGGAGGTTATCAATCTTGGTACTGATGGTGTCAGAAAGGAAGTTAAGATTGGGGCATCCCTAGCTAAGCATGTACACTCCGAGTTGGTTAAGTTATTGAAGAGCATGTTGATATTTTCGCCTGGTCTTATCAAGATATGCCTAGGTTGGATACCAACATCGCTGAACATCACTTACTGTAACACCCCCTTCGATACCCCCCAAATAAACAATAAAACAATTAAGCACGTATTCAAAATTTCAGCAGAGTAATATTTAATTCATGGTATAAAAGAGATATGTCACATCATACACCAAGACATACAATACCTGCTCAATAAAAGACATGTAACAGTGGGGTAGTTTTCAACAGAGGAACTTCGTCCTTACACCCACATCTCAATATTTAGAATTAAAGCGGAAAATCTAAACATTGAATCACTTTAAACATATAATCATATATATACATATCAACAGGTTTGATTCATAATATCATTCATGTTTACAAAACATCTGCCCACAGATACATATACAAACTGTATCCCAAAAGAATGTTATACAAGCCTAACTACCCGGTGCTACATATCAGAGCGACCCGACCAAAATAATGAAGCTATCACAAAAAAGACCTCCAACAATCCTAATCTGCAATGCCTCATAGAGCATTAAAAACAGCAGAAGGGTGAGAAATATTATCATAATAATCAATGCATATAATCATATATACATATAAACATAACAATATATATATATATATATATATATATATATATATATATATATATATATATATATATATATATATATATATATATATATATATATATATATATATATATATATATATATATATATATATATATATATATATATATATTTCATATTTCTCACCACACTTCATCACAATCATCATATGCATCACAATATATACATAAACCAGTAATGGATAACCACCAAACATGTATCATCAATGTACGCATCCATAATTCTCGACTCAATCATTCATACACAATCGTTCTCTCCTATCACGAATACTTCAACACCATGTGGTTTATACAACTCGTCACTCTCATAATTCTCTATTCGAGACTATGGTACATCGCTCGTACCCCACCAAGAACAACCTCTCGGTTATTCTACCCCGGTGTTTACGTTACTAGGAACGACACATAGTCATTCTACCCCAGTAACTACTCCACTAGGAACGATATCAAATCATTTTACCCCAGTGAGTTTCACATTCATACCTCATTAGGAACAACATCAATTCATTCTACCCCAATGAGTCTAACACTAGGAACGACACATAGTCATTCTACCCCAGTGCGCACCAACACTTGTACTGCATTAGGAACAACATCAAGTCATTCTACCCCAATGCATCCAAGCACTCATATCTCATTAGGAACGACATCAAGTCATTCTACGCCAATGAGCTTCTCACTAGGAACGATATTACATCATTCTACCCTAGTGAGCTTCTCACTAGAAACGATATTACATCATTCTACCCCAGTGAGTTCCACACTAGGAATGACATCATTAATCATTCTACCCTAGTGCACCAATACTTAAGCCTCATTAGGAACAACATCTAGTCATTCTACCCTAATGATCTCACCACTAGGAATGATATCTCATCATTCTACCCTAATGCGTACCTCACTGACCTCACCTCTATCACACAATACACACATATTCGCAATATGTTCCCATGCATTCACAATATCGCGCCAATGGCAACGAATTCAATCATATTCCTCATGTATTTAATCAATTCAAATAATGTAACATAATCGCCAAACGGCCACAATTCATAATTCATCTCACCATCTAAGACTCACGCCATACGGCTACCCACAACACATCACAACAGCATAATTATTCAATTCCAACAAGGATTGAATACAACCGAACCACACAATCAAAATTAGATGGAACAACAAGGAAAACCAAATGATGTCACGTTCGCTACTGGCTCGCCTAGCGATCATTCGTTACCTGTTCGCCTAGCGAACAAGCTAGCGAACACAAACAGAAGCCACTGGAAGGCTTCGCTACCAGTTAGCCACAGCGAGGCCCTAGCGAGCAACTCGCTACCAGCGAGGAGGTCCAAATCCATTATGTCCCTATTTTGGGATCGTTCGCCACAGGCTCGCTAGGCGAGGACCTAGCGAATGTTCGCGACTTGCTCGCCTAACGAACAAGCTAGCGAGTGTCTGCGAACACCAAACTCCAAACTGTCCAGAATTCATCTGGAGCTCCCGATTCACCCGATTCCAACCAAACTCGTTCTAGTAGACTTAGCCTAAGATATTTCGACTAATCTACATCATCCCTTCCAGATTCTAACTGATAAAACTCAGTTTCTACCGATTAAACTCATTTCGACCTAAAATGGGAAAATGGAGAAAACATCCAAAACAACTCATACAATCCATACACAACCAAAAATGTTTACTAATTCATTTTCTCATAAAATATCCCGTCTCATCCTCAATTAGAGAATATCTAGTAAGTCCATATTATTCTATCAAATAGAATAAATCAGTTAAATCCAATAATTCACTTAAATCATACAAACCAATTAACTAGTATCATTAATCAGTTATTGAAAATTGGGCTGTTACAACTCTCCCCCACTTTAGAAATTTTCGTCCTCGAAAATTTTATCCAACTCGAATAACTCTAGATACGACTCTCGCATCACAAACTCCCAACTACTTCCGCCAAAGGAATCCCTTTACCTCAAAGTTGCTTCTCATTCACCCACCTGAACTTAGCAGTGTCTCCACAATTGGGTTGCCTCTCGCACAATCTCAGGTCCAACCACACGAGCTTTCCAAAAAATCCTCTACATAATGGGTAATCCTCTTTGTCTGTCTATTCTTCCCGCGGATGCTAGTCAGAGTTCAACAACTACGTGGCACCCAGAAGTACCTACAAACCTCTTCCAAAATCTCAATGAAGAACTCAGATTCCCTTCTAACAGAATAATTCATCCTTACTAGTAAGTAACGAGTTACTCTTATTAACCCATTCTTAACCATCCAAATCGAATCATATCCTATCAAATTCCCCGGAAACTCGTCACAAGATCCATGGGGATACTATCCCATGCCACTCGGAAATATTCAACAGCTTCATCAAAATACTTTCCTCAAATCTTGATACATCTTAGTAGCACCCGGATGAATACTCAATCCACTATGATGCTCTTCCTCAAGAGTACTCTTCTTCAGCTCAACAACATCAGGAACACAAACTCTATCACGACATCTGATAACACCGTTTTCATCAATCCGAAAATCACCACCTTGGCCTTGATTGATCAAAGTCAACCGATCAACTAAACTCAAATCAGATTTTTGTCCTTCTCGAATCTCGTCCAAAATACCACTTGTAAGCTTCAACATACCAAGCTTAACTCCATAAGAAGTCTCCTCACACACCAAACTCAAATCACGAAATTGTTCAACCAATTCCAACTCTTTTACCATCATCATCGACATATGCAACGATTTCCTACTCAACGCATCTGCTACCACATTCGCTTTACCCGGATGGTAATTCAAACCAAAATCATAATCTTTCAGAAGTTCTAACCATCTCCTCTGCCTTGCATTCAATTCTTTATGATCGAAGAGATACTTCAAACTCTTACGGTCACTAAATACCTCAAATCTCGAACCAAACAAATAATGCTTCCAAAGTTTCAATACAAATACAACGGCGGCCAAATCTAAGTCATGCGTCGGATAATTCCTCTCATGCGCTTTGAGTTTCCTCGAAGCATAAGCTACAACTTGTTTATCTTGCACTAACACACCTCCCAAACCCATCAAAGAAGCATCACAATTTACAACAAACGGTTCTGACAGATTCGGCAAAATCAAAACAGGGGCTGTCGTCAACCTCCTCTTAAGTTCTTGAAAACTTTCTTCACATTTTGCATCCCAAACAAGAGCTTGACCTTTCCTAGACAACTGTGTCAACGGCAAAGACAACTTAGCAAATCCTTAAACAAATTTCCAATAATAACCAGCTAACCCAAGAAAACTTCTAATCTCAAAAACTGATTTCGGAGTCTCCCATTGTGACACCGTTTCAACCTTCGACGGATCAAACACAATACCTCTACTCAAAATCACATGACCAAGGAAACTCTCCTCCTTCAACCAAAATTCACACTTAGAAAGTTTCGCATACAACTGCTTCTCTTTCAACACAGATAATACAATCCTCAGCCTTCACACGAATCTGATGATACCCGGACCTCAAATCTATCTTACTGAACACACTTGCACCAACCAACTGATCCATCAAATCATCAATCCTGGAAGTGGATACTTATTCTTGATAGTTACCTTGTTCAATTGTCTGTAGTCCACGCAGAGCCTCATAGAACCTTCTTTGTTCCTAACTAACAACACTGGTGCACCCCACGGCGATACACTCGGACGAATAAACCTCTTCTCAAGCAGATCTTCAAGTTGACTCTTCAACTCTTTCAATTCCGATGCGGACATATGATATGGAGTCATCGATATCAGACTAGTTTCCTAACTAAGTCGATCACAACTTCGCTTCATGTCCTAGTTTTGTATCACTACTTTGTCAAGGCAACTTCTAGACAATCACGACTGATCGGTAAGCCGCCAATTTTCCACTTTCATTAACACTCAAAATTTCCATCAAAATTAAACATCTCAACACTGTCCTGCGCCGACTTAACAAAATGATTCTTAAGCACTTGGCTTCACTCCAAACAATTCACTATTCACGCCATCAAAGCTTGCAAGACACGTTTATCCCATCCAACACAATCCCAACTACTATCAACAAGAGATTAAGGGTGATCAGTTCCTCAATTTGTCAATAGACAGCCGAAAATCATGATGGAGCATAAACCATCTTTACCAAACTATAAGAGCGTTCAACCACACACTGAGCTACAACTCCACACTTGCAGCAACCTGGAGAAGCACAAGTTTCTCCCCCACTTAGATCACTCCCACTCCTGCAGACAAGGTTTAGAACAACAAAGGCGTACCGACAGTGTTTTCACACACATGTCGCATACAAGGGAACAACCAACATTAGACAACTTGGCCGGATGAACCGACTTGCTCTGATAACACTAATGTAACACCCCCTTCTATACCCCCAAATAAACAATAAAATAATTAAGCACGTATTCAAAATTTCAGCAGAGTAATATTTAATTCATGGTATAAAAGAGATATGTCACATCATACACCAAGACATACAATACCTGCTCAATAAAAGACATGTAACAATGGGGTAGTTTTCAACAGAGGAACTTCGTCCTTACACCCACATCTCAATATTTAGAATTAAAGCGGAAAATCTAAACATTGAATCACTTTAAACATATAATCATATATATACATATCAACAGGTTTGATTCGCAATATCATTCATGTTCACAAAACATCTGCACACAGATACATATAGAAACTGTATCCCAAAAGAATGCTATACAAGCCTAACTACCTGGTGCTACATATCAAAGCGACCCGACCAAAATAATGAAGCTATACTTCACAAAAAGGACCTCCAGCAATCCTAATCTGCAATGCCTCATAGAGCATTAAAAACAGCAGAAGGGTGAGAAATATTATCATAATAATCAATGCATATAATCATATATACATATAAACATAACAATATATATATATATATATATATATATATATATATATATATATATATATATATATATATATATATATATATTTCATATTTCTCACCACACTTCATCACAATCATCATATGCATCACAATATATACATAAACCAGTAATGGATAACCACCAAACATGTATCATCAATGTACGCATCCATAATTCTCGACTCAATCATTCATACACAATCGTTCTCTCCTATCACGAATACTTCAACACCATGTGGTTTATACAACTCGTCACTCTCATAATTCTCTATTCGAGACTATGGTACATCGCTCGTACCCCACCAAGAACAACCTCTCGGTTATTCTACCCCGGTGTTTACGTTACTAGGAACGACACATAGTCATTCTACCCCAGTAACTACTCCACTAGGAACGATATCAAATCATTTTACCCCAGTGAGTTTCACATTCATACCTCATTAGGAACAACATCAATTCATTCTACCCCAATGAGTCTAACACTAGGAACGACACATAGTCATTCTACCCCAGTGCGCACCAACACTTGTACTGCATTAGGAACAACATCAAGTCATTCTACCCCAATGCATCCAAGCACTCATATCTCATTAGGAACGACATCAAGTTATTCTACCCCAATGAGCTTCTCACTAGGAACGATATTACATCATTCTACCCTAGTGAGCTTCTCACTAGAAACGATATTACATCATTCTACCCCAGTGAGTTCCACACTAGGAATGACATCATTAATCATTCTACCCTAGTGCACCAATACTTAAGCCTCATTAGGAACAACATCTAGTCATTCTACCCTAATGATCTCACCACTAGGAATGATATCTCATCATTCTACCCTAATGCGTACCTCACTGACCTCACCTCTATCACACAATACACACATATTCGCAATATGTTCCCATGCATTCACAATATCGCGCCAATGGCAACGAATTCAATCATATTCCTCATGTATTTAATCAATTCAAATAATGTAACATAATCGCCAAACGGCCACAATTCATAATTCATCTCACCATCTAAGACTTACGCCATACGGCTACCCACAACACATCACAACATCATAACTATTCAATTCCAACAAGGATTGAATACAACTGAACCACACAATCAACATTAGATGGAACCATAAGGAAAACCAAATGTTGTCACGTTCTCTATTGGCTCGCCTAGCGAGCACCTAGCGATCATTCGCTACCTGTTCGCCTAGCGAACAAGCTAGCTAACACAAACAGAAGCCACTGGAAGGCTTCACTACCAGTTCGCCACATCGAGGCCCTAGCGAGCAACTCGCTACCTCGCTCGCTACCAACGAGGAAGTCCAAATCCATTTTGTCCCAAGTCTGGGACTGTTCGCCACAGGCTCGCTAGGCGAGGACCTAGCGAACATTTGCGACTTGCTCGCCTAACGAACAAGCTAGCGAGTGTCTGCGAACACCAAACTCCAAACTTTCCAAAATTCATCTGGAGCTCCCGATTCACCTAATTCTAACCTAACTCGTTCCAGTAGACTTAGCCTAACATATCTCGACTAATCTACATCATCCCTTCCAGATTCTAACTGATAAAACTCAGTTTCTACCGATTAAACTCATTTCGACCTAAAATGGGAAAATGGAGAAAACATCCAAAACAACTCATACAATCCATACACAACCATATACATTAACAAGATGATGATATTTCACACCCTTACCTTGATGAAATTGATGGCCAAGATTTGTTCTTGATCTTTCCAAGCTTTTCCTTCTTTTTCCTTCTACTTTCTCTTCTTCCTCCACTTTTCTTTCATGTTTCTATTTTACATTTTCGCTTCACTTCCCTTCATATATCCTCCCCTTCGGTTTCTCTCCAATTTATTTCTTCTCTCAAAATGTTTACTAATTCATTTTCTCATAAAATATCCCGTCTCATCCTCAATTAGAGAATATCTAGTAAGTCCATATTATTCTATCAAATAGAATAAATCAGTTAAATCTAATAATTCACTTAAATCATACAAACCAATTAACTAGTATCATTAATCAGTTATTGAAAATTGGGCTGTTACACTTACCACTCAAGCTTGAATGTCCTTCTGTCAAGCAGAAGCTCAGAAGGACCAGACCCGACATGGCACTTAAAATCATAGAAGAGGTAAAGAAACAGTTTGACACTGGGTTCCTAGCCACTTTCGAGTATCCTGAATGGATTGCTAACATCGTCCCAGTTCCGAAGAAAGATGGGAAAGTCAGAATGTGTGTAGATTATCGAGATCTCAATAAGGCAAGCCTGTTAGATTATTTTCCTCTGTCTCATATTGATGTTTTTGTAGACAACACTGCACAGTTTGTTGTCTTTTCTTTCATGGATGGTTTCTCAGGATATAATCAAATTAAGAACTCCCCAGCCGATATGGAGAAGACCATTTTCATCACACCTTGGGGTACATATTGCTACAAAGTCATGCCATTTGGTCTAAAGAACACAGGGCAACATACCAACATGCCATGACAAACCTCTTCCATGATATGATCCATAAAGAGATTGAGGTTTATGTGGACGATATGATTTCCAAATCCAAAACTGAAGATGATCATCTGGACCATCTAAAGAAGCTGCTTGACAGACTCCACAAGTTCAGGTTACGGTTGAATCCTGCAAAGTGTACCTTTAGAGTTTGATCAGGCAAACTTTTGGGCTTTATTGTAAGTCATAAGGGCATTGAAGTTGATCCTGACAAGGTTCGGGAAATTCAGAACATGCCGCCTTTCAAAATAGAAAAAGAAGTCTGTGGCTTTCTGGGCCGACTTAACTACATTTCCTGATTCATTTCTCATCTGACGGCTACTTGCGAACCAATATTCAAATTGCTAAGAAAAAATCAATATGTTGAATGGAACAATGATTTTCAAGAAGCTTTTAACAAGATAAACAAATATTTGCATGAACCACCGATCTTAGTACCTCCGGTTTTGGGTAGACCTTTAATCATGTATCTCATTGTTCTCGATGAATCAATGGGATGTGTATTAGGTCAGGATGATGACATTGGCAGAAAAGAACATGTAATTTACTATCTGAGCAAGAAGTTTAATGATTGTGATATCAGATACTCATTATTGGAGAAAACTTGTTGTGCTCTGACTTGGGTTGCTCGGCGCCTGAGATAATATATGATTATCCATACTACTTTATTGATATCCAAAATGGATTCGATAAAGTACATTTTTGAAAAGCCTGTTGTCTCTGGACGAATTGCTCGGTGGAAAATGCGGTTGACTGAGTAAGACATCCAACATGTTACCCAGAAAGAAATAAAAGGGAACGTCTTGTCTGACTACCTTGCTCATCAACCTGTGGAAGGTTATCAACAAATGAAGTTTGACTTTCTCGACGAGGATGTTCTGTTCATCAGAGATTATGAGACTCCAGACCCTGATATAGTACCCGAACCAGGGGCGTGATGGACGCCCGTGTTCGATGGTGCTGCCAATGCTAAAGGTCGTGAAATTGGGGCTATCTGTTGCACCTCTAAAAATATAAAATCGAGAGATGCAACCCTTGCGCAAAAGATGCAGAAATGCGGTTCGATAGAGTCGCCACCGAACTTTATTTATCTCAAAAGATAGGAAAGGAAAATATCGAGAAAATCTTTTAGAAGATAAGAACACGGTCGTCGCAATCACATTCTAGGTTCGGGAGTCGATTACGTAAGGGGAAGGTATTAGCACCCCTCACGTCCGTTGTACTCAACGGGAACCTCCTAGTTCAATTTGTGATGGGCGTTATCTAAGCTTATTTGTTTTTTTCTCAATGATAAATGCGAAACGGGTACGATAAAAGGAAATGATATGGAGGGGAAATTAATGGCTTTATTATAGGGTGCTCGGCAAGGATTGGGGGCCTTGTGCCTACGCATGCTCATTCGGACGAGAATGAGAAATCAGAGCTTTCGTAGTTCGACTACGAGAAAGGTTTGAGGGGAAAATGAAAGATGGATAGAATTATGCATGGAATAAAGAAAAAAGATGGAAGTGTACTCGCTAAGATCATCGCAATCTTGTGCCTACATATCTTACATTGAGACGAGAATGAAGAATCAGAGCGTCTATAGTTCGTGGTGTCGACCACAAAAAAAAGGGTTGAATTTTTTGAAGTTTGGTTGAGAAACGAAATATTGATTGACAAACAACCTAAGGGGCGTGCCTCAAGAGTTGTCACTCAAGAATCCAAGGAATGCGAGATTCCAAGAACTTCATTCTTTCAGGAATTGATTGAAAAGGTTTTGAGAACAATTGAATGTTTTAAAGTCTAAAGATTGAATGAACAACAACCCAAGGGGCGTGCCTCGAGATCCATTCATTCGAAGATTCAAGGAATGCTAGACTCCAAGAATATTCTTCTTTCGTAGGTTGATTAAGACAATATTTAGATAAATATTAAGTGTTTTAAGATGAAAGGTCGAATAAATAACAACCCAAAGTATGTGCCTCAAGAGCCATTCATTCGAATATCCAAGGAATGCGAGACTCTAAGAATCTTCTTCTTTTGTTATTTGATTAAGAAAGCGTTAAAAAAAGATAGAATCAGATTGGTTACGAAAAAGAGGTTGATGACGAGGCAAAAGGCGCTCGACTTACGAGTTTGAACAAAATACCACTTGACGTTGGATCAAGGGTTTGCTTGTATTAGCGTGCAAATAAGTTGGTTGAAATAAGTCTATTTGAAAATGGCTTGATGACGAGTCGAGGGTTTGGTTAAAAAGAGGTGAGAATCAATACTAGCCCCTAGGAGTGCTCCTAATAACAGAACCATGAAATATGCAAGTGTGTGTGTGATAGGTTGATGGCGATGCTTATGAGCAATCGACTTACAAAGGGTGTTTGAAAATGGCTCGATGACGAGTCGAGAATTAATTTAAAAACAATTTAGTTTATGCTAGTCCCTAGGGGTGCTTCTAGTAAACAAACCACAATTAAAGAAATAGGAATGCGTACATCGGAATAGGAGCGGAGTACATGTAAGTTACACGGAATTGCACGAAATAAAAGGGTTCATTGTAAGGTAGCTCAAGAGGAAGGCGTGTGTGTGTGAGGTGTCCTAAACTAAGCCTTGAGCAAGTGTCGGACAAAAGCTCCAAGTTAGGGTTTCTGTATACAGTCCAAGTTCCGTTGCTCGAAAAAGTAACTTCAGTCCACCAATTTAGGCTTTTAGGTTACAATCGTTGTTAATGTGTTTTCGAAAAGTGTGAATAAGATATGAATAATATGAATATGATATGAACAATATGAATAATATGACAAGATATATAATAATATAATCAAGATAATATCCGCAATAGTATAATCAAGATGATATTAATAAGTATATGAACAATCAAGATATATTAACTGAAATTAAAACAAAAAGTATATTGGCTGAAAATAAAGTTAGTTGTTAGTTGTTATTGCTTCGAATCGGGTCGAAATGTAGCGCTAAACCGTCGTAGCTCGATCTATGACGAAGATCACACTATAGGAGGTCACACAAGTTGATATTCGTGCTAAAAATACGACCGAGAAATGATATTGAGAATCATTTTCCATAGTAACCGTGCCACACGAAAAGAAAAGGTGGCAATCTCATCTTAATCACAAACTTGTGTTAATTAATTGAAGGTAACCTATCACGATCCTAAAGTATAGAAAGTGATCTCGATGATCACTCACTACAGATTTGAAATAATGAAGGTTATCAACTCCAATAATCAACGTTTATGAATCTAAAAACTTCATTGACCAAAAATCGAAAAGAAAAAAAGAAAATGAGAACCAAAAGGAAAATGAAAAACCAATCGAAATTAAATGACAATAAGATAAAGAGAATAAAATAATGGAAAATAAATCATAAAAATAAAACTTCAACAACTTAGTAAAATATTGACAATTATTTATGAGAAGCTTTGTACTAATAATCATAAAAAAGGCGGGGGTGCAGAAACCAGATGAAGGTGTAAAAAAATGGGGGGATAATTTAGGCTTTACAAAGCCCATCATTCCCAAGATAAAAAAGAACACGGATGGATGTAGAAATAAAAGGTGGTGTGTGTATATATGAGCATCGTGGGCCTATGAGCCTAAAAGCATCAACACCCACCTTAGTCCATAATAAAACACAAAATAAAATAATTATCTAAAAACGAAAAAAAGGAAGAATTGAAAAGGGAGACGGTGCATCAGTTTCTAACACTATCAGGTTTTGAAACATCATAAGCCTATCTTCATAGAAGCGTGTTTAGAAAAAGCAGAAGTGAAAAACAAAAAAACCATGTCCAGATCATTACATAAAAGCTAAAAGAAGAAGAATAAATCAACAAAAATGAAATCGAAAACAGTTATCATGACATCGTTTCTCCCCCTTGATTTCAAGCTTCGACTCGTGTTCGATCCGTTTTGATTTCTCAGGTATGTACGATTCTTGTTGTTTGAACTTTCTCTCTTAATTTATCTCGTTGTTTCTCTTCATCTCCCAATCTCTGGTTTTTGATTTATGGGTGAAAAACTGAACGGAACGAGTGAGGTTTTGAAGAAATTGAAAGGGAATATTTTGGTTTGGGGAATGAGTATTTTTGTTTGAATTTTAATGAAGGGTTTAAGAAGGTTAAGGTGATATCTGAAGGTGCTGTTGGGGATGAATTGAACAGGGTGATTTTGGCTGTTAAGGCTTGCGGTTGAAAGTGAGAAAGGGGTATGATTTATAGGATGATAGGATGGTCAATTGGGAAAGAATCAAATGGTGAGCTGGCAATTTGTACGAAGGATTTATTTTTGTATATTGTGCTTTCGTAGGTTCTGTGAATTTGCGGAACGGTTTGTGACATTGTGCGAGTGCATGTACGTGCTGCAGTTGGAGAAGGTTAGTGCGAAGGTTATGGCTGGGAATCATGTATTGCTGCGTGAACCATAGAGTGAAGGCTGGTGGCGATTCGGTTTACAAAACTGGCCTCACATCGTAAGTTTCCTCTTTCCATTACTGAATGCGTGTGTCGTATCATGTGGTATAATGGTTGTTGCATTAAAGAATTGTGAGGCTTGACGTTTGCTTCATTTTTTGCAGGTTGGAATAATTTGAAATTGAAGCTTGAGAAACAAAATCAAGAAGCTTAACCATGATTTGTTTTGAGGTGTACAGGTTTTGAAGGTTTGCAAATTGTTGTGGTGCGTGATGGTTTTGTTTAGGCATATGCGTTGTGGTCAAGACTTGGATATGTACCGAAGATGATGGAACTTTGGATTATTTATTTGGTTCAATTGTATTTTGTAATGTAACTTGTAGGACTTTTTGTAATTCACGGCCTTAAGAATATTTTGGTATGTTGTAAAACTTGGTCACATGTAGTATGAAGTGAAGCATATTGGGATTTTGCAAATGTGACATGATTTTCTATTTTTGTTATTTTTTGGCCATGTGGTATTTTTTGTGAATTGATGAGTTGGGCTTTGACATAATTTGAAGGACTTTTGTGATTGGGCTTTTTATGAGGTCATTATTTTTTTGATTTTTTTTGTATGAGTGAACTTCTAACTTAGAAAATGGCAATGGGCTTCACAATTTGCTTTCACACCTATTATGTAGCTTGTTTTGATTTGTTAATTTGGAAATTATGAAGTATTCTTGGTAATGGGCCTTAAGAAAACTTGCTTACACGTCTATTTGTACCCTTGGATTTAATCATGAGAACTTTGAATTCCAAATAATATTTTATTCTTGATTAAAACTGTGATACTTAAAGCTTTAATGAGAACCAAAATCCAACATTCTTGACTCCTCCGCTTGAAGATAAAATTTCCAAAATAATCCCTGACAAATGAAACAATATGTGAATCCACCTTTAATTTGAAATGAATCAGAATCTTAGATCAACATGAATCCACCACTGAATCAATTTCCAAACTTTGTCACTTGTACTAATGAAAATAATCCCTTCACCATGAACCAAATGAGCAATGCATCTAAATCAGAAGATAATGGCATGAGACGTGAACTACAGTGCCCAAGACTCTAATTGAAAATGAACTGAACTTTGGAGATTCCTCAACCATGAAGTATTGAATCTTGACACAGTCTGACAACAAACCCTAATTAGAAGCTCAAACCCACACCACTTGAATGGAGCACACCCTGGTTTTAATCAGGAAACAAAATCTGGTCTAATCGACAAGTCAGGTAAAAACCATTGAACTTCAATCAGTACTGCCTATACACACCTGACCTGACATCTTCAAATGAAACTCAGTTCAGTTCAATTCAACATTGTGATACCCTGAGCAACATCCACACATTTTTTGATTTTCTGAATAATGGTTAGTGGATGGATGCATAGATGAAATTTATATACATGTAGGACAAATTATGGGTATGATAGATGCCCCTATCTAATTGGGTTGAATGTAGTAAGATGAACAGTTACGGCGTTCATTCTTTCAAGGTAGAAGACGATTAGATATAAAAAAAGACCTTGAATTTGTCCGAAAAGAAAGAAAATGCTTGGGAAGTGGAATAACAAGTCAATGTCGGCCCTCGAGTGACCACTGAATAAATCACAAAGGTCGTTATCACCAAAAGGATGATAACTGAAACAATCTGACACCAAAAGGATAATAGTAAATAGACGACTCCAATATATGACACCAAAAGGATGAAAAACCTATCACAAAAAGGATGATAGTAAACTCACACAACTCTAACACTAAAAGGATGACAGATTTATCACTAAAAGGATGATAGAGAACACACGACTTTGACACCAAAATATGACAGGTCTATCACCAAAAGGATGATAGAGAACACACAACTCCGACACCAAAAAGATGACGAGTCTATTACCAAAAGGATGGTAGTACAACACACACACACAATATCAAAAGGATGACGAATCCATCACCAAAAGGATGATAGATAACTCACACAAAATCTGACACCAAAAGGATGATAGACCTATCACCAAAAGGATGATAGTTAACTCACACAGAATCTGGCACCAAAAGGATGACAAACCTATCACAAAAAGGATGATAGTTAACTCAAACAGAATCTGGCACCAAAAGGATGACAAACATATCACCAAAAGGATGCTAGTTAACACACCTCCAATACCAAAAGGATGACAGATCTATCACCAAAAGGATGATAGAGAACACATACACACACAATATTTGGAACCAAAAGGATGACAGACCTATCACCAAAAGGATGATAGTTAACACACCACCGACACCAAAAGGATGATGGATCTATCACTAAAAGGATGATAGAAAACTCGCACGCAATATCTAGCACCAAAAGGATGACAAACCTATCACCAAAAGGATGATAGTTAACACACCTCCGACACCAAAAGGATGACAGATCTATCACCAAAAGGATGATAGAGAACACACATACACATAACATCTGGCACCAAAAGGATGACAGACCTATCACCAAAAGGATGATAGTACACACACAACTCCGACACCAAAAGGATGACGGATCCATCACCAAAAGGATGATAGAAAACTCATGCATGATGACCCTTCACCAAAAGGATGAAAATGATGTCATAACTTACTACTACCGAAAGGATAATAGTAAGCAAAACAATATCAAAAGTTGCCATTCACCAAAAGGATGATACACAAACCAAAGGTTCACAAATCGCCAACACCAAAAGGATGACGGTAAGATCAAACAACACAAATTGCTACCACCAAAAGGATGATAGAAACCTCCCACTTTGATGGCTACCAACACCAAAAGGATGCAGGTTAGGTTAAAATAATAGGATTTGTCTACCACCAAAAAGATGATAGTAAGGCAATTGACAAAAGGTCAAGCTTGCTGGAGATATGATGAGTTAGGCTTATTTGAGGGTATCGAAAAAAGGTTGAAGTAAAGAAGTCACTGAGGAACACCGCCCTTGTCAACAAAAGGTTGAAAGGAACCGAATCACTGGGGAATGCCTACTAACTTAGAGGAGTGCTATTGATTGAGATAAGGATTCCGACTTCATCAACAAAAGTTTGAGGACACAACTCAATGAAGAACACCCTCTGACTTGCTTGTAGATCACAATTTCATCAATAAAAGTTTGAAGTAACTTCATGAGGAACACCCATGAATTTGAGAAAACGCCCCTGACTGGGCTGAGGTTTTTCGATCTTGATCAACAAAAGGTTGAACAACTTCGTGAGGAACGCCAACAGATTTGAATAAAATTCCCCTGACTGGGCTAAGGTTGCTCTAAAATCTTATCTTGATCAACAAAAGGTTAATACAACTTCGTGAGGAACGCCCACAGATTTGAATAAAGTGCCCTTGACTGGGCTAAAGACGTCTTGGAAACTTGTTTTGACCAACAAAAGGTTGATACAACTTCGTGAGAAACGCCCACAGATTCAAATAAAGTGCCCCTGACTAGGCTAAAGACGTCTTGGAAACTTGTTTTGACCAACAAAAGGTTGATACAGCTTCGTGAGGAACGACCATGGATTTGAAGGAGATGCCCTTGGTTGGGATGAACGTTGCTTTAAAATATTATCTTGATCAACAAAAGATTGATACAACTTCGTGGGGAACGCCCATGGATTTGCTGAAGATACCCCTGATTGGGCCGAAGATCATCTTGAGATCTCGAGATTGATCCTGGATCTTGACTATGTATGCATAAATGATTGGTGTTGTAATGATATTACATATCGCATGGAAATGCAATGCAAATGCTGACGTGCAAAGATGCACGTGTTGGGGAAGTATGATTGGTTTTGGATATGCATATGATGCAAATGGTGCTTATGATATCGAATGCAATGCATATGATTACAGGCGGGTGATTGGATATATTTGAAGGGGTGCCAGTATGATGGACTTTTGGTAGTTGCCAATGCAAATTGGACTTTGGAGGGTGGGAGGTTTTGATTTCCTCGACACTCAATTTGTTGAATATGTCATGATTGAAGCAGAAAAAGATGCTCTTGATGTCCCAAGTATGATCACTTGGTGATTTATTGTGAACTTGCTTCAGAGAAGATCACAATTCTACTTGATGGTTAGGTTAACTTGTAAATGTCGTGATTGACTCCTGCAAATTATGCTTTTGCTCTGGGCTTGATGATTTCTAGCGTCTGATAAGGTATACTTGATTAACTTGAAGGTACAGAAAAGAATCTGCCCTCTGCAACGCATTTTGGCCCAGTCTGAACATGGTAATGGTCTGCTCCTGATTAACCAGTTCTGACATGATTTGATCTTTGGAAGTTAAGTTTTGACGTGCTTCGAGAAGACTTGCCCCTGATTGAGATGTTGAGAATTTTGCCCCTGATCGAGGGTCTGAGGTAATCTTGATTCGTGTCAGCCACTGGAAGTTCAAGTTCCTGTTTGATTACCCCTTGTTGGAGTTGTCTTGATGCAAGCAATGATTTGCAATTAAAACTGCACATTCACACATGGTAATCTTAATACAATGCTCATGCAAGTTTTTAGAAAGTTTTCTTTATTCAGAGTGTCGTGATAGTGTGAAACAAATGGACCGTTAGTCCAGACGCTGTGTTAATTTTGCTTAGTGTGTGAAAGATATAGCAAGGTGAATGACACCAATGTTGAAGATTAACAAATATGTGAGGAGTCAGTTTACGCAGCCTTGCAATGGTATGCTTTCAGAATAAACCTCGCCTCAATTAGGTCTTTTGAGGGTTCTAACATGGTCTGGTTCACGGTTTATGAAACAAAGGATATTAGGCTCAAATTTGGTTTGTACCCACCCCTTCTTCGTGATGATCTCCAGTTCTACATTTAGTTAATTCTGCACATATTTGTCTTCCAAAAGGGTTGACGGTGTAAGCGTGATGACTCAAGGTATGCTCGGGATGACACTCACCTTATTTTGTTTTGATGGATGTCAGTGACCCTTTGATTTTGACATGGTAGTCACTGAATCTTATTTTGTTTTTGTTTGAGGATTTTAGGACCTCTTTTGATTTTTTTTATCCCCAACTTTTGCATTGACTGATTTTGCTTTTCGAGTCCATCGGGATTGCCTTGGTTTTTACCTAAGTCTCCTTTGAGGTGCTCGACTTAGCAGGCTTTTGAATTTTTTAGTTTCTTTTTTAGGATTGTGATTGCCAAGTCGTGGGTCTTTGAGGAACAACCGACATATTTTTTTGGATGTTTGTCTGGTGATTTGAGTGTGTAGTTGGATTAATTGAACACTACCCTGCCCCAGGTTGAGTGTAAGGGTTTATGGATCTGAAGGAAACTGCTACTTCTTGGCTCGAAGTGGTTAACTAGGCATTAACTCATTGTCTCTCCAGTGTTTTGGGATTGAAACAATGCTTGTACATCATCGACATATTTTATCCAAAAGCATACATATTGCAATTATGGGTATCTCGTTTTCATCATCCTCCCTCCAATCATGCTAAACAACAGTTAATAAAGAGAGTGTGAAGTGAACAAAATATGTGTCAGTGATTTGCAGAAATAAGTGAATACAACATAAATAATTCAAAGCATGCATAATCAGTACATTAATAAGACCAAATATGAATGGCAATGTGCAAAGCATACAATACTTAAACAAACAAAGACAAAAATACAAGAATGCAAAAGATGAAAGGGAAACATGACTGCCTTCTTCGGGGAGATGAACTTAACTTGACTTGATTTGATTTGACTTGATGCTGGCACTAGCTTGACGGCGACATATGATTGTTGATGACATTTGGAGTCCTCCCATTAAATGTGAGAGCTTTCCTATCAACCATGTCTTGAACTTTGTGTTTGAAGGCTCTACAATCTTCAATAGTGTGCCCTGGAACGCCCTTATGAAACTCATAATGGGAATTAACATCATAATCTGGAGGAATGACAGTCGGAAGAGCTAGGTCTCTCGGGGTAATCGCCCTTTTCTCCAACAATTGAGCAAAGATCTTAGCATATGTTATTAGCAGACGATCAAAGACTCTATCTGGCCTTCTTGTCCTCTGTTGATTAGGCTGACGTTGTTGTTGATTCTAAGGAGGATATTGATACCCTTGCTAATTGGAAGACTGTTGTTGAGGAGCTTGTTGCTGAGGCATTTGAGATTGTACAGCTTGAACAACTGGCTGATAAGGCATTGGAGCGTATTACACAGCGGCAACATATAGATACTGGTAGTACAGGATTTAATAAGGCATAGGAGCGAGAGGCTGTTGAGGAGCTTTCCCTTTATGAGCAGATACAATATTTGTTTCGCCCTCATTTTTCTTGTATCCGTTGAAAGGCTTCTTGGCACCAGACTGGCTGCTAAAACCTCCTTGGATCTTTCTGCTTTTCAAACCTTCTTCGATTCTCTCACCGACGATCACCAAGTCAGAGAATCTAGCAGAGACACTACCAATTAGCTTCTCGTAGTATTGGCCTTGCAAGGTGCCCATGAAGATATCGATCAGTTCACGGTCAACCAACGTTGGATACACCTTTGCAGCTAGCTCTCTCTAACACTGTGCGTACTCCTTAAAGGATTCACTGTCCTTTTGAGCCATACTCTGAAGTTGAGTACGGTTCAGAGCAAGGCCAGTGTTGTATTTGTACTACTTGATAAATGCATCAGCTAGCTCAGCCCAAGTGCACATACTGTTACGCTCCAACTACATATACCACTCGAAAGATGCTCCAAACAAGCTGTCTTGGAAGCAATGGATCATCAGCTTTTCGTCTCTAGTATAGGAATCCATCTTGCGACAGTACATCTTCAGATGGATGTTAGGATAGCTGAGGCCCTTGTACTTTGAGAATTCTGGTACCTTGAACTTAGGAGGAATGATGACATCTGGCACCAAGCACAATTCCAGAGCATTCAAAGATGTTGAGTTGTGCCCCTCCATAACTCAGAGTTTTTCACCTAGATCGCGACACATTTTGATTGCTTCAGAACCCTGAGCAGCAGTAGGATTAGTAATGGGGATATCAACATGATAATTTTGAACATCATCATACTGGTCTAGCAGATTCTCCTCGGCATGAGGAATAGGGATCTGTACAACAACAGGTTGGGCTTGCGAGGCGGCTCCAACAGTAACTCCAAGCGTTGGGATTGGCTGAGAAGTGGCTCCTTCAGTTGTGGTAGTGAAGTTCATTGGTATCCCATAGTTAATGGGGTTGGGAATAGGTACTGAGAGCCTTGAGATAGACTCTTGCATATGACCATTGTTGTTGACGGCATCTGCCTCACGCAATTCTTCTTCCTTTCTAGCCGTAGTGATGGCTTCAAGGATATGGTCGATCTTGCCTTTGATTGAGTCCAACTCTTCTCTGAAGGCAGCTTGCTCTTATTGAATTTTCTCCATCATGCGTCTAGTGTTGGCTCGAGTTGTGTACTAGTGTCAAGGAATCAGCTTGATTTACTAGATAAAGAGGGAAAGAGAAATGAGCTGTTGCTGATGAAATGAAATGCAATACGCATAACTGATGCAATGCAATGCGATGACATGTATGTAAGATGCAAGATCCAGGATCACAAGATCAATCAATTAAGAGGTTGGTTACAGCAATAGGTAGATAATCAAAATTTTAGATCAAAGAAACCCAGGTTTAAGGACACTAATCACATCAATGTCCCGCAACAGGCTAGCTGCATTACTATGATAATGACGACAAGGTCTCTCCTAAGCGGAGTCCTCACGCTAGGCAAGCAAGGAGCGAGTCCTTGGAGACTAACACTACACGATCACCAATATAGAAATGGTGCTAAAAGGGTTCCTAAAATCACGAGCCCTTCATGAATTAAGTCGTGCAACAGGCTAGCTGTGTTACAACAAGATCTATGAATAGGTCTCCTCTAAGAAAGCTTTCATGCTAGGCACACAAGGAGCGAGTCCTTGGGGACTAACATTACTCGAATACTAATTCTAATATATGTGTTCCCTCTGATTTTACCAAAGCTCGAGCATAGAGCCTTACTCATGATATCATCCCAAGATCCAATATGCAAGGATAACAACAAACATATAAAGGCAGCAAGAGAACCAATACATAAGCGAGAAGAAAACAAGCAAACAAAGATAACTCTATTTACAAACCCCTAAGTTAGGCTCGAATTTCTCTTGCATGGAGCACACTTCCCCAGCAGAATCGTGAGCTGTCGCACCTTGAAAAATTAAAAATCGAGAGACGCGACCCTCGCTCCAAAGGCGCGGAAATGCGGTTCGGCAGAGTCGCCACCGAACTTTATTTATCCCAAAATATGGAAAAGGAAAATATCAAGAAAACCTTTTAGAAGACAAGAACATGGTCGTCTCAACCACGTTCTGGGTTTGAGAGTCGTTTACGCAAGGGAAAGGTATTAGCACCCCTCACGTCCGTTGTACTCAACGAGAACCTCCTAGTTTGATTTGCGATTGGCGTTATCTAAGCTTATTTATTTTCTTCTCAATGATAAATATGAAACGGGTATGATAAAAAAGAAACGATACAAAGGGGAAATTGGTGGCTTTAGTATAGGGTGCTCGACAAGGATTGGGGCCCTTGTGCCTACGTATGATCATTCTGACGAGAATGAGAAATTAGAGCTTTCGTAGTTCAACTATGGGAAAGGTTTAAGGGGAAAACAAAAGATGGATAGAATTGTGCATGGAATGACGGAAAAAGACGGAAGTGTGCTCGCCAAGATCATTGCAATCGCGTGCCTGCGTATCTTACATTCAGACGAGAATGAAGAATCAGAGCATCCGTAGTTCGTGGTGTCAACCATGAAAAGAAGGGTTGAATTTGTTGAAGTTTGGTTGAGAAACGAAATATTGACTGACAAACAACCCAAGGGTCGTGCCTCAAGTGCTGTCACTCAAGAATCCAAGGAATGCGAGATTCCAAGAACTCCATTCTTTCAAGAATTGATTGAAAAGGTTATGAGAATGATTAAACGTTTTAAACTCGGAAGATTGAATGAACAACAACCCAAGGGGCTTGCCTTGAGAGCCATTCATTCGAAGATTCAAGGAATGCTAGACTCCAAGAATATTCTTTTTTTGTAAGTTGATTAAGAAAATGTTTAGATAAATATTAGGTGTTTTAAGATGAAAGGTTGAATGAATAACAGCCCAAGGCGTGCGCCTCAAGAGCCATTCGTTCAAAGATCCAAGGAATGTGAGACTCCAAGAATCTTCTTCTTTCGTTATTTGATTAAGAAAGCATTTAAAAAAGATAGAATTAAATTAGTTGCGAAAAAGAGGTTGATGACGAGGCAAAAGACGCTCGACTTACGAGTTTGAATAAAATACCATTTGACGTTGGATCAAGGGTTTGCTTGTAATAGTATGCAAAGAAGTTGGTTGAAAGAAGTCGATTTGAAAATGGCTTAATGACGAGTCTATGGTTTGGTTGAAACAAGGTGAGAATCGATACTAGTCCCTAGGGGTGCTCCTAATAACGAAACCACAATGAAATGTGTGAGTGTGTGCGATAGGTTGATGGCAATGCTTACGAGCAATCGACTTACAAAGGGTGTTTGAAAATGGATCGATGAGGAATTGAGAATTAGTTTGAAATTGGTTTGGTTTATACTAGTCCCTAGAGGTTCTCCTAGTAAACAAACCATAATCAAAGAAACATGAATGAGTATATCGAAATGGGAGCATCGTACATGTAAGTTATACGGGATTGCACTAAATAAAAGGGTTCATTATAAGGTAGCCCAAGAGGAAGCCGTGTGTGTGCGAGGTTTTCTAAACTAAGCCTTGAGCAAGTGTCGGATAAAAGCTCCAAGTTAGGGTTTCTGTATACAGTCCAAGTTCCGTTGCTTGGAAAAGTAACCACAGTCCACCAATTTAGATTTTTAGGTTTTGATCGTTATTAATGTGTTTTCGAAAAGTGTGAATAAGATATGAACAATATGAATAATATGACAAGATATATAACAATATAATCAAGATAATATCCACAATAGTATAATCAAGATAATATTAACAATTATATGAACAATCAAGATATATTGACTGAAATTAAAACAAGAATATATTGACTGAAAATAAAGTTAGTTGTTAGTTGTTATTGCTTCGAATCGGGTCGAAATGTAGCGCTAAATCATTGTAGCTCGATCTATGACGAAGATCACAATATAGGAGGTCGCGCAAGTTGATATTCGTGCTAAAAGTACGACTAAGAAACGATATTAAGAATCATTTTCTATAGTAATCGTGCCACACAAAAAGAAAAGGTGACAGTCTCATCTTAATCACAAACTTGTGTTAATTAATCGAAGGTAACCTATCACGATCCTAAAGTATAGAAAGTGATATCAATGATCTCTCACTACAGATTTGAAATAATGAAGATTATCAACTCCAATAATCAACTTTTATGAATCTAAAGACTTCATTGACCAAAAATCAAAAAGAAAATAGAAGATGAGAACCAAAAGAAAAACGAGAAACCAATCGAAATTAAAATGACAATAAGATAAAGAGAATAAAATAATGGAAAATAAATCATAAAAATAAAACTTCAACAACTTAGTAAAATATTGACAATCATTTATGAGAAACTTTGTATTAATAATCATAAAAAAGGCGGGGGTGCAGAAACCAGATGAAGGTGTCAAAAAAAATGGGGGGATCATTTGGGCTTTACAAAGCCCATCATCCCCAAGATAAAAAAACACGGATGGATGTGGAAATAAAAGCTGGTGTGTGTATGGAAATTTTACCCCATACCCCTACACTAAATTTTTTTGGACCAAAATACCCTCGTATGAAAAGTTATAATTTTTTGGTTTGTTTACCGGAAGACTTCCAAAAAGTCTTCCGGTTCACATTTTTTTGGTTTGTTTACCGGAAGACTTTTTGGAAGTCTTCCGGTTCATGTTTATTTTTATTTTTATTTTAATTTTTAAGTTTTTTTAATATTCAAATTATAAATATATTTATTCTATTTACTCTATTTTAGTTAATTAATATATTTATTTTATTTACTCTATTTATTCTATTTATTTATTTAATAATAATTATTCCACTAATTTGATTTTTTATTAATTTATTCTTCTTTATTTACTTAATAATAATTACTCCACTAATTTGATATTGTTTTTTTTAATCAATAAAAATAAAAGTTGTTAACTAATTTATATATTGATTGTGTTCTTTAAAGAAGAAAATTAACAATTTAATAATATGTTTATATGAAAAATAAAAATAAATATCATATTTAAATTATAATCCTATCATTTCTTCTATCAAAAATTTTCACCAAAAAATTATAATATATAACATTTATAATTATTTAAACAATATTTTATGGGGTAAAATATTAACTTTTAAAAATATATTTTATGGGGTAAAATATACTTTTAAAAATTTTCACCATAAAATATTAACTTTTAAAATTTGTAGGGGTAAAATATTTTATGGGATAAAATATTAACTTTTAAAATATTAAAAACTAATTAAATCATAAACATTTCCTTCCGAGTAATTGTGGTGTCTCAAAATTCTCAGGCATATCTAGAATCACAAAGTCGACTGAAAATGATAGAACATTTACTCTTACCGAGACATCTTCAAGAATTCCATATGGGCATGTGATTGATCTATCCGCCAGTGTTAGAATCATTTGAGTAGATTTCTACTTACCATATTTTAACTTCCTCATCATGGACAATGACATCAGATTGATGCTAGCTCCTAAATCACACAGAGAAATGCTAATATTTAGCGAACCAATAACATAAGGAATAGTGAATCTACCTGATTAATGATTTTGGGTGGAAGCTTCCTTTGGATGATTTCACTACACTCTTCTGCTAAAGCATGTTTTCATCACTCTTCTGCTAAATATTTATGATTTAATTAGTTTTTAATATTTTAAATGTTAATATTTTACCCCATACAATATTTTACCCCTACAAATTTTAAAAGTTAATATTTTATGGTGAAAATTTTTAAAAGTATATTTTATCCCATAAAATATATTTTTAAAATTTAATATTTTACCCCATAAAATATTGTTTAAATAATTATAAATGTTATATATTATAATTTTTTGGTGATATTTTTTGATAGAAGAAATGATAGGATTATAATTTAAATATGATATTTATTTTTATTTTTCATATAAACATATTATTAAATTGTTAATTTTCTTCTTTAAAGAACACAATCAATATATAAATTAGTTAAGAATTTTTATTTTTATTGATTAAAAAAAACAATACCAAATTAGTAGAGTAATTATTATTAAGTAAATAAATATAGTAAATTAATAAAAAATTAAATTAGTGGAATAATTATTATTAAATAAATAAATAGAATAAATAGAGTAAATAGAATAAATATATTAATTAACTAAAATAGAGTAAATAGAATAAATATATTTGTAATTTGAATATTAAAAAAAATTAAAAATTAAAAAAAAAACATGAACCGGAAGACTTCCAAAAAGTCTTCCGTTAAACAAACTAAAAAAATGTGAACGAGAAGACTTCCAAAAAGTCTTCCGGTAAACAAACCAAAACAAATCTAAACCGGAAGACTTCCAAAAAGTCTTCCGGTAAACAAACCAAAAAAAATGTGAACCGGAAGACTTCCAAAAAGTCTTCCGGTAAACAAACCAAAAAATTATAACTTTTTATACGAGGGTATTTTGGTCCAAAAAATTTTAGTGTAGGGGTATGAGGTAAAATTTCCTGTGTGTATATATGAGCACCGTGGGCCTATGAGCCCAAAAGCATCAGCACCCACCTCAGTCCATCAATAAAACACAGAATAAAATAATCATCTAAAAACAAAAAAGGGAAGTATTGAAAAGGGAGACGACACATCAATTTCTAACACTATCAGGTTTTGAAACCTCATAAGCCTATCTTCATAGAAGCGCGTTTAGAAAAAGTATAAGCGAAAATCTGAACGGAAGGAGTGAGGTTTTGAAGAAATTGAAAGGGAAGATTTTGGTTTAGGGAGTGAGTTTTTTGTTTGTATTTTAAGGAAGGGTTTAAGAAGATTAAGGTGGTATTCGAAGGTAGAGGTGACAATTGAATCCATTAAGGCAAAATCCATCCAATCCATCCATCAAAAAATCAATCCAATCCATCCACCACACAAAAAATAAGTTAATGGATTGGATTAAATCCATCCATTTATATGCATGGATGGATTCAATCCATCCAACATATTTTAAGGATCCAATGGATTATTTTTATTTTCGTTAGATTTATTCTTTTTAAAATAATTAAAAAAACTATATTTTTCCGAAAAAAATGAATTTTTTTTCTGAAAAAAAAAGTTTAATTTTTTTTTCCAAAAAAATCGGTTTTTTTTTTCAGAATAAAAAACTGATTTGTTTTTCGACAAAAAAACCGACTTTTTTTTTGGAAAAAAATCGATTTTTTTTCAGAATAAAAAACTGATTTGTTTTTCGAAAAAAACCGATTTTTTTTTTTGGAAAAAAATTGTTTTTTTTAGAATAAAAAAATGATTTGTTTTTCGAAAAAAACCGACTTCTTTTTTTGAAAAAAAAATCGGTTTTTTTTTCAGAATAAAAAACTAATTTGTTTTTCAAAAAAAAATCCGACTTTTTTTTTGGAGAAAAAATCGATTTTTTTTCCGAAAAAAATCGTTTTTTTTTCAGAATAAAAAACTGATTTGTTTTTCGAAAAAAAAATAAAATTTTTTCTCGAAAAAAAAACCGACTTTTTTTTTTGGAAAAAAAATCGATATTTTTCAAAAATGAAAATATTAATTTTTTTTTAAAAATACAAAAAATTCAGTTTTTTTAATAAATATATTAAAAAATATTTTTTTTAAAAATAAAATTTTCAAAATTAAACTAAAAAAATATATTTATTTTTACGAAATAAAAAAAAAGTTGGATGAATGGATATCCATCCATTAAAAATATGTTATTGGATGGATTGGATGAATTTTATTCTTAATGGATGGATTAGATTGGATAATTTTAAGAAAATTTTAGTGGATGGTTAATGGACTAATGGATTGTTTTAATCCATCCATTAACAATCCAATCCATATCCATCCAATCCATCCATTTTAGCACCCCTATTCGAAGGTGCTGTTGGGGATGAATTGAACAGGGTGATTTTGGCTGCTAAGGCTTGCGGTTGAAAGTGAGAAATGGGTATGATTTATAGGATGATAGGACGGTGAATTGGGAAAGAATCAAATGGTGAGCTGGCAATTTGTACAAAGGATTTAATTTTGTGTATTGTGCTTTCGTAGGTTCGGTGAATTTGTGGAACGGTTTGTGACGTTGTATGAGTTCATGTACGTCCTGCAGTTGAAGAAGGTTAGTGTGAAGGTTATGGCTTGGAATCATGTGTTGCTGCATGAATCATGGAGTGAAGGCTGGTGGCGATTCAGTTTACAAAACTGGCCTCATATCGTAAGTTTCCTCTTTCTATTATTGAATGTGTGTGTCGTATCATGTGGTATAATGGTTGTTGCATTAAAGAACTATGTGGCGTGACATTTGCTTCATTTTGTGCAGGTTGGAATTAATTTGAAATTGAAGCTTGAGAAACAAAATCAAGAAGCTTAACCATGATTTATTTTAAGGTGTACAGGTTTTTAAGGTTTGCAAACTGTTGTGGTGCGTGATGGTTTTGTTTAGGTATATATGTTGAGGTCAAGACTTGGATATGTACTGCCGATGGTGGAACTTTGGATTATTTATTTGGTTCAATTGTATTTTTGTAATGTAACGTGTAGGACTTTATGTAATTCACGGCCTTAGGAATATTTTGGTGTGTTGTAAAACTTGGTCACGTGTAGTATGAAGTGAAGCATATTGGGCTTTTGCAAATGTGACAATTTTCTATTTTTTGTTATTTTTTTGGCCATGTGGTATTTTTTTTGTGAATTGATGAGTTGGGCTTTGACATAATTTGAAGGACTTTTGTGATTGGGTTTTTTATGAGGTCATTATTTTTTTTTTTGTATGAGTGAACTTCTAATATAGAAAATGGCAATGGGCTTAACAATTTGCTTTCACACGTTTTATGGAGCTTGTTTTGGTTGGATAATTTCGAAATTATGAAGTATTCTTGGTAATGAGCCTTAAGAAAACTTGCTTACACCTCCATTTGTACCCTTAGATTTAATCATGAGAACTTTGAATTCCAAATAATCTTCTATTCTTGATTAAAACCGTGATACTTAAAGCTTCAATGAGAACCAAACTCCAACATTCTTGACTCCTCCGCTTGAAGATGAAATTTCTAAAATAATTCCTAACAAATGAAACAATATGTGAATCCACCTTTAATTTGAAATGAATAAGAATCTTAGATTAACATGAATCCACCACTGAATTAATTTCCGGACTTTGTCACTTGCACTGATGAAAATAATCCCTTCACCATGAACTAAATGAGAAATAAATACCTCTAAATCAGAAGATAATAGCTTGAGATGTGAACTACAGTGCCCAAGACTCTAATTGAAAATGAACCGGTCTTTGGTGATTCCTCAACCATGAAGCATTGAATCTTGACATAACCTAACAACAAACCCTAACTAGAAGCCCAGACCCATACCACTTGAGTGGAGCACACCCTGGTTTTAATCAGGAAACAAAATCTGGTCTGATCGACAAGTTAGGTCAAAACCATTGAACTTCAATCAATACTGTCTATACACACCTGACATGACATCTTTAAGTGAAACCTAGTTCAGCTCAATTCAACATTGTGATACCCTGAGCATCAACCACACATTTTTTTTATTTTCTGAATAATGGTTAGTGAATGGATGATAGATAAAATTTATATACAGTTAGGACAAATTTGGGGTATGACATTATCCTCATCTCTCCGACAAGTTTTCATCTTCCATTCACTGCCAGATTATACTTTGAATGCACCAACAACATGGCTGAATACAAAGCATGCATATACGGTATTGAAGTGGCAATTGATATGAGAATCAAGTTTCGTGAGGTCTACCGAGATTCTACTCTGGTGATTGGCCAGGTTAGAGGAAACTTTGTGACTCGGGATTCCAAGCTGGTTCCGTACCAAAAGCACATCACGAAATTGATTTCCTACTTTGGTGAAATCTCTTTTCATCATATTCATAGGGAAGAAAATCAACTAGCTGATGCTCTTGCCACCTTAACATCCATGTTCAAAGTCAAGTGAAAGAACGAAGCTCCTTCTACCCGCATTAATCATTTAAACGAACTAGCATACTATTTAGTAATCAAGGACGAGTATGACGACAAGACTTGGTTCTACAACATCAAAAGATATATGGAAAAATTGGAATATCCCGAGGGTATCACTATCACTGATAAGAAAGCTCTTAGATGGATTTGCAGCAAGTTCTTCTTGAGTGGTGGTGTACTGTACAAGAGGAACTATTATTTTATATTGCTCAGATACGTGGATAGACACGAAGCAAACACAACCATAAGCTTCGTACATGAAGGTTGTGAGGGTGTACATGCCAAAGGTCCTATCATGGATAAGAAGATCCTTCGAGCTGGGTATTACTGGACAACAATGGAGGTAGATTGTTACAACTTTACCAAAAGATGTCACAAGTGCCAAATCTACTATGACAAGATCCACGTGCCACCAATTCCATTAAATGTTCTGACTTCTCCTTGGCCATTCTCTATATGGGGTATTGATATGATTATAATGATCGAGCCGAAGGCTTCCAACGGTCATCGCTTCATTCTAGTTGCTATCGATTATTTCACCAAGTGGGTTGAAGTTGCTTCTTATGCAAATGTTACATGCCAAGTGGTCGCCAGATTTATCAAGAAAGAGATAATTTGTTGTTATGGTATTCCTAGCAGTATTATCACTGACAATGCAAGAAATCTGAACAACAAGATAATGAAGGAGTTGTGTCAAGAATTCAAGATCGAGCACCACAACTCTTCACCATATGGTTAAAACTTACAAGGAATGACATGAAATGCTTCCCTTTGCATTGCACGACTTAAGAACTTCAGTTTGTACTTCTATTGGGGCAACTCTGTATTTGCTTGTGTGTGATATGGAGGTTGTTCTACCCATTGAAGTTGAAATTCCCTCGCTCAGATTCATCATGGAAGCAGAGCTTGATGAAGCTAAATGGGCTCAATCTAAATACGACCAGCTGAATCTTATTGAAGAGAAGCGCCTGACATCCGTTTGCCATGACCAATTGTATCAGAGACGTCTCAAGCAAGCTTTTGATAAGAAAGTTCTTCCTCGAGCGTTCCATGCAGGCGAGCTGTGCTCAAGAGATATTTTCTTATTCATTCGAATCCACGTGGCAAGTGGACTCTCAATTATGAAGGACCTTTTGTTGTCAAGAAAGCCTTCTCAGGAGGAGCCCTGATCCTCACCACCATGGATGGGGAAGAGTTTCCACATCCCGTGAACTCCGATACATTCAAAAAATATTATGCCTAAAAACATGAATGATGAATAAAAATCCCGCTAGATTGGCATCCGCAAAGGCAATCTAGGCAAGAATTAGTGTCCCGATGGACCAAAAAAAGAAATATCCATGCAAACGTTAGAGACAAAACAAAAAATATATATATAATAACAGCCCGCTAAGTTGAAAACCCGAAAGGGCAACTTAGGAAAAAATGGGTATCTCGGTGGACAAAAAAAAATAGAAAATGTCCAGGAAAAAAATTAGAGATAAAGACATTTGACTGTGAACACTTGAGTTGTCTTCATCTTAACTAGACCTTGGATGATCATTCAAATCATCATCAACTGATGCACAATGTTGGAACCTAGACTTACAGGGGATGGTAGTGAATGATGTAATCAATTCAAAGTCAAATTTCCATTGTCATTTACTTTGTTTATCAATTTATTGTAAATTTTCTCATCAAGGATTTTTACATCCTTGTACACATCTTATGTACAAAAGCTTTTACATTCAAAAAAGTTTACCCATTGAGAATAACAAAAAGCTAAAATCAACCAGGAAAACATTATGCATTGCATGCTTTAGTGGAAATCATCAAGGGAATATTGGTATTTTTCCTTTGCAAACTTGATCTCTAGTTGGCAATATCATGGTTGGTTGAGAAGCCTATTTGTTTTCCCCAGCAAGTACCAAGTTAGTTCTTTGGAAGGATTGTGTACTTTTCCTCTTCCTAACAGAGTTGTAATTTCACTAACAGGCATCATATTGGTTCTTTTGAAAGATTTATCTTTCATATCCCCAGCAGAGCCATATCCCCGAAGTAGAGACTTGTTTGCTTTTCCCATGTAAGAGAAGATTTTCTCACAACATCCCCAATAGATCAGGTTGCCATTCCCCAGCAGCGATGGTGCTTCTTTTCATTTTGATCATCCTAACTTTGTTCTTCCCCATGAAGAGTTGGTTAGTTGAAGATCAGCCATGATTCCTTTATTCTCCAGCCAGAGCCAATTACGGTTAGAAAGTTCCTTCCTCTCCATCAGCATTCTTGGTGATAGCCTGAACGTCTGGTTTCTCTAGACTCTTTCCTCAGCAGCAGGTCATCATTTAAGGATCTCTTTTCCCCTACCAATGATGTCGAGTTCGTTTTTATACAAGCTATGTTTGCCTACATACCACATAATATTTCAACCTTTTCCACATCATAGCATGATATCAAGCATCATGTGACTGTTGAGCATCATAACATATGCATCATATCATACTTCCCTTTTCACTGATTTATCTCCCCAGCGGATCTCAGCCAAAATTTCCTCTTGAACCTCTCTTTGCTTTTCTCATCAGTCGCATCGGCCAAATCTTTCGAGCTACTCTTTTATTTAATCCTCTTTCACCTTAAATAATCGAGGAGCTAGCGCAATTCAAACATTCAGGTCCAAGAAGATTAAATATATGTAGTTGTCGTAACCCGAAACTTGACCTCCTCCTTTTGCTTTTGTATAAGCATATGCATTTACATTGCTGGCATACACATTCGCTTTTTCTCTATGATTGTTTGTCACAGGAACATTCAGGTTTTCCAAGCCCGATTAATCACTTCCTCTCAAATATATCACATTATCAACACAAGCACATAATAAGGGTTTCTATACCTATTCATAAGAGCAAAAGGTTAAAAATTAGAATCGCGACCACAACATCATTTTTCAGGCAAAATTGGGCAAGTTTTAGCCTAGTTAGTCGATTAACCATTTGCTAGTGCAAATGGGTTAATCGATTAACCCTTGCAAAATTTGCAGAATCTGCTGCATTTTTAGGAAAACAACTTCCAATTCTCATTTTTGAGGTCTACATTGTTCTAGCTTTGTGTGGAACATTCTAGACAGCTCTAGACACTTTAAGACATTTCTAAACACTTCAAGGTGTAATACCCCAAATTTTTCCCTAAGATTTATCGTTTCATCTCGCATTCCATTGCATTTTTGCATTGCATTTAACCAATCACTAACAAGTTTGTGTAGTTGGTTGATTTTGCAGGAAAGTCACATTTATGCGCTCTTTAGCTTATGAAGGGCAAAATGGTCATTTGTTGGCAACCGGCTGTTAGTTTATGAATATGAGTTGTCGTCGGGGAATATGAGCCGTTTGAGTCCGTTGATGAGAACTGAGGCTAAGGTTGTTAGTTGAAAGGGTTAATCGAAAGTTATGTCAGAAATGAGATTAATCGGTTAAATTAGAGGAATTAGAAATTAATAAAAAATATAGAATTTCATTTCAGTTTTCATTTTATTTTAAATCAATTGCATTTTATTTTATTATCATTTTATGTCAAATCAATTTTATTTTATTTCTTAATGTCATTTGCATTTTATTTTAAATCAATTTTATTTCAATTGTTATTATCATTGCATTTTAAAATAATTTTTGCTGTTTCCACTTCATTTTTTAAACTTTTAGATATTGCTCTCATTTCTATTTTTAAAAAATAATTTTGTTTCATTTTAATTATAGTTTTTCATTTTATTTGCATATCAATAACAAATAATAAATAAATAAATCAAATAATTTTTTATTAACAATATTAATTCTTTACAAAAAAAATAATAAAAAATAAAATTACAAAAATAATAGTAAATTAAATTTTCTTTCCTAAAAAAATTTCGTAAAAAGTCCTAAGGTCCTCCAACTCCCAATTTCGAACTTCCGATTATTTCTCTTTGGAACCTGCAAAAATAAGCAATAACAACGACAAATTTAATCGGTTAGTTTTCGTCCCGACACCCTTAGAGCATTGTCATCATCGGGTGCGTCAGGAGGGTAACGAATTGTTCCGTCTCCGGCTCCCGACCCTATTCCGACCAAGTGCAAAAATCAGGCAACAGTCTGTTCTTTGAGGCAACTAGAGAGAGAAAGAAAAGTGATTATGCGGAAATGTGGTTGGCTTATGGAAAAGTGATTTTAAAATAAGCACTTTTGAAAAGCACTTATTCAAAAAGCGTTTTGCCAAACAAGCCTTAACACATTTTTTCCGAAAAATCGCAAAGCTCACAGCAAGATCCAACGAACCAACAACCGCATTCAAACAAAATGGTAACAATCAGCAACAAGAAGTTCCGAAAAAAGTCAAATCACGGATATGTCGCAACAATATTTCGCAACAAGCAATCCAACGGACCTTCCGAGAATCCCTCTATTTCAAATGTATTCAACACAAGGTTATCAGAAAGTAACATAAAAATCAATTTGCAGATCCCAACCTACGAAAGCCAAGTCAAAATGGAGAAGCACAAAAATCGGAAGGTCTTCAACCAAATCCAGCCCACAAATCAAATGATATAAAATCATCAGAAGGGTTCTGATCAAAACCCTAAGCAAAACGAACGAAACGCCTCAGATTCAGAAGATCCAAGAAGGATCTTCATCATCATCATCGCCGGGTTTTCAGAAAAGCCATAAAAGGCATCATCATCATCAAACCAAGAAGAGGAAAAGAAGAACTTGCTCGCGGCGACGGAAGAACCAACGACGACGGCAGCGGCGGAACTCCTAAAGGCTCAAACACCAGCTACGACCCAAGAGCCTCAGAACCTCCGTTCATCATTGGCCTTTATCCGTCCTGAGATACGAATAGCGACGAACATCACCGATACATACAGAAAGGTAAGATTTCAGCATGACAATTTGTTTTCTCTGATTTTTTTGTGTTTCAGGTGAGATGGAAGAAGAAGAAGTCACGAGAAGGAACATGAAAGCAAAAGAGAAACGGAGAAGCTCCAATGGACAACAATGGCCGCGAGACTGAAGGAAGAAGATGAAGCCGATCGCGCCGCAGGGAGAGGAGAATAGGGTTTGCAAAACCCCAAAGGATTGCAAGGATCCGAATCATTTAAGCTGACTCTCCCTCTTATTATTTTATATTTTTTAATATTTGTTATTTAATTATTTTCAATTTAAAATTCTGTCAAAATAACAGCCATTGTTCTTCTTTAATTAAAATCACCAAAAGGAAAGATGTAAATAATTGATAACCTGAATTTCTAAAATTTTCAAGAAAAATAAAATTCTAAGTTTAAGTGAAAATACTTTTTATAACTTAAAATTTAAATTTAAAACTTCAAACTTTTTAAATTAAAACTTAAAACTCTTTTTTACAAATTAACTTAAAACTTTCTTTTAAAATTAAAACTTAAATTTTTTTTTTAAAAACTAAATAATTTTTTTAATAAAAAAAAGAAGAAAAGTAAAACTTAAACCTTTTTCACAATTTAAACTTAAAATTTCTTTTTCGATATTTAAAGAGCTATATTCACCAAATAAACCCATTTTTAAATTAAATACCAATTTTCCATCATAAAAATTAAAACATTTTCATAATTAAAACCTTAAAATTTAAAACAAAATTTTCATCATTTAAAACTGATTTTTCTTTGTTAACAAAAATTCCAAAATAAAGAACTCTTGGATTTAGGTCGTTTTAATTTTCATCTAACAATCACTTGATCCTTACTCTTCTCTGCATACTAATCCATGACTTTTATTTATATTTCAATTTGTCGGTTTGTAATTACGAGAGGCTATCGTCGTCGTATTCTGTTTTTATGGTTTGTAATTGTGCGTAATCGTCGCAGTTATTTATTCTTATTTTGGGATTTATAATTTACGCGAGTGATCTTCGCGATGCTTTTCTTTACCGCTTTCTTTATTTTCGTATGCTGCCATGTAATAATTTATCTTTTGCATTTAATTTACCGTTAGCGTCTTCCAAAGGATTAGGTCTAAACCGTTTGACCGCCGAGTCAATAGTCCTAACCCTAGACCGTTTCAAACCCTCATTAGCCTAGGCGTTCCGCCGTGGACGAAAATGTCCTTTACCCTAGCATTAGGTCAAAGAGTCGCCGTATTTTTTTTTAGGGTTTCCCGCCGTGGAACATTTAGTCAACCCTAATTTAACCCTAATTTCAATCAACAAATTCAACGTAGAAATAGGAGTCGCCGCAACCCACGTAAGCGCTTCCTTAAGAACACTTATTCCCCATTGAAACCTTGACCACAATCAAGTAGTTTCTGAAGGTGAGAAAATTACTTAGAAGGGGGGGGGGGGGGTTGAATAAGTAAGACAAATAATCAAAGATTTAAACACAGTTATTTTTATCCTGGTTCGTTGAAACTCAACTACTCCAGTCCACCCTCTCAAGAGTGATTTGCCTTTCTCAGTCAAGGACTTAATCCACTATTTAATCAAACAGATTACAATAGTAACACCTAAGAACAACTGTTCTTAGTCTTCTCAAGAGCTACTGATCCCAACTGGATCCTCTTAAGGAAAACCTTTTACAAACAAGGTAAAACTATTACAAGAGTAAGTATGCTTCTAATAAGCTGTTATCACAATTATGATATTTCTCTTAAGTTAAGAACAATGTTATAACAAACTAAAATTATAAGAGCTTTGAGAGTTTTGCTTTGATGAGTGATTTTTGCAAGTAATTCGTTACTGAAGAAGATGAAGTGGACTTCTTTATATAGGCACTTAGATTCATGAAGTCTTCTCAATGTTGAAGGCTGTGCTGAAAAGCCTGGAGCCTTTTGTCTTTACATTGGAGGCTGTGCTGAAAAGCCTGATGCCTTTTGTCTTCACTTTGCAGAAACTTTCCTTAGAATGGAATGCACAGATAAAACCTTTTTGTCTGTGTTCTTGTGTCTAGCACAAAAGAGGAAAGAGCTGTTGAGATATGCCAACGTACATATTTAAATCTTCTTCACTAAGTAAGTTCAGCTTTCAACATTAGAGTCTGAATCTTCAGAATCTCCAGAGTAGAGATCTTCTGGATCTTCAGAGTCTTAGATGTTCTTCAGATTGAGCTGAATCAGAGTATGTGCAGCTTGTGTGCTTGAGCGTGTAAATCTATCAGAGTAGAATCTTCTATATCAGAATCTCAATACTTAAGCAGCGCAGTATCTTCAGAGTCTTCTGATGACTAAGCTTCTAATCTCTCAGAGTCTTCTATTCTTTAGAGGCTCCTGTTTCAGAATCTTCAGTAGACATCATTCAGATTCTTCTGGGAGCAGCGTTCAGATCTTCATTTAAGATGCTCTTGAATCTTTGAAGCCTTTCATAATAACATTGTTCAGATCCAAATTTGCTCTTTTAAGAATATTTTCTTTAGTACCTGTAGCAAACAGTCTAGAACAAATTTAGAGTATATAATTCTTGAATACAAAATTCATAAGTGTTATCATCAAAACATAGAGATATAACTAAGAAACAATCTGTGTTCTTACAATCTCCCCCTTTTTGATGATGACAAAACATGAGAAATTTTGTTCAATAAAAAATATGAATTATAACTCCCCCTGAGATTAACAATCTCCCCCTGAAATAAATATTCTAATAAAAGAAAACACTTCCCTTTGATTATGTATATTTCAGATTCAGAGCCTGATGAAAGAGGTTTGACTTTTAGAATCAAATCTTGATGCCAGATAATTATGACTTCCTTCAGTCAGAGCGCCTGGTTATCATCTTGCTTGAACTCTCTTTCAGAGTAAAGATATCAGAGTTATCAGAGTTGATTGAATACTCAGATTTTCTTTGGAAGATCAGGTTCTGGTTGGAAAAGTCTCAAGATAACTTCAATGAATTATGTCAGATATATCAATGTAATCTGAAAGACTTAAATTCAAAGTAAGTTAATAAAATGTCTGAATTTCAGTTTTAGTAAATGCTTATAGGTTGAACACTCAGTTTCTCTTTTTCTCCCCCTTTTTGTCATAATCAAAAAGATTTTTAAAGACAGAAAGATACAGAAGAAAAGAAGCATATAGAAGCAAAAACATTAACATGCAATTAAACAAACCAAAGTTCACAGTCAAACAGGCAGAAGCCAAAACACATAACACAACAAAAAGTAAACATCAAAAGCAGTTCATGTGCAAAAACAACAAATAAAACTAAGTCTGGCGAGAGGCAATGAGGGTCAGAAGCTCTGTCATCTTGGTAGCTGACTCTTCTTGCTTAAACATCCAGGTCTTGATTTCATCATTTGTCTTCTCTTGCTTGATCATCCAATCCTTTATATCCTTCACATCATTCACAAGTTCTGCAACCACAGATGAAGACGGAGCAGATGCAGTAGCAGCAGGGTTCCCTTCAGATTGGTTTTCTTCAGAAGCTTGTTCAACCATTTCAGATGCAGGAACAACTGGAGGCGCAGCTTCCAAAAGTAACACAGGAGGAGGAGGAGGCATGTTCATCAGAGTTACCTTGATTAGTTCTGCAAACTTAGTCTTAGCAAGTTTAGAGCATTTAGCTCTAACTTTTAAGGCAGCTTTGTTGAACATCCAGATGAAGCGCTTCCAAGCAGCATTTGAAACAGTTGGATCCAAACTAGACAAGCATACATCCTTAACACGAGTATATTCAGAATCTAACTCCTTTTTGAAAATTTCAAACATAGTATTAACACATGATCCTAGATCTGACTGTTCAGACTATTCAGAGGGATTAGGATTAGGGGTGTTAACAGGAGTAGGTTCAGATGGTTGTGGTTGAGGTGATGTTGGTTGAGATGTTTGGATGTCAGATTGAGGGAGTTCAGATGGTTGAGGAATGGTTTGGGTTTCAGATGGATTGGTTTCAGGTGGTTGAGGAATGGTTTGGGTTCCAGATGTTTGAGTTTCAGATGGTTGAATTTCAGATGGTTGTTGATGAGGTGGAGAGTTTGGTGGAGTATGAAACATGGAAATGTTAAGATGTTCCTTCATAACATTTTCAGAGCGAGCTTGTTTGAGTGACTCTGGTTCAAAATCAGATGAATCAGATGAATCAGAAGATTCATCTGAGTGAACAGATGTTGAAGAAATTATAATTGATTGATTGAGGGGTTGTATATCAAGAATATTGTCAGAAAGATTTGGATCTTCTGATGGAATTGGTTGTTCAGAGTGTTCAGTTTGAACAGTCTCTGGTTGGTTTGGTTCTGAAATTATTGTTTCTGGTTGGAGAGTCTCTAATTGGGGATTCTCTGGTTGTGACATTGCTGGTTCTGGAATTTCTGTTTAAGTATTTTCCGGTTGAGTTGTTTCTGTTTGTGGAATTTCTGATTGAATTGTTTGAGGTTGTGGTTCAGAGGGAATTGGTACAGGAGATGGTTGTGAATGAACTGGCTCAGATAGAGGATTTTCATATTGTTTGGGTGTTGAAGTTCTTTGACTAAGGTTTGGAGAAATTTGTGGTGATGAAAGGGGTGAATGAACAGCAGGTGTAGGATCAGATGTTAATACCTGATGAATGGTGTCTCTGACCTCTTCCAGAGTGGCTTCTCTAGAACTGATTCTGGCTTTCTTTCCTTCTTTCTTCTTCTTCCTTGGAACTTCAGATACTTTCCTTTTCTTCTGAACCGATCCTTCTTCAGCTTTCCTCTTACTACGCCTTTCCTTCATCAGATTGGGCAATTCTTCTCCTGGTTTCTGAACAAGATTAGCAGGTAGAAGAATTCCTTCCTTTAGACATTCTGCAATGTACATCCAGACAAATTCCTTTGGTTCATCTGCACTGAACATTGGAAAGTCTTCCAAGGGTATCCTTCTTCCTTGGACCTCCTCAGAGTTTATCTTCCTTAATTTTCCATTCAATTCTGAAATGATTTTCATCCTTTTCAGATTGAGTCCACTTATCTCAGATCCAATGATGTAAGACAGATCTTCTGTAATCTTTGCATCTGTCAGATGCTTTACCAGCTTGTTTTCAACAAGGATGTCTGAAATCAGTCTTCCAAGAGGTATCCAACTTCTAACTTTCCCAGCTTTAGCTCTGACCTCTTCTCTAGTTTCTTTGACATGAGTTAGAAGATGACTGAAAATCAGATACGGTAGATCCACCTTAACATTCTGGCTGATGCAGTACATGAAATACAGATGTTCCGTACTCACATAGTCTAGTGAGTTGGATGGCTTTCTGTGAAAAAATGTACTCATAAATATTTTTGCCCAGATCCTATAGATAGGTTTCAGATCTTTAACCTTACTTGATGGTGTTCCAGCTACAATGATTTCTTCATAAACTCTAGCCATATCAATACGTGAAGACGCAAGGTTTGAAACTCCATCAGATTCGGTATAACTGAACAGTTGCCTGATCAGTTTCTCAGTAATCACTATCTCCATCCCAAGAACAGATGAGTGAATAAACTTAGGACCAGCGCTAGCGTGAATCCAGAATTCCTTTACAAGTGTTGGATACACATGACCCATCAATCTCTCAAAGTATTTCTCCCAGCCTTGAGCTTTAATGGCAGGTGTTAGGTCAAACCCATTTTCCTTTAATGATTCAAGATCAATGAAGCTTTCACACAAAACCTCAAGATATGCTACAGGAGTAAATAGGGTTCGTTCAGGTTTCTTGTACATTATAGTCTTGTTGGATTTTTTAGCAGTGTTTGATGTAGAAGCCATTGAAGAAGAAGATCTTGGTTTGGGTTTAGGGTTTTGGTAGAGGTTGAAAAGAGAACAGAAACGCATGAATGTAGTGAATGTGGAAAGTGTGAAAATAGTGTGATAGGTGGTATTTATAGAGAACCAAAAATCAAGCATTGGGCACAACAAAAGACATATACGCACGTTTGTACAACATTTAATGAAAGTAATCATTTCACATTAAATTTATGATAGCTGGGGGGAAAACCAAGAAAAATGAGATTTTCAAAGCAATACCTCAAACGTCAATTCAGTTGAGCACTCCATCGTTTCAGATACTGAGTGACACGTGTTTGCTTTGTATGTGCATCTGATGTCTCTTAAGAAATGAAACGTTTCCAACTTTCAGATCTTCTTAGCGTGTTAGTTCAGAGTTTCACACAAATAAATTAAATAAAGATAAATGAACAATCAGTCAGATGAAATACTTCAGATCATTAAACATTTTGCATCTGAGAAGTTGTCTCTGATAAATATTACTCTGGACAAAAATCCATACAAATATTTTTCAAAATGAACTTAAATCTATCTTCAGCAAGGGGTTTTGTGAAAATATCAGCCCATTGATGATCTGTATCAACAAAGGCTAGATTGATTACACCCTTCTGAACATAGTCTCTGATGAAGTGATGTTTAATTTCTATATGTTTAGCCTTAGAATGCAAGATTGGATTTTTTGACAAACATATAGCAGAAGTATTATCATAGAAGATAGAAAGGTTACTCTCATAGATCTGATAATCTTCTAATTGACTCTTCATCCAGAGCATCTGCGTACAACATCCAGCAGCAGCAATGTATTCTGCCTCTGTAGTTGATAGTGCAATAGTGGGTTGCTTCTTGCTGTACCATGAGATCAGATGACTTCCAAGAAACTGACAGCTTCCAGAAGTGCTTTTACGTTCAACTCTGTCTCCAGCATAGTCAGCATCACAAAATCCAACTAATGAAAATTCATCAGATCTTCTGTAATACAAACCCATGTTAGTAGTACCTTTCAGATACCTTAGAATCCTCTTAACAGCTGTTAAGTGTGATTCTCTAGGATCTGATTGGAATCTTGCGCATAAGCAGACACTAAACAGAATATCTGGTCTAGAGGCAGTCAAGTATAGAAGAGATCCTATCATACCTCTGTAGAGTTTCTGATCTACCTTCTTACTTACCTCTTCCTTACCTAGAGTGCTTGTAGGGTGCATTGGAGTCTTTGCCATTTTACTGTCAACCATGTTGAACTTCTTCAGAAGCTCTTTAACATATTTTGTCTGATGTATGTAGGTGCACTCTGGAGTCTGGTTGACTTGGATTCCCAAAAAGAATCTCAATTCTCCCATCATGCTCATTTCAAACTCTTCCTGCATACATTTAGCAAAATCCTTTCCAAGCGTAATATTTGTTGATCCAAAAATAATATCATCTACATATATTTGAAAAATCAACAGATCTTTCTTAAGAGTTTTACAGAATAGAGTTGTGGCCACTTTTCCTCTGATAAAATTTTTCTTCAGAAGGAAATTGCTCAACCTCTCATACCAAGCTCTAGGAGCTTGTTTTAAGCCATAAAGAGATTTCTTTAGTTTAAAAACATGATCTGGAAAGTTTTCACTTTCAAAACCAGGAGGTTGGTGGACATATACTTCCTCTTCTATAATACCATTAAGAAAGGCACTTTTAACATCCATCTGATACAGAGTGATGTTATTCTGTGCAGCAAATGAAATAAGAAGACGTATAGATTCTAACCTTACCACTGGAGCATATGTCTCAGTGTAATCAATACCTTCTTGTTGACTGTATCCTTGAGCAACCAGCCTTGCCTTATTCCTTTCAACTTCTCCCTTTTCATTCAACTTATTCCTGAAGACCCATTTTGTTCCAATAACATTGAATCCTTTAGGTCTAGGAACCAGATCCCAAACTTCATTTCTGGTGAATTGATTTAGCTCTTCTTGCATGGCAATAAACCATTCATTATCTTTCAGAGCCTCATCCACAGATGTTGGTTCAATTATTGACACTAAGCCAAACAATGAAGATTCAGATGTTCTGAGATAGGATCTTGTCCTGATTGGATCATCTTTCTTTCCAATAATCACATCTTCTGGGTGAGATGCCTTGATTCTGGAAGAAGATCCTCTGACATTTGATCTTTCAGAAATGTGTAAGTTGTCCAATTGAGAAGATAGGTGAATAGCATCTGGAGTTGCTTCAGATTCCTTTTCTTTAGCCTTTTCTTCCTCTGATCCTTCAGAGTCTGTGAGAATCACTTCTCTATCTGCAGAATTCTCAAACTGCTTTGGCTTTTCAGAGCCAAGCTTATCATCAAATCTTACATGAATAGATTCTTCCACAATCTGTGTTTCAGTATTGAATACTCTGTAGCCTTTAGAGCGTTCAGAATAACCAAGCATGAAACACTTATGTGATTTGGAATCAAACTTGTTAAGATTTTCTTTAGTGTTAAGTATATAACAAGTACATCCAAAAGGATGAAAATATGAAATGCTAGGCTTTCTGTTCTTCCACAGTTCATATGGAGTCTTTTTCAGAAGAGGTCTTACAGACACTTTGTTCTGAATATAACACACTGTGTTGATTGCTTCTGCCCAAAAGTGTTTTGCCAAATTTGTCTCATTGATCATGGTTCTGGCCATTTCTTGCAGAGTCCTGTTTTTCCTCTCTACAACCCCATTTTGTTGTGGAGTTCTAGGACAGGAAAAATCATGAGCAATGCCATTTTCAGAAAAATATTTTTCAAAATATTTATTTTCAAATTCACCCCCATGATCACTTCTGACTTTTATAATTTTGAAATCTTTTTCAATCTGGACTTGCTTGCAGAAGTCAAAGAACACAGAATGTGACTCGTCCTTGTGTTTTAAGAACTTTACCCATGTCCATCTACTATAGTCATCAACAATGACTAATCCATACTTCTTGCCTCTGATGGATGCAGTTTTCACCGGTCCAAACAGATCAATATGAAGTAGTTCTAGTGGTTTGGAAGTAGAAACAACATTTTTTGATTTAAAAGATGTTTTTGAAAACTTCCCCTTTTGGCATGCTTCACAAAGAGCATCTGAAGTGAACTTCAGATTAGGGAGTCCTCTGACAAGATTAAGTTTATTAATCTGAGATATACGTCTCATATTAATATGGCCCAATCTTCTGTGCCAGACCCATTGCTCTTCATTAACAGACAAGAGGCATTTAACATTTTGAACTTTAAGTTCTGAAAGATTTATTTTATAAATGTTGTTTTTCCTCTTACCACTAAATAGGATAGAGCCATCCTTTTGACATATAGCTTTACAACATTTTTGATTAAAGGTAATATCATAACCATTGTCACTTAATTGACTTATGGACAATAAATTATGTTTTAGACCTTCAACAAGTAAAACATTAGTTATAGAGGGAAGTTTACCGTTTCCAATAGTGCCAGATCCAATGATCTTGCCTTTCTGGTTCCCTCCAAACTTCACGTCACCTCCAGATCTAAGTTCCAGGCTTTGGAACATAGACCTTTCTCCTGTCATATGTCGTGAGCATCCAGAGTCCAGGTACCATGACTGGCGTCCGGATCTTGCTGCTAAGAACATCTGCAACAGGAATTATTTTGTTTTTAGGTACCTAGATCTTCTTGGGTCCTTTGGGGTTAGTTGGTTTGTAGGTTTGTCTAAACTTCTGTTTTTCAACATAATGTTTATTCTGACTTACCTTAGGTTTAAACACATAAGTATTCTTCTCAGAGCTTGTGTGTTTAATATCATTTAAGTGACCAAATTTAAATTGAGAATACAGAGGTGTCTTCTTGATGAAAAGTTTGTCAACAGATTTTGGATTACTTCCAAATGAAGATTCATATCCAATACCTCTTCTGTTGTTCCCACTAACACCATAGATCATAGAAGCCATCTTGCTTCTGTTTATGCTCTTAGTAAGGAATCTCTGAAAGCTAGAGTCATATTTTTCTAAAATGTTTTCACATGACTTAGCCTCAGATTCAGATTCTTGTTGAGTTATTTCAAAGTCATTTTTGATTTTCAGATTAATTTCTTTTTGCTCAACAAGTTCTGTCTTCAGAAGATCAATCTCAGATTCAAGATTGCTTTTCAGCTTCTTGTATTTGAGTTTGATATTGTTATAGCTTTTAAGAACTTCTGTTAAAACTTTTGTAAGTTCTTCTTTGGTAAGTTTAGCCATTACCTCTTCTGCATCATCATCAGATTCAGAATCTGATTCATATCCTGAGGTTCCTTCCTCTTGATCTTCTGTGCTGGCCATCAGTGCAACATTAGCACATTCTTCTTCTGATTCAGAAGATGATTCAGAATCATCTGAGTCATCCCATGTTGCCATCAGAACCTTCTTCTTTTTGTCAACCTTCTTCTTTGGTTTTTCTCTGTGAAGTTTGGGGCAATCATTCTTATAATGCCCAGGCTCTTTGCACTCATAGCATACAACTTCTTTCTTGCCAGATCTTCTGTGCCCAGAAAATTCCTTTCTATGATCAGATTTTCTGAAGTTGTTGAACTTCTTTCCCTTGTGCTTCCAGAGCCTGTTGATCCTTCTGGACAGCATGGATAATTCATCTTCTTCTTCAGAAGAAGATCCTTCAGAGCTTTCTTCAATAACCTGCAAAGCTTTAGCAGATTTATTAGATTTTAAAGCAACAGATTTACCTTTATCTTTCTTCTGAGGTTCATCTTCCTCAAGCTCAATCTCATGGCTCCTCAGTGAGCTGATGAGTTCTTCTAAAGAGATCTTGTTCAGATCTTTAGCCATCTTCAAGGCAGTCACCATTGGTCTCCATCTGGTAGGTAGACTTCTGATGATTTTCTTTACATGATCTGATGTAGAGTATCCCTTGTCTAGAACCTTTAGACCAGCAGTAAGGATCTGGAATCTAGAAAACATAGTTTCTATATTTTCAGATTCTTCCATTTTGAACGCTTCATACTTCTGTATAAGCGCCAGAGCCTTGGTCTCCTTCACTTGAGAATTTCCTTCATGAGTCATTTTAAGTGACTCAAACATTCCATGAGCCGTTTCTCTGTTAGTAATCTTTTCATACTCAGTATGAGAAATTGCATTAAGCAATATTGTCCTAGCCTTATGGTGATTTTTGAAATCCTTCTTCTGGACTTCTGTCATTGATTTTCTGTCAACTTTCTTGCCATCCTCATTTGTAGGATGTTCATAGCCATCAATAACCAAGTCCCACAAATCAGCATCATACCCCAGGAAGAAACTTTCTATCCCGTCCTTCCAGTAATCAAATTTTTCTCCATCAAACATGGGAGGCTTTGTGCTGATTCTATCCCCTTCATATTTGTTGCAACTGGCTGTATTGGATGTAGAAACGTCACCCATAATGATAATCAAATATATACCAAAGTAACTTTTCTCACTGGATCTTTACTGACACGATTAAGTGATAGCACACGCAGAACCGGAGCTCTGATGCCAACTGAAGGTGAGAAAATTACTTAGAAGGGGGGTTGAATAAGTAAGACAAATAATCAAAGATTTAAACACAATTATTTTTATCCTGGTTTGTTGAAACTCAACTACTCCAGTCCACCCTCTCAAGAGTGATTTGCCTTTCTCAGTCAAGGACTTAATCCACTATTTAATAAAACAGATTACAATAGTAACACCTAAGAACAACTGTTCTTAGTCTTCTCAAGAGCTACTGATCCCAACTGGATCCTCTTAAGCAAAACCTTTTACAAACAAGGTAAAACTATTACAAGAGTAAGTATGCTTCTAATAAGCTGTTATCACAACTGTGATATTTCTCTTAAGTTAAGAACAATGTTATAGCAAACTAAAATTATAAGAGCTTTGAGAGTTTTGCTTTGATGAGTTATTTTTGCAAGTAATTCGTTACTGAAGAAGATGGAGTGGACTTCTTTATATAGGCACTTAGATTCATGAAGTCTTCTCAACGTTGAAGGTTGTGCTGAAAAGCCTGGAGCCTTTTGTCTTTACATTGGAGGTTGTGCTGAAAAGCCTGATGCCTTTTGTCTTCACTTTGCAGAAACTTTCCTTAGAATGGAATGCACAGATAAAACCTTTTTGTCTGTGTTCTTGTGTCTAGCACAAAAGAGGAAAGAGCTGTTGAGATATGCCAACGTACATATTTAAATCTTCTTCACTAAGTAAGTTCAGCTTTCAACATTAGAGTCTGAATCTTCAGAATCTCCAGAGTAGAGATCTTCTGGATCTTCAGAGTCTTGGATGTTCTTCAGATTGAGCTGAATCAGAGTATGTGCAGCTTGTGTGCTTGAGTGTGTAAATCTATCAGAGTAGAGTCTTCTATATCAGAATCTCAATACTTAAGCAGCGCAGTATCTTTAGAGTCTTCTGATGACTAAGCTTCTAATCTCTCAGAGTCTTCTATTCTTTAGAGGCTCCTGCTTCAGAATCTTCAGTAGACAACATTCAGATTCTTCTGGGAGCAGCGTTCAGATCTTCATTTAAGATGCTCTTGAATCTTTGAAGCCTTTCATAATAACATTGTTCAGATCCAAATTTGCTCTTTTAAGAATATTTTCTTTAGTACCTGTAGCAAACAGTCTAGAACAAATTTAGAGTATATAATTCTTGAATACAAAATTCATAAGTGTTATCATCAAAACATAGAGATATAACTAAGAAACAATCTGTGTTCTTACAGTTTCTAACCTCCCTTTCGAGGGGAACTACGATTACTCTGATTCCATTCCCTACCCAGGATACGTAGGCACAAGATGCGAATCTTGCCGAGTAAACTTAGGACTAACCCTTAGGTCTTTCAGTCACTCTTAACCTTTAGCTCAGTATACACTTCAAGCAAATAATAAGGCAAAATAGAAAAAATAAACAAAAGGTTCCTGTAGAGTACTACAAAAGTTTAGGGTGCTAGTACCTTCCCTATGCTTAACCAACCCCTTACCTAGGTCTCTCCCCGCATTGTGTTTACGATGCAAAAATAGGTTTTCCTTCTTTTGACCTTTTCCTTCGGATAAATCAAAGTCGGTTATGAATCAAGATTTATGATTCAAACTAATTTATAGTTTGGTATCCTATTTCCACCGCAACAGAAAATGGCGACTTCGCTGGGGATGCCATAATGTTTAAGGGTTACCCCTATTTTGTTTTCTTTTTGTTATTTGCTTCGTTATTTATATTCTTGTATATATATCTATTGTACTTTGTTTGGGGGGTATCTTTGTTGTGAGATAAGTCCTACACCCGGACTTGAGTGAACTTATTATAGGAGGTGATATATTCGACGAGGCTTATAGGGAGTTGAATCCCGACCAAGCTGACTTGAGAATCACCGCTTAGTTGAGGCCCTTTTGAAAGGTAGTTCTGTTGAACGAGTAATCGTGAAAGCACTTACTATCTTCGATTGGAGCCTATGATACTGGGGACCGTAGTTACCTTAACACCACCTTGGCCTTATCTAGGACGTAGTGTGAGAACTATGAGGGAGTAATCCCAAAATAGTTGCTACGCGATACTACACTCAAAAGAGGTTCTCTTGAGAATATTATTAACCACCGAGTCAATTGGGAAATTGATAATATCCGAAAGATGGACTGATGACTTTGGGCACTTCTTTAGAACCTTGTTCTGCAGGTACAACTAACCTTAGTACATACCTTATGGGGAAGGGTAGAACCTAACTCCTTGCACATACCTTTAACCTAGGACTTATGTATATTTGTGCATTGCATCCATAAAGCATCGCATTGCATTCAGTTTCATGGAATTCAAACTTTATTTATGAATATTGAAGGATACCATGGATTAGAATAGAAGGAAAACTTTGAAATATACTTTTAAAAGTCTTAAGCTAGATGACCTAAGGAAGTTAGGAGCTTTAGTCCAAGATCAAGAAGGATTCTGAAACAAATATGGAAAGTTGCTATTTTTGGTGAAACTTCAAATGGACAAAAGACTTCTTTCTGTTTCGCCACAGTTCTACGATCCAGATTATCTTTACATTCCCCGATTATCGGCTATTACCTACTTCGGAAGAATATTCTCAGTTAGTAGGGAAACCTATGTTGGATGGATCTCATTTCCCTTTTCTTGGAGGTGAACCCTAAAGAACAAGACATTGCTAAAGCCATATGCTCGAAGCTATCCGACATCAAGGACATTAATCATCGACAGTTGTGGAGACTTTTCCAATGTACCCTTGCTTGGTTCTAGTGGAGGATTTATTTTTCTCCGACCCTCAATCTACCTTTTGAAGATAGGCGCATCCTCAAAAAGGCCTAGCTAGAAGAGCAGAGCAAGGGGAAGAACAGGAAGCTTCCTTAGGGTCATTAGTAGCTTTTATTTAGCTATTATGCCAAGACTTTTCTAAGAATATTATTTGTAATTCATTTTCAAATTAATAAATAAAGCTTTGGTATTCCGCAATATTCGTAAATATTTGAATTCCATGAAATCATTTCATTCATTTTAGCATCATATTTTGCATTACCTGTGTCTCCCGGTTTCTCATTATCAGTTCTCTCGCCTTCCAATTTCGTCACCCTGGGACCTCCGCATCAGTACAACACTAGAGCCCAAGCTCGAAAAAGGATGGAAGAGCAAAATCAAGAGATCGACCGTGTCAGCCATGAACTCGAAGATCTTCGAGGAAGTGTGGGGCAGATTATGGAGATGCTACAACCTCTTAATGCAAAGATGGATAGTCAGCATATTGTTGTCTCTAAGACTACCAATGTTGTTGCAGATCCACAACTAGCCGTTACTGTTGCGAATGTACCTCCTCATGGTATTCAATCCAATTTGGTGCCTCCTCCTATTGCTCAACCAGTTCGACGAGTTACTCCTCCGAAGTGCAAAACTCTGATCTTTAACCACCATAAAAGAGCTACACGTCCGAGGAATCACTTGATGGCTGCTCATCAACATCAGCAGAGTTATTTTCATGGTTATCCGGTTCAGTATGCTCCACAACCCTATGTGGCTACTGTTGCAACTCCTGTCAATCCTTAGTTTCCTACTTATCAGCCTGTGTAACTGGCTCCAGTCTATCAGCATCCGGTTTATCAACAACCTCCTGTTTATCAGCCTGCACAAACTTCTGTCAACTGTCAACGAGCGCCCACCGCTCCGGCTCATCAACAGCCGATGAATCAGACACCTTGCTAAAATGCTTCAATTAGGAGACAATACAAGCCTTGTCCGCCGATTTTGATGACGTTCACCGAGTTGTATTCTTACTTAGTGCAACGAGGTTTAATCACTACTCGAGTAATGGGTCCGCCTCGTAATCCTTTGCCTGCCAGTTACAACGCCGCCACTCATTTTTTATTTCATGAGGGGGCGCTCGGACATGATTTAGAAAATTGTTATGCTCTCGAGGATATTGTCAGAGATTTGTTGGAACAGAAGATATTGTCTTTCGATGATCCTCATCCAAAGATCAAGACTCCTCTCAAGGTTTTCAACATATCTCAGTCTGGTACTTCTCCTGTGAATCTGCCAAAGCCGGTAGTTGTTCAAAAACCTAATCCATTTCATTTCAGCAGTCCTCAAGATGATGTGACCCCGATCAACCAAGAATCTAGGAAATTTAGTCTGAAGGAAGATTTGAAGACTGATAATGAAGCAGTGACAGATATAGCAGGGGCAAGCAAGATGACGTGCAACGATCATACTCCCCATCTTATTGAGGCTCCTCTAGAGGAAACCACCACTACCATGCCGGTCTTAGATGCAAAAACTTCATAAACACATTTTGAAGGACTTTGAGACAATTCATTTTGTTATTTATATGTGTTATTTTCTTTGATTAAGCATAACTAGCGTGTACGAACTTGTTTATTTTGAATAATTAATGCAATACCTGTTTGCCTTGAATAAATCCATTCGTTTCACTCGCAAAAAAATATTTTTCCATAATCTATACTGCCAACTTTACCCGATCTCTTGCTTTGATAGAGAATTGGGAGGAGGATGATGAACCAAAACGTCAAATTTCTTGTCGCACGCTTTCGATTGAAACCTGCTGATGATGTAAGGCATTGTTTCAAACCCAAAAAAAAAACAATGGAGATATAAGGACGATAATCTCTCTTTAACCCCTTTGAGCCGTGAAGTGGGAGTTTTCTTCTTTCCCAAACATGAAAAAACCCTTTACTTTAACCTGGGGCAGGGTAGTTTTTTAGTTAAATGGATTGAGCGCTCAGACACTCAAAAAGGAGGAGCAAACCTTCGAGAATCTATCCTTAACATCTTATGAAGTAATAAGTCAATGACTATCCCTCTACTACTAAAAGAGTGGGGCAATCACAAGCCTTTCAAAAGAGTCACATGACACGTTCACAAAAAATATAGAGCCCGCTAAGTTAAAACCTGTGAAGGAGACTTAGGCAAAACTGTGGCATCCCGCTGGACTCCAAAGTCGAATCCAAAAGACGTCGTCTAGGCAAAAATCGGGGAATAAAAGCAAAAAATCAGGGATTACAACAAAGAATAATCCCCAATAAAGAACAAAGTCGTGTGGTCAAACACAAAAGAAAATAGGTGAATGACTGCCATGTCCAAAGTCTTAAGGAGTTCTCGACCATATCAAATCCGATTGAGACATGAGTGCTCGTGTCCAGTTAACTGAATTAGGATTGGAGAACATCACGAAGAATGAGTGGGTACAAATAACTTTGAGCCTTTATCCTTTGTTTCCTAAACCGTGAACCAAGCCACGATACAACCTTTAAAAGACCTAATTGAAGTAGGAATTCTTTTGAAAGCATACTCAACGAGATAATGTTTCCTGACTCCTATGAGCTATGCTCAATGTTGGCATTACAAATCAAATCCATATCCTGACTATGTGATTTCAGTCACGAGTTATGGTGATATACTTTCTTCAAAACAAACAAAAACTTCAAGAGAAATATACATGTTGCATTGACAATTTAGGGATTAACAGTTCGTGCGTGTTGATTTTTGCTTGATATCTTAGAAACTTACATATATACATCCACAATGGAACTCAAAAGTCCTACTAAACAGGGGAAGGCGGTTTCTAATTCACTTACTGATGCAGCTTGACTCTTTTAAGAGCTATTTCTAATAGACTCAGTCATAACACGGTTGATCCGTGCCAGTTATGTCGAGATCTGAAAAATGTCTCCAAGAGTTTGAAAACAGTGGGGCAATCGAACCCCATGTTTCTCTGTAAAATCCTCTCGAGATGACTTTCCCACAAGGTAGGTACACTGGGGCATGATAGTTTTCAAAACAACGACTATCCCAAAGTCCATTAAGATCAAAATTAGCTTCTTTTCACAATGTTCTTCATACACCCGATAGATTTTACTCCCGGAGGTCTTCATTCCCCAATAAATCTCATTGATGTAGAATCTACGTCTTAACCATTGCCTCAACACAGTCCCCAGGGAGACTTTAAGCCGACACAGTCCCCAGCGAGACTATAAGCTAACAACATTTTGGACCGAGCCGGTAATCTCCAAGACTACAGAGATCATACCAACATCTTCTCAGTGATAGTCCCCAGCGAGACTTTAAGTTGTCCACACTTTTGGGATCCATCCGATAAATCCCCAGTGATTCTCAAGATTGCAGAGATATCCCCGGTATCCTCCAAGTAATATATGTTCTAGAAGACCCATCCTCAGTGGAATTATCTGTTCCTCGGCGAAATTGCCTTACCTTCCTCAGGAATATTCCCTAGGAGATTGCCATATTCTCCCCAAGAAGTCAAGATAATGTCCCTAGGAATATCTGTTGATTTCTCCCCAGCAAGTCCGACGAACTCTCCTCAGGGAAGTTTGATATACTTTATCCCCTAGTTGGATGTACTTTTTCCCAAGGAAGCCGAGGTATTATTCCCAAGAAAGTTGCTACACTATCTCTATAAAGCTTCCCAGCTCCACATCTTCCCCACGAAGCAGATATTTATTTTATCCTCGAAAGTCTCTGATCCTAAGGTTTTCTTTGGCTGATTATGGTTCATGGTAGAAATCCCTCCCATGAAGCCATGACATCGTATCCTCATGCAGAGATCAAGGATCCCTAGTTAAAGTCATGACATCATACTCTCCAGTGAAGTCGTATCGTATCCCCATGCAGAGGTCATGGATCCCCAATTGAAGTCATGCTAGTGAAGTCGTATCATCTCCCTGTGTGGAAGTCATGATATTTTCTCCCCCAGGGAAGTTATAACTTTGAAGCAAGATGTGGTTCTACCATCAACTCTTCCTATCCTCTGATAGATGTACTGTTGTAGAGGTCATCAGGTATCCTCGTCGAGATGTTTATTTCATCTCATGTCTCCTCTCTCATCTGTTTTGTCAGCATATGCATGAGCCTAAGCATTACATACTCATTGCATGACATTTTCATACACATTAACATACACATTAGTATACACTTTGGCCTACGCATTAGTGTCGCTACTCGAAAAATGCATCGCGCAACGACGGGGAGGCGAAAATAAAAGGACAGAAGAGTCGCCACCGAACTTTATTTATCCCATGAGGGGAAAGGAAAATATCGAGAAAACCTTAAGAAACGAACGGATAAGATTGGTCTCGCAACCAAGAACGGGTTCGGGAGCCGGTTATGCGAAGGGAAGGTATTAGCACCCCTCGCATCCATCATACTCGATGGGAACCTTTTGTTTGTCGATGTGTGAATTTATTTGCTTAAATATTATGCTATAAAAGAGTGTTCTAAAGGATAAAGAAAAGGGTATTAGAGACGGGGAAAGAGAGATAACAAAGGGGAGTGGAGAAAGAACGGACTCGGTAGGACTTCGCGGTCCTAGGCCTACGTATTCTCAAAAGATATGAGAAAGTCAGAGTCGACGTAGTTCAGGGAACTACAGATATAGGGGGGAATGTGCTCGGCAAGGATTGTGGCCCTTATGCCTACATATCTTTACTTGAACGAAGTAAAGAATCAGAGCAGCCGTAGTTCGGCCTACGGTTGATGGGTGAGTTTTGGTAGACGATGCTATCGTGCGCATTCTAGCATTTTAGGTGTTTTGCTGCTCGCATGTGAGGAGACTTAGGCGTTACCTGTTTGCGGTAGAACGGACGTAGCATGCCTTTCTAGGAAAGGGTGGAAAAGAAAAAAAAAGGGTGCTCGCTAGGATTGTCACAATCCTATGCCTACGTATTCTCAACATGCAAGAGAAATTAGAGCAACGTAGTTCGTGCCTACGGTGCGGATAACCGGTGTGTTTTGTGGATGATGTTATCGTACGCGTTCTAGCAGCTTAGGTGTTTTGGTGCTCGCTCGTTTGGAGACTTATGCGTACCTGTTTGCGGTAGAACGGACGTAACATATCCTTTGGGAGACTGGTTTTCGCCATACGAGGCAAGGTGTCATGTTTGATTGGTGAGATTGATTTTTGGGGCGAGATAGGTCCTCGGATAGTAACCCCTACGGGTAGTACCCAATTTGTTATCTCAAAGTTTTTGTTATGAAAAGGTGTGGCGAACGTAGCGTCTTCGTATTGAAAGACGAGTATCGAGACCACCCCCACTACAGTGAGCATCCCAACACTCGGAGAGGAAGAAGACTACACTTAATCCTCTCTCTTTAATTCAATGCAAAGAGAACTTCGTTATCTTATTAAAGATGTTTTTGGTTTTGAATGGTAAGTGCTTTTGCGACTGTAAACCCTACGGTAAATGTCAGCACTCGGGATAGGAGAAGGCCTACGCCTAACCACTCCACGACCATTCAAGTTTTTTATAGGAAAAGAGTTTGAAAATGCACTCGGTACGAGACCGAGGTTTTAGGTGGGAAAGGTTACGGAAGGAAGGTTATGAAAGGAAAGGTGGTGGAAGAAATCGCGTCTTCGTATTGAAAGACGAATGTCTAAACCACCCACACTACAGTGAGCATCTCGACACTCGGAAAGGAAGAAGTCTACACTTAATCCTTTCTCTTTTTAATCCAATGCAAAGGAAAGTTGATTCCTTATTGATCATGATTCGAGAACCTGCCAAAGAGATGGAAAATATACACAGGATATGGATAATATACAAGATATATAATCAACAGTCCACCAATTAGGATTTTAAGGTTTCGATATTTTATTAAGTATTTTGAGAGAATGTACAAATATTTGATATATACAAGATAATAATATACAGAATATATAATATGTACAAGAATATAAATGACTGAAAAATAAAGCAGTTGATATTTGACAGAAAGTTAAAGCAATTGTATATTTGACAGAAAGTAAAGGTTAGTGGTTAGTTAGTCGTCAATTGGTTAGTGGACTGAATCTGGACTCGAAAGAATGGGATCTCGTCTTAACCACAAACAAAATGTCGATTAATCGAAGGTAGCCTATCGCGATCCCAAAGTAAGGAAGATGACCTCAATGGTCATCCCCCATAGATTTGAAATCGGGAAGGTTATCGACTTCGAAAATCTAACGCTTGCGGATAAAAAGACTTCATCGATCCACAAGTCAAAAATAAAATCGAATTGGAATAAGAAATAAGAAAGAAAAGAGGTGGTCTCAGATCCTTTGTTTCACGTCAATAATTTGACGGTTAAACGACGGGAATGTCGTCATCGACCTAAAAGGCGAAAAATGTCCAATAACAAATGAAAAATGAGATCAACTTCTAAAGAGAAAATATATGAACTTCTAAACATACAACTATAGTATAAAATAATATAAAGTATATAATATATAGAAAATTTAAGAAAATAATAATATAAATTATATCATAATAATAATAATAATAATAATAATGTATTTACAAAAAAGAAAATCAAAACAAGAATATATAAAATAAATAATCTAAACTATAAAAGATAATAATAATAACAATATATTTACAAAAGTTTATTTATAAAAAATATATTACGATTATTAAAAATTATTCACACAATATTAACAAATTCTTTTTTTTTTTTGAAAAAAACTAAAATATTCTTAAAAAGATGGACACGGTGGGCCCTAAGGCCCGTTAGTCAAACAACACTAAAAAGAGAAAAAACAAATTGAAACCACACACTAAAATCTGATGTAGAACAGAACGACATTCATGGAGGAAAAATCGAGACGCAACTCATGGAAAACACAACAATGTTCAAACGAAAAAGCTCAGAAGCCACCGCTTCATCATCGTTTTCAACAGCATCAACGGTTCTGATTTATTTTGACATGCTCAATCTCTCTATTTCTTCTCCTTCTGTTTATTCCGAAATGGGTTTGAGTTTGTGATGGTTGTTTGAAGAAGATTGCGGTTTGAAGGAATACGAAAAAATGGTGGATTGTTGAGTTTGTGCGGTTTGTTCTGGGAATGGGTTTCTGGTGAGTTATCTCTGATGCAGGTTTTCTGGGTTTTGAGGTATTTGGAAGATTAATGGAGGAGAAGAGAGTTGAAGGTTGGTTGTAAGTTCTGAGTTGATATTAAAATTAAGGGGATGATGATGAAGATGGAAGTCTTTTTTTGCTGTAAAATGGCGGAAATGAATGGAGAAGTTTGGGAGTTCCGATTGGAAATTGGTATGAAGAAGATTTGATGGTGATGCTGAATTCGGATGGAGGCGGTGGTTAGGAATTAGGATTTTGGGTTGCTGAGTGTAGGGTTGTGTCCTTAGGGTTTGGAGGCTGCCCTTTCAGATTAGGGTTCTGTCCTCCCGTAGGAGACAGTGAATAGTAGTATATATACCAGAATGTTGACACGTGGTAGGCTGTAGGGTTAATGACTTTGGATTAAAAGTGCTGATTGATTTGCCTAAAAAAATGCTTAACGTGAGTTCACTCAAGAGAAAGTTGGTTAGGAAAAAAACTGATGACAATTAAAGAATAAAGACTAATTATAATTACAAATCCTAACTAATAATATCTAATAATTAAAAAATAATCTAATCCCTAAATAATTCTGAATAAATAAAATAAAATAAACCTATTAATTCTAATCTAAAGCAATTAATCTAATAAATCATAATTAACAAAATCTATCTTTAAATAAACTCTAAACTAAAACTTGATTTATATTAACTAAAAAGTTTTCTAATAAACAAAAATAAATAAATAAATAAAAAGTAATTAGAGTAAAAAGAAAATAATTTTAAAATTAAATAAATAAAAAAACTATATTTAAACATAAAAACTATATTCAAAAAGTAAGCAATTATCTAAAATCAACTCTATTTCTATGTAAAAAAATAATAAAATCCTATTCTAAAATTAAAAGTTAATTAAAGTATTTTTAAGTCTAAATAATGAAAATAAAAACCTAATTAATATTTACTTATATAAACCTAAATAAATCTAACTACTATCAAAACAAAATCCTAAAAAACCTAAACTAAATAAACAAATAAAATAGAATCTAAATTATTAAAATTTAACTAAATAAAATATGACTATTAATAATAAAACAAATTAATTTTAATTTAATAATCCTAATAAATACCATAAATCATAATTTAATAATACTAATAAATACCATAAATCGTAATTAATAATTAATATAAATAAAAAAATAAAAATAAAATAAAAATCTAAATAATAAATAACAATTAACCCTAATCAAATTAAATATTCTAATAAAATAATAAACAAATAAATAAGCTAAAAACTCTAAATAATTCTAACTAATTCTTAAAAAAAAAAACTTAATAAAATTCACACAAAACAAAATTCTATGTAAAAACAAAATAAAACTCTATTTAACTCCTAATAATAAAAATCACTAAAAAATTATACTTAACCTAAAAACTATTTCTAAACTATATAATTAAATCTATTTAAAATAAAAACTATTTCTAATAAAATTAAAAATGGTTAAAACTCTAAAATCAAAATCAAAATCTAAAAACTATTTAAATCCTAAAATATCTCTAACATTACTAATTTAAATCTAAAATCCTAAAATATCTCTAAAATTACTAACTTAATTCTAAAATCCTAAAATATCTCTAAAATTATTAAATTAATTCTAAAATCCTAAAATATCTCTATAATTACTAACTTAAATCTAAAATCCTAAAATATCTCTATAATTAGATCAAATCTAATTAATTCTAAAACTAAAATGATTCTAAAAACAAATTAATTCTATGCTATAAAAATAATCTATTTCTATTCTAAATAAGAAAAAACTATTTCTAATAAAAATTCTAACTAAATTAAAATTCTATATAAAAACTATTAAAATAAAATCTATTCTAAAGAAAAAAATACATAACTATTCTAATTCTAAAAAATGTAATAAAACAAACTATTTGAATTAAATAAATGATAAAATAAAAATATGGACAAAAATTTAATATTTGAAAAGAAAAATGAGAAAATGAAACAAAATTTACCAAAATGCCCTTAGGCCACGTGTCACGCTTCTACTGGGCAAAAAAATAGTCAAGATCTGAAAAACGCCCAATCGGGGTGGACACGTGTCTAAACGGCGTGAAAAATGTGAAATAAAAAAAAAATTTACAAAAGCTGGCGGGCAAATTTGGGGTATGACAATTAGCATCTACATTGTTTTGATATTCGTGTCATCCTTTATCGTTACCGACGAGTAACTGGGTTTGTCCGCTCTCTCCAAGTAGATCGTCATCCCTAGGTATAAAATACTTATTTGTTCCAAGTTTCCCCACAGAGTTCAACCCTCGTGGACGATGGTTATTTCTGTTACCTTTCCGCGCTAGGATAAGGTAGTCCCCATTCGAGTTCGTTTCCTTAATGGAGTCTTGTTTGTTAGCTCTTTCTAGCCCAATTCTAGATCTAACTTCGGGCCCGTCTGTCATCGAACCTACCCGGGCGTGCATTTATTTTGCACTATTCCACCAGAGAAGCCTATCATCATTATCACATTACACTTTACATAAAACTCTGCAATCGATCTTCTAGTACAAGAAGTTCTTACATTACAGTGATCTCGATGTTTGTCATCATCACAACTCTCTTTACAATTTACATTACTGTAATCTCGATGTTTGTCATCATCACAACTTTCTTTATAATTTACATTACAGTGATCTCGATGTTTGTCATCATCACAACTTTCTTTACAATTTACATTACAGTGATCTCGATGTTTGTCATCATCACAACTTTCCTTACAATTTACATTACAATGATCTCGATGTTTGTCATCATCACAACTTTCTTTACAATTTACATTACATGTCACCACCTCTACAAGCAATTCTCATCCAAGAAGCTTATCCTTGCTACTTTTTGCATATGAGCAGTATTTCTCGCCTGAGAAGCTTATCCTATCTTCGTCATGAGGAGTAGCAAGTGGCCATCTCCATCGAGAAGTTGGTTCCATTTCCTTTATCATAGTGAAGAAAGGGGAGGTTTGAACCGAATCGTATTCAGGAGAGTGTGAATCTTGAAGTATAAGGAAGTTTATTTTATCCTTTAGTAAAAGAAGGAGCTGAATCGTATTCAGGAGAGTGTAAATCTTGAAGTATGAGGAAGTTCATTTTATCCTTTAGTAAAAGAAGGAGCTGAATCGTATTCAGGAGAGTGTGAATCTTGAAGTATGAGGAAGTTCATTTTATCCTTTAGTAAAAGAAGGAGCTGAATCGTATTCAGAAGAGTGTGAATCTTGAAGTATGAGGAAGTTCATTTTATCCTTTAGTAAAAGAAGGAGATGAATCATATTCAGGAGAGTATGAATCTTGAAGTATGAGGAAGTTCATTTTATCCTTTAGTAAAAAAAGGAGCTGAATCGTATTCAGGAGAGTGTGATTCTTGAAGTATGAGGAAGTTCATTTTATCCTTTAGTAAAAGAAGGAGCCGAATCGTATTCAGGAGAGTGTGAATCTTGAAGTATGAGGAAGTTCATTTTATCCTTTAGTAAAAGAAGAAGCCAAATCGTATTCAGGAGAGTGTGAATCTTGAAGTATGAGGAAGTTCATTTTATCCTTTAGTAAAAGAAGAAGCTGAATCACGTTCTGACCATGGAAGCTTATTTTATCAGATGAGCGACAATTCACTCCATTGGAGCTTATCAATCAATTTTTCATTTATTATCCACAGATAAGCAGCAACCTCTTTATTGGAGAGCTTATTCAGGTGTATATAAGTCCCTTCTGACGATAAGTGGCAGTTCTCTCTCGAGAAAGCTTATCAGGGCGTTTCGCATTTAAGACCATTTATTTTGGCATACAGCCGATTTTTACCCTGTATATTTTCTACGGATTCCTAAAAATTCCGTCTGATCCCGTCACGAGGGAGGTTCCAGAAGCTCGGATGTTATTCTTTGCTCAATGCTCCAACATCTTGTTAATTGATCCTACAGTCGTGCAGATCCAGTTTTACTTTTTATCCTAGAGTATCAGCCGGTCACGCCTGAACCTGTTGAATAACTATTCTCAGGTATTCCCCAGTGGAGGCCGTCTCATCGGTTTCATCTCCATTGAGGATCCTGTTCTTACCGTTCCCTTTCTAAAAGTGACAATTGGTCGTGCTCGCGCCAGTTTACCACAGTCTGCTTTAGAATTCCCCAGTGTCGTGCTGTCACCCAGTGCATCGTATTCCCAATGTGGTTCGTTCGTCGCGTCTGTCCCTTGTGTCGTCAGGTCGTCTGCATCTTTGCATTTACCATTCCATCATACGCATCACACTATATTCACGGAATTGTTAACATTATCGCTTGTTTTATCCATAGCATTGCATATCACTGCATCTAAGGGGAAAATTTCCGGTTATCTATATTTAAATCCCTCCACCATGATTTCTCGAGCCTTCGTCGCTCAAATCATCCGGTGAAGTTATTTAAGTAGGGGCAACTGTAATACCCCAAAATTTTCCCTAAGATTTGTCGTTTCATCTCGCATTCCATTGCATTTTTGCATTGCATTTAACCAGTCACTAACAAGTTTGTGTAGTTGGTTGATTTTGCAGGAAAGTCACATTTATGCGCTCTTTAGCTTATGAAGGGAAAAATGGTCATTTGTTGGCAACCGACTGTCAGTTTATGAATATGAGTTGTCGCCGGGGAATATGAGCCGTTTGAGTCCGTTGATGAGAACTGAGGCTAAGGTTGTTAGTTGGAAGGGTTAATCGGAAGTTATGTCAGAAACGAGATTAATCGGTTAAATTGGAGGAATTAGAAATTAGTAAAAAAATATAGAATTTCATTTCAGTTTTCATTTTATTTTAAATCAATTGCATTTAATTTTATTATCATTTTATGTCAAATCAATTTTATTTTATTTCTTAATGTCATTTGCATTTCATTTTAAATCAATAATTTTTTAATTGTTATTATCATTGCATTTTTAAATAATTTTTTCTGTTTCCACTTCATTTTTTAAAATTTTAGATATTGCTCTCATTTCCATTTTTAAAAAATAATTTTGTTTCATTTTAATTTTAGTTTTTCATTTTATTTGCATATCAATAACAAATAATAAATAAATAAATCAAAGAATTTTTATTAACAATATTAATTCTTTACAAAAAAATAATAAAAATTAAAATTACAAAAATAATAGTAAATTAAATTTTCTTTCCTAAAAAAATTTCGTAAAAAGTCCTAAGGTCCTCCGACTCCCGATTTCGAACTTTCGATTATTTCTCTTTCGAACCTGAAAAAATAAGCAATAACAACAACAAATTTAATCGGTTGGTTTCCGTCCCGACACCCTCAGAGCATTGTCATCATCGGGTGCGTCGGGAGGGTAACGGATTGTTCCGTCTCCGGCTCCCGACCCTATTCCGACCAAGTGCAAAAATCAGGCAACAGTCTGTTCTTTGAGGCAACTAGAGAGAGAAAGAAAAGTGATTATGCGGAAATGTGGTTGGCTTATGGAAAAGTGATTTTAAAATAAGCACTTATTCAAAAAGCGATTTTTCAAACAGGCCTTAACACGTTTTTTCCGAAAAATCACAAAGCCCACAACAAGATCCAATGAACCAACAACTGCATTCAAACAAAATGGTAACAATCAGCAACAAGAAGTTCCGAAAAAAGTCAAATCACGGATATGTTGCAACAATATTTCACAGCAAGCAATCCAACGGACCTTCCGAGAATCCCTCTGTTTCAAATGGATTCAACACAAGGTTATCAGAAAGTAACATAAAAATCAATTCGCAGATCCCAACCTACGAAAGCCAAGTCAAAATGGAGAAGCACAAAAATCATAAGGTCTTCAACCAAATCCAACCCACAAATCAAATGATATAAAATCATCAGAAGGGTTCAGATCAAAACCCTAAGCAAAACGAACGAAACGGCTCAGGTTCAGAAGATCCAAGAAGGATCTTCATCATCGTCATCGTCGGGTTTTCAGAAAAGCCATTAAAGGCATCATCATCATCAAACCAAGAAGAGGAAAAGAAGAACTTGCTCACAACGACGGAAGAACCAACGACGACGGCGGCGACAGAACTCCTAAAGGCTCAAACACCAGCTACGACCCAAGAGCCTCAGAACCTCCGTTCATCATCGGCCTTTATCCGTCCTGAGATACGAATAGCGACGAACATCACCGATACATACGGAAAGGTAAAATTTCAGCATGACAATTTGTTTTCTTTAATTTTTTTGTGCTTCAGGTGAGATGGAAGAAGAAGAAGTCACAAGAAGGAACATGCAAGCAAAAGAGAAACGGAGAAGCTCCGATGGACAACAATGGCCGCGAGAGCGAAGGAAGAAGATGAAGCCAATCGCGCCGAAGGGAGAGGAGAATAGGGTTTGCAAAACCCTAAAGGATTGCAAGGATCCGAATCCTTTAAGCTGACTCTCCCTCTTATTATTTTATATTTTTAAATATTTTTTTATTTAATTATTTTTAGTTTAAAATTCTGTCAAAATAATAGCCATTGTTCTTCTTTAATTAAAATCACCAAAAGGAAATATGTAAATAATTGATAACCTGAATTTCTAAAATTTTCAAGAAAAATAAGATTCTAAGTTTAAGCGAAAATACTTTTTATAACTTAAAATTAAAATTTAAAACTTCAAACTTTTTAAATTAATACTTAAAACTCTTTTTTACAAATTAACTTAAAACTTTCTTTTAAAATTAAAACTTAATTTTTTTTTTAAAAACTAAATTATTTTTTTAATAAAAAAAGAAGAAAAGTAAAACTTAAACCTTTTTCACAATTTAAACTTAAAATTTCTTTTTCGAAATTTAAAGAGTTATATTCATCAAATAAACTCGTTTTTTAAATTAAATACCAATTTTCCATCATAAAAATTAAAACATTTTCATAATTAAAACCTTAAAATTTAAAACAACATTTTCATCATTTAAAACTGATTTTTATTTGTTAACAAAAATTCCAAAATAAAGAGCTCTTGGATTTAGGTCGTTTTAATTTTCATCTAACAATCACTTGATCCTTACTCATCTCTGCATACTAATCCATGACTTTTATTTATATTTCAATTTGTCGGGTTGTAATTACGAGAGGCTATCGTCGTCGTATTCTGTTTTTATGGTTTGTAATTGTGCGAGTAATCGTCGCAGTTATTTATTCTTATTTTGAGATTTGTAATTTACGCGAGTGATCGTCGCGATGCTTTTCTTTACCGCTTTCTTTATTTTCGTATGCTGCCATGTAATAATTTATCTTTTGCATTTAATTTACCGTTAGCGTCTTCCGAAGGATTAGGTCTAAACCATTTGACCGTCGAGTCAATAGTCCTAACCTTAGACCTTTTCAAACCCTCATTAGCCTAGGCGTTCCACCGTGGACGAAAATTCCCTTTATCCTAGAATTAGGTCAAAGAGTCACCGTATTTTGTTTTAGGGTTTCCCGCCGTGAAACATTTAGTCAACCCTAATTTAACCCTAATTTCAATCAACAAATTCACCGAATAAATAGGAGTCGCCGCACTCCATGTAAGCGCTTCCTTAAGAACGCTTATTCCCTATTGAAACCTTGACCACAATCAAGAAGTTTCTAACCTCCCTTTCGAGGGGAACTACAATTACTTTGATTCCATTCCCTACCCAGGATACGTAGGCACAAGATGCGAATCTTGCCGAGTAAACTTAGGACTAACCCTTAGGTCTTTCAGTCACTCTTAACCTTTAGCTCAGTATATACTTCAAGCAAATACTAAGGCAAAATAGCAAAAATAAACAAAAGGTTCCTGTAGAGTACTACAGAAGTTTAGGGTGCTAGTATCTTCCCTAAGCTTAACCAACCCCTTACCTAGGTCTCTCCCCGCATTGTGTTTACGATGCAAAAATAGGTTTTCCTTCTTTTGACCTTTTCCTTCGGATAAATCAAAGTCGGTTGTGAATCAAGATTTGTGATTCAAACTAATTAATAGTTTGGTATCCTATTTCCACCACAACACAAAGCATTTGCTCCAATACATTAATTTGTATTGAGTCCGCCTTGTTGCTTCATTTCCAAGCATGTGAGCCCTTAGATTCAAGTTTGCATTGGGATGGTTACCGAGTCAACTACCTAACTAACTGAGTTAACCTCCAACTCAGTGAGTTGATGCTAACTAACTCCAAGGCTAGTTCCAAGGCTACATCGAAAGCTCACTCCGAACCTAGCAACTCCGAAGCAAAACTCTATATAATAAAATCATCACCATTTCACAAAGGATCAATCATTTTCGTCCTCAATCATTCTCCCAAAATTTCACACTTGATCACTCTTAATTCTCTCACACTCTCTCTGAATTTTCTGCAACTTCTACTCATAATCTTCTTCACTTTCATCCAAAACATCACTAGAGCTCAAAACCTACATTAAAAAGTGGCAACTTCTTCATTGGAAGTGCTTTCTCTTGAGCTTAACCATCATCATCATTCTAATTCTTCTCGCTTTCTTGGAGTTTTATTACATTTAGATTCATCTCAAGTGATTACTTCAAGCTTATTAGGTTTAATTTCAATTTTGGAGTTTTCGTCAAAATTTGATCGGTTTCATTACGGTTCGATTGCAAATTCTGTTTTCTCTAGATTTCATTGAGTAGTTTCATCATAATTTATTTTAAATAACATCCAAGGAAAATCTCAGCCTTGTAGGTTGGTTAATTCTCACTCTTTTCACTGTTTTGATCGTTACCGTATCGTTTGCGATGTAGTTTCGACGTTTTTCTCGTTTGCGAATTGATTATGCCATGATTTGATCTTCATTCTTGATGTGATAATTGATTCCATAAGTGATTATTTTCTTTTGGACTTGATTTTCGTGCATGATTGTTTGGCCTAACATGTGAAGGATTGCATAAATCGAAATTGGACAAAAGTGCTTTTGAAAACTCAAATTCCAGGCTCTTTTCCAGTGTTAATCGATTAACACTTTTGCACTAGCAAAGTGTTAATCGATTAACCATGTATTTTTCAGCAAATTTCTTGTTTTTAAAGGGTTAATCAATTAACACTTTTGCATAGACAAAGTCTTAATCAATTAACACTGGTCCAGAACGCCATTTTTGTGCATTTTTCATGTATGTTTAGCATTTCTTCCTCTTTCAACTCCCATAGATTGATATGTTTGATTTTTATGGATGTTTTAAATTCTGATAGAAGCATGCTTGTGCATTTTCCAATGCCCGATTTTATCGATTTCACATTTGTTTGTACTTTTGGCATTATATACTCATGTTCATTTTTGCCAAATCTTTGATCACATGATTGCTTGGTTTGTGATGCATTCAAATTGACTTTGGTACTGTTTTACACTTCCATTCATGTTTGCATTAAGATTCGTTCCTCTTTGGAATGAACTTAATCTTGTATAATCAATGATTTCTGTTTTTGCTTTAACGATTTTTCATTCCTTTGGAAAATTGTTAGCATATCTTTGCCCTTTGATTAATTAATCAAAACTTCGTTTTGATTAGTCGATCTTCCCTTTTTCTCCACCTTTGGATCTTCTTGAGCTTTGACCTCTCTTTTCCCCCCGCGGAGTTGAAGATTCACAACAATTTGGAGCTTTGTACAAATTTTGCACCGTTGTGCTGTCCGTTTTGTTTTTTGCACCGCACTTTGGTGTTAGAGAAGGAATGAGGGTGGATATTTCCTACACTCATTCTGACTATTTTGGGTAGGGGACGAATGACCTTGTGCCTGGAACAGTCGCCTCTATCTTCTTACTGTGGTTTCCCTATTCCTTCAGTCGAGTTGATCCTTGATCACTTGCACCCTTACCTCATCTTTGGAAGTAGTCTTCTCCTTTTGTTTCTCTTTTCTCTTGTGGCCAATCCATCCTTGGTTTCCCTTGAGATTTGTTATTCAATTCCTTTTGCTTGGTTGATCAAACGTCCTTCGGTTAAGACCAATTCTATTCTTCCCAGCAAAGTCAATCCTTTTTTTTCCAGTTAGACAGTCTTCCTGTTAAACCCTAGTCCCCACTAGAGTTTACAACTTTCTCTCGGTTCTCTTTCCTTCTTGCCTGATTACCACGGTCTATCAGTTAAATATTGGTATCCTTTTCCTCAATTAATCATAGTCTGTCTGTTAATATTGAGCTTTCTTTGGGGTTAATCGCCTTCCTCCAGCTAATCACCGAATCTTTGGTTGATTACAGTCTGTCTGTTAAAACCATATTTTCTTTGGGTTAATCAACTTATCTTGGTTAATCACTTACGCTTTTGGGTCAATCACAATCCGTCTGTTAGATAACAAATCCCCGTAGTTAGTAACCTTTATTTGGTTCAAATACTGTCAGCTTTGGGTTAGTAAATTTTGATCAGTTTAAATACCCTTTCCTTCGGTCGAGTACTGTTTGTTCAGTTAGTGTACTGTTCTTTGGGTCACAACCTTGGCTTGGTTCTACATCCATTTCTTTTGGTTTATCATCGTCCTCCGATTAAAACCAACTCTTTTCCTTTCCTTGGTTAACCATTGTTGATCAGTTAATATACCATAATCTCCTCAGAATTAACACCTTTCTTTGGTTCATTACTCTCTTTCTTCTAGTTCCTCGCAGTCTGTCTGTCGACACCAACCTTTTGGCTTTCCCCATAGAATATTTCTCTTGTTTTTCTTTGGTTAATCACTATCTGTCAGTTAATGTACCGAGTTCTCTGTAGATATTACCTTTTATCTCAATTCTTGTCTTTGTTCTCCGGCCAGGTCGCCATCCTTTTATTCTCTCTCCGATGGAGTCATCTCTTTTTTCAATGTTCCCCAGTGGAGCTATCACTTCTCTTTTGAGTTCCTCAGCAGAGTTATCTTTTTTCTTTCTTGGTTTTGACACCATTCCTCTTGCATCCCCCAATTGGATCTCACTTTCCTCTTTTCGTTCTTGGCTTTGACGCCGTCTCTTTTTCCTTCTTTTTTCCTTGGTTCCCCAAACTTCATAGGCTCTGATTTCCTCATTGTACTATGAGGGTACATAGACACAAGATTGCGAAATCTTGGCGAGCCACCTTCCTCCGTCTTCTTCCATTCTTCTGTCTCTCTGGTCTGCCCAGATCCTCTCCTTTTTTCCTGGTTCCTAGAACTAAGGAGCTATGATTTCCTCATTGCACTATAAGGGTACGTTGGCACGAGGGCCCCGATCCTCCGCGAACACGTTCTTTTCCTTTCTTCTTCTTTTTCTTTCTATCCTTTCCTTTCTTTTTTAGTTAGAAGCCTTTAGATAGATAACCCATCCAAGCCTAAAAGTAAGCGAAATGGCTCCGTCGGGTATGAAGGATGCTTAAGGTGCTAGTACCTTTCTTTCGCATAACTGACCCCCTTTCCCGTTTCTCTTCCCTTGGGTTTTATCGATATTTTTCCTATCCTTTGGAACTATATAAAGTTCGGTGGCGACTCTGTTGTATCTTTGAGTGTGCGATTCACTCAGGTATAATCTCGCTAGCTTCACCTACCTCTAACAACCAAGCCGAATATGAAGCCTTCCTGACTGGTCTGCGCCTCGCCGAAGAGCTGGGAGTGGAAGAAGTCGTCATTTGCACCAACTCTCAGCTAGTGGCCCTCCAAGTTCGGGGAGAATACTAGGTCAAAAACGAAAACTTGTCTGAATACTTGGCCCTGGTTAAGGAGGAGATGGCAAAGTTCACCTCCGTAGAAGTAAACACGTTCCCCATGAAAACAACATTCGGGCAGACATCCTATAAAAACTAGCAAGCACGAAGAAGAAATGGGGAAACAGATCCGTCATCCTGAAAATACTCCCACGACCTAGCATTGAGAAAGCGTCCATGACCCTAGACGTGCACCTCGTTGGCGACAACCATTGTTGGATGACCCCAGTGTATAATTACCTTACAAAGGACGAACTACCGTCCCACCCTAAGGAGGCCAGCGTAGTAAGGCGTAGAGCATGCTCTTATGTTCTGGTCAAAAACAAGCTTTACAGGAGGGGATTCTCCATACCCCTCCTCAAATGCATCGAAGAAGAAATGGTCGCTCATGTTTTGCGCGAGATCCATGAAGGAATCAACACCCAGCACCTTAGTGGGAGATCTCTCGCGAGGAAAGCTCTTTAGGCAGGTTACTACTGGTCGACCATGCAAAACGGTGCAAGGGAACACGTGAAGAAATGCGACAAATGCCAACGGAAAGGGGACATGCACTTGGCACCTCCCAATGAGTTCAAGGCAATGTCATCCCCGTGGACATTCGCCTGATGAGGCCTAGACATCCTGGAACCATTTTTCGTAGGGTCAAACCAGAATAAGTACTTGATAGTAGGCGTAGACTACTTCACCAAGTGGATAAAAGATGAGGCTCTGGCCAAAATAACAGCTCACAACATACTTCGTTTCTACACAAGGAACATCCTTGCCTGCTTTGGCTTCCCTCAAGCAATCGTCACAGATAATGGGACACAGTTCACAGAAAAAAAGTTCCAGGAGTTCGTCGCTCAACTAGGCACTAAACAACACTTTGCGTCCGTCGAGTATCCTTAAACTAACGGGCAAGCCGAAGCAGCGAACAGAGTAATCTTACGGGGCCTCAAGCGAAGGCTAGACGAAACAAAGAGGAAGTGGGTCAAGGAGTTGCACAACATGCTCTGGGCCTACCGCACTACACCCAATTCTTCAACCAGGGAAACCCATTTTCGCCTAGCATACGGGACAAAGGCGGTAATCCCCATTGAAGCTCACGCGCCCTCTAGCCGGACTGAAGCACCTTTGGACGAAGAAACAAACAGCGAGACCCTGGGAGAAGAACTCGATATCGTCGAAGAGGTCAGATCAGAAGCAGCCCTCTGTGAGGCCTCACTTAAACAAAAAATCACAATCAAGCATAACACCAAGTTTATACAACGAGAGTTCCAAGTAGGTAGCCTCGTCCTAAGGAGGAATCACAAATATTCCTGCGAAGGAAAACTCGCTGCAAACTGGGAAGGACCCTACCGTGTTAGAGCAAAAACAAAGAATGGGGCCTACTGTCGCATTGCTGCAAAAAAGGAGCCGACAAAGATAGACAAATTCGCCACCGTTTGTTATTTATCTCAAAAGAGAGGGAAAGGAAACGATCGAAGAAAACCTAACAAAAAGGAGGAAAGACAAGGTCATCGCAACCAAATCTAGGGTTCAAGAGTCGGTTACGCAAGGGGAAGGTATGAGCACCCCTCACGTCCGTTGTACTCAACAGGATCCACGCTTGTTGTCTAAATCTATGGGTGAAAACTATCTAATGCTACTGCTAAACGGAGGTGAAGAGAAAAAAAAACCGACTCGATAGGACATCGCCGCCCTATGCCTACGTATTCCCTCGTGCAATGGGAAAGTCAGAGTCAATGTTGTTCGGGAAACTACGGGTGATGGGGGGAAGGTTGCTATCCAAGACATCACCGTCTTGTGCCTACGTATCCTCATCTGGTATGAGAAATCAGAGCAAACATAGTTCAGGCTGACACAACCACTGATTGGTTCAAGTGTTTTAATGAGTAGGGTTAAATCTTCGTTCTAGCAGTTAGGGAAGATACGTGTTTGCGGTAGAACCAAAACATAACACACTCTTTCTGAAATTGATTTTCAAACAATCCTGAGGGATAAAAAGGTTTGATGTTTTTTTTGTGTTTTTTTATGACAAGAAGTGAATTGAGTTAGATTTGAAACTCATGTTGCACTAAAGACTATGACTTGAGCGCGAATGCATCATATATCGCCCAAAGGGCATACGCTAAACACTCTAGACAGTGTGAGAGGAGTCCCCCCACCTATCATTCCTCAAGTACTTAAGGCTCGTAGCGTACAACAAGTTTTAACCTTTATTAAGTGTCTTATAAAATTATGAGTTGAGAAGAGAAAGATACAAACTCTAAGGGGAACTGATCAACCCTAATGTTATCATGCAATGTGACCCTAAAGTTGGGATTGAAAGGGGAAAATCTATCCTAATGTTATCATGCAAAGGATTGAACACCTAATGTCTCTCCTACTCCCATCTTAAACAGAGGGACTAGGACTCCTAAGGGATCATGGCAAAAGACCAAGTAAACAATAAACAATTCAATCACAGATGAAATGGAGAAAATGAGATATGAAAGTGACTTAAACAAGTTAATGCAATTAGAGATGCAAACATGAAATACAAATATGCAAAGATGCAACAAAGATTCAACAAAATGAGACTCAAACACAAAAGAGTGACTTAAACAAGTCTACAAGAAGAGATGGGATGAAATGGGAGAAGCAAGCTCCATCAACGATCAACCATCAATCATCCAAACAAAAAAGAGTTATCCTAAGATGCACACACAAAGAAAAGAGGGAGGAAAAAGTGTGGGGCAGCAACCACCACAAGCACATCTCAACCATAAAATTCTTGAAACACAAGCAAAGCAAAGCAAACAAAACAAATGCCAAACCAACAACAATGTTCATGACAAACTCAAAGTGTACATAAAGACACCAAATCATCATGAACAAAGATAAAACCACAAGGGACAGAAGTAAAACATCAAGATAAAAACTTCAAATCAAGTTTAGAAACAAAAGGCAAGCTCAAGCAAGACCATGGCAAGTGAAAGAAACAAGGTTTCAACACAAACTCAACACCTGAAATAAGTGGAGAAGCATGATTCCAAAGTAACTTGCAATGCAAGTAACACATGTAAATGTTCCAAGTCAAATGAAACAACACCTTAAGCATGTTAGAATCATATAACAAGGCTCACAAGATGCATGTGGGATCACTTGAGATCATTTCCCAAAGAAACTAGGTCAAACAAGTATGTATGAACAACTCCAAGAGTGACTTGACTTGCAAGGTTCACCAAAAATAGAGGGAATGCTCAATAAATTCCAAATAAAATCCCAAACCAAGCTTAATCAATAAAAAACTAGCAAAAAAATCTCAAGTTCAAATTCAACTCAAAGCACCACCAAATAAATCCAAAAGGTATGGTGTTCCACCTTGTCAAGGGTATTTCGAGGCTCAACAAAAGTCCAATCAAAACCAAATGGAAATTGATCACTGGCCACTCAAAATCACCCTAAAAAATGCTTCAACCCTCACCTAAATGAGGGAGAAACAATGGTCATTGGGGATTAGAAGTTAGGGTTCAAATGGGCAAGATCAAACAAGATAGGAACCACAAAACACCTCAAATCTTTAATTCCAAATAAAATAATAAAATAAATGGAAAATTAAAATAAAAAATTTGGAAAATTAAATGACATGTTGAAATGTTAGAAAAATATCTTTGTAGAATTTTCATAAAATCAGAACCAATTTTAAACAATTAAAATGAAAACAAAAATTAAAAGAACTAAAAAGAAGCAAAGGCCAAAGGGGGTGTGGCCAGCAAAAATCAATTGAACTGATTCCTTTGTAAAGCACGCCTGGGCCAAGAATAAGGAGTGTGTGAATATTAATTTAAGCCCAATCCATCACAAACTCAGACTAACATGAAACGCAACGTTTCATTAATCCTATGTGGATTTCAACGCTCGCGTATCCAAAGTCAAACCAATGGAAGCAAAACAAATCAGCTGGTCAATAATTCAAACGAAGGTGAGTCAGCTTTGAATTGAAATTAGACCAGACGCCGGAGCCAAGGCTCCGGTCGTCTTCTACGGCCAACTCGCCGGAGACCAGGTATGAAACTTCAATAAAAATGCCAGTAACTTATACCATTCGAAAGCTGAAGTTGCAAGGAGTAATAATTCAACATTTGATTTTTAAAAAGGCTCTTAAATAAGCAATTATCATGGCACGAAAATTTGAACACACATACTGAAATGGAATAAAAAACGCAAGAAAATGGTTCAAACATTTCCTACCAAAGGTAGGGCTTCAGATGCACCCAGTATGCAGCTTATTTGATGCCTAGAATGAGAGAAAATGTTGAAGGAAATCTACCAAATAGAGCAGTTCATTGACTCTTCAAATGGCAAGCAACCTTCTGTTCAAGCTTTCCAATCTTCTCCTTGACCTTCACTAATGATGATTGGCACCAAGACTTGAAGGAATCTCTCCAGAATAACTTGATTCAAAGAAATGAAAATAATGAAGTTTTTGGAGCTTTTTCTTCTCTCTCACGCAGCAGCTATCCCTTCTGATGGTTTAGGGAAAATATTGAGTTCTTATATGATGGGTTTATGATGATCATGCAGGACCATGTTGGCTGCATTGTACACTTTCCAATTTTCTTGCCAAACTTTCCACTTTTCACCACATACAGGTTTCATTTCACACACCTTCTTTTTGGTCAGCAAAAATACAAATGTGGTGTGTAGAAATCAATGGCTTGGATTTGGTTCATGTAGGATCAATTGGTATAAAGTTTTGCAACATGACTTTTAAGGTATGACTTTTGAAAATATGGCACGTAACAAGTATGTTGGTTGGTTCAAAAGTGGTAAAGATTTGCAAGACACAAAATTTGATGTCATGTGGTGCCAAAAAGTTCAATACCAAGTCATTTGGTGACTTATAAATGAAGAAAATCAATCCATGACCAAAAGTCTAATTTTCCATCTTAAAATGGTCCATATGATCACATAATCCATAAAACTTCATGAATATCAAGCTCATGATGAATTTGAACTAATGTGACACAACATTCATGTGGCACAAAATTGCATTTGAGGTCTCAAAGTTCATGAAATTGACCATTGAAGAAAATGACCTATAATGAAACTTTCCCAAAAAACCCTTGCCTTGTGAAAGCCATAAATTGAGATTTACACATGATAATAAGGACTTCTAAGACTTTTTGGAAAGCTAAGATCATGAGGAACAACTTTCATGTTCACTTGAAGTTGAGGAGAAACTTGATTCCATGTCAAAACTGCCTTGGAAGTGAGTTGACTTTGAGTTGTCCAAAATTCTCTTCATCTGAGGACTCCAACTTATTGACATCATAACTTGAGATGTACACACTCAATGGATGAGTTCTTGTAATAAAAATAAATCTTGAAAGATGATTAACAAGTCCCATGTTTTCAAGAAAGTGAGATTGAGCTTGCATCATAGGGAAAGTTGTCCTTGAAGTTAGGCACCAAAGAAGGGGATTTTACACTGAAATCATCTGAAACCCTAATTTAGCAACTCCTTGAACTCTTGGATCTCCTTTATTTGATCTTAATATGACATCCTAGAAGCTTTGGGATGCCTTCCCGTGTCTTCAATGGTCAAGAACCATGTCTTGAACCCTCTCAAGTCCACAACTGACTTTGGGTTGACCAGATGAAACCCTGGCTCCATATTCTTTGACTGAGGCTCTTGCATATGAAATGTTTGACCATACAAACTTCACAAAGACTTCTCAAGACACATATTGAGCTTTTAAACCATGTCTTATCCAAGTAAGTGACCTCATAAACCTTTGATGACCCTCTGATGGTCCTCAAGATAAGAGGTGACACCCATACATAAACCTCTCCTCTCAAAGAGCTTAAAAACCCAATTTTGATAGTAATGAAACCTTGATGGCTTGCCCATGATACCTTTACTTGAGCTTGAAAATGAATTTCTCCTCTTGAATGGCATAACAACTCTTGATCCCCTGTTAAGAGCCAATGATATGCAAAAATTCAAATGCTAAATGAATAGAAAGATAAGCCTAGTTAGAAGAAAAGGTTGGTCAAATTTTGGGGTACAACAGCTGCCCCTATTCAAACAACTTGGACTTGAAGGGATGAAAAGAGAACGACTTTCAAAAATTCAAGGTAGAAGGTGGTTGAATACAAAAGAACCTGAAAATTTTCCAACCGCAAAATAGTAACCTGCAGAATAGTCCACCGGAGTGGAAAATAATCACTGGAGAAGCTGTATCTGATAGTCGTAAGGAAATGAGCTAACTCATCATCAATTAAAAAGTAACGACATGCAGTCGGGATAAACATCTTCTAACACGTAGGCATCTGTTAATTAAAACAGGGATCGAACCCGAAGGCCGGCTCAACATGAAGTTGGGAACATCTGCTAATCCAAGCAGGCATCTGTTAAACAAACCAGACAACAAAACCGAAGGCCGGCTCAACACGAAGTTGAGAACATCTTCTAATCCAAGCAGGCTTCTGTTAATTAAAATAGGCATCGAACCTGAAGGCTAGCTCAACACGAAGTTGAGAACATCTACTAATCCAAGCAGACATCTGTTAATTAAAACAGGCATCGAACCCGAAGGTCGGCTCAACACGAAGTTGAGAACATCTACTAATCCAAGCAGGCATCTGTTAATTAAAACAAGCATCAAACTCGAAGGTCGGCTCAACACGAAGTTGAGAACATCTGCTAATCCAACCAGGCGTCCGTTAATTAAAACAGGCATCGAACCCGAAGGCCGGATCAACACGAAGTCGAGAATATATGCTAATACGAGCAGGCATCCGTTAATTAAAACAAGCATCGAACCAGAAGGCCGGCTCAACACGAAGTTGAGAAGAGAATCTATCGATTCACAATCTAAAAGAAGAAATCCGCTGGGTAAGAACAAACTTGAATAAGTAAAATCTGTTGGGGAGTAAGTGATAAGATGAACGCATCCATCAAAGATTCTTGCCGGGGTCTGGATACCATACAGGCTCAAGAAAAACATCAATATTCGCCGGGGTCTGGATACCACACAGGCTCATAAAAAAACATCAATATTTGTCGGGGTCTGGATACCACACAGGCTCATGAAATATACCGATATCTGTCGGAGATAAAATAAGATGAACACATCTATCAATAAATCTTGTCGGGGTCTGGATACCATGCAGGCTCAAGAGAATACATCGTTGTTTGCCAGAGATACATTTGAAAACAAGAAGCAAGAACCTGGCTTATGTTTCGAATGCATATGTTTGAATAATAGCGTAATACTCCATACAAAATGGAAATGCCACACGTTTGGGAGGATGCTATGCACAATGCAAATGCAAAGGAACCAGTCTAGCAAAATAAATGCTGAAGAGAGAAACCAACTCCGATGGGAATGACCGGGTGCCAAGTATGATTGGACTTATGTTGAGAAAACAAACCCTGGTTGGCCTCCTGGAAAAGAACTCTTCTGAGTAAATTGCCATGCTGAGAATAAATCCGATCCGCTGGGGATTAAATCAACTCTGCTGAGAAAATGCCCTGAACGGCTTTCCAGAATACAACTCTTCTGGGGAACAAACCACTCGACTGGAGGGAATGCCCTGAATGGCCTTTGAGAATAGGACTCTACTGAGGAGTAGGAAAACTGCTGGAGATTAAATCCAATATGCTAGGGATTAAGAATAAGAAATTACTGTGAAGTTATCCCAAACATCTCTGCTGAGGAAAACACCCTGAACAACCTTCCAGAATACAACTCTTCTAGGGAACAAATCCACTCGACTGGGGAAACGCCCTGAACGGCCTTCTAGAATACAACATTCTGGGGAATAAACCCACTCTACTGGGGGAAAACATCCTTGGATGGCCTCCTAGTACAACAAAACTCTTATAGGGAAATAAAGCAAACTGCTGAGAATGACTCCACTCTGCCGGGGATTCCACTCTACTAGCGATTAATTCCAAACTGCCAAGAATTTAGAATAAGATTTACTGGGAAGTTATCCCAAACTTTCTCTGCCGAGGAATGAGAATAACATTCTCTGGGAGAAATCCCACTCTGCGGGGAAGAAACCTACTCTGGCGACTTCACTAGGGAATACTCATCGAGGGAATCAACGTCAACCTCTACCTGGGGAATTGTGAATAAGACTCATCAACGTCAACCTCTGCTTTGGGAATGAGTCAATGACTTAGACTTTGTAGGGAAACAAATTTTGAACTTGTCCCACTGCTGGGGGATAATCCCATATATACCTGCCAAGGGATAGGTGTACACCACTGCTGGGGAACCTCAATCTCAACCTGCTGAAGAGAAACTAGTCCCGACCTGCTGAAGATGAATGCAATCTCAACCTGCTAGGGATGAGTGCACATTATTTGCTGGTGAGATACTCCCGATCTGGCATCTTCACCTTGTGGAGACAGAGATATGGTGACTTCGCTGGGGATACACCTCTGAAACAGTCCCAACAACGAGAACCCTGCAAATGACAAACAAGCAAATGTGTCATGTATGCAATAAAGGCTATCTCGGTCATCGTCCATGAAATTATTCAAGCAAATCAATGTTTTAATCACGATTAGCAAAGCTCGCGAGTTTATGTATGCAAAGTTTTATTAAAAATATCAGGCGTCTTTTGCAAACGGAACATTAAAAGCAAAAACAAGAAAACAAGTTTTTCTGAATAATATACTTCATTGATTGAACATGGCCTGTAAATAGGCAGATTTACATCAAATGCAACTCCTGAAAAGAGAAAGTTGCGCAAAAAGTACAGAAATGCAATAAATATACAAAATGTCAGCAATGTGGTACAGACAACCATCATGTGTTGATTCGACTATGACTCGCATGACTTTGATGCTTCTTCAATGCTTTGTCTTCTAAAGAGACTGACTTGATTGATTGACCCTCGGGTCCTCCAAGGATCCACCATGCTTATGGGAACGGTGCAGATCGCAGTTATTTGCTTTTAAATCCCTAACTTTTGCCTGAATTGCCCTTGCTGGTTTTCAATTCACTGGGATACCCATTTTTGCCGAAGTCGCCTTTTCAGGTTTTCAACTTCGCGGGTTTACATTTTTTCCTTTTTATCCCTAATTTTTTGCCGGAACCCATTCTTTCTATGGTTCGCCGGGATGCCCCATTTTTGCCTGGATTTTCTTTTTCCTTCCAGCGGGTCTATTTTAAGCAAAGTATTTTTTAACTGCATTTGCGTTCACAGGGGACGTGAAATCTTCACCATCCATAGTTGAAAGTAGTAAGGCTCCTCCGGAGAAGACTTTCCTTACCACATATGGAACTTCATAGTTGGGAGTCCATTTTTCCTTGTGATCTGTCTGTGGAGGGAGGATCCGCTTCAACACTAAGTCACCCGCCTGAAAGTGTAACACCCCACTTCCCAAAATTAAAATAAAACACGATTAATCCAAATAAACATCAGAGTCTCCTCTCAACCAGTGGGATATCACATCACATAATCAATAATACTCTTCATTGGAAGGTTTTCAAAACAAAGCAGCGGAAATAATCCTTAGTTCATCATTCTCGGCCATCCGCCGAATTACATAAAAAGATTCATTAAAATGTTCACCAACATGATACGTCACAGGAAATAAAACAAGTTCAACATAAAAAAAATAAACACCCAAGTCCCGTGCTACGTATCAGAGCATCCTAAGACTCGACTCGCACACCACTATCCAAGCTAGCTAAGTACCTGGATTATCTGTACTTTCGAAGAAGCACAGACCACAACAACAACAAAGGGGTGAGAAAACATGATCAAAATTTTCGGTAATACAATACATGAAATAAAGGTAGCAATCATATAAAATATCACCCAACATTCATCAAAAACGACCTATTGTCCAACAACAATGCAACACACCATAATGCAATTATGCAACTCAACACCATGCATACGGTACCGACTCATTGGTTCATTCAATCGAACCCCGGATAGATCACATACACCCGCCCTTGTCCATGACCTACCCCAACCATTCTCTGCAATGGAGTACGGATGAATCACATACACTTCTCTTGAGCAATGATTTGTCCCACCAAACGCCATGATATGCATAACACCAAATGCACAACAAATGAACTCAAGCACACAACGTGCATACGATCCCCTGATCACATCACCATAAATCATACATACATATTCTTCATCAATTAATAATTTTAATTAAAGTCACACGATCCCCCTGATCACCTCACCCTACCTCATACACATCTCACACCTCAATTTAATTATTTTGATTAAATTCAATACTACATAATTCCTCCTATTAACACCATGTTTACACTCTTCACCACTAATCGCCATATCTATACTGGTTACAACTCAAGGGATACTACAAAATGAGGTCACAAGGCAAAACAACACAACATCACCTTCTGTCACACTCGCTGGCTCGTTCGCTTAGCGAAGCTCTAGCTAACGCTCGCTAGCTGCTCGCCCTAGCAAACTCCCTAGCGAAGGAAAACAGTGGCTACTGGAAGCCTTCACTACCCATCTCGCCTAGCGAAGTCCTAGCGAACACTCGCTACTAGCTCGTCTAGCGAACTACCTAGCAAATCGCTCGCTAACTCGCTAGCTAGCTACTCGCTTAGCGAGTTCTGCGATCTCTCAAAACCCTCACAGTCCAGAACTGTTATCTTGCTCAAATTCAAGCCTATCAATCTACTTCTATCTTCAGTCCTATCAATACTACAACTAATAAACACTACTCTATCATTTTCTATCAATTTTAACTCCCACACCTATGTCCATCTACAGAACTACGGAAGTTACTCAGAACTTCACCAATCTCCCAACAACACGTACTCAAAGTCATCAATGGCGGCCATGCTCATAAACACATCAATGCACATCCAATTCATCATAACAATAACAACAATCATCAACATTTCAATATACCATTCATATTCACCAAACTCCTACGGGGTTAAGGAATACCTTCTACCCTGTTCATGCAATTTACCAATCTTAACCCGTTTCTCCCCCTTACCTCGATTAATGCTCCGACTGACGAAGAACCTTTAAGAATCGTTAGCCCTAGCCTTCTTCCCTTCTTCCTTTTGTTCTTCCCTCTTACTTTGTTCTAAAACTGATTTTTATCGTGTTCTCTCTTTCTTCTCTCCAAAACTCTCTAATACCCCTTTAACTTCTTATTTTATTTACTAATCTAATAATACTAATACTAATACTAATACTAATAATAATAATGCAAATAATAATAATAATAATAATAATAATAATAATAATAATAATAATAATAATAATAATAATAATTACTAGATTATCATCATTATTAATTATGTTATATTATTATTAAACTCTATATTTTATTAAATAATTCCTATAAATTAAGGACACCCAGCAACGCTCTTAGACACACTCCCACACAAAGGACACACCAAAAATAAAATTACACCAATAGACTAAATAATTAAAATGGGCGTTACAACTCTCCCCCACTTTAATTATTTTCGTCCTCGAAAAATACCTGATGGAAACAAATCCGGATACGCTTCCCGCATCCTACTTTCCAATTCCCAGGTCACACTGCCTCCTGCAGCACCTCCCCAAGCTACTTTCACCAAGGGTATCTCCTTCCCTCGGAGTTGATTCATCTTACGATATTCGATCCTCAACGGCGTTGTCTCAACGGTAAGATTCTCCCGGACTTGAACTTCATCTCTCGGAATCACATGAGATGGGTCCGAGACATACTTTCGAAGTTGCGACACATGAAACACGTCATGCAAATTCGAAAGCTCAGGCGGTAACGCCACTCTATAAGCCACAACACCAATTCTTTGCAAAATCTGATACAATCCAATAAACTTAGGAGCCAGCTTCTTGGACTTCAACACACGACCCACACCAGTCACTGGGTTAACTCTTAGAAACACATGATCACCTTCACTGAATTCCAGTTCTTTCCTTCGGTTATCATGATAACTTTTCTGCCGACTCTGAGATGCTTTCATTTTCTCACGAATCATCTGAATGGTCTCAGTAGTTTGCTGCACAATTTCCGGCCCCAATACCACATTCTCACCTGTTTCATACCAACACAGAGGAGTTATGCACCTCCTACCGTATAAAGCCTCAAACGGTGCCATTTCGATGCTAGAATGGTAACTGTTGTTGTACGTGAACTCTATCAACGGTAAATGAGTATCCCACGCACCACCCTTTTCCAACACACAAGCTCTTAGCAAATCCTCCAGCGACTGAATAGTCCTCTCCGACTGACCATCAGTTTGTGGATGGTAAGCTAAACTCAACTTCAACTTAGTACCCAAAGCTTCCTGCAAACTCCTCCAAAATTCTGAATTAAACCTCAAATCTCTATCCGACACGATACTCGACGGAACACCATGTAGCTTCACAATTACCCGAATATAAATCTCTACTAGCTTCACCAACGGAAAGCTGATATTAATCGGTACAAAATGTGTAGACTTCGTAAGTCGATCCACAATCACCCAAATAGCATCAAATCCTCTCGCCGTGTTCGAAAAACCCGTAACAAAGTCCATGGTTATACAATCCCATTTCCAAATCAGAACTTCCAACGGTTGCAAAAATCCAGAAGGTCTCTGATGCTCTACCTTCGACTTCTGACATGTCAAACAGGCATAAACAAATTGAGCTATATCTCTTTTCATACCGGACCACCAAAATAACTTCCTTAAATCATGGTACATCTTCGTAGCTCCCGGATGGATACTCAGACTACTATGATGTCCCTCGCTCAGAATTGACTTCTTCAGTTCATCATTATCCGGCACACAAATCCTGCCTCTGAATCTCAACACACCGGTACTATCCAACTTAAAATCACCATCAGAGTCACTTCCTACTCCAGGTATCAAATCTACTAACTTAACATCTAGCTTTTGGCTTTCCTTAATCAAATCCAAGAAATCATGATTCACCTGCAACTTGCCCAACATCACACCATCGACCGTAGTCTCACAAACCATGCTCAGATCTCTGAACTGCTCAATTAGTTCCATCTCTTTCACCATTAAAGCCGATATATGAATTGCTTTCCTGCTCAAAGCATCTGCTACTACATTCGCCTTTCCTGGGTGATAACTCAAGTTGAAATCATAATCTTTCAAGAATTACAACCATCTTCTTTGTCTCATATTTAGCTCCTTCTGATCAAACAGACATTTCAGACTCTTATGGTCACTAAACACCTCAAATCTCGAACCATACAAATAGTGCCTCCAGATCTTCAACACGAAAACTACCGCAGCCAACTCAAGGTCATGAGTAGGGTAATTCCTTTCATGCACCCTCAGTTTCCGCGAGGCATACGCTACCACCTTACCATCTTGCATAAGAACTCCGCCTAACCCCATCTTAGACGCATCATGTAACACCCATTTTAATTATTTAGTCATTTTATTATTATTTTAAATATTATGTGTTGGTGTGCCCTTTGGTGGGGGTGTATTTGGTGATGTTTGGTGGGTGTCCCTAAGGTGGGAGGATTATTGGTGGTGTTTTGGTGAATATAATAATATAGTGTATAATATTAATATTGGTAGGAATATTATTATTATTATTATATTTATTGTAGTTACTATTGTTATTAATATTATTATTATTTTGGTGAGATAATAATATTATTATTATTATTATTATTATTTTATTAAGTTATTATTATTATTATTAAGTTATTATTATTATTGGGATTAGAGAATTAAAATAGAGAATGTGAGGGGTTAGTAGTTTTTACGATACATTGTGAGAAGTTAGAGAAAGTGGAAAAAGAACGATAGAAAGGAGAGAAGTGAGAAGAACGGAAAAGGGAGCGAAGAACGAAGGAACGGGGGAAAATCAGAATTGGCCAAACCTTGGAGGGTTCTTTCATCGATCAACCGATTAACAAGGTAAGGGGGGAGAAACCTGATTGGGAATGGTTTATACATGTATAGGGTAGTGGGGAGTCCTTAACCCCGTAGGAATTGATCGATATATGATTTTCTGTATTATATATGATGATTGTTGTTAATTGTATAGTAATCGTTAATGAATTTTTGTTTTTGGTTGAGTTGGCATGTAGGGCATATAGGGTGTTTTACGGTTTTTAGGGAAAGTTTTGGTGTGACCTTTTGGGATATCGATAGAATGCCTAGGAGTTAAATTGGGAATGTAGTATAGAAACCGATAAGTTATGATATCTATGTTGCTAGTACTGATGTTAAGAGGTGAATTGGAAGTAGGAAGTTTAACCCATTTGGCTTAGAAAGCACTCTGCAGAACTGTGAGAAATTGGTGAAATCGCAGCATTCGCTGGGCTTCGCCTGGCGAGTGTTGGCGAAGTTTCGCCTGGCGAATGGGGGCGAGTGTTCTCCTGGCGAGTTGAGGCGAGTGGCAGCGAATAATTCAGAATTAAATCCCAGACTAAAGGGTAGGAACTTCGCCTGGCGAGTGTGGCCAGCGAAGGTTCGCCTGGCGAATGATCGCTTCGCCTGGCGAATGCACGATAGTGAAAAGGGGGCTTCGCCAGCAGGTTCGCCTGGCGAATGCTAGCGAAGGTTTGCTACGGGGCTTCGCCTGGCGAATGTCAGCGAACGTAGCAGAACCAGAATGTGAGTGTTGTGATATTTTGGCCTTGAGCTCTGGACTTGTGTGATTCCTTTGGCCTTGATGCCATGTATGAATGATGACTGTGGGATTCAACTTGCGTACTGGTGATAATACGTGTTTCCCTTGATATTGTCGGTGGACAATTAGTTGAGGTATATGTATGTAGTGATCAGTAGGATCGTGTACCCCCGAGTGGTGGGATATGTTTATATCTTGGTGTTAAAGTATGAACTTGTTTACTATCTGGTTGATTTATATGGTGTTGGTGTATGTTATATCTGTACATATATGCATTGATATATGATGATATGATCAGGAGGATCGTGTGTACGTTGAGTGCCTAAATATATTAGTTATGAATTGGTGTGTGCATATCATGGTGTTTTGGTGGGATGAATCATGTCTCAGGAGGAGCGTAAGTGATTCATCCGTACTCCTTTGTGGAGAATGGTGGGGGATAGATCATGTCTCAAGAGGAGCGTAAGTGATCTATCCAGGTTCGATTGAATGAACCAACGAGTCGGTACCGCATGCATGGTGTTGAGTTGCATTTTGCATTATAATATGTTATATTGTAATTTGAACAGTAGGTTCGTCATATGGTGTTGTTAGGGGTGAATCTTGGTGTGTTGGTGCGTTGTACTACCTTATTTACATGTATTACATTACCATTATATTTTTGATCATGTTTTCTCACCCCTTTGTTGTTGTTGTGGTCTGTGCTTCTTCGGAAGTACAGATAATCCAGGTGCTTAGCTAGCTTGGATATTGGTGTGATTGTCGAGTCTAGGATGCTCTGATACGTAGCACGGGACTTGGGCGTTTTTATTTGTTTTATGTTGAACTTATATTTTATTTCCCTGTGAACGTATCAAACTTTTATTGAATTTTATTATTTAACATTCCGCTGTATTTGGAGAAAAACCTTTTTATAAGGAAACATTGTTTTTATGTGATATCCCACTTGGGAGAATTGGAACTCTGATTTTGTTTATTTATAATGTTTATTAATTTAGATGATTTTGGGAAGTGGGGTGTTACACATCACAGTACACCACAAAAGGTTCACTCAGAGTCGGCAACACTAACACCGGTGCCGTAGTCAATTTCTTTTTTAGTTCCTCAAAGCTTTCTTCACAAGTAGCATCCCACATGAAAACTTGATTCTTTCTCGTCAACTGAGTTAATGGCAGCGCCAAATTAGAAAACCCTTCAATAAACCTTCGGTAGTATCCAGCCAAACCCAAAAAGCTTCTAATCTCCGTCGCTGTCTTTGGCGGTTCCCACTGTAACACTGCACTCACTTTCGATGGGTCCACCGATATACCATCACCGAATATTAAATGCCCCAAGAAACTCATAGTCTTTAACCAGAACTCACACTTTGATAGCTTAGCAAACAACTTATTATCTTTCAACACCTGTAAAGCAATTCTCAAATGTCCTGCATGCTCCTCATCAGACTTAGAATAAATTAGTATATCGTCAATAAACACAACAATAAACTGATCTAAATAAGAATGGAAGATTCAGTTCATATACTCCATAAATACTCCCGGCGCATTAGACACCCCAAATGGCATTACAACATATTCGTAATGTCCATATCGAGTTCTAAATGCCGTCTTCTGAATATCACCTTCTTTCACTCTAATCTGATGGTAACCCGATCTCAAGTCAACTTTACTGAACACCCTAGCTCCCACCAATTGATCCATCAAATCGTCAATCCTTGGAAGAGGATATTTATTCTTAATGGTCACTTTATTCAACTGACGGTAATCGATGCACAGACGCATACTACCATCCTTCTTCTTTACCAACAACACTGGAGCTCCCCACGGCGACACACTCGGTCTGATAAACTTTCTATCCAATAATTCTCCAATCTGAGATTTCAATTCAGCCAATTCCACTGCCGACATCCTGTACGGCGCCATAAATATAGGTCTTGTACCAGGAACAAGATCAATGCTAAATTCAACTTCTCTCGTCGGAGGTAATTCCGTAATGTCATCAGGAAATACTTCAAGGAATTCATTCACCACTGCCAACTCTTTCACTGATGTCTTACTGTCAACAGACAATGACGCAAATAAAGCAAACATCTTAGCTTCGTCCTCCAACAGGGTCCTCAATTCCTTGTTAGACAAGGAATTCGCCAATGCTTCCTCTTCTGGAGTAAGGAACAACAACACCTTCTGAAAACAATCGATGTAGACTCGGTTGAACTCCAACCAGTTCATACCCAGAATAACATCCAAATTACCAAGTGGCAGAAAAATCATATCTACTCCAAAGTCTCTACCGAAGATAGTCAGTGGACACTTCAAGCACACTAAAGAAGTAGTCACTGAACCAATAGAGGGAGTTTCAATAATCATCCGTCAATCAAGAGTAGACGACACCAATCCTAACCTCTTCACACAATCAACAAAAATGAACGAGTGGGTTGCACCCGTGTCAATAATAGCAGTCAAAGGAATATTATTGATGAAGCAAGTACCTTTGATAGAACGCTCTTCACTAGCAGCTTGAGTTCCCACTACAACAAACACTTTACCACTGGCCTGAGACTTCTTCGGCTTCTCGCAATGCATACTGATATGACCTTTCTCACCACAGTTATAACAGGTAGGCATTGTGGCTCTACAATCAGCTATCACATGGCCTGGCTTACCACACCTGAAGCACTTCTTCACCTCATTAGGACACTCATTAGCACGATGACCCGTGCCACCGCACCGAAAACATTTCAAGTCAACCGATGTTTTCCCTTCTCTGGACTTCTTATCAGTAGCGGCCTTATGCTTTCCCTTATCAGCAGGAACACTGTAAGGAGTACCACCAAATCTCTTCTTACCTTTACGGTCATTCACAGCCTTATAATGTGCAATCCTGGCCCAATTATCATTATCATAGATCCTGCTTCTGCTTACCAGCTCAAGACAATTCCTGATCTTCTGACAAGCAATCCCTAACTTAACTTCCGGACGCAGCCCATTCTCAAATTTCAAACACTTAGAGGTCATCGCATCTTCAGTATTGTAATAAGGACAATACTGCACCAGCGCTTCAAATTTTGCAGCATACTCTGCTACGGTCAAATTACCCTGCTTCAGCTCTAGGAACTCTATCTCCTTAGCACTTTGTATGTCTTCCCGAAAGTACTTCTCCAGAAAACCCTTTCGAACTACATCCCAAGTGATCGCAGTTCCCGCAGTCACCCATCTCTGGCGACTGTTGTCCTACCAAGCCTCGGCTTCACCTTCTAGCATGTGAGTACCAAACCTCACCTTTTGCTCATCACTACAACCCATTGTTCTGAAAATTTTCTCAATCACCTTCAACCACTTCTGCGCAGCTTCAGGATCCAAAACTCCTCCTTCAAACGTCGGCGGCTTGTTACTCCGAAACTGTGCCAAATCCCCAAATTGTGCATCCGTAGCTTGGTTCTGATTAGCAACCACCTGCGCCATCGCTTGCATAGCAGCAGCAAAAGCAACATCATTCCTTCTTGCCATACTGCTCAACAATAACAACACCAGGTTAAAAGATACACAATCTCTATCCTAAGGACAGACTCAACAACTACAATTGCCGGACGGACCGACCTGCTCTGACCAATTGTAACACCCCACTTCCCAAAATTAAAATAAAACACGATTAATCCAAATAAACATCAGAGTCTCCCCTCAAACAGTGGGATATCACATCACACAATCCATAATACTCTTCATTAGAAGGTTTTCAAAACAAAGCAGCGGAAATAATCCTTAATTCATCATTCTCGGCCATCCCCCGAATTACATAAAAAGATTCATTAAAATGTTCACAAACATGATACGTCACAGGAAATAAAACAAGTTCAACATAAAAACAAATAAACACCCAAGTCCCGTGCTACGTATCAGAGCATCCTAAGACTCGACTCGCACACCACTATCCAAGCTAGCTAAGTACCTGGATTATCTGTACTTCCGAAGAAGCACAGACCACAACAACAACAAAGGGGTGAGAAAACATGATCAAAATTTTCGATAATACAATACATGAAATAAAGGTAGCAATCATATAAAATATCACCCAACATTCATAAAAAACGACCTATTGTCCAACAACAATGCAACACACCATAATGCAATTATGCAACTCAACACCATGCATACGGTACCGACTCATTGGTTCATTCAATCGAACCCCGGATAGATCGCATACACCCGTCCTTGGCCATGACCTACCCCAACCATTCTCTGCAATGGAGTACAGATGAATCACATACACTCCTCTTGAGAAATGATTCGTCCCACCAAACGCCATGATATGCATAACACCAAATGCACAACAAATGAACTCAAGCACACAAGGTGCACACGATCCCCTGATCACATCACCATACATCATACATACATATTGTTCATCAATTAATTATTTTAATTAAAGTCACACGATCCCCCTGATCACCTCACCCTACCTCATACACATCTCACACCTCAATTTAATTATTTTGATTAAATTCAATACTACATGATTCTGCCTATTAACACCAAGTTTACACTCTTCACCACCAATCACCATTTCTATACTGGTTACAACTCAAGGGATACTAAAAAACGAGGTCACAAGGCAAAACATCACAACATCACTTTCTGTCACGCTCGCTGGCTCGTTCGCTTAGCGAAGCCCTAGCGAACTCCCCAGCGAAGGAAAACGGTGGCTACTGGAAGCCTTCGCTACCCATCTCGCCTAGCGAAGTTCTAGCGAACACTCGTTACTAGCTTGCCTAGCAAACTACCTAGCGAATCGCTCTCTAGCTCGCTCGCTAGCTACTCGCTTAGCGAGTTCTGCGATCTCTCAAAACCCTCACAGTCCAGAACAATTATCTTGCTCAAATTCAAGCCTATCACTCTACTTCTATCTTCAGTCCTATCAATACTACAACTAATAAACACTAATCTATCATTTTCTATCAATTTTAACTCCAGAACCCACACCTATGTCCATCTACAGAACTACGGAAGTTACTCAGAACTTCACCAATCTCCCAACAACACGTAGTCAAAGTCATCAATGGCGGCCATGCTTATAAACACGTCAATGCACATCCAATTCATCATAAAAACAACAACAATCATCAACATTTCAATATATCATTCATATTCACCAAACTCCTACGGGGTTAAGGAATCCCCTCTACCCTGTTCATGTAATTTACCAATCTTAACCCGTTTCTCCCTCCTTACCTCGATTAATGCTCCGATTGACGAAGAACCTTCAAGAATCGTTAGCCCTAGCCATCTTCCCTTCTTCCTCTTGTTCTTCCCTCTTACTTTGTTCTAAAACTGATTTTTATCGTGTTCTCTCTTTCTTCTCTCCAAAACTCTCTAATACCCCTTTAACTTCTTATTTTATTTATTAATCTAATAATAATAATACTAATAATAATGCAAATAATAATAATAATAATAATAATAATAATAATAATTACTAGATTATCATCATTATTAATTATGTTATATTATTATTAAATTATATATTTTATTAAATAATTCCTATAAATTAAGGACACCCAACAACGCTCTCAGACACACTCCCACACAAAGGACACACCAAAAATAAAATAACACCAAAAGACTAAATAATTAAAATGGGCGTTACAGAAAGCTCCTAGGGCGCACCTTTTGATCGAAAGCTTTCTTCATCCCGCTTTGATATAATCGACCATGCGCAATGTATGTCAATCTCTTCTCGTCCATCAAACTGAGTTGATTCAATCTGGCTTCCACCCACTCCGCCTCATCAAATTTGACGTCAACCAACACTCTCAAAGAAGGAACCTCGACTTCCAATGGTAGGACAACTTTCATACCATACACTAGTGAGAAAAGAGTTGCCCCAGTTGAAGTACATACCGAAGTATGGTATCCGTGTAATGCAAAGGGCAACATCTCGTGCCAATCTTTGTAGGTCACAACCATATTCTGTACAATCTTCTTAATGTTCTTATTGGCTGCCTCGACAACACCATTCATCTTCGGGCAATAAGGAAAAGAGTTGTGATGTTCAATCTTGAAACTCTGACACAGTTCCTTCATTATCTTGTTATTCAAATTAGAACCATTATCAGTAATGATTCTTTCGGGCACTCCATAACGAAAAATGATGTCCTTCTTGATAAATCGAGCCACGACCTGTCTGGTGACGTTGGCGAAAGAAGCTTCTTCGACCCATTAGTGAAATAGTCAATTGCCACTAAGATGAAGCGATGTCCGTTGGACGCAGTCGGTTTAATCTTACCGATCATATCAATGCCCCACATAGCAAAGGGCCAGGGAGACGCCATGACATTTAGAGGACTTGGCGGTACATGTATCTTATCAGCACAAATCTGGAATTTATGGCACTTCTTGGCATACTTGAAATAATCAGATTCCATCGTCATCCAATAGTAGCCTGCCCTCAACAGTTTCCGAGACATTGTATGTCCTCCTACATACGTACCAAAAGCACCCTCGTGGACCTCTTCCATAAGCAATCCTGCTTCCTTTTTGTCCACACATCTTAACAACACCAAGTCGAAGTTTCTTCGGTAGAGTACATCGTCCTTGTTCAGATAGAAGTTTCCAGACAGCCTTCTCAGAGTCTTCTTATCCCGGCTCGATGCCCCTGGCGGATACTCCTAATTTTTGAGAAAGTTTCTAATATCATGATACCACGGCTTCCCATCTGATGCTTCCTATACTACAAAAATGAAAGCCGATCTATCAAGACGCGAGATGACGATCCTTAGAGCATCATTCCAATAATTCACCTTGTACATTGAGGATAAGGTTGCCAAAGCATCTGCCATCTGATTCTCAGCTCTTGGCACATGATGAAACTCTACCCTGTCAAAGAAAGGCAACAACCTCCTTGCATAGTTCATGTATGGAATCAGGTTGGGTTGACAAGTCTCCCATTCTCCTTTTATCTGATTAATGACCAAAGTTGAATCACCATAAACATCAAGTTTCTTGATTCTCAAATCAATGGCTTCTTCAATGCCCATAATGCATGCTTCATATTTGGCTTCGTTATTGGTGCAAGCAAATGTTAACCTGGCGGTAAACGGTATGCGAGAATTGTGAGGCGCCGTAATGATTGCCCCAATTCCACTGCTGTAAGAGTTAACAACACTGTCAAAAATCATCTTCCACTGGGAGCCAATCTCAGGACCTTCGTCAGGTAACAGCTTGTCACAATCTTTCATCTTTAGAAACATGATGTCCTCATCAGGAAACTCAAATTTCATTGGTTGATAGTCATCAATCGGATGCTCTACGAGATATTCTGACAAAACACTCCCCTTAACGGCTTTTTGGGAAACATACTGAATATTGTATTCTGTCAGAACCATCTGCCACCTAACAATTCTTCCTGAAAGCGCTTGCTTCTCGAACACATATTTGATCGGATCCATATTTGAAATCAACATGGTTGTATGATTCAACATGTATTGCCTTAGGCGTTTGGCGGCCCAAGCGAGTGCACAACATGTCTTCTCTAACATTGAGTATCTGGACTCACAATCTGTGAACTTCTTACTCAAGTAATAGATAGCATGTTCTTTTCTGCTCATCTCGTCGTGTTGACCGAAAACACAACCCATGGAGTTCTCAAGAACCGTCAAGTACATTATCAAAGGTCTTCCTGTCACTGGAGGCATCAGTATCGGAGGCTCCTGCAAATATTCTTTTATCTTTTCGAATGCCCTTTGGCAATTTTCATTACAGACAACCGCCTGATCTTTCTTTAACAGCTTAAACAATGGTTCACAGGTGACGGTAAGGTGATATATGAACCTAGAAATGTAGATCAATCTACCTAGAAAACCACGAACCTCTTTTTCTATTTTCGGTGCTGGCATTTCTTGTATCGCTTTTAGTTTTGCAGGATCTACATCAAAAGTACACTTGTTCGGATTCAACCTTAGTCTGAGTTTCCTCAACCTTTCAAACAGCTTCAAGAGATTCACCAGATGCTCTTCTTCCGTTTGTGACTTTGCGATCATGTCATCCACATAGACCTCAATCTCATGATGAATCATATCACAAAACAAAGTCACCATCGCCCGCTGATAAGTTGCCCCAGCATTTTTCAATCCAAAAGGAATCACCTTATAGCAAAAAGTCCCCCACGGCGTGATAAAGGTTGTTTTCTCCATGTCGTCTGGGGCCATCTTGATCTGGTTATACCCGGAGAAGCCATCCATGAAGGAAAACACCAAATGTTGAGCAGTGTTATCGACTAACACATCAATGTGGGGGAGCGGGAAATCGTCTTTCGGGCTTGCTCTGTTTAAATCGCGGTAATCCACACACATCCTGACCTTACCATCCTTCTTAGGTACATGCACAATGTTAATGACCCACGGAGGATAGTTTGTGACAACAAGAAAACCAGCGTCTAATTTCTTCTGGACCTCTTCTTTAATCTTAACTGCCATGTCCGGTCTAGTTCTTCTAAACTTCTGCTTTACATGTGGACATTCCTTTCGGAGAGGTGAACGATGAACCACTATATCTGTGTCCAGTCCTGGAATATCCTCGTATGACCAAGCGAAGACATCTCTGTACTCTCGGAGCATTTCTACCAGTCTTCTCTTTACATCATCTTCTAAAGCAACCCCAATTTTGACCTCTTTCTTGTCTTCCTCTGTACCCAGGTTGACGACTTCGATCTCTTCTTGATGAGGCAGAATAACCTTCTCTTCCTGTCTCAGCAGTCTAGCAAGATCTTCAGGCATGTCTTCGTCTTCATCAATCTCTTCTTCAGCTTGAAAGATCGGATTATCAAAGTCATACTGAGTCATAGACGAGTCTGAATCGGTGGCATCTGTGATGTGAAACATGCATGATGATGATTTGATGCTTAAAATGAAATGTAAACAAGCACAAACCACATTGTCATTTTATTGTTAAAATAAAATAAAAATAAGAAAAACAGGGATCAAAATATTTGAATGCATAAAGACGCCTTTTGATTAGTGATAAAAGTAAATGTTCAAACATAAACAAGACAAGGCCCTACAAATGAAAACCACTACGTCCTGAGCAGAACGCAGGGCCACACATAATCAAAATAGATAAATTACTCTTCAAATGAAACTTGGAAAACTTCCTCGATGGTCCAATTGCTCAAGCTTTGGCCAGGAACACACAGCTGCATCCATGCGTCCATGTCACAATCACTGTCCCCTGCCTCTTTGGAGACGGTGTTGACTCTGTCGAAGATCAACCCACCACTTGTAAATTGCACTAGACCCCTATATTGAGGAGCACTCTATGAGGAAGAAGATGACGGGTTGTACCCCAATCCGAACTTATCCTGCTTGTTGGGAATACTAAGCACTTGACCCCATCCTTAGGAGGAACCAGACTCCACCACAACACGAGCTTCTTTAAAAGAAGACATAGAAATCTCGGGAGTTCTATCCACCACAGAAGGTTTCTCTCTGACCTGAACAACTTTAAACGCTTGGCACAAGGTCTCGTGAATTTCCCCATCTACTTCAATATACTTGAACGATGATAGCTGGCTGATCATTATGTCTTCTTCACCATAGACGATGACAATATTTCCCCCAACCATGTACTTCAACTTCTAATGTAAGGTCGATGTGACTGCGCCTGCAGAATGAATCCAAGGTCGACCTAACAGACATCTGTATGCAGGCTGAATGTCCATTATATAAAAGATAACATTGAAAATCTCCGGACCCACTTGAATAGGGAGAGTAACTTTGCCAAAAATCGATCTCCTCGTTCCATCGAACGCTTGCACAACAAGATCACTAGGAGTACATATCACGCCTTGGGTGTCTAACTTCATTAAGGCTTTCTTGGGCAACACGTTGAGTGAAGACCCAGTATCCACCAAGATATGCGACAAGACTGCCCCTCTGCACTCAATAGAGATGTGCAAGGCGTGATTATGATTTCTTCCCTTGGGAGTCAGGTCTAAATTCGTAAACCCCAAGCCATTACCAGCATTCACATGGGCCACAACCCCCTCAAGATGGTTTACGGAAATTTCCTGCGGCACATGGGTTGTGTTTGGAATCCTCAAAAGGGCATTCTTGTGTGCCTCTTAGCACAATAACAAAGATAGAATTGAAATTTTGGAAGGAGTTTGTTGTAGATGATCAACAATTTTATAATTGCTCTTTCGAATCAGACGCATGAATTCCTCGGCGTCTTTAACCAGAGCATCTTTCTCTCCTTGTTGTGAACTTTCCTTTACAATAACCCTTCCTTTCCCATGTCAGGCCTCTCCACATTGGCTTCTGGCGGTGAAAACACCCTACCACTTCTTGTCATTCCACTAGTTCCAATCAGATTATCAACAGATGAACCATCGGACGATGTTCCCATCAACTTTTGCTTTTGGCCATTACAAAAGACCTCCGCCCCATAATTCCATGGGATTGCTTGAGTACTTTCGTACAACACTGTGAAGGTAGGAAAACACTGAGAAAGGGGGGTTGAATAAGGGTTTTCAAACAACAAATTAGGCAATAAAAATAACAGGTATTTTTATACTGGTTCGTTTGAACTCAAACTACTCCAGTCCACCCGACCAAGGTGATTTCGCCTCTTTCAAAAAAGGACTTAATCCAATAATCAAAAACTGATTACAACATTTTCACTAAGACAAACTTGTCTTAGTCTTCTCAAGAACACTGACCACAACTTGGTCTATCAAGGATCTCTTACAAAGTAATACAATAAGTGTGTTTAAGTGCTTTTTAGAAAAGCTTTTTCACAACAGTGATTTTACACAAATGAAGATCAATGAAACTTTCTATTTTCTTTTCAGCAAAGTTGTATGTTTGTTGTAGAATGATGCTATCTCTATTTTTTTGAATTGTTGTTGAAGACTTGTTTAAATACTTCACACCTATTTCTCAAATAGTGTGCAGATTTGTCTTCTTTGACTGATTCTTTCCAGAAGAGGAATGCTCAGAGATATCCTTTTTGTTCTGACATCCTGTCTCATACACAAAAGAGGAATAATGTCGTTGGATGTAGACAATGAGTTTGGCAATGAATCTTTCTTGATCAGCATGTGTTTAATTGAACGAATATGGAAATATTTCCTGCATCAGATCCTCTGATGATGTTCCATTTTCTTCTTATCAGAGTAACACTCTTCCAGAGTTCTGATGATGTTTCATTTTTTCTTTAACTTTCTTCCAGAGTTCTGATGATGTTCTATTTTCTTCTTATCAGAGTAACTTTCTTCCAGAGTTCTAATGATGTTCCATTTTCTTCTTATCAGATTAACTCTCTTCTAGGGTTCTGCAGCTTAGTGCTAGCGTGCTTGTTTTAACAAACTTGTTCATCTAGAGGAGCGCTTTAGATCAGAGCAGGTCTTTGCTCTTACGTGTTATCCATGTTATCCAAATGTATCACTTTGTTACTAACGTTTTAGAGCCTTACGTGTTTTGATTCTCAGAGCCTCTGCAGTTGCAGCATTGAGTTTAGTATGCTCAGAGTCTTCTGAATCTTCTCTTTATACTCTACGCTCAGAGCCTTCTGTAGCTTCGCTTTTTACCAAACGCTCAGAGTCTTCTGCGTGTTGTAGCTTAACGTTCAGAGGAATATTTATTATGTTATTTGAAACAGAAACACTTGAACAAAATTAGAGTATATATTTTCTCCATACAAAATTTCATTATTGTTATCATCAAAACATTGAGATATATTAAGAACCAATTTGTGTTCTAACAATCTCCCCCTTTTTGATGATGACAAAAACTATACGAAATTTAATTCAAAAGTAAAATATATATCTCTCCCTGAGAATATGATTCTCCCCCTGAAATGAATACTGCTAGAAAATTTAAAACTTCCCTTTCAACACTTGTATTCTTTCTAGAGTCAGAGCAAGCTTGTGGACTATCTCAGACCTTGTTCAGAGTTACTTCTATAAATATTGTCAGATGAATAACTTTAACTCTGAAACACTGAATTCATGATTAGTTAGTCTTTAACATGTGTGAGTTTCCATTCAGTATCTGTTTATGTGAACGATTCAAAATTTCCATTTTCTCCCCCTTTTTGTCATATCATAAAGAGATTTTAGAAAATCATTTAAGACAAAAAAAATTTTAGAGCAAGAAAAATAGAAAAAATATAAGATAGAATCAGATGTAAAAAAAATTCACAGAAAATAAATAAAACAGGAAAAATCACATATGAGCATAAACAAACAAACAATTAAGATAAATGAGAAGTTAAAAGCTTAAGAAGCCCCGTCATCTTAGAAGTTGAAGCTTCTTGTTTGGCCATCCATGTCTTGATTTCAGTAGTGGATTCTTCCTGTTTGACCATCCACTCCTTAATCTCTGCCGTAGTTTTCTCTTGCTTGATCATCCAAGATTTTATCTCACTGTTAGTAGCCTCTTGCTGAGCAAATTTGTTTTGCACATCTTCATTTTCTTTCCTTAAATCTGTTGAATTCTTAACAACCAATGAAGAAGATGCACTCCCTAATTCCAGAGCAGAGAGCTGACCATAGTCAGGAATCTATTCAACAACAGGAGCCTCTGAGGTATCTTCTTCAGCATGAGGACCTTCACCAATCTGAGGTGCAGCAGATTTCTTAGATGAGGAACACACAACCTCTACAGGTGTGTTTCCTAGACAAAGAATAGGAGTTCTGCTGACACTGAGTTGAGCAAGTCTCAGAGCTTCAGAAACTCTCTCGCGCGCATCTGCAGAGCAAGCATCCTGAAGATTCATAGTCACAGAAGCGAATCTCTTTCTGAAGGCAGTCCAGATCTCTTCAGAGTCATGAGGATTCATGCTAGTGAGACACTTGTCCCTTACAGCAGAAAACCACATATGCATCTCCATTTCAAAACTAGATAACAAATTACCAACATTGGGTCTAGGTTTGGGCTTAAGGTAGGCCTCGAAGAAGACATCAAAGAGTGAAGGTTTAAAAGAGGATGAAGGTTTATCTGGAGAATGAGAGGGAATGGGAGTGGGAGAAGAAAGCTCAAGAGGGTGGTTTGGGGTGGTATGTGGAGGGGATGTAGCATCTGATTGGTCAAAGGAGGAGTCAGATGGGAAAGATGGAATTTGGTGAATGGTTAGGAGAGGTGTGGCATGAAATATTTCAGGTTCAGAGGGGTTGGTAACAACTGGTTGTTTTATAGAGGGGACTTCAGCAGAATTGGTTTGCTGAGGGATATTGAATGAGGGTGTGGATGGTATAGAGGTGGTGTGTTCAGAGGTGGCTTCTTGGTTATGTTCAGAGGTGGTGTGAGGGTTGGAAGTTTGTGGTTGGGAGAAAAGAGAGGCAACAGAGACATGAACATGCTCAGAGGAATGTGAATGGTTCTCAGAGGTGATGTGTGGAAGGGAAAGAGGAGGAGGGTCATAGGTGATAATAGGTTCAGAAGAGAGAGGGGGTTGAGATGTTGGTTCTTCTGTTACAGTTTCCAAAATAGGAAATAAAACAACAGAGTGATTACTTGATTGCTTGGAACGCTTTGAGGATTTCTTGGAAGAGCCTTCTTCAGAAGCCTCCTCTTAGAATGCTTAGAATGTTTCTGTGAGAGACCTTCTTCAGAGACCTTTCCCTTCTTGCGTTTCTTCCTCATAATCAGCTCTGGAGCAGGTTGAGAAGCACGTAGTAGCAGATCGGCTGACATAGGAGTGCCATCTGCCATACAGGAAGCAATATAAGTGAGGAGAGCTTCCTTTGGCTCCTCTACAGTGATGAGTGGAAAATCTTCCACTGGTACCCTCCTTCTGCGCACAACATCAGAATCAATCTGAACTGGATCAGATTGAAGTTTTTCTACCAACTTCATTCTCTGAAGACTCTTTCCATCCAAAGGCTTCCCAAGAATAGGAACTAATTCATCTATCTGACCAGCATCTTTCAGATAAGATACCAAACCATTTTCAGTGAGGATATCAGAAATTAACCTTCCCATGGGAATCCAATCTCTGATTTTTTGGTGTTTGGTACGAATGATTTCTCTGGATATCATGACATGACTCCACAGATGAACAAACAACAGATGTAGAAGTTCCACCTTGATATTATTCCCTAGGAAATACAAAATATACAGTTGGTCTGTATTAATGTAATCTGGAGAATTTAAAGCCTTGCGATGATGGATACAACCCAAAAATATATTGGCCCAAATCTTGTAATGGGTCTTCAGATCCTTTATTTTGTTTGATGGAAGCCCAGAGATAAACACCTTGTTGTACACTTCATTCATATTCACGCGTCCCACTAAGGTATTCACAATACCCTCTTCTTCATAGCCAAGTTTTTACCCAAAACAGATGAAGAAATAAATTTAGGGTAAACTTGGGCATGAATCCAGAATTCCTTTACCAGTTGGGGAAAAATTGGACCAACCAACCTATCAAAGTATTTTACCCATCCTTGAAAGTTAACCGTTGAATGAAGATCAAACCCATGTTTCTCCATACAGTCAAAATCAACCATAAACTCACAGAGTACCTCTAGTTTGTTCACTGGTGTGAGAAGTGTGCGTTCTAGTTCTTTGTACGCTTCATTACCCGTTTGCGATAAAGTCGACCCAACCATTATAGAAACCAAGTGTTGATGTGATGAAGATGAGGTAGCCATTGAAGAAGAACTTTTGAGATGACTGAAGATTCTTTTAATTTTTGATTTAAAAATTAAGCAATGAAGAAGAGCAAAATGCGTAAGGTGTGTGAGATAATGAAAGTGTGAAATGTGTTACAACGTGGAATAAGTATTGGGGCACAAAGAGAAACATAAATAAATAAAAATAATGATTTAACGCATTAAATGATTTGACAAAGTGGGGAAAAAAAGAGAATTTTAATGATTCAAACAGTACCTGAAACGACGCCTCAACTATGTGTACACTCAATCATTTTCAAAATTCAGATTAGAAGTGACACGTGTTTAATATGGTGTACCTCTGAAGCTCTTTTAGGAAATGAATCGTTAACTTACGCTCAGATCCTCTGAAGCTTGTTAACTCAGATTTCACAAAAAAATAAAGTAACTTAAAAAAATTTCAGATGCAATACTTCAGAGTATAGACTTTAAACACTTTTCATCTGAATAAATTTAATTCTGAATAAAGATTTTATTCTGGACAAAAGTCCATACTAATATTTTTCAGAATAAATTTAAATCTATCTTCAGAGAGAGGTTTTGTAATAATATCAACCCATTGATGGTATGTATCAACAAAATTTAAACTTAATATCCCTTTCTGAATATAGTCTCTGATGAAGTGGTGTTTAATATCTACATGTTTTGCCTTTGAATGTAAAATTGGATTTTTAGAAAGATAAATTGCAGAAGTATTGTCACAGAAGATAGGAATATTACTCTCGTGTATTTGGTAGTCCTCCAGGTGACTCTTCATCCAGAGCATCTGGGTACTACAACCAGTAGCAGTAATATATTCTTCCTTTGTAGTTGAGACTGCTATAGTGGGTTGCTTCTTGCTGTACCATGAGATCAGATTGCCTTCCAGAAACTAACAGCTTCCAGAGGTGCTTTTGCGTTCAATTCTATCTCCAGCAAAATCAGCTTCACAGAAGCCTACTAATTTATATTCATCAGATCTTCTGTAACACAGACCCACGTTAGTTGTACCTTTCAGATACCTCAAAATTCTCTTAACAACAATTAAGTGAGATTCTCTAGGATCTGATTGGAATCTAGCACATAAACATACACTGAAGAGAATGTCAGGCCTAGAAGCAGTCAAATACAAAAGAGAGTCAATCATACCTCTGTACAGCTTCTGATCTACCTTTTTACTTACCTCTTCTTTTCCTAGAGTGCAAGTTAGATGCATGGGAGTCTTAGCTGGCTTACTCTCTATCAGATTAAACTTCTTCAGAAGCTTCTTCACATACTTCGTCTAATGTATGTATGTGCCTTTTAGAGTCTGATTAACTTGAATGCCCAGAAAGAATCTTAGCTCTCCCATCATGCTCATTTCAAACTCTGCCTGCATAGACTTAGCAAACTCCTTTCCAAGTGAAATATTTGTGGTTCCAAAAATAATATCATCAACATAAATCTGACAGATTAAGATATCTTTCTTAACTGATTTATGAAAAAGAGCGGTATCAACCTTTCCTCTGATAAAATTATTTTCCAGAAGAAAATTACTCAGCCTTTCATACCAAGCTCTAGGAGCTTGTTTTAGGCCATATAGTGATTTCTTTAATTTAAAAACATGATCTGGAAATCTTTCATTTTCAAATCCAGGAGGTTTATGAACATATACTTCTTCTTCTATTAAACCATTTAAGAAATCAGTTTTAACATCCATCTGATACAGAGAAGTTATTCTGTGCAGCAAAAGAAATTAGCAAGTGTATGGATTCTAACCTTGCCACAGGAGCATTTGTCTCTGTGTAGTCAATACCTTCTTGCTGACTGTAGCCTTGAGCAACAAGTATAGCTTTATTTTTGATGACTTCTCCTTGCTCATTTAACTTATTTCTGTAGACCCATTTTGTTCCAATAATATTGAATCCTCTTGGTCTTGGAACCAGATCCCAGACATCATTTCTTGTGAATTGATTCAGCTTCTCTTGCATATCAAGTATTCAATCATTGTCTTGCAGAGCTTCATCCACAGAGGTAGGTTCAATAATTGACACCAGATTAAATAATGATGTCCAAGAGGATTTGAGGAAGGATCTTGTTCTTATGGGATCATCCTTCTTTCCAATATTCATCTCCTCTGGATGAGAAGATTTGATTATGGAGGAACCTTTCAGAGTTGGTTCTTCAGAAATAGTTAAGTTGTCCAGATGAGCAGCTAATGGAGTGGCATCTGGAGTTGCTTCTGGTTCTTTAGCTGGAACTTTGTTTGCCTCTGATTCTTCAGAGTCTGTGAGAAGAACTTCTCGATCTGCAGAAATTTCAGACTGCTTTGGCTTTTGATTGCCAAGCTTATCATCAAATCTGACATGAATTGATTCTTCCACAATCTGTGTTTCAGTATTATATACTCTGTAGCCTTTTGAGCGTTCAGAATATCTAAGCATAAAACACTTTTGTGCTTTAGAGTCAAATTTGTTCAGGTTATCTTTAGTGTTCAGAATAAAACAAATACATCCAAAAGGATGGAAATATGAAATGTTGGGATTTCTATTCCTCCACAATTCATAAGGAGTCTTCTCCAGAAGAGGTCTTACAGAGGCTCTGTTCTGAATATAGCACGTTGTATTTATTGCTTCTGCCCAAAAATGTTTAGCCATATTTGTCTCATTGATCATAGTTCTGGCCATTTCTTGCAATGTTCTATTCTTTCGTTCTACAACTCCATTCTGTTGAGGAGTTCTAGGACAAGAGAAATCATGTGCAATGCCATTTTCTTTAAAATATTTTTCAAAAGATTTATTTTCAAATTCACCACCATGATCACTTCTGACTTTGACAATATTAAATTTCTTTTCATTTTGGACTTGATTGCAGAAATCAAAAAATACAGAGTGAGACTCATCCTTGTGCTTTAGGAATTTTACCCATGTCCATCTGTTGTAGTCATCAACGATGACAAGCCCATACTTCTTGCCTCTGATGGATGCAGTTTTCACTGGTCCAAACAGATCAATGTGCAGAAGCTCTAATGGTCTAGAAGTAGAAACAACATTCTTTGGTTTGAAAGTGGATTTTGAAAATTTGCCTTTCTGACATGCTTCACAAAGAGCATCTGAGTTGAACTTCAACTTAGGAAGTCCTCTGACCAGATTGAGCTTGTTAATCTGAGATATACATCTCATGCTAACACGTCCCAATCTTCTATGCCAGACCCATTGCTCATCATTAACAAACATAAGACATTTAACATTTTGACTTTTCAATTCTGAAAGTTTTATTTTATAAATGTTGTTCTTTCTTTTACCATTAAAGAGGATTGATCCATCTTTCTGACTAACAGTTTTTCAACATTTTTTATTAAAGATAATATCATAGCCATTGTCACTTAATTGACTTATGGATAACAAGTTATGAGTTAATCCTTCTACAAGCAGAACATTTGAGATAGAAGGGAGGTTACCATTACCAACTGTTCCAGAGCCAATGATCTTGCCCTTTTGGTTTCCTTCAAACTTCACGTCTCCACCAGATCTAAGTTCCAGACTTTGGAACATAGACCTTCTTCCCGTCATGTGTCGTGTGCATCCAGAGTCCAGGTACCAGGAATGGTGTCTCAACCTCGCTGCTAAGGACATCTCTTCTGAATCTGATTCTGATCCAGATTCAGATGATTCTTCATGCTCCTCTATGTCATCCATTAGTGCAACGTTTGCACATTCATCTTCAGACTCTGACGAGGCTTCAGAAGAATCTGAGTCATCCCAAGTAGCCATCAAAACTTTCTTTTTCTTCTCAAACTTCTTTTTGGGTTTATCCTTTTGAAGTTTGGGACAATCATTCTTGTAGTGTCCTGGCTCTTTGCATTCATAGCACACTACTTCCTTTTTGCTAGATCTTCTGTGACCAGAGCATTCTCCATGGTGTTTTGGTCTTTTAAATTTTCTGAACTTCTTTTGCTTGTGCTTCCAGAGTTGATTTATTCTTCTGGATAGTAAAGATATTTCGTCTTCATCTGATGAAGATTCTCTAGAGCTTTCTTCTAGTACCTGAAAAGCTTTAGTTTCAGATTTTTTGTTAGATTTTAAAGCTCTGGACTTACCTTTCTTCTGAGGCTCATCTTCTTCAAGCTCTATCTCATGGCTTCGTAAAGAACTGATGAGTTCCTCCAGAGTGATTTTTTCCAGATCTTTTGAGAGTTTAACATTGTGACCATAGGTCTCCACCTCTTTGGTAAACTTCTGACTATCTTCTTTACATGATTAGAAGTGGAGTAGCCTTTGTCAAGAACCTTCAATCCAGCAGTCAGAATCTGGAATCTAGAAAACATGGTTTCCACAGATTTATCTTCCTCCATCTTGAAGGCTTCATATTTTTGAATCAGCGCTAGAGCATTTGTTTCTTTCACCTGCGTGTTTCCCTCGTGCGTCATCTTAAAGGACTCAAACATGTCATGCGCTGTATCTCTGTTGGTGATTTTCTCATATTCAGTATGAGATACAGCGTTCAACAAAATTTTCCTTGCCTTGTGGTGATTCCTGAAGTCTCTCTTTTGTTGATCAGTCATTGATTTTCTATCAATCTCTTTACCTTCATCATTAGTGGGGTGAGTGTATCCATCAATGACTATATCCCAGAGATCAGCATCATAGCCAAGAAAGAAGCTTTCAATTATGTCCTTCCAATAATCGAATTTTTCTCCATCAAACATAAGAGGCTTTGTGATGATTTTGTCTTTCTCTTCATATTTGTTGTTCAACCCATCGTTAGCGTTGTTTGAAGATTCATCCATCAAAGAGTTTTCCAACTGGATCTTTTCTCTGTCACAGTTAAGTGATAGCACTCAGAGCCGTGCTCTGATGCCAACTGAAGGTAGGAAAACAATGAGAAGGGGGGTTGAATAAGGGGTTTCAAACAACAAATTGGGCAATAAAAATAATAAGTATTTTTATACTCGTTCGTTTGAACTCAAACTACTCCAGTCCACCCGGCCAAGGTGATTTCGCCTCTTTCAAAAGAGGACTTAATCCAATAATCAAAAATTGATTACAATGTTTTCACTAAGACAAACTTGTCTTAGTCTTCTCAAGAATACTGACCACAACTTGGTCTCTCTAGGATCTTTTACAAAGTAATACAATAAGTGTGTTTAAGTGCTTCTTAGAAAATCTTTTTCACAACAGTGATTTTACACAAATGAAGATCAATGAAACTTTCTATTTTCTTTACAGAAAACTTGTATGTTTATTGTAGAATGATGCTATCTCTGTTTGTTTGAATTGCTGTTGAAGACTTGTTTAAATACTTCACACCCATTTCTCAAATAGCGTGCAAATTTGTCTTTGACTGATTCTTTCCAGAAGAGGAATGTTCAGAGATATCCTTTTTGTTCTAACATCCTGTCTCATACACAAAAGAGGAATAGTGTCGTTGGATGTAGAGAATGAGTTTGGCAATAGATCTTTCTTGATCAGCATGTGTTTAATTGAACGAATATGGAAATATTTCCTGCATCAGATCCTCTGATGATGTTCCATTTTCTTCTTATCAGAGTAACTCTCTTCCAGAGTTCTGATGATGTTCCATTTTCTCTTTATCAGAGTAACTTTCTTCCAGAGTTATGATGATGTTCCATTTTCTTCTTATCAGAGTAACTTTCTTCCAGAGTTCTGATGATGTTCCATTTTCTTCTTATCAGGGTAACTCTCTTCCAGAGTTTTGCAACTTAGTGCTAGCGTGATTGTTTTAACAAACTTGTTCATCTAGAGGAGCGCTTTAGATCAGAGCAGGTCTTCGCTCTTACGTGTTATCCATGTTATCCAAATGTATCACTTTGTTACTAACGTTTCAGAGCCTTACGTGTTTTGATTCTCAGAGCCTCTGCAGTTGCAGCATTGAGTTTAGTACGCTCAGAGTCTTCTGAATCTTCTCCTTATACTCTACGCTCAGAGCCTTCTGTAGCTTTTATTTTTACCAAACGCTTAGAGTATTATGCGTGTTGTAGCTTAACATTCAGAGGAATATTCCGTTCAGAGGAATATTTATTATGTTATCTGAAACAGAAACACTTGAACAAAATTAGAGTATATATTTTCTCCATACAAAATTTCATTATTGTTATCATCAAAACATTGAGATATATTAAGAACCAATCTGTGTTCTAACACACTGGTCCTGCTTTGGTGATTATAATAGTGGCTAACCTTGGCGGCACTGATATATTAATCGTTCTGAAAGGGATCGAGATCGTAGCAATCTCATCTTGTTCCTGCTTCAACACCTCCACATCTTTTCCTTCCTTAATCCTGTCAAATTGTAAGACCCCTTCATTCATCAGGCACTGAACATGATTCTTCAAATCTTCACAACCTTCGGAATGCAATGCACACCCTTCACAATTTTCCCCAAAGCCTGGGAAAACTCCTCCTTTCAATAACCTGCTTTTAACAAAGCTCAAAGGTGTTCTCAACTCGGCTACATCCATTACCAAATTCAGCTCTTCTTCTTCAATAATAGCATTGACACTGGCCGCTCCATGGTCGGGCACCGGGTTCTGAACAACATTAGGCGCATCATTAATGAAGATAATTTCCTTGCTATCAATAGGGCCTTACACCTTATGTTTGAAAGCCTTGCAGTTATCTATATTGTGACCTGGGGCGCCTGATTGGAAGTCACACCTGGCATTTGCATCATAACCCGGAGATGGCGCGCCAGTCAGGGGTGCCAATGTTATCTTCTGAATTAATTGAAGCTGAAGTAAATGCTGTAGAAGTTGTGAATAAGGCATAGGTGGAGCACCAAACTTCCTATTCATTGCTCTGCCACGGTCTTGAAACTGTCGTGGTGCATAATTCTGCTGTTGTTGTTGTCGTTGTTGCTGTTGAGGTTGTTGCTGAGGTGCTGAAGGAATAATGATACTTGCAACATGTGGTTGTTGCTGATATTGTTGTTGGTGTGGAACCCTACTCCTATTCTTGTTTCTGTATCCTGACACTACATTCGTTTCACCTTCCCTCTTCTTACCAAAAGTCTTTCTTCTCCCACCAGATATGGATACTTCCCCTGCTTGAATTTTTCCCAGTTCAATATCATTCTCAACTCGCTCACCAGTAATAATCAGATCTGAGAAACTGCCTGACATGTTTCCAATCAACTTTTCAGAATATATCCCTGGAAATGTTGCCACGAACATATCAATGAGTTCTCTCTCAACCTTTGGTGGATGAACCCTCACAACTAATTCACGCCACCTCTGTGCATATTCTTTGAACCCCTCGTTGCTCCTTTGAAAAAGATTTTGAAGTTGGACTCTATTTGGCGCCAAGTCACTATTGTACTGATAGTGACAGACGAATGCCTCCCCAAGGTCTCTCCAGCTTCTGATGCTGCCCCCCTCAAGACCCATGTACCATTCCAAAGACGGTCAAGATAAACTGTCTTGGAAGAAGTGCATTAACAACTTTTCATCATCGGAATATGAAGACATCTTCATGTAGTAGGATCGGAGGTGTACCCTGGGATAGGTTGTCCCTTTGTACTTGTCAAAGTCAGGTACCTTAAACTTCGGCGGAATCTTCAGACCTGGGATCAGCCTCAAGTTAGACATATCAAGACCAAGAGAATTCTGATTCTCCAAATTCCTCATTTTCTCCTTTATCATTCTAAATCTCTTGTTCGCATCAGATTGCAGGCCTATGCCCAGATCTCCCATAGAAAAGACATCATCCTGTTCCTCCTCCTCCCACTGAGGATCGGCATTACCATGTACAGCGCTCGCTGCACCTGGAATATGAGCTCTAGGTTGATTACCTTCGCTCGGAGGAATAACAACTGTTGAAATAACATTGGCTTGAGGAGTGTCATTGTCAGCTAGAGGAGGAACTACAGTGGTCCCACCGTGCAAAACTCTATTTCCATCAACCTTAGCAATCAAGGGTTGAACAAGCGTCCTCAACTGTTCTTGGCCGTTAGCAACTCCTTGCATAAGATCCATGAACTACGCCATGCAATCTCTAAACTCTTGTAACTCAAGTTGAATCTGATCCATTGCTTTTTGTTGATTTCCCCTAGTCGAGTAACGGTGAATTGTCCGGTCTATAATCCTGAAACACTACTAAGAGAAAAACCACAGAGAGAATAAGGTCAACGGAACCAGAACACCTGCAATGCAATACGATAAATGATGCAAAATGCAAGCATGTAAATATGTTTCAGGGACATTTTCCCTTTGATTCTAGTTCCACAGAAGCAATAGGAGAATGAAGAGTCAACAGATAAAGCCACAAAATCTCTCTCATAAATAAAATAAGGATCAGAGTCAGCACATATAGCATAACACCAAGGAAAACAACAGAGTCATCAATACGACCTCATCCAACAATCCTGGTGATGGTCGGAACACAAGACAACAATAAATACAGAAGAACAAAAGAGAATTACATCAAGCATGGCAGCGAGTATGGAACTTTTCTAATAATTCCTTTGTATCCGGATGATCAGGTCGGGTGACTAACTCCTGAATAAGCAACTCCATCCTACTGATGATAACCTGCAAGCCTTGAGCATAGTCCTTCTAAGCGCCCTCTCCAAATGCATCTTCAATTCTGAGCTTCTTCACTTCTGCTCTCAACTTGTATTCCTCCAACGTTGCAAGAGCTTCTCGTAGCTTGCGGTCACTCTCATATTGGCGAACAAATTTACCTGGATCTTTCTCATCTTTGATCCGGATTTGAGTTTTCAACCTGACAATCTGCTGTCGGAGTTCATCTTCTCTCTCTTTGTTGTTGGTCAAAATTTCATTCCACTGAGCGTCGAACTTTGATATCTCTAGGCGCACTTTCTCTAGCTCCTTCTTCTTGTCTTTGAGGATATTTCTAGCACTCTTCAAGTCTTGACCTACTCGCTCTCAGGCACGGATCTCTTCAGTCAGTTCTCTTCACATTTTATTCAGGGTCTCTGTCTTCATCTTGGACATGAAAGCAGCTTCATTCTTTTCACGTATAAGCTGGATAATCTCTTTCTCCAACTCTTCATTCACTTTGCGTAGTTCTTTCTTTTCATTCTATAGTTGATTATACTTCTGAATGTCAACTGTTGTTGGTTCTTCAACTACCAAAGGATATAAAGGCTCTCGGATCGGGAACGGTAATGTTGCACCCCAAAATTTGCCCAACCTTTTTCTTTAGCTGGCTTTTGTTTCTTTGCATTTGTTCTAGCATTTGCATTGCATATCATTGTTCATTTAGCAGGGGATCCAGAGGTGTGACTAGAAAGAGGAGGTTACCAAGAGCTTTGAGCCTAAGCAAGGGGTTTTACTCAAGCATAAATGGTCATCAAGTCATCAGGAAGTGGTCAAAGTCTTGTGAAAGGGTTGATGGGTGTATGTGGGTTAGCTCCTAATTTGGAGGCCAATTAAAGATTATCAGAGGATTGTGAATTCATGATTATGGATATGGGGTGTTAAGAAAGCTCATTGAGTGCTTTGAGAGCCATGATGGAGCTTGTTCAAGTGGTTGTGTCATGGGGAAGAAGCCACAGTCAAAGGTGTTGCACCTAGGGTTTTCATCTGGTCAACCCTCAGTCAACTGTGAAATCAAAGGAGATTAAGACTCAATTCCGAGTCTCTATGGTCATGGGATGTGGTGTTGAGATATCTAATATATCATTTTAAGATCAATTCATCAAGAATCAAGAGTGTGAGAAGTTACTAAATTAGGGTTCTCAGTGTAAAATCCCCTATTTAGTGCCCAACTTCAAGACCAGATATCTCAAGATACAAGTTTCATCTCATCTTGACCCCAACATGAAACTTGTAGAGCATGTTTATAGCTTTCATTTAGGTACTAGAAGTCATTCATCTGATTTCTAGAACTCAAGTTATGATGCTGGTGTCGCTACTGCGAAAGTAAGGTGCCGGCAAAACAGAAGAGTCGCCACCTCTCGTTATTTATCCCTCAGAGCGGGAAAGGAAATGATCGGAAAAATCTGACGAAAAGGTATAAGACAAGGTCATCACAACCATTGTCTGGATTCGGGAGTCGGTTATGCAAGGGGAAGGTATTTGCACCCCTCACGTCCATCGTACTCGATGGGATCCACGCTTGCTGGTTTGTCTACGGGTGAAAAACAATCTATCTACGGCTTCTAAAGCTAAACGAAAAGAATTGACTCGATAGTGCATCGCACTCTATGCCTACGTATTCCCTCGTGCAATGGGAAAGTCAAAGTCAACGTAGTTCGGGAAACTACGGGGGGAGATTGCTCACCGAGATATCGCATCTCGTGCCTACGTACTTTCACACAGCATGAAAGATCAGAGCTACCGTAGTTCGGGCTAACTACGGCTAGACAGGGTGTTCTCGATCACACGGGGGTGGGAGAAAGGATTGACGATACTGGCGTACGCATTCTAGCATTTAGGTGTATGTTGCTCGCTCGACGGAGACTTAGGCGTTACCTGTTTGCGGTAGAATGGACGTAGTATGTCGGGTTTAAAGGTATGGGCACCTACGGGTTCTAGAACTATGGTCTGGTCTCGATTGCGCTCGGGCAAGAGAAAGGGAACATCAATCATTAGCGGGAAAGTCTCGATCGCACGGCAGCGAGAGAACAGAGAAGTTAGTTGTTAGTGTGCTCGCTAGGATATCGCATCCTATGCCTACATATTCTCGTCTGGTACGAGAAATCAGAGCAGCTGTAGTTCAGCTAACTACATCAAACGGGGGAATAGGGAAAAGGGAAAAAGGTAGCTCGCTAGGATATCGCATCCTATGCCTACGTACTCTCGTCTGGCACGAGAGATCAGAGCAAACGTAGTTCGGCGGGAAAACGAGTCTCGATTGCACAGGGGCAAGAGAAGGGGTCTCAATCGCCTGAACGCGAGAGAAAAGGGTTTCGATCGCACGGGGGCGAGAACAAAGAGGAAGCAGGCCTAACACGCCTAAACGGGAAGGAACTCGGGACACACACGTAAGAACCTAATACGTAGGAGCGAGTGCGTCGTATATTACCCAAGGGATATATACTGAACACCCTAAACGATCGAGGGGAGACCGCTCGATTGTCATTTCCTACGTATCTAACGCTACAGCTCACAACACTCGACGGTTGCACGAAGACTTGAATAAGAAAGACGATGTTGAACGAAGCAGCTCCGTCGGCTCCTGACATGCGCGCAAGCTCCATTCCAATCTTCTCCTCTCTGGATCCTTGATGATGACGCTCAAATCAGGACCAATGTAACGCTTAGACCGTCATGGTTCGACTTATACGAGAAATCAAACTCTAAGAGGTAGCGTATTGATATCCGTGTCAAAGACAAGATAGAGAAATGATATCGAAAATCATTCTCCAATTGAATCATGTCACACGGCCAGCCAAGAATAAAATCGAAGATAAAACGGATAGAAAAGAAATGAGGAGAGAAAATCCAACACTAAATGGAAATAAAGTTCTACTCCTAAATACGGTAGTTAAATCTCTAATAGAATAACATTCCTAAAGAAAAATTAAAAGGAAGTTCTAAGTAAATTGCATATGAAAAAATAGCATAAAATCCTATGCACAACATTCTATAATTTTCTATAAAGAAAATAGAATGAAAAATTCTATACTAAAACCTCTATAATATCCTATAAGAAAATAGAATGAAAATTCTAAAATATTCTAAAAACAATAGAATATAAATTCTATGTTAAAAATCTATAGTAAAAATATGCATAATATGCTAAACTATAAAAATAATCCCTAAAAGAAAATAGAAAAATAAACTACACTATTACAATCACACATCCAATACAAGAGCAATTTAAAAAATAAAGGGAAGGGGGGTACAGCCTGCAAAAGGGTGTAAATGCAGTAAAAAACCCACTCTGGGCCCAACCTACAATACAATCAGGAAAAAAATAATAAAAAAAACAGGGGGGGGGGGGGGGGGGGCGCTGGAAAAACTGGAGGTGTAAGCCAGCAATTCGCTGGGCTTATTGTTCAGGCCAATAACCAACAAGACTCCAGCAGGGGGGGATTCGCACAGGAAATGGGGAGTGTGAGCCAGCACTTCTTTGGGCCCAGCCCAACAAAAAAATTCCAACAAAAAACAAAGGAAGCCAGGGACGGGGGTGTGTAAGTAGAACGGGGTGTAATCCTAAAACTGACGCTAGGCCCAGAGATCAACCCAATCCAGTCTCAACCTCCTCCCACCTCCCAAAACCTCACTCAGAAACCCTAATCCCTCTTCTTCCTCTCACCTCAGCAGTCACCCTCAAACAACCTCCTTCTCCGTTCTCACCCTCCGTTTGCCTCTCCGTCGTCGCTCTCAGCCACTCCCAACATCCAACCGTCCACTTCTCTTCGTTTCTTCAACCTTCTCACAAAAACTCCATGGCCGGATCTGAGAATGATACAAGTTGAATCAGAAAGCGATCAATGACGAATACGAGTTAGGAAGCTCAGACGAAGCTATCTGAAGATGGAAGTGCTTGATTGTAGCTCCGGAGTGGTCGTTCAAGAACATGGCTGGAAAGCAGATGAACGAAGGTGAGGAAGAAAATTGAAAAATGAAGAAACCATTACCGGCATATTGTTGAACATTTGATGACATTTTCTGGAAAATAAAATGGTGATGAACGGACGAACATCATGAGTCTGGGATGAAGATCTGGCGAAGAACACGGGGATATTCTTGAAGAGATCTGGATCTCACGAACCTGAAGAACAACGGATGTATTGCGATGGAGTTGGATTTTCGGGAAAAATTGATCGGATAATGATGAATGTTCTTGAATGGTGAAGAACGGAGATCTCTGGAATTTGTTGATCTGGAGAAGTTCCGAAGAGATCTGGAATCAGTTAAGGTTGAAGGCTCTTGTATGATGAACACGAAGGAGATCTGAGAATTTCTTGATGAGTCTGTTGAAGAAATGATGAGCGGGACGAAGATTTGGAGGTTTCTTGATGAACCTCTCTGAAGATCGATGGATGAAGACGAACGGAGACAATGGTGTTCATGTTGGATGGTTTGATGGAGATGAGTTTCCGGTTAAAAATGCAGTTTCCGGCGAGAGGAACGGTTACCGACGACAGTTACAGCCAGATTTGATTTTGCTGGTGAGAACTTTCCGGTGTTTGCATGCGTTTCGGTGAGGGGGATGAGTGGTGGTGCAACGTGGCATGCATGCAGCAAGGGAGAGAGATAGTGGGACGCGTGGCAGCATGTGAGAGTGTGAGGTGTCAGTGAGGTAATGAAGTGGCGGAGAGAGAGAGTGAAGCGTGGCTTCCTTCTTATAGTGACAAGTGGCACGCAGCATTGTGGACTGAAACTGGGCCCCCAAACTTAGACACATGTCCCACAAGACTAATAAATCTGACTCAATTTAGATGATGATTAATGCTGGTAATTAGCTACTAATGATGATTAAAAAAACTTCATTAATACTAAACGAAAGTTAATACCTTTCTAGACCTAATTAACTAATCAATCCAATTAAAAGGAATTAAAATTCTAATTAACATCTAATTAACATTCTAAAAATAAATTAATCTAAAAAAATGATTTAAACTATATTAAACTTCATTAATATCTAAAAATGATTAAATCCACTAACTTCTAAATTAATTAACATCTAAAAAGAGATTACTCTATTAATTCCTAAACCTATTAAAAATAGAAAAAGAAAATCCATTAAACCTATTTAAAAAATTCTAGCAAAAGAGTTATCCTATTAAAAAAACCATTTAAAAATCTATTAATATCTATATTAAAATCTAAAAAAGAAATAGAACTATTTAAATCAATTTAAAATCTATTTAATATCTAGAAAAAGCAATTAAAAAAATTCTAGAAAAATAGGAAAAAAATCTAAAAATGCAAGGAAGTCGATTAAATCGATTAGAAAACAGATGCGCGACTATAGCGAAATAAATGGTAAAAACTAGACACCGAAATGTCCTCAAAAACAACAGCGAGAGCTGAAAACACCGGGACGAGCACCAATTCTCAAAATAACTTATTCGAACTGGCCTGAAATGCCTGAAGCGTCAGGAGAGGCTGTAATCCCGATAAAATCAATCTGACTGCAAAAATGCAATGTCAGCGGTATGCAAATGCAACATGCAAAATGAGTCGAAACATAAGCCAAATGCGATAATTGGTTGGTCAAATTTTGGGGTGCAACAGCTGCCCCTATTTAAATGGCTTGGACCTGAAGGGTTGAGAAGCGAACGGCTTTCAAACATTCAAAGGTAGAAGACGGTTGAATACAAAAGAAACCCAGAAATTTGCCAACCTGCAGAAATAAACTGCACAAACTGCTTAGGGGAACAAATATCCAGAAAACCGAATCCAGTTGTCACAGCAACAAACTGATCAATCATCTAACAAAGAACCTGACTTTAGCACCAGTTTCCTGCGTGACGCCACAGATAACAAACCCGTAGGTTGGATCAACATGCACTTGATCCTCTCACATCATCTAATGATAGACAGGAAGAGAAATACTCACATCGTCTAATGAAAGACGGAAAGACCCCCTCCCGAAGGCTCACCCTGTCTAATGGTAGACAGGAGGAAAAACAATCTTGATCTCGCATTGTCTAATGATAGACGAGAGGAAAACCATAATCAAATCTCGCATCGTCTAATGATAGACGAGAGGAAAATCACATTCAAATCTCGCATCGTCTAATGATAGACGAGAGGAAAATCATACTCAAATCTCGCATCGTCTAATGATAAACGAGAGGAAAATCATGTCCGAAGAACCACATCGTCAGTGAGAACTAGCGGAAAGAAAACCATATAAACTTCAACACCACCCATCAAATTTCAGAATCCTTTCGTCTATAGGAGTTGATGGAAAGAACGATATCCTCAAAGGGGACACATCATCAGTAAGAACCGACAGGAAGAAAACCACCTTCAAAGAGCCATGTGGTCGATAAGGATCAACAACTAGGAAAACCGAACATTCTTCAAAGAGCTTTGACGTCAATAAGGATCGACGGTCAGGAAAAACCCTCTTGAAATGTTGTCTCATCTGATAAATAGAAAGAAAGCCAGTATCTGAAAGATCGCCTTGAAACCTCTCAACGTCTAAAGATAGACGGAGAAAATCATACCCAAACTCACAACGTCTAAAGATAGACGGAGAAAACCATATCCAAACTCACGACGTCTAAAGATAGACGGAGAAAACCGTATCCAAACTCACGACGTCTAAAGATAGACGGAGAAAAGATCTTGCTCAAACTCACAACGTCTAAAGATAGACGGAGAAAACCATGCTCAAACTCACGACGTCTAATGATAGACGGAGAAATCCATACTCGAGCTCATGACGTCTAATGATAGACGGAGAAATCCATACTCGAACTCATGACGTCTAAAGATAGACGGAGAAAATTCCTGCTGGGGGAAATACATCGTCAATAGGAATTGACGGGAAGAACAGTTTGTCGTCATCAGATGATTAATGGATAAAGCAATAGCCGTCGTATGATCTGAGAATCAAATAAACCACAGAACTATCTGAATAAAGCTGCTGGGTAATTGTCCCTGAATTGATTGCATAGTGATTCACGTTGCCACAGAAGGCTGATAGAAAAATTGGCTTATGCTTCGTATGCATATGCGTATGTTTGAATTTTTCTATGGCATAATGCTCCATATAAGATGGAAATGCTACACATTTGAGGATGAAATGCAACTATGATGCAAATATGATGATATATGCAAAGATGCAAATGCAGGCTCGGGCTGCTGGAGAAAAGTTGTACCCAGAAGGACCATTCCAGCAAAATAAATGCTGGAAAGGTGAAGCCAACTTCGCTGCTGGAGAAACTGGATACGGAACTGCTTCAGCAAAATAAATGCCGAAGACAAAGCCAACTCCGCTGGGAATAACCGGGTACCACAGAATTATTCCAACAAAATAAATGCTGGAAAGGCGACCCGACTCCGCTGGGGATAACCAAATGTGCTAAGCATGATCGGACTTCCCTGGGGATAGCTTACACGTGCCAATGACCATTGGACTTTTGCTGGGGAAAACAGACGGAGTCTTCCTGCATACCAATGAAGATTGGATTTTGAAACTGATGCGCCAACACGAATTGGGCCTCATGGTGATTGCCAATATGGATTGGGTTTTAGGAATGGCGTGCCAATAAGGATTGGGTTTCCTGAAAACTGCCAATAAGGATTGGGCTTTTAGGCTATCCGTGATGGGTCAGGTACGACCGACGCTGGACAACATCCTGTCTGAATTCACAGTTTCTGGTTAAAGGGTCAAGGGATGATAACACGACTTCCCGACATTCGTCTCACACTTGAAGATAGGCCGAAACCTGCTTGAGCAGCCCTGAGTGGCTCTGATGACACGGAGAGGAACAATTCCTTCGCTTCTGATATGCCCAAGTCGGGGATCTCTGTGGGGATATTCCTCGAATGGAAATATAAACATCTGTACCCCGATGGTCTGACTTGAACTGCCCTAGCACTCTAAACTTCGGAGAGATGCTTCGGATCAAATGCCCCTCAGGCCAGAAACAATTTTTGAGCTTTTCTTAGAGTGGCCTGCCCCTATCTGCAACGACTTTGCCCTTGATAGGCTAATCTGCGGGGAGATACACTGGTTGTCCTCGAGAGATTCATTAAATCTCGACCTGACTGCTTCAGAATAACCGACTTCGGATGGCTAACATCACATGGCTGACATCAACTAGGGATTACTTGATATAGTTTGCCCCGGTTCACGGAGTATTCGGGCGTTCCGCATTCTATCCTGATAAGACTTTCCACTGTAGGAAACTTTCCTGCTGTCCAGCACTTACTCGCAAGTAAAACAAGTTGTTCTACATAAAAGATATATTAATGTAATGCATATGACAGTTTTGACATCCAATCTGTTCACTGGGAAAGGAAAAAACAGTTTATGGCATGTAATGAACAAACCATTTATCAGAATATCAACATCAGTACCAACATGGTAAGAAGAACCCTTTTAGGAGTAAGTTTCGACGCGATCTTTACCGATGTATGCCTTTGAAACAAACCCTGCTTCAATTAGGACTTTTCTGGTTGTAACGTGGTCAGGTTCACGGTTTTGAAGGAAAGGATAAAGGCTCAAAGTTTATTTTAACCCACCCATTCTCCGTGATGTTCTCCGATCCTACGTTTAGCTAATTCGACCTTAGCGCTCATTTTTTCCTAAGTCTTCTATTTTTAAGTTCTGACTTAGCGGGCTTTTGATTCTTTTTGCTTCTTTTTTCTCTTTTTTGAACAAGTCATGTGACACTGGCTGTCTGACTCTTTGGGGAATGATGTGACTGTTTCACTCCTGCCGCTTAACCACTGTGGTTTTTTAGGCACGACCTCTAGAGGTGTGATTGATCCACGAGCGAACACTCCTTTATGCAATTTGGACGCTCGGTCAAATTAGCTAACACCTACCCTGCCCCGGGTTAAGATTGAGGGTTTTTTCGTTTTCCGAAAGAAACTCCTACTACTAGGCTCAAAGTGGTTGACAAGGGATTATCTTCCTTATAACTCCGGTGTTTGGGGATTTGAAACAATGCCTGTACATCATCAGCAGGTTTTGTTTCGAAAGCATATAGTCGGAAGCTTGCGCGTCTTTAAACTTCGTCATCCCTCCCCAGATTCCGCTTAACCAAGCGTTGGACATCTGAAAAAATTGAGTGAACACGAATGGATTAAATCAAAACATGCATACTCATTTCATTATCAATATCAATTGAAAACAATACAAGTTTTACAAATGCAATTTGTGCTTTAACAGAAAAGAAACTACAAATGCAAAGAAATGACATGATAAAACACATGTTGCCAGTTTCTAGGAACCGGGCTTTTCGAACTTGATTTGTTGCTGAGCCAACCATCTTCAGAATTACTCGTCGAAGTCATCCTGATACTCTTCTGAACATCTGCTATCAGTGAACTCTCCCATAACCTGAACTGATTCACCCACTTGGCTGGATAAAGGAAGGTCGACCCCCAGAGGCGTGACAGATGTCCTGTTAGAGTCCAGCAAGGTCTGAATTTGGCTTCGAAGCACCTTACAGTCATCTGTTGAATGCCCCTGTGCCCCAACATGGTACTCACAGCGAGCGTTGGCATCAAAACCTGGAGGGTAAGGTGGGATCATTGGATCGGTCTCCTTCGGCACTATCAGCCCACTTTTGACCAAATCCAGCAACAATTGACTATACAACACCGACAGCGGAGTAAACTGCCTTTCAGGTTTCCTGGGTCTTCGTCGGGCGTGCTGACGCGGCTGACGACGATACGACTGTTGACCCCGGAGGGTAACAGATATCTGACATACAGACCCAACTGGCTGCTGGCTCTGAGTACTCGAAGTGTCTGGATACTGAATCTGAGGTACGGGAGATTCTGAGACATCACTTTCTTTCTCCCATTCTTCTTGAGAACTGGCAATTGATTCATCTTCATAAACTGAGGTATAAGGAATGTCTTGAATCTTTCCACTCTTGATTCCGCTCTCAACACGTTCTCCTACTCTTATCAAGTCCGCAAAGCTTGCATTTCCACAACTGAACAATGTGTCATAGTAACGACCCTTCAGAGTACCCACGAAAAGGTCAACCATTTCTCTATCCACAAGCGGTGGTTGAACACGAGCATCCAATTCTCCCCATCTCTACAGGTAATTCTTGCAAATGCACGCGACTAGGAGTCATATCCAGGTTGTAGTCGTACTGCTTCACGAAGGCATTGGCTAAATCAGACCATGATTTGATACTGTCACTCTTCAACTGCATGTACCAATCCAAAGATGCTCCGATCAAACTAGGAAACAGTGAATCATAAGCTTGTCATTGGCGACATATGAAGTCATTCTTCTGCAGAACATAACCAAATGTAGCTTCGGACAACTATCCCCTTTGTATTTCTCAAAACTGGGCGTCTTGAACTTCGAAGGCAACACAAGGCCTGGCACCAAACACATGCTCGCAACATTCAGGTTGAGAGTATTCTTATTTATCAAGGCAGCCATCTGATCTTCCAACAGCTGAAGTCTTCTCTCATCCTCAACAGCCCGTGGGTTCTGAACATTAACCTGCGGAACAACTCTTGGATGTGGGACAATCCATGGAGAAGGAACAATCCTTGGAGAATCTGGCATGGAGAAAGTGAAACCTTGATACTCTGTGTCATCGAGGGAAGGTGGGCCTCTGACAGGGGTTTGCACAGGCTGAGCAACATTGTTCACCGAAGTCCTCTGAATGTTGTTCTCTCCTATATTCATAGCCATCATGGCTTCCACGAACTAACTCAACTGGTTCTTCAACAACTCAAACTCGGCCCTGGTAACAAACTGATTCTGCTCTTCGGAGTCCATGATCCTTCTAGAAACTAACTCAAGTTCAATGCGAATGTCGGGAAGTCAACTGCGAGTTGGACAAAAGACTGGTAAGCTCTCTGTTCTGGCCGAGGATGGACATACAAGCATGAGATGCACATGAAATGCAATGCAAAAATGCAACAAACACGGGATCACAACCCCCACAAAGCTCTGAATACTGCTGCACTGCTGACGGGATAAGTTCGCTCTGACGAGAGAAAACCAAAATACCGGGCAGGCTGGAAGTCAAGTTTCCTGCAAAAACCCTCCCACTCACGGGTATGGACCTAAACTGACACAGGTTCGTGTCCTATGCGGTCATCAGCGTCACAAACTTTCAAGAACGATGATACGATACCCAGAAGGTGTGGCATCATCATCTCTTGAAGCGGCCTCACTTAGCTGAATCACAAGTGATCGGTTCCCAGAGTCGACAATCCTTAGAGCTGAAATCCTTTCGACGGCCCACAGGGCTGGAAATAGAAATCATCTCAAAGAATCTCGTCTGAGTGCAGATTTCGTCGGAACTAGTGTATGCCTAACATACAGGTTCACCACAAATCTGCTCTAATACTATGTAGCTCTCGAGCCTGGGTCTGGCTTAACACTCATCAAAGCCCCTCCCGCAACAACACAGTAGCAACAGATAATAATAATAGTGCAGGAAATGTAAATACAGTAATATACAACATACAACACAAAAATAAACACCCACAGACAAGCAAACAAGCGCTAGGATTGACTCTCGTCGGGACGTTGGATCCCTCGATTGACTCGCATAGGGACATGGATCCCCAGGAAACTAAGTCGCCAGCTGCTGGGGATTGCCCAGGCAGCTAGAAAGAGAATCCAAGACAAGACTCGCATAGAGAACCAGATCCCCAGCAGAGTCCCCAGCTACTGGGGATTGCCCAGGCAACTAGGAAGAGAATCCATGACAAGACTCGCTTAGAGAACCAGATCCCCAGCAGAGTCGCCAGCTGTCGCTACTGCGAAAGTAAGGTGCCGACAAAACAGAAGAGTCGCCACCTCTCGTTATTTATCCCTTAGAATGGGAAAGGAAACAATTGGAAAAACCTGACGAAAAGGTATAAGACAAGGTCATCGCAACCATTGTCTGGATTCGGGAGTCGGTTACGCAAGGGGAAGGTATTAGCACTCCTCACGTCCATCGTACTCGATGGGATCCATGCTTGCTGGTTTGTCTACGGGTGAAAAACAATCTATCTACGACTTCTAAAGCTAAACGGAAAGAACTGACTCGGTAGAGCATCGCACTCTATGCCTACGTATTCCCTCGTGCAATGGGAAAGTCAGAGTCAACGTAGTTCGGGAAACTACGGGGGGAGATTCCTCACCGAGATATCGCATCTCGTGCCTACGTACTTTCACACAGCGTGAAAGATCAGAGCTACTGTAGTTCGGGCTAACTACGGCTAGACAGGGTGTTCTCGATCACACGGGGGTGAGAGAAAGGATTGACGATACTAGCGTACACATTCTAGTAGTTAGGTGTATGTTGCTCGCTCGACGGAGACTTAGGCGTTACCTGTTTTCGGTAGAACGGACGTAGTATGTCGGGTTTAAAGGTATGGGCACCTACGGGTTCTAGAACTATGGTCTGGTCTCGATTGCGCTCGGGCAAGAGAAAGGGAACATCATTCATTAGCGGGAAAGTCTCGATCGCAAGGCAGCGAGAGAACAGAGAAGTTAGTTGTTAGTGTGCTCGCTAGGATATCGCATCCTATGCCTACATATTCTCGTCTGGTACGAGAAATCAGAGCAATTGTAGTTCAGCTAACTACAGCAAACAGGGGAATAGGGAAAAGGGAAAAAGGTAGCTTGCTAGGATATCGCATCCTATGCCTACATACTCTCGTCTGGCACGAGAGATTAGAGCAAACGTAGTTCGGCGAGAAAACGAGTCTCGATTGCACAGGGGCAAGAGAAGGGGTCTCAATCGCCTGAACGCGAGAGAAAAGGGTTTCGATCGCACGGGGGCGAGAACAAAGAGGAAGCAGGCCTAACACGCCTAAACGGGAAGGAACTCGGGACACACACGCAAGAACCTAATATGTAGGAGCGAGTGCGTCGTATATTACCCAAGGGATATATACTGAACACCCTAAATGGTCGAGGGGAGACCGCTCGATTGTCATTTCCTACGTATCTAACGCTACGGCTCACAACACTCGACGGTTGCACGAAGACTTGAATAAGAAAGACGATGTTGAACGAAGCAGCTCCGTCGGCTCCTGACATGCGCGCAAGCTCCATTCAATCTTCTCCTCTCTAGATCCTTGATGATGACGCTCAAATCAGGACCAATGTAACGCTTAGACCGTCATGGTTCGATTTATACGAGAAATCAAACTCTAAGAGGTAGCGTATTGATATCCGTGTAAAAGACAAGATAGAGAAACGATATCGAAAATTATTCTCCAATTGAATCATGTCACACGGCCAGCCAAGAATAAAATCGAAGATAAAATCGGATAGAAAAGAAATGAGGAGAGAAAATCAAACACTAAATGGAAATAAAGTTCTACTCCAAAATACGGTAATTAAATCTCTAATAGAATAACATTCCTAAAGAAAAATTAAAAGGAAATTCTAAGTAAATTGCATATGAAAAAATGGCATAAAATCCTATGCACAACATTTTATAATTTGCTATAAAGAAAATAGAATGAAAAATTCTATACTAAAACCTCTATAATATCCTATAAGAAAATAGAATGAAAATTCTATAATATTCTAAAAACAATAGAATATAAATTCTATATTAAAAATCTATAGTAAAAATATGCATAATATGCTAAACTATAAAAATAATCCCTAAAAGAAAATAGAAAAATAAACTACACTATTACAATCACACATCCAATACAAGAGCAATTGAAAAAATAAAGGGAAGGGGGGTACAACCTGCAAAAGGGTGTAAATGCAGTAAAAAAACCCACTCTGGGCCCAGCCCACAATACAATTAGGAAAAAAAATAATAAAAAAAACAGGGGGGCGCTGGAAAAACTGGAGGTGTAAGCCAGCAATTCGCTGGGCTTACTGCTCAGCCCAATAACCAACAAGACTCCAGCAGGGGGGATTCGCGCAGGAAATGGGGAGTGTGAGCCAGCACTTCGTTGGGCCCAGCCCAACAAAACAATTCCAACAAAAAACAAAGGAAGCCAGGGACGGGGGTGTGTAAGCAGAACAGGGTGTAATCCAAAAACTGACGTTGGGCCCAGAGATCAGCCCAATCCAGTCTCAACCTCCTCCCACCTCCCAAAACCTCACTCAGAAACCCTAATCCCTATTCTTCCTCTCACCTCAGCCGTCACCCTCAAACAACCTCCTTCTCCGTTCTCACCCTCCGTTTGCCTCTCCGCCGTCGCTCTCAGCCACTCCCAACATCCAACCGTCCACATCTCTTCGTTTCTTCAACCTTCTCACAAAAACTCCATGGCTGGATCTGAGAATGATACAAGTTGAATCAGAAAGCGATCAATGACGAATACGAGTTAGGAAGCTCAGACAAAGCTATCTGAAGATGGAAGTGCTTGATTGTTGCTCCGGAGTGGTCGTTCAAGAACATGGCTGGAAAGCAGATGAGCGAAGGTGAGGAATAAAATTTAAAAACGAAGAAACCGTTACCGGCATATTGTTGAACATTTGATGATGTTTTCTAGAAAATAAAATGGTGATGAACGGACGAACATCATGAGTCTGGGATGAAGATCTTACGAAGAACATGAGGATATTCTTGAAGAGATATGGATCTCATGAACCTGAAGAACAACGGATGTATTGCGATGGAGTTGGATTTTCTGGAAAAATTGATCGGAGAATGATGAATATTCTTGAATGGTGAAGAACGGAGATCTCTGGAATTTGTTGATCTGGAGAAGTTCTGAAGAGATCTGGAATCGGTTAAGGTTGAAGGCTCTTGTATGATGAACACGAAGGAGATCTGAGAATTTCTTGATGAGTCTGTTGAAGAAATGATGAACGGGACGAAGATCTGGAGGTTTCTTGATGAACCTCTCTGAAGATCGATGGATGAAGACGAATAGAGACGATGGTGTTCATGTTGGATGGTTTGATGGAGATGAGTTTCCGGTGAAAAACGCAGTTTCCGGAGAGAGGAACGGTTACCGGCGACAGCTACAGCCGGATTTGATTTTGCCGGTGAGAACTTTCCGGTGTTTGCATGCGTTCAGGTGAGGGGGATGAGTGGTGGGGCAACATGGCATGCATGCAGCAAGGAAGAGAGATAGTGGGACGCATGGCATCATGTGAGAGTGTGAGGTGTCAGTGAGGTAATGAAGTGGCGGAGAGAGAGAGAGTGAAGTGTGGCTTCCTTCTTATAGTGACAAGTGGCACGAAGCATTGTGGACTAAAAATTGGGCCCCCAAACTTAGACACATGGCCCACAAGACTAATAAATCTGACTCAATTAAGATGATGATTAATGCTGGTAATTAGCTACTAATGATGATTAAAAAAACTTCATTAATACTAAACGAAAGTTAATACCCTTCTAGACCTAATTAACTAATCAATCCAATTAAAAGGAATTAAAATTCTAATTAACATCTAATTAACACTCTAAAAAGAAATTAATCTAAAAAAATGATTTAAACTATATTAAACTCCATTAATATCTAAAAATGATTAAATCCACTAACTTCTAAATCAATTAACATCTAAAAAAAGATTACTCTATTAATTCCTAAACCTATTAAAAATAGAAAAAGAAAATCCATTAAACCTATTTAAAAAATTCTAGCAAAAGAGTTATCCTATTAAAAAAAACCATTTAAAAATCTATTAATATCTATATTAAAATCTAAAAAAGAAATAGAACTATTTAAATCAATTTAAAATCTATTTAATATCTAGAAAAAGCAATTAAAAAAATTCTAGAAAAATAGGAAAAAAATCTAAAAATGCAAGGTGTCGCTACTGCGAAAATCGGCGCCGGCTGAACAGAAGAGTCGCCACCGTGCATTATTTATCCCAACGGAGGGAAAGGAAACGCTCGAGGTAAACCTACCGCAAAACGGGAAAGGAATGGTCATCGCAACCAAATCCTGGATTCGGGAGTCGGTTACGCAAGGGGAAGGTATTAGCACCCCTCACGTCCGTCGTACTCGACGGGATCCACGCTTGTTTTCGGGTATGGATTGTTATTCTATCTACTCTATAGGTCAGGGGTTAAAAGAAAAGAAAATGACTCGGCAAAGTATCGCACTTTATGCCTACGTATTCCCGTCTGGAACGAGAAATCAGAGTCAACGTAGTTCGCCTACCTACTGGAAAGGAGGGGAAGGTTGCTCGCTAGGATATTGCATCCTATGCCTACGTACTTTCATACAGCATGAAAGATCAGAGCAAACGTAGTTCGGGCCACGTGTGACACAAGTCTGTGTTGATTGTTTTTATTCCTTCTGAAAAAGGGTTTTCCTGATTACTGGTCCAAGCGGACAAAAATGACGTTTTGATGAGTTCACATTCTTTTACGGAAGAAGTGTCTTTTATTGTGTTTGAAATATTCATAGTGTTTTTCTATTTGTTTTGAGAAAGAAGAGACAGAACTCTAACCTACGGTTGAAAAGGGAATCACACTAACCTAATGTTATCATGCATGGGTTAAGACCTAATGTCTATCATGTTCCTCTCTTGCGCAGAGAGAAACAGAGATCCTAAGGGAATAGACGGAAACAAAAACACTAGCAAATATACAATAAAGCAGTAAAGTGCATGGATGCAGCAATACAAGTGAGGCAAGGGAGTCCCACTCAACCTCGAACCTAGAAAACAATAGGCAAAAGTGAACAGAATTCACTTTCAACCTAACAGGTTAAACAGCAAACAATACAGTCAAGGAAAATCACACAATACATCAAGAATTATAAACAGCAAAAATAAACAGCAACAACAGTCCTCATCATCATCTGTCTTCAAGTCATCTCCAAACAGCTACAAGCTTCAAGCAAGCATCAGTCTTTATCTTCACAGCCTTCAAGCAAGGTCTTTGTCATCAGTCTTCAATCTGCAATGGCTTTTCTAAAAGTCTCAATCTCCAAGATGAATATCAGTCAACAAGAGGAAATGGATGTTAAACAGTCAATTGCCTACCAAGGGTGGCTCATTAACTGTTAACATTATACAGACAATTTTCTCTCAAAAGTTCTATCTTTTAAATACATTCACTAATCCTTCCAAAGGAAGGAGGTGGATATTTAAAAGAGACTTTGAATCATAGAGAAAGTATGGAGGCAAACAAGGCCTTCCATGTTTATGAATCAAGTTTTCTACTCTAGAGCTCTGCCTAGCTCCTAAACCCTATAGCCTTCAACAGCTGCCAACAAAAGATACTCCTCATCAACTCTGGAAGTTGGTCTTCATTCTCTTTGATCTCCAATGGGCTTCATCAACACAGTCTTCAGCTCAACCCCCAAGCCCCAAGCAGGCCCAATACCCCACACAGTCAAATAATAACCCTAGAGAGGGCACACCACACAGTCAAGTAAGTACAAGCAGTATACTAGTAGTAATAGTAGAATAGGGGAAACCTAGTAATTTCTAGGGGATCTATTATCTACCCATAATACCCCTATAGTACCATACCCCCAGAATTCAAACTAATACTCCTAAGGGAAATGATTTACCACACCTATGTTATCTCCTAAACCCTAGTTTTGGTTCTTCTAATCACACCTAAACAAATCATCTAAAATTAAATCCTAAAATCATGAATTAAATTTTATATACAAGCTAAAGTCCTAAGTTAATCACCCTAAAAAGAATGGATCAAAAATGTAAAAGCATCTAACTAAACTAAAATCAACAATATCATGTATCAAACTAAACATTATTTACAACCTATTTAAAAGAAAAATATACTAAAAATATAAAAATAAAATTAAATGCTGATTTTTTTATATGATAATTTTCTTAACAAAAATATGAAAAGTATGCAAAAACAACCATTAAAAAATATGCAATTTTCTATTTGTTATGAATTTTTGAAGAATTAAAAAAATTGAAAGAAATTAATATGAATTAAATGACTTAAGGGTGCAATCAGCATTTATTTTCAGTTAAAACCAGATGATGGGCCCAGACTGGGGGGTGCGCATAGCAAAGCGCGTCTGGGCCCAGCTAACCAGAAAAAGCTCACAAAAAGAAAAAAACTGAAACGGTGCATATAGTAAAAATAATAGTGCAAATGATTGGGCCTTGGTGCTTGGGGGTGTGGATAGCACGAACGATTAAAGCCCAGTCAGAATGGTTTAATGAAACGGTGCGTTTGGCACCCAGATTTCCGTACAAATTCATCTTTGAATCCCGGCCACGCGATCAAGGCTTCAGTCAATGAAGGAGACCTCATCCAACGGTCCTCATGCGTCTTCTCCACAGAATTAGGGTTTCCACCATTGATACACCCTGCATGCAGCTTCATGACTCAATCTTCCACCTTCTCATACGACCTCGATTCTCCATGAAACTCCAATCTATAAAGAGCAAAATTTCTCTACTTCTTCCCCTCTACACAGCCATGGCATTAGATTCCTCTGAAACTCAATCACAATTCAAACCCGATAGGTAGAACATCCTGGTTCCACCATTTTACACTGATATCCATCATGCTAATCCCTTCTAATTCTTACCCTAACACGATCTACACACCATGCTGATCATTTTGAGCTATATATCTGAGATTATCATGCCATATTCTAGGTGTTCTAAGCCCTAACAGATTTTGTGCTCCAATGGCAACCTCCACGAATTGTCTTCAAACTCAACAGAAATGATCATCTAACTATCCCTAACCGTTCTAACCCTAAAATTCTCTAACATGCTAACTAATTCTATCCAATTCGATGAGAACACCAACCTGGTTTGATGATGAAAAGAGATGCAGAATTCTTTAGATCCAAGGCTTGCAATGCTTGGGACTTGATCAACAAACTTGATTCTTGGTTCTGTATGCAATAGATCTTGTTCAAACCTCTTGAATCTTGCAATCACAATCTTCTTGCACCTTGGATGATGAAGTTGGTAGCACCCGATTCCTTCCTCAATTCAACCAGATATTGATGGAAATGTGATCTATGATGGATTTAGATGATGATAGGATCAAGAATTTTGGAAATTGATGAAGGTTTGATAGAGTTTGAAATGGTTTTGCAAAATGGAAGAATGAGGTATAACTATGTGTTATGAACAAAATGAATCACCAACCCTTGAATGAATCCACTCAATTCAATATATAGATGAAATTAGAAAGCTCTAGAACTTTGTAGAAACTTCTTGTGCACACTTTCCTTGAATTTTGGATATGTTACTTCCATTGTAAGCCAACTATCATAACTTCCAAATTTTGAACCAAACTCAAAAATACACTTTTGCAAATGTTCTTAAAACATTTTTTCCAATCAAAATGACCTATAATTTCATCTCATTTGGCCAAGTTATGAAAAATCTCAATTTTAGGTCACTTTTTATTCATTAAATTCATTTTTAAATGACCAATTTTGAAACCTTGAGCTATGAGCATTTCCAATCTTTCATTATCACTTTTCTAGACTCAAAATGTCATTTGGAGCAAGTTTTATGTTGTGAAGTTTTTCATTTGAAGCTTCCTTGTATGAGTTTTGGGCATAGGCTTGAAATGACCTGTAATTCTCAGATGACCAAAATACCCTTTGCTTGCCAAGACCATAAGTAGAGTTCCACAAATCAGATCAAGGCATACCATACCTTTCTAGAAAGCTAAGACAATGAGGAACAACTCTTATGTTGACCAGAAATTCATTTGAAATCTCCTTGAGGGGTAAAAGTTGCTTGGAAGACAAGTAACTTTCACAGACAAAATTTCAGACACCTCAGATGACCTGTAACTTGCAAGGACCATAACTTGAGTTCTATAAATCTCCTTGATGTCTTCCACCACTCAAATTAAAGGTCTTGAGATCCTCTACAAGTTTTATCTTGGCCAAGGATCCATTTGAAGCTTGCATTTTGACTTATCTTGCTTGGAAGTTTGACCTAAACTAGGGGATTTTACACAGAAACCCTAATTTAGAAACCCCTCTTCTCCTTGATTTCTCTTGATTTCTTCTTGGCACAACACCACATCCTTCTCTACATGTCAAATGATGAACCCCACATCTCTCAAATAGACCTTAATGCCTTTCAATCAATCATTTGACCTAGGGTTGACCCAGGGTTGACCCAGATGAAACCCTAGTTGACTGTCTTCAACTGCAATTCTTGTGATCACATCAATGACTTGTCTCCCTTGCAAAATGACTCTCTAAGTCTTCCATGATGTCTATATACCCTCTATGCTCAATCCACAGCTCACAACTTCTCTGATAGTCTTCAAATGCCCTCAAGGTAGGAGAGAGACCCACTGCTTGATCCACTGACTTCTTAGATTTCAATTTCTTTCTGATGACTTGGATATGCTTGAATTTGAATAATAACCTCTTGATAGGCTCATAGAGATGAGAATAATACTTGGTCCCTTGTTGGATGATTTGCTATGCTATGCTATGCAAATGATTAGACTATGTACATGACTCTATATGCAAATGCTAATGCAATTGAAACATAAACCAAGAGGAGAAGGTTGAGCAAATTTTAGGGTGCAACAGCTGCCCCTATTCAAGCGACTTGGACCCGATTGGGTGAAGAGCGAACGGCCTTCAAACATTCGAGGTACGAGACGGTTGAATACTAAGAACCCGGAAATTTGCCAACCGCAGAAATAAACTGCACTACTGCTTGGGGAACAACATTCATCAACTGAATCTAACTGTTACAGCAACCAACTGATCCATTAACGACGTGCTGGGGATTATTTTTATCAGCCTGAAAAAGATTCTATCATCGAAGAAATCTCAACTAAACTTGTCCACGTTAGGACTCCACCTGCCGTCAACCCGGAAAAAATCTCGGCGGCTTCGCTGGGGATAACTCGTCTGCATTTCATCAGCACATAGGAATGAATTGTCCACATCTTGTCAAGAATAAATCGTCCATGTTAGGAATAAACTCTTCCACGTTAGGAATAATCTGCCCATGTTAGGACTAAACTTCGTCCACGTTAGGAATAAACTCTTCCATGTTAGGAATAATCTGCCCACGTTAGGACTAAACTTCGTCCACGTTAGGAATAAACTCTTTCCACGTTAGGAATAATTCTCTTCTGGATCTGTCCACGTCAGGACTAAAATTTCCACGCAAGGAATACATCGTCCACGTAAGGAATCCATCTTTCCATGTAAGGAATCCATCTTTCCACGTAAGGAATCACATCTTTTCCACGTAAGGAATACATCTTTCCACGTAAGGAATCCATCTTTCCACGTAAGGAATCACATCTTTTCCACGTAAGGAACCAATCTTTCCACGTAAGGAATCATATCTTTTCCACATAAGGAACCAATCTTTCCACGTAAGGAAGCACATCTTTCCCCGTAAGGAATAAAACTTGTCCACGTCAGGACTCACGCTTCGTCTTGATTTGTCCATGTTAGGATCCACATCTCGTCTTGATTTGTCCACGTCAGGACTCCCATCTTCGACCCGCTGAGGAAATAAAACTTGTCCACGTCAGGACTCACGCTTCACCAACACGAAGAAAAATAAATTTGTCCACGTCAGGACTCGCGCATCTTGTCGTCACGAAGAACTATAAACTTGTCCACGTCAGGACACACACTTCACCATTACGAATAAAGATATCTGCTGGGAATAAATGGTCCACGTCAGGACACCAACGCGAAGAGTAATCAATTTTGTCCACGTCAGGACTTTGCATTCAATCAATACGGAGAAATCCAATTTGTCCACGTTAGGACTAGCACATCTCATTAACCTGGGGAAATAAATCGGTCCACGTTAGGACACCCACTTCTCTAGCACGAAGAAATCCCATCAATAAAATTGTCCACGTCAGGACTCATTTCTCCATTGGTCCCAACCCACAAACCTTTTAGCACTGACGTGACAGCGACTTTGAGGCGGACTCTACTGGGGATATTTGGAAACCAAACTACCTGACGCCTGTTCTGATAACCGGCGGCAGCCTCTGAAATTCTGATTCACGAAACCCTTTGATGCTGACGTAACAGCAAATTTGAAGAAAATAATCCGCTGGCCGGACTAGAGAAACTTCAACAAGCAACTCTGGCGGGGAAAACAAATAACTCTGCTCGGGGACAAAGAGAAACTCAACCTGATAACTCTGTGGGGAACAATGCCACAATAGACATTATCATTGAATGTCTCACGTCGAGATCTTGAATGTTTGGTAATTCATTTGAGCAAGAGCTCTTTCCGCCTACAAGAGAAACAACACTTGAAAACAAACGGTTAACCAACCTGGCTTATGTTTCAAAATGCATATGTTTGACAATGGCGTAATGCTCTATTCGACATGGAAATGCTACGCGTTTTTTATTTGGTGTATGCAAGTATGACACTATATGCCGATGAAAATGCAGACAGAGACTGCTCCAGCAAAATAAATGCTGAAGACAATGCCAACTCCGCTGGGGGTAGCCAGCTGCCACAGAATTATTCCAGCAAAATAAATGCTGGAAGAGTGAAGCCAACTCCGCTGGGAAATTGGGAACTTAACCAAGCACCTCGTTGAAGTAACACCCTGCTGGGGAATAGCAGATGTGCCCAGTATGATTGGACCTCTGTCGGGGAGTGAACGGGTATCACACGGTATTCTGGCAAAATAAATGCCAGGACGCCCAACCAACTTTGCCGGGGAGAGTTGTAATCTTCGAGTTCCACTGGGAGGAAAGACAACACTTGCTGAAAAGAGAACTCCACTGGGGACGAAACGATTCTCTCGGGGAAAATCAACTGATTCCGTTGGAGGAGAGCAAATGACCCTACTAGGAAGGGTAAACTGTCTGAATACAGCTCACGAGTCGGAAATGTTAATCTTCTGAGGCTAAACCACTCTGCTTGAGATAGGGAAATCCTTCTGGGGGACACCACACTGTCTGCATACAACCTACAATCTTGGAATCGCCAAACTCTGCTAAGAATAAACAACTGGGCTGGAGAATGTCCTTTGGATAAGCTACGGCTAGCTGGGAAATTTGATCCTTCTTCAGTAAGGAGCATTGTCATCTCAGAAGCGCGACCTGCGTGGGGATCGAATCTTTCGTTACGAGCTTCTGGTCCATATTGCACTCTTTTGATCGTCCATTCCATACGGCTACGGACCCTGCAACGCCATAAACAAGACAAGACAAGTCCACACAACCAAATCTATTCAGGTTAGTGTTAGTGACATTATTTTCAGTTAATTCAAAGTTTTAGCAATTATTGGCAAGGGCCAGTGACGTTATACACTTGCTAGTTTCATTAAACCCAGGCGTTTATCACGTACAAAACAGTAAAGAACCAACATCAAATACTGAATAACATGTTTTATTGATAGGGCCCCTAAATGGGCGGAGTTTTGTACACGGGATGTAACTCCTGAAAAGAGGAAGCTACGCACAACAAATATACAAGTATGCACAAGAAGCATAAATATAATGACAAATCAAATTTGTACACATGTCGGCAACGGGGTGCAGATGAACACCACAAGCTGATCCTCCTATGACTCGCCCGACTCTAATGCTTTTCCCGGTATCCACACTTTCGAAGAGATTGTATCTGATAATCGACCCCTCAGGTATATTCTCCCGTGCCAATGCTCACTACAGTATCAAATTCGGACCGCAGTCATTTGCTTTTCAAATCCCTAACTTTTGCGTGAACCGCCCTTTACGGGTTTTCAGTTCACCGGGATACCCTTTTTTGCCGAAGCCGCCCAGTGTAGGTTTTCAGCTTCGCGGGTGTACATTTTTTTTCAATTTATCCCTAACTTTTGCCCGAACCTTTCATTCTGTTTTTGGTTCGCCAGGATGCCCCATTTTTGCCTGGACTCTCTTTTTTTGTCCAGCGGGTCAATTTTAAGCAAAGTATTTTTTAACTGCGTCCGAATTCACAGGCGACGTAAAGTCTTCACCGTCCATGGTGGATAACAACAACGCTCCTCCTGAAAAGACTTTGCTGACAACATATGGCCCTTCGTAGTTGGGAGTCCACTTGCCCCTGTGGTCTGCCTGCGGCGGGAGAATCCTCTTCAGCACAAGGTCGCCCGTCTGAAAGCTCTGAGGGTGTATCTTCTTATCATATGCTTTCTTCATTCGGCTCTGGTACAAACGACCGTATGCTAGAGAAGCTAGCCTCTTCTCATCCATTAAGCTTAGCTGGTTCAACCTGTCTTTCACCCATTCTGCCTCGTCTAGTTGGACATCTCGTAATACCCTCAGAGAAGGAATCTCAACTTCTAATGGTAACACTGCTTCCATTCCATATACCAACGAGAACGGGGTTGCCCCGGTTGATGTGCGTACCGTCGTACGATAACCGTGCAAAGCGAAAGGTAGCATCTCATGCCAGTCCTTATAAGTCACCACCATCTTCTGAACGATCTTCTTTATATTCTTATTGGCCGCTTCAACAGCGCCGTTCATCTTGGGTCGGTAAGGGGAGGAGTTGTGATGTTCGATCTTGAAATTCTGACAGAGCTCCTTCATCATTTTGTTATTCAGGTTTGAACCATTGTCAGCGATTATCCGCTCGGGGATCCCATATCTGCAAATTATATCTCTCTTGATGAACCTGGCTACCACCTGCTTAGTTACATTTGCGTAAGATGTCGCCTCCACCCATTTGGTGAAATAATCGATCGCTACTAGAATGAACCGGTGTCCGTTAGAAGTCGTCGGCTCGATCTTTCCAATCATATCAATTCCCCACATCGAGAATGGCCATGGCGATGACATCACATTCAGAGGACTCGGAGGCACATGGATCTTATCAGCATAGATTTGGCACTTGTGGCACTTCCTCGCAAACTTGAAACAGTCAGTTTCCATAGTTAGCCAAAAATAACCTGCCCGCAGCAGCTTCCTCGTCATAGCATGCCCACCAGCATGCGTACCAAATGTGCCTTCATGTATTTCCTCCATGAGTAGCTTCGCCTCTTTCTCATCTACACAACGCAGCAGCACCAAGTCGTGATTCCTTCTGTATAAGACACCGTCCGGATTCAGATAAAAATTACCCGCCAATCTCCTGAGAGTCTTCTGATCTTGACTGGATGCCCCAGCCGGATACTCTTTGTTCTTCAGGAAATTAAGGATATCGAAATACCACGGTTTGTCGTCAGAAGCTTCGTCAATAGCAAATACGAAGGCAGGTCTGTCAAGCCGGGAGATAACAATTCTGGGAGCCTCGTTCCAGAAGTTGACTTCGTACATGGAAGACAAAGTGGCCAGGGCATCATCCATCTGATTCTCCGCTCGCGGTACATGATGCAATTCAACCTTGTCGAAGAAAGGCAGCAATCTCCTCGCATAGTTCATGTAAGGTATCAAATTGGGCTGACGTGTCTCCCATTCCCCTTTTATCTGATTCACCACCAGAGCTGAATCTCCGTATACGTCCAGATTTTTGATTCGCAAATCAATGGCTTCTTCAAGCCCCATGATACAAGCTTCGTATTCGGCTTCATTATTGGTAACTGGAAAGGTCAATCGAGCGGTAAACGGGATGTGCGACCCGTGTGGAGTAGTAATGATTGCCCCTATTCCGCTACCGTAAGCGTTTACAACTCCGTCAAAGATCAACTTCCATTTGGAACCCAATTCTGGTCCTTCGTCTGGCAACGGCTCTTCGCAATCTTTCATCTTTAGGTACATGATATCCTCGTCAGGAAAATCAAACCTCATCGATTGGTAATCTTCAATCGGCTGCTCTGCTAAGTACTCAGACAGTACACTCCCCTTTATAGCCTTCTGCGAGACATACTGGATGTCGTATTCAGTCAAAACCATCTGCCAACGGGCAATTCTCCCCGATAATGCCTGCTTTTCGAATACATATTTGATAGGGTCCATCTTCGAGATGAGCATGGTTGTGTGGTTCAGCATGTATTGCCTCAAACGCTTGGCGGCCCAGGCTAGCGCGCAACAAGTTTTTTCAAGCATTGAATATCGAGATTCACATTCAGTAAACTTCTTACTCAAGTAGTAGATCGCATGCTCTTTTCTTCCTGTCTCGTCGTGTTGACCGAGAACACAACCCATGCTTCCCTCAAGAACTGTCAAATACATAATCAAGGGTCTCCCTGTCACTGGGGGTATCAAAATAGGAGGCTCTTGCAAATACTGCTTTATTTTATCGAACGCCTTTTGACAATTTTCATTCCACGTTATCGCTTGGTCTTTTTTCAACAGCTTGAATAATGGTTCACACGTAGCAGTTAGGTGAGATATGAACCGAGCGATGTAGTTCAACCTCCCTAAAAACCCGCGCACCTCTTTTTCTGTTTTAGGCGTCGGCATCTCTTGTATTGCTTTTATTTTTGCAGGATCGACCTCTATTCCTTTTTCGCTCACGATAAACCCCAGCAGTTTACCCGATCTCACCCCGAAGGTGCACTTGTTAGGGTTCAGTCTCAGCCTGAACTTCCTAAGCCTTTTGAATAACTTCAGCAGATTCACCAAATGCTCTTCCTCCGTCTGGGATTTGGCAATCATGTCGTCGACATAAACTTCGATCTCTTTATGCATCATATCATGGAAAAGAGTCGTCATTGCACGCTGATACGTTGCCCCAGCATTCTTCAATCCGAAGGGCATCACTTTGTAACAAAATGTTCCCCAAGGCGTTATGAAAGTAGTCTTCTCCATGTCCTCTGGCCCCATTTTAATCTGATTATAGCCCGAGAAGCCGTCTATGAAGGAGAATACGGAGAACTGAGCGGTGTTGTCAACTAGCACATCGATGTGAGGAAGTGGAAAATCATCTTTCGGGCTCGCTTTGTTTAAATCACGGTAATCTACGCACATTCTCACTTTACCGTCTTTCTTTGGCACTGGTACAATATTAGCGACCCATGAGGGATATTTTGTCACAGCTAGGAAACCAGCATCCCATTGCTTTTGAACCTCCTCCTAAATTTTCACTGCCATGTCAGGTCTAGTTCTGCGAAGTTTCTGCTTGACCGGCGGGCATTCTTCTTTCAACGGCAGACGGTGCACAACCATATCTGTATCAAGACCTGGCATGTCTTCATACGACCAAGCGAACACATCACTATACTCTCTGAGCATTTCAACCAGTCTTCGCTTGATGTCGTTCTGCAGCGCGGCTCCTATACGGATGTTCTTTTCAACCCCTTCCGACCCCAGGTTAATAATTTCGCTGACCTCCTCGTGAGGCAGAATGATTCGTTCTTCTTGCTTCACCAACCAAGACAATTCTTCGGGAACGTCCCCATCTTCAACAATCTCTTCTTCGGCCTGAAATACCGGGTGCTCAAAGTCGAGACGAGTCATAGGTGGTTCAATGATGTCATCTGAAAATGTTATCCTGCAAAAGGAATGGTTAAATGCTTCAAAATGCGTATAAAGCGAGTAACCGCGTTGCCATTTTATTGTAAAATACAAAACAGGAAAACAGAGATCGCAATATTTGCACATGAAAAAACGCCTTTTATGTAATGATTAAACACACAATGTATATAACAACGCAACCCTAAGCAAAATCATGATGCCCCGGGCAAAGACATCAGATTGTTCAACAATTAAAAAAACAAAGCATTACTGTTTAAGAGTCACAGGAACAATCTCCTGAATAGACTAATTGCACAATCCCTGTCCTGGCATGCTCAGCTGAATCCAGGCGTCCATGTCGCAATCACTGTCTCCTTCGTCAGACTCTGAAGCAGCGTTGATGGCCTCGTGGCATACTCCACTAGCAGTGATAGTTATCGGTCCTCTGAAACGGGGTGCCCCCACAGCAGGTGTTGATGACGACGGTTGATATCCCAGCCCAAATCGATCCATCTTCACAGGAATATCCAGCACCTTGCCCCAACCCTTTGTCTCACCGGTCTCTACTAGAGCTTGAGCTTCCTTATATGACGAGACGGCTACCTCTGACGCTTTACTTGGCCCGGGACCTTTGTCTTTGATGCGCAACCCTTCAAATGCCTGACAGGGTGTTTCGTGAATCTCGCCATCGACCTCCACATACTTAAATGATGACAGATGGCTGACCAGTATATCTTCTTCTCCACATACAGTGACCACGCTGTCTCCTACCATGTATTTCAACTTTTGATGCAAAGTAGACGTGACTGCTCCAGCACCATGAATCCAGGGTCGCCCGAGAAGGCAGCTGTATGCTGGCTGGATGTCCATGATATAAAATTCAGTTGCGAAAACCTCCGGCCCCACCTGTAGAGGTAGTGTTATGGATCCAAAAACTGTTCTTCGCGTACCATCGAATGCCCTGACCACCAAGTCACTGGGCGTACACAAGATTCCCCTGACATCTAGTTTCATCATCGCTTTCTTAGGCAGCACGTTCAAAGACAATCCGGTATCGACCAGCACGTGAGACATGACTGATCCTCTACACTCCACAGAGACGTGCAACGCCATATTATGCTCTCTCCCCTCCGGGGTCAAGTCAAAGTCTGTAAAGCCCAAGCTATGGCCTGCATTCACATGCGCCAACACTCCCTCCAGCTGATTCACGGAAACATCTTGGGGTACGAAAGAAGTATCCAGAACTTTCAGCAATGCATTTCTGTGGGCTTCAGAACACAACAGCAACGACAGTATGGATATCTTTGACGGCGTCTGTTGTAGATGCTCAACAATCTTATAATCACTTTTACGAATCAAGCGCATGAACTCTTCTACATCCTTCGATGCCGTTTCTTTTTCGTTCCCCTGCACTGGGACATTCTCAATCATCTTTTCTTTCCCCTTCGCCAGTCTTTCAGCCTCTACCTCAGGCGATATGAAGATTCTCCCACTCCTTGTCATACCTCCGGTACCGACAACGTTGTCTACAGTCTCAGCTGGCTGCTTATTAACATCAATTTTTACCCCATCACAGTACACTTCCAACCCATAGGACCAGGGAACTGCCTTAGTGCTCTCGTAAGGGATTGGTCCGGCCTTGGTGATAGTGATCGGCGGTCGCTTGGCCGGTCCCGTTATAGTGATCGTTTTTCGAGGAATCGTCACAGTAGCCACATCACTTTGCTTGTCTGCTAATACCCCTGCAGGTTCTTCAATTGCTGCTCGGTCGAATTGCAATGTGCCACCATCTATTAAAGCCTGAATACCCTTCTTTAAGTCATCACAACCCCCAGCTAGGGTCCAGCACTCTAAACAATACTCGTCGCAACCAGGATACACACCACCTTGCAATAATCTGCTCTTTATCTCGCACAACGGTGTCTTGAGGTCATCAACATGCATAATCAAGTTCAAACCCTCCTCAGTTAAAATGGCGTTTGTCCCATGGTTGGGCATGGGCTTCTGTACTATGTTCGGACCCGCTGTTCCAAAATTGATAGCCTTACTATCCAATAGATCCTGCACTACATGTTTGAACGCATGGCAACCCTCTACATCGTGGCCAGGAGCCCCAGAGTGGAATTCACAGTGCCTGCTTGCATCGTAACCATACGGAGGAGTGCCTGTTATTGGCGCCAGAGTTCTCTTCTCTACCAAGTTCAAACCCAATAACGTCTGTAGCAAATCTGCATACGTTGAAGGAGGCTTTTCAAACACCCTCCTTGGTTTGCCCCCCTGGAATCTGCGCTGGACAGGCTGTGCCCCCTGTTGTGGCTGCTGTTGCTGTTGTTGTTGTTGTTGTTGAAACGGTTGTTGCTGAAACGGAATAGTAACGCTTGCCACCTGCTGCGGCTGACTGTACTGGTTGCGACCTCTGCCCCGGCCTCGGCCTCGGCCCCCAAACACTGCGCTTGCATCGCCCTGACGGCGCCCACCAAAAGCCCTTCGGTTACTGCCAGCCGAAGTGGATTCCTCAGCTTGGAATCTTCCCTGTTTAATGTTGCTTTCAATCTTCTCCCCCATCAGGATTAAGTCTGAGAAACTGCCCAAAGAAGTGTGAAACAACTTGTCATAAAACATGCCGGTGAATGTTCCTATGAACATGTCATTCATTTTCTTGTCCTCTAGAGGAGGATGGACCCTAGAAGCCATGTCGCGCCATCTCTGCGCATACTCTTTGAAGCTCTCACCCTTCTTCTGGGATAACCCCTGCAATTGGACCCGGTTGGGTGCCAAGTCGCTGTTATACTTATAGTGAGCTACAAATGCTTCTGCCAGCTGCTTCCATGTCTTTATATGCGTTGGCTCCAATCCCATATACCACTCGAGGGAAGGGCCTGACAAGCTATCTTGAAAGAAATGAATTAGCATCCTCTCATCGTTAGAATACGCCGACATCCTTCTGTAATATGACCGCACGTGCACCTTTGGACAGGTGTCCCCCTTATACTTGTCGAATGTAGGAGTTTTGAATTTTATTGGCACCCTCAGGCCAGGCACCAGACCCATTGTTGACATATCTAAGCCGACAGCACTTTGATTCACGACCCCCCTCATCTGCTCCTCGAGCATCCTGATCCTCTGAGAGTCATCCATAGGCCCTTCGAAACCTCCACCAGAAAAAGCATCCTCTTGCTGGTCTTCTTGCCAATTACCATTCCCAGCTCCATATCCATCGTATCTGTTGTTACGGCCAACTCTGGTCTGATTCATTACCGGGCCTCGCCCCCTATTACCGTACCCCGGAGCGACCCCAGCAGGTCCAAAAGTCATTAACCCAGCGCCATTTGCATTTCCGAATCCGCCATAACCCTGATTGGTCATACCATATCCGTCCTGCCCGAAGCCTTGAGCATTGAAACCGTACTTCCCAGTATTGTCGAACCCCTGGTCATTGAAGCCGAATCCAGTATTACCGAAGCCATTGCCTCCCATATTATCACCCAGGTTAACATCTCCAAGCCCAACATTGTTAACGATAGTCTCGTTCCCCATTCCAACGTTACCGTTTCCGACAGCAGCGCCGTTGTTGACATTAACAGCAGGTATGTTGACTACAGGTGGAGCCACTGGTGTGGGAATACCATCCCCGTGAATAGTGTCGACTCGCACAGACTGATGATCCTCATTTCCGTGCCCAGCATTCCTTACCAACAGAGGCTGCACCAGAGCTTGCAAATTCTCCTGGCCTTTCGCGATGGTCTCCATTGTCTGCATGAAGAGCGCAGCTTCTCACGCATGTCTTGCATCTCATTCTGCATTTGATCCATAATTCTTCGGCAGTTGGTGCGAGTGGAGTATCGGTGTGGGCGCTGATCTTCAATCCTGAAAAGACCCTGGTACAGTGCAAGAAATGAGGTACCGTTCAATAATCACCTGTAATGCAATATGAATGCGAATGCAATGCAATATGTGTCTGTGCATTAGGGAATATCATTCCCCGATTCTAGTGCGAATGTGTCAGTGCAGTGACAGTGCTAGCAATACGAAGATCGGAGCCGAATCATAAAAAACACCTCATATATTGCAGAGAAAACCTTTAAGCCAAGAATACAATATCACTGAGTGTACAATAAGAAGGCATGACCTCAACCAACAATCCTGGTGATGGTCAGCGCTAATGCAAATAAAGCATACAAGTTAATACATGCAACAGTCAAGTACACTCATAAGCCTGGTATTCCTCTAGTAACTTCTTAGTCTCTGGATGACTTGGTCGGGTAAGCAGACCCTCAACAAGCTGATTTCTTCGCTTGAGAACACGTCGCACGTCACCAGCGGTTTCCTCCCATGCCCCTTCACCGAAGCGATCCTCTAGCTTCCTCTTCTGAGACACAACTTCGTTCCTGCCTTCGATGGCCTTGTTCAATGCATTCTGGAGACTATATCTGGTCATCACCTCTTCTTCGTACTTCTTAATGCTAGCCTTCAACTGCTCTTCGAGTTCAGAAATTTGCTGCTTCAATTTATCTTCCCTCTTTTTGTTGTTGGTTAGCGTAGCATTCCACGTCTTGTTACAAGAAGAGATTTCCCGGTGGGCGGCATCGAGTGCTTTCTTTTTGGACTCCAAAATGTCATGCGAGCTTCTGAACTCTTGACCCAGACGTTCACGCTTCTTTTTCTCTTCAGTCAACTCAGCGCCTAACCTGTTTACTAATTCGATCTGCTGTTGGAAAGCATGCACAACCCTGTTCTTCTCACTACGTATCTGAGCCAGCTCCCTTTCTAACTCTTCATTGATCTTCGTCAAGGCTTCTTTTTCTTTTACAACTCGCTCGTAGGCCTCCCTAGTAACAGTGGTTGGTTCTTCCACCGGAATATGAACAGGGACTGGTGCAGCTGGAAATGGCATCAGCAACTGTCTTGCTCTCTCCTGGATCCAAACTTTGTAGGGTGCATAAGCCTGACAATCATTCTTCCCCAACAGTGGCTTCCCTCTTCTGTTGATACGCATCCATGCGTGCTGAAGCTTGGCGAGTAACTCTCCATTCAAATCACCGGTGAAGTACAGAGATTCCTGTACTTCTTCCTCCTGAGGTGGGTTCTTCAACGCGTATCCGAACTGGCGAACGAACAGAGACGGGTTGTAATTGATACACCCTTTCCTTCCTATCAACGGAACATTAGGATACCCAGAACAACTGAAAATAAGCTCAGACCCCAACAAGTCTCTGTCAAACCACTCAATGTCTTCAGAAGATAGCCTCATCATGCGCTCTGGCCAATCAGCTGTAGCTGCACTATCCACAAAAGGTCCCTTCAGGGGAAGATGGCTCTTAAACCACATGTTCAACAGCGGCGCACAACAGTAAACAGTCTTTCCCCTCCTGTTTTCATTTTTGTAGTGCAATGAATGATAGAGATCTCCAATCAAGGTGGGGACCGGGTTGCCAGCAGCAAACAGATGGAAAGCGTCCAAGTCCACAAAATTGGGTAAGTTGGGAAACAACATTATTCTGTAAATGCATAGAGCCAAGATAGAATTAAAGACTATCCAGCACCCGCTCTTGGCATACTCTTGAGCTTTGCCAACCAGAAAATCAAGGGAGAAACCTGGAACCCCAAGCCAAGAAGTCACTAATAGTTCAGCAGCGTTCATGTGCAAGGCCTTAGCTAAGTCCTCCAACCTGGGCTCAGCGGCTGAATGAATAAAGGGAACCTTGTTCTGTACTAGTAGCTCAGTAAACTCCACATACTCTTCAATGGTAGGCCCAAAATAAAGTCAGCAAACGTGAAACATCTCAATGCGGGGTCATAGAATTGCATCAGGGTGTACAGCCCATTCATCTCAACAGCAGTTGGCTTGCAGACCAGTCTCAGCAATCTTCCATGACTCATCCTGAAACTTCTCCTAACCTCCTCATCAGCAAGAGACATCAGACCAAATAAAGGAGTAATGTCCGGTGTAGGTAACTTATACGCAACCGTCTTTCTCAAACCAGCCATAATCAATAAGCAGAAGTCCGGGCACTAGAACCAGGGAATATGGAAATGCACCTGCAGCACAGACACACGTTAATGGGATGCAATGATAATGGGTATGCAAACAATGCAATGCAAGTAACATGCAACAGGGACCAAATGCTATAGCTGAGAAGCCTGAACCATATCAAAAGTCTCAGATAGACCCTGCAGAATTCCTCAAACCCTGGTCTCAGATAGACCCAAAACAAAGCTCCAACACTGGTCTCTGATAGACCCCACAACATAACTCTGACTGGTCTCTGATAGACCTCATATCGTAACTCCAACCGGTCTCTGACAGACCTCATAACTATCCATAAATACCCAGGATCTCAGATCGAGAAATAACCGGTATCTGAAGGTCTAGTTACCTGCATAACCCCAAAACCCTCTCACAGGTAGGTGTCCTAGTAACTGACAATGGTATGACATCCTATGCAGTCGTCGGTGTCACAGACTTTCAGGGTTGATGATACGATTCCCAGAAGGAGTGGCATCACCAATTCCTGAAGAGGCCTCACTTAGCCAACTTCCAAATGATCGGTTCCCGGAGTCGACAATTCAGCTAACCAACAACCCCTTCGACCCAAAGGGTAGAAAAAGAAGTCAACCAGAAGAACCTCGTCCGAGTGTAGATTTCGTGGGACACTAATGCAAGCAAAGCCGGCACGCGCCCACTACTTTCTACTCTAATTCTAGGTGCACTCAAGCCCAGGTCTGGCTTATCTCTCAATCATAGAACACCCGTCACACCCCAATACAGCAATAATAACAATAATATAATGCTGAAAGTAAATGACGAAAATATAAATCCATACAAAATCCTCGACGGGAAAACAAGCGCTAGGATTGACTCTCTTAAGGGACATTGGATCCCAAATGCATAAGGAACTATCGCAGTCCTTAGCAGCCAAGGGACGTTGGATCCCCAGCAGAGTCGCCAGCTGTCGCTACTGTGAAAATCGGCGCCGGCTGAACAGAAGATTCGCCACCATGCGTTATTTATCCCAACGGAGGGAAAGGAAACGCTCGAGGTAAACCTACCGCAAAACGGGAAAGGAATGGTCATCGCAACCAAATCCTGGATTCGGGAGTCGGTTACGCAAGGGGAAGGTATTAGCACCCCTCACGTCCGTCGTACTCGACGGGATCCACGCTTGCTTTCGGGTATGGATTGTTATCTCTATCTAAACTAAAGGTTAAGGGTTAAAAAGAAAGAAAGGGACTCGGTAAAGTGTCGCACTTTATGCCTACGTATTCCCGTCTGGAACGAGAAATCAGAGTCAATGTAGTTCGCCTACCTACTGGAAAGGAGGGGAAGGTTGCTCGCTAGGATATCGCATCCTATGCCTACGTACTTTCATACAGCATGAAAGATCAGAGCAAACGTAGTTCGGGCCACGTGTGACACAAGTCTGTGTTGATTGTTTTTATTCCTTCTGAAAAAGGGTTTTCCTGATTACTGGTCCAAGCGGACAAAAATGACGTTTTGATGAGTTCACATTCTTTTACGGAAGAAGTGTCTTTTATTGTGTTTGAAATATTCATAGTGTTTTTCTGTTTGTTTTGAGAAAGAAGAGACAGAACTCTAACCTACGGTTGAAAAGGGAATCACACTAACCTAATGTTATCATGCATGGGTTAAGACCTAATGTCTATCATGTTCCTCTCTTGTGCAGAGAGAAATAGAGATCCTAAGGGAATAGACGGAAACAGAAACACTAGCAAATATACAATAAAGCAGTAAAATGCATGGATGCAGCAATACAAGCGAGGCAAGGGAGTCCCACTCAACCTCGAACCTAGAAAACAATAGGCAAAAGTGAACAGAATTCACTTTCAACCTAACAGGTTAAACAGCAAACAATACAGTCAAGGAAAATCACACAATACATCAAGAATTATAAACAGCAAAAATAAACAGCAACAGCAGTCCTCATCATCATCTGTCTTCAAGTCATCTCCAAACAGCTACAAGCTTCAAGCAAGCATCAGTCTTTATCTTCACAGCCTTCAAGCAAGGTCTTTGTCATCAGTCTTCAATCTGCAATGGCTTTTCTTCAAGTCTCAATCTCCAAGATGAATATCAGTCAACAAGAGGAAATGGATGTTAAACAGTCAATTGCCTACCAAGGGTGGCTCATTAACTGTTAACATTATACAGACAATTTTCTCTCAAAAGTTCTATCTTTTAAATACATTCACTAATCCTTCCAAAGGAAGGAGGTGGATATTTAAAAGAGACTTTGAATCATAGAGAAATGATGGAGGCAAACAAGGCCTTCCATGTTTATGAATCAAGTTTTCTACTCTAGAGCTCTGCCTAGCTCCTAAACCCTATAGCCTTCAACAGCTGCCAGCAAAAGATACTCCTCATCAACTCTGGAAGTTGGTCTTCATTCTCTTTGATCTCCAATGGGCTTCATCAACACATTCTTCAACTCAACCCCCAAGCCCCAAGCAGGCCCAATACCCCACACAGTCAAATAATAACCCTAGAGAGGGCACACCACATAGTCAAGCAAGTACAAGCAGTATACTAGTAGTAATAGTAGAATAGGGGAAACCTAGTAATTTCTAGGGGATCTATTATCTACCTATAATACCCCTATAGTACCATACCCCCAGAATTCAAACTAATACTCCTAAGGGAAATGATTTACCACACCTATGTTATCTCCTAAACCCTAGTTTTGGTTCTTCTAATCACACCTAAACAAATCATCTAAAATTAAATCCTAAAATCATGAATTAAATTTTATATACAAGCTAAAGTCCTAAGTTAATCACCCTAAAAAGAATGGATCAAAAATGTAAAAGCATCTAACTAAACTAAAATCAACAATATCATGTATCAAACTAAACATTATTTACAACCTATTTAAAAGAAAAATATACTAAAAATATAAAAATAAAATTAAATGCTAATTTTTTTATATGATAATTTTCTTAACAAAAATATGAAAAGGATGCAAAAACAACCATTAAAAAATATGCAATTTTCTATTTGTTATGAATTTTTGAAGAATTAAAAAAATTGAAAGAAATTAATATGAATTAAATGACTTAAGGGTGCAATTAGCATTTATTTTCAGTTAAAACCAGATGATGGGCCTAGACTGGGGGGCGCGCATAGCAAAGCGCGTCTGGGCCCAGCTAACCAGAAAAAGCTCACAAAAAGAAAAAAACTGAAACGGTGCATATAGTAAAAATAATAGTGCAAATGATTGGGCCTTGGTGCTTGGGGGTGTGGATAGCACGAACGATTAAAGCCCAGTCAGAATGGTTTAATGAAACGGTGCGTTTGGCACCCAGAGTTCCCTCCAAATTCATCTTTGAATCCCGGCCACGCGATCAAGGCTTCAGTCAATGAAGGAGACCTCATCCAACGGTCCTCATGCGTCTTCTCCACAGAATTAGGGTTTCCACCATTGATACACCCTGCATGCAGCTTCATGACTCAATCTTCCACCTTCTCATACGACCTCGATTCTCCATGAAACTCCAATCTGTAAAGAGCAAAATTGCTCTACTTCTTCCCCTCTACACAGCCATGGCATTAGATTCCTCTGAAACTCAATCACAATTCAAACCCGATAGGTAGAACATCCTGGTTCCACCATTTTACACTGATATCCATCATGCTAATCCCTTCTAATTCTTACCCTAACACGATCTACACACCATGCTGATCATTTTGAGCTATATATCTGAGATTATCATGCCATATTCTAGGTGTTCTAAGCCCTAACAGATTTGGTGCTCCAATGGCAACCTCCATGAATTGTCTTCAAACTCAACAAAAATGATCATCTAACTATCCCTAACCGTTCTAACCCTAAAATTCTCTAACATGCTAACTAATTCTATCCAATTCGATGAGAACACCAACCTGGTTTGATGATGAAAAGAGATGCAGAATTCTTTAGATCCAAGGCTTGCAATGCTTTGGACTTGATCAACAAACTTGATTCTTGGTTCTGTATGCAATAGATCTTGTTCAAACCTCTTGAATCTTGCAATCACAATCTTCTTGCACCTTGGATGATGAAGTTGGTAGCACACGATTCCTTCCTCAATTCAACCAGATATTGATGGAAATGTGATCTATGATGGATTTAGATGATGATAGGATCAAGAATTTTGGAAATTGATGAAGGTTTGATAGAGTTTGAAATGGTTTTGCAAAATGGAAGAATGAGGTATAACTATGTGTTATGAACAAAATGAATCACCAACCCTTGAATGAAGCCACTCAATTCAATATATAGATGAAATTAGAAAGCTCTAGAACTTTGTAGAAACTTCTTGTGCACACTTTCCTTGAATTTTGGATACGTTACTTCCATTGTAAGCCAACTATCATAACTTCCAAATTTTGAACCAAAATCAAAAATCCACTTTTTCCAATGTTCTTAAAACATTTTTTCCAATCAAAATGACCTATAATTTCATCTCATTTGGCCAAGTTATGAAAAATCTCAATTTTAGGTCACTTTTTATTCATTAAATTCATTTTTAAATGACCAATTTTGAAACCTTGAGCTATGAGCATTTCCAATCTTTCATGATCACTTTTCTAGACTCAAAATGTCATTTGGAGCAAGTTTGATGTTGTGAAGTTTTTCATTTGAAGCTTCCTTGTATGAGTTTTGGGCATAGGCTTGAAATGACCTGTAATTCTCAGATGACCAAAATACCCTTTGCTTGCCAAGACCATAAGTAGAGTTCTACAAATCAGATGAAGGCATACCATACCTTTCTAGAAATCTAAGACAATGAGGAACAACTCTTATGTTTACCATAAATTCATTTGAAATCTCATTGAGGGGTAAAAGTTGCTTGGAATACAAGTAACTTTCACAGACAAAATTTCAGACACCTCAGATGACCTGTAACTTGCAAGGACCATAACTTGAGTTCTATAAATCTCCTTGATGTCTTCAACCACTCAAATTAAAGGTATTGAGATCCTCTACAAGTTTCATGTTGTCCAAGGATCCATTTGAAGCTTGCATTTTGACTTATCTTGCTTGGAAGTTTGACCTAAACTAGGGGATTTTACACAGAAACCCTAATTTAGAAACCCCTCTTCTCCTTGATTTCTCTTGATTTCTTCTTGGAACAACACCACATCCTTCTATACATGTCAAATGATGAACCCCACATCTCTTAAATAGACCTTAATGCCTTTCAATCAATCATTTGACCTAGGGTTGACCCAGGGTTGACCCAGATGAAACCCTAGTTGACTGTCTTCAACTGCAATTCTTGTGATCACATCAATGACTTGTCTCCCTTGCAAAATGACTCTATAAGTCTTCCATGATGTCTATATACCCTCTATGCTCAATACACAACTCACAACTTCTCTGATGGTCTTCAAATGCCCTCAAGGTAGGAGAGAGACCCACTGCTTGATCCACTGACTTCTTAGATTTCAATTTCTTTTTGATGACTTGGATATGCTTGAATTTGAATAATAACATCTTGATAGGCTCATAGAGATGAGAATAATACTTGGTCCCTTGTTGGATGATTTGCTATGCTATGATATGCAAATGATTAGACTATGTACATGACTCTATATGCAAATGCTAATGCAATTGAAACATAAACCAAGGGGAGAAGGTTGAGAAAATTTTAGGGTGCAACACAAGGAAGTCGATTAAATCGATTAGAAAACAGATGCGCGACTATAGCGAAATAAATGGTAAAAACCGGATATAGAAATGTCCTCAAAAACTACAGCGAGAGCTGAAAACACCGAGACGAGCACCAATTCTCAAAACAAGTTATTCGAACTGGCCTGAAATGCCTGAAGCGTCAGGAGAGGCTGTAATCCCAATAAAATCAATCTGACTGCAAAAATGCAATGTCTGCGGTATACAAATGCAACATGCAAAATGAGTCGAAACATAAGCCAAATGCGATAATTGGTTGGTCAAATTTTGGGGTGCAACAGCTGGCAAGTTACAGGTCCTTAGATGAATGTGATTTTGGTCAACAAAAGTTAACCAATTCCAGGACACATTTGACCTATAAGGATGTTTCTCCTCACCATGACCAAAACATTAAAGTTGTTCCCCATGATCTTAGCTTTCCAAAGAGTACTAGAAGTCCTTCATCTGATTTGTAGAACTCAAGTTATGAGGCTTGCAAGTCAGGGGTATTTTGGGAAAGTAAGACTACAGGTCATTTTCATTACAGGTCCATTTCACCACTTTGCTTACTTCAAATGAAAATATTTCCAACATGAAACTTGCTCAAAATGGGTTCATTTGTTCAACCAAACATCAAGGAACCTTTGATTTGGCTTAGATGGAAGATTGGATGGAGAAAAATTCATGAAAAAGGCATTAAAAGGAGAAAATCCAATTAAATTCATTTGGGATCAATTTTGTGCAAATGTGTGCATTTTTTGAGTGCAAATCACATCGTAAACATAATGGCAATTTTATAATTTGAAGTTGAGGAGCTTTGGTATGCCATTTTCATGCTTGCTTCACCATGAAGTAACAAATGTAAATCCTACCACAAGATCAAATTAAGGGACTATTCTTGGCCACTTGATCATTTCACACTACCAGCAAGCTGAACAAGTGCATTTCCAAGCTTGGCAGCCCCATTTTCGTGTGCAATTTGAAGGCTCCATGTGCAAAAAATTGAATTTCATTTTGGACTTAAAGCACTGCAATTGGGCTTTCTTTTCCTCAAAATCCATCATATAAAAGTTTAGGAAGCTTCACAAACCCTAAGAAGAGAATTTGGTGAAGAATTGGCTAAGAACTCCATTGTTAAAGCTCAAGAGAAATTGAAATTCGAATTTGGAGATTCACTCAATTTCAGACCAAATTAAGCTCATCTAAAGCTTCCTTGAGGATTATAGAGTGATTCTGGTTGGTTTTCTTCAAGCTTCAACACCATTCCAAGGCCCAGTGGAGGCTCTCCACTAGGTAAATCATTTCTCATCCATGCTCTCTGTTTAAGCCATGTTTACACGCCATTTTTGTATGTTTGTGATCCTTGAACATCATAGATGATTTCTGGTATGAATTGATGGTTGTTTGTGATGATTGTTGTTAAGTGCTTCAAACTTGTTTGGTTTCGTTTTGGCCTTTTCATGAGGTTTTAAGCTTAGATATTGTTGGATTTGAAATCTACATGAGATGTAGATGAATTTGGATATAAATTTTGTTGGATTTGGTACATTTTTCCCTAGCCTGTGTTGCTTGCACTGTTCACGGTGGCCTCTCCCAACCGGAGGAAGGTTTGGCCGCCGTCTGGTTTTGTTTTGAATATTTGAGTTATTTTTACCACGTGGCAATTTGTTGTGCTTTGGATCTGTATACTTTTAATTCAACCGCCCAGATTAAGACGCACGATGCACCTTGTTTGACCACATACACACAATCACTTAAGTGTTGCGTTTCATTTAATATTCTTTGCCTGGCCACGTGTTTTGCTGTGATCCATGTGATTTGCTTACTTTCTGATCCAACGTGCCTGGTTGTTTTTCATCGTGCACCTCTGTTGACCATATCACACATGATCCACTCAGCTCACGTTTTTGCTTTTTGGCTGTTTGAACTTGGGCCCTCACGTGCAATCTGCACCCCCCTGCCTGAGCCCATTTAATTTTCAACTGTTTTGGATTGCTATTTGAACCGAAGATTTATTTTATTTTGGTTTTTATTTTCTTTTCTTTTTTTATTTTGTATCTATTTTGATTTAATTCCATTTAAAATGCTTCCAAGTTTGATAAAGTTCCAGAAAAATATGTTTTAGACATTTTAGGAAATTTTATTTTATTTTTTTGGTTTATTTTTCAATTAAAAATGGAATTAATCATTGGAAGTATTTTATTGGACTTATTTCTTGACATGGTTTGTTCTTGATTTTGTTTCTTCCATTTCCTTTTGGTCCAATGACCCAAAATTCATCCTCATGTCCATGATGAGTTGATGAATTTTTTAGGACCATTTTGCCCCTGTTGGTTGACTTTTGATGCATTTCATTTGACCCTCGACAATCCTCATTCACAATGGAACACCCTTGTGAATCAATTTCTTTGGTGGTGTTGTGAATTGATTTTGATTGTGATCTTTTGGCCTCTGTTTGCCAACATGTTTGGGTACCTTGTTCATTTTATTTGATCATTTTTTAACCATTTTCCTAATTTTGAGGTAACTTGCAAGTCAAGTTACCTCCAAGGGAAGTTCATACAAGTGCATGACCTAGTTTGAGTTGGAAATGACCTTTGTGGATCCATTAAGCTCTCAACTCCTCTTGTTTCATATAATAGACATGTTGAGCTTGATGTATGCTCATTTTTAGGTCAAAATTATGTTCATTGCTTGTTCATCTGTGTGTTTCCTTTGTTGCTTCCATTTAATGTTTCCATATGTGAGTTGTTTGCACCCTTTTGTGTAGTTGCCTCTTGTGCGTTTCTTCTTCTCCTTTCTTCTTTGTTTCATTTCATATGTGCATGCTTGGTTGAGATGAGCTTGTGGAGGCTACTGCCCTACACTATTTTCCTCCCACTTTCATTCTACTTGTGCATCTTATGTTTGCATTTTCATTTGCATGTTCTTTCTTCTTCTTCTTCTTTTGCTTTTCTTTAACATGCTCCCGATAAGTTATCTAACCTCTTAAGGTTATGATAGACTTTAAGTTCAAACCATGCATGATAACATTACGTAGTTCCCTTTTGTATCCCAACTTTAAGTCCACTTTGCATGATAACTTTTAGGATTGATTAGTCTCCCATTAGTGGTCCTTTCTTCTCTTCTCCTCTTCATACAATCTTAACACACTTAATAAAGATAATGGATGTTGTGCCCTGAGCCTTATACTTTGGAAATGGTGATTGAGGGGCCACCTCTCAATTGCCTAGAGTGTTTAGTATACGTCCTTAGGACAATATGCGAGCATTCGATCCTAGGTTTTTAGACTTTAGTACAACCTACATTATAAACACTCAAATTCAAAACACTTCTTCTCTAAAAAACACAAAAAAACTTCAAACCTTTTTCACCCTTTGGGGTTCTTAATCCAAGAAAATATTTTCAAAAAAAGAGTGTTGTTAACTCATAGTTCTATTGCAAACGGTAACGCCTAAGTCTCCCATGCTCGAGCTGCATACACCAACTTCTAGAACTGATTGTTAACCCTACTCGGGCCTAACAACTTTAGAACCAAACCGGTGTTCTTTTTAGCCCGAACTACGTTTGCTCTGATCTTTCATACCAGATGAAAGTACGTAGGCACAAGACGTGATGTCTTGGCGAGCAACCTTTCCCCTTTCACCCGTAGTTAGCCGAACTATGTTGACTCTGACTTTCCCATTGCACAAGGGAATACGTAGGCACAGAGTGGCGATGCTCTGCCAAGTCTCCTTTCTTTTTCTTCTGTCCCTTGACCTTTAGCTAGATAGATGATCCCTTTTTTAGATAGACAACAATGTGTGGATCCCGTCGAGTACAACGGACGTGAGGGGTGCTAATACCTTCCCCTTGTGTAACCGACTCCCGAATCCAGACTTGGTTGCGATGACCTCGTCTTTTCCCTTTTCCGTTAGGTTTTTCTGATCGTTTCCTTTCCCTCTCTTTGGGATAAATAAAGAAAGGTGGCGACTCTTCTGTTTTCCTCCTGGTGTTTTTCGCAGTTGCGGCAGCTGGCGACTCTGGTTCCCTATGCGAGTCAATCCTAGTGGTTGTTTGTTTATCTTTGGGTGATGTACATATGTGCTTTATTTACTTCTTCACTTTATTTTCCCGCATTTATTTTCCTGCATCATATATTATTATTATTGTGCTGTGGGGATGGGAAGTTCTGATGAGTGATAAGCCAGACCCGGGCTTGAGTACAAACCTAGCATTAGTAGTGGAGACTAGTGGGGGGGCCTGTTTGCTGAGCAGATACAGTTCCCAATGAAATTCGCGCTCAGAGGAGATTCTCTTTGATGACTTCTCATCTGGACCTTAGGGCTTGACGGGATGTTGGATCTGAGGGTTGTCGACTCTGGGAACCGATCATTTGTGAGTCAGCAAAGTGAGGCCTCTTCGGGAAATGATGATGCCAAACCAGAAATGGTGAACGTATCATCATTTCTTGAAAGTTTGTGACACTGACAAACGCATAGGATTCCATACCTTATCAGTGAATAGGTCCATTCCTGTGAGTGGGACTTGGGTTATGCAGGAAACCTTTACCTTCAGATTACCCGGTTTTCTCTACAGTTTGAATCTAAATTATTGGTATCAGTTGGTTTCTATCGGAGCAGTGCTTTGTTCTTGCTGAAGCAGAGCTCTGATCTTCCTTAGTCTACAGCATAGCAGTCTTGATCTCTTGTGTGTGCATTAGCATTGTTTGCATTTGCATTTCATTTTTCATTATTCATCCTCAGCCGGAATAGGGAGCTCACCCATCTTTTGTCTGCTTGGTTAGTTGATTTCCCAACATTCGCATTGGAATTGAGTTAGTTGCTGGAAGAATCATGAATTCAGGAGAGCAGAATCAGGTAGTTACGAGGGCAGAGTTTGAATTGATGAAGAATCAGCTAGGTCAAATCATGGAAGCCATGACATCTATGATCAGAGGAGAGGCCGGTATTTAGAGGACCCCAGTGAACAATGTTGCTCAAGCTCAGCCTGTGTAGATTCCCATCATAGGTAGAGATTCATATTCTCTTCATGACACAGACTATCAGAGCTTCACATTCTCTGTGCCAGATGTTCAGAGGGCTGCTCCGAAGGCTAATGCTGAAGACCCACAGACTTTTGAATTTATGGGAAAATGTCAGTTGTTGGAGGAAAAGCTTGATACCCTGATGAGTCAGGATATTCTTAATTTGAGTGCTGCGAGCATGTGTCTGGTGCCCGGTCTTGTGATGCCTCCGAATTTTAAAATGCCGAATTTTGAGAAGTTCAAAGGGGATAGTTGTCCGAAGCAGCATTTGGTAATGTTCTGCAAGAAAATGACCTCACATGTTCATAATGATCAGCTTATGCTTCATTGTTTTCAGGACAGTCTAAGTAGAGCATCGTTGAGTTGGTATATGCAGTTGGAAGGTGGCAACATCAGATTATGGTCAGATTTAGCCAATGCCTTTGTGAAGCAGTACAACTAACATCTCAACATTGCTCCTAGTCGCGTGCAGTTGCAAGAATTATCTCAGGCAGACAATGAATCCTTCAGAGGGTATGTGCAGAGATGGAGAGAGTTAGCTGCTCATGTTCAACCTCCACTTCAGGACAGAGAGTTGACTGATATATTCTTGGGTACCTTGAAAGGCCATTACTTTGACAAATTGATCAGTGGTGGAATGTCAAACTTTGTTGACTTAGTGATAATGGGTGATCATATTGAGAGTGGACTCAAGAGCAGAAAGATTCGAAACATCCCTTATATCTCAGTTGATGAGAATGAATCAGTTGTTAGTTCTCAGGAAGAATGGGAAAGAGGAAGTGATGTTATCCCGGAATCTCCTGTACCTCATATTCAATTTTCAGATACTTCGAGTGTTCAGAGTCAGCAATCTCATGGGTCTGTGTATCAGGTATCTGTTTCCCGCCAGAGTCAACAGTCTTACCGTCGTCAACCGCGTTAACACGCTAGACGAAGACCCAGGAAACCAGAAAGGCATTTTACTCAGTTGCCAGTATCATACAATCAGTTGTTGCCGGATTTGATCAGAGGTGGGTTGATAGTTCCGAAGAAGATTAATCCAGAGATCCCACCGTATCTGCCAGGCTTCGATGTCAGCGCCCGCTGTGAGTATCATGCTGGGGCACAGGGGCATTCAACTGAAGATTGTAAGGTGCTTAGGAGCCAGGTTCAGGCTTTGTTGGATTCCAACAGGATCTTAGTCATGCCTCAGGGTATTCAAATCAATGATCTTCTTTTATCCAGTCAAGTGGGTGTATCAGTTCATGTTATGGAGGAATTCACCGAGAGTATTTGTTCAAAAGTGTATCAAACTGAAGACTCAGTTGAGGGCTGTATCCCTGTGTAGAATTTGTTCATTACTGTATGCTGACCATCACCAGGACTTATTGGTCGAGGTCACGCTGTTTGTATTCAGTTACTCCTGTATGATGGATATATGTGTGTGATTGTTATCCCTGATCGTACCTTGGGTTCCTTTTTGCCTTGGTGCTATCTTAGAATTTCCCTGTTGCATACTTGTCTTCATCTTGCATATTATTGTTTGCATAATAGATACCTCGAAGTAGTTAATTTGACTTCATGTATTCCACTAGTTTGTTGCAGGTTATACAATCAGATAGATCACAGGAATCCCCACAAAGTTATGGAGCAAGTTCAAGCAGAGCTGAGAGAAGTCAAGAGCCAGATGGGGCAGTTTATTATGGACATGCAAGCGTTGCGCTTGGATCAGAATGCGCTCATAGAGGAAAACCAGCAATTGAAAACTCAGGTGGGCTTAATCATGGAAGTGATAAGGAACATGCTCAGAAAAGAAGGTGATCAAGTGCCCGAAGCTGCAACAAAGATGCTTGTTCCATTTCTGTCTGTGGAACCTATCCCAGAGCGTAATGTGTGTCAGAAATTTTCTGCACAACCGGAGGTTCTGAAATTTCCGTGTCATCAGCCGCGTCCCGTTTCTCAGGAGAATCCCAGGATTAGATGATATGGTAAAAGGATAAAATCTCAAGATAGAATCTTCGATCAGATCCCCATGGATTATGCTCAGTTAGTGCAACTCTTGCTCCAACTTCAGTTGGTTAAGCCTCGGACTCTGGCTCCACTTACTGGCTAACCACCATCGGGCTTTGATATCAATGCTTATTATGATTTCCACTTTGGGGGACAGGGGCACAACGTCGCAAACTGTAAATCTTTTAAGCATAAGGTTCAGGACCTGATTGATTCAAAGACAATTGAGTTCACGCCGGGCGGCATGAATGTATCAGGCAAAGTTATTCCCTATCGTGGAAAAGAGATGGATATTTCTATTCCCTCACCTAAAGCTGCAGTAGGTCAAGAGTATATCCTACAATCTTTGGTGTCAGAATCCCCTTGCCCACAGTTGCTGCCTGTTCCTGGGTCAAGCTTAAGGATGGAAGCGCCTGAACAAAAAGAGTCCTCAAGAATTCAAACCCAGTCGCCGGACGTTTCTGCTGTTCAGAGTCCATGACCTTTTGGGTCTTCGCAGTAAAATTATCAGTACCAGAATCAGAATAGGCCTCGCAACAATCTGAAAAGAAGGAATGCTTCTCTGCGTCCAGTGCCTATGTCGTACAGTCAACTGCTGCCGCACCTAGTTCAGAATTCTTTGTTGGAGCCCAAAGCTCTCAAACCGGTGCCAGAACCTTACCCTTTCGGGTATGATCCTAGTGCTCAATGTGGATATCATGGAGGATCCGCAGGGCACTCAACTGAAGATTGCGAGGCTTTTCAAGCCAGGGTACAACAGGATGGACCGAAGGTGTATATCTTTTCCAGGAGGAAGGTTGGTCGTACATCGATCGTCTGATTGAGTTTGAAGACTTCAAGGGTTGCATCTCCCTAAGCAGCTAATCAGTGTGGAAGCCCAGTTCCCAGAAGCTGGCAGTTTTCATTTTATCCTGTTATTTCTTTATGTTTGTAATTTCTCTCCTGTTTAAAGTGCAATCTCATTTGTAAAACTTGTTGTTTTCGATTGATATTAATGAAATGAATATGCATGTTTTGATTTAATCCATTCATGTTCACTAATTGCTTTTTACTGATGTCATACGCTTGTTTAAGCGGAATCCGGGGAGGATGACGAAGTTGAAAGATGCGCAAGCTTCCGATTGTATGCTTTTGAAATAAAACCTGCTGATGATGTACAAGCATTGTTTCAAATTCCTAAACACCAGAGATATAAGGATGATGATCCCTTGTCAACCCCTTTGAGCCTAGTTGTAGGAGTTTCTTTCTGAAAACGAAAAACCCTTAATCCTAACCTGGGGCAGGGTAGGTGTCAGCTAATTTGACCGAATATCCAAATTGCAATAGGAGTGTTCCCGGTCGAGGATCAATCACACATGTGTAGGTCGTGCCTAGAAAACCACAGTGTTTATCCCTTGCCGACCAAAGAGTGAAACAGTCACAATCCTCTAAACTCGTCAGACAAGCCGGTGTCGCACGATTCGTTCAAAAAAAAGAAAGAAAAGAACAAAAAAAACAAAGCCCGCTAAGTCGAATCTTGAAAACAAGCGACTTAGGAAAAAAATGAGGGCATCCCGTTGGACTTCGAAATCAAAAGAAGCTCAAAAGAGCCAGTCTAGGCAAAAGTTAGGAAAATTAAAAAAAAATGATGATGAAAAACAAGTTGTGTGATTCAGGCACAAAAGACGAAAAGCGAGTGTGACTGTCACTCCAAAAAACTTGTGGTTTCCCGAACCATCACTCCTGTCATTCAACCTCTGAGAGGTGAGTGCTATTGTCGAATTAGCTGAACATAGGATTGGAGAACATCAAGGAGAACAGGTGGGTTAAGATAAAGTTTGAGCCTAACCACGTTACAACCTAAAAAATTCCTAATTGAAGCAGGTTTATTTCGAAAGCATACTTCGGTAAAGATCGCATTGAAACTGACTCCTAAAAGGATTCCTCTTACAGTGTTTATTAATGTTGACATTCTGATAAATGATTCGTTCATTGTATGTCACAAATTTTTCTAGTGAACAGATTGGAATTCTAAAACTGTCATATGCATTGCATTTAATATATCTTTTATGCAGGACAATTTGTTTTACTTGTGAGTAAACGCTTGACAGCAGGAAAGTTTCCACAGTGGAAAGATTGATCAGGATAGAATGCGGAATGCCTGAATACTCTGTCAAATTGGGGCAAGTTATATCAAATGATCATAGCATGGGAGTCAGCCATCTAAAAGTCAGTTGATCTGAAGCAATCAAGTCGAGATTCGGTGAATCTCTCGCAGCCAAGAAGCACTATCCCCACAGATCAGCCAATCAGGAGAAAAGTCATTGTAAGGTTGGGGCACGCCACCCTAAGAGCACATAAGCTATTCTTATCCGTGGGGCAATTAATGTGAAGTACCTCTCCGAGGTTCAAGGTGTTTAGGCGGTGTATATCAAGTTGTCGGGGTATGAGATTTCTAGATTTCCTTTAGAGGAATATCCCCACAGAGGTCCCACGAGCTGGGACAAATATTGTAAGCAAAGGAATTGTTCCTCTCCATATCCTCAGAGCTATTCAAGCGGGTTCAGTCAACTTTCAAGTGCAAGACGAATGTCGGGAAGTCACGTTACTATCCATTGACCCTTCAGCCAAAACCTTTGAATTTAGACAGGATATTTTTTAGCGTCAGTTGTACTTGACCCTTTGCAGATCATATTCCTAAAGTCCAATTTCTCTTGGCAATCATCAGGAAGCCCAATCCGTATTGGTGCATCATCCCAAATCCAATTTTCACTGGTACGCAGGAAGACTTCGTCTGTTTTCTCCAGCAAAAGTCCAATCATCATTGGCATGTGTAAGCTATCCCCAGTAGAGTCCAATCATATTGGGCACATCCGGTTATCCCCAGTAGAGTTGGCTACATCTCTTCAGCATTTATTTTGCTGGAGTGGTTCTTTTGGTTTTCCATCTTTCCCCGACAGCCCGAGCCTGCATCTGCATCTTTGCATGTAGTTATCATATTTGCATCATCCTTGCATTTCATCCTCAAATGCGTAGCATTTCCATTTCGTATAGAGTATTACGCCATATTCAAACATGCACATATGCATGAAGCATAAGCCAGTTTCTGTCAGCTTTCTGTGGCAGCTTGAATCACTCTTCAATCAATACATGGGCATTTATCCAGCAGCTTTGTTTATATAGCTTATCGGTTTACTCGAGTTTCAGATCATACGTCGATTATGCTTTGTCCATTGGTCCTCTGATAATGACATCCCCAAGCAAAGTTCCTTTGTCCATCAGTCCTCTGATGCCAACAATGTTTCTTTCCATCAATCCTTATTGACGATGTGTTCCTCCGAGCAGATTTTCTTTCCGTTAATTCTTATTGACGACGTGTTTCCCCAGAAGGTTTTCCTCTTTGTCTATCTTTAGACGATGTGAGATTCGAATATGGTTTTCTCTCCGTCTATCCTTAGACGACGTGAATTTTGGACGTGGTTTTATTTCCGTTTATTGGATGAGATGGCGTTGTAGGAGGGTTTTCGTGCTGTCAATTCCTATTGACACTGTAACTCTTTGAAGAATGTTTGGATTTCATTGTTGGCAATTCCTATTGATGACATGGCTCTTTGAAGATGGTTTTCTTTCTGTCAATTCCTATTGACGATGTGGCCCTTTGAAGATATTTTCTTTCCATCAACTCTTATGGACAAAAGAATTCTGCAATTTGGTGAATGGTTTTGAAGTGCGGTTTTGGTGTCTTTCCGTCTACTTTTAGACGATGTGAGTATTTGGTGTCTTTTCGTCTACCATTAGATGATGTGAGTATTGTTTTTCTTTCTGTCTATCCTTAGACAGCGTGAACCTTTATTTGGTGTCTTGCCGTCTACTTTTAGACGATGTGAGTATTTGGTGTCTTTCCGTCTACCATTAGACGACGTGAGTATTTGGAATCTTTCCGTCTACCATTAGACAGTGTGAGTATTATTCTCTTCCTGAGGTGAAGTTACCAATTGCGTGTTAATCTAGCCTTTGGTTTTGATGTCTGTGGCATTACACAGATGACTGGCGGCGATGTTAGGTGTTCTTTATCGGATGATCAGTCAGCAGGTTGTCGTTGCAACTGTCTGTATTCAGCTTTTCCGGATATTTGTTCCCCAATCAGAGTGTTGCAGTTTATTTCTGCGGTTGGCAAATTTTCGGGTTTTTTTGGTATTCAACCGTCTTTTACCTTGATTGTTTGAAAGTCTCTCGCTTTTCATCCAGTCAGGTCCAAGCCGTTTGAATAGGGGCAGCTGTTGCACCCCAAAATTTGCCCAACCTTTTTCTTTAGTTGGCTTTTGTTTCTTTGCATTTGTTCTAGCATTTGCATTGCATATCATTGTTCATTTAGAAGGGGATCAAGAGGTGTGACTAGCAAGAGGAGGTTACCAAGAGCTTTGATACTAAGCAAGGGGTTTTACTTAAGCATGAATGGTCATCAAGTCATCAAGAAGTGGTCAAAGTCTTGTGAAAGGGTTGATGGGTGTATGTGGGTTAGCTCCTAATTTGGAGGCCAAATAAAGATTATCAGAGGATTGTTAATTCATGGTTATGGATATGGGATGTTAAGAAAGCTCATTGAGTGCTTTGAGAGCCATGTTGGAGCTTGTTCAAGTGGTTGTGTCATGGGGAAGAAGCCACAGTCAAAGGTGTTGCACCTAGGGTTTTCATCTGGTCAACCCTCAGTCAACTATGAAATCAAAGGAGATTAAGACTTAATTCCAAGTCTCTATGGTCATGGGATGTGGTGTTGAGATATCTAATATATCATTTCAAGATCAATTCATCAAGAATCAAGAGTGTGAGAAGTTCCTAAATTAGGGTTCTCAGTGTAAAATCCCCTATTTAGTGCCCAACTTCAAGACCAAATATCTCAAGATACAAGTTTCATCTTATCTTGACCCCAACATTAAACTTGTAGAGAATTTTTCTAGCTTTCGTTTTAGTCCTAGAAGTCATTCATCTGATTTCTAGAACTCAAGTTATGATGTTGGCAAGTTACAGGTCCTCAAATCAATATGATTTTGGTCAACAAAGGTCAACCAACTTCCAAGACACTTTTGACCTATAAGGATGTTTCTCCTTACCTTGACCAAAACATTAAAGTTGTTCCTCATGATCTTAGCTTTCCAAAGAGTACTAGAAGTCCTTCATCTGATTTGTAGAACTCAAGTTATGAGGCTTGCAAGTCAGGGGTATTTTGGGAATGTAAGATTACATGTCATTTTCATTATAGGTCCATTTCACCAATTTGCTTACTTCAAATGAAAATATTTCCAACATGAAACTTGCTCAAAATGGGTTCATTTGTTCAACCAAACATCAAGGAACCTTTGATTTGGCTTAGATGGAAGATTGGATGGAGAAAAATTCATGAAAAAGGCATTAAAAGGAGAAAATCCAATTAAATTCATTTGGGATCAATTTTGTGCAAATGTGTGCATTTTTTGAGTGCAAATCACATCGTAAACATAATGGCAATTTTATAATTTGAAGTTGAGGAGCTTTGGTATGCCATTTTCATGCTTGCTTCACCATGAAGTAACAAATGTAAATCCTACCACAAGATCAAATTAAGGGACTATTCTTGGCCACTTGATCATTTCACACTACCAGCAAGCTGAACAAGTGCATTTCCAAGCTTGGCAGCCCCATTTTCGTGTGCAATTTGAAGGCTCCATGTGCAAAAAATTGAATTTCATTTTGGACTTAAAGCACTGCAATTGGGCTTTCTTTTCCTCAAAATCCATCATATAAAAGTTTAGGAAGCTTCACAAACCCTAAGAAGAGAATTTGGTGAAGAATTGGCTAAGAACTCCATTGTTAAAGCTCAAGAGAAATTGAAATTCGAATTTGGAGATTCACTCAATTTCAGACCAAATTAAGCTCATCTAAAGCTTCCTTGAGGATTATAGAGTGATTCTGGTTGGTTTTCTTCAAGCTTCAACACCATTCCAAGGCCCAATGGAGGCTCTCCACTAGGTAAATCATTTCTCATCCATGTTCTCTGTTTAAGCCATGTTTACACGCCATTTTTGTATTTTTGTGATCCTTAAACATCATAGATGATTTCTGGTATGAATTGATGGTTGTTTGTAATGATTGTTGTTAAGTGCTTCAAACTTGTTTGGTTTCGTTTTGGCTTTTCATGAGGTTTTAGGCTTAGATATTGTTGGATTTGAAATCTACATGAGATGTAGATGAATTTGAATATAAATTTTGTTGGATTTGGTACGTTTTTCCCAGCTTGTGTTGCTTGCATTGTTCATGGTGGCCTCTCCCAATCGGAGAAGATGACTGGAGGAAGGTTCGTCCGCCGTCTGGTTTTGTTTTGAATATTTGAGTTGTTTTTACCACATGGCAATTTGTTGTGCTTTGGATCTATATACTTTTAATTCAACCGCCCAGATTAAGACGCACGATGCACCTTGTTTGACCACACACACACAATCAGTTAAGTGTTGCGTTTCATTTAATATTCTTTTCCTGGCCACGTGTTTTGCTGTGATCCATGTGATTTGCTTACTTTCTGATCCAACGTGCCTGGTTGTTTTTCACCGTGCACCTCTATTGACCATATCACACATGATCCACTCAGCTCACGTTTTTGCTTTTTAGCTATTTGGACTTGGGCCCTCGCGTGCTATCTGCACCCCCTTGCCTAAGCCCATTTAATTTTCAACTGTTTTGGATTGCTATTTGAACCGTGGATTTATTTTATTTTGGTTTTTATTTTCTTTTCTTTTTTTATTTTGTATCTGTTTTGATTTAATTCCATTTAAAATGCTTCCAAGTTTAATAAAATTCCAGAAAAATATGTTCTAGACATTTTAGGATGTCTTTTATTTTTAGAAAATTTTATTTTATTTTTTTGGTTTATTTTTCAATTAAAAATGGAATTAATCATTGGAAGTATTTTATTGGACTTATTTCTTGACATGGTTTGTTTTTGATTTTGTTTCTTCCATTTCCTTTTGGTCCAGTAACCCAAAATTCATCCTCATGTCCATGATGAGTTGATGAATTTTTTAGGACCATTTTGCCCCTGTTGGTTGACTTTTGATGCATTTCATTTGACCCTCGACAATCCTCATTCACAATGGAACACCCTTGTGAATCAATTTCTTTGGTGGTGTTGTGAATTGATTTTGATTGTGATCTTTTGGCCTCTGTTTTCCAACATGTTTGGGTACCTTGTGCATTTTATTTGATCATTTTTTAACCATTTTCCTAATTTTGAGGTAACTTGCAAGTCAAGTTACCTCCAAGGGAAGTTCATACAAGTGCATGACCTAGTTTGAGTTGGAAATGACCTTTGTGGATCCATTAAGCTCTCAACTTCTCTTGTTTCAGATGATAGACATTTTGAGCTTGATGTATGCTCATTTTTAGGTCAAAATCATGTTCATTGCTTGTTCATCTGTGTGTTTCCTTTGTTGCTTCCATTTAATGTTTCCATATGTGAGTTGTTTGCACCCTTTTGTGTAGTTGCCTCTTGTGCATTTCTTCTTCTCCTTTCTTCTTTGTTTCATTTCATATGTGCATGCTTGGTTGAGATGAGCTTGTGGAGGCTACTGCCCCACACTATTTTCCTCCCACTTTCATTCTACTTGTGCATCTTATGTTTGCATTTTCATTTGCATGTTCTTTCTTCTTCTTCTTCTTTTGCTTTTCTTTGACATGCTCCCCATAAGCTCTCTAACCTCTCAGGTTATGATAGACTTTAAGTTCAAACCATGCATGATAACATTAGGTAGTTCCCTTTTGTATCCCAACTTTAAGCCCACTTTGCATGATAACTTTTAGGATTGATTAGTCTCCCATTAGTGGTCCTTTCTTCTCTTCTCCTCTTCATACAATCTTAACACACTTAATAAAGATAATGGATGTTGTGCCCTGAGCCTTATACTTGGGAAATGGTGATTGAGGGGCCACCTCTCAATTGCCTAGAGTGTTTAGTATACGTCCTTAGGACGATATGTGACGCATTTGATCCTAGGTTTTTAGACTTTAGTACAACCTACATTATAAACACTCAAATTCAAAACACTTCTTCTCTAAAAAACACAAAAACACTTCAAACCTTTTTCACCCTTTGGGGTTCTTAATCCAAGAAAATATTTTCAAAAAAATAGTGTTGTTAACTCCTAGTTCTATCTCAAACAGTAACGCCTAAGTCTCCCATGCTCGAGCTGCATACACCAACTGCTAGAACTGATTGTTAACCCTACTCGGGCCTAAAAACTTTTGAACCAAACCGGTGTTCTTTTTAGCCCGAACTACGTTTGCTCTGATCTTTCATACTAGATGAAAGTACGTAGGCACAAGACGCGACGTCTTGGCGAGCAACCTTCCCCTTTCACCCGTAGTTAGCCGAACCACGTTGACTCTGACTTTCCCATTGCACGAGGGAATACGTAGGCATAAAGTGTCGATGCTCTATCGAGTCTCTTTTCTTTTTCTTCTGTCCCTTGACCTTTAGCTAGATAGATGATCCCCCTTTTAGATAGACAATAATGCGTGGATCCTGTCGAGTATGATGGACGTGAGGGGTGCTAATACCTTCCCCTTGCGTAACCGACTCCCGAATCCAGACTTGGTTGCGATGACCTCGTCTTTTCCCTTTTCCGTTAGGTTTTTCCGATCATTTCCTTTCCCTCTCTTTAGGATAAATAACGAAAGGTGGCGACTCTTCTGTTTTTCGCCGGGTGTTTTTCGCAGTTGCGACAGGTAACAACTACCTTTCAACCCTCTCTTGGATCCGTTCAACATATGGTCCATAAGCTTTGCAATTACCTTTTCCCAAATAAGATCTTCCTTTGCGGTGAAATATAGAGATTCCTGTATTTCCTCCTCCCTTGGGGGTCCCTTTAGAGCATAACCAAATTGTCTAACAGCGAGAGCGGGATTATATTTGATGCCACCTTTTCGCCTAATCAAAGGAACATTGGGAAAGTTCCCACAGCTGTAGATAATCTTCATACCTAAAAGGTCTTTGTTAAACCAAACGATATTATCCGACGTTAAGCCCATAAGCCTCTCTGACCAATCAACAGTATCTGAGATGTTAACAAAAGGTCCAACCTTGGGAAGATAATCCACAAACCATCTATACAGGAGAGGTGCACAGCATGAGACATTCTTCCCTCTCCTATCCTCATTCTTGTAGTGGATAGAATGATAAACATCTCCTAAGAGTGTTGGCACAGGATTCTTAGAAGCGAAGATATGGAAGGCGTCCAAATCAACAAAATCTGGGATATTGGGAAACAATACTATGCCAGAGATGCAAAGAGCCAAAAGAGCGTTGAAAACAACCCAACATCCTACTCACCAAGAATGGTAATGGGAAGCCAGGGACTCCATTCCTCCATACCATCTTTCCATCCAACTCAGAAAGATCCAAATGAAGAGAATTTGCTAGCTTGGTCAGGTTGGGTTCTGCTTCAGAATGGCAGAAAGGCATCTGCTCCAAGATTGTAACTCCTATCAACATGGAAAATTCTTCCAAAGTCGACATCAATACATATCCCAGAAAGGTGAAACATCGCAACCGAGGATCATAAAACTATAGCAGTGTATGGATACCCCCAAACTCAAACCATGAGGCTTTGCAGACATAGCTTAGAATTTTCCCTTAGTCCTTCCTGAAATCCTCCATAACCCCATAATCAGCTGCAGAAATCAGACTAAGCAAAGACCCTATCTCCGGTGTTGGGAACTTGTAGACAACAGTCCTCTTAAAACCGGGCTCCATACCGATGGTGGATTAGATTACTAGAATTAAGAGGAAAATATGCACCTGAAATACAAATACATGCAAATGTTAAAATGCAAATGATTATGCAAATGAAAACAGGGGATCAAGATTGTTGTGTTGCTGACTGAGCTGAACCACAGCTTTGCTTCAGTGAGAAAATAACACAGCACTGAGATAATAGGAACCCACTGTATCAAGGATCAAAAGTCCGCGCTGACAAGAAAACTGGGTTGGTTGAAGGCCAAAGTTTCCTGCATAACCCTCCCACTCACAGGTATGGACCTGTCTCTGATAAGGTTCAAAATCCTATGCGGTCATCAGTGTCACAGACTTTCAAGAAACGATGATACGTTAACCATTCCTGGTTTGGCATCATAGTCAAACGAAGAGGCCTCACTTAGCTGACTCCCAAATGAACGGTCTCAAGAGTCGACAATCCTCAGATCCAACATCCTCCCAGCTGTCCGAAATAGACTGGAAAGGTAGTCATCAAAGAGAATCTCGTCTGAACGCGAATTTCATGAGGACTAGTGCACGCCGAACGTACAAGTCCATCACTACTTTTCACTCTAATGCTAGGTGTATACTCAAGCCTGGGTTTTGGATCATCACTCAAAGAAACAGTCCCACCCAACAGCACAAGAATAACATGATACAAAGTGCGTAAAATAAAATGCAAATGCAAAGTTGTACAAATGCAACACATAGACACACATATATATACCCACAGACAAAAACACACAATCGCTCGTATTGACTCGCATAGGGGATGGGAAGAGTCCCCGGCAGAGTCGCCAGTTGTCGTATCGCTGCGAAAAAGGAGCCGGCAAAGACAGACAGAGTCGCCACCGTTAGTTATTTATCCCAAACGAGAGGGAAAGGAAATGATTGAAGAAAACCTAGCGAAAAGGGGAAAAGACAATGTCATCGCAACCAAATCTAGGGTTCGGGAGTCGGTTACGCAAGAGAAGGTATGAGCACCCCTCACGTCTGTTGTACTCAACGAGATCCATGCTTGTTGTCTAAATCTATGGGTGAAAAATATCTAATGCTACTGCTAAACGGGGGTGAAGAGAAAAAAAACTGACTCGATAGAACATCGTCGCCCTATGCCTACGTATTCCCTTGTGTAATGGAAAAGTCAGAGTCAACGTAGTTCGGGAAACTACGGGTGATGGGGGGAAGGTTGCTTGCCAAGACATCATCGTCTTGTGCCTACATATTCTCATCTGGTATGAGAAATCAGAGCAAACATAGTTCGGGCTGACACGACCACTGATTGGTTCAAGTGTTTTAATGAGTAGAGTTAAATCTTTGTTCTAGCAGTTAGGGACGATACCTGTTTGCGATAGAACAAAAACTTAACACACTATTTCTGAAATCGATTTTCAAACAATCCCGAAGGATAAAAAGGTTTGATGTTTTGTTTTGTGTTTTTTTATGACAAGAAGTGAATTGAGTTAGATTTGAAACTCATGTTGCACTAAAGACTATGACTTGAGAGCGAATGCGTCACATATCGCCCAAAGGGCATACGCTAAACACTCTAGACAGTGTGAGAGGAGGACCCCACCTATCATTCCTTAAATACTTAAGGCTCGTAGCGTACAACAAGTTTTAACCTTTATTAAGTGTCTTATGAAATTATGAGTTGAGAAGAGAAAGACACAAACTTTAAGGGGAACTGATCAACCCTAATGTTATCATGCAATGTGACCCTAAAGTTGGGATTGAAAGGGGAAAATATATCCTAATGTTATCATGCAAAGGATTGAACACCTAATGTATCTCTTACTCCCATCTTAAACAGAGGGACTAGGAATCCTAAGGGATCATGGAAAAAGACCAAGTAAACAATAAACAATTCAATCATAGATGAAATGGAGAAAATGAGATATGAAAGTGACTTAAACAAGTCAATGCAATTAGAGATGCAAACATGAAATACAAGTATGCAAAGATGCAACAAAGATTCAACAAAATGAGACTCAAACACAAATAAGTGACTTAAACAAGTCTACAAGAAGAGATGAGATGAAATGGGAGAAGCAAGCTCTTACAACCATCAACCATCAATCATCCAAACAAAAAAGAGTTATCCTAAGATGCACACACAAAGAAAAGAGGGAGGAAAAAGTGTGGGGCAGTAACCACCACAAGCACATCTCAACCATACAATTCTTGAAACACAAGCAAAGCAAAGCAAACAAAACAAATTCCAAACCAACAACAATGTTCATGACAAACTCAAAGTGTACATAAAGACACCAAATCATCATGAACAAAGATAAAACCACAAGGGACAGAAGTAAAACATCAAGATAAAAACTTCAAATCAAGTTTAGAAACAAAAGGCAAGCTCAAACAAGATCATGGCAAGTGAAAGAAACAAGGTTTCAACACAAACTCAACACCTGAAATAAGTGGAGAAACATGATTCCAAAGTAACTTGCAATGCAATCAACACATGTAAATGTCCCAAGACAAATGAAACAACACCTTAAGAATGTTAGAATTATATAACAAGGCTCACAAGATGCATGTGGGATCACTTGAGATCATTTCCCAAAGAAACTAGGTCAAACAAGTATGCATGAATAACTCCAAGAGTGACTTGACTTGCAAGGTTCACCAAAAATAGATGGAATGCTCAATAAATTCCAAATAAAATCCCAAACTAAGCTTAATCAATCAAAAAATAGCAAGAAAAATCTCAAGTTCAAATTCAACTCAAAGTACCACCAAATAAATCCAAAAGGTATGGTGTTCCACCTTGTCGAGGGTATTTCTAGGCTCAACAAAAGTCCAATCAAAACCAAATGGAAATTGATCATTGGCCACTCAGAATCACCCTAAAAAATTCTTCATCCCCTCACTTAAATGAGGGAGAAATAATGGTCACTGGGGATTAGAAATTAGGGTTTAAATGGGCAAGATCAAATAAGATAGGAACCATAAAACACCTCAAATCTTTAATTCCAAATAAAATAATAAAATAAATGGAAAATTAAAATAAAAAATTTGGAAATTAAATAACATGTTGAAATGTTAGAAAAATATTTTTGTAGAATTTTCATAAAATCAGAACCAATTTTAAACAATTAAAATGAAAACAGAAATTAAAAGAACTAAAAAGAAGCAAAGGCCAAATGGGGTGTGGCCAGCAAAAATCAATTGAACTGATTCCTTTGTAAAGCACGCCTGGGCCAAGAATAAGGAGTGTGTGAATAGAAATTTAGGCCTAATCCATCACAAACTCAGACTAACATGAAACACAACGTTTCATTAATCCTATGTGGATTTCAACGCTCGCGTGTCCAAAGTCAAACCAATGGAAGCAAAACAAATCAGCTGGTCAATAATTCAAACGAAGGTGAGTCAGCTTTGAACTGAAATTAGACCAGACGCCGGAGCTAGGGCTTCGGTCTTCTTCTTCGGCCAACTCACCGAAGACCAGGTATGAAACTTCAATAAAAATGCCAGCAACTTATACCATTCGAAAGCTGAAGTTGCAAGGAGTAATAATCCAACATTTGATTTTTAAAAAGGCTCTTAAATAAGCAATAATCATGGCACGAAAATTTGAACACACATACTGAAATGGAATCAAACACGCAAGAAAATGGTTCAAACATTACCTACCAAGGGTAGGGCTTCAGATGCACCCAGTATGCAGCTTATTTGATGCCTAGAATGAGAGAAAATGTTGAAGGAAACCTACCAAACAGAGCAGTTCTGTTGACTCTTCAAATGGCAAGAAACCTTCTGTTCAAGCTTTCCAATCTTCTCCTTGACCTTCACTAATGATGATTGGCACCAAGACTTGAAGGAATCTCTCCAGAATAACTTGATTCGAAGAAATGAAAATAATGAAGTTTTTGGAGCTTTTTCTTCTCTCCCACACAGCAGCTATCCCCTATGATGGTTTAGGGCGAATATTAAGTTCTTAAATGATGGGTTTATGATGATCATGCAGGCCCATATTGGCTGCATTGTACACTTTCCAAATTTCTTGCCAAACTTTCCACTTTGCACCACACACGGGTTTGATCCACTGTCGCGCGCGGATCAAAACGAGTGTTTTTGTAAAATGCAGTACAGCGATGGTAACTCGGAATATCGTTCTCAAGGATTCTTGATTATTACTAATCGAATAAAAAGGGGGGGGGGGGGGGGTTGGTCGTGTTCGAATGAATAAGAGTAATTAACAAGAGTGATTATTGGAAAAAGTTGTTGTGAAATAAGTGATTATGAAATAAGTCAATCTACCGATTCAGTTCCTACTATCATCGATTGTTATAATTTTAATATTATAACTGTTCATTTTATTCCTATATGGATACAAACTCAATGACAAGCGCGATAAGGTTTGCAAGATATATGATCCTATTGTCCGAATTAAGCAAACGGTATAAAGCTTCATGACTTAAGCAAACATGATTATTCAGACACAAAAACGAATTAATAAAACGTAAAAGTGTCTATGTTAAGATCATACAATCAACCAAATTGAATTAATATATTTCATACAATTGAATTAAGCATACAAGAGTATAAAATCATTGAACGGAATTAAACAAATAATAATATAATAACAATCTCAAGTGTTGGAACCTGAATTATGGTAGACCGACTCAGAGTGATTAGTTCTCCATAAGATTCTTACAAAAATTCAACTTTTTTCGTGAATTGAGAGTCCCCTGAACAGTAACATGAGGTTTCCCCTAAAAATAAAACAAGGGATCTGGTTCATAATCCAATTGGGTCGAAAACATAACCCAGGCCCAAAACATGACCCAAAACTAAAACAAGTTCATAATGCTGTAAATTCAACGAATATTATGAGAAAATGTGCTCCGAATATGACTCCGACTCCAACACGAAAGTCGTAGCTCTCTCTCTCTTAGCTTTCCGGATATTTTTAGAATGCCTCAAACGGATTCCCGAAACTCCAGTTATGATCGTTTCCGTGCAGACTGCTAAAGCTGAAAAATAAAGTGCGAAAATCAAATTAAACCAAAAATAAAATAAAATATAAAAACATAATAAAACATAAGAATAATCAAAATAAAGTAAAGAAATGCCTAAGTAAAAATATAGGAGAATGTGCATAAAGATGCACTGATCAAATTCCCCCACACTTGAACTTTTGCACTCCGAGCAAAATTAAAATAAAACAAAACAAAGAAAGCACAAACACATCAACAGTTACTCATTCCAGGCTAAAAGTCTTCTTTGGTTAAGTTTTCATCGAAAGGTACTAATTTTGCACACTAAGGATATCTTAGGAACACCAATCCACAATTGTGCAGACATAAGCCTCCTGAATACACAAATCAACTCAAATCATGTTATTATGTTAAAGCCTAACTTACTCATCCTTCATTTTGCTCTTTTTCATTCAGGCGCAATCACATTAAGCCTGTTATCTCCACACACTTATAGCAAGGGAACTGGTAGTGACTCTGATCCTTTTTGCTTGGGGTTCTGGTACTTACGTGGCATAACCCTTTGCTCACTCAATTGTAGTTGCGGGGGATCGGACCGTAACCCGCCCTACCAAGTTCAGCACCAGAAACCGCTGAACCAACTAACAACGAGTTTTATTATCAACTTTTTTTGAAGGCTCTACATTCGTTGGGTTAAGTGACCGGTTGAGGGTCACCAAACTTAGAAGATGTATTCTTTTTTTTTCAAATAAAAACTGGATCACTCACTTATTTTCATCGACTTCCCTGCGTAAAGTGCGTGGGAGATGGTGCTGACTGCTGAAATTAACTACTCAAGAGCTGTCAGAGAATGAAAATTTAAGGCTAAACCATAATAAGAATTCAAATCAATTTCCATATGTAGGAGACTTACGGTGTTAAGACGATACCGATCTTGTGAATTTTTCCCAAGTCTCCGCAAACTAATCTCAAATGAGTCTATAGCCTAAAACTTTCAAGAAGATGCAATTTTTTTTAAAATTAAATCAAAACAAAATAAAGAAAATTAAAAGAAATAAAACAAGGTAAATGGTTTCTCCCCCACACTTAAAGCATACATTGTCCTCAATGAAAGAACATAAATATAAAATAAGAGTGAGAGAAAGCAAGGAACACACCCGAGGAGTCAAGGTGGATAAGTGATCACATAGGCATCATTTCCCAAAGAGAGATTTCCTGCGGTCTCCTCTTCCAAAGTGGGGAGTAACTTTGGATAACATCCATCGCTTTTGAAATTTGTATTAGTTCCTTCGCCTTTTATTCCAGGATCAAATAAGAATCTCACTAATTTTCTTTCATCTTCAATCAAGGTCCATCCAATTCCCTTCTTATGTTTCTTCAAAATCTGAAAAAGCTTATTTTCTTTATAAAAATCAAGGTTAGAATAAATTATGACTAGAAGCTTTTTATTCATATCTAAATAAGCATAATTCGAATTATTATAAAGCGGTTTAAGCTCTAAGGGGGGAGGTTGTTCAATGGATGGTGAGGTTGGGGCAGCCGTGATGTCAAGAGTTTTAGCTGCATAAACAACTTCACCTGCATGAAAAATATCACCCTGCACGACAGCATTAATCTCAGCACAAACAGAGCAAATGTTAGTGTCGGTACATGAATCACAAGAGTAAGTATCAGCATAATCTAATAAAGATGGAAAATCAGATAACAACTCAGGATAGTTATCATCAACTAAATCAGACAATAACTCTTTTGGATTCACTACTGTTTGGGCTGGTAGTTGGTTTGATTCTTGAGTTTGCTGCATGGCATTCACTATAGTGGCAAGCTGTCCAATCTGTGTCTGCAACGCCTGAAGAGTGGAATCTGTTTATTGCTGAAACTGGAGATCATTTATAGCCATTTGCTTGACAAGATCCTCTAATAAAGGTTCAGAAGGTGTAGAGCACACAATTTGGAATTCATTCATATGCTTATTCGGATCCTCACCTGCAAGTTCATTAAACCTTGGCAACAAGTGTATTAAACCATATTCCAATTCAAAAGGAACATCAACATCATCATATTCAATACACAAGCCATTATAAGTCACATAAGGGGCAGCCAGGTGCCTTAAGGTTCTATTTTCTGCCATTTCAAATTAAGTTCAGTATCCGAAGCAAATAAGTTATACATATAGTCAGACTCAGACTTAGACTCAGACTCAAATACAATGATGGAAAACGATCAATTAAATTTTAGAAAAATAAAATAACACCAGAATTAAGCAAATTAAGCAAAATAACAATTATGAGAATTTTTTAGATTTTTTTCGACTCTATGAAAACAGTAAAAAAATTCATTAAAAATAGAAAAAAATGGTTTTTGGCAATTCTGAGGGTGGATCCATGTATTTCGAAGGAATACAAGGAATAATGACCTTACGATTTTTCTGCTTCTCGTAGGAAAAACAGTTTTACGATCGGACACAATTTTTCCAAAAACCGATTTTTTCGACTCTAGACGCGAGAAGGCCAAAAACATGGGGAACCTAGGGCCTAAGCGCAACAACAATAAAAAGATGACTCTAATATCGATTAATAACGACAAGAATCTCCGACAACGGCGCAAATTTGATCCGCTGTCGCGCGCGGATCAAAACGAGTGTTTTTGTAAAATGCAGTACAACGACGGTAACTCGAAATATCGTTCTCAAGGATTCTTGATTATTACTAATCGAATAAAAAAATGGGGGGTTGGTCGTGTTCGAATGAATAAGAGTAATTAACAAGAGTGATTATTGGAAAAAGTTGTTGTGAAATAAGTGATTATGAAATAAGTCAATCTACCGATTCGGTTCCTACTATCATGGATTGCTATAATTTTAATATTATAAGCGTTCATTTCATTCCTATCTGGATACAAACTCAATGACAAGCGCGATAAGGTTTGCAAGATATATGATCCTATTGTCCGAATTAAGCAAACGGTATAAAGCTTCATGAATTAAGCAAACATGATTATTCAGACACAAAAATGAATTAAGCAAACGTAAAAGTGTCTATGTTAAGATCATACAATCAACCAAATTGAATCAATATATTTCATACAATTGAATTAAGCATACAAGAGTATAAAATCATTGAACGGAATTAAACAAATAATAATTTAATAACAATCTCAAGTGTTGGAACCTGAATTACGGTAGACCGGCTCAGAGTGATTAGTTCTCCATAAGATTCTTACAAAACTTCAACTTTTTTCGTGAATTGAGAGTCCCCTGAACAGTAACATGAGGTTTCCCCTAAAAATAAAACAAGGGATCTGGTTCATAATCCAATTGGGTCGAAAACATAACCCAGGCCCAAAACATGACCCAAAACTAAAACAAGTTCATAATGCTGTAAATTCAACGAATATTATGAGAAAATGTGCTCCGAATCTGACTCCGACTCCAACACGAAAGTCGTAGCTCTCTCTCTCTCTTAGCTTTCCGGATATTTTTAGAATGCCTCAAACGGATTCCCGAAACTCCAGTTATGATCGTTTCCGTGCAGACTGCTAAAGCTGAAAAATAAAGTGCGAAAATCAAATTAAACCAAAAATAAAATAAAATATAAAAACATAATAAAACATAAGAATAATCAAAATAAAGTAAAGAAATGCCTAAGTAAAAATATAGGAGAATGTGCATAAAGATGCACTGATCAAATTCCCCCACACTTGAACTTTTGCACTCCGAGCAAAATTAAAATAAAACAAAACAAAGAAAGCACAAACACATCAACAGTTACTCATTCCAGGCTAAAAGTCTTCTTTGGTTAAGTTTTCATCGAAAGGTACTAATTTTGCACACTAAGGATATCTTAGGAACACCAATCCACAATTGTGCAGACATAAGCCTCCTGAATACACAAATCAACTCAAATCATGTTATTATGTTAAAGCCTAACTTACTCATCCTTCATTTTGCTCTTTTTCATTCAGGCGCAATCACATTAAGCCTGTTATCTCCACACACTTATAGCAAGGGAACTGGTAGTGACTCTGATCCTTTTTGCTTGGGGTTCTGGTACTTACGTGGCATAACCCTTTGCTCACTCAATTGTAGTTGCGGGGGATCGGACCGTAATCCGCCCTACCAAGTTCAGCACCAGAAACCGCTGAACCAACTAACAACGAGTTTTATTATCAACTTTTTTTGAAGGCTCTACATTCGTTGGGTTAAGTGACCGGTTGAGGGTCACCAAACTTAGAAGATGTATTCTTTTTTTTTCAAATAAAAACTGGATCACTCACTTATTTTCATCGACTTCCCTGCGTAAAGTGCGTGGGAGATGGTGCTGACTGCTGAAATTAACTACTCAAGAGCTGTCAGAGAATGAAAATTTAAGGCTAAACCATAATAAGAATTCAAATCAATTTCCATATGTAGGAGACTTACGGTGTTAAGACGATACCGATCTTGTGAATTTTTCCCAAGTCTCCGCAAACTAATCTCAAATGAGTCTATAGCCTAAAACTTTCAAGAAGATGCAATTTTTTTTAAAATTAAATCAAAACAAAATAAAGAAAATTAAAAGAAATAAAACAAGGTAAATGGTTTCTCCCCCACACTTAAAGCATACATTGTCCTCAATGAAAGAACATAAATATAAAATAAGAGTGAGAGAAAGCAAGGAACACACCCGAGGAGTCAAGGTGGATAAGTGATCACATAGGCATCATTTCCCAAAGAGAGATTTCCTGCGGTCTCCTCTTCCAAAGTGGGGAGTAACTTTGGATAACATCCATCGCTTTTGAAATTTGTATTAGTTCCTTCGCCTTTTATTCCAGGATCAAATAAGAATCTCACTAATTTTCTTTCATCTTCAATCAAGGTCCATCCAATTCCCTTCTTATGTTTCTTCAAAATCTGAAAAAGCTTATTTTCTTTATAAAAATCAAGGTTAGAATAAATTATGACTAGAAGCTTTTTATTCATATCTAAATAAGCATAATTCGAATTATTATAAAGCGGTTTAAGCTCTAAGGGGGGAGGTTGTTCAATGGATGGTGAGGTTGGGGCAGCCGTGATGTCAAGAGTTTTAGCTGCATAAACAACTTCACCTGCATGAAAAATATCACCCTGCACGACAGCATTAATCTCAGCACAAACAGAGCAAATGTTAGTGTCGGTACATGAATCACAAGAGTAAGTATCAGCATAATCTAATAAAGATGGAAAATCAGATAACAACTCAGGATAGTTATCATCAACTAAATCAGACAATAACTCTTTTGGATTCACTACTGTTTGGGCTGGTAGTTGGTTTGATTCTTGAGTTTGCTGCATGGCATTCACTATAGTGGCAAGCTGTCCAATCTGTGTCTGCAACGCCTGAAGAGTGGAATCTGTTTATTGCTGAAACTGGAGATCATTTATAGCCATTTGCTTGACAAGATCCTCTAATAAAGGTTCAGAAGGTGTAGAGCACACAATTTGGAATTCATTCATATGCTTATTCGGATCCTCACCTGCAAGTTCATTAAACCTTGGCAACAAGTGTATTAAACCATATTCCAATTCAAAAGGAACATCAACATCATCATATTCAATACACAAGCCATTATAAGTCACATAAGGGGAAGCCAGGTGCCTTAAGGTTCTATTTTCTGCCATTTCAAATTAAGTTCAGTATCCGAAGCAAATAAGTTATACATATAGTCAGACTCAGACTTAGACTCAGACTCAAATACAATGATGGAAAACGATCAATTAAATTTTAGAAAAATAAAATAACACCAGAATTAAGCAAATTAAGCAAAATAACAATTATGAGAATTTTTTAGATTTTTTTCGACTCTATGAAAACAGTAAAAAAATTCATTAAAAATAGAAAAAAATGGTTTTTGGCAATTCTGAGGGTGGATCCATGTATTTCGAAGGAATACAAGGAATAATGACCTTACGATTTTTCTGCTTCTCGTAGGAAAAACAGTTTTACGATCGGACACAATTTTTCCAAAAACCGATTTTTTCGACTCTAGACGCGAGAAGGCCAAAAACATGGGGAACCTAGGGCCTAAGCGCAACAACAATAAAAAGATGACTCTAATATCGATTAATAACGACAAGAATCTCCGACAACGGCGCAAATTTGATCCGCTGTCGCGCGCGGATCAAAACGAGTGTTTTTGTAAAATGCAGTACAACGACGGTAACTCGAAATATCGTTCTCAAGGATTCTTGATTATTACTAATCGAATAAAAAAATGGGGGGTTGGTCGTGTTCGAATGAATAAGAGTAATTAACAAGAGTGATTATTGGAAAAAGTTGTTGTGAAATAAGTGATTATGAAATAAGTCAATCTACCGATTCGGTTCCTACTATCATGGATTGCTATAATTTTAATATTATAAGCGTTCATTTCATTCCTATCTGGATACAAACTCAATGACAAGCGCGATAAGGTTTGCAAGATATATGATCCTATTGTCCGAATTAAGCAAACGGTATAAAGCTTCATGAATTAAGCAAACATGATTATTCAGACACAAAAATGAATTAAGCAAACGTAAAAGTGTCTATGTTAAGATCATACAATCAACCAAATTGAATCAATATATTTCATACAATTGAATTAAGCATACAAGAGTATAAAATCATTGAACGGAATTAAACAAATAATAATTTAATAACAATCTCAAGTGTTGGAACCTGAATTACGGTAGACCGGCTCAGAGTGATTAGTTCTCCATAAGATTCTTACAAAACTTCAACTTTTTTCGTGAATTGAGAGTCCCCTGAACAGTAACATGAGGTTTCCCCTAAAAATAAAACAAGGGATCTGGTTCATAATCCAATTGGGTCGAAAACATAACCCAGGCCCAAAACATGACCCAAAACTAAAACAAGTTCATAATGCTGTAAATTCAACGAATATTATGAGAAAATGTGCTCCGAATCTGACTCCGACTCCAACACGAAAGTCGTAGCTCTCTCTCTCTCTTAGCTTTCCGGATATTTTTAGAATGCCTCAAACGGATTCCCGAAACTCCAGTTATGATCGTTTCCGTGCAGACTGCTAAAGCTGAAAAATAAAGTGCGAAAATCAAATTAAACCAAAAATAAAATAAAATATAAAAACATAATAAAACATAAGAATAATCAAAATAAAGTAAAGAAATGCCTAAGTAAAAATATAGGAGAATGTGCATAAAGATGCACTGATCAAATTCCCCCACACTTGAACTTTTGCACTCCGAGCAAAATTAAAATAAAACAAAACAAAGAAAGCACAAACACATCAACAGTTACTCATTCCAGGCTAAAAGTCTTCTTTGGTTAAGTTTTCATCGAAAGGTACTAATTTTGCACACTAAGGATATCTTAGGAACACCAATCCACAATTGTGCAGACATAAGCCTCCTGAATACACAAATCAACTCAAATCATGTTATTATGTTAAAGCCTAACTTACTCATCCTTCATTTTGCTCTTTTTCATTCAGGCGCAATCACATTAAGCCTGTTATCTCCACACACTTATAGCAAGGGAACTGGTAGTGACTCTGATCCTTTTTGCTTGGGGTTCTGGTACTTACGTGGCATAACCCTTTGCTCACTCAATTGTAGTTGCGGGGGATCGGACCGTAATCCGCCCTACCAAGTTCAGCACCAGAAACCGCTGAACCAACTAACAACGAGTTTTATTATCAACTTTTTTTGAAGGCTCTACATTCGTTGGGTTAAGTGACCGGTTGAGGGTCACCAAACTTAGAAGATGTATTCTTTTTTTTTCAAATAAAAACTGGATCACTCACTTATTTTCATCGACTTCCCTGCGTAAAGTGCGTGGGAGATGGTGCTGACTGCTGAAATTAACTACTCAAGAGCTGTCAGAGAATGAAAATTTAAGGCTAAACCATAATAAGAATTCAAATCAATTTCCATATGTAGGAGACTTACGGTGTTAAGACGATACCGATCTTGTGAATTTTTCCCAAGTCTCCGCAAACTAATCTCAAATGAGTCTATAGCCTAAAACTTTCAAGAAGATGCAATTTTTTTTAAAATTAAATCAAAACAAAATAAAGAAAATTAAAAGAAATAAAACAAGGTAAATGGTTTCTCCCCCACACTTAAAGCATACATTGTCCTCAATGAAAGAACATAAATATAAAATAAGAGTGAGAGAAAGCAAGGAACACACCCGAGGAGTCAAGGTGGATAAGTGATCACATAGGCATCATTTCCCAAAGAGAGATTTCCTGCGGTCTCCTCTTCCAAAGTGGGGAGTAACTTTGGATAACATCCATCGCTTTTGAAATTTGTATTAGTTCCTTCGCCTTTTATTCCAGGATCAAATAAGAATCTCACTAATTTTCTTTCATCTTCAATCAAGGTCCATCCAATTCCCTTCTTATGTTTCTTCAAAATCTGAAAAAGCTTATTTTCTTTATAAAAATCAAGGTTAGAATAAATTATGACTAGAAGCTTTTTATTCATATCTAAATAAGCATAATTCGAATTATTATAAAGCGGTTTAAGCTCTAAGGGGGGAGGTTGTTCAATGGATGGTGAGGTTGGGGCAGCCGTGATGTCAAGAGTTTTAGCTGCATAAACAACTTCACCTGCATGAAAAATATCACCCTGCACGACAGCATTAATCTCAGCACAAACAGAGCAAATGTTAGTGTCGGTACATGAATCACAAGAGTAAGTATCAGCATAATCTAATAAAGATGGAAAATCAGATAACAACTCAGGATAGTTATCATCAACTAAATCAGACAATAACTCTTTTGGATTCACTACTGTTTGGGCTGGTAGTTGGTTTGATTCTTGAGTTTGCTGCATGGCATTCACTATAGTGGCAAGCTGTCCAATCTGTGTCTGCAACGCCTGAAGAGTGGAATCTGTTTATTGCTGAAACTGGAGATCATTTATAGCCATTTGCTTGACAAGATCCTCTAATAAAGGTTCAGAAGGTGTAGAGCACACAATTTGGAATTCATTCATATGCTTATTCGGATCCTCACCTGCAAGTTCATTAAACCTTGGCAACAAGTGTATTAAACCATATTCCAATTCAAAAGGAACATCAACATCATCATATTCAATACACAAGCCATTATAAGTCACATAAGGGGCAGCCAGGTGCCTTAAGGTTCTATTTTCTGCCATTTCAAATTAAGTTCAGTATCCGAAGCAAATAAGTTATACATATAGTCAGACTCAGACTTAGACTCAGACTCAAATACAATGATGGAAAACGATCAATTAAATTTTAGAAAAATAAAATAACACCAGAATTAAGCAAATTAAGCAAAATAACAATTATGAGAATTTTTTAGATTTTTTTCGACTCTATGAAAACAGTAAAAAAATTCATTAAAAATAGAAAAAAATGGTTTTTGGCAATTCTGAGGGTGGATCCATGTATTTCGAAGGAATACAAGGAATAATGACCTTACGATTTTTCTGCTTCTCGTAGGAAAAACAGTTTTACGATCGGACACAATTTTTCCAAAAACCGATTTTTTCGACTCTAGACGCGAGAAGGCCAAAAACGTGGGGAACCTAGGGCCTAAGCGCAACAACAATAAAAAGATGACTCTAATATCGATTAATAACGACAAGAATCTCCGACAACGGCGCAAATTTGATCCGCTGTCGCGCGCGGATCAAAACGAGTGTTTTTGTAAAATGCAGTACAACGACGGTAACTCGAAATATCGTTCTCAAGGATTCTTGATTATTACTAATCGAATAAAAAAATGGGGGGTTGGTCGTGTTCGAATGAATAAGAGTAATTAACAAGAGTGATTATTGGAAAAAGTTGTTGTGAAATAAGTGATTATGAAATAAGTCAATCTACCGATTCGGTTCCTACTATCATGGATTGCTATAATTTTAATATTATAAGCGTTCATTTCATTCCTATCTGGATACAAACTCAATGACAAGCGCGATAAGGTTTGCAAGATATATGATCCTATTGTCCGAATTAAGCAAACGGTATAAAGCTTCATGAATTAAGCAAACATGATTATTCAGACACAAAAATGAATTAAGCAAACGTAAAAGTGTCTATGTTAAGATCATACAATCAACCAAATTGAATCAATATATTTCATACAATTGAATTAAGCATACAAGAGTATAAAATCATTGAACGGAATTAAACAAATAATAATTTAATAACAATCTCAAGTGTTGGAACCTGAATTACGGTAGACCGACTCAGAGTGATTAGTTCTCCATAAGATTCTTACAAAACTTCAACTTTTTTCGTGAATTGAGAGTCCCCTGAACAGTAACATGAGGTTTCCCCTAAAAATAAAACAAGGGATCTGGTTCATAATCCAATTGGGTCGAAAACATAACCCAGGCCCAAAACATGACCCAAAACTAAAACAAGTTCATAATGCTGTAAATTCAACGAATATTATGAGAAAATGTGCTCCGAATCTGACTCCGACTCCAACACGAAAGTCGTAGCTCTCTCTCTCTCTTAGCTTTCCGGATATTTTTAGAATGCCTCAAACGGATTCCCGAAACTCCAGTTATGATCGTTTCCGTGCAGACTGCTAAAGCTGAAAAATAAAGTGCGAAAATCAAATTAAACCAAAAATAAAATAAAATATAAAAACATAATAAAACATAAGAATAATCAAAATAAAGTAAAGAAATGCCTAAGTAAAAATATAGGAGAATGTGCATAAAGATGCACTGATCAAATTCCCCCACACTTGAACTTTTGCACTCCGAGCAAAATTAAAATAAAACAAAACAAAGAAAGCACAAACACGTCAACAGTTACTCATTCCAGGCTAAAAGTCTTCTTTGGTTAAGTTTTCATCGAAAGGTACTAATTTTGCACACTAAGGATATCTTAGGAACACCAATCCACAATTGTGCAGACATAAGCCTCCTGAATACACAAATCAACTCAAATCATGTTATTATGTTAAAGCCTAACTTACTCATCCTTCATTTTGCTCTTTTTCATTCAGGCGCAATCACATTAAGCCTGTTATCTCCACACACTTATAGCAAGGGAACTGGTAGTGACTCTGATCCTTTTTGCTTGGGGTTCTGGTACTTACGTGGCATAACCCTTTGCTCACTCAATTGTAGTTGCGGGGGATCGGACCGTAATCCGCCCTACCAAGTTCAGCACCAGAAACCGCTGAACCAACTAACAACGAGTTTTATTATCAACTTTTTTTGAAGGCTCTACATTCGTTGGGTTAAGTGACCGGTTGAGGGTCACCAAACTTAGAAGATGTATTCTTTTTTTTTCAAATAAAAACTGGATCACTCACTTATTTTCATCGACTTCCCTGCGTAAAGTGCGTGGGAGATGGTGCTGACTGCTGAAATTAACTACTCAAGAGCTGTCAGAGAATGAAAATTTAAGGCTAAACCATAATAAGAATTCAAATCAATTTCCATATGTAGGAGACTTACGGTGTTAAGACGATACCGATCTTGTGAATTTTTCCCAAGTCTCCGCAAACTAATCTCAAATGAGTCTATAGCCTAAAACTTTCAAGAAGATGCAATTTTTTTTAAAATTAAATCAAAACAAAATAAAGAAAATTAAAAGAAATAAAACAAGGTAAATGGTTTCTCCCCCACACTTAAAGCATACATTGTCCTCAATGAAAGAACATAAATATAAAATAAGAGTGAGAGAAAGCAAGGAACACACCCGAGGAGTCAAGGTGGATAAGTGATCACATAGGCATCATTTCCCAAAGAGAGATTTCCTGCGGTCTCCTCTTCCAAAGTGGGGAGTAACTTTGGATAACATCCATCGCTTTTGAAATTTGTATTAGTTCCTTCGCCTTTTATTCCAGGATCAAATAAGAATCTCACTAATTTTCTTTCATCTTCAATCAAGGTCCATCCAATTCCCTTCTTATGTTTCTTCAAAATCTGAAAAAGCTTATTTTCTTTATAAAAATCAAGGTTAGAATAAATTATGACTAGAAGCTTTTTATTCATATCTAAATAAGCATAATTCGAATTATTATAAAGCGGTTTAAGCTCTAAGGGGGGAGGTTGTTCAATGGATGGTGAGGTTGGGGCAGCCGTGATGTCAAGAGTTTTAGCTGCATAAACAACTTCACCTGCATGAAAAATATCACCCTGCACGACAGCATTAATCTCAGCACAAACAGAGCAAATGTTAGTGTCGGTACATGAATCACAAGAGTAAGTATCAGCATAATCTAATAAAGATGGAAAATCAGATAACAACTCAGGATAGTTATCATCAACTAAATCAGACAATAACTCTTTTGGATTCACTACTGTTTGGGCTGGTAGTTGGTTTGATTCTTGAGTTTGCTGCATGGCATTCACTATAGTGGCAAGCTGTCCAATCTGTGTCTGCAACGCCTGAAGAGTGGAATCTGTTTATTGCTGAAACTGGAGATCATTTATAGCCATTTGCTTGACAAGATCCTCTAATAAAGGTTCAGAAGGTGTAGAGCACACAATTTGGAATTCATTCATATGCTTATTCGGATCCTCACCTGCAAGTTCATTAAACCTTGGCAACAAGTGTATTAAACCATATTCCAATTCAAAAGGAACATCAACATCATCATATTCAATACACAAGCCATTATAAGTCACATAAGGGGCAGCCAGGTGCCTTAAGGTTCTATTTTCTGCCATTTCAAATTAAGTTCAGTATCCGAAGCAAATAAGTTATACATATAGTCAGACTCAGACTTAGACTCAGACTCAAATACAATGATGGAAAACGATCAATTAAATTTTAGAAAAATAAAATAACACCAGAATTAAGCAAATTAAGCAAAATAACAATTATGAGAATTTTTTAGATTTTTTTCGACTCTATGAAAACAGTAAAAAAATTCATTAAAAATAGAAAAAAATGGTTTTTGGCAATTCTGAGGGTGGATCCATGTATTTCGAAGGAATACAAGGAATAATGACCTTACGATTTTTCTGCTTCTCGTAGGAAAAACAGTTTTACGATCGGACACAATTTTTCCAAAAACCGATTTTTTCGGCTCTAGACGCGAGAAGGCCAAAAACGTGGGGAACCTAGGGCCTAAGCGCAACAACAATAAAAAGATGACTCTAATATCGATTAATAACGACAAGAATCTCCGACAACGGCGCAAATTTGATCCGCTGTCGCGCGCGGATCAAAACGAGTGTTTTTGTAAAATGCAGTACAACGACGGTAACTCGAAATATCGTTCTCAAGGATTCTTGATTATTACTAATCGAATAAAAAAATGGGGGGTTGGTCGTGTTCGAATGAATAAGAGTAATTAACAAGAGTGATTATTGGAAAAAGTTGTTGTGAAATAAGTGATTATGAAATAAGTCAATCTACCGATTCGGTTCCTACTATCATGGATTGCTATAATTTTAATATTATAAGCGTTCATTTCATTCCTATCTGGATACAAACTCAATGACAAGCGCGATAAGGTTTGCAAGATATATGATCCTATTGTCCGAATTAAGCAAACGGTATAAAGCTTCATGAATTAAGCAAACATGATTATTCAGACACAAAAATGAATTAAGCAAACGTAAAAGTGTCTATGTTAAGATCATACAATCAACCAAATTGAATCAATATATTTCATACAATTGAATTAAGCATACAAGAGTATAAAATCATTGAACGGAATTAAACAAATAATAATTTAATAACAATCTCAAGTGTTGGAACCTGAATTACGGTAGACCGACTCAGAGTGATTAGTTCTCCATAAGATTCTTACAAAACTTCAACTTTTTTCGTGAATTGAGAGTCCCCTGAACAGTAACATGAGGTTTCCCCTAAAAATAAAACAAGGGATCTGGTTCATAATCCAATTGGGTCGAAAACATAACCCAGGCCCAAAACATGACCCAAAACTAAAACAAGTTCATAATGCTGTAAATTCAACGAATATTATGAGAAAATGTGCTCCGAATCTGACTCCGACTCCAACACGAAAGTCGTAGCTCTCTCTCTCTCTTAGCTTTCCGGATATTTTTAGAATGCCTCAAACGGATTCCCGAAACTCCAGTTATGATCGTTTCCGTGCAGACTGCTAAAGCTGAAAAATAAAGTGCGAAAATCAAATTAAACCAAAAATAAAATAAAATATAAAAACATAATAAAACATAAGAATAATCAAAATAAAGTAAAGAAATGCCTAAGTAAAAATATAGGAGAATGTGCATAAAGATGCACTGATCAAATTCCCCCACACTTGAACTTTTGCACTCCGAGCAAAATTAAAATAAAACAAAACAAAGAAAGCACAAACACATCAACAGTTACTCATTCCAGGCTAAAAGTCTTCTTTGGTTAAGTTTTCATCGAAAGGTACTAATTTTGCACACTAAGGATATCTTAGGAACACCAATCCACAATTGTGCAGACATAAGCCTCCTGAATACACAAATCAACTCAAATCATGTTATTATGTTAAAGCCTAACTTACTCATCCTTCATTTTGCTCTTTTTCATTCAGGCGCAATCACATTAAGCCTGTTATCTCCACACACTTATAGCAAGGGAACTGGTAGTGACTCTGATCCTTTTTGCTTGGGGTTCTGGTACTTACGTGGCATAACCCTTTGCTCACTCAATTGTAGTTGCGGGGGATCGGACCGTAATCCGCCCTACCAAGTTCAGCACCAGAAACCGCTGAACCAACTAACAACGAGTTTTATTATCAACTTTTTTTGAAGGCTCTACATTCGTTGGGTTAAGTGACCGGTTGAGGGTCACCAAACTTAGAAGATGTATTCTTTTTTTTTCAAATAAAAACTGGATCACTCACTTATTTTCATCGACTTCCCTGCGTAAAGTGCGTGGGAGATGGTGCTGACTGCTGAAATTAACTACTCAAGAGCTGTCAGAGAATGAAAATTTAAGGCTAAACCATAATAAGAATTCAAATCAATTTCCATATGTAGGAGACTTACGGTGTTAAGACGATACCGATCTTGTGAATTTTTCCCAAGTCTCCGCAAACTAATCTCAAATGAGTCTATAGCCTAAAACTTTCAAGAAGATGCAATTTTTTTTAAAATTAAATCAAAACAAAATAAAGAAAATTAAAAGAAATAAAACAAGGTAAATGGTTTCTCCCCCACACTTAAAGCATACATTGTCCTCAATGAAAGAACATAAATATAAAATAAGAGTGAGAGAAAGCAAGGAACACACCCGAGGAGTCAAGGTGGATAAGTGATCACATAGGCATCATTTCCCAAAGAGAGATTTCCTGCGGTCTCCTCTTCCAAAGTGGGGAGTAACTTTGGATAACATCCATCGCTTTTGAAATTTGTATTAGTTCCTTCGCCTTTTATTCCAGGATCAAATAAGAATCTCACTAATTTTCTTTCATCTTCAATCAAGGTCCATCCAATTCCCTTCTTATGTTTCTTCAAAATCTGAAAAAGCTTATTTTCTTTATAAAAATCAAGGTTAGAATAAATTATGACTAGAAGCTTTTTATTCATATCTAAATAAGCATAATTCGAATTATTATAAAGCGGTTTAAGCTCTAAGGGGGGAGGTTGTTCAATGGATGGTGAGGTTGGGGCAGCCGTGATGTCAAGAGTTTTAGCTGCATAAACAACTTCACCTGCATGAAAAATATCACCCTGCACGACAGCATTAATCTCAGCACAAACAGAGCAAATGTTAGTGTCGGTACATGAATCACAAGAGTAAGTATCAGCATAATCTAATAAAGATGGAAAATCAGATAACAACTCAAGATAGTTATCATCAACTAAATCAGACAATAACTCTTTTGGATTCACTACTGTTTGGGCTGGTAGTTGGTTTGATTCTTGAGTTTGCTGCATGGCATTCACTATAGTGGCAAGCTGTCCAATCTGTGTCTGCAACGCCTGAAGAGTGGAATCTATTTATTGCTGAAACTGGAGATCATTTATAGCCATTTGCTTGACAAGATCCTCTAATAAAGGTTCAGAAGGTGTAGAGCACACAATTTGGAATTCATTCATATGCTTATTCGGATCCTCACCTGCAAGTTCATTAAACCTTGGCAACAAGTGTATTAAACCAGATTCCAATTCAAAAGGAACATCAACATCATCATATTCAATACACAAGCCATTATAAGTCACATAAGGGGCAGCCAGTTGCCTTAAGGTTCTATTTTCTGCCATTTCAAATTAAGTTCAGTATCCGAAGCAAATAAGTTATACATATAGTCAGACTCAGACTTAGACTCAGACTCAAATACAATGATGGAAAATGATCAATTAAATTTTAGAAAAATAAAATAACACCAGAATTAAGCAAATTAAGCAAAATAACAATTATGAGAATTTTTTAGATTTTTTTCGACTCTATGAAAACAGTAAAAAAATTCATTAAAAATAGAAAAAAAAATGGTTTTTGGCAATTCTGAGGGTGGATCCATGTATTTCGAAGGAATACAAGGAATAATGACCTTACGATTTTTCTGCTTCTCGTAGGAAAAACAGCTCTACGATCGGACACAATTTTTCCAAAAACCGATTTTTTCGACTCTAGACGCGAGAAGGCCAAAAACGTGGGGAACCTAGGGCCTAAGCGCAACAACAATAAAAAGATGACTCTAATATCGATTAATAACGACAAGAATCTCCGACAACGGCGCAAATTTGATCCGCTGTCGCGCGCGGATCAAAACGAGTGTTTTTGTAAAATGCAGTACAACGACGGTAATTCGAAATATCGTTCTCAAGGATTCTTGATTATTACTAATCGAATAAAAAAAATGGGGGGTTGGTCGTGTTCGAATGAATAAGAGTAATTAACAAGAGTGATTATTGGAAAAAGTTGTTGTGAAATAAGTGATTATGAAATAAGTCAATCTACCGATTCGGTTCCTACTATCATCGATTGCTATAATTTTAATATTATAAGCGTTCATTTCATTCCTATCTGGATACAAACTCAATGACAAGCGCGATAAGGTTTGCAAGATATATGATCCTATTGTCCGAATTAAGCAAACGGTATAAAGCTTCATGAATTAAGCAAACATGATTATTCAGACACAAAAATGAATTAAGCAAACGTAAAAGTGTCTATGTTAAGATCATACAATCAACCAAATTGAATCAATATATTTCATACAATTGAATTAAGCATACAAGAGTATAAAATCATTGAACGGAATTAAACAAATAATAATTTAATAACAATCTCAAGTGTTGGAACCTGAATTACAGTAGACCGACTCAGAGTGATTAGTTCTCCATAAGATTCTTACAAAACTTCAACTTTTTTCGTGAATTGAGAGTCCCCTGAACAGTAACATGAGGTTTCCCCTAAAAATAAAACAAAGGATCTGGTTCATAATCCAATTGGGTCGAAAACATAACCCAGGCCCAAAACATGACCCAAAACTAAAACAAGTTCATAATGCTGTAACTTCAACGAATATTATGAGAAAATGTGCTCCGAATTTGACTCCGACTCCAACACGAAAGTCGTAGCTCTCCCTCTCTCTCTCTCTTAGCTTTCCGGATATTTTTAGAACGCCTCAAACGGATTCCCGAAACTCCAGTTATGATCGTTTCCGTGCAGACTGCTAAAGCTGAAAAATAAAGTGCGAAAATCAAATTAAACCAAAAATAAAATAAAATATAAAAACATAATAAAACATAAGAATAATCAAAATAAAGTAAAGAAATGCCTAAGTAAAAATATAGGAGAATGTGCATAAAGATGCACTGATCAAATTCCCCCACACTTGAACTTTTGCACTCCGAGCAAAATTAAAATAAAACAAAACAAAGAAAGCACAAACACATCAACAGTTACTCATTCCAGGCTAAAAGTCTTCTTTGGTTAAGTTTTCATCGAAAGGTACTAATTTTGCACACTAAGGATATCTTAGGAACACCAATCCACAATTGTGCAGACATAAGCCTCCTGAATACACAAATCAACTCAAATCATGTTATTATGTTAAAGCCTAACTTACTCATCCTTCATTTTGCTCTTTTTCATTCAGGCGCAATCACATTAAGCCTGTTATCTCCACACACTTATAGCAAGGGAACTGGTAGTGACTCTGATCCTTTTTGCTTGGGGTTCTGGTACATACGTGGCATAACCCTTTGCTCACTCAGTTGTAGTTGCGGGGGATCGGACCGTAATCCGCCCTACCAAGTTCAGCACCAGAAACCGCTGAACCAACTAACAACGAGTTTTATTATCAACTTTTTTTGAAGGGTCTACATTCGTTGGGTTAAGTGATCGGTTGAGGGTCACCAAACTTAGAAGATGTATTCTTTTTTTTTTCAAATAAAAACTGGATCACTCACTTATTTTCATCGACTTCCCTGCGTAAAGTGCGTGGGAGATGGTGCTGACTGCTGAAATTAACTACTCAAGAGCTGTCAGAGAATGAAAATTTAAGGCTAAACCATAATAAGAATTCAAAACAATTTCCATATGTAGGAGACTTACGGTGTTAAGACGATACCGATCTTGTGAATTTTTCCGAAGTCTCCGCAAACTAATCTCAAATGAGTCTATAGCCTAAAACTTTCAAGAAGATGCAATTTTTTTTAAAATTAAATCAAAACAAAATAAAGAAAATTAAAAGAAATAAAGCAAGGTAAATGGTTTCTCCCCCACACTTAAAGCATACATTATCCTCAATGAAAGAACATAAATATAAAATAAGAGTGAGAGAAAGCAAGGAACACACCCGAGGAGTCAAGGTGGATAAGTCATCACATAGGCATCATTTCCCAAAGAGAGATTTCTTGCGGTCTCCTCTTCCAAAGTGGGGAGTAACTTTGGATAACATCCATCGCTCTTGAAATTTGTATTAGTTCCTTCGCCTTTTATTCCAGGATCAAATAAGAATCTCACTAATTTTCTTTCATCTTCAATCAAGGTCCATCCAATTCCCTTCTTATGTTTCTTCAAAATCTGAAAAACCTTATTTTCTTTATAAAAATCAAGGTTAGAATAAATTCTGACTAGAAGCTTTTTATTCATATCTAAATAAGCATAATTCGAATTATTATAAAGCGGTTTAAGCTCTAAGGGGGGAGGTTGTTCAATGGATGGTGAGGTTGGGGCAACCGTGATGTCAAGAGTTTTAGCTGCATAAACAACTTCACCTGCATGAAAAATATCTCCCTGCACGACATCATTAATCTCAGCACAAACAGAGCAAATGTTAGTGTCGGTACATGAATCACAAGAGTAAGTATCAGCATAATCTAATAAAGATGGAAAATCAGATAACAACTCAGGATAATTATCATCAACTAAATCAGACAATAACTCTTTTGGATTCACTACTGTTTGGGCTGGTAGTTTGTTTGATTCTTGAGTTTGCTGCATGGCATTCACTATAGTGGCAAGCTGTCCAATCCGTGTCTGCAACGCCTGAAGAGTGGAATCTGTTTATTGCTGAAACTGGAGATCATTTATAGCCATTTGCTTGACAAGATCCTCTAATAAAGGTTCAGAAGGTGTAGAGCACACAATTTGGAATTCATTCATATGCTTATTCGGATCCTCACCTGCAAGTTCATTAAACCTTGGCAACAAGTGTATTAAACCAGATTCCAATTCAAAAGGAACATCAACATCATCATATTCAATACACAAGCCATTATAAGTCACATAAGGGGCAGCCAGTTGCCTTAAGGTTCTATTTTCTGCCATTTCAAATTAAGTTCAGTATCCGAAGCAAATAAGTTATACATATAGTCAGACTCAGACTTAGACTCAGGCTCAAATACAATGATGGAAAACGATCAATTAAATCTTAGAAAAATAAAATAACACCAGAATTAAGCAAATTAAGCAAAATAACAATTATGAGAATTTTTTAGATTTTTTTCGACTCTATGAAAACAGTAAAAAAATTCATTAAAAATAGAAAAAAATGGTTTTTGGCAATTCTGAGGGTGGATCCATGTATTTCGAAGGAATACAAGGAATAATGACCTTACGATTTTTCTGCTTCTCGTAGGAAAAACAGTTTTACGATCGGACACAATTTTTTCAAAAACCGATTTTTTCGACTCTAGACGCGAGAAGGCCAAAAACGTGGGGAGCCTAGGGCCTAAGCGCAACAACAATAAAAATATGACTCTAATATCGATTAATAACGACAAGAATCTCCGACAACGGCGCAAATTTGATCCCCTGTCGCGCGCGGATCAAAACGAGTGTTTTTGTAAAATGCAGTACAACGACGGTAACTCGAAATATAGTTCTCAAGGATTCTTGATTATTACTAATCGAATAAAAAAAGGGGGGGTTGGTCGTGTTCGAATGAATAAGAGTAATTAACAAGAGTGATTATTGGAAAAAGCTGTTGTGAAATAAGTGATTATGAAATAAGTCAATCTACCGATTCGGTTCCTACTATCATGGATTGCTATAATTTTAATATTATAAGCGTTCATTTCATTCCTATCTGGATACAAACTCAATGAAAAGCGCGATAAGGTTTGCAAGATATATGATCCTATTGTCCGAATTAAGCAAACGGTATAAAGCTTCATGAATTAAGCAAACATGATTATTCAGACACAAAAACGAATTAAGCAAACGTAAAAGTGTCTATGTTAAGATCATACAATCAACCAAATTGAATCAAAATATTTCATACAATTGAATTAAGCATACAAGAGTATAAAATCATTGAACGGAATTAAACAACTAATAATATAATAACAATTTCAAGTGTTGGAACCTGAATTACAGTAGACCGACTCAGAGTGATTAGTTCTCCATAAGATTCTTACAAAACTTCAAGTTTTTTCGTGAATTGAGAGTCCCCTGAACAGTAACATGAGGTTTCCCCTAAAAATAAAACAAGGGATCTGGTTCATAATCCAATTGGGTCGAAAACATAACCTAGGCCCAAAACATGACCCAAAACTAAAACAAATTAATAATGTTGTAACTTCAACGAATATTCTGAGAAAATGTGCTTCGAATCTGAATCTGACTCCAACATGAAAGTCGTAGCTCTCTCTCTCTCTCTCTCTCTCTCTCTCTCTTAGCTTTCCGGATATTTTTAGAACGCCTCAAACGGATTCCCGAAACTCCAGTTATGATCGTTTCCGTGCAGACTGCTAAAGTTGAAAAATAAAGTGCGAAAATCAAATTAAACCAAAAATAAATTAAAATACAAAAACATAATAAAACATAAGAATAATCAAAATAAAGTAAAGAAATGCCTAAGTAAAAATATAGGAGAATGTGCATAAAGATGCACTGATCAAATTCCCCCACACTTGAACTTTTGCACTCCGAGCAAAATTAAAATAAAACAAAACAAAGAAAGCACAAACACATCAACGGTTACTCATTCCAGGCTAAAAGTCTTCTTTGGTTAAGTTTTCATCGAAAGGTACTAATTTTGCACACTAAGGATATCTTAGGAACACCAATCCGTAATTGTGCAGACATAAGCCTCTTGAATACACAAATCAACTCAAATCATGTTATTATGTTAAAGCCTAACTTACTCATCCTTCATTTTTCTCTTTTTCATTCAGGCGCAATCACATTAAGCCCGTTATCTCCACACACTTATAGCAAGGGAACTGGTAGTGACTCTGATCCTTTTTGCTTGGGGTTTTGGTGCTTACGTGGCATAACCCTTTGCTCACTCAGTTGTAGTTGCGGGGGATCGGACCGTAATCCGCCCTACCAAGTTCAGCACCAGAAACCGCTGAACAAAATAACAACGAGTTTTATTATCAACTTTTTTTTGAAGGCTCTACATTCGTTGGGTTAAGTGACCGGTTGAGGGTCACCAAACTTAGAAGATGTATTCTTTTTTTTCTTCAAATAAAAGCTGGATCACTCACTTATTTTCATCGACTTCCCTGCGTAAAGTGCGTGGGAGATGATGCTGACTGCTGAAATTAACTACTCAAGAGCTGTCAGAGAATGAAAATTTAAGGCTAAACCATAATAAGAATTCAAATCAATTTCCATATGCAGGAGACTTACGGTGTTAAGACGATACCGATCTTGTGAATTTTTCCCAAGTCTCTGCAAACTAATCTCAAATGAGTCTATAGCCTAAAACTTTCAAGAAGATGCAATTTTTTTTAAAATTAAATCAAAACAAAATAAAGAAAATTAAAAGAAATAAAACAAGGTAAATGGTTTCTCCCCCACACTTAAAGCATACATTGTCCTCAATGAAAGAACATAAATATAAAATAAGAGTGAGAGAAAGCAAGGAACACACCCGAGGAGTCAAGGTGGATAAGTGATCACATAGGCATCATTTCCCAAAGAGAGATTTCCTGCGGTCTCCTCTTCCAAAGTGGGGAGTAAGTTTGGATAACATCCATCGCTCTTGAAATTTGTATTAGTTCCTTCGCCTTTTATTCCAGGATCAAATAAGAATCTCACTAATTTTCTTTCATCTTCAATCAAGGTCCATCCGATTCCCTTCTTATGTTTCTTCAAAATCTGAAAAAGCTTATTTTCTTTATAACAATCAAGGTTAGAATAAATTATGACTAGAAGCTTTTTATTCATATCTAAATAAGCATAATTCGAATTGTTATAAAGCGGTTTAAGCTCTAAGGGGGGAGGTTGTTCAATGGATGGTGAGGTTGGGGCAGCCGTGATGTCAAGAGTTTTAGCTGCATAAACAACTTCACCTGCATGAAAAATATCACCCTGCACGATAGCATTAATCTCAGCACAAACAGAGCAAATGTTAGTGTCGGTACATGAATCACAAGAGTAAGTATCAGGATAATCTAATAAAGATGGAAAATCAGATAACAACTCAGGATAAATATCATCAACTAAATCAGACAATAACTCTGTTGGATTCACTACTGTTTGGGCTGGTAGTTAGTTTGATTCTTGAGTTTGCTGCATGGCATTCACTATAGTGGCAAGCTGTCCATTCTGTGTCTGCAAAGCCTGAAGAGTGGAATCTGTTTATTGCTGAAACTGGAGATCATTTATAGCCATTTGCTTGACAAGATCCTCTAATGAAGGTTCAGAAGGTGTAGAGCACACAATTTGGAATTCATTCATATGCTTATTCGGATCCTCACCTGCAAGTTCATTAGACCTTGGCAACAAGTGTATTAAACCAGATTCCAATTTGAAAGGAACATCAACATCATCATATTCAATACACAAGCCCTTATAAGTCACATAAGGGGCAGCCAGTTGCCTTAAGGTTCTATTTTCAGCCATTTCAAAATTAAGTTCAGTATCCGAAGCAAACAAGTTATACATATAGTCAGACTCAGACTCAAATACAATGATGGAAAACGATTAATTAAATTTTAGAAAAATAAAATAACACCAGAATTAAGCTAATTAAGCAAAATAACAATTATGAGAATTTTTTAGATTTTTTTCGACTCTATGAAAACAGTAAAAAAATTCATTAAAAACAAAAAAAAATGGTTTTTTGGCGATTCTGAGGGTGGATCCATGTATTCCAAAGGAATAAAAGGAATAATGACCGGATGATTTTTCTGCTTCTCGTAGGAAAACCAGTTTTACGATCGGACACAATTTTTCCAAAAACCGATTTTTTTGACTCTAGATGCGAGAAGGCCAAAAACTTGAGGAACCTAGGGCCTAAGCGCAACAGCAATAAAAATATGACTCTAATATCGATTAATAACGACAAGAATCTCCGACAACGGCACAAATTTGACCCGCTGTCGCGCGCGGATAAAAACGAGTGTTTTTGTAAAATGCAGTACAACGACGGTAACTCGGAATATCGTTCTCAAGGATTCTTGATTATTACTAATCGAATAAAAAAAGGGGGGGTTGGTCGTGTTCGAATGAATAAGAGTAATTAACAAGAGTGATTATTGGAAAAAGCTGTTGTGAAATAAGTGATTATGAAATAAGTCAATCTACCGATTCGGTTCCTACTATCATCGATTGCTATCATTTTAATATTATAAGCGTTCATTTCATTCCTATCTGGATTCAAACTCAATGACAAGCGCGATAAGGTTTGCAAGATATATGATCCTATTGTCCGAATTAAGCAAACGGTATAAAGCTTCATGAATTAAGCAAACATGATTATTCAGACACAAAAACGAATTAAGCAAACGTAAACGTGTCTATGTTAAGATCATACAATCAACCAAATTGAATCAATATATTTCATACAATTGAATTAAGCATACAAGAGTATAAAATCATTGAACGGAATTAAACAAATAATAATATAATAACAATCTCAAGTGTTGGTACATGAATTACGGTAGACCGACTAAGAGTGATTAGTTCTCCATAAGATTCTTACAAAACTTCAACTTTTTTCGTGAATTGAGAGTCCCCTGAACAGTAACATGAGGTTTCCCTAAAAAATAAAACAAGGGATCTGGTTCATAACCAAATTGGGTCGAAAATATAACCCAGGCCCAAAACATGACCAAAAACTAAAACAAATTCATAATGCTGTAACTTCAACGAATACTCTGAGAAAATGTGCTCCGAATCTGACTCCGACTCCAACACAAAAGTCGTAGCTCTCTCTCTCTCTCTCTCTCTCTCTCTCTCTCTCTCTCTCTCTCTCTCTCTCTCTCTCTCTCTCTCTCTCTCTCTCTCTCTCTCTCTCTCTCTCTCTCTCTCTCTCTCTCTTAGCTTTCCGGATATTTTTAGAACGCCTCAAACGGATTCCCAAAACTCCAGTTATGATCGTTTCCGTGCCGACCGCTAAAGCTGAAAAATAAAGTGCGAAAATCAAATTAAACCAAAAATAAAATAAAATATAAAAACATAATAAAACATAAGAATAATCAAAATAAAGTAAAGAAATGCCTAAGTAAAAATATAGGAGAATGTGCATAAAGATGCACTGATCAAATTCCCCCACACTTGAACTTTTGCACTCCGAGCAAAATTAAAATAAAACAAAACAAAGAAAGCACAAACACATCAACAGTTACTCATTCCAGGCTAAAAGTCTTCTTTGGTTAAGTTTTCATCGAAAGGTACTAATTTTGCATACTAAGGATATCTTAGGAACACCAATCCACAATTGTGCAGACATAAGCCTCCTGAATAAACAAATCAACTCAAATCATGTAATTATGTTAAAGCCTAACTTACTCATCCTTCATTTTGCTCTTTTTCATTCAGGCGCAATCACATGAAGCCCGTTATCTCCACACACTTATAGCAATGGAACTGGTAGTGAATCTGATCCTTTTTGCTTGGGGTTCTAGTACTTACCTGGCATAACCCTTTGCTCACTCAATTGTAGTTGCGGGGGATCGGACCGTAATCCGCCCTACCAAGTTCAGCACCAGAAACCGCTGAACCAACTAACAACGAGTTTTATTATCAACTTTTTTTTGAAGGCTCTACATTCGTTGGGTTAAGTGACCGGGTGAGGGTCACCAAACTTAGAAGATGTATTCTTTTTTTTTCAAATAAAAACTGGATCACTCACTTATTTTCACCGACTTCCCTGCGTAAAGTGCGTGTGAGATGGTGCTGACTGCTGAAATTAACTACTCAAGAGCTGTCAGAGAATGAAAATTTAAGGCTAAACCATAATAAGAATTCAAATCAATTTCCATATGCAGGAGACTTACGGTTTTAAGACGATACCGATCTTGTGAATTTTTCCCAAGTCTCCGCAAACTAATCTCAAATGAGTGTATAGCCTAAAACTTTCAAGAAGATGCAATTTTTTTAAAAATTAAATCAAAACAAAATAAAGAAAATTAAAAGAAATAAAACAAGGTAAATGGTTTCTCCCCCACACTTAAAGCATACATTGTCCTCAATGAAAGAACATAAATATAAAATAAGAGTGAGAGAAAGCAAGGAACACACCCGAGGAGTCAAGGTGGATAAGTGATCACATAGGCATCATTTCCCAAAGAGAGATTTCCTGCGGTCTCCTCTTCCAAAGTGGGGAGTAACTTTGGATAACATCCATCGCTCTTGAAATTTGTATTAGTTCCTTCACCTTTTATTCCAGGATCAAATAAGAATCTCACTAATTTTCTTTCATCTTCAATTAAGGTCCATCCAATTCCCTTCTTATGTTTCTTCAAAATCTGAAAAAGCTTATTTTCTTTATAAAAATCAAGGTTAGAATAAATTATGACTAGAAGCTTTTTATTCATATCTAAATAAGCATAATTCGAATTGTTATAAAGCGGTTTAAGCTCTAAGGGGGGAGGTTGTTCAATGGATGGTGAGGTTGGGGCAGCCGTGATGTCAAGAGTTTTAGCTGCATAAACAACTTCATCTGCATGAAAAATATCACCCTGCACGACAGCATTAATCTCAGCACAAACAGAGCAAATGTTAGTGTCGGTACATGAATCACAAGAGTAAGTATTAGCATAATCTAATAAAGATGGAAAATCAGATAGCAACTCAGGATAAATATCATCAACTAAATCAGACAATAACTCTTTTGGATTCACTACTGTTTGGGCTGGTAGTTGGTTTGATTCTTGAGTTTGCTGCATGGCATTCACTATAGTGGCAAGCTGTCCATTCTGTGTCTCCAAAGCCTGAAGAGTGGAATCTGTTTATTGCTGAAACTGGAGATCATTCATAGCCATTTGCTTGACAAGATCCTCTAATGAAGGTTTAGAAGGTGTAGAGCACACAATTTGGAATTCATTCATATGCTTATTCTGATCCTCACCTACAAGTTCATTAAACCTTGGCAACAAGTGTATTAAACCAGATTCCAATTTGAAAGGAACATCAACATCATCATATTCAATTCACAAGCCATTATAAGTCACATAAGGGGCAGCCAGTTGCCTTAAGGTTCTATTTTCAGCCATTTCAAAATTAAGTTCAGTATCCGAAGCAAACAAGTTATGCATATAGTCAGACTCAGACTCAGACTCAGACTCAAATACAATGATGGAAAACGATTAATTAAATTTTAGAAAAATAAAATAACACCAGAATTAAGCTAATTAAGCAAAATAACAATTATGAGAATTTTTTAGATTTTTTTCGACTCTATGAAAACAGTAAAAAAATTCATTAAAAACAAAAAAAAAATGGGTTTTTGGCGATTCTGAGGGTGGATCCATGTATTCCAAAGGAATACAAGGAATAATGACCTGACGATTTTTCTGCTTCTCGTAGGAAAAACAGTTTTACGATCGGACACAATTTTTCCAAAAACCGATTTTTTTGACTCTAGACGCGAGAAGGCCAAAAACTTGAGGAACCTAGGGCCTAAGCGCAACAACAATAAAAATATGACTCTAATATCGATTAATAACGACAAGAATCTCCGATAACGGCGCAAATTTGACCCGCTGTCGCGCGCGGATCAAAACGAGTGTTTTTGTAAAATGCAGTACAACGAAGGTAACTCGGAATATCGTTCTCAAGGATTCTTGATTATTACTAATCGAATAAAAAAAAGGGGGGTTGGTCGTGTTCGAATGAATAAGTGTAATTAACAAGAGTGATAATTTTAAAAAGCTGTTGTGAAATAAGTGATTATGAAATAAGTCAATCTACCGATTCGGTTCCTACTATCATCGATTGCTATAATTTTAATATTATAAGCGTTCATTTCATTCCTATCTGGATACAAACTCAATGACAAGCGCGATAAGGTTTGCAAGATATATGATCCTATTGTCCGAATTAAGCAAACGGTATAAAGCTTCGTGAATTAAGCAAACATGATTATTCAGACACAAAAACAAATTAAGCAAACGTAAAAGTGTCTATGTTAAGATCATACAATCAACCAAATTGAATCAATATATTTCATACAATTGACTTAAGCATACAAGAGTATAAAATCATTGAACAGAATTAAACAAATAATAATATAATAACAACCTCAAGTGATGGAACCTGAATTACGGTAGACCGACTCAGAGTGATTAGTTCTCCATAAGATTCTTACAAAACTTCAACTTTTTTCGTGAATTGAGAGTCCCCTGAACAGTAACATGAGGTTTCCACTAAAAATAAAACAAGGGATCTGGTTCATAACCCAATTGGGTCGAAAACATAACCCAGGCCCAAAACATTACCCAAAACTAAAACAAATTCATAATGTTGTAACTTCAACGAATATTCTGAGAAAATGTGCTCCGAATCTGACTCCGACTCCAACACGAAAGTCGTAGCTCTCTCTCTCTCTCTCTCTCTCTTAGCTTTCCGGATATTTTTAGAACGCCTCAAACGGATTCCCGAAACTCCAGTTATGATCGTTTCTGTGCAGACTGCTAAAGCTGAAAAATAAAGTGCGAAAATCAAATTAAACCAAAAATAAAATAAAATATAAAAATATAATAAAGCATAAGAATAATCAAAATAAAGTAAAGAAATGCCTAAGTAAAAATATAGGAGAATGTGCATAAAGATGCACTGATCAAATTCCCCCACACTTGAACTTTTGCACTCCGAGCAAAATTAAAATAAAACAAAACAGAGAAAGCACAAACACATCAACAGTTACTCATTCCAGGCTAAAAGTCTTCTTTGGTTAAGTTTTCATCGAAAGGTACTAATTTTGCACACCAAGGATATCTTAGGAACACCAATCCACAATTGTGCAGACATAAGCCTCCTGAATACACAAATCAACTCAAATCATGTTATTATGTTAAAGCCTAACTTACTCATCCTTCATTTTGCTCTTTTTCATTCAGGCGCAATCACATTAAGCCCGTTATCTCCACACACTTATAGCAATGGAACTGGTAGTGACTCTGATCCTTTTTGCTTGGGGTTCTGGTACTTACGTGGCATAACCCTTTGCTCACTCAGTTGTAGTTGCGGGGGATCGAACCGTAATCCGCCCTACCAAGTTCAGCACCAGAAACCGCTGAACCAACTAACAACGAGTTTTATTATCAACTTTTTTTTTGAAGGCTCTACATTCGTTGGGTTAAGTGATCGGGTGAGGGTCACCAAACTTAGAAGATGTATTCTTTTTTTTTTCAAATAAAAACTGGATCACTCACTTATTTTCATCGACTTCCCTGCGTAAAGTGCGTGTGAGATGGTGCTGACTGCTGAAATTAACTACTCAAGAGCTGTCAGAGAATGAAAATTTAAGGCTAAACCATAATAAGAATTCAAATCAATTTCCATATGCAGGAGACTTACGGTGTTAAGACGATACCGATCTTGTGAATTTTTCCCAAGTCTCCGCAAACTAATCTCAAATGAGTCTATAGCCTAAAACTTTCAAGAAGATGCAATTTTTTTAAAATTAAATTAAAACAAAATAAAGAAAATTAAAATAAATAAAACAAGGTAAATGGTTTCTCCCCCACACTTAAAGCATGCATTGTCCTCAATGAAAGAACATAAATATAAAATAAGAGTGAGAGAAAGCAAGGAACACACCCGAGGAGTCAAGGTGGATAAGTGATCACATAGGCATCATTTCCCAAAGAGAGATTTCCTGCGGTCTCCTCTTCCAAAGTGGGGAGTAACTTTGGATAACATCCATCGCTCTTGAAATTTGTATTAGTTCCTTCGCCTTTTATTCCAGGATCAAATAAGAATCTCACTAATTTTCTTTTATCTTCAATCAAGGTCCATCCAATTCCCTTCTTATGTTCAAAATCTGAAAAAGCTTATTTTCTTTATAAAAATCAAGGTTAGAATAAATTATGACTAGAAGCTTTTTATTCATATCTAAATAAGCATAATTCGATATGTTATAAAGCGGTTTAAGCTCTAAGGGGGGAGGTTGTTCAATGGATGGTGAGGTTGGGGCAGCCGTGATGTCAAGAGTTTTAGCTGCATAAACAACTTCATCTGCATGAAAAATATCACCCTGCACGACAGCATTAATCTCAGCACAAACAGAGCAAATGTTAGTGTCGGTACATGAATCACAAGAGTAAGTATCAGCATAATCTAATAAAGATGGAAAATCAGATAACAACTTAGGATAAATATCATCAACTAAATCAGACAATAACTCTTTTAGATTCACTACTGTTTGGGCTGGTAGTTGGTTTGATTCTTGAGTTTGCTGCATGGCATTCACTATAGTGGCAAGCTGTCCAATCTGTGTCTGCAAAGCCCGAAGAGTGGAATCTGTTTATTGCTTAAACTGGAGATCATTTATAGCCATTTACTTGACAAGATCCTCGAATGAAGGTTCAGAAGCTGTAGAGCACACAATTTGGAATTCATTCATATGCTTATTCGGATCCTCACCTGCAAGTTCATTAAACCTTGGCAACAAGTGTATTAAACCAGATTCCAATTTGAAAGGAACATCAACATCATCATATTCAATACACAAGCCATTATAAGTCACATAAGGGGCACCCAGTTGCCTTAAGGTTCTATTTTTAGCCATTTCAAAATTAAGTTCAGTATTCGAAGCAAACAAGTCATACATATAGTCAGACTCAGACTCAGACTCAGACTCAAATACAATGATGGAAAACGATTAATTAAATTTTAGAAAAATAAAATAACACCAGAATTAAGCTAATTAAGCAAAATAACAATTATGAGAATTTTTTAGATTTTTTTCGACTCTATGAAAACAGTAAAAAAATTCATTAAAAATAGAAAAAAATGGGTTTTTGGCGATTCTGAGGGTGGATCTATTTATTCCAAAGGAATACAAGGAATAATGACAGGACGATTTTTCTGCTTCTCGTAGGAAAAATAGTTTTACGATCGGACACAATTTTTCCAAAAACCGATTTTTTCGACTCTAGACGCGAGAAGGCCAAAAACTTGGGGAACCTAGGGCCTAAGCGCAACAACAATAAAAATATGACTCTAATATCGATTAATAACGACAAGAATCTCCGACAACAACGCAAATTTGACCAGCTGTCGCGCGCGGATCAAAACGAGTGTTTTTGTAAAATGCAGTACAACGACGGTAACTCAGAATATCATTCTCAAGGATTCTTGATTATTACTAATCGAATAAAAAAGGGGGGGTTGGTCGTGTTCGAATGAATAAGAGTAATTAACAAGAGTGATTATTGGAAAAAGTTGTTGTGAAATAAGTGATTATGAAATAAGTCAATCTACCGATTCGGTTCCTACTATCATCGATTGCTATAATTTTAATATTATAAGCGTTCATTTCATTCCTATCTGGATACAAACTCAATGACAAGCGCGATAAGGTTTGCAAGATATATGATCCTATTGTCTGAATTAAGCAAACGGTATAAAGCTTCATGAATTAAGCAAACATGATTATTCAGACACAAAAACAAATTAAGCAAACGTAAAAGTGTCTATGTTAAGATCATACAATCAACCAAATCGAATCAATATATTTCATACAATTGACTTAAGCATACAAGAGTATAAAATCATTGAACGGAATTAAACAAATAATAATATAATAACAACCTCAAGTGTTGGAACCTGAATTGCGGTAGACCGACTCAGAGTGATTAGTTCTCCATAAGATTCTTACAAAACTTCAACTTTTTTCGTGAATTGAGAGTCCCCTGAACAGTAACATGAGGTTTCCACTAAAAATAAAACAAGGGATCTGGTTCATAACCCAATTGGGTCGAAAACATAACCCAGGCCCAAAACATTACCCAAAACTAAAACAAATTCATAATGTTGTAACTTCAACGAATATTCTGAGAAAATTGCTCCGAATCTGACTCCGACTCCAACCCGAAAGTCGTAGCTCTCTCTCTCTCTCTCTCTTAGCTTTCCGAATATTTTTAGAACGCCTCAAACGGATTCCCGAAACTCCAGTTATGATCGTTTTTGTGCAGACTGCTAAAGCTGAAAAATAAAGTGCGAAAATCAAATTAAACCAAAAATAAAATAAAATATAAAAACATAATAAAGCATAAGAATAATCAAAATAAAGTAAAGAAATGCCTAAGTAAAAATATAGGAGAATATGCATAAAGATGCACTGATCAAATTCCCCCACACTTGAACTTTTGCACTCCGAGCAAAATTAAAATAAAACAAAACAAAGAAAGCACAAACACATCAACAGTTACTCATTCCAGGCTAAAAGTCTTCTTTGGTTAAGTTTTCATCGAAAGGTACTAATTTTGCACACTAAGGATATCTTAGGAACACCAATCCACAATTGTGCAGACATAAGCCTCCTGAATACACAAATCAACTCAAATCATGTTATTATGTTAAAGCCTAACTTACTCATCCTTCATTTTGCTCTTTTTCATTCAGGCGCAATCACATTAAGCTCGTTATCTCCACACACTTATAGCAATGGAACTGGTAGTGACTCTGATCCTTTTTGCTTGGGGTTCTGGTACTTACGTGGCATAACCCTTTGCTCACTCAGTTGTAGTTGCGGGGGATCAGACCGTAATCCGCCCTCCCAAGTTCAGCACCAGAAACCGCTGAACCAACTAACAACGAGTTTTATTATCAACTTTTTTTTGAAGGCTCTACATTCGTTGGGTTAAGTGACCAGGTGAGGGTCACCAAACTTAGAAGATGTATTCTTTTTTTTCAAATAAAAACTGGATCACTCACTTATTTTCATCGACTTCCCTGCGTAAAGTGCGTGTGAGATGGTGCTGACTGCTGAAATGAACTACTCAAGAGCTATCAGAGAATGAAAATTTAAGGCTAAACCATAATAAGAATTCAAATCAATTTCCATATGCAGGAGACTTACGGTGTTAAGACGATACCGATCTTGTGAATTTTTCCCAAGTCTCCGCAAACTAATCTCAAATGAGTCTATAGCTTAAAACTTTCAAGAAGATGCAATTTTTTTAAAATTAAATCAAAACAAAATAAAGAAAATTAAAAGAAATAAAACAAGGTAAATGGTTTCTCCCCCACACTTAAAGCATGCATTGTCCTCAATGAAAGAACATAAATATAAAATAAGAGTGAGAGAAAGCAAGGAACACACCCGAGGAGTCAAGGTGGATAAGTGATCACATAGGCATCATTTCCCAAAGAGAGATTTCCTGCAGTCTCCTCTTCAAAAGTGGGGAGTAACTTTGGATAACATCCATCGCTCTTGAAATTTGTATTAGTTCCTTCGCCTTTTATTCTAGGATCAAATAAAAATCTCACTAATTTTCTTTCATCTTCAATCAAGGTCCATCCAATTCCCTTCTTATGTTTCTTCAAAATCTGAAAAAGCTTATTTTCTTTATAAAAATCAAGGTTAGAATAAATTATGACTAGAAGCTTTTTATTCATATTTAAATAAGCATAATTCGAATTGTTATAAAGCGGTTTAAGCTCTAAGGGGGGAGGTTGTTCAATGGATGGTGAGGTTGGGGCAGCCTTGATGTCAAGAGTTTTAGCTGCATAAACAACTTCACCTGCATGAAAAATATCACCCTGCACGACAGCATTAAACTCAGCACAAATAGAGCAAATGTTAGTGTCGGTACATGAATCACAAGAGTAAGTATTAGCATAATCTAATAAAGATGGAAAATCAGATAACAACTCAGGATAAATATCATCAACTAAATCAAACAATAACTCTTTTGGATTCAGTATTGTTTGGGCTGGTAGTTGGTTTGATTCTTGAGTTTGCTGCATGGCATTCACTATAGCGGCAAGCTGTCCAATCTGTGTCTGCAAAGCCTGAAGAGTGGAATCTGCTTATTGCTGAAACTGGAGATCATTTATAGCCATTTGCTTGACTCAGACTCAAACTCAGACTCAAATACAATGATGGAAAACGATTAATTAAATTTTAGAAAAATAAAATAACACCAGAATTAAGCTAATTAAGCAAAATAACAATTATGAGAATTTTTTAGATTTTTTTCGACTCTATGAAAACAGTAAAAAAATTCATTAAAAATAGAAAAAAATGGGTTTTTGGCGATTCTGAGGGTGGATCCATGTATTCCTTTGGAAGACAAGGAATAATGACCCGACGATTTTTCTGCTTCTCGTAGGAAAAATAGTTTTATGACCGGACACAATTTTTCCAAAAACCGATTTTTTCGACTCTAGACGCGAGAAGGCCAAAAACTTGGGGAACCTAGGGCCTAAATGCAACAACAATAAAAATATGACTCTAATATCGATTAATAATGACAAGAATCTCAGACAACAACGCAAATTTGACAGGTTGTCGCGCGCGGATCAAAATGAGTGTTTTTGTAAAATGCAGTACAACGACGGTAACTCGGAATATCGTTTTCAAGGATTCTTGATTATTACTAATCGAATAAAAAAAAGGGGGGTTGGTCGTGTTCGAATGAATAAGAGTAATTAACAAGAGTGATTTTTGGAAAAAGCTGTTGTGAAATAAGTGATTATGAAATAAGTCAATCTACCGATTCGGTTCCTACTATCATCGATTGCTATAATTTTAATATTATAAGCGTTCATTTCATTCCTATCTGGATACAAACTCAATGACAAGCGCGATAAGGTTTGCAAGATATATGATCCTATTGTCCGAATTAAGCAAACGGTATAAAGCTTCATGAATTAAGCAAACATGATTATTCAGACACAAAAACGAATTAAGCAAAGTAAAAGTGTCTATGTTAAGATCATACAATCAACCAAATTGAATCAATATATTTCATACAATTGAATTAAGCATACAAGAGTATAAAATCATTAAACAGAATTAAACAAATAATAATATAATAACAGTCTCAATCAAGTGTTGGAACCTGAATTACGGTAGACCGACTCAAAGTGATTAGTTCTCTATAAGATTCTTACAAAACTTCAACTTTTTTCGTGAACGGAGAGACCCCTGAACAGTAACATGAGGTTTCCCCTAAAAATAAAACAAGGAATCTGGTTCATAACCCAATTGGGTCGAAAACATAACCCATGCCCAAAACATGACCCAAAACTAAAACAAATTCATAATGATGTAACTTCAACGAATATTCTGAGAAAATGTGCTTTGAATCTGACTCTGACTCCAACACGAAAGTCGTAGCTCTCTCTCTCTCTCTTAGCTTTCCGGATATTTTTAGAACACCTCAAACGGATTCCCGGAACTCCAGTTATGATTATTTCCATACAGACTGCTAAAGCTGAAAAATAAAGTGCGGAAATCAAATTAAACCAAAAATAAAATAAAATATAAAAAGATAGTAAAACATAAGAATAATCAAAATAAAGTAAAGAAATGCCTAAGTAAAAATATAGGAGAATGTGCATAAAGATGCACTGATCAAATTCCCCCACACTTGAACTTTTGCACTCCGAGCAAAATTAAAATAAAACAAAACAAAGAAAGTACAAACACATCAACAGTTACTCATTCCAGGCTAAAAGTCTTCTTTGGTTAAGTTTTCATCGAAAGGTACTAATTTTGCACACTAAGGATATCTTAGGAACACCAATCCACAATTGTGCAGACATAAGTCTCCTGAATACACAAATCAACTCAGATCATGTTATTATGTTAAAGCCTAACTTACTCATCCTTCATTTTGCTCTTTTTCATTCAGGCGCAATCATATTAAGCCTGTTATCTCCACACACTTATAGCAATGGAACTGGTAGTGACGCTGATCCTTTTTGCTTGGGGTTGTGGTACTTACGTGGCATAACCTTTTGCTCACTCAGGTGTAGTTGCGGGGGATCGGACCGTAATCCGCCCTACCAAGTTCAGCACCAGAAACCGCTGAACCAACTAACAACGAGTTTTATTATCAACTTTTTTTTTGAAGGCTCTACATTCGTTGGGTTAAGTGATCGGGTGAGGGTCACCAAACTTAGAAGATGTATTCTTTTTTTTTTCAAATACAAACTGGATCACTCACTTATTTTCACTGACTTCCCTGCGTAAAGTGAGTGTGAGATGGTGCTGACTGCTGAAATAAACTACTCAAGAGCTGTCAGAGAATGAAAATTTCAGGCTAAACCATAATAAGAATTCAAATCAATTTCCATATGCAGGAGACTTACGGTGTTAAGACGATACCGATCTTGTGAATTTTTCCCAAGTCTCCGCAAACTAATCTCAAATGAGTCTATAGCCTAAAACTTTCAAGAAGATGCAGTTTTTTTTAAAATTAAATCAAAACAAAATAAAGAAAATTAAAAGAAATAAAACAAGGTAAATGGTTTCTTCCCCACACTTAAAGCATACATTGTCCTCAATGAATGAACATAAATATAAAATAAGAGTGAGAGAAAGCAAGAAACACACCCGAGGAGTCAAGGTGGATAAGTGATCACATAGGCATCATTTCCCGAAGAGTGATTTCCTGCGGTCTCCTCTTCCAAAGTGGGGAGTAACTTTGGATAGCATCCATCGCTCTTGAAATTTGTATTAGTTCCTTCGCCTTTTATTCCAGGATCAAATAAGAATCTCACTAATTTTCTTTCATCTTCAATTAAGTTCCATCCAATTCCCTTCTTATGTTTCTTCAAAATCTGAAAAAGCTTATTTTCTTTATAAAAATCAAGGTTAGAATAAATTATGACTAGAAGCTTTTTATTCATATCTAAATAAGCATAATTCGAATTTTTATAAAGCGGTTTAAGCTCTAAGGGGGAGGTTGTTTAATGGATGGTGAGGTTGGGGCAGTCGTGATGTCAAGAGTTTTAGCTGCATAAACAACTTCATCTGCATGAAAAATATCACCCTGCACGACAACATTAATCTCAGCACAAACAGAGCAAATGTTAGTGTCGGTACATGATTCACAAGAGTAAGTATTAGCATAATCTAATAAAGATGGAAAATCAGATAGCAACTCAGGATAAATATCATCAACTAAATCAGACAATAACTCTTTTGGATTCACTACTGTTTGGGCTGGTAGTTGGTTTGATTCTTGAGTTTGCTGCATGGCATTCACTATAGTGGCAAGTTGTCCATTCTGTGTCTCCAAAGCCTGAAGAGTGGAATCTGTTTATTGCTAAAACTGGAGATCATTTATAGCCATTTGCTTGACTCAAACTCAAACTCAGACTCAAATACAATGATGGAAAACGATTAATTAAATTTTAGAAAAATAAAATAACACCAGAATTAAGCTAATTATGCAAAATAACAATTATGAGAATTTTTTAGATTTTTTTCGACTCTATGAAAACAGTAAAAAAATTAATTAAAAACAAAAAAAAAATGGGTTTTAGGCGATTCTGAGGGTGGATCCATGTATTCCAAAGGAATACAAGGAATAATGACCGGACGATTTTTCTGCTTCTCGTAGGAAAAACAGTTTTACGATCGGACACAATTTTTCCAAAAACCGATTTTTTTGACTCTAGACGCGAGAAGGCCAAAAACTTGAGTAACCTAGGGCCTAAGCGCAACAACAATAAAAATATGACTCTAATATCGATTAATAACGACAAGAATCTCCGACAACGGCGCAAATTTGACCCGCTGTCGCGCGCGGATAAAAACGAGTGTTTTTGTAAAATGCAGTACAACGACGGTAACTCGGAATATCGTTCTCAAGGATTCTTGATTATTACTAATCGAATAAATAAAAGGGGGGTTGGTCGTGTTCGAATGAATAAGTGTAATTAACAAGAGTGATTATTGGAAAAAGCTGTTGTGAAATAATTGATTATGAAATAAGTCAATCTACCGATTCGGTTCCTACTATCATCGATTGCTATCATTTTAATATTATAAGCGTTCATTTCATTCCTATCTGGATACAAACTCAATGAAAAGCGCGATAAGGTTTGCAAGATATATGATCCTATTATCCGAATTAAGCAAACGGTATAAAGCTTCATGAATTAAGCAAACATGATTATTCAGACACAAAAACGAATTAAGCAAACGTAAAAGTGTCTATGTTAAGATCATACAATCAACCAAATTGAATCAATATATTTCATACAATTGAATTAAGCATACAAGAGTATAAAATCATTGAACGGAATTAAACAAATATTAATATAATAACAATCTCATGTGTTGGTACCTGAATTACGGTGGACCGACTAAGAGTGATTAGTTCTCCATAAGATTCTTACAAAACTTCAACTTTTTTCGTGAATTGAGAGTCCCCTGAACAGTAACATGAGGTTTCCCCTAAAAATAAAACAAGGGATCCGGTTCATAACCCAATTGGGTCGAAAACATAACCCAAGCCCAAAACATGGCCAAAACATGACCCAAAACTAAAACAAATTCCTAATGATGTAACTTCAACAAATATTCTGGGAAAATATGCTCAGAATATGACTTCGTCTCCAACACGAAAGTTGTAGCTCTCTCTTAGCTTTCCGGAGATTTTTAGAATGCCTCAAACGGACTCCCGAAACTCCAGTTATGATCATTTCCGTGCAGACTGCTAAAGCTGAAAAATAAAGTGCGAAAATCAAATTAAACCAAAAATAAAATAAAATATAAAAACATAATAAAACATAAGAATAATCAAAATAAAGTAAAGAAATTCCTAAGTAAAAATATAGGAGAATATGCATAAAGATGCACTGATCAGGGTTCCATTTCACACACCTTCTTTTTTGTCAGCAAAAATGCAAATGAGTTGTGTAGAAATCAATGGCATAGATTTGGTTCATGTAGGATCAATTGGTATAAAGTTTTACAACATGACTTTTAAGGTATGACTTTTGAAAATATGGCATGTAACAAGTATCTTGGTTGATCCAAAAGTGGTAAAGATTTGCAAGACACAAATTTTGATGTCATGTGGTGCCAAAAAGTTCAATACCAAGTCATTTGGTGACTTATAAATGAAGAAAATCAATCCATGACCAAAAGTCTAATTTTCCATCTTAAAATGGTCCATATGATCACATAATCCATCAAACTTCATGGAAATCAAGCTCATGATGAAGTTGAACTAATGTGACACAACATTCATGTGGCACAAAATTGCATTTGAGGTCTCAAAGTTCATGAAATTGACCATTGAAGAAAATGACCTATAATGAAACTTTCCCAAAATACCCTTGCCTTGTGAAAGACATAACTTAAGATGTACACATGAGAATGAGGACTTATAGGACTTTTTGGAAATCTAAGATCATGAGGAACAACATTTATGTTCGCTTGAAGTTGAGGAGAAACTTGATTCCTTGTCAAAAGTGCCTTGGAATTGAGTTGACTTTGAGTTGACCAAAATTCTCTTCATTTGAGGACTCCAACTTATTGACATCATAACTTGAGATGTACACACTCAATGGATGAGTTCTTGTAATCAAAAGAAAGCTTGAAAGACGATTAACAAGTCTTATGTTTTCATGAAAGTGATATTGAGCTTGCATCATAGGGAAAATTATCCTTGAATTTAGGCACCAAAGAAGGGAATTTTACACTGAAATCATCCGAAACCCTAATTTAGCAACTCCTTGAACTCTTGGATCTCCTTGATTTGATCTTAATATGACATCCTAGATGCTTTGGGATGCCTTCCCATGTCTTAAATGGTCAAGAACCAAGTATTGAACCCTCTCAAGTCCACAGCTGACTTTGGGTTGACCAGATGAAACCCTGGCTCCACATTCTTTGACTGAGGCTCTTGCATATGAAATGTTTGATCATACAAAATTCACAGAGACTTCTCAAGACACACATTGAACTTTTAGACCATGTCTTATCCAAGTAAGTGACCTCAAGAACCTCTGATGACCCTCTGATGGTCCTCAAGATAGGAGGTGACACCCATACACAAACCTCTCCTCTCAAGGAGCTTTAAAACCCAATTTTGATAGTAATGAAACCCTGGTGGCTTGCCCATGTTACCTTTGCTTGAGATTGAACATGAAGTTCTCCTATTGAATGGTACAACAACTCTTGATCCCCTGTTAAGAGCCAATGATATGCAAATATGCAAATGCTAAATGAAAAGAAACATAAGCCTAGTTAGAAGAAAAGGTTGGTCAAATTTTGGAGTACAACACCTACTACCTAGAATACTTTACCGGGGAAGAATTAGCTCGACCATGGAACACCGAAAAGCTGAAATAATATTACAGCTAAGGCCCTCACCATCAGCATGTCTCGCCCAAGCAACGAGTACAAGCACCAACCATAGGCGTGTTCCCAGGTACAAGCACTGGACCACCAACACGGATCTAAGCACGGTTTAGTCAAAGAGAAACTTAGCCCATGCACGACAGCGGTTCCTTAACTGAGCTCGCCATTGTCAAAGTACCATGAACGACAGAATCCCCAACTCACGATGGAGAGTTCACGCCACAAATTCAGGCCACAAACGTGGTCTGAGCTTCGCTCCTCTGCCCCGAAATAACCCAGGCCTTTCGAACAGTTCCCTGCACTGTCGAACATCATTTGTCGAGCATATTCGAGAGCATACAAACCAAATGCTAAAGTTCCTCGTACGACCGTGTTGGACAGTGCATGACACTTAGGAAAATTACGCAAAGTATAAGTAAACATACAAATATATATTAACATAAGGTGGCCACAAGGGCCACAAGTGTGCATGTTACAATAAAACTGGGCCAAGCCCCACAAAATAAAATTACAGATTAAATAAGTGACACACAAGTTAAAAATATAAACTGAGGAAGGCTCACTGCTCCCCTTACCGGGTCTCGTCTTGGGTCACCTGCCCGTGCTCTTCACCACCTTCGTCGAACTGGAGGAACTCAGGGACGACTATCTTGCCATGCTTAATAGAATAGAAGAACCCTATGCCTTCAGTAGACAGGTCAACACCAGGGTTCACCAACTTCAATTGATCCACGATATTCGGAAAGGCCTCCTTACCAATATACAGGATATCATCGTCGACCTAAGTGATCTAGGAAACCAGCTCCGCCCGAGTCGACAACTTCTTCATCTCCTCGATCTCATCTTTAGGAGGGGCAACAGCGGCCTTTAGTTTCTCCACTAAGTCCTTAGAAGCCTTCTCCTGTGAGGCCAGGGTGTAACACCCATTTTAATTATTTAGTCATTTTATTATTATTTTAAATATTATATGTTGATGTGCCCTTTGGTAGGGTGTATTTGATGATGTTTGGTGGGTGTCCCTGAGATGGGAGGATCATTGGTGGTAATTTGGTGAGTTTATAATAATATAAGAAATAATAGTAATATTGGTGGGGGTATTATTATTATTATTATATATTATTATATTTATTAGTATTATTAATATTATTATTATTTTGGTGAGATAATAATATTATTACTATTATTATTATTATTATTTTGGTGAGATAATATTATTATTATTATTATTATTATTATTATTATTATTATTATTATTAATAGTATTATTATGATTAGTATTATTAATATTAGTAATATTATATTAGTATTATTAATATTAAGATTATTATTATTAATATTATTTTATTATTAGTATTAATATAATTGTTATTATTATCATTAGTATTATTATTATTATAATTATAATTATTGTTGGGTGTATTACTATTATTATTATTATTATGTTGAATATTACTATAATATTACAATAGTATTATATTATTATTATTATTATTATTATTATTATTATTATTATTATAATGATTATTATAATTATTATTATTAGAATTATTATTGGGAATATTAGTGGTTGGAATAAGTAAAATAAGAAGTGAAAGGGTTATGGGGAAGTTAGAATGGAAATATGAAAAGGCACGATAGAAACCGTGAGAAGGGAAATTGGGAGAATAGAGAAGAGCAAAGAACAAAGAGAAAGGGAAAAGGCTAGGGATGAAGAATCTTGGAGGAATTTATCACCGATCAGAATAATTATCCAGGTAAGGGGGGAGAAACTTGATTGGGATGGTATATATACATGTATAGGGTAGAGGGGATTCCTTAACCCCGTAGGAAAATGTCGATCTATGAAGTTTTATATTGGCATGCTTGTTATTGTTGTTGCTAATGATAAAGTGATGCTTGATATTGATGAATTGTTGATTGGTATTGGTGAATTTGGTATATATATATTATGGTGATATTAGTGAGATTATATGTTGTTATTGCAGTGTTGATAGTAACTATGAATAGAGTTTTGGTAAGATTTTGTGTTGTTATTGTAGCGTTGGTAATGACCATGATTATAAATTTGGGAAAATTATGTATTGTTCCCTGTGATGTTGTTAGTGACTCTGGTTAGGACCTTGGTGAGATTCAGAGTAACTCTGAAGTGTAGGTAATGTACCGTAATGTTGGTTCTAGAGTAGGAAGTATATGATAATTGGTAAATATAATGGTGTGTTTGTGTTTGATGATAACTAGTATTGATAGCGATGGAGTATAGGTCAATGTTGATGAATTGTTGTTTTTGGTTAATTTGGCGTATAGGCTGGGTTTAAGGTTTTTAGGGAGATTCTGTGTGACCTTTTAAGGCATCGGTAGAATGTTTAAGCGATGACTTTGGGAATAAGATTTAGGAACCGATTTAGTTACGGTAATGTACAAGGTTGGTACTAGAGTAGGCTGAGAATTTGAGTTGAGATGATAAGTTTGATTTGGCCTAGAATAGTACTGCAGAACTGTGGGGAAGTTGGTGAATCGCAGCATTCGCTGGGCTTCGCCTGGCGAGTGTTGGCGAAGCTTCGCCTAGCGAATGCCAGCGAGTGTAGCAGAACCAGAATGTGACTTTGGTGATGTTTGGCCTTGAACATTGGTCTGGGGTGATCTTTCTGGCCTTGATGCATTGTAAGGATGATGAGTGTGGGATCTAACCTGTGTACTGGGTGATAGTACTCATTTCCCTTAATATTGTTGGTGGACAATTAGTTAACGTATATGTATGTAGTGATCAGTAGGATCGTGTGTTCCCGGGTGTTGGGATGTGGTTATATATGGTGTTATAGTATGAATTTACTTACTATCTGATTGATTTATATGGTGTTGGTGTAATATATCTACACATATATGCATTGATGTATGATGATATGATCAGGAGGATCGTGTGCACTTAGTGTGCCTAAATATGATAGTTATGCATTGGTGTGTGCATATCATGGTGTTTTGGTGGGATGAATCATGTCTCAGGAGGAGCATAAGTGATTCATCTGTACTCCTTTGTGGAGAATGGTGGGGGATAGATCATGTCTCAGGAGGAGCGTAAGTGATCTATCCAGGTTCGATTGAATGAACCAATGAGTCGGTACCGCATGCATGGTGTTGAGTTGCATATTTGCATTATAATATGTTATATTGTAATTTGAACAGTAGGTTCGTTATATGGAGTTGTTGGGGTGAATATTGGTGTGTTGGTGTGTTTTACTACCTTGTTTACATGTATTACATTACCAATATATTTTTGATCATGTTTTCTCACCCCTTGGTTGTTGTTGTGTCTGTGCTTCTCCGGAAGTACAGATAATCCAGGTACTTAGATAGCTTGGATGGTGGTGTGCCAGTCGAGTCTAGGATGCTCTGATACGTAACACGGGATATGGGTGTTTTAATTGTTTTATGTCAAACTTGTTGTAATCCTGTGACGTATCACTTTTTTTGTGAATTATAATAATAAAGATTTTACGAAATTTGGCGGATGGCCGAGAATGTTGGAATAATGTTTTTCCGCTGTATTATTTTTGAGAATAATTAATAAAGTATTTTTATAAAAATTTGGTGATGTGATATCCCACTATTTTGGTGAAAACTCTGATGTTTATTTATAATGTTTATATTTTATTTAATTTGGGAAGTGGGGTGTTACAATTGGTATCAGAGCAGGTCGGTCCGTCCGGCCAATGTTGTCTAGTGTTGTTGTTCCCTGATATGCGACATGTGCGTAAAAACACTGTCGATACATGTTGTTGGTTAAGTTTGTCGGTAGAAGTGGAATGATTCCAGTGGGGGAGAAGTTGTATTTCTCCGGAAAGCTACAATTTGGTGGCTTATGGTGTTGAGGAATGATATAATAGTTGGTAAAGATGGTTTGTACCCCATCATGATTTCGGATGTCTATTAACAAATTGAGGAACTGATCACCCTTAATCTCTTGTTAATATTGGACGAGATTGTGTTGGATGGGATAGACGCGTCTTGCAAGCTTGGGTGGCGTGAGCAGTGTATAGTCTTGAGTTAAGCTAAGTGCTTAAGGGATTATTTTGAGGAATTTGGCGTAAGACGGTGTTGAAGTGTCTATTTTGACTGAAACTTGGAATGAGAAGGAAAGTGAGAAAAATTGGGATTTGTCAATTATTTGCGATTGCCGGAGGTTTCCGGATGAGGTAGGTGATTTACTATCGGAGTGTGAAGTAAAGCTCACACGTTGACTTTGTTGTTGGAACGAGTCCGATATTAGTGACTCCATATGGTGTGTTTTCGTTGGGATTGGAGAAGTTGAATAGTCAACTTGAAGACCTTCTAGGAGAGAGGTTCTTTTGTTTGAGTGTGCTACCGTAATGTGCACCAATTTTGTTGGTTAGACAGATAGAAGGTTTTGTGAAGCTTTGGGTGAACTATAGATAAGTGAACATGGTGACTATCAAGGATAGGTGTTCGCTTCCAAGAGTTAATGATTTGATGGAACAATTGATCGAGGGATGTGAGTCCCTTGGTCATGTCATCTCGAGTAGAGTTCTTGTGGTGGATGGGACGAAGGTCAAAAGTTCTATTGTATTAGGAGGCTCAAAGATCTGCTGTTGAGATTGGAAGTAATTGAGTTTTAAATTATTCATAGATTTAAAATGTGTTGGATGGCTTCCTAAGTATAAAATTGTTGTTGTACGTTAAATTCCGAGATCGCAGCTTTTTACGGAATCGAAATCGGACACTCGGAAGTCGGGTAACGGTCGAAAAGAGGATGTTGGGATTGTCATGTTCGCCTGGCGAGCATACTGGCGAACGTCCATATTCGCTGCGGTGTTCGCCTGGCGAAGGGGTCCTGGGCAGAAAATGTTATTCTGGTGTTTTTGCCGTAACGGGAGAACCGTAACTCGGAATGACGCGCGGTTCGAAGCGTTGGAAAGCTATTCAAATTATCTATGAGATGGTGAAGTATTGACATAGATTTAAGCTATTTATTGATGAAGTGTGTTTAAATGTTGTTGTAAGGACGGGCGGTACGGTATGTGTTCCCGCTATAACTCACAACTTGTTTGTCCACTTGGCATGGGATATTCTTTAATTATTTATATAAGGCAATGGTTGTGTTAATAAATGATATTTTAAGGTATTCGAAGCGTATAGAGGATTATGTTAAGCATGAGGAACTGGAGTTATCAGTGTTGGAAAAAGAGCGGTGATATACTTCCGTAAGGAAAGTTCTGCCGAATCCGATAGAACTAATTGTGGTGTTTGTGATGCTTGTTGATATAATTAGGGGATTTGCTAAAGACAACTTCAGCGAGTTTCAATTATGCAAAAGGCAACTTGAAGTGTATAAGAGAAATCATCCGACCAGTGATTTAGAGTTGGTTACTATTGTGATTGTACTGGAGTCAGAGTCTTCAAAAGTTCAGACTGAGATCGGAGATGTTTGGTGATCTTAAGAGTTTAAGGTGTTTGTTTAATTTGAATGAGACGAATATGAGGCATAGGAAATAATTGGGACTTCGAAAAGAGTACGACTTCGAGTTGAATTACCATTCGGGTTAAGCGGACATGGTAGATGATGCAGTGAGTTAGAAATATTTGCATATACCGAAGATGATGGTGAAAAGAGTTAGAACTAATTGAGCAATTTCATAATATGAGTTTTGTGAGTAAGGAGACTTCTTATGGAGTTAAGCTTTTATTATTAAGATCTGACTAGTGATATCCTTGAGCAGAATCGAGAAAGTCAGAAACCTGGGTTGAGTAGTGAATTGGTTGAAATTGATAAATTAGAGTCGAAGAGTGGATTGTCGGGTTTGTGGAAATAGTACCATGATGTGTTATGATAGGGTATGTGTACCAGATGTTGTTGAGGGGAGTAGGAGTACTCGTGAAGAAATACATTGAGGTAGATGGAGTATCCATCCCGGTGCTATGAAGAAGTAACCGAATTTGAGTAGATTGTTTTGGAGACCATGGATAAGGGGAGGAGTAGTTGAGGTGGAATATGCTGGTTAGAATTGTAGGAATTCGAAGAGTGAACATCAGAGACTGTTGAGTCTGATGCAGTCGTTAAATATTCCAGAGTGGAAATCAGGTAGTATTTTCACGAAATTGGTGTTGAGATTTCCAAAGAATTTGTAAAGACATAATTTTAATTTGAATTGTTAGGAGTGGATTAACTATTCCGTGTTGAGGATATACGAGATGCATATTGAGAAAGTGGTGAAGTTGGATGAGATACTGACGAATATTGTGTCAGATGGAAATTTGAGGTTTATATTGAGATTTTGGAGGGGCTTACAGGAAGCTTCGGGTACTAAGTTGAAGCTGAGTTCGACCTACCATCCGCAAACTGATGGTCAGTCAGAGAGGACTATTGAGTCTGTAGAGAATTGGTGAGAGCTTGGGTGTCGGATCAAGGTGGAGCGTGGGATGATTAATTATCGTTGATTGAGTTACCTATAATAACGGTTACCATCCTAGTGTCGGAATGGCACTATATGTGGCTTGGTGAGATAGGGATTGTAGGACTCTCCTGTGTTGAAATAAATCGAGTGAGAGTGTTGTACTCAGACTTGAAAATTATGCTTGAGATGGCTGAGAAGATCGAGAGGATCCGAGGCAATATGTGTTTTGAGGGTCACGCCGGTGACTGGTGTTGGTCGAGCTTCGAAATCTCAGAAGTTCGCACCGTGTTCTGTAGTTGTATCAGAGTGCGCAGCGGAGGCATGGGAGGAGTAACATGTTAGACTGTTTTTCCGTTGTCGCTGTGAATTGGCATGATATGTTTCATGTCTCTTAGTCGAGAAAGTACATTGAACCAGGTGGATGATGTACAAGTGAAAAATATTCCGATTGTTGAGGCATTGCTAGTTCGTTTTGGCGAGCGAGGAACAACTCCGAAGGGAGGAGATATCTTTGGTGAAAGTAGTATGGGGAGGTGCTGTAGAAGGCAGTGTGACCTGAGAATTGGAATAAAAGATGCGGGGAGCGTATCCGAAATTATTTCCATCAGGTAATTTTCGAGGACGAAAATAATTAAAGTGGGGGAGAGTTGTAACACCCATTTTAATTATTTAGTCATTTTATTATTATTTTAAATATTATATGTTGATGTGCCCGTTGGTAGGGTGTATTTGATGATGTTTGGTGGGTGTCCCTGAGATGGGAGGATCATTGGTGGTAATTTGGTGAGTTTATAATAATATAAGAAATAATAGTAATATTGGTGGGGGTATTATTATTATTATTATTATTATATATTATTATATTTATTAGTATTATTAATATTATTATTATTTTGGTGAGATAATAATATTATTACTATTATTATTATTATTTTGGTGAGATAATAATAATATTATTATTATTATTATTATTAATAGTATTATTATGATTAGTATTATTAATATTAGTAATATTATATTAGTATTATTAATATTAAGATTATTATTATTAATATTATTTTATTATTAGTATTAATATAATTGTTATTATTATCATTAGTATTATTATTATTATAATTATAATTATTGTTGGGTGTATTACTATTATTATTATTATTATGTTGAATATTACTATAATATTACAATAGTATTATATTATTATTATTATTAGTATTATTATTATTATTATTATTATTATAATGATTATTATAATTATTATTATTAGAATTATTATTGGGAATATTAGTGGTTGGAATAAGTAAAATAAGAAGTGAAAGGGTTATGGGGAAGTTAGAATGGAAATATGAAAAGGCACGATAGAAACCGTGAGAAGGGAAATTGGGAGAATAGAGAAGAGCAAAGAACAAAGAGAAAGGGAAAAGGCTAGGGATGAAGAATCTTGGAGGAATTTATCACCGATCAGAATAATTATCCAGGTAAGGGGGGAGAAACTTGATTGGGATGGTATATATACATGTATAGGGTAGAGGGGATTCCTTAACCCCGTAGGAAAATGTCGATCTATGAAGTTTTATATTGGCATGCTTGTTATTGTTGTTGCTAATGATAAAGTGATGCTTGATATTGATGAATTGTTGATTGGTATTGGTGAATTTGGTATATATATATATATTATGGTGATATTAGTGAGATTATATGTTGTTATTGCAGTGTTGATAGTAACTATGAATAGAGTTTTGGTAAGATTTTGTGTTGTTATTGTAGCGTTGGTAATGACCATGATTATAAATTTGGGAAAATTATGTATTGTTCCCTGTGATGTTGTTAGTGACTCTGGTTAGGACCTTGGTGAGATTCAGAGTAACTCTGAAGTGTAGGTAATGTACCGTAATGTTGGTTCTAGAGTAGGAAGTATATGATAATTGGTAAATATAATGGTGTGTTTGTGTTTGATGATAACTAGTATTGATAGCGATGGAGTATAGGTCAATGTTGATGAATTGTTGTTTTTGGTTAATTTGGCGTATAGGCTGGGTTTAAGGTTTTTAGGGAGATTCTGTGTGACCTTTTAAGGCATCGGTAGAATGTTTAAGCGATGACTTTGGGAATAAGATTTAGGAACCGATTTAGTTACGGTAATGTACAAGGTTGGTACTAGAGTAGGCTGAGAATTTGAGTTGAGATGATAAGTTTGATTTGGCCTAGAATAGTACTGCAGAACTGTGGGGAAGTTGGTGAATCGCAGCATTCGCTGGGCTTCGCCTGGCGAGTGTTGGCGAAGCTTCGCCTAGCGAATGCCAGCGAGTGTAGCAGAACCAGAATGTGACTTTGGTGATGTTTGGCCTTGAACATTGGTCTGGGGTGATCTTTCTGGCCTTGATGCATTGTAAGGATGATGAGTGTGGGATCTAACCTGTGTACTGGGTGATAGTACTCATTTCCCTTAATATTGTTGGTGGATAATTAGTTAACGTATATGTATGTAGTGATCAGTAGGATCGTGTGTTCCCGGGTGTTGGGATGTGGTTATATATGGTGTTATAGTATGAATTTACTTACTATCTGATTGATTTATATGGTGTTGGTGTAATATATCTACACATATATGCATTGATGTATGATGATATGATCAGGAGGATCGTGTGCACTTAGTGTGCCTAAATATGATAGTTATGCATTGGTGTGTGCATATCATGGTGTTTTGGTGGGATGAATCATGTCTCAGGAGGAGCATAAGTGATTCATCTGTACTCCTTTGTGGAGAATGGTGGGGGATAGATCATGTCTCAGGAGGAGCGTAAGTGATCTATCCAGGTTCGATTGAATGAACCAATGAGTCGGTACCGCATGCATGGTGTTGAGTTGCATATTTGCATTATAATATGTTATATTGTAATTTGAACAGTAGGTTCGTTATATGGAGTTGTTGGGGTGAATATTGGTGTGTTGGTGTGTTTTACTACCTTGTTTACATGTATTACATTACCAATATATTTTTGATCATGTTTTCTCACCCCTTGGTTGTTGTTGTGTCTGTGCTTCTCCGGAAGTACAGATAATCCAGGTACTTAGATAGCTTGGATGGTGGTGTGCCAGTCGAGTCTAGGATGCTCTGATACGTAACACGGGATATGGGTGTTTTAATTGTTTTATGTCAAACTTGTTGTAATCCTGTGACGTATCACTTTTTTTGTGAATTATAATAATAAAGATTTTACGAAATTTGGCGGATGGCCGAGAATGTTGGAATAATGTTTTTCCGCTGTATTATTTTTGAGAATAATTAATAAAGTATTTTTATAAAAATTTGGTGATGTGATATCCCACTATTTTGGTGAAAACTCTGATGTTTATTTATAATGTTTATATTTTATTTAATTTGGGAAGTGGGGTGTTACAATTGGTATCAGAGCAGGTCGGTCCGTCCGGCCAATGTTGTCTAGTGTTGTTGTTCCCTGATATGCGACATGTGCGTAAAAACACTGTCGATACATGTTGTTGGTTAAGTTTGTCGGTAGAAGTGGAATGATTCCAGTGGGGGAGAAGTTGTATTTCTCCGGAAAGCTACAATTTGGTGGCTTATGGTGTTGAGGAATGATATAATAGTTGGTAAAGATGGTTTGTACCCCATCATGATTTCGGATGTCTATTAACAAATTGAGGAACTGATCACCCTTAATCTCTTGTTAATATTGGACGAGATTGTGTTGGATGGGATAGACGCGTCTTGCAAGCTTGGGTGGCGTGAGCAGTGTATAGTCTTGAGTTAAGCTAAGTGCTTAAGGGATTATTTTGAGGAATTTGGCGTAAGACGGTGTTGAAGTGTCTATTTTGACTGAAACTTGGAATGAGAAGGAAAGTGAGAAAAATTGGGATTTGTCAATTATTTGCGATTGCCGGAGGTTTCCGGATGAGGTAGGTGATTTACTATCGGAGTGTGAAGTAAAGCTCACACGTTGACTTTGTTGTTGGAACGAGTCCGATATTAGTGACTCCATATGGTGTGTTTTCGTTGGGATTGGAGAAGTTGAATAGTCAACTTGAAGACCTTCTAGGAGAGAGGTTCTTTTGTTTGAGTGTGCTACCGTAATGTGCACCAATTTTGTTGGTTAGACAGATAGAAGGTTTTGTGAAGCTTTGGGTGAACTATAGATAAGTGAACATGGTGACTATCAAGGATAGGTGTTCGCTTCCAAGAGTTAATGATTTGATGGAACAATTGATCGAGGGATGTGAGTCCCTTGGTCATGTCATCTCGAGTAGAGTTCTTGTGGTGGATGGGACGAAGGTCAAAAGTTCTATTGTATTAGGAGGCTCAAAGATCTGCTGTTGAGATTGGAAGTAATTGAGTTTTAAATTATTCATAGATTTAAAATGTGTTGGATGGCTTCCTAAGTATAAAATTGTTGTTGTACGTTAAATTCCGAGATCGCAGCTTTTTACGGAATCGAAATCGGACACTCGGAAGTCGGGTAACGGTCGAAAAGAGGATGTTGGGATTGTCATGTTCGCCTGGCGAGCATACTGGCGAACGTCCATATTCGCTGCGGTGTTCGCCTGGCGAAGGGGTCCTGGGCAGAAAATGTTATTCTGGTGTTTTTGCCGTAACGGGAGAACCGTAACTCGGAATGACGCGCGGTTCGAAGTGTTGGAAAGCTATTCAAATTATCTATGAGATGGTGAAGTATTGACATAGATTTAAGCTATTTATTGATGAAGTGTGTTTAAATGTTGTGGTAAGGACGGGCGGTACGGTATGTGTTCCCGCTATAACTCACAACTTGTTTGTCCACTTGGCATGGGATATTCTTTAATTATTTATATAAGGCAATGGTTGTGTTAATAAATGATATTTTAAGGTATTCGAAGCGTATAGAGGATTATGTTAAGCATGAGGAACTGGAGTTATCAGTGTTGGAAAAAGAGCGGTGATATACTTCCGTAAGGAAAGTTCTGCCGAATCCGATAGAACTAATTGTGGTGTTTGTGATGCTTGTTGATATAATTAGGGGATTTGCTAAAGACAACTTCAGCGAGTTTCAATTATGCAAAAGGCAACTTGAAGTGTATAAGAGAAATCATCCGACCAGTGATTTAGAGTTGGTTACTATTGTGATTGTACTGGAGTCAGAGTCTTCAAAAGTTCAGACTGAGATCGGAGATGTTTGGTGATCTTAAGAGTTTAAGGTGTTTGTTTAATTTGAATGAGACGAATATGAGGCATAGGAAATAATTGGGACTTCGAAAAGAGTACGACTTCGAGTTGAATTACCATTCGGGTTAAGCGGACATGGTAGATGATGCAGTGAGTTAGAAATATTTGCATATACCGAAGATGATGGTGAAAAGAGTTAGAACTAATTGAGCAATTTCATAATATGAGTTTTGTGAGTAAGGAGACTTCTTATGGAGTTAAGCTTTTATTATTAAGATCTGACTAGTGATATCCTTGAGCAGAATCGAGAAAGTCAGAAACCTGGGTTGAGTAGTGAATTGGTTGAAATTGATAAATTAGAGTCGAAGAGTGGATTGTCGGGTTTGTGGAAATAGTACCATGATGTGTTATGATAGGGTATGTGTACCAGATGTTGTTGAGGGGAGTAGGAGTACTCGTGAAGAAATACATTGAGGTAGATGGAGTATCCATCCCGGTGCTATGAAGAAGTAACCGAATTTGAGTAGATTGTTTTGGAGACCATGGATAAGGGGAGGAGTAGTTGAGGTGGAATATGCTGGTTAGAATTGTAGGAATTCGAAGAGTGAACATCAGAGACTGTTGAGTCTGATGCAGTCGTTAAATATTCCAGAGTGGAAATCAGGTAGTATTTTCACGAAATTGGTGTTGAGATTTCCAAAGAATTTGTAAAGACATAATTTTAATTTGAATTGTTAGGAGTGGATTAACTATTCCGTGTTGAGGATATACGAGATGCATATTGAGAAAGTGGTGAAGTTGGATGAGATACTGACGAATATTGTGTCAGATGGAAATTTGAGGTTTATATTGAGATTTTGGAGGGGCTTACAGGAAGCTTCGGGTACTAAGTTGAAGCTGAGTTCGACCTACCATCCGCAAACTGATGGTCAGTCAGAGAGGACTATTGAGTCTGTAGAGAATTGGTGAGAGCTTGGGTGTCGGATCAAGGTGGAGCGTGGGATGATTAATTATCGTTGATTGAGTTACCTATAATAACGGTTACCATCCTAGTGTCGGAATGGCACTATATGTGGCTTGGTGAGATAGGGATTGTAGGACTCTCCTGTGTTGAAATAAATCGAGTGAGAGTGTTGTACTCAGACTTGAAAATTATGCTTGAGATGGCTGAGAAGATCGAGAGGATCCGAGGCAATATGTGTTTTGAGGGTCACGCCGGTGACTGGTGTTGGTCGAGCTTCGAAATCTCAGAAGTTCGCACCGTGTTCTGTAGTTGTATCAGAGTGCGCAGCGGAGGCATGGGAGGAGTAACATGTTAGACTGTTTTTCCGTTGTCGCTGTGAATTGGCATGATATGTTTCATGTCTCTTAGTCGAGAAAGTACATTGAACCAGGTGGATGATGTACAAGTGAAAAATATTCCGATTGTTGAGGCATTGCTAGTTCGTTTTGGCGAGCGAGGAACAACTCCGAAGGGAGGAGATATCTTTGGTGAAAGTAGTATGGGGAGGTGCTGTAGAAGGCAGTGTGACCTGAGAATTGGAATAAAAGATGCGGGGAGCGTATCCGAAATTATTTCCATCAGGTAATTTTCGAGGACGAAAATAATTAAAGTGGGGGAGAGTTGTAACACCCATTTTAATTATTTAGTCATTTTATTATTATTTTAAATATTATATGTTGATGTGCCCGTTGGTAGGGTGTATTTGATGATGTTTGGTGGGTGTCCCTGAGATGGGAGGATCATTGGTGGTAATTTGGTGAGTTTATAATAATATAAGAAATAATAGTAATATTGGTGGGGGTATTATTATTATTATTATTATATATTATTATATTTATTAGTATTATTAATATTATTATTATTTTGGTGAGATAATAATATTATTACTATTATTATTATTATTTTGGTGAGATAATAATAATATTATTATTATTATTATTATTAATAGTATTATTATGATTAGTATTATTAATATTAGTAATATTATATTAGTATTATTAATATTAAGATTATTATTATTAATATTATTTTATTATTAGTATTAATATAATTGTTATTATTATCATTAGTATTATTATTATTATAATTATAATTATTGTTGGGTGTATTACTATTATTATTATTATTATGTTGAATATTACTATAATATTACAATAGTATTATATTATTATTATTATTATTATTATTATTATTATTATTATTATTATTATAATGATTATTATAATTATTATTATTAGAATTATTATTGGGAATATTAGTGGTTGGAATAAGTAAAATAAGAAGTGAAAGGGTTATGGGGAAGTTAGAATGGAAATATGAAAAGGCACGATAGAAACCGTGAGAAGGGAAATTGGGAGAATAGAGAAGAGCAAAGAACAAAGAGAAAGGGAAAAGGCTAGGGATGAAGAATCTTGGAGGAATTTATCACCGATCAGAATAATTATCCAGGTAAGGGGGGAGAAACTTGATTGGGATGGTATATATACATGTATAGGGTAGAGGGGATTCCTTAACCCCGTAGGAAAATGTCGATCTATGAAGTTTTATATTGGCATGCTTGTTATTGTTGTTGCTAATGATAAAGTGATGCTTGATATTGATGAATTGTTGATTGGTATTGGTGAATTTGGTATATATATATTATGGTGATATTAGTGAGATTATATGTTGTTATTGCAGTGTTGATAGTAACTATGAATAGAGTTTTGGTGAGATTTTGTGTTGTTATTGTAGCGTTGGTAATGACCATGATTATAAATTTGGGAAAATTATGTATTGTTCCTTGTGATGTTGTTAGTGACTCTGGTTAGGACCTTGGTGAGATTCAGAGTAACTCTGAAGTGTAGGTAATGTACCGTAATGTTGGTTCTAGAGTAGGAAGTATATGATAATTGGTAAATATAATGGTGTGTTTGTGTTTGATGATAACTGTTGCACCCTAAAATTTGACCAACCGGGTCCCGTATCTGGCTCGATGTTTCGACGCATTTCGCATTAGCATTTACATACTGCATATAGTGTATTTTCTCAATCATGGTGATTTTATCGGGATTACAGCCCTGCTGTCGCATTTCAGGTATCTCAGACCGGTTCGGATAATCGAAGGTTATTTTGTGAAGTCGCGCGCTTCCTGGGTGTTTTCGGCTTACGCAATGATTTTTGAGATTTTTGGTGTCCGGGTTACTGTTTGCCTCGATCTGGTCTCGCACTCTCTTTTATGTTGGTTATTTGCCTTTGTTTGCATTTTTTTAGGATTTAATAGCCTTTTGTAGATTTTAAATAGGCTTTATAGATTTAACAGAATGTAAATAGATTGTTTTTATATTTTTAATAGCTTTAAATCATTTTTTTAGAATTTATAGATTTTTTAATATTTTTAATAGTTTTAAATCGTTTTTAGGATTTATAAATTGTTTTTAATAGATTTTAGAATAAACTTTTTTTTAGATATTAAGTAGTTTTTCTTAATAGAATTTTAATAGTTTTAATATAACATTTTTTTATAGGTTTTTAAATAGAAATTAATGGAGTTTTTTCTTTTATTTTTAATAGATATTAATAGATAATTGATTTAGGAATAAATCATTTTTCTAGATTTTAAACAAGTTTTAATAGAGATTAACAGTTTTTTCTATTAGTTGAATATGAATTTTTAGATGTTAATTAGATTTTTAGATTTAATCATATACTATTAGTTAGAATATTAATTGTTTAGGATTAATTGTTTTGTTTAATCTAGGTTAATTGGTTAGATTTTAATTAGATTTTAATTGATGCTATTAATTAGATTAGATTTGTTAATTACCGTTTTAATTCTCAGCTAGTTCATTAATTGTAGTTTTAATTTCGGTTTGGTTAATTGAGTATCAATTAGTTAATGGTAGTTTTAGTCTTAATTGCATTTAATCAGGTGTTAACTAGTCCATTTATTTCAGATTTTGTGGTTCAATTGTACCATTTTCATTTGGGCCCAGAGTATGTTTGGAGGCCCATTCTATTTTTGTCCATTTTTCGTCCAGCCAGGTGTCCTTTAAATAGCAGGCCACGCGTATCATAAAGGGGAAGCCACATTATAATTTCATTTTGACCCACACGCTGACACCTCACCCTTCCATTCTCTCTTCTGTTGCCACACAACCACACGCGTGTCACTCCCTCACGCCTCCAGCCTCCACCTGTCTTCACACCATCCCTCACCGGAGTCTCGCCGGTTGCATGGCCGGCGGTCATGCAACCACCGCACCTGAATCCTTCCGGCCACCGCAACCCCCAATCGCCGACCACCCCTAACCAACTCCCGCCGCCGTAACCAACTTCGCCGGAGATCTGTTTTCCAGAATTTCCACCAATCTTCATCTTCCTCACCTACAATGTTCATGCCTCGCCGGAGATACCGCCGGAAAATTCATCAATCCACCGGAAAATGCAAGAAACTTCATCCAGATTTCCAGACTCGTTCATCAGACTTCAAGAACGTTCATCCAAATCTTCACGTTCACGAGTCCATACCCACTTTCCAGAAATCGTTGAAGATCTCCATCGTATTCTCGAATTCGTTTCCAGATCCTCAATTCATGTGTTTCACGATCCGTCAAGATCCATAAATCTTCAACCGATTTCCATCGCGTTCATCAAGAATTGCAACGATCTTCATCAGTTCATCACCAACTTCAAGATTCATAAACGTTCATCATCAGTATTTTCCAGAAATCTTCTTCAACATAACTTTCCAGAAGAGCTTCATCATCTTCGCTTGAGTTCACCGATACCTTCAACACGGATTCGTTCGTCCATTTCCAGATTTTTCTTCAACGATCTTCAAACCTTCTCCAGATCCACATGCATCCGCGACCAGATCTTCAACGAACTTCTTTCAAGAACTCCATCAACAACTTGCGACTTCTTCATACCTTCATCGTTCAGTAGATCCTTCAAGATCTGTCGACAAGCATTTTGTAGTTCATCAAGGAGCCTCCAGGTCCTCCATCTTCAGCAAGTTCGTGGAACATTTTCTTCTGGAGAAGCTTCAAACGGAGTCATCAGAGCGTCTCGATTTAGATTGTGTGATGTTTGGTGGTCCTCTCTGTTTGTTGTGAGGATTTGTAAAAATAAAGTGGAGTTTGAGGATCTAAAACAGGTTATGGCTAAACGAGAGATTGAGAGAGGAAGAATCTGAAGGGAGAACGAGGACGAAAGAAGGAGGTTGAGGGTGAATCTCCGAGGGAGAGAATTCATGGAAGCGGCGCAAGAAGGGCGTGTGAACAGTAGAAAGGGAAAAGAAGGTCTAGGGTTTCTGAAGCTGGAATGAGGAACAAGGTGACCCGCGTGTTGGACTGGGCTAGGCCCATTAACTTCTTCATCCGTACAAACCCCCTTTTTTTTGGACGTACACCCCCTGTTTCTGTTTTTTTCTTTTTGCTGAACAATGGGCCAAGCCCAGCGCCCTTCTGTTACCAGCACCCTCCGTTTTCATTTACCCCCCCCCCCCCCTTGGTTTCTTTTTTTTCTGAATTGGTGCTTTGGGTTGGGCCCAGTTTAGAATTGTTTTTACTGCCTCACCCCTGGGCTGGGTTGGCTGCACCCCCCTTGTTTTTCCTTTTTGTTTTTTTATTTTTATTATTTTCTTTATTTTCATTTGTGTAGATTTTATATGGAAAAAAATAATAAAAAGATTATTGGAAAAGAGGAAAAGAAAAAGAAAATATTTGAGAAAAATATATTGGAAAAAAATAGAGAAGAAGAAAATAATAAAAAGGAAAATATTGAGAAAAGAATATTGAGAAAGAAAAAGAAAATAGAAGTATGAAAAAGAAGAAAAAAATATTAGTGTAGATGTAATATTTTTTAGAGCATATTTTCTTCATGGAGTTTATTTTAGGGATAGTTTTAGAAGTCCATTTGTTAGGGGACTTTTTACATTTTTAGAGATAGTTTTTTGAAGTCCATTTGTTAGGCGACTATTTTCCATTTGATTTTTTCCAAGATGGATAGGATAGGTTTTTAGGAGTTTATTTTCCCGTATTCAATCATTGTAACCTTTTTTCCAGAATATTAATAAAACGAGATTTGAGTTGTGGTCCTGAAGTAGCCGAACTACAGCTGCTCTGATTCCTCGTACTGAGCGAGGATATGTAGGCATAGGATGCGATATCCTAGAGAGCACACTAACAACTAACCTTTTGTTCTCTCGCTGCTGTGCGATCGAGACTTTCCTGCTGACGACTGATTGTTATCCTTTCTCTTGCCCAAGTGCATTTGAGACCAGACCGTAGTTTTTCCCATAGGTTCCCGTACCTTTGAAACCAGTTTGATTTCTCACTCCTGTGTGAGAACACCCAGCCTAGCCGTAGTTAGCCTGAACTACGTAAGCTCTGATCTTCCATGCTGTGTGGAAGTACGTAGGCACAAGACGCGAAGTCTTGGCGAGCCAATTTCTCTGTAGTTTCCCGAACTACGTGGACTCTGACTTTCTCTCTTGAGAATACGTAGGCATAGAGTGCGACGCTCTATCGAGTGAATTCCCTTCCGTTTAGATTTAGCAGCCGTAGATAGATTGTTTTTGCATCCTTTAGACAACCCAAGCAAGCGTGGATCCCGTCGAGTACGACGGACGTGAGGGGTGCTAATACCTTCCCCTTGCGTAACCGACTCCCGAATCCAGGTTTTGGTTGCGACGATCATACCTTTCCCGTTTTTTGCGAGGTTTACTTCGAGCGTTTCCTTTCCCTCCTTTGGGATAAATAACGCACGGTGGCGACTCTTCTGTCAGTCGGCGCCGATTTTCGCAGTAGCGACAATAACTAGTATTGATAGCGATGGAGTATAGGTCAATGTTGATGAATTGTTGTTTTTGGTTAATTTGGCGTATAGGTTGGGCTTAAGGTTTTTAGGGAGATTTTGTGTGACCTTTTAAGGCATCGGTAGAATGTTTAAGCGATGACTTTGGGAATAAGATTTAGGAACCGATTTAGTTACGGTAATGTACAAGGTTGGTACTAGAGTAGGCTGAGAATTTCAGTTGAGATGATAAGTTTGATTTGGCCTAGAATAGTACTGCAGAACTGTGGGGAAGTTGGTGAATCGCAGCATTCGCTGGGCTTCGCCTGGCGAGTGTTGGCGAAGCTTCGCCTAGCGAATGCCAGCGAGCGTAGCAGAACCAGAATGTGACTTTGGTGATGTTTGGCCTTGAACATTGCTCTGGGGTGATCTTTCTGGCCTTGATGCATTGTAAGGATGATGAGTGTGGGATCTAACCTGTGTACTGGGTGATAGTACTCATTTCCCTTAATATTGTTGGTGGACAATTAGTTAACGTATATGTATGTAGTGATCAGTAGGATCGTGTGTTCCCGGGTGTTGGGATGTGGTTATATATGGTGTTATAGTATGAATTTACTTACTATCTGATTGATTTATATGGTGTTGGTGTAATATATCTACACATATATGCATTGATGTATGATGATATGATCAGGAGGATCGTGTGCACTTAGTGTGCCTAAATATGATAGTTATGCATTGGTGTGTGCATATCATGGTGTTTTGGTGGGATGAATCATGTCTCAGGAGGAGCGTAAGTGATTCATCCGTACTCCTTTGTGGAGAATGGTGGGGGATAGATCATGTCTCAGGAGGAGCGTAAGTGATCTATCCAAGTTCGATTGAATGAACCAATGAGTCGGTATCGCATGCATGGTGTTGAGTTGCATATTTGAATTATAATATGTTATATTGTAATTTGAACAGTAGGTTCGTTATATGGAGTTGTTGGGGTGAATATTGGTGTGTTGGTGTGTTTTACTACCTTGTTTACATGTATTACATTACCAATATATTTTTGATCATGTTTTCTCACCCCTTGGTTGTTGTTGTGTCTGTGCTTCTCCGGAAGTACAGATAATCCAGGTACTTAGATAGCTTGGATGGTGGTGTGCCAGTCGAGTCTAGGATGCTCTGATATGTAACACGGGATATGGGTGTTTTAATTGTTTTATGTCAAACTTGTTGTAATCCTGTGACGTATCACTTTTTTTGTGAATTATAATAATAAAGATTTTACGAAATTTGGCGGATGGCCGAGAATGTTGGAATAATGTTTTCCGCTGTATTATTTTTGAGAATAATTAATAAAGTATTTTTATAAAAATTTGGTGATGTGATATCCCACTATTTTGGTGAAAACTCTAATGTTTATTTATAATGTTTATATTTTATTTAATTTGGGAAGTGGGGTGTTACACAGGGCGTCCCACCCTACGGACATCTCCTTGCGACCCTTCCGCGCAGCCTCTTCAAGCTCCCTCTCCCGCTCCTCCTAGAGTTTCTTGACCTTCTCCTCCAAGGCCTCCACCGCAGCTTGGGACTTCTTCAACTCAGACTCGTGTTGAGAGTCGTCCTCGGTGTACATCACCGCCATCTCTAGGATCCTCATCAAGGTAGAGGCATCCTTCATGAGCATGACCCGCTTGCAGGGACAATCCATTTCCTCGAGCTTAAGAGACTCTACCCGAGGAATGGACAGGGAGGACCCCTCAAAGAACTTCCTATTGTGCAAACAAGAAGGCAGCTCAAACTTGCTTTTTTCCCTCTCCCGACTGAGATCCACGATTTCATTCGGGCGTGCACGCTCGAGCCTTGAACTCACGGCCAGGGGAGATGTTTGGATGGCTGGTGGGGTAGACGAGGAAGTCCTCAATCCTGTATGGGGAGGAGTCGTTCCCTGACTAAGGCGGCTTTTTCATATGGCCATGCTGCCCTTCATCTTTTCGTGGGCATTCTTCACCATCCGTTCCTGCGCAAAAGGCATATTACTTGCAAAAACAATAAGCACATCAGCACAAGAAAAGAGAAGCATTTCGAATAAAATAAGAAGAAGCAGGAAGCTACCCAAGAGCTTAAGAGCCTCCTCGCGAGTGCTACACTCGAGGAGCTCTTTTATGTTGATATAGAGGGCCTCCACCTGTGGCCCCCCATATTCTTCATAGAGCATCTTCCCAGCACGAGTCACGCACTGGACGGGGAGAAAACCATCCACAAAGGCCACCAGCTTAGCATAGATGGCCCGATCATCGTCCCCTTGCTGGTGAGGAGTAACTATATACACATCAGTTAAGTGGGTAAAATGAGCCCCACTCCAACAGAAGGGAAACAAGAACAATCTCCTAGAAACTATCTTGTTGTCCTCGTCTATTAGATCCCCCTCCCCCCTGTTCTCATCCGTAGAGACCTCCCAGACGAAGGTCGAGTCGGTAGTTGTCTCCGACACAGGCTCGATCACATAGAACCTCTCCTTGAAGGTCCAAATAGACTCGGAGAAGGGTTTGAATAGTTTCCTCCCCCGTTTTAAAGAAACCCAACCAAATTACCTCCCCGACACCTATCGCTAGAGGTGAAATATGGTGAAGAAAAGAGGAAGAGTGGCCCCAATCTGCAAATACTTGCACACTAATTCGTATGCCCACATGAAGGCAATAGAATTCAGATACAATTGGGAGGGCGCCAAGTCCAAGTGTACAAAGACTGCCCGTTGGAAGCCTGTGAAGGGCAGCCTCAACCCTATTTCTTTGAAGATATATTCGTACATGGGAAACCTTCCCCGTAAGACGAGCATATATGATCATCCTTCGCGGGGAAGTGGACTCTTCACTCTCTATCTGCCCTCACTATGGTGAACACATCCCCGGTATATGAAGCAAAAAGTGAGGCATGCTCCATCGGTTCGGCCGCAATCCACTCATCGGTCGAGGTCCCCGCAGTAGACACCTCTTCAACCTTAGGGGGCATGGAGTCAACATTTGTTTCGGTGTCTTCCGAGGAGCTTTCCTCAGATAGATCTCTAAGATGCTCTTCTTCTTCAGCCCTGTGCAACATTACCTTTACCTGAAAAGCAGAGGATAAAAGTGAATTTGATGACAAAATCAAATCCACTCTTCCACTGTTAGTCAAGTGAAAGGGCGCGCAAAGGGCCAAGGACAATATCCTCGACCTAAGCCCTACTCAAATGGCATAACTAAACAAACGAAGAAGTGCCCAGGAGTTCTCCCTGGCACATCCGGGGAAAAGTCCCCCGCACACAAAACCCAGAATTATCATGAGCGAACCACTGAAAGCTCATAAGCACACCAGAATCCATGGTTCCCTCTAGCAGCGAACACCATCGTGTCGCTACTACACCAGGATCAGCTAAAAAGCTTAAGGATTCCTAAGTTCTCCTTCCCTAACGGTCACTACAGTGCCGAAAACAGAGAAAGTGGCCAAACCATCGTTTGCCACCAACAACCACCACTAAACACCTTAAAACTACTTTGTATCAACCCTAACCGCATGCTATCTTAAGTGCAGAAAAATAGATAAAAAGTAAGGAATTAGCATACTTACATGGTCGAGGAAGTAGCTTTTGGGTTTGAGTAGCTCTGGTCGGAACAAAACTTGACGGCGGCAGACGGTTGGGGATGATGAACAGAAAGCAAAGAAGAAAGAGAAACGAAAGTTCAAAATAAGCAGACTCTCTCACTATTTATAGGCAAACTCCAGGCACGTGCACAAACACGCGCGGGTAGGGCATCATCGTGACCTTAGCCTAGCCATCATCACGTATTTAATGCAACATACGACTCGAGTCACACGTGGTGTAACACCCATTTTAATTATTTAGTCATTTTATTATTATTTTAAACATTATGTGTTGGTGTGCCCTTTGGTGGGGGTGTATTTGGTGATGTTTGGTGGGTGTCCCTAATGTGGGAGGATTATTGGTGGTGTTTTGGTGAATATAATAATATAGTGTATAATATTAATATTGGTGGGAATATTATTATTATTATTATATTTATTATAGTTACTATTGTTATTAATATTATTATTATTTTGGTGAGATAATAATATTATTATTATTATTATTTTGGTGAGATAATAATATTATTATTATTATTATTATTATTATTTTATTAAGTTATTATTATTATTATTAAGTTATTATTATTATTATTAAGTTATTATTATTATTATTATTAAGTTATTATTATTATTGGGATTAGAGAATTAAAATAGAGAAGGTGAGGGGTTAGTAGTTTTTACGATACATTGTGGGAAGTTAGAGAAAGTGGAAAAAGAACGATAGAAAGGAGAGAAGTGAGAAGAACGGAAAAGGGAGCGAAGAACGAAGGAACAGGGGAAAATCAGAATTGGCCAAACCTTGGAGGGTTCTTTCATCGATCAACCGATTAATAAGGTAAGGGGGGAGAAACCTGATTGGGAATGGTTTATACATGTATAGGGTAGTGGGGAGTCCTTAACCCCGTAGGAGATTGATCGATATATGATAATATATATTGTTATGTTATGATTGATGATGACTGTTGTTAACTATATAGTAATCGTTAATGAATTGTTGTTTTTGGTTGATTTGGCATATAGGGCATATAGGGTGTTTTACGGTTTTTAGGGAAAATTCTGTATGGCTTTTGAGGTATCGATAAAGTGTGTAGGTGATGATTTTGGGAATAGGAATTAGAAACCTATTGGTTACGGTAATGTGCAAGATTGGTACTAGAATAGAGTGAGGATCTGAGTTGAGATGATAGGTACAATTTGGCCTAGAATACACTGCAGAACTGTGAGAAAACTTGGTGAATCGCAGCATTCGCTGGGCTTCGCCTGGCGAGTGTTGGCGAAGCTTCGCCTGGCGAGTGGAGGCGAGTGTTCGCCTGGCGAGCTGAGGCGAATGGCAGCGAATAATTCAGAATTAAATCCCAAACCTAAAGGGTAGGAACTTCGCCTGGCGAGTGTGGCCAGCGAAGGTTCGCCTGGCGAGTGATTCCTTCGCCTGGCGAATGTACGATAGTGGAAAGGGGGCTTCGCCAGCAGGTTCGCCTGGCGAATGCTAGCGAAGGTTCGCTACGGGGCTTCGCCTGGCGAATGTCAGCGAACGTAGCAGAACCAGAATGTGAGTGTTGTGATATTTTGGCCTTGAGCTCTGGACTTGTGTGATTCCTTTGGCCTTGATGCCATGTATGAATGATGATTGTGGGATTCAACTTGCGTACTGGTGATAGTACGTGTTTCCCTTGATATTGTCGGTGGACAATTAGTTGAGGTATATGTATGTAGTGATCAGTAGGATCGTGTACCCCCGAGTGGTGGGATATGTTTATATCTTGGTGTTAAAGTATGAACTTGTTTACTATCTGGTTGATTTATATGGTGTTGGTGTGTAATATATCTATGCACATATATATGATGTATGATGATATGATCAGGAGGATCGTGTGCACTTAGTGTGCCTGAATATAATAGTTATGCATTGGTGTTGTGCATATCATGGTGTTTTGGTGGGATGAATCATGTCTCAGGAGGAGCGTAAGTGATTCATCCGTACTCCTTTGTGGAGAATGGTGGGGGATAGATCATGTCTCAGGAGGAGCGTAAGTGATCTATCTAGGTTCGATTGAATGAACCAACGAGTCGGTACCGCATGCATGGTGTTGAGTTGCATTTTGCATTATAATATGTTATATTGTAATTTGAACAGTAGATTCGTCATATGGTGTTGTTAGGGGTGAATCTTGGTGTGTTGGTGTGTTGTACCACCTTATTTACATGTATTACATTACCATTATATTTTTGATCATGTTTTCTCACCCCTTTGTTGTTGTTGTGGTCTGTGCTTCTTCGGAAGTACAGATAATCCAAGTGCTTAGCTAGCTTGGATATTGGTGTGATTGTCGAGTCTAGGATGCTCTGATACGTAGCACGGGACTTGGGCGTTTTTATTTGTTTTCTGAAGAACTCATATTTTATTTCCCTGTGAACGTATCAAACTTTTATTGAATTTTAATATTTTTAATATTTCGCTGTATTTTGGAGGAAAACCTTTTATAAAGGAAATGTTGATTTTATGTGATATCCCACTGGGGAGAAATACTCTGATTTTGTTTATTTATAATGTTTATTAATTTAATTGATTTTGGGAAGTGGGGTGTTACAATTGGTATCAGAGCAGGTTGGTCCGTCCGGCCAGTGTTGTTGAGTCGAGTTGAGTCCGTCCTTATGGATGGAGTTGAATATCTTTTAAACCTGGTGTTGTTGTTTTGAGCAGTATGGCAGGAAGGAACGATGCTGCATTGGCTGCTGCTATGCAAGCAATGGCACAGGCTGTTGCTAATCAGAATCAAACTGCAGATGCCCAATTCAGGAGTTTGGCGCAGTTTCGGAGCAACAAGCCGCCAACATTTGAAGGAGGAATTCTGGACCCTGAAGTTGCTCAGAAGTGGCTGAAGGCAATTGAAAAGATCTTCAGGACGATGGAATGTAGCGATGAACAAAAGGTGAGGTTTGGTACTCACATGCTGGAGGGTGAGGCTGAAGCCTGGTGGGACAATAGTCGCCAAAGGTTGGAAGCTGCTGGAACTACCATTACTTGGGAGGTGGTTCGGAAAGGTTTTCTGGAGAAGTATTTCCCGGAAGATATCCGAAGCGCTAAGGAAATTGAATTCTTAGAACTGAAGCAAGGGAGTATGACGGTAGCAGAGTATGCTGCCAAGTTTGAGGAGCTGGTGCAGTATTGTCCCCGCTATAATGTGGAAGGGGCAATGACCTCTAAGTGCTTAAAGTTTGAGAATGGCCTGCGTCCAGAGATTAAGTTGGGGATTGCTTGTCAGAAGATCAGGAGCTATCCTGAGCTGGTAGGCAGGAGCAGAATCTATGATAATGATAACCGAGCAAGGATTGCGCACTACAAAGTTGTTAATGACCGTAAGGGTAAGCAGAGGTTTAGTGGTACTCCTTATAGTGTTGCTGCTGATAAGGGAAAACGTAAAGCTGTTGTTGATAAGAAGCCTAGAGATGGGAGAGCATCTGCTGAAGGGAAATGTTTTCGGTGCGGTGGTATGGGACACCGTGCTAATGATTGTCCTAATGAGGCCAAGAAATGTTTTAAGTGTGGGAAACCAGTGTTGCACCCCAAAATTTGACCAACAATTATTCACCCATCAAGTGTTTGAAGGTTGATACCTTCATCAGAAAGTTCAGGAGATCCTCAGAGAAATTGTTTGAAACCAGAATTGTGTGCTTCATAGCTTGAGAGTTGTGGGAGCTCCTCAGATGAGTTTGAGACTTTGAGAATGAACTTGAAGCTTTGAGAAAGTTTATGAGATGTCTTGAAAGTCATCATGAATCCCATAGATCTCATTGTGCAAGAATTCAGAAGATTCAACCATGAGTGGTAGAATTAGGGTTTTGACTGGGTCAATCCTAGATCAGCTAAAGATTTGGAGAAGGTTGAGACCTAATCCAAGGGCCATGAGATCATGGAATGATGTATGGATATGTTATGAAGATGATTCCTAGAACAACTCATCATGATTGAGGAGTTTGAGAAGTTTTGAGTTAGGGTTTCCAAGGATTGTCAGTAAAAAAACCCTAGTTTGATCCCTATCTTCCAGGCAGTTATAGCTCAAGATGTGATTGATATCTCATCTTCCCCACAACATGAATGTTGTAGAGCTTGTTCTTATCTTTAATTTGAGTGGTAGAAGTCCTTGATAGGATTTGCAGAGCTCAAGTTATGGTTTTGACAAATTACAGGTCATCTGAGGTGCGTGAATCTGGGTCCTTGAAAGTCACCCAACTTGCAGACAACGTTTGCCCTAGTAGGATGATTCCTATGATTTCTTGGTCAACATAAATGTTGAAGGGCATCTTCTTAGCTTTCTAGAGAGTACTAGAAGTACTTGATAGGATTTGTAGAACTCAACTTATGGTTTGAACAAGACAGGGGTATTTTGGTCATTTGGAAGTTATAGGTCATTTTAAGCAAAGGCCATATCTCCTATTTCCAAGCCTCAAATGAAAAAACTCAAAACATAAAAGTTGTTCAAAATGGGAGTTTAAGCCTAGAAAAGTGGTCATGAGTTGTTGAAAAAGCTTGTAGCAAGGATTTGCAAGATTGGGTAAAAATGACCTAAAAATGACTTATAAAGTAAATGGATCCAAGTTAGAAATTGGTTTGGGAGATGTACAAATCCGAAATTGGTCATCCAATATGTCATTTTGAATCCAAACATCATTTTAAAAACAATGGTTCAAATAGATTTTTGATTTGAGGTCTTAAAATGGAGGTTGCTTTGTAATTTTGTTTCTTGCATATTAAGGAACCTTGAGAAACTTCACATAAGGCAAAGGCAATGCTTGTTTTTCCACACATTCCTTCTCAATATCTCTTGTAAGGAGATTTTAGAGCAAAATTAAGGGACTTAATGCATGAAAGGAGATAATACCACATATCACTACATGAGATTTTCCATGATTTTCTAGGGCATTCTAGATGAATCTAGACTCTTCCATTGGTTGTTATTTAAAGAGTGAATCACCATGAAGAAAAAGGTTGGTGAAAGTTGCTGAATCCATTGGTGAAGAGTGAGAGGAGAAAGAGATATCCAAGGTTTCCTTCAAGTGTAAGTCAAGCTCAAATTCATCATTGCAAGCCTCATCCATCACAACTCTTGCAAACAGAACCCTATCCACCATTAGAGGAGTATTTTGAAGCAGGTTCAAGTACCAAATCGAGTTGTTCATACCTCCACCATTGATACTTGACAGGTTGGTGGATTCTCCCATATCTCCTTAATTATGCATAGTTAGGTTAGATCTTTGGTGTAGGATTGTTAGACTTGATTAGGTGATCGATTCCATAGAATTTCAGAGAGTTTCATGAAGATCAATGACAGGTGTTAGGTTCTTTGATGATCAAGAAAATGTTGTGTATTGAGTTTTAATGGATATGATATAGTGCAGATTGGTTAGGGTAATGTGTAGAACAAGTTTATGCCATTAGATTGGAGTTTAACCAGAGTTGATCACAGAGAAAAGTGTTGAAACCCTAATGTTCATGCGTTCTGTTAGAGTGATACAAGATGTTTCAGTGAAAATTATTGGCACCATCGTGTTCTTGGTGATTAGTGGAGCATCTTTGCTCTTGGAAGTTTTGATTTTCATCGAGGAATCAGAGAGAACGAAGGACCTGAAATCTCGTGCATGGAAGTGTTATTTCTGAAAACCCTAGCTCGATTGGGGACGATGGCCATCAACCGTTGGATCATCCTGGTTAATTGACTTTGTAATTCCATCGCACAGCCATGATTTAATTTCAAAACGGAGGGAATTTTAAAAAAGCTAAACGCTGCGTTTGATTAAGTGAGTGATCCTGGGCCTCAGAAAATCTTTGTTACTCGCACCCCACCATTGGCCCAGTCCAACTTTTTAACTTAAATTTGTTGCTATTCCCACCGCAGATTTATCTTTTTTCTTTCAGTTTTTTTCATTTATTTTTCAGAGCGCATATGGGCCTAGGGTGTTCGCTAATGGCACCCCCCATCCCTGGCCCATCTGGGAATTGAACTGGGCGCTTCTTCTATTAACACCCCCTCCCCTTTTTCTTTTATTCTTTTATTTTAATTTCCTTTATATTTTCAGCATTTTATAAAAATCATGTAAAAATGAAAAATCATTGTTTTTTAATGCTTGTTTTTTCTACATGTTCATAATTTTGTCTAGAAAAATATCAATAAATAAAATTCCATTTTATTTTCCTTTTAATATTTTTAGCATATTATTCTTTTAAATAGCCTTTTTAATTGATTTTAGTTGATACTCAATTTTGTAGAATTTCTTTTAAGGCCTTCCCTTAGGATTTTTGAGCCATTCTTTTTGGCATAGTTAGATATTGAATCATAGTTTACCATAGGATTTAATTCACAATTTGTAGATTAAAATTTGATTAGTTTGTTTAGGCTAGCATTAGCATAACAAAATTAGGGTTTTATTCAACATAAGTAGACTTAATAATTTTGTTTTGGGTTTCTAGGTCAAGATTAGAGTATGGGGAATATATGGGTGTCGCTTGCGCGAAAATAAGGTGCCGGCATAACAGAAGAGTCGCCAGCTTTCGTTATTTATCCCTCAGAGCGGGAAAGGAAACGATCGGAAAAACCTGACGAAAAAGGGTAAGACAAGGTCATCGCAACCATTGTCTGGGTTCGGGAGTCGGTTACGCAAGGGGAAGGTATTAGCACCCCTCACGTCCGTCGTACTCGACGGGATCCTCGCTTGTTTGTTTACTTGGACGGGTTGGTTATAATCTATCTACCTATCAAGGCTGGCTGAAAAAGAAAAGAAAAATGACTCGGCAAAGCGTCGCACTTTATGCCTACGTATTCTCATCAGAGAATGAGAAATCAGAGTCAACGTAGTTCGGCTAACTACGGGGAAGGTTGCTCGCTAGGACATCGCATCCTATGCCTACGTACTTTCATCTGTTATGAAAGATCAGAGCAAACGTAGTTCGGGAAACTACGAATTAAAATGGCTCAACTAGGAGGGAGACTATCACGTCCTACTGTTATCATGCCATGGATTCATCCTATGGTTGAGGTTTGAACAGGGAACTCCTAGATGTTGTCATGCATAGGTTTCAACCTAAAAGTCTATCATCAAATCCTCATCAGAAGAAATGAGAGTCCTAAGGGATCATGTCAATGATACGCAGAAACAGACAAAACATCAGCTTTAACAGTAAAATGCATGCAATGCAAGTGAGGGAGGAAATGTGTGTGGGGCTTCAGCCTCCACAAGCTCATCTCAACCTCAAGCCAGTCATGAAATAACAGTAATCATACTGAAGATAAACAACATGCTATCAAGCAATAACAGACAGGGGAATGAAGTGCCATCAGGTAAACAAACACTCTTGAGAAAGAATCATCTACTCTCTAATCCTAACCCTAATCACAGGATCTAAACAAATCTAAGCAAAGCTCTCAAGCCAAACCCTAACAAGAGAATTCAATCCCAGTCTTCAAGCTTCAGAATAAGCTTACCAAAGAAAGGGAGCTAAGCAAGCAAGCTCATAGTGTCTTCCTCAGGAAAGCACTAAGAGGTGAATACTCAGGAGTCATACCCTATGTGGCTCAACCACTGTGATCAGTTTATATTCCTCCTCAGGAGAAATTAAACTCACAAGCAGGCTCCAACATCACTGGATATTTAGGAAATCCTATTTAAACTAGTGGAACTAAGTGAATAAACTCATAGGACCTTCCTCAGGAAAGTACTAGGAGGCTTCCACTTAGGAGTTGTATCCCATGTGGCTCAACAACATGTGATCAGTTTACATTCCTCCTCAGGAGAAATTAAACTCACAAGTTGGCTCCAACATCATTGGATACTTAAGAAATCCTAGATCAACTAGTGGAACTAAGTGAATAGACTCATAGGACCTTCCTCAGGAAAGTACTAGGAGGCTTCCACTTAGGAATTGTATCCCATGTGGCTCAACAACATGTGATCAGTTTACATTCCTCCTCAGGAGAAATTAAACTCACAAGTTGGCTCCAACATCATTGGATACTTAAGAAAGAGGTGAGAAGAGAGAATGAAAGTCATTCATAGTGCCTTCCTCAGGAAAGTACCATGAACTTCCTTCAAACCTCAGGCTCTCAAACCTCACAGACAGGAGATAAGACAAGCTCTGGGTCTCTGAGTCTTGATCTACAAGCTTCTCTTCATGATGCTCTCCATCAATATCTTCAAGGCAACACAAGCCCCTCAGCAAATTCCTCAGAATGAACCCCACAGATGAACAGATAACCCACTGAACAGACCAAATCATCAGGCAACCTCAGGAAATACCTAAAAATACTAAGCTAATGGGGAAAAATCCAACAAATATTCACAAGGGTCCTCAACACCTACTCATAACATCTACAAAGGTTTCTATCCAAAAATCAAGATAAAACTCAATCAAAGAAAATGATTCATCACCTAAACACCATTCTAAACCCTAATCAGGACACCCTAAGTCTACCCTAATTAAACTAATCAAAATTAATTCTAAAAAATCTAGAAAAAATTCTATAGGGAACTATGACTCATCATCTAATTGCATAAAAAAGAATGGATTAAAAACCCTAAGGCAAGGTTCTAAAACAAATCCTACAAAATCATGATACAAAATTAAACAATTAAAAAGCTATTTAATTGGAAAATCTATTAAAAATATTAAACCTAAAAATAAAATCTCATTTTTATTTTTATAATTTTCTACACATTTTCATCTACTCATAGGAAAAAAAAGAATTAAAAAAGAATTAATTTTCAATTTTTAATGGATTTTACAAAACAGAGAAAATAATAAAAGAAAATTAAAAGAATTATATGAATTAAAGGGAGGGGGGGTGAGAATAGCACATCTCGCTAGTTAAATGAGTTGGGCCAACAAAGAAGGGGGTGGGAATAGAAAGCTAAGGCCCAGCGCTGGTTTAATGAAACGCAGCGTTTGGGATTAGTTTGAATTTCCCTCTCTTTCTCAGACGCGATCACGGCCATTGGATCTGAATAACAAGTCAATCTTTGAAACTGATCGAAGGGCTCTCCCTTCGTCTTCTCCAAACACGCGTTAGGGTTTTCAGACCCTCCCTCCATGCACTCACATTCGAGCCTCTCTAACGCTCTCCACACGCCATGATTTCACACGCTCCCAACACAAAACTTGCTCTACTAAATGCCTAGAAGAAGATGGTACGACTAGATTTTTCTAACTCCTCCTGAATAATCCAAACAGAAGGCTTGAACACCTTGGTACCACCATGGTCAACTGACATCAACCTTCATTAAACTTCAACCTAGTGATTTACAGATACTCTACAAGTTATCCTGGTGATTCTAAACCAATTCATGCTGATTAAAACTCATCAAACAGCCAGTTATTGAAGATCCAAGAATCATGGTTCTGTTATGCAACCTCACCAATCTTGCTCTAATTCTCAGGGATTAATCCTCTACCCTAACACAATCATTCTATACCTAGAATATGATCTATCTAAGCATAAATAAAGAGAAAGAGATGAGTTCACCAACCTGTCAAGAAGCTATGGTGAGTGATGCTATGGCTCGAACCAGGGCTTGCAAATCCTTCAGGATGATCCTTTGATGATGGATAGCCTTCTGTTTGCACAATTCTTGAAGAAGAAGACTTGTAATGGAAGAATTCTTTAGTTGCTTCAACTTGAAGCAAGAGCTTTAATGGCTATCTCTCTCTCTCTCCTCTGACTTGGCTCAAGTTTCACCAACCTCTAATTACTCTTTGATGCATTCTTTAAATAACAATTGATGGATGCTTCTAGATTCATCTAGAAAGTGATGGAAACTTCATGAAAAGTCCATGATATGCCATGTTGGATTTCTCATATACCATGCTCCATGCCTTGTAATTTTGACTCAAAATACCCTTACATGAGTTATTAAGAAGGAATGAGTGGGAAACAAGTGCATTTTTGGCTTGTGTAGGGTTTTGCAAAGTTGCCCTCTTTTCCAAGTAAGAAATTTCCAAAGGAAGTCCATTTTTGGAGCCTCAAATGAAAATTCTACTTAAACCAAAGTTCTTAAAATGGCTTTTCCAATCAAAATGATATATTGGATGACCTATTTTGGATTTGTGGATCTCCCAAATCACTTTTCAATTTCAACTTTTCAAAGTTATAAGCCACTTTTAGTTCATTTTGGACCAATCATGGAATCTTGTGCTATGAGCTTTTTCAACAATTTGTGACCTTCTTTCTAGACTTAAAATCACATTTTGAGCAACTTTCATGTTTTGAGTTTTTCCATTTGAGGCTTGGAAATAGGAGTTTTAGGCATTGGTTAAAATGACCTATAACTGACAAATGACCAAAATACCCCTGCCTTGTTCAAACCATAAGTTGAGTTCCACAAATCCAATCAAGGACTTCTACCACTCAAATTAAAGCTAAGAAGATCCTCTTCAACATTCATGTTGACCACGAAATCATAGGAATCCTCCTACTAGGGCAAAAGTTGTCTGCAAGTTGGGTGACTTTCAAGGACCCAGATTCACACACCTCTGCTGACCTGTAATTTGTCAAAACCATAACTTGAGCTCTGTAAGTCCTATCAAGGACTTCCACCACTCAAATTAAAGCTTAGAACAAGCTCTACAACATTCATGTTGTGGGGAAGATGAGGTATCAAACACATCTAGAGCTAAAACTGCCTGGAAGATAGGGATCAAATTAGGGTTTTTTCACTGACAGTCCTTGGAAACCCTAGCTCAAAACTTCTCAAACTCCTCAATCATGATGAGTTGGTCTAGGAATCATCTTTATAACATCTCTATGCATCATTCCATGATCTCATGGCCCTTGGATTAAGTCTCAACCTTCTCCAAATCTTCAGCTGATCTAGGGTTGACCCAGTCAAAACCCTAATTTTACCATTCATGGTTGAATCCTCTGAATTCTTGCATAATGACCTCTCAGGGCTTCATGATGGCTATCAAGACATCTCATAAGCTTTCTCAAATCATCAACTTCATTCTCAAAGTCTCAAAATCATCTGAGGAGCACCCACAACTTTCAAACTGTGAAGCACACAACCCTGGTTTCAAACCACTTCTCTGGGGATCCCTTGGACTTTCTGATGAAGGTATCCACTTTCAAACACTCAATGAGTAAATAATTGTTGGTCAAATTTTGGGGTGCAACAGCTGCCCCTATTCAAACGGCTTGAACCTGACTGGGTGAGAAGCGAACGGCTCTCAGCCAATCAAGGTACGAGACGGTTGAATATCGGTAAACCCGAAAATTTGCCAACTGCACGAGCACACGGTACCCTGCGGGGAACAAATCTTTGAATACTGCAACACTAGCTGCTCAACAACTAGCTGGAGAGATACTGATCTGACATCGCTGCCAGTTATCCACGTTAAATTTTTCTGACGTTGCCTTCAGACAACCACAACACCCAACATCACCGCTGGAAGACTAAACCTGATATACCCAACATCACCGCTGGAAAACTGAATCTGATATACCCAACATCACCGCTGGAAAACTGAATCTGACATCGCCGCCGGACACAAACATCACTCTGAGAGACACTCGACATCACCGTCGTACAAACATCATCTCTGCTGGGGATTTAAGGAGTCTGACATTGCCGTCGAACAAACATCCAACCTCGCTGCCGGAAACAAACATAACCTGACCTCACCGTCGGATAATCAAAAATACCCAACCTCACTGCTGGACAACTATATCACTGAACAATTCTGACCTGGGGTTCACCCCTGGTAAATGGAACAAAAGGTACACTTGCGTATTTGACACTACTCTGCTGGGGATGAGAGACTTAACCGAGCACACTCTGATCTGGGGTTCACCCTCAGAACCATAACGAACATCGGAACACTACTGCACACTGCCTGCCGTAGAACTTCAACACTACAGATATATGAAACCCTGGCCCCTGGCCACTCCAGATCCGCTGGAGAATCTTCAAGTATTTCGAATATAGATGGAACCCTGGCCCCCGGCCATTTCCAACTTCAGCTAGAAAAACATCCTTGGCCTCCAAGGATGTAAAGTTTGCCCGTCGGCAACTCTGCAGGAGGTATCTTCGACTTCAGTCTAAAGAAATGGTCCTTGACCTTCAAGGATACATGGATATGCCTTCAGGCAACTCCACCTCTGCTATAGAGCATCCGAGACTTCTGTCAGGGATATACTTCGGCCTTCAGTCCGAAAAATGAATCCTAGGTCATTCATAACCTTGGGGATAACCTTGCCCTTAGGCACCTTCGCTTCAGCTTAGGAAATCTGTGACTTCAGTCAGAGAAATGGTGTCCTGAGCCATTCATGACTCTACGGGGATTCAAACACTTTGCCTTCAGGCAAAACTCCGCTTCAGCTGGAGAAACATCCTTGGCCTCCAAGGATGTAAAGTTTGCCCGTCGGCAACTCTGCAGGAGGTATCTTCGACTTCAGTCTAAAGAAATGGTCCTTGACCTTCAAGGATACATGGATATGCCTTCAGGCAACTCCACCTCTGCTATAGAGCATCCGAGACTTCAGTCAGGGATATACTTCGGCCTTCAGTCCGAAAAATGAATCCTAGGTCATTCATGACCTTGGGGATAACCTTGCCCTTAGGCACCTTCGCTTCAGCTTGGGAAATCCAGGACTTCAGTCAGAGAAATGGTATCCTGAGCCATTCATGACTCCACGGGGATTCAAACACTTTGCCTTTAGGCAATACTCCGCTTCAGCTGGAGAAACATCTTTGACTTCAGTCAGAAGAAAAACTATTCACTTGGTCGCAATCAATCATCACCTCAGGACAACTGACGTGGTCTTCAGACTCACACGAATCATCCTGTTATATCTACAAACTTTGGAACCTTATCTTCAGCTACCTGTTGATTCTTCAACACGGAAATCTGGCTTCACAGGAACCTTCTGATATCGCCATCGGGCGCTTACGAAATCCATCCTCAGATTAGACATCGTTGCTGGGGAAACATCTTCGACTTCAATCAAAAGACGTATCATTCACTTGATCGCACTCAATCATCACCTCAGGATAACTGACTTGGTCTTCAGACTCACACGGATCATTGTGTTGTATCTACAACTCCGGAACCTTGTCTTCAGCCACCCGTTGATTCATCCACACGGAAATCTGGCTTCACAGGAACCTTCTGATATCGCCATCGGGCGCTTACGAAATCCATCTTCAGATTAGACATCGTTGTTGGAGCAGACATATCATGCTGCTATTCTCTTGACATCCTGTCAAGTTGTTGCTAAATAAAAGCAAACATGCCGGGTCACCAGACATAATCACCAAGTTAACAACTCTGTTGAGGAGAGAGGAGTGAGGGTTCACCCAAACAACCTTGACGACTCACTGGGGAAAAGGAAGAAGGGTTCACCCGAACAACCTTGTAGACTCTGCTGCAGAAAGACGAGAGAGTTCACCCAAACGACTTCAACAACTGCTGGAGAAAAACGAAAGAGCACACTCAGGCGATTCCTACCAACTTTACTGAGGGGGAGCTACCTTTCAAGGGAGCTGCATTTTCTGCCAGTCTCATCTGGACTTATACTTGAGGATGACGGACTCCTCCGGAGAGCACAGCACATCAGGCTGATCAACACACTATCCTCTGCTATACTCTGCATGGGGAAAGCGATAGATGCCCTGAACGACTTTTTGGGAAATGACCCTTCTGGGGAACATAGCTGTCAGGCTACAAGACACTCATGTCATTAAGTTCTCAAACTTGCGGGATAAACAAACTTCAGCTTGCTGGACAATCCTTCGGGATCTGTTTGGGGGAACCTTTCATCTGCCAATCATGACTGTGCTCGGCTGGGGATATCAATCTACCTGCCTGCTGCTGGGGAAGTGCCAACCACCTGCTGGGGAAAAGACCTCCACTCTGTTGGGGAAAAGACCTCCACTCTGTTGGGGGTTCCAGAAATCACCTTGAACAAACAACTCCGGCGGGCGCTTCCAAGAATCATCCTGAACTGATAACCTTTCTGGAGACTTTATTCTGCTGGGTACTTCCAGGAATCTTCCTGGGCAACTCTTGCTGCGGACGCTACTGGGGAGCTCTAGAATCATCTTAAGCAAACAACTCGGGAAACTGTATTGAGGTCTTAAGAGTCATCTTAAGCAAACGGCCCTGCTGAGGGATTTGAGAATCATCTCGAACCGAAGACTTCGCTGGGGATCTCAAAAATCATCTTGAGCGAGCGACCGTGGGGATCACACCGGGGTCTTTAAGAATCATCTCGCAAGCGGTCTTGCTGGGGAGAACATCAAGAATCGTCCTGAGCAACCGGTCTTTTGGGGATACACCTGTACAACAAGAATAATAATGACCTAGATCATGTCTATGATGTGTATGCTTCTGCACTATGCCCCACATGAGAATGATATGCGTTTATGTTAAATGCCATGCAATCATGCACAATGCCATTGCAACGTTTAAATGCTATGCAGTCATGCACAATGCTATGCAATCATGCACAATGATGCGATCCCATCAGCAAAATAAATGCCGAAGGGGGGAATCCTCCTGTCAAGGAGAAAGAACCACTCAGATAGAGGAATCATCCTGCTGAGGAGAACGTGGGCACGCCAATACCAATTAGGCTCTGTCTGGGGAACTGATCTTCCGTTGACTGCTGCAGGGGAACAACTTCAGCTGACTGCTGCAGGGGACGAAGCTCTACGAGAACTTGGATCTGCTGATATCAATCGCGAGAATGAACTGTGCGGCCGTCTCGGCTACTCTTCTGGGGAATGACCACTCTGTGGGGGAACCAACTTCAGCTGCTCAACACTCCACTGGGGATAAACCAATCATGATCTGATCAACTTCCAAGGATTCGGATCTCTTGGACATCTGCAAACTCGGCTGAGGAAGGAGAACTCATTCTGCTTCGCTGGAGAGAGTGCGACTCAGGGGGAAATACAGCATCAGTTGTCCTATGCTTTGCTGGGGAAAATTGATCATGATCTGATCGACTTCCGAGGATTCGGCTTTTCTGCGGACTCAGCCGGGGGGAGAAATCATTCTACTTCATTGGAGAGTACGATTCTGATGGGGAATTCGATTCCACTGGGGAAGAAAGAATCATCTGCCTTCGGGGGAGAGTACAACTCTGCAAGGGAATACAACATCAGCTGTTCCAACACTCTACTGGGGAAGAAGGAATCATCGAACTTCAGGAGAGAGCCTGACTCGGGTGAGGAATCTCAATTCCGCTGGAGACTTCAGTCTGGCACCATCAGTTACTGCATACTTCGACATACGACTAGCTTCCTACGAAACCTGCACTTGTGACCCGGTGCTGGGGAGACACCTGCTTCGGTGACTTTACTGGGAGAAAACACGAGCTTCAGCTTCCCAAACATTTCTATGAACTCTGCACTTGTGACCCGGTGCTGGGGATGACGACATCATTCTTCGGTGCTTGATTCAGCCGATGAGGTGGCATTCCTTCAGGATGCGTCTGCTTGGGGAAGAGAATCGTCTCTACCTGGGGAAGACATATCAATGCTCACTATTCTGATTCTGATTCTGCGGAGGAGAGACTACTGAACTCTGCTGGAGAAGGAGGACTCGCTCCGCTTCGGGGATATCAATCCTGGTCTGCTGAGGGTAATCTTGACCCTAATCTGATGAGGGATAAACGCCATCTCAATCTGCTGCAGTCTCAAACTGTACAGGGGGAACGACCTCAAACCGTACATCTCTGCGGAGAAACAATCCTGATTCAACAACGCCAACACAGGGAATACAGGCTACCAATCATGGAATCAAGTAACGGGTTATGCTGTAGGACAGCAATTCAACGACCGCAAGGCTTCTTCAGAAGGTTCGGGTTTCGGCGGGGTAATGACACGATTCCCCGATACTCAATTCTTGCTAGGGTGAACAAACTCATTTGAACAACTTGCCCCAGCGCAATTCAACTTGCCCCAATCTGACCTTTGGGAATAATTCATTCTGAGCCGAAAACAACTGGCAACAAGACAATCTTCAGAGGGCTTGCCCCAGCATCTGCACAACGGGAGGATTCATCCTCAACTAATCAACTCTCAGCATGGTCGGCTTCAATATCTCTGAAGTAGCTTGCCCCTGAACGAGCGATGAGCGACTCAACATGCTCTTGATCGAATACTGGAGGGATCTGCCCTTAAATCGCAAGGATTCCGGATAACTGCCCCTGATTGGGTCTCGAGAAGATTCACTTCCGGCCAACTGCTTCTTGCATGAACTGCCCCATAATCAACTGATGCTCCGGGACTTGTCCTCAGACAAACCGATTCCAAACTCACTGGAAGTCATTGCCCCAGATTCGCAGGGCTTCGCAGCATACCATTCTGACCCAGACCTCTGGCGATTCAGTCCTGATTGACTATTCCCTGCTGAAGTTCCTTCGTATCAGCTACTAACCTGCAACTAAAATTGTTTATTCACGAATAGTAATTTTAATGCAGTGTTAATGCAAATTTCGAAAAACGTTGTATTGTCACTCATTTACGTGTCATGCTAGTGAGTGACGAATGAACTCAAGAGCTCAAGCGTAGTGCTGATGCGATCAGTGAAAAATGCAATAAGGATATGATTAGCAAATCATGAAGGAGTCAGGTTACTCAACCTTATCGTAATGCGCTCTCAGAATAAACCCTGCCTCAATTAGGTCTTTTAAGGGTTGTATCGTGGTCGGGTTCACGGTTCGTGAAACAAAGGATATTTGGCTCAAATTATGATTTGTACCCACCCCGTCTACGTGATGTTCTCCGATCCTAAAGTTCAGTTAACTTGGCTCGAGCGCTCGCCTCTTCGAGAGGTATGTCGAACATTGGGAACAACTGGTTAAAGAATTCTCAAGGTGTTTCGGAGTGACAGTTACTCCTTTTCGTTTTCGGTGTCTGCATCTACACGACTTTGTCCTTGTTTGAGGATTTTTCTTTTTTATATCCTTTTTCATTCTTTTGATTCCCTAACTTTTGCCTGGACTGACTCCTTTTGAGTTCTTTTCAATTTTTCTCTTGAAGTCCAGCGGGATGCCCTGATTTTTGCCTAAGTATTTGCTTTCTAGCTTTTCTTTTTTACTTAGCGGGCTTTCTTATTTCTCTTTTTTTCTTGGAACAAGTCATGCGACACTGGTTGTCTTGATTGCTCCGAAAGGATTATAACTGTCTCACTCCTGATTGGTGAGGTTTAACCATTGTGGTTGATGAGGTACGACCTCTGGCGAGGAATATGATGTGATTGGTCCTCGAAGGACAACACTCCTCTATAAGACTTGAACGCTCGATCAAGCTAGCTGACAACTACCCTGCCCCAGGTTAAGATGCAAGGGTTTAACAATCCGAAGGAAACTCCTACTTCTCGGCTCGAAGTGGTTAACAAGGGATTCTCTTCCTTATCTCTCCGGTGTTTAGGGGATTTGAAACAATGCCTTGTACGTCATCGGCAAGGTTTTATCTGAAAGCAATACGATCATCGGCTATGCGTATTCAGTTTCATCATCCTCCCTCCGCTCATTGCTAATCATAGTAATAAAGTGGAGTAAATAAAATGCAAGTGTCAGTGCAATGCAGTAAATGAGTGACAACGACATAACTAATTCAGAAGAAATGCATAGTCACTTTATTATCATTACCATTCGAAACATACAATGTTTAACAGCAAGTAGTAACTAACAGAAAAGAAACTACAAATGCAAAATGGTAAAAAGTCCGAGGACTGCCAATGTTGAGGACGTCTGCCCGTCTGGATCACCAGCTTCTGGAAACAACCCTCTGAATCTGCGAGCTCAAACAGCTGAGAGATCGTCACGTACAACCAAGACTCCATCGGGAAAGGAAATACACCCTTGGTCGATCAATTGCTGCACTTTCGCCTGGAAAGCCTTGCAATCTTCAGTTGAATGCCCCAGAGATCCACCATGGTAGCCACACTGAGCATGAGGATCGTACCCTGGAGTGTAAGGCTCTAGCACGGGCTTGAGAGCCTTCGGTTCCACCAAGGAATTCTGAACCAACAGTGGAAGAATCTGGCTATAAGGCACAGGCACTGGATGGGGAGAAGCATTCCTTTGCTCTGAGTGGTTGCGAGGTCTTTTGGGATCCTGGGGCTGGTATTCTTTCCGCCCAGGAGCAAGAGGTCGTCGTTTCTGAATGGCGACGGTCTCTTGTTTAGGCGCTTGCGTCCTTGAGCTTGATCCAGGCAGGAACTGCGAGCGAGGCGATTCAGTCACCAAAGGTCGCGGGACATATTCCAGATCTTTCTCAGCTTCAGGCAAAGGAGTGGAATCATCCACCTCTTCTGCAGGGTAAGGGATGAACTTTCCCGATGCTCTTATGCCGCCCGGCACAAGCCTAATTGTCCTCGAGTCGATCAGGTCCTGAATCTTATTCCGGAGAGCCTTACATGTTTCAACATGGTGCCCCGGCGCTCCTGAGTGGAAATCACAACGCAAGCTTAGATCAACGTCTGATGACACGTCATCTGGCGGATTTAAGGTCCGAAGCTTGAGAACACGGTTCTGAACCAACAGCGGCAGCAGCTGGGCATAACTCACAGGTAGTGGGTCCAAAGCTCTATCAAGTAGCTTCTTCTTTTGACCATAACCTTCAGGGTTATTCTGAGATGCCTGGCGCGGCTGATGACGAGACAGGCCTCGAGCTTCATGCTGTGTAGAGGGTCTATGAGGTCCACTTGGCTTCAGCACAGGTGGCACTGACGGTAACGGAGGAAGCACTCTGGTCTCCTCCTTGGGTGCTTGACCACTCTCCTTACTTAGCATACTCCTTACTACTCCCATGAGAAAGCTCAACTGATTCTGCAGCTGCTGATTCTCCTCTCTGAGTACTTGCTGGTCCAGACGCACTGCCTGTATGTCATTCATGACCTGCCCCAGCTGGCTTTGGACTTTCCCTAGTTCAGCTTGTATCTGCTCCATTAGTCTGAGCTGCTAGATTCTGAGTCAAACCTGCAAACACAAGGGTTAGAAAACAAGTCCCGGCTTCTGCCATGCAAGATGAATTATGCTAATGGAATGCAAACATGAATATGCGAGCTAATGCAAAATGCAGGCATGCAATAATATATCCAGGTGGCTGCGGTGGAGATTCGGTGTCAACAGTCACTGATGAGAACGAAACCCCGGTGTAAAACCACTGATCTGATCTGTTAAGAATAACCATCTGATAGGATCAAGATCAAAATTCTGCTCTGTCAAGAACGAAGGCCCGATAATAAAGACCCCGGATGCAAGATCAAGGAATATCTGTTGATGAAGTCTTCAGACCCCAAATCACAAATCTGCCCTCTCAAGAACACATACACAGCTGCTGATGAGATCTTCAAACCCCACTCAAAATCTGCCCTATCAAGAACAAACAACACTGCTGACGAGATCCTCAGACCCCACTCAAAAATCTGCTCCATCCAGAACAAACCTCTGATAACAATACTCTGATCGGAACCTGCTCTATCAAGAACAGACAAACGCCCGATGATAAAATCCTCTGATCAAACCCTCGTTCTGTCAAGAACATCTCTGCAACTGAGAACCCAACATAACTGATTTACTGTCGAGAAAACCAGGTAGTCTGGAGGTCAAAGTTTCCTGCAATATCCCAACCCCACTCACAGGTATGAACCTAATCCACGGACAAAGGTACGGCATCCTATGCGGTTGTCAGCGTCACAGACATTCAAGAGTGACAATACGATTCCCAGAAGGAGTGGCATCGTCAAGTCATGAAGAGGCCTCTCTTAGCTGACTTCCAAATGATCGGTCCCCAGAGTCGACAATCCTCACGTCTGGACTCCCCTCAGATCCTCAGGACCGGAAAGGAGCACCTCTGCAAGAATCTCGTCTGAGCGCAGATTTTCGTAGGGAACTGTGCCTGCTCAGCAGACAGGTTCGTCTACTACTTCTCCGCAACTATATCTAGGTGTGTACTCAAGCCCAGGTCCGGCTTTTCACTCACAGTAACATCCCTCTCCCACAGCAGCACAGATAATCATATCAAACTGGAAATAAAATGCGGGAAGTAAAATGCGGGAAGTAAAGATGCGATAAATAAACGCAACCCAACAAGCAAACACACAAACGATAGGATTGACTCGCGTAGGGGATGGGAAACGGTCCCAGCATAAGGGATGGGAAAAGTCCCTAGATGCTAAAGCGTCCCCAGCAGAGTCGCCAGCTGTCGCTTGCGCGAAAATAAGGTGCCGGCATAACAGAAGAGTCGCCAGCTTTCGTTATTTATCCCTCAGAGCGGGAAAGGAAACGATCGGAAAAACCTGACGAAAAAGGGTAAGACAAGGTCATCGCAACCATTGTCTGGGTTCGGGAGTCGGTTACGCAAGGGGAAGGTATTAGCACCCCTCACGTCCGTCGTACTCGACGGGATCCTCGCTTGTTTGTTTACTTGGACGGGTTGGTTATAATCTATCTACCTATCAAGGCTGGCTGAAAAAGAAAAGAAAAATGACTCGGCAAAGCGTCGCACTTTATGCCTACGTATTCTCATCAGAGAATGAGAAATCAGAGTCAACGTAGTTCGGCTAACTACGGGGAAGGTTGCTCGCTAGGACATCGCATCCTATGCCTACGTACTTTCATCTGTTATGAAAGATCAGAGCAAACGTAGTTCGGGAAACTACGAATTAAAATGGCTCAACTAGGAGGGAGACTATCACGTCCTACTGTTATCATGCCATGGATTCATCCTATGGTTGAGGTTTGAACAGGGAACTCCTAGATGTTGTCATGCATAGGTTTCAACCTAAAAGTCTATCATCAAATCCTCATCAGAAGAAATGAGAGTCCTAAGGGATCATGTCAATGATACGCAGAAACAGACAAAACATCAGCTTTAACAGTAAAATGCATGCAATGCAAGTGAGGGAGGAAATGTGTGTGGGGCTTCAGCCTCCACAAGCTCATCTCAACCTCAAGCCAGTCATGAAATAACAGTAATCATACTGAAGATAAACAACATGCTATCAAGCAATAACAGACAGGGGAATGAAGTGCCATCAGGTAAACAAACACTCTTGAGAAAGAATCATCTACTCTCTAATCCTAACCCTAATCACAGGATCTAAACAAATCTAAGCAAAGCTCTCAAGCCAAACCCTAACAAGAAAATTCAATCCCAGTCTTCAAGCTTCAGAATAAGCTTACCAAAGAAAGGGAGCTAAGCAAGCAAGCTCATAGTGTCTTCCTCAGGAAAGCACTAAGAGGTGAATACTCAGGAGTCATACCCTATGTGGCTCAACCACTGTGATCAGTTTATATTCCTCCTCAGGAGAAATTAAACTCACAAGCAGGCTCCAACATCACTGGATATTTAGGAAATCCTATTTAAACTAGTGGAACTAAGTGAATAGACTCATAGGACCTTCCTCAGGAAAGTACTAGGAGGCTTCCACTTAGGAGTTGTATCCCATGTGGCTCAACAACATGTGATCAGTTTACATTCCTCCTCAGGAGAAATTAAACTCACAAGTTGGCTCCAACATCATTGGATACTTAAGAAATCCTAGATCAACTAGTGGAACTAAGTGAATAGACTCATAGGACCTTCCTCAGGAAAGTACTAGGAGGCTTCCACTTAGGAATTGTATCCCATGTGGCTCAACAACATGTGATCAGTTTACATTCCTCCTCAGGAGAAATTAAACTCACAAGTTGGCTCCAACATCATTGGATACTTAAGAAAGAGGTGAGAAGAGAGAATGAAAGCCATTCATAGTGCCTTCCTCAGGAAAGTACCATGAACTTCCTTCAAACCTCAGGCTCTCAAACCTCACAGACAGGAGATAAGACAAGCTCTGGGTCTCTGAGTCTTGATCTACAAGCTTCTCTTCATGATGCTCTCCATCAATATCTTCAAGGCAACACAAGCCCCTCAGCAAATTCCTCAGAATGAACCCCACAGATGAACAGATAACCCACTAAACAGACCAAATCATCAGGCAACCTCAGGAAATACCTAAAAATACTAAGCTAATGGGGAAAAATCCAACAAATATTCACAAGGGTCCTCAACACCTACTCATAACATCTACAAAGGTTTCTATCCAAAAATCAAGATAAAACTCAATCAAAGAAAATGATTCATCACCTAAACACCATTCTAAACCCTAATCAGGACACCCTAAGTCTACCCTAATTAAACTAATCAAAATTAATTCTAAAAAATCTAGAAAAAATTCTATAGGGAACTATGACTCATCATCTAATTGCATAAAAAAGAATGGATTAAAAACCCTAAGGCAAGGTTCTAAAACAAATCCTACAAAATCATGATACAAAATTAAACAATTAAAAAGCTATTTAATTGGAAAATCTATTAAAAATATTAAACCTAAAAATAAAATCTCATTTTTATTTTTATAATTTTCTACACATTTTCATCTACTCATAGGAAAAAAAAGAATTAAAAAAGAATTAATTTTCAATTTTTAATGGATTTTACAAAACAGAGAAAATAATAAAAGAAAATTAAAAGAATTATATGAATTAAAGGGAGGGGGTGAGAATAGCACATCTCGCTAGTTAAATGAGTTGGGCCAACAAAGAAGGGGGTGGGAATAGAAAGCTAAGGCCCAGCGCTGGTTTAATGAAACGCAGCGTTTGGGATTAGTTTGAATTTCCCTCTCTTTCTCAGACGCGATCACGGCCATTGGATCTGAATAACAAGTCAATCTTTGAAACTGATCGAAGGGCTCTCCCTTCGTCTTCTCCAAACACGCGTTAGGGTTTTCAGACCCTCCCTCCATGCACTCACATTCGAGCCTCTCTAACGCTCTCCACACGCCATGATTTCACACGCTCCCAACACAAAACTTGCTCTACTAAATGCCTAGAAGAAGATGGTACGACTAGATTTTTCTAACTCCTCCTGAATAATCCAAACAGAAGGCTTGAACACCTTGGTACCACCATGGTCAACTGACATCAACCTTCATTAAACTTCAACCTAGTGATTTACAGATACTCTACAAGTTATCCTGGTGATTCTAAACCAATTCATGCTGATTAAAACTCATCAAACAGCCAGTTATTGAAGATCCAAGAATCATGGTTCTGTTATGCAACCTCACCAATCTTGCTCTAATTCTCAGGGATTAATCCTCTACCCTAACACAATCATTCTATACCTAGAATATGATCTATCTAAGCATAAATAAAGAGAAAGAGATGAGTTCACCAACCTGTCAAGAAGCTATGGTGAGTGATGCTATGGCTCGAACCAGGGCTTGCAAATCCTTCAGGATGATCCTTTGATGATGGATAGCCTTCTGTTTGCACAATTCTTGAAGAAGAAGACTTGTAATGGAAGAATTCTTTAGTTGCTTCAACTTGAAGCAAGAGCTTTAATGGCTATCTCTCTCTCTCACTCCTCTGACTTGGCTCAAGTTTCACCAACCTCTAATTACTCTTTGATGCATTCTTTAAATAACAATTGATGGATGCTTCTAGATTCATCTAGAAAGTGATGGAAACTTCATGAAAAGTCCATGATATGCCATGTTGGATTTCTCATATACCATGCTCCATGCCTTGTAATTTTGACTCAAAATACCCTTACATGAGTTATTAAGAAGGAATGAGTGGGAAACAAGTGCATTTTTGGCTTGTGTAGGGTTTTGCAAAGTTGCCCTCTTTTCCAAGTAAGAAATTTCCAAAGGAAGTCCATTTTTGGAGCCTCAAATGAAAATTCTACTTAAACCAAAGTTCTTAAAATGGCTTTTCCAATCAAAATGATATATTGGATGACCTATTTTGGATTTGTGGATCTCCCAAATCACTTTTCAATTTCAACTTTTCAAAGTTATAAGCCACTTTTAGTTCATTTTGGACCAATCATGGAATCTTGTGCTATGAGCTTTTTCAACAATTTTTGACCTTCTTTCTAGACTTAAAATCACATTTTGAGCAACTTTCATGTTTTGAGTTTTTCCATTTGAGGCTTGGAAATAGGAGTTTTAGGCATTGGTTAAAATGACCTATAACTGACAAATGACCAAAATACCCCTGCCTTGTTCAAACCATAAGTTGAGTTCCACAAATCCAATCAAGGACTTCTACCACTCAAATTAAAGCTAAGAAGATCCTCTTCAACATTCATGTTGACCAAGAAATCATAGGAATCCTCCTACTAGGGCAAAAGTTGTCTGCAAGTTGGGTGACTTTCAAGGACCCAGATTCACACACCTCTGCTGACCTGTAATTTGTCAAAACCATAACTTGAGCTCTGTAACTCCTATCAAGGACTTCCACCACTCAAATTAAAGCTTAGAACAAGCTCTACAACATTCATGTTGTGGGGAAGATGAGGTATCAAACACATCTAGAGCTAAAACTGCCTGGAAGATAGGGATCAAATTAGGGTTTTTTCACTGACAGTCCTTGGAAACCCTAGCTCAAAACTTCTCAAACTCCTCAATCATGATGAGTTGGTCTAGGAATCATCTTTATAACATCTCTATGCATCATTCCATGATCTCATGGCCCTTGGATTAAGTCTCAACCTTCTCCAAATCTTCAGCTGATCTAGGGTTGACCCAGTCAAAACCCTAATTTTACCATTCATGGTTGAATCCTCTGAATTCTTGCATAATGACCTCTCAGGGCTTCATGATGGCTATCAAGACATCTCATAAGCTTTCTCAAATCATCAACTTCATTCTCAAAGTCTCAAAATCATCTGAGGAGCACCCACAACTTTCAAACTGTGAAGCACACAACCCTGGTTTCAAACCACTTCTCTGGGGATCCCTTGGACTTTCTGATGAAGGTATCCACTTTCAAACACTCAATGAGTAAATAATTGTTGGTCAAATTTTGGGGTGCAACAATGGGTTAAGGGTAAGTATGTATAGAATCCCCTAGAATTTCACTAGAATATTATATAGTATTTTAGTATTTTTAATTGATTTTTGAATGTGTGGATAGTATGTGTGTTGCTTAAGGGCATAATTTGTATTGTTTTGCTTTCTTTTCTTCTCCTTTGAGTGTGTGAGCCTTGAAGATTGAGTTGAAGACCTTGTGGATCATCATTGAAGACTTTGAAGACCTTGAGGAGGAGCTTAGTTTTAGCTTTTGTTTGTTCTGTTTATAGGATCATAAGTACATAGGTAGAGCTTTAGATAGAATAATTCCATTCAATAAACAAGGAGTGTCTTGTTCACCTCCTTCCTTCTCTATGATATAAAGTCCCTTAAGGGTATTCACCTCTCTCCTTTGGAGGGATTAGTGACCTTGCCCTATGAGGTAGAACTTTGAGAGAGCCTTTCCTTTTGATGTTAAGTCCTTAATGGCATCCCTTGGAAGTCAGTGAGCACTCTAACATCCTCACCTCATCTTGTTGATTGAATCTTGTTTGTTGGAGCATTTGGGTTGTTGAAGATCTAAAAGCCATTGAAGATAGAAGCTGAAGCTTTGAAGAGGATGATTCCTTGGAGATTGTTGAAGTCTGAAGACTTTGTGAAGATCAAGTTGATACTTGAAGATCCATGAAGATGGTGAAGCCTGAAGGTGGAGTTGATCAAAGAAGCTGAAGCTTAAAGGGAGAAGATGAGTTGATACTCATGTTGTAAGGTTGATACCTGGGAAGCAGGTGATCTCTGAAGTCTGAAGACTGAGTTGCTGCTGGAGGAGCTGAGGCTTTCTTCTGTTTTTCTTTTCTGTATTGTGTGTTTTGTTTGATTTGTTTGTTGCATTAGAATAAGTCCATCTAGAATAAGTTCAGTCTAGGAGCATGATTGCATTAGAGGTTCAGTTGCTCCCTCTGCTTGTATTATTATTGCGTGGCTTTGCTTGCGGGTATTCGGTAGAGCCCAGCTCCCTTGCCCATGTGGTTTGTTTGCCTGATGGCATTTTCATTTTTATCTGTATGATTGCAGTTTACTGTTTATTGCTTGATAGCATGTTGTTTATTTTTCAGTATGATTACTGTTATTTCATGACTGGCTTGAGGTCGAGACGAGCTTGTGGAGGCTGAAGCCCCACACACATTTCCTCCCTCACTTGCATTGCATGCATTTTACTGTTAAGCTGATGCTTTGTCTGTTTTGGTGTATCATTGACATGATCCCTTAGGACTCTCATTTCCTTTGATAAGGATTTGATGATAGACTTTTAGGTTGAAACCTATGCATGACAACATCTAGGAGTTCCCTGTTCAAACCTCAACCATAGGATGAATCCATGGCATGATAACAGTAGGACTTGATAGTCTCCCTCCTAGTTGGGTTTGTTCTCTTCTCATCTCAAAACAGTTTAAGATACAGTAATCATGAATGATTTCTTTCGTACGTTACGAGCCTTAAGCTATCTGAGAAAGGGTTGTGGGAGAGTTTCTTTTCCACAGTCTGGATGTTTAGTATGGTACCCTTTGGGTGACATGTGACGCATTCACTCTCAGGTCATAGTCTCTAGTGCGGTTGAAATCGCAAACACAATAAAAAACACTTCTTTCAGGAAATAAGCCGTAGTATCCCGAACTACGTGAGCTCTGATCTCTCATGCCTGTTGAGAGTACGTAGGCACAAGATGGCGAAGTCTTGGCGAGCTACCTTCCCCCATAACCCTTCGTAGGCCTAACTACGTTGACTCTGATTTCTCATTCTCTGATGGGAATACGTAGGCATAAAGCGCGACGCTTTGCCGAGTCATTTTCTTTTCTTTTTCAGCCAGCCTTGATAGGTAGATAGAATAAAACCAACCCGTCCAAGTAAACAAACAAGCGAGGATCCCGTCGAGTACGACAGACGTGAGGGGTGCTAATACCTTCCCCTTGCGTAACCGACTCCCGAACCCAGACAATGGTTGCGATGACCTTGTCTTACCCTTTTTCGTCAGGTTTTTCCGATCGTTTCCTTTCCCGCTCTGAGGGATAAATAACGAAAGGTGGCGACTCTTCTGTCATGCCGGCACCTTATTTTCGCGCAAGCGACAGCTGGCGACTCTGCTGGGGACTCCAACGGTTCCCTGCGAGTCAATCCTATCGCTTGTATGTTTGCTTGTTGGGTCGCGTTTATTTATCGCAATTTACTTCTCGCACTTTATTTCCCGCCTTTTATTTTCAGTATAATATGATTATTTGTGCTGTTGTGGGATGGGAGTTCTGATGAGTGAGAAGCCAGACCCAGGCTTGAGTGCACCATAGACTTAGAGTGGAAATTAGTGGGCGCGTGCTTGCTTTGCAGGCACTAGTGTCTCATGAAATCCACGCTCAGACGAGGTTCATCCGGTTGGCTTCACTTTCAACCCTTTGGGTTGAGACGGTTGCTGGTTTGGTGGATTGTCGACTCTGGGGACCGATCATTTGTGATTCAGCTAAGTGAGGCCTCTTCAAGACTTGATGATGCCACTCCTTCTGGGAATCGTATCATCAGTTTTGAAAGTCTGTGACGCTGATGAACGCATAGGATGCCGTACCTTGAGTCAGTTTAGGTCCATACCCGTGAGTGGGATTGGGTTTATTGCAGGAAACTTTGACCTTCAGACTACCTGGTTTTCATGACAGTGAATCGGTTATGTTGGTACCAGGGTTCTCAGTTGCAGATATGTCTGTTCTTGATAGAGCAGGTTTTGATCAGAGGATCTTATCATCAGGTGTATGTCTGTTCTTGATAGAGCAGGTTTGATCAGAGTATTGTCATCAGTGGTTTGTTCTTGATAGGGCAGATTTTGAGTGGGGTCTGAAGATCTCATCAGCAGATGTTGTTTGTTCTTGATAGAGCAGATTTTGAGTGGGGTCTGAAGATCTCATCAGCAGCTGTATGTTTGTTCTTGATAGGGCAGATTTTTGATTTGGGGTCTGAAGACTTCATCAGCAGATATTTCTTGATCATACATCCGAGGTTCTTATTATCAGCCATTTGTTCTCAACAGAGCAGAATTTTGATCTTATTTGTATGGTCCTATCAGATGGTTATTCTCAGCAGATCAGATTAGTGGTCTTACACCGGGGTTTTCTTCTCATCAGCGATTGTTGATACAGAATCTCCACAGCAGCTATCCGGATATATTATTGCATGTCTGCACTTTGCATTAGTTTGCATGTCCATTTGCATTCCATTAACGTGTGTCTGTGTTGCAGGTACCGTTTCCCCGATCCAGGATTTCTCGCCTCCTACTCTATTCTTATGGCCTCTCTCAGGAAGACCGTTGCGTACAAGTTCCCGACCCCTGATGTGTCGAAGTTGACTAGTTTGATAGCCCTAGCAGGTGATTCTGTGAAGGATGGGTTCAGGAAGTCTTATGGCAGGTTGCTCAGTCTGGTTTGCAAACCTTCTACGTCCGAGTTGAATGGGTTACATGCTCTTCTGCAATTCTATGACCCTCCTCTGAGGTGTTTCACTTTTCAGGACTTCGTTCTCGCGCCGACACTGGAAGAGTATGCTGAGTTGCTGGGTGTGCCTATCAAAAGGCAGATGCCTTTTGTCCACATGGATGCTGAGCCTGATATGGCTGGTTTAGCTTCTTCACTCCATTTGGGCGCCTCTGAGTTAGTAGTGACGAGTTGGAACAAGGTTCCTGGGTTCTCCTTGCAGTTTCTGATAGCTAAGGCTCAGCAGTGTGCTAAGGACAAATGTTGGGACGCATTCAATGCCATCCTTGCTTTATGCATATATGGCATTATCCTGTTCCCCAACATGCCTGATTTCGTAGACTTTGATGCATTTCACATCTTCGCCTCAGGGAATCCAGTCCCTACTCTGATCGGAGACGTCTATCACTCAGTGCATTACAAGAATGAGAACCGGAGAGGGAAGAATGTCTCATGCTGCGTACCGTTGCTGTACAAATGGTTTGATAGTCATTTGCCCAAGAGGGGTTCTTTCGTCTTGTCCGCAGCCACAACTGAGTGGCCTGAGCGTCTGATGAGTTTGTCGGCAGAAGATATTGATTGGTTCGTTGATAGAGACAGGCTAGGTACCGAGGTGATCTTCAGTTGTAGTGGGTTTCCTAATGTACCTCTGATAGGTAGGAAGGGTTGCATCAACTACAATCCGTCATTGCTAGTTCGTCAGTTCGCATATGCTTTGAGGACTCCACCGAAGGAGGAAGAGGTACAGGAATCTCTGTACCTCACGGGTACTTTAGAGGGGAATTTGTTGTCCAAGCTTCAGCATGCGTGGAACAATATCAGCAAGAGAGGAAAGCCTTTGTTGGGAAAGAGCAACAGTCAAGCCTACCCTCCTTATTCAGCTTGGATCAGAGCCAGAGCCAGCGCTATAGGGATGCCATTTCCTCACGCCAGACCAGAGAGTCCTCCACCAGTCGAAGAGCCTACCACTGTGTCCATTCATCAGCACAACCAGGTATTAGCCGAGCGGGACGAACTGAAGCGGGCGAACGCAGAATTAGAGAAGGAGTTAGCTCAGCTTCGAAGCGAAAGGAACGAAGCCGTACATGCTTTCAAAAAGCATACAGAGTCGGTGAACCAACTGGGTGCAGACTTGGCAAAGCAGATTGCTGATCAGGAACGCTTGGGTCAGGACTTCAGGGCTGTTAATGATGTACTAGCTACGAAGAAGCAGCATTTGGACGAGGCATATCGGAGGATATCTAAGTTCGACCAGCATTGGAAGACCTCCCTGGCCACCAGGAAGGAGCGAGAGGACAAGCTGATGCTGCAGATCTCTAAGCTGAAAGCCGAAGTAAAGGACAGTGAGCGGAGGTTTGATGAAGAGACCGCCCGCAGATACGCCGCCGAAGGCCGACTCAACAAAGCCCTTGCTAACCTGAAGGAGCATAAGCTGATGTTTGAGCCTAAGAAGCGGAAACTGGAGGATTGCTTTGGCGAAGGAGCTTGGGAAAGTTCAGTTCAGGGGCTTCAGCATACCATTGTGCAGAGGGAACTACTCGTCGAGGGGTTGCTCACTTTGCCAGATCATCCAGAGACGAAGGAGTTATTAGCAGAGTATCGCGCCCGTGGCCGTACTTGACTAGTTGTATTCCTGTTGTTTCGATCTTTGCTGTATGCTGACCATCACCAGACTTGTTGGCTGAGGTCATGCTGTTGATTTGTTTTGTACTCGCTGATACTGTGTACTGCCTTGACAGGCCTTTCCATATATATACGAGATTGATGTTTCCATGATTGGGCTCGGACTTCTTCCTCTTATTATTGTCAGCACTGGCACTAAGGCACTAGGATCGGGGGAAATCTCCCAAGCACACAGACACACGCATGCATCTGCATGAAGCATTTGCATGGCGTACATTTTGTTGCTTTTCCTAACCTTTAATGTTGACAGGTTTTTCAGGTTCACAGGTTCCAAGCTGCTCCCAGTCTCCAGGATTGATCAGAGACTCATTCACCGTTACTCAACTCGAGCTAATCAGACAAGGATCACGGATCAGGTGCAGTCAGATGTTCAAGAGCTCCGTGAACGGATGGATCGTTTTATGGAACTGATGCAGGTGGTCGCTAATGGTCAAACCAGCTTCGTACTTTGGTTCAACCTTTGATCTCCAGGGTTGATAGTAACGGCATACTGCATGGCGGGGCTGTGCCTACTCCTCCTCCAGTGGATGCTCCACAGAATGTTGTTCCTGTTGCCGGGGGCAACGGCAGTGCTAACGGCAATCTGATGACTAATATCGGACTCAATGCGGCAGGCGTCGGCAATGGCAGTCTGGGAGCCAATGTTAACATAGGGCCGGTCAACGGCAATGCTGGTGTCGGAAATCTGTTGGTGCCTCAACCGTGGCTTGAGGACCATCAGGATGACGTATTTTCTCAAAGAGGTGTGGAAGCAGAGTTGAATGCTGAAGATCGGCTCAGGTTCAAAGCGCTGGAAGACAAAATGAGAGACATTGAAAATCAGAATACTTTGGGCGTTGATATGTCCAAGCTGGGGTTAATTACTGATTTCAAGGTACCTCATAAATTCAAGGTGCCTGTCTTTGAGAAGTATAAGGGTACTACTTGCCCCCGTGTCCACCTTCGGTCTTACTATAGAAAGATGTCCGCCTATTCTGACGATGAGAAGTTGCTGATGCACTTCTTCCAAGATAGTCTTTCTGGTCCATCACTCGAGTGGTACATGGGTTTGGAGCCCGCTACCGTGCGCACGTGGAAAGATCTCGCCGAAGCGTTCGTCGTCCACTATCAGTACAATAGCGACTTGGCCCCCATCCGAGTTCAGCTCCAGAATCTTTCACAGCGAAATAATGAAAGCTTTAAAGAGTACGCCCAGCGGTGGCGTGAATTGGCTGCTCGGGTTCAACCGCCGATGGTTGAGCGCGAGCTAGTGCAAATGTTCGTGGCAACCCTTCCTGGAATCTACTATGAAAAGCTGGTCAGTGGCATGTCTGGGACATTCTCGGCTCTCATCACTATGGGCGAGCACGTCGAGAATGGTATAAAAATCGGAAAAATCCAAGGCGAATCATCCTCAGCTGGAGGAGGTGGTAAGAAACCCTACGCTGGCAAGCGTCGAGAAGGAGATGCAAGTGTTGTCACTAATGCTCGAAGAAAGGGCAAGGGCCCCCAGCAGCAGATTGCTAGCATAAATATCCCGGCAGCTCCGCCGCAGCAGCAGCAGCAGCAACCGCAGCAACAGAATCAGCAGGGGTATAGGAAATATCAGAATCGGGCTCCTTTGGCAAATCGTCATTTCGAAGCTCCACCTATGTCGTATGCGCAGCTTCTGCAAACTTTGCTGCAGCTTCAGTTAGTTCAAAAGAGGACGTTGGCTCCCTTAACAGGGGCGCCACCACCAGGGTATGACGCAAATGCTACTTGTGATTTCCATACTGGGGCACCAGGCCATACGATTGAGAACTGTAAAGCCTTTAAGCACAAGGTGCAGGACTTGGTAGACGCCAAGGTCATTAACTTTTCTGATAATGTGCCCAATGTTACCAAAAACCCTATGCCTCATCATAGGGGAGGCGGAGTGAACGCCATTATCACAGAGGAGAGTGCAGACTTGCTGACTGATGTCAAAGACTTAAAGACGCAACTTAGTTTTGTCAAGGCTAAGTTGCTGAAGAAGGGCTTCTTTCCTGGATGCGGAGAGTTATGTATGGCTTGTGCTACACTTCCTGATGGGTGTGAGCAGCTGGTAGAAGGTATCCAAAGTCTGATGTCAGAGGGTATTTTGCAGTTCAGTCGGAGAGCTAAAAGTGTATCGAGGGAGGTTGTGCTGAAGCAGGCAGATGAAGTCGCCACCATCACCATTCCTCGTCGACCTATCACCATTTCTGCGCCCCGACCGCCTACTATCACTATTACCAGAGCCGGGCCAATCCCATTCGAGAGCACTAACGCCGTCCCGTGGCATTACGGTGCCGAAGTCTATTGCAATGGTCAGAAGTTAGAGTTGGAGCCGTATGGGTCGACTGTGCAGAATCTTGCCGGGGTCAGTGGTATTACACGAAGCGGTAGAGTGTTTGCGCCGACAGAGGTTGTGGCAGAGAAAGTGGTCAGGGCTGATGCTGTTGATAAGGGTAAAGGCAAAGCCGTCGAAGAGGTCCCTTGTGGGGCAGAGAAAGATTTGCTAGTTAAAGATGCCGAAGAGTTCATGCGGTTAATCAAGAAGAGCGACTATAAGATTGTAGATCATCTTCATCAGACTCCGTCAAAAATTTCTATTCTCAACTTGTTGCTGTGTTCTGAAGCGCACCGCAACGCGTTACTGAAGGTATTGAACGCTGCCTACGTGCCGCAGGAGATATCCGTGAATCAGCTCGAGGAGGTGGTAGCCCATGTTAATGCTGGCAATGGGCTGGGATTCACAGATTTAGAGCTGACTCCTAAAGGGAGATATTACAACAGCGCCTTGCACGTCTCGATAGAGTGCAGAGGCACAATCATGTCGCATGTCCTGGTGGACACGGGTTCGTCGCTTAACGTGCTTCCAAAAAAGGCACTAATGAAATTGGACACCCGTGGATTGCTTTGCACGCCCAGTGATCTGGTGGTGAGAGCATTTGATGGAACTAAGCGCCACGTTTTCGGAAAGTTGACCCTGCCGATTCAGGTTGGTCCGGAGACGTTCGATACGGTTTTTTATATCATGGATATCATGCCTGCCTACAGTTGCCTCCTAGGTCGGCCATGGATCCATGCTGCTGGTGCCGTGACGTCCACGCTGCATCAAAAGCTCAAATATGCTGTCGGGGGAAGCATAGTAACCGTCTGTGGTGAGGAGGACATCATGGTGAGCCACTTGTCTTCCTTTAAATATGTTGAAATGGACGGCGAGATCCATGAAACGCTCTGCCAAGCATTTGAAGCCGTCAAGGTGAAAGAGGTAGCTCCTGTCGTCGTAGAGAAGCAAGGGATGAATCTCTCCTCGTTCAAAGAAGCTCGGGCCGTCGTCGAAGCCGGTTCCACCCCAGGCTGGGGGCATGTTTTGGAGATACCGATCAAGCAGGATAAGTTTGGATTGGGGTATTCTCCTGAAGCTGAAGCTTCATCTTCTTCGTCTAGCAGCTCGTCTCGTGGGAAGGGGCCGATCCTATTCACCAAGGGCGGAGTGATTTTCGAAAGCATCAACGCAGCGTCTGAGGACAGCGGGGATAGCGATTGTGATCTTGACGCCTGGATTCAGCCAAGCAAGCCGGGCGAGCGCCTCAACAATTGGACCATCAAGGAGATTATCCAGCTGACAAGTGAAGAGTAATGATTTGCTTTTTACGATCTTTGTACAACCCTATGTCCTGCCCGGGGCATAGTGGTTTTATTGTCAGGGCCTTGTTGGATTATGTACCTGCATTTTGTTAATAAATCAAAGGCGTTTTCTTCGTACTCAAATATTGTGTTCTCTGTTATTCCTGTTTTATGTTTATTTCGAAAAACAGTAAAATAGAAACGAGGTTTGTGCTAACCTGCATATCCTTGCTTTAAACTTAACCCTTGTTATTGCAGGATCCACATAACAGACGACATCGACTCTGGACCCTCTACGGCTCACTACGACTTCGATTGCCCGATATATCAAGCCGAGGATGAGATTGATGAAGACGAAGACCTTCCGGAAGAGTTGGCCCGCTTGTTGAGACAAGAGGAAAAGGTTATTCTGCCTCATGAGGAGGATATTGAGATCGTAAATCTGGGTTCTGAAGAGCTCGTCAGAAATGTCAGAGTAGGGGCTGCGCTGCAGAATGATGTCAAGCATAGACTGGTCGAGATGCTTCGAGAGTATAGTGACGTCTTTGCTTGGTCATACGAAGATATGCCCGGACTTGATACAGACATCATGGTTCATCGCTTGCTGTTGCGAGAGGATTGCCCTCCAGTCAAGCAGAAGCTTAGGAGGACGAGACCAGATACGGCTGTAAAAATCAAAGAAGAAGTCCAGAAGCAGTTGGACGCAGGATTTCTAGCCGTTACCACTTACCCTCCGTGGGTCGCCAACATAGTGCCTGTACCGAAGAAGGACGGTAAGGTACGCATGTGCGTCGATTATCGGGATTTGAATAGGGCAAGCCCTAAGGATGATTTCCCGTTGCCTCATATCGATGTGTTGGTCGACAACACAGCCCAGTTTTCCGTGTTTTCGTTCATGGATGGCTTCTCCGGTTACAATCAAATTAAGATGGCACCGGAAGACATGGAGAAAACGATGTTTATCACCCCCTGGGGGACATTTTGCTATAAGGTAATGCCCTTCGGTCTGAAGAACGCAGGGGCCACTTACCAGCGAGCAATGGTAAGTTTGTTTCATGATATGATTCATCATGAGATCGAGGTCTATGTTGATGACATGATTGCAAAGTCCCAAACGGAGGAAGAGCATCTGGTCAACTTATTGAAGCTTTTTGAGAGGCTTAGGAAGTTCAGGCTGAGGCTGAATCCTAACAAGTGCACTTTCGGAGTGCGGTCCGGAAAGTTATTGGGGTTTATCGTTAGCGAACGGGGTATTGAAGTTGATCCTGCGAAAATAAAAGCTATTCAAGAAATGCCAGCGCCGAAAACAGAAAAAGAAGTTCGTGGTTTCTTAGGCCGAATAAACTACATTGCAAGGTTTATCTCTCAGCTCACGGCCACTTGTGAACCGATGTTCAAACTTTTAAAGAAAGATCAGGCGATTACTTGGAATGAGGATTTCTAGAAGGCATTCGACAAAATAAAGCAGTATCTTCAAGAACCTCCAATCTTGATACCCCCAGTGGCTGGACGGCCATTAATCATGTACTTGACAGTTCTTGAGAATAGTATGGGGTGTGTTCTCGGTCAGCACGACGAGACGGGCAGAAAAGAGCATGCCATTTATTATTTGAGTAAAAAGTTCACTGAGTGTGAATCTCGATACTCGATGCTGGAGAAGACGTGTTGTGCACTAGCTTGGTCTGCCAAACGTCTACGACAGTATATGCTCAATCACACCACTATGCTAATTTCGAAGATGGATCCGATCAAGTACGTCTTCGAGAAGCAGGCTCTTTCGGGCAGGATTGCCAGATGGCAAATGGTGTTAACGGAATATGATATTCAGTACGTCTCCCAGAAGGCCATTAAGGGAAGCGTATTGTCTGATTACCTTGCCGAACAGCCAATCGAGGATTACCAGCCGATGAAGTTCGAATTCCCTGACGAGGATATTATGTTTCTCAAAGCGAAGGATTGCGATGAGCCATTGCCCGGTGAGGGGCCAGATAGGAAGTCTCAGTGGAAGTTGATATTCGACGGAGCGGTTAATTCCTATGGAAGTGGTATCGGGGCTATCATCACGAATCCTCACGGATCCCACATCCCGTTTACTGCGAGACTGACGTTTCCAGTTACCAACAATGAGGCAGAGTATGAAGCATGTATTATGGGTCTAAAAGAGGCAATTGATTTGAGAATCAAGAATCTAGACGTATATGGTGACTCAACGCTTGTAATCAATCAGATTAAAGGGGAGTGGGAAACTCGTCAAGCGAATTTGGTGTCGTACATGAATTATGCCAGGAGGCTGCTTCCGTTCTTCGATCGAGTGGAACTCCATCATGTACCCAGGGCGGAAAATCAGATGGCTGACGCCTTAGCTACGTTGGCTTCAATGTATAAGGTCAATTTTTGGAATGAGGCTCCAAGAATTGTTCTTTCGCGTCTTGACAGACCGACATTTGTCTTTGCAATCGAGGATGCCGCCGACGGCAAGCCATGGTTCCACGACATCCAGACCTTCCTTATGACTAAGGAGTATCCTGCGGGTGCGTCAACCCAGGATAAGAAGACTCTGAGGAGGCTATCTGGAAACTTTTATCTCAATCCTGATGGAGTGTTGTATAAGAGAAACCACGATCTCGTGCTACTCAGATGTGTAGATGAGAAAGAGGCGAGTATGCTCATGGAAGAAGTCCATGAGGGCACATTTGGTACGCACGCCGGCGGGCATGCCATGACGAGAAAGATCCTGAGAGCAGGATATTACTGGCTGACTATGGAGTCGGACTGCTTCAGATTCGCGAAGAAATGTCATAAATGCCAGATTTATGCTGACAAAGTTCATGTGCCGCCATGCCCATTGAATGTCATGTCCTCCCCTTGGCCGTTCTCCATGTGGGGCATCGACATGATAGGCAAGATCGAGCCCACTGCATCCAATGGTCATCGTTTCATTCTGGTAGCTATCGACTACTTCACCAAATGGGTGGAGGCAGCCTCGTACGCTAATGTGACCAAACAGGTGGTAGCTAAATTCATAAAGAGGGACATCATCTGTCGTTATGGAGTTCCCGAGCGGATCATTACTGATAATGGTTCGAATTTGAATAACAAGATGATTAAGGAGTTGTGCCAGAGCTTCAAGATTGAACACCACAACTCATCTCCTTACCGGCCGAAGATGAATGGCGCCGTCGAAGCCGCCAACAAGAACATTAAGAAGATTGTTCAGAAGATGGTTGTGACGTACAAAGATTGGCACGAGATGCTGCCGTTTGCCTTGCACGGTTATCGTACGACGGTGCGTACGTCGACCGGGGCAACTCCTTTCTCCTTGGTGTACGGTATGGAAGCTGTCCTACCGTTAGAAGTGGAGATTCCTTCTTTGCGAGTTTTGGTTGATGTGAAACTCGACGAGGCAGAATGGATTACAAATCGTTTGAACCAACTCAGCCTGATGGACGAGAAGAGGTTAGCATCGATTGCATTTGGTCGTCTGTACCAGAGCCGAATGAAGAAAGCTTATGATAAGAAGGTGCGTCCTAGAAGCTTTCAGACGGGTGATCTCGTCCTGAAGAAGATTCTTCTGCCGCACTCCGATCACCGGGGCAAGTGGACTCCGAATTACGAAGGGCCGTATGTCGTCAGCAAGGTCTTCTCAGGAGGAGCGTTGTTGTTATCCACGATGGATGGTGAAGATTTTGCATCCCCGGTGAACGCGGACGCAGTTAAAAAATACTTTGCTTGAAAGAGACCCGCTGGACAAAAAAGAAAGAGTCCAGGCAAAAAAGGGGCATCCCGGCGAACCAAAAACAGAATAAAAGGTTTGGGCAAAAATTAGGGATATATTGAAAAAATGTACACCCGCGAAGTCGAAAACCTACACTGGGCGGCTTCGGCAAGAAAGGGTATCCCGGTGAACTGAAAACCCGTAAAGGGCGGTTCACGCAAAAGTTAGGGATTTGAATAAGCAAATGACTGCGTTCCGCGTGTGGACTTTCATTATTTAGTGGTTTGGAAGACCTGAGGGCCGTTTTTCTGAATCAATCTCCTCCGAAGCTGAAGCGTCGGAGAAGTATCGAAGTCGAGTGGGTCTTAGAGGGATCAACTCATGGTGTTCGTCTACGCCTCGTTGCCGACATTTGTATATACTGATGTACATTTATGATTATTTTTGCGCGGCGTCCTCATTCCAGGAGCTTGCCTCTGTTTTAAAACATTCTTTTGCCCATTCAGGGGTTCACCATCAATAAAATGCATATTATTCAGCAATTCTGCTTGCCTGTTTAGCATTTATCTGTTTTGTTTGCGAATGAAAACGCCGATGTTTTTGATAAAATGCGCATACATAAGCTTACGGGCCTAGGCCCATTGATTGTTGAAACAATTAATTACCTGAATATTGTCACGAGATAATAACCTTGATAGGCCCCTGTGAGGAGGGTATCTAGTCTGTTTGTTTGTGTTGTTGCAGGTGTAGCACCTTCCAGACGGTGCGCCGTGCGCATCCCCGAAGCAGGGCGGGTCCTCCTTCTCCAGCAGAGTTCAGTGGCTTCTCCTCCGCAGAGTATGAACGCAGAATAGTGAGCATTGATATGTCTCCCCAGGTAGAGAGGACTCTCTTCCCCAAGCAGACGCATCCTGAAGAAACGTCACCTCATCAGCTGAGTCAAGGGCCGAAGCTCCTGACCCCCGGCACCGGGTTACAAGTGCAGATTTCGTAGAAATGTTCGGGTGCCGAAGCTCGTGTTTCCCCAATAAGGTCGCCGAAGCAGGTGCCTCCCCCAGCACCGGGCCACAAGTGCAGGTCTCGTAGGAAGCTGTTCGTACGCCGAAGTATGCAGTAACTGATGGTGCCAGACTGAAGTCTCCCGCGGAATTGAAATTCCCCACCAGAGCCGTATTCTCTCCCGAAGTCGGATGATTCCCTCTTCCCCAGTAGAGTGTTGGAATGGCTGACACTGTACTCCCCTGCAGAGTTGCACTCTCCCTCGACGTCAGATGATTCTCTCTTCCCCAGCGGAATTGAAATTCCTCAGCAGAGTCGTACTCTCCCGTTAAAGTAGAATGATTTCTCCCTCCCCTGCTGAGTCCGCAAAACCCCAAGAGAGCCGAATCCTTGGAAGCAGTTGGGACCATGAGTGGATTTTCCCTAGCAGAGTATTGAATAGCCGATGCGGTATTTCCCCAGAGCCGCACTCTCTCCAGCGAAGCAGAATGACTTCTCCTTCCTCAGTCGCGTTTGCAGAGGTCCAAGAGAGCCGAATCCTTGGAAGGTGATCAGAACATGGTTGGTTTTTCCTAGTGGAGTGTTGAGAAGCTGAAGTTGTTTCCCCACAGAGTGGTTATCCCCAGAAAAGTAGCCATGGCGGCCACGCAGTTTATTCTCGCGATTGACATCGCATTCCTTTAGCAGGTCCAAGTTCTCGTAGAGCTTTGTTCCCCTGCAGCAGATCAACTGAAGTTGTTTTCCCTGCAGCAGTCAACGGGAGATCAATTCCCCAGACAGAGTCCGATTGATATTGGCGTGTCCATGTTCTCCTCAGCAGGATGATTCCTCTATCTGAGTAGTTCTTTCTCCTTGACAGGAGAATTCCCCTTCGGCATTTATTTTGCTGACGGGATCGCATCATTGTGCATGATCGCATAGCATTTAGCATAAACGCATAGCATTTCCACCATGTGGGGCATGGCGCCGAAGCATATGCATCATAAGCATGATCTAGGTTATTATCATTCTTGTTTTACAAGTGTTCAGCCGAAGGATCAATTGCTCAGGATGATTCCTGACCTTCTCCCCAACGAAGTCGCTCGCTCAGGATGGTTTTTGAGATCCCCAGCTAAGTCTTCAGTTCAAGACGATTCTTGAATTCTTCGGCAGGGCCGTTTGCTTAGGATGATTCTTGAGCTCCCCAGTAGCGTCCCCATCAAGAGTTGCCCAGGAAGATTCCTGGAATGCCCAGCAGAATAAAGTCTCCAGAAAGGTTATCGGTTCAGGATGATTCTTGAAGGTGCCCAACGGAGTTGTTTGTTCAAGATGATTCTTGAAGTCCCTAGCAGCGTGATATGTTTGCTCCAACAGTGATGTCTAATCTGAAGATTGACTTCGTAAACGCCTGAAGGCGATATCGGAATGTTCCCATGGATTCGGATTGCCGTGTTGATGAATCAACGTGTGTCTGAAGACAAGGTTCCAAAGTTTGTAGATATAGCAAAGTGATCCGTGTTGGCCTGAAGACCAAGTCAGTTGTCCTGAGGTGATGATTGATCGCGATCAAGTGAATAGTTTTTCTTCTGACTGAGGTCGAAGATGTTTCTCCAGCTGAAGCGGAGTTTTCCTGAAGGCAAAGTGTTTGAATCCCCGCAGAGTCATGAATGGCTCAGGATACCACTTCTCTGACTGAAGTCACAGATTTCCCAAGCTGAAGCGAAGGTGCCTGAAGGCAAGGTTATCCCCAAGGTCATGAATGACCTAGGATTCATTTTTTTGGACTGAAGGCCGAAGTATGTCCCTGACTGAAGTCTCGGATACTCTATAGCAGAGGCGGAGTTGCTTGAAGGCAGATCCATGCATCCTTGAAGGCCAAGGATCATTTTCTTCAGACTGAAGTCGAAGATACCTCCTGCAGAGTTGCCGGCGGGCAAAGTTTATATCCTTGAAGGCCAAGGATGCTTATCTTCAGAAATACTTGAAGATCTTTTCTAGCTGAAGCTAGAAGTGGCCAGGGGCCAGGGTTTCATATATCTTTGATGCTGAAGTTCTACGGTGGGATCAGTAAGCAGTAGTATTCCGATGTTCGTTATGGTTCTGAGGGTGAACCCCAGATCAGAGTGTGCTTGGTTAAGTCTCTCATTCCCAGCGGAGTAGTTTCAAATATGCAAGTGTACCTTTTGTTCCATTTACCAGGGGTGAACCCCAGGTCAGAATTGTTCAGTGTTTGTGTTCGACGGCGAGGTTGAATGTTTGTTTTGACGGCGAGGTCAGATCGTGTTGTGTTCGACGGCGAGGTTGAATGTTTGTTTTCGACGGCGAGGTTGAATGTTTGTTTTGACGGCGAGGTCAGATCATGTTTGTGTTCGACGGCGAGGTTGAATGTTTGTTTTGGCGGCGAGGTCAGACCATGTTTGTTTCCGGCGGCGAGGTTGGATGTTTGTTTGACGGCGAGATCAGGTTCTTTAAATCCCCAGCAGAGATGATGTTTGTACGACGGCGAGGTCGAGTGTCTCTCAGAATGATGTTTGTTTCCGACGGCGATGTCAGATGTAGTTCTCCAGCGGCGACGCGGGGTATTTTGATTGTCTGACGGCGATGTCAGATGGTTTAATCTTCCAGCGGCGATGTTGGGTATTTTGATTATCCGACGGCGATGTCAGATCGATATTTCCCCAGCTAGTTGTTGAGCAGCTAGTGTTGCAGTGTTCGAAGGTTTGTTCTCCGCAGAGTATCATGTGCTCGTGCAGTTGGCAAATTTTCGGGTTTACCGGTATTCAATCGTCTCGCACCTTGATTGGTTGAGAGTCGTTCGCTCCTCACCCAGTCAGGTTCAAGCCGTTTGAATAGGGGCAGCTGTTGCACCCCAAAATTTGACCAACAATTATTCACCCATCAAGTGTTTGAAGGTTGATACCTTCATCAGAAAGTTCAGGAGATCCTCAGAGAAATTGTTTGAAACCAGAATTGTGTGCTTCATAGCTTGAGAGTTGTGGGAGCTCCTCAGATGAGTTTGAGACTTTGAGAATGAACTTGAAGCTTTGAGAAAGTTTATGAGATGTCTTGAAAGTCATCATGAATCCCAGAGATCTCATTGTGCAAGAATTCAGAAGATTCAACCATGAGTGGTAGAATTAGGGTTTTGACTGGGTCAATCCTAGATCAGCTGAAGATTTGGAGAAGGTTGAGACCTAATCCAAGGGCCATGAGATCATGGAATGATGTATGGAGATGTTATGAAGATGATTCCTAGAACAACTCATCATGATTGAGGAGTTTGAGAAGTTTTGAGTTAGGGTTTCCAAGGATTGTCAGTGAAAAAACCCTAGTTTGATCCCTATCTTCCAGGCAGTTATAGCTCAAGATGTGATTGATATCTCATCTTCCCCACAACATGAATGTTGTAGATCTTGTTCTTAGCTTTAATTTTAGTGGTAGAAGTCCTTGATAGGATTTGCAGAGCTCAAGTTATGGTTTTGACAAATTACAGGTCATCTGAGGTGCGTGAATCTGGGTCCTTGAAAGTCACCCAACTTGCAGATAACTTTTTCCCTAGTAGGATGATTCCTATGATTTCTTGGTCAACATGAATGTTGAAGGTAATCTTCTTAGCTTTCTAGAGAGTACTAGAAGTCCTTGATAGAATTTGTAGAACTCAACTTATGGTTTGAACAAGACAGGGGTATTTTGGTCATTTGGAAGTTATAGGTCATTTTAAGCAAAGGCCATATCTCCTATTTCCAAGCCTCAAATGAAAAAACTCAAAACATCAAAGTTGTTCAAAATGGGAGTTTAAGCCTATATAAGTGGTCATGAGTTGTTGAAAAAGATTGTAGCAAGGATTTACAAGATTGGGTAAAAATGACCTAAAAATGACTTATAAAGTAAATGGATCCAAGTTGGAAATTGGTTTGGGAGATGTACAAATCCGAAATGGGTCATCCAATATGTCATTTTGAATCCAAACATCATTTTAAAAACAATGGTTCAAATAGATTTTTTATTTGAGGTCTTAAAATGGAGGTTGCTTTGTAATTTTGTTTCTTGCATATTAAGGAACCTTGAGAAACTTCACATAAGGCAAAGGCAATGCTTGTTTTTCCACACATTCCTTCTCAATATCTCTTGTAAGGAGATTTTAGAGCAAAATTAAGGGACTTAATGCATGAAAGGAGATAATACCACATATCACTACATGAGATTTTCCATGATTTTCTAGGGCATTCTAGATGAATCTAGACTCTTCCATTGGTTGTTATTTAAAGAGTGAATCACCATGAAGAAAAAGGTTGGTGAAAGTTGCTGAATCCATTGGTGAAGAGTGAGAGGAGAAAGAGATATCCAAGGTTTCCTTCAAGTGCAAGTCAAGCTCAAATTCATCATTGCAAGCCTCATCCATCACAACTCTTGCAAACAGAACCCTATCCACCATTAGAGGAGTATTTTGAAGCAGGTTCAAGTACCAAATCGAGCTGTTCATACCTCCACCATTGATACTTGACAGGTTGGTGGATTCTCCCATATCTCCTTAATTATGCATAGTTAGGTTAGATCTTTGGTGTAGGATTGTTAGACTTGATTAGGTGATCGATTCCATAGAATTTCAGAGAGTTTCATGAAGATCAATGACAGGTGTTAGGTTCTTTGATGATCAAGAAAATGTTGTGTATTGAGTTTTAATGGATATGATATAGTGCAGATTGGTTAGGGTAATGTGTAGAACAAGTTTATGCCATTAGATTGGAGTTTAACCAGAGTTGATCACAGAGAAAAGTGTTGAAACCCTAATGTTCATGCGTTCTGTTAGAGTGATACAAGATGTTTCAGTGAAAATTATTGGCACCATCGTGTTCTTGGTGATTAGTGGAGCATCTTTGCTCTTGGAAGTTTTGATTTTCATCGAGGAATCAGAGAGAACGAAGGACCTGAAATCTCGTGCATGGAAGTGTTATTTCTGAAAACCCTAGCTCGATTGGGGACGATGGCCATCAACCGTTGGATCATCCTGGTTAATTGACTTTGTAATTCCATCGCACGGCCATGATTTAATTTCAAAACGGAGGGAATTTTAAAAAAGCTAAACGCTGCGTTTGATTAAGTGAGTGATCCTGGGCCTCAGAAAATCTTTGTTACTCGCACCCCACCATTGGCCCAGTCCAACTTTTTAACTTAAATTTGTTGCTATTCCCACCGCAGATTTATCTTTTTTCTTTCAGTTTTTTTCATTTATTTTTCTGAGCGCATATGGGCCTAGGGTGTTCGCTAATGGCACCCCCCATCCCTGGCCCATCTGGGAATTGAACTGTGCGTTTCTTCTATTAACACCCCCTCCCCTTTTTCTTTTATTCTTTTATTTTAATTTCCTTTATATTTTCAGCATTTTATAAAAATCATGTAAAAATGAAAAATCATTGTTTTTTAATGCTTGTTTTTTCTACATGTTCATAATTTTGTCTAGAAAAATATCAATAAATAAAATTCCATTTTATTTTCCTTTTAATATTTTTAGCATATTATTCTTTTAAATAGCCTTTTTAATTGATTTTAGTTGATACTCAATTTTGTAGAATTTCTTTTAAGGCCCTCCCTTAGGATTTTTGAGCCATTCTTTTTGACATAGTTAGATATTGAATCATAGTTTCCCATAGGATTTAATTCACAATTTGTAGATTAAAATTTGATTAGTTTGTTTAGGCTAGCATTAGCATAACAAAATTAGGGTTTTATTCAACATAAGTAGACTTAATAATTTTGTTTTGGGTTTCTAGGTCAAGATTAGAGTATGGGGAATATATGGGTTAAGGGTAAGTATGTATAGAATCCCCTAGAATTTCACTAGAATATTATATAGTATTTTAGTATTTTTAATTGATTTTTGAATGTGTGGATAGTATGTGTGTTGCTTAAGGGCATAATTTGTATTGTTTTGCTTTCTTTTCTTCTCCTTTGAGTGTGTGAGCCTTGAAGATTGAGTTGAAGACCTTGTGGATCATCATTGAAGACTTTGAAGACCTTGAGGAGGAGCTTAGTTTTAGCTTTTGTTTGTTCTGTTTATAGGATCATAAGTACATAGGTAGAGCTTTAGATAGAATAATTCCATTCAATAAACAAGGAGTGTCTTGTTCACCTCCTTCCTTCTCTATGATATAAAGTCCCTTAAGGGTATTCACCTCTCTCCTTTGGAGGGTTTAGTGACCTTGCCCTATGAGGTAGAACTTTGAGAGAGCCTTTCCTTTTGATGTTAAGTCCTTAATGGCATCCCTTGGAAGTCAGTGAGCACTCTAACATCCTCACCTCATCTTGTTGATTGAATCTTGTTTGTTGGAGCATTTGGGTTGTTGAAGATCTAAAAGCCATTGAAGATAGAAGCTGAAGCTTTGAAGAGGATGATTCCTTGGAGATTGTTGAAGTATGAAGACTTTGTGAAGATCAAGTTGATACTTGAAGATCCATGAAGATGGTGAAGCCTGAAGGTGGAGCTGATCAAAGAAGCTGAAGCTTAAAGGGAGAAGATGAGTTGATACTCATGTTGTAAGGTTGATACCTGGGAAGCAGGTGATCTCTGAAGTCTGAAGACTGAGTTGCTGCTGGAGGAGCTGAGGCTTTCTTCTGTTTTTCTTTTCTGTATTGTGTGTTTTGTTTGATTTGTCTGTTGCATTAGAATAAGTCCATCTAGAATAAGTTCAGTCTATGAGCATGATTGCATTAGAGGTTGAGTTGCTCCCTCTGCTTGTATTGTTATTGCGTGGCATTGCTTGCGGGTATTCGGTAGAGCCCAGCTCCCTTGCCCATGTGGTTTGTTTGCCTGATGGCATTTTCATTTTTATCTGTATGATTGCAGTTTATTGTTTATTGCTTGATAGCATGTTGTTTATTTTTCAGTATGATTACTGTTATTTCATGACTGGCTTGAGGTTGAGACGAGCTTGTGGAGGCTGAAGCCCCACACACATTTCCTCCCTCACTTGCATTGCATGCATTTTACTGTTAAGCTGATGCTTTGTCTATTTTGGTGTATCATTGACATGATCCCTTAGGACTCTCAGTTCCTTTGATAAGGATTTGATGATAGACTTTTAGGTTGAAACCTATGCATGACAACATCTAGGAGTTCCCTGTTCAAACCTCAACCATAGGATGAATCCATGGCATGATAACAGTAGGACTTGATAGTCTCCCTCCTAGTTGGGTCTGTTCTCTTCTCATCTCAAAACAGTTTAAGATACATTAATCATGAATGATTTCTTTCGTACGTTACGAGCCTTAAGCTATCTGAGAAAGGGTTGTGGGAGAGTTTCTTTTCCACAGTCTGGATGTTTAGTATGGTACCCTTTGGGTGACATGCAACGCATTCACTCGCAGGTCATAGTCTCTAGTGCGGTTGAAATTGCAAACACAATAAAAAACACTTCTTTCAGGAAATAAGCCGTAGTATCCCGAACTACGTGAGCTCTGATCTCTCATGCCTGTTGAGAGTACGTAGGCACAAGATGGCGAAGTATTGGCGAGCTACCTTCCCTCATAACCCTTCGTAGGCCGAACTACGTTGACTCTGATTTCTCATTCTCTGATGGGAATACGTAGGCATAAAGCGCGACGCTTTGCCGAGTCATTTTCTTTTCTTTTTCAGCCAGCCTTGATAGGTAGATAGAATAAAACCAACCCGTCCAAGTAAACAAACAAGCGAGGATCCCGTCGAGTACGACGGACGTGAGGGGTGCTAATACCTTCCCCATGCGAAACCGACTCCCGAACCCAGACAATGGTTGCGATGACCTTGTCTTACCCTTTTTCGTCAGGTTTTTCCGATCGTTTCCTTTCCCGCTCTGACGGATAAATAACGAAAGGTGGCGACTCTTCTGTCATGCCGGCACCTTATTTTCGCGCAAGCGACAACCAGGTCATGTGATAGCTGATTGCAGAGCAACTATGCCGACCTGTTATAATTGTGGTGAGAAGGGTCATATCAGTACACATTGTGAGAAGCCGAAGATGCCTCAAACGTCTCCGGCTGGTGGAAAAGTGTTTGCCTTGGCAGGAACTCAAGCTGCCAGTGATGAGCGTGTGATCAGAGGTACTTGTATTATCAATAATATTCCTTTGATTGCTATTATTGATACGGGTGCAACGCACTCGTTTATTTCTGTAGATTGTGTGGAGAGGATAGGTTTGGTGTCGTCCACTCTGGAGAGATGGATGACTATTGAGACACCCCCTATAGGTTCAGTGACTACTTCTTTGGTATGCCTGAAGTGTCCGCTGACTATTTTCGGTAGAGAATTTGGAGTGGATCTGATTTGTCTACCACTTGGTAAGTTGGATGTTATTCTGGGTATGAACTGGTTAGAGTTCAACCGAGTCTACATCGATTGTTTTCGGAAGGAATTATTGTTCCTGACCCCTGAAGAGGAAGTTGTGGCAAGTTCTTTGTCTAATAAAGAATTGAGGGCTTTGTTGGAAGATGAAACTAGAGTGTTTGCTTTATTTGCAACCTTATCGGTGGATAGTAAAGTGTCAATGGAGGAATTGGCAGTAGTGAATGAATTTCCGGAAGTGTTTCCTGACGACATTACGGAATTGCCTCCGACGCGAGAAGTAGAATTTGGTATTGATCTTGTTCCTAGTACGAGACCTATTTCTATGGCGCCGTACAGGATGTCTGCAGTGGAATTGGCTGAGTTGAAGTCTCAGATTGGAGAATTGTTGGATAGAAAGTTTATTAGACCAAGTGTATCGCCGTGGGGAGCTCCAGTGTTGTTGGTGAAGAAGAAGGATGGTAGTATGCGTCTGTGCATCGATTACCGTCAATTGAATAAAGTGACTATTAAGAATAAGTATCCTTTACCTAGGATTGATGATTTGATGGACCGGCTGGTGGGAGCTCGTGTATTTAGTAAGATCGACTTAAGATCGGGTTATCATCATATGAGAGTAAAAGAAGGTGATATTCAGAAGACTGCCTTTAGGACTCGATATGGACATTACGAATATGCTGTAATGCCGTTTGGAGTGACTAATGCACCGGGAGTATTTATGGAGTATATGAACAGAATTTTCCATTCTTACTTGGATCAGTTCATTGTAGTGTTTATTGATGATATATTAATTTATTCTAAATCTGATGAAGAGCATGCAGGACATCTGAGAATTGCCTTGCAAGTGTTGAAGGAAAATAAATTATTTGCTAAACTGTCAAAGTGTGACTTTTGGTTGAAGAAAGTAAGTTTCTTGGGGCATGTAATATCTGAAGATGGAATAGCGGTGGATCCGTCAAAAGTAAGTGCAGTATTGCAGTGGGAACCGCCGAAGACAGCGACAGAGATTAGAAGCTTTTTGGGGTTAGCCGGTTATTACCGCAGGTTTATTGAAGGGTTCTCTAATTTGGCGTTGCCATTAACTCAGTTGACGAGAAAGAACCAAGTTTTTGTATGGGATGCTGCTTGTGAAGAAAGTTTTGAAGAGTTGAAAAAGAGATTGACTACGGCACCGGTGTTAGTGTTACCGACTCTGAGTGAACCGTTTGTGGTGTACTGTGATGCGTCTAAGATGGGATTAGGCGGGGTTCTGATGCAGAATGGTAAAGTAGTAGCATATGCATCACGGCAATTGAGAGTGCATGAGCGAAATTATCCGACTCATAATCTTGAATTAGCTGCGGTTGTTTTTGTGTTGAAAATTTGGAGACACTATTTATATGGTTCAAGATTTGAAGTGTTTAGTGATCATAAGAGTCTGAGATACCTGTTTGATCAGAAAGAGCTGAATATGAGGCAGAGAAGATGGTTGGAATTTTTGAAGGATTATGACTTCAGTTTGAGTTATCATCCAGGAAAGGCCAATGTAGTGGCAGATGCTTTGAGTAGGAAAGCAATTCATATGGCAGCTCTGATGGTGAAAGAAATTGAGTTAATTGAACAGTTTAGAGATTTGAGCATGGTTTGTGAGACTACTGCAGATAGTGTAATGTTGGGTATGTTGCAGGTAAATAATGACTTCTTGGATATGATTAGAGAAAATCAGAAGTTGGATGTGAAATTGGTAGATTTGATGCCTGGAGTAGGGAGTGACTCCGATAGTGACTTTAAATTGGATAGTACAGGTGTGTTGAGATTTAGAGGCAGGATTTGTGTACCAGATGATGAAGAATTGAAAAAGTCAATTTTGAGCGAAGGACATCGTAGTAGCCTGAGTATTCATCCGGGAGCTACGAAAATGTATCATGATTTGAAGAAATTATTTTGGTGGTCTGGTATGAAAAGAGACATAGCTCAATTTGTGTATGCCTGTTTGACATGTCAGAAGTCGAAGGTGGAACACCAGAGACCTTCTGGATTTATGCAACCATTAGAGATTCCGGTTTGGAAATGGGATTGCATTACTATGGATTTTGTGACAGGTTTGCCGAATACGGCGAGAGGTTTTGATGCTATATGGGTGATTGTGGATCGATTGACGAAGTCTGCACACTTTGTGCCGCTCAATATTAGTTTTCCGTTAACGAAGCTGGCGGATATTTACATTCGGGTAATTGTGAAGTTGCATGGTATTCCGTCCAGTATTGTGTCGGATAGAGATCCGCGGTTTACTTCGAAATTTTGGAAGAGCTTGCAGGAAGCTTTGGGAACTAAGTTGAAATTGAGTTCAGCTTATCATCCGCAAACTGATGGTCAGTCGGAGAGGACTATTCAGTCGCTTGAAGATTTGTTGAGAGCTTGTGTGTTAGAAAATGGTGGTGCGTGGGATACTCATTTACCATTGATTGAGTTCACGTACAATAACAGTTACCATTCGAGTATTGGAATGGCACCGTTTGAAGCTTTGTATGGGAGGAGGTGTAGGACTCCTCTGTGTTGGTATGAAACTGGTGAGAATATGGTGCTTGGACCAGAAATTATACAGCAGACTACTGAGACAATTCAAATGATTCGTGAGAAAATGAAAGTGTCTCAGAGTAGGCAGAAAAGCTATCATGATAATCGGAGGAAAGAGTTGGAATTCTGTATAGGTGATCACGTATTCCTAAGAGTTAATCCGATGACTGGTGTGGGTCGTGCGTTGAAGTCCAAGAAGCTGGATCCTAAGTTTATTGGACCTTATGAGATTTTGCAGAGAATTGGTGATGTGGCTTATAGGGTGGCGTTTCCGCCTGAGTTGTCGAACTTACATGATGTGTTTCATGTGTCGCAATTGTGAAAGTATATTTCTGATCCATCTCATGTTATTCAGAGAGATGATGTTCAGATTCGGGAGAATCTTACTGTTGAGACGATGCCGTTGAGGATCGAGGACCGTAAGATGAAACAGCTCCGAGGGAAAGAGATACCTTTGGTGAAGGTAGCTTGGGGAGGTGCTGCAGGAGGCAATGTGACCTGGGAGTTGGAAAGCAGGATGCGAGAAGCGTATCCGGAGCTATTTCCATTAGGTAATTTTCGGGGACGAAAATAATTAAAGTGGGGGAGAGTTGTAACACCCATTTTAATTATTTAGTCATTTTATTATTATTTTAAACATTATGTGTTGGTGTGCCCTTTGGTGGGGGTGTATTTGGTGATGTTTGGTGGGTGTCCCTAATGTGGGAGAATTATTGGTGGTGTTTTGGTGAATATAATAATATAGTGTATAATATTAATATTGGTGGGAATATTATTATTATTATTATATTTATTATAGTTACTATTGTTATTAATATTATTATTATTTTGGTGAGATAATAATAATATTATTATTATTATTATTATTATTTTGGTGAGATAATAATAATATTATTATTATTATTATTATTATTATTATTATTTTATTAAGTTATTATTATTATTATTAAGTTATTATTATTATTATTAAGTTATTATTATTATTATTATTAAGTTATTATTATTATTGGGATTAGAGAATTAAAATAGAGAAGGTGAGGGGTTAGTAGTTTTTACGATACATTGTGGGAAGTTAGAGAAAGTGGAAAAAGAACGATAGAAAGGAGAGAAGTGAGAAGAACGGAAAAGGGAGCGAAGAACGAAGGAACAGGGGAAAATCAGAATTGGCCAAACCTTGGAGGGTTCTTTCATCGATCAACCGATTAACAAGGTAAGGGGGGAGAAACCTGATTGGGAATGGTTTATACATGTATAGGGTAGTGGGGAGCCCTTAACCCCGTAGGAGATTGATCGATATATGATAATATATATTGTTATGTTATGATTGATGATGATTGTTGTTAACTATATAGTAATCGTTAATGAATTGTTGTTTTTGGTTTATTTGGCATATAGGGCATATAGGGTGTTTTACGGTTTTTAGGGAAAATTCTGTATGGCTTTTGAGGTATCGATAAAGTGTGTAGGTGATGATTTTGGGAATAGGAATTAGAAACCTATTGGTTACGGTAATGTGCAAGATTGGTACTAGAATAGACTGAGGATCTGAGTTGAGATGATAGGTACAATTTGGCCTAGAATACACTGCAGAACTGTGAGAAAACTTGGTGAATCGCAGCATTCGCTGGGCTTCGCCTGGCGAGTGTTGGCGAAGCTTCGCTTGGCGAGTGGAGGCGAGTGTTCGCCTGGCGAGCTGAGGCGAATGGCAGCGAATAATTCAGAATTAAATCCCAGACCTAAAGGGTAGGAACTTCGCCTGGCGAGTGTGGCCAGCGAAGGTTCGCCTGGCGAATGTACGATAGTGGAAAGGGGGCTTCGCCAGCAGGTTCGCCTGGCGAATGCTAGCGAAGGTTCGCTACGGGGCTTCGCCTGGCGAATGTCAGCGAACGTAGCAGAACCAGAATGTGAGTGTTGTGATATTTTGGCCTTGAGCTCTGGACTTGTGTGATTCCTTTGGCCTTGATGCCATGTATGAATGATGACTGTGGGATTCAACTTGCGTACTGGTGATAGTACGTGTTTCCCTTGATATTGTCGGTGGACAATTAGTTGAGGTATATGTATGTAGTGATCAGTAGGATCGTGTACCCCCGAGTGGTGGGATATGTTTATATCTTGGTGTTAAAGTATGAACTTGTTTACTATCTGGTTGATTTATATGGTGTTGGTGTGTAATATATCTATACACATATATATGATGTATGATGATATGATCAGGAGGATCGTGTGCACTTAGTGTGCCTGAATATAATCGTTATGCATTGGTGTTGTGCATATCATGGTGTTTTGGTGGGATGAATCATGTCTCAGGAGGAGCGTAAGTGATTCATCCGTACTCCTTTGTGGAGAATGGTGGGGGATAAATCATGTCTCAGGAGGAGCGTAAGTGATCTATCCAGGTTCGATTGAATGAACCAACGAGTCGGTACCGCATGCATGGTGTTGAGTTGCATTTTGCATTATAATATGTTATATTGTAATTTGAACAGTAGGTTCGTCATATGGTGTTGTTAGGGGTGAATCTTGGTGTGTTGGTGTGTTGTACCACCTTATTTACATGTATTACATTACCATTATATTTTTGATCATGTTTTCTCACCCCTTTGTTGTTGTTGTGGTCTGTGCTTCTTCGGAAGTACAGATAATCCAGGTGCTTAGCTAGCTTGGATATTGGTGTGATTGTCGAGTCTAGGATGCTCTGATACGTAGCACGGGACTTGGGCGTTTTTATTTGTTTTCTGAAGAACTCATATTTTATTTTCCTGTGAACGTATCAAACTTTTATTGAATTTTAATATTTTTAATATTCCGCTGTATTTTGGAGGAAAACCTTTTATAAAGGAAATGTTGATTTTATGTGATATCCCACTGGGGAGAAATACTCTGATTTTGTTTATTTATAATGTTTATTAATTTAATTGATTTTGGGAAGTGGGGTGTTACAATTGGTATCAGAGCAAGTTGGTCCGTCCGGCCAGTGTTGTTGAGTCGAGTTGAGTCCGTCCTTATGGATGGAGTTGAATATCTTTTAAACCTGGTGTTGTTGTTTTGAGCAGTATGGCAGGAAGGAACGATGCTGCATTGGCTGCTGCTATGCAAGCAATGGCACAGGCTGTTGCTAATCAAAATCAAACTGCAGATGCCCAATTCAGGAGTTTGGCGCAGTTTCGGAGCAACAAGCCGCCAACATTTGAAGGAGAAATTCTGGACCCTGAAGTTGCTCAGAAGTGGCTGAAGGCAATTGAAAAGATCTTCAGGACGATGGAATGTAGCGATGAACAAAAGGTGAGGTTTGGTACTCACATGCTGGAGGGTGAGGCTGAAGCCTGGTGGGACAATAGTCGCCAAAGGTTGGAAGCTGCTGGAACTACCATTACTTGGGAGGTGGTTCGGAAAGGTTTTCTGGAGAAGTATTTCCCGGAAGATATCCGAAGCGCTAAGGAAATTGAATTCTTAGAACTGAAGCAAGGGAGTATGACGGTAGCAGAGTATGCTGCCAAGTTTGAGGAGCTGGTGCAGTATTGTCCCCACTATAATGTGGAAGGGGCAATGACCTCTAAGTGCTTAAAGTTTGAGAATGGACTGCGTCCAGAGATTAAGTTGGGGATTGCTTGTCAGAAGATCAGGAGCTATCCTGAGCTGGTAGGCAGGAGCAGAATCTATGATAATGATAACTGAGCAAGGATTGCGCACTACAAAGCTGTTAATGACCGTAAGGGTAAGCAGAGGTTTAATGGTACTCCTTATAGTGTTGCTGCTGATAAGGGAAAACGTAAAGCTGTTGTTGATAAGAAGCCTAGAGATGGGAGAGCATCTGCTGAAGGGAAATGTTTTCGGTGCGGTGGTATGGGACACCGTGCTAATGATTGTCCTAATGAGGCCAAGAAATGTTTTAAGTGTGGGAAACCAGGTCATGTGATAGCTGATTGCAGAGCAACTATGCCGACCTGTTATAACTGTGGTGAGAAGGGTCATATCAGTACACATTGTGAGAAGCCGAAGAAGCCTCAAACGTCTCCGGCTGGTGGAAAAGTGTTTGCCTTGGCAGGAACTCAAGCTGTCAGTGATGAGCGTGTGATCAGAGGTACTTGTATTATCAATAATATTCCTTTGATTGCTATTATTAATACGGGTGCAACGCACTCGTTTATTTCTGTAGATTGTGTGGAGAGGATAGGTTTGGTGTCGTCCACTCTGGAGAGACGGATGACTATTGAGACACCCTCTATAGGTTCAGTGACTACTTCTTTGGTATGCCTGAAGTGTCCGCTGACTATTTTCGGTAGAGAATTTGGAGTGGATCTGATTTGTCTACCACTTGGTAAGTTGGATGTTATTCTGGGTATGAACTGGTTAGAGTTCAACCGAGTCTACATCGATTGTTTTCGGAAGGAATTGTTGTTCCTGACCCCTGAAGAGGAAGTTGTGGCAAGTTCTTTGTCTAATAAAGAATTGAGGGCTTTGTTGGAAGATGAAACTAGAGTGTTTGCTTTATTTGCAACCTTATTGGAGGAAAACCTTTTATAAAGGAAATGTTGATTTTATGTGATATCCCACTGGGGAGAAATACTCTGATTTTGTTTATTTATAATGTTTATTAATTTAATTGATTTTGGGAAGTGGGGTGTTACACGTGGCACTCCCACTCTTTAGATCCCATCAACTGTTGGTCTCCCCGGAACTCGAGCTCCCCAGCAAGCAATGCTTCAGATACCCAGACACAAATTCCTTCGAGCACAAGGTAGCTTACGAAGACTTTTCCCGGAAAGCAAACTGTCCTTAAGTCATCACTACGATGCTCGATAGTAACGACTTAAGGGGCTACTGTTCCGAACTGGCCCAATAGCTAGGTATGACCCAATCTACTTCTGCTCCCAAAACGGCCCAATTGCCTAAGTCCAACCACTTTGGGGGAGAATTTACCTTTCTGTCACTCCAACAAGGGAGGATGACCAATTTACCCTTGGTCACAGTACTTCTCATCGTCAGTCTCTGTCCGTCACGCAAGGTTCCACCATCCAGAAACAGGCAAGACACATGTGCCCGTAACTATGCCCCTACTCGTAGCAACGACTAGTTATGGGCATACCTGCCCGTTACAATGGCTAGTTCTAGAAGTTACCTATTCTTCGAGAAACGATTATCTCGCCCCGGATATAGGGACCAATGGCCAAGAATCGGGGGCATTATAAAAACCCTCTCATTCGAGAGGGTCAGTTATTCAATATTCACCCTGATATACTTATATTATGTACTTTCTCTCTCGCGCGATTCTTACTTTAGCATCGGAGTGCCTTGCAGGTATACCCCCTCTTCCTCTTTCACATCTAGCATCACATACTATTGTCTATGGTCCACCTCAGGTTCTGATTAATCGGTAAGATCAATAATAGTTTAAATAAAAAAAAATAGAAAAAAATTACACATTAAATAAATATTACCTTTACATATAAGTATGAATGATCGACTAATGAAAGTTAGTGTAGTTGGTAAGAAGTTGGATTACTTGATAAGTTGTGGATTAAACTCTCGTTGTCGATGTGAAAATTTTATTGATATTTAATTTCTAAATACATTTCATGAGTCTTAAAGTCTACATTAACTCTTATGAAGTTTAATGTCTAACTCATATAATTTTTTTTAAAGTATGGATGACCAATCAAAGATATCTTGTTAATTTTGGAATAACAAATAGCTGGAAGGGATGATTATTCATTAAGAAAATAGGGTTTATAAATAGCCTTACAATCAAAATAAATTCCACTACTAACAAACTAGATACATGGTCAATAATCTGAAAAGAAATAAACTTTATTCTTCCTAAAGAATAGGCCTCTCCTAAAAACTAGGAATTTCTAAACAAACAAAAGCACATATAATATTTTAAGAATAATAAACTGCCTAACAATCCCTCACTTAAGCTAAACCATATGAACTTATCTTACTTTAGTAATATCAATAATTCCAAGCATTTCACGCAACTTTTCAAATTGTTCCAAATTCAACGGTTTCATCATAATATTTGCAGTTTGATTCTCGGAGGCACAACAACTCAGCTTTATAACTCCATTGTTCACTAAGTCCCTAAGAAAGTGAAATTTCACATCAATATGTTTATTTTTTCTGTGAAACACATGATTTTTTTATAGTTGTATAGTAGAATTATTGTCGCACATAATCATAGTTGTTGTTTGTTTCTCAACTTCAATCTTTTCCAGCACTCTTCTAAGCCAAACACATTGACACACACATAAAGCAGCTGCTATGTATTCTGCCTACGTGGTATAGAGAGCGACAATCGGTTGTTATTTTAAGGCCCAAGAAGTTGCTCCCGCTCACAATAAACATAAATTCAGAAGTTCTTCTTGATCGTATAAGTCACCGGTATAATAACTATCAATGAACCTTAAAATCTTTTTTGCTGCAAGTCAATATGCCATAGTAGGTCTAGCCATGAACCTGCTTATTAAACTAACACCAAACATCATGTCAGGTATAGTTACAATTAAATGGCTTCCAACAACTTCTTGAACAACATTTCATCAACAAAAACACCTCCCTCATTTTTGCATAATTTTGTACCCAATACTATGGGATTTTCACAGCATTACTGTCATCCATACTAAATCTAGATAAAACCTCCTTTGCATATCTTCTTTGTCTGACAAATGAGTATTCCACCTGCACATTGTTTCACTTATACTCCAAGGAAATGCTTCATTTTCTCCAAATCATACATATCAAACTCCAACATCATTGAATTTTTAAACTCATCAAACACGCTTCTATGATTCGTGGTAAAAATTAAATCATCAACATAAAGGCTTACAATTAAGAGTTTGCCTCCTTTTGATTTTGTAAATAGAATGTGCTCGCTGGAACATCTTTCAAATTCCTCTCGTATGAAATAAGCTCCGATTCTGTTGTACCAAGCTCGGGGTGCTTGCTTGAGCCCATATAACGCCTTTTTTAGACGGTAGACCTTCTCTACTTATCCTTTCTTTACAAACCCCCCAGGTTGCTCAACAAAGACTTCCTCTTTTAGCTCACCGTGAAGAAAAATGCTCTTTACGTCAAGTTGAAAGACCTCCCAACTAAATTGTGCAGCTATTGCAATAATTACACGGACAATGTCATGTCTTGCCACCGGAGCAAATACCTCAGTATAATCAATACCATGACGTTGTGCATACCCTTTTGATACTAGCCTCGCTTTGAACTTCTCTACAATACCATCTTCATTTAACTTTGTTTTAGATACCCACTTTGGTTCCTCTCGATGGATTCGATTTCCAATGACATTGTTTCCCTCTAGTTTTTGCATTTTACTGCTACTTCAAATGTTGTAGGGTCATTCTCAGTTACCATCATCATTACGTTTAGATTTTCATCATCAAAGAGACCTTCCCCTATTTCATAATCTTCCATCCATATTGGTTATCTTCTTCCTCGCTTTCCACTCCCTTCAACTAATTCGTTATCATCAAAACTTGGCTCATTTAAAGGTGAAAATGTCAGACTACTTGATTTGTTGGAGCTGTTGTTAGACATGTTGGAATTATTGGAATTTCCAGGACTGCTGCTCAAGTTGTTTGTGCTTGTTTCACCAAGTTCTTCATTTTGATCAGCCACAATATCTCCTTCATCTCTCCACTCCAGTATATCTCGCTTTATTTCTTCAACATATTTTCCCCAATCACAACCTTTTTCTTCTTCAAAAACAACATCCTTGTTAACAATAAATTTCTTCGAGATTGGATCATAAAGCCTCCATGCTTTTGATTCATCGCTGACTCTTAGAAGAATACATATTCTGCTTTTGTTGTCTAAATTTGCTCCTATTTTAATCTGGTATATGAACATGTGCCACAAATCAGAAAACTCTGAAGTAATCTACCACTGGTTTTTCATTGCTTCATGCCTCCTCTAGGGTCTTATCTTCAATAGTTGTTATCGGTCATTGATTTTGAATATGAACACACCATTTTGCAACCTCGGGCCAGAAGGTTTTGGAAATTTTTCTTTCATTTAGCATGGATCGGAAGACATTCATAATTGTCTGATTCTTTCTCTCGACAACTCTGTTCTGATGTGGTGTATAGGCTGCTGTCAATTGCCTGCTAATGCCCTGTGATTTATAAAATTCTCCAAACTCATTTGAGGTGAACTCACCACCCTTGTCAGACCTCAAACAAATTATGAATGCACCTATCTCCTTCTTAACACTAGCTTTAAAATTTTTAAAAGTAATAAAAGCTTATGATTTTTCATGTAAGAAATAAATCCAAGTTTTACGAGAATAATCATCGATAAAACTTAGAATGTACCTCTTTCCACTATGATATGCTGGCTTTATAATTCCACATATATCTGAATGTAACAAGTGGAGTTGTTTTGATGCCTTCCATAGACTCCTCATTGGCATTGTATCTATGTGTTGCTTCCCATCTTTAGGAAGGTTGTACATAACTCCATATGAGATTTTAGAACATGTAAATCAATCACCATCTTTTTGAAGGCCAATGTTCTTAATCCCATGTAATTCGGGTGCCTAAATCGACAGTGTCACATGCGTGCCTCTTTCTCTGATACATCTTCAGTTTGCAAACACATGGAATTTATTTGTGGCATATAAGCTAACATAAAAAAACATTATGTTTTCACTCATATTAGTTTGCATAATCAGTCCCCTCTTAGAATGATACACTTTACAAGTTCCATCCCAAATTAAAATGTTTAATCCTTTTTCTTGAAGCTTCCTTATGCTTAATAAAAAAAATTTAAGCTCAGGAATATAATAGACATCAGATATTACATGGATTGTGCCATTTATTTGCACCTTTATACTCCCTTTTGCTACTACCTCCATTCCCGTATCATTTCCAAGCTTCACTGTTCGATTGAGATTTTCTTCCAATTCAGAGAACCACTATTTGTTTCCCATCATGTGGTTGCTCAGCCTAAATCCAGGAAGCATATCTCTTCTTTCTTTTCTTGATAACTATTTGCATATGACATCAACAAAATTTCCTCTTCTTCTACTTCAACATAGTTAGTTTTCTTTTCCCAATCATGACATTCATATTGGAAATGTCCCAATTTGTGGTATTTGAAACATTCGATGACGACTTTGTTTGCGGGTTATCTCCCTCTACCTCTTCCATGTCCTCCTCTGAACATGCCTCGACCTCTACCTCTATTTGACCGGTCATCATGAGCCATTTTTAACACATGTTCCTCCTCATGGTATCCTTGCATTCTTTGTACATGAACTAGTAAATTTCCATGTAATTTATCATAGTACTTAGATAATTTGATTCCTCTATTGAACATGCAACATAATTAAATTTTATAGTTAAAGATCTAAGTACCTTACTGACCATCTTACTATGCTCCATTGTCTCACTGTTTGAATTTATTTTGTTCACTAAGGTCAAGGTTCACACCAAGAAAATGTCTACTTTCTCTCCTTTAATGACCATCAACTCAAAATCCCTTCTTAATGCCTGAAGTTGTGCCTTTTGCCTTTTTCACCTTTGTGGACCCCTGGTATTTCCGCTTCACGAGTCCCAAATTTCTTTTAAGATTCCTTGTTAAGAATTGTTCCAAGAATTTCTCTGTCAATGGCTTGAAACAGAAAACTAGTAGGTCGAAGCCGACATACGGGGTCAGGTGGCTCTCATCGATCTGAAGGGTAGTAAACAGATGGGTGTACATTATGTCCACCGAGCTCCCTTAGTCGACTAGGGTGCGGCGTACGTCAAAGTTCGCCATCTGAGCCCTGATCAAGAGGGGGTGCTGGAGTTGGGTGCGCCCCTGGGAAGTTCCTTGAGGTAGATGGTAATCATGTTCGATTTACCTTTGAACTTGTCGAGGATGGCGCTTGTAATACCCTAATATTTACCCCTAAGATTTCCCGCATCTCATTTTTTTGCATCTTCGCATTTCATACCACAAACAAGATCATACTTTGGTTCCTCTATCCCTTCCGTCTTTAGGTTTATGCCTTACAGGGATCACCAAGCATCTGTGTGTTTCTTATTTGCCTTTATGTCTATGTTTACTAACCATTAATTAAAATCAAAAAAAATGTTTGTTTTTTCTTTACTAACTTTTTCTGGAAGAATTTGGATCAAAGATATCAAGTATCAATCCCTCAGCTCAGGTGAATTTTATCTGAAAAAGTCGAAGTTGATCCGCAAACAATTCAAAATATCTGATCAAGAGTCTCTCAAGATTTGATTGACTTTTATTTAAGATACTCCAAGGTTCATGTGTTTATTTCCATTCCTTCATTGACAAGCAAAAGTATCGAGCTAGAGCCATCACAATCCAGCCAACAGGGTATTTTTCAAGTTTTTCAACTGTGCAATCGATTGCTTTATTGGTCCAACCGATTGCACCTTACATTTTTTCCCTAGATTTTGAAGTTTTCAGCAGTGCAACCTATTCACGTTATAGTGCAATCGATTGCACAAGGACATAATTGGTCAAAATCAGCATTTTTCAAATTTTGAAGCATTTGACAGCAATTTCATCATTTGAGCATATTCTAGATCACCCAAAAATAATTCCACTACCTCATCACAATTAATTCCCACCATACACCTTCACTAATCACCACTTGATCTTGAATTTCCCTCCAAATTCAAATTTCAAGCCTAATTTTGTTCCCAAACCAAATTCCAATCCACCAAATTTTCCAAGCCTAAATCCTATAAATAGATGCCTCATTTCCCTCATTTCACAAGCTTTTGATAGCCAAAATTACCTTGTCAAACTCTTTCTTGACTTTCAATTTTCTCCAATTACCAAATTCACCAAATCTCTTTTTCCCTTTGAAAGATTAGTAAGTTCATCACTAGAATGTACTAATCTTTGAGCTAAACCTTCATCCATTCACTTTTTCATCCTCAATTCTTGTAGATCAAAGCTTTGAAGTGGTGTTTATGGAGTTTGATTTAAAGAATTTTCAAATTTGAAGTGGTAAACCCTTATTCCACCATTGTTGTGTTTGATCCATCTTTCACAATGTGATCTATTGTTGATTCTTGTTGCTTGATCTTTGGATCTTGCAAATTGCATTCCATTGCTGCTATTTGCTGTTATTTTACTTGAATTTTCATGCTCAATTGCATCCTTGATCAAGAGATGTTTGAAGAAATAACTGATCATGGTTTTGTCTTGCAAATGCTGATTTTAATGTTGTCTGCCAGTGTGCAATCGATTGCACAATGTGTTTTTTGCCCAGAATTGCTGATTTTCTGTTGTGCACTCGATTGCACTCTTTGTGCAATCGATTGCACTACTGAAAAATGTCTTTTTTGGCTTTGTTTTAGGACTGTTTTGGTTCTCACTTCTTCTTTTTTCATTTCCTTTTGGTTTTGGCCATGAAATACACTTTTAAAGGTCATATTCCTCTTTAAATTCATTGGAATTAGGGTGTAGATGAAGTTGGATAAACATTTACCAATTCAAATCTATCTTTAAATTGAATTGTTCAATTCATTTTAGGTGCTTTGAGTTAATGATGTGTTTAGTGCTTTAATCCACCAAGATGAGTGGATGAACTTAAAGATGGAATGATCTTGAACTTGTAATTCAATTTGGCATTCCCTTTCCTATTCTCTTTTTCTTTAGATCGATGAAAATCTTCGATATCGTTTAAACTTATTTCAAGTTCTTGATGAAGATGAGATCATTACCCTTTTTTTCCGTGCGGTATTGCTTTCGGAGAGTGATCTACATATCACTTCTCTAGCATGCATTAGCACTAACATTGTATTGACCGGCCTCAGATAGTCGTGGTTTCTACATAGACCTGATTACGATTGCTTAACATAGCGCTACATTGTCCCGTAATCGGAAAAAAAGTGATCATTTGTGGCTCAAACTTATGTTTGAAAGTCTAAGTATGATTGATTATTTGTCTTAAGTCCATCAGCTATGAAGCTTGTTGTTAGGAGGATTTGGTCTTATCAATCCTCGGATGAGTTTTCATTAACCTTGGTCTAAGTGCAAGAATTAATCTTCGTTGATCATATGTTCTAACGACTAATCACTAACTCACTAACCATATCATTATACTAACTTTGTTTATGTTTCCTTCTTGCTCCCTATCTCTCTTTTATCTTTATGCTTACCATCTTATATCATATTTTCGTTTATGCTTCCGTTATTTTTCCTTTGTCCGTTGGACACATGTTTATGCTTCCGCCTCTTTTCTTTTGTTCACTTGGACCATATCTTGTTCAAAGCATTAATAAAGGACTAAACCTCTAAAAACTTGGTGCTCTTAAATTTTTGGCTATGCTCTTGGACTATTCTTGGACCTTTGGACTTAGAATTAGGTCTCTTTCCCTTTGCTTGGAGTATTATGGATCTTTACCTTTGTTTGGCTTGTTCATTTTCTTATGCTCAAGATAGATGGAATTCTTTTGGCTTGCTAAGGAGTGTGCTACAAGTTGGTTAGATCCTTCTTATCTCTAGCTTTTATTTTGCTTTCTAGGGTAGTCACTTCATCTCCTCCCCTTCTTCAATTTTCAAAACCTTCTCCCTTTTTCAAAACCTTCTTGCTTCAACTTCAAACCGCTTTTACAACAAAACCTTGACTTTTGTCAAGTGCCTTTTTTTCAAACTTCTTTTTCTTCAATAAATGTTAATCATTGCTAACCATACTTTGACTCTTTTCAAAAAGACATAAAAAACATTCAAACTCATCCAAGACTTTTGTGCCTTATGCATTTTCTTTCAAAAACTTTTCCATAAGTTTAGACATGAGTCATCTCTTTAAGCGAAACTATTCGCTTAGAAATGACGACTTGTCTTTTCACTTAAAATCAACAATAACAAACCTATTTTGTTACTTGTACCACGAACTACGGGGTTTCGATCCTATATTGCATTTTGTGGGTACGTAGGCATGAGGCAACAAGTCTCTCCAAACACAAAAATCTAAAAAATAATTCTCTTCTCATATCCCCAATCTCTTTTCAAACAAATCATTTCAAGCCAAAAAGCGTAAATATTTCAAAGGGCTCCTATAGAGTACTATAGACGTTTTGGGTGCTAACACCTTCCCATTGCGTAACCAACCCCCTTACCCCGATCTTTGTTTCTTTCGTTCTTGTTTTAGAACTCTTTGGTTTTGTTCGCTCTTTTTCCTTTCCTTTTTGGATAAAATAAAATTGCGGTGAAAACTCTTGCATTTTTGGAGTTAAGTTAATCAATAGCTTATACTCACAAATTTCCCCGCTACAACGCTCTACTTCAAGCTCTTGTCGATCAGCTCCTCGAATTTCCTCTTGACTGACCCGACTGAGAGTTTGCTGGGGCACCCACCGGATATGACCATCACGGGTGTAACACCCCCTTTCTATACCCCCGATTAATCAAATAAATCATTTAAGCACATAATAAAAATCCATCAGAGTATAATTAAAACATGGTATAAAAGAGGTGCGCCACATCATACTTGAATCAAAACATACAACACCTGCTCAATAAAGATATGCAACATTGGAGTAACTTTCCACAGAGGAACTTAATCCTCATACCCACATCTCAATATTTAGAATAAAAGCGGAAACATTGATAATCATCAAACATTTATACATATATATATATCATCTAGTTTAATTCACAACGTAATTCATGTTTTCATAAATATTCCACAACAAGATACATATACAACGTATCACAAAAGAATCATATATCCTAGCTACCCGGTGCTACATATCAGAGCTGACCAACAAAAGAATGAAGACACGCTTCACAAAAAGACCTCCAGCATACCTATTCTGATTAAATCGAATCCTAGATGTTGATCTTGAGCTATCCAAGCTTTTCCTCTATTTTCTCCTCTTCTCTCTTCTTCCTTCTTTCTTTCTCTTCCTTATCTCTTCTTTCTATTTCTATCGTCTTCTTTTCTTTCCTCTATTCCACTTATATCTCTTTCTATTCTATTTCTCTCCAAACATCTATTAATCCATTTTTTCACAAAATATCTCATCTTATCATTAAATAAGAAATGTCTACAATACCCTCCAATCTATTTTCCCCGAAACTCTCAAAATCGGTAAAATAGTATAATATGCAAACATAACATATTAACACATCAATTTCACAATTAAAATATCAATCACCTAAATAAATCAAAAGACTCAACAAAATTGGAAATCAGAATCGGCGCGTTACAACTCTCCCCCACTTTAGAATTTTTCGTCCTCGAAAATGTTACCTGATTCAAACAACTCTGGATACGACTCTCGCATCCCACTCTTTAATTCCCAAGTCATATTGCCTTCCGCAGCGCCTCCCCACGCTACTTTCACAAGCGCAATATCCTTGCCTCTTAGCTTCTTAACTTCACGGTCCAGAATTCTAAACGGTAAAGCTTCAACTGTAAGGTTATCTCTCACCTCAACCTCGTCCATAGGAATAACATGTGACGGATCCGGAACATACTTCCGAAGTTGAGAAACATGGAACACATCATGGAGATTAGAAAGCGACGGCGGTAAAGCAACCCGATAGGCTACCTCTCCTATCCTCTGCAAAATTTGATAAGGACCAATAAAACGTGGCATCAACTTACGCGATTTCAACGCTCTACCAACACCAGTTATTAGAGTAACTCGAAGAAACACGTGATCTCCCTCCTAAAATTCAAGTGCTTTCCTCCTCTTGTCATGATAACTCTTTTGACGACTCTGAGAAATCTTCATCTTCTCTTGAATCATCTTAATCTTATCGGTAGTCTGCTGGACTATTTCGGGTCCAACCACAAAACTCTCTTCAGACTCATACCAACACAATGGCGTCCTACACCGTCTACCATACAATGCTTCAAACGGTGCCATACCAATACTCGAATGAAAACTATTATTGTAAGTAAATTCAATCAAAGGTAAGTAGCTATCCCAAGCTCCTCCCTTTTCCAATACACAAGCTCTTAAAAGATCCTCAAGTGATTGAATCGTCCTCTCAGTCTGACCATCGGTCTGCGGATGATAAGCAGAACTCAAACGTAACTTCGTACCCAAAGCACTTTGCAAACTCTCCCAAAATCTCGAAGTAAACCTCGGATCTCTATCTGACACAATGCTAGACGGAATACCATGCAAACTGACAATCCTTTCAATGTACAGCTTTGCCAATCTCTCCAACGGGTAATCCATTCGCATAGGAATAAAGTGAGCGGATTTGGTCAAGCTATCCACAATAACCCAAATAGCTTCAAAGTTACTTTGCGTTCTAGGTAAACCAGACACAAAATCCATAAATATGCTATCCCATTTCCACTCAGGAATAAACAACGGTTGCATCAAGCCCGACAGTTTCTGATGCTCAATCTTTGACTTCTGACAAGTCAAACAAGAATACACAAACTCGGCAATATCCTTCTTCATAGGAGGCCACCAAAATACTTTCCTCAAATCTTGATACATCTTAGTAGCACCCGGATGAATACTCAATCCACTGCGATGCCCTTCTTCAAGAATACCCTTCTTCAACTAAACAATATCAGGAATACAAACTCTATCACGACATCTCATGATACCATTTTCATCAATCAGAAATTCACCACATTGACCTTGATTAATCAAAGTCAATCGATCAACTAAACCCAAATCAGATTTCTGTCCTTCTCGAATCTCGTCAAGAATACCACTAGTAAGCTTTAACATACCAAGCTTAACCCCGTAAGAAGTCTTCTCACACACTAAGCTCAAGTCGCGAAATTGCTCAATCATTTCCAACTCTTTTACCATCATCATCGACATATGCAACGATTTCCTACTCAATGCATCAGCTACTACATTTGCTTTACCCGGATGGTAATTCAAACCAAAATCATAATCCTTCAGAAGTTCCAACCATATCCTCTGCCTTGCATTCAATTCTTTCTGATTAAAGAGATACTTCAAACTCTTATGATCACTAAATACCTCAAATTTCGAACCAAACAAATAATGCCTCTAAAGTTTCAGCACAAATACAACGGCGACCAACTCTAAGTCATGCATCGGATAATTCCTCTCATGCACTTTGAGTTGCCTTGAAGCATAAGCTACAACTTGTTTATTTTGCATCAACACACCTCCTAAACCCATCAAAGAAGCATCACAATACATAACAAACAGTTCTGTCGGATTCGGTAAAATCAAAACAGGAGTTGTCGTCAATCTTCTCTTAAGCTCTTGAAAAATTTCTTCACACTTTGCATCCCAAACAAAAGCTTGACCTTTCCTAGTCAACTGCGTCAACGACAATGATAACTTTGCAAATCCTTCAATGAATTTCCGATAATAACCTGCCAAACCAAGAAAACTTCTAATCTCAAAAACTGATTTTGGAGCCTCCCAATGCGATACCGCTTCAACCTTTGACAGATCGACTGCAATACCCCTACTCGAAATCACATGACCAAGGAAACTCACTTCCTTCAACCAAAATTCAAACTTAGAAAGTTTAGCATATAACTGTTTTCTTTTAACACAGATAACACAATCCTCAAATGCCCGACATATTCTCCTTCACTCTTTGAATAAATCAAAATATCATCAATGAACACAACCACAAACTTATCTAAATAAGGATGGAAAATCCTATTCATGTACTCCATAAATACACCTGGTGCATTAGTCACACCAAATGGCATCACAAAATACTCATAATGTCCATACCTCGTTCTAAAGGCAGTTTTCTGAATATCTTCGGCCTTCACACGAATCTGATGATACCCAGATCTCAGATCTATCTTACTAAAGACACTCACACCAATCAACTGATCCATCAAATCATCAATCCTCGGAAATGGATACTTATTCTTGATGGTCATCTTGTTCAATTATCTGTAGTCCATACAAAGTCTCATAAAACCTTCTTTCTTCTTAACCAACAAAACTGGTGCACCCCACGGTGACACACTCGGACGAATGAACCTCTTCTCAAGTAGATCTTCAAGTTGAATCTTCAACTCTTTCAATTCCGACGCGGACATACGATATGGAGTCATCAATATCAGACTAGTTCCAGGAATTAAGTCGATTGCAAACTCCACTTCTCGTTCCGGCGGTAAATCTCTTATCTCATCAGGAAAAACTTCTGAAAAATCACGGACAATTGGTAAAGAATCAATTGCTCCATTTTCACCAATGTTCAAAGTTGCCATCAACATAAATACCTTCGCACCATCTTGCATTGATTCCTTCACTTGCTTAGCAGTCATAAACAAGTCTCCTTCATCATCAAGTTCAGGAAAAATAACCGTTTTGTCAAAATAATTAATATAGACACGATTGAATTCTAACCAATTCATCCCAAGAATAAAATCAAGTTGATCTAAGTGAAGACACACTAAATCAACTCCAAAGTCTTTACCAAAAATACTCAACGGACAATTCAAACACACAAAAGGGGTAGTTACTGAACCCATAGTAGGAGTATCAATAACCATACCATCACTCATAATTGACAACTCAAGATTCAATATCTCAACACAATCAAAGGAAATAAAGGAATGTGTAGCTCCAGTATCAATTATAGCGACCAAAGGTATACCATTAATGAAGCACGTACCTCGGATCAACCGATCTTCTCTAGCAGTCTTCAATCCTGATAGAGCAAACACTTTCCCATTCCCTTGAGTCTTCTTTGGCTTGTCACACTTGGTACTAATGTGCCCTTGCTCACCATAGTTGTAGCAAGTCACATTCGCACCGCTTCTACACTCGAAAGCCTTGTGCCCTGGCTTGCCACACTTGAAACATTTCTGCTCAACGCTTTTTCACTCAAGAGCATGATGTCCTTCTTTACCGCATTGGTAACATCTCACCAGGGTGGAAACTCCTCCCCCACTCGGCTTCTTGCCATAACCAGTTTTCTGTTTCCCCTTATCAGCAGGAGTCACATACGCCTTCCCTCGGAATTGGTCTTTTCCCTTCTTGTCATTTAAACTCTTATAGTGGGCAGATCTAACTCTACTATCTTCATTATAAATTCTGCTTTTGTTCACCAACTCAGAAAATCGTCTAATTTCTTGATAACCAACGACTTGCTTGACTTCAGGCCTCAAACCATTCACAAACTTAATACACTTGGATCTCTCAGCATTGGTAGTGTTGTAATGAGGACAAAACTTAATCAATTCCTCAAACCTTGCTGCATACTCAGCCACAGTTGTGTTACCCTGTTTCAGCTCAAGGAATTCAATTTCCTTCTTACCACGCACATCTTCTGGAAAATACTTCTCCAGAAATGCCTCTCTAAAAACATCCCAAGTAACCACACCCTCATCTTCTTCAAACCTCTGACGAGTGTTACCCCACCAGTCCTCAGCTTCCTCTTCAAGCATATGAGTGCCAAACTGCACCTTCTGCGCATCTAAATAGTTCATGACTCAAAAGATCTTATCGATTGCTTTTAGCCATACTTGTGCTTTTTCAGGTTCATGGGTTCCCTTGAAAATTGGTGGATTGTTCCTTTGAAACCTTCCCAAACCACGAAACTCGTCATCGGCGTTGTTTCCAGCATTCACGTTGGCTTGTGGATTCTTCCCAATCGCTCTAGCCAACATCGCCAAAGCTTCGGCAATCGCTTCATCATTCCTACCGGCGACCATTGTTCTGGATCCCAACAACAAAACTTCATAAGAAATAACAATATTGATAGTGTCATACACACATATCAAATATATAGGGGAATAAACACATTAACAACTTGGTCAACTGACCGACCTGCTATGATACCACTAATGTAACACCCCCTTTCTATACCCTCAATTAATCAAATAAATCATTTAAGCACATGATAAAACTCCATCAGAGTATAATTAAAACACGGTATAAAAGAGGTGCGCCACATCATACTTGAATCAAAACATACAACACCTGCTCAATAAAGATATGCAACATTGGAGTAACTTTCCACAGAGGAACTTAGTCCTCATACCCACATCTCAATATTTAGAATAAAAGCGGAAACATCTAAATATTGATAATCATCAAACACACACACACACACACACACACACACACACACACACACACACACACACACACACACACACACACACACACACACACACACACACATATATATATATATATATATATATATATATATATATATATATATATATATATATATATATATATATATATATATATATATATATCATCTAGTTTAATTCACAGCATAATTCATGTTTTCATAAACATTCCACAACAAGATACATATACAACGTATCACAAAAGAATCATATATCCTAGCTACCCGGTGCTACATATCAGAGCTGACCGACAAAAGAATGAAGACACGCTTCACAAAAAGACCTCCAGCATACCTACTCTGATTAAATCGAATCCTAGATGTTGATCTTGAGCTATCCAAGCTTTTCCTCTATTTTCTCCTCTTCTCTCTTCTTCCTTCTTTCTTTCTCTTCCTTATCTCTTCTTTCTATTTCTATCCTCTTCTTTTCTTTCCTCTATTCCACTTATATCTCTTACTATTCTATTTCTCTCCAAACATCTATTAATCCATTTTCTCACAAAATATCTCATCTTATCGTTAAATAAGAAATGTCTACAATACCCTCCAATCTATTTTCCCCGAAACTCTCAAAATCGGTAAAATAGCATAATATGCAAACATAACATATTAACACATCAATTTCACAATTAAAATATTAATCACCCAAATAAAGCAAAAGACTCAACAAAATTGGAAATCAGAATCGGGGCGTTACAACGGGGGGGAAGTGCTCCATGGACTGCTGGCGAACAACGGCGCACCGGGTTTGCTGGGGAGGAGAAAGTCTTATGGTCGAGAGACACACAAGGCGACTTGCAGTTTTGCTTCTTCAGAGGGTGGTGACACCTCCTCGACCCTCTTGGCTTCGCAGGTCTCCTATAAAGGAGCCTTACATCTCCAGGTGTACTATTTCAGGTGCCCCTCCTTGATTAGGATCTCGATTGCATCCTTGAGGTGGATCCAATCTTCCGTGATGTGTCCATGACTTCGGTGGAACCGGAAGTACTTGGACTTGTCGACGTTGGGCTTAGGGGGTGTTGGTTTAGGAAAATGGACGCCACCTTTCTAAAATTTAGAGTTGATACACTTGGACAGGATGCGCTCGCGGGGAGTTGTGAGTAGCGTATACTCAGTTAACCGGCCTGCTGGCTCCTTCTGTTCTCGGGTGTCTTAGGGCTGCTCTTCTCTTCTTCTTTCCCCGCCTTATCGAGGAGTGGTGGAATCCTCGTGTCTGGAGCTCTTGGCACCCTCTTGATTCCGCGAGTCGCGGGTGCGTGGGCGGCCTCTATCTCCTCATACTGCATGTATGCATGGGCCTTGTGGAGGAGCGCGTCTAAGGTGTTAGGCCTTTCAATGCCGGCTGTCTTAGCGAACTCGGTGCAAGGTTGCAGACCTCACTCGACCAAAGATCTCTTCATGTTGTCTGAGGTGGATACTTAAATAGCTTCTCGGTTGAACCTCTATATGTAATCTCGGAGAGATTAGTCTTTTCCCTGGATGATGGCTTTTAGGGATGCTTCTGTCTTTGGGTGGCGTCGGGAAGCGGTAAAATGCCTGGAGAACTGCCTCTTCAACTCTTTTAAGGAGGTGATGGACTCGGGCGCGAGGCTCTTGTACCACACCATATCACCCTTCCTTAGGGTAGTGGGAAACACCTACACTTGATGGCTCCCTGGACATTCCGGTAGTCGAGCATCGCATCGATGCTTTTAATGTGGTCGTCCGGGTCGGTCGTACCATCATAGGTTGCCAAGGGCAGGGTTTTTCCATCCCGACGAGCAAGGGAGTCTCCATGATGGTCCTGGACAGAGGTGTCACTGGTCGTCCTCGTCGCTCTTGACAGGTGATCGAGATGTGGAAAGGTCACCTCGGTCGTTTCTGCTCCACCGGGGAGGACTCCTTGGCCGGCTCTTTGGCTTCTCGACATATATGTCAACTTTATTCCTCTTATGAGTGGGGGAGCGTCGCTCCTTCCAGGGAGGGGATCGGTCGCGCTTCTGGGTGGCCACGGGGTGAGGCTGTTCCAAGCGAGGGCGATGCTTAGCATTTCGGGGAGAAGGGCTCTGAGAGTCATCGTGTCGTGTCTTCCACGGGGGAGGGGAGGGACTGCGAGAATCAGGGCGACGATGTCTCCATGGGGGAGAGCGTGATTGTCGCTCCTTCTCGAGTATCCCTATTGTAATACCCCAAATTTTACCCTTACATTTAGTCAGTCATTTTGCATAGCATCTCATCTGTGCATCTGCTAACCACTATCAAGTCATGGAGGTGTTTGTTTTGCAGGATTGATTCCAGGGGTATTTTGGTCATTTTACGTGGATTCCGTTAATTCTTTCAAGACGGGCTGTTACTAAGCTTTGAGACACTTGAGGCACTATTTCTGAGGCATTTATTTATCACATGGTTTGATTATATCAAGGCGTCAATCCGATGTGTTTGGTATCGAAAAGTTGTCGGACACAACTGGATTTAAGGTCCATTTCATCGCTCATGGTTTATTTCCAGAGCATTTTCTCTCTGTTAATAAGGCGCAGTTTAATTGGGTATTATTGGATTGTTGCTCATATCATTTGGTCAGTGGAATTCAATTACGGGCAATGTCATCGTTGATGCTGAATCTGTTGTGATTACGGTGCATATCCGCGTTTGGTTGGAAAATGAGGGAATGATGTGGGAGAGAATATTGTTGGCTAGAATCTATGTTTGGTTGCTTGTGTGCATCGAGGTGAATGAGATTTAGGAAGTTACTTAATTCAGGAGGTGTTTTCTTACATGATTATCATACAAGATATCCTACGTTTTGAAGGAAAGAGCAAAACCCTGTTGAATATTCAAAGTTCAAAGAAACACTCATTTGACCTCAAAAAAAAAGAGAGAGAAATAATTGGAATATAAAAGTATCTTGAATTTTATTCAGAATATTTTTATTTTTTACAATTACAACGGGATATTAAAATTAAAAAGGAACTTCATTAAATATCATTTCCACTACAAAATACAAAAGAAGTAAATTACACATTTCTATTTTTCTCTAAAGTTCCTAACTATCCTAAAGAGTGTTTCCGGACATTGCTTCATGCTTCTCCGATTAAGTTCTCCAAGTATCCGATTAACCTGCACAACAAAGACAAAACAGAACAGAAGAGAAAAAGTTAGAAGCGACTTTTGACACTCTCAGAACATCGTCATCATCGAGTGCCGGGAGTGGCACAACCGAAGCTGCGTCCTACCCCGTTACCGATCCACGCCATTGGCGTCAAATCAGGTAATATTTGTTCTTATCTAAGGGGCAACCGAGAGAGACAAAGAGTAAAAGAAGTGGGGACCGATTTGATTTGCCGTAATTGGAATCGATTCAAAACCAAACTGAATACCATTTCATCAAGGGTCCACACCAAAAAAATGGGAAATGAAACTGAATTGGAATTCGAACTCAAAGTTCCATCATGTAAAATCAGCACATCAGTTCATATAAAACCACATATCAGTTTTTGAAAATTCAATCCATCTTCAGATCACAAGGAAGCAAGCTCAGATCTTTACGGCAATCCGGTACGTGGACTCAGTTTGAAAAACATCATGGCCCAGTATCATCAAAAAACTGGATAACCGAAAGCTGCATCAGAAAAAAGCAGTGCATCAGCAATCCAATTCAGTTTCAAAAATAAACCAAACTCTGTTCACCAGTTCATCAGCAATCAAGAGAAATCGAAACTGAGTTCGAACCCTGCAGCTAGACAACCAAACAAAACCAGCCGAATCCATATCAGAAAAAACCAGTTCATAAATCTGAATGTCACAATAGTGCAACACCTTTTGAACCAAATGAGCAAGCTCATTGCAGAAGATCGAAAGGCACAGGCCTGGGCTCAGTTCGAACATCACTGCCCAGGCAAGTAAGTGTATCAGTCAGGTTATGAGTCCCCCGCCGGAAGTTTAACACAGGCATCAAAGATCAAACAACGTCAAGAGTCGGTATGACAGCAGGTTTCCGAATCCATAAAAAGTCTACATCAGATGAATCAGAGGAAACAAGTTAGCAGCAGTTCATAATCCAATTCATGAAATCCAGAAAATCAAAACAAATCGCATTGGTTCTAAAACAAATCAAAGTAAATCCATTCGAAGCAGATCCAGTTGTGTCAAACAGTCGAAGACAAGGCAAGCAACAATAAGAATTGTAGCATCATGTTCCGATGGCTTAGACAGAGCGTCATCATCGCCGTATACCCCTCCTCGACATTTGATTCGACCAAAGCGTTAGTACCAGTTATGAAAGAAGAAAAAGAAAGTTAATAAAGTTCATCGCAGAAAAATCAAACATGAAGAGTAACTGAACAACTCAGTTCTGTATATCATGTTAACATCAGCAAATTCGTATCCGAAAATAGGGTCAAATAACATCCAAATCAATCAAATCTGAAAAAGGAAAAGAAATCAAATCAGATCGGAAATAGGTTCAATCAAAAACAAATCCAAAACGATAACAAAATCAGATCAACTTCAATCAGAATCAAATCTCAGAAAAAGTAACGTAAACCTAAAAGATCCAAGGCCCAAAAAGAGAAATTATATAAAGGAACGAACTCACCCTGTTGAAACCCTAGCGGGCTAACGACGAAAACAAAGAAGGGACAGCCGAGAGAGAACGAAAGAGAACTATCTGGCGGCCGTAATCACAAAAGCGGCGGAAAAAAAACCATAGATCAAACTCACGAAACCCGCGAGTTTATCAACTGTAAGCTGGACAACGAAACCCTCGCGCGAAGCTCCCGTAACCACCGTGACTGCCTTCATCGACGGCGGGTAATCAACGGCTCTAGCCTCAGCAATCAATCCATCACAGGCCGGGAAGAATCATAAATACCGTTATCATCTTTGCAAAAAACGGAAAGCCAAACCGGAAACATTATCGTTTAATATCTAGGTGAGGAATGGCCGTGGGTTTTTTTTGCGTTTCATTGCAGATGAAGAAGATAAGAACAGAAAGAAAACCATGATGTATCCGAACGAAAGAGAAAAGTCTCAGAATAACGAGAGATTGGGACGGCCGCTGAAATGAGGATTGGGGTTCTGAACCCTAATTCCTCTACCCTTTGTCTCATACTTTGGACCCGGGTTGGGTCTGGAAGTGGCTACCGGCCCAACCCTTTTCTTTTTTTTATTATTTTTTTATTATAATAATTATTATTATCCTTTAGGATTATGTAAAAAAAAATTTTATTTATTAACCTAAAACTTTTTTTTATTAACCTAAATCTTTTTAAAATATTAACTAACTTCTTTTTTTAACAAACAAGCTATAGTAAACCTAAAATTTTTAATAAAACTCTTTTTTTTAGATAATGAATTCAAATCCGTTTCGAAAATTAAATTAAAATTTTTTAATATTAAGTCTTTTTTTTTACCTAAATCAAACCCTTTTTTTTTTTACACAAAAAAAAAATCCTAAATGTTGCACCTTTTTCTTGACTGTCTCGTAATTCATTTTGATCGACGTCTAACTCTGCCTACTAACATGTGTGTTCATTTTTGCAGCTTATGTTTACTGTTATTACGTTGTGTTTTTATTTAAGTTTCATTATTATTGTAACTGCTCCTCTCATGTAACCTCGCGAATCCTAATAATCGCGCTTTAATTTCTGCCTTTAAATTTCTGCTTGCATGGTTTAAATTATGACATTATCTCTCTGTTTGCATGATTCAATTATCACACTTCCACCAATATTTCCGTCACACTACACACATCCGAAGGTTAGGTCTAACCGTTTGGCCGCCGCGCCAATAGTCCATAAACCCTCACAAATTCAAAACTACAAATTACAAACCCTAATTTTCACAAATGCCTCGCCGCAAGCAAAGTTACCATTTTACCCCTAGCATTAGGTCAAAGAGCCGCCGCGCTCATTTTAGGGTTTCCCGCCGTGGAATCCCTAATTTAACCCTAATTACAACTTAACATTTCAACGTAGAGATTTGGAGTTTCAACACTCCGCGTAAGCGTGTCCTTAAGACATGTTTATTCCCCTTGAGACCTTGACCACAGTCGAGTGTTCCTTAACCTCCCTTTTGAGGGGAACTACGATTACTCTGATTCCATTCCCGTAAGGATACGTAGGCACAGGATGCGATGTCTTGCCGAGTAAACTTAGAATTAACCCCTTAGGTCTCTTTTCTCACTTTTAATCCTTTGTACATATACCTTAAGCAAAATAAATAAAGCAAATAGTAAACATTTGAACAAAAGGTTCCTGTAGAGTACTACAGAAGTTTAGGATGCTAATACCTTCCCTAAATTTAACCAACCCCCGAACCCTAGATCTTTCCCCGCATTGTGTTTACGATGCAAAAATAGGTTTTCCCTCTTTTGACCTTTTCCTTCGGATAAATCAAAGAGCGGTTGTGAATTGAATTGCGATTCAAACTCATTAATAGTTTGATATCCTATTTCCACCGCAACAGAAAATGGCGACTTCACTGGGGAGTCCTAAACTTTTGAGGGTTATCCCTAATTTGTTCATCTTTATTACTATTTGTTTTACTATTCATTTGCATGTATATATTGTACTTTGATTTTGGGACTGTTCCTTGTGTTGTGAGATAAGTCTTACGCCCGGACTAGTGACATTATTATAGGATGGGGATATATTCGATGAGGCTTATAGGGAGTGAGTCCCGACCAAGTTGATTCGAGAATCACCGCTCAGTTGAGACCTTTTCAAAAATGGTTCGGTTGAACGAGTAATCGTGAAATTTTTTTCCATGGTCGATTGGAGTCTGTGATATTGGGAACCGTAGTACCTTAACACCACCTTGGCCTTATTTAGGATGTAGTGCGGGAACTATGTGGGAGTAGTCCTACAATGGTTGCTACGCGATACTACACTCAAAAGAGGTTCTCTTGAGAGTATTATTAACCCCCGAGTCAATCGGAAGGTTGATAATATTCGAAAGATGGGCTGATGACTTTGGGCACTTTTTAGAACCTCGTTCTACAGGTACAACTAACCTATAGTACACTCCTTTTTGGATGGGTAGACCTTAACTCCGCTCACGTTCTTTTAACCTAGGACTTTATGTGTTTTCATGCATTGCATCCATAAAGCATCATATTACATTAAGACTTCATGGAATTCAAACTCTATTTATGAACATTGCAGGATACCATGGATCACTCTAGAAGGCATACTTTGAAATTTACTTTTAAGGGTTTTAATTTGGAAGTCCTAGAGAAGCTAAGGGATTTGGTTCAAGATCAAGAAAAGTTCCAAAACAGATATGGAAGGCTATTGTCTTTGTTGAAGGTTCAAGTAAACGAAGGACTTCTTGCGACTTTGCTACAGTTTTATGATCCAGATTATCACTGCTTCACCTTTCCAGATTATCAGCTTTTACCTACCTTAGAAGAGTACTCTCAGTTGGTGGGATTACCTATCTTGGATAAGTCTCCATTCCCTTTCTTGGAGGAAGACCCTAAGGAACGAGATATTGCTAAAGCCATTTGTCTAAGGATATACGATGTCAAAAACAATATGATCACTAAAGGGGGGATCTCCGGTTTTCCCAGGGACTTCCTAATGAAGAAGGCCCAATTTTATGTCGATCATAAAGACATGTTTGCCTTCGAGACAATATTTTCTTTGCTCATTTATGGGTTGCTGCTTTTTCCTAGTTTTGAGGGGTTTGTGGACCTTAATGCAATCAAGACCTTCATGAGGAGAAATCCAGTTCCAACGCTATTGGGTAATACTTATCATTCAGTACATCTTCGAAACTTTCATGGTGGGGGAATGATTACATGTTGTGTGCCATTACTATACAAGGGGTTTATTTCTCACTTACCCAAGTCCGGTCCGTTTTGGAGATCTAATCAAGAACGTTTGTCGCAAAAAGTTATGGCTTTAACTCACTCTGATATTGATTGGTATAATCGCATGTACGATGGGATATCGATCATTGATAGTTGTGGAAACTTCAACAATGTGCCTTTGCTCAGTTTCAATGGAGGAATTAGATACAATCCAGTCTTAGCTCGCCGACAATTGGGATACCCCTTGAAGGAACCGCCTAAAGGTATTCATGTGGAGAAAATCTTTTTCAAAGACGACAAAAAGCTTCAAGATCAGATTCTATCCTCTTGGAATCATCTGCACAGGAAAGGCAAAGAAAGTTTGGGGAGACCTAATTATGTGTTCCTGGAACCATACCTTCAATGGGTCCGAGGAAGAGCTATTGAGTTGAAGATGCCCTACTCTCGCCAAGATCCTTTACCTCAAAGAGAAGAATTTGTCCAGTATTTCATGACCGAGGCTGAGACCTTGAAGATCGCTTTGAAGAGATCACAACACGAAGCAGAAGCATGGAAGAACAAATACCATGTGATGGTCAGCAAGTACGAAGAACGTCAAAAGCAGATTCAGTCGAAGAATGATGAGATACAATCCTACAAGAAGAGAAGGCTCTACGAGTATTTATTTTCCTCCGGATCTCCGTCTGCTCACTGAAGTTGTGGAAGATGCTTCTCTAGGACTTTCTAGGCTTTTATTTAGCTGTTTTGGTTGCAAGAATATTATTTGTAATCTGTCTTCAATGAATTAAAAGTTTCTTTGGTATTCCGCAATATTCGTAAATATTTGAATTCCATGAAATCTTCATTCGCATTCACATTTTAGCATCATACTTTTGCATTGCATGTGTCTCCCGGTTTCTCATACGCGGTTTTCTCACCTTCCAGTTTTGTCACCCTAAGTTCTCTGCATCAATACGACCCTTCAAAAGGATGGAAGATCAAAACCAAGAGATCAACCGTGTCAGCCATGAACTCGAAGATCTTCGAGGAAGTGTAGGGCAGATTTTGGAGATGCTACGAGCTCTTAGTGTGAAGGTGGATGCTCAGTTTACTGTTGTTTCTGAGACTACTAATACCGTTATGGAATCTCAACCAGCTGTTACTGTCGAGAATGTACCTCCTCACGGTCTTCAATCCGATTCGGTGCCTCCTAGTGCTCAACCAGCTCGACGAGCTACCCCTCCAAAGTGCAAAACTCCTAACTCCGACCATGGTAGAGGACCTGCACGTTCGAGGAACCGCAAAATGGCTACTCCTCAACCTTGGCAACATCAGCAGAGTTATGTTCAAGGTTATCCGTTTCCATATGTCCAACAACCCTATGTAGCTACTGTTGCACCTCCTTTCGACCAGCAGTTTCCTACATACCAGCCTGTGCAGTCAGTTCCGGTATATCAAGCACCGGTTTATCAACAACCTTCCGGTTATCCGCCCATGCAAGTTCCTGTCAACAGTCAACGAGTGCCCAACGCTCCGGTTCACCAACAATCACAGAATCAGGTTCCTTATCCCCGTAAGAAGCAGTATAAGCCTTGTCCTCCAATTCCGATAACTTTCACTTAGTTATACCCCCAGTTGGTACAACAAGGTCTGATTACCACCCGTGCTTTGGGTCCTCCGCCTAATCCGTTACCTGCAGGTTACAACGCTGCCGCTCATTGTTTATTTCATGAGGGTGCGCCCGGCCATGATCTAGAGAATTGCTACGCTCTTAAGAACTTTTTCAGAAATTTGCTAGAAACGAAGAAGTTGTCTTTTGGCGATGCTCAGCCAAAGATCGAGACTCCTCTCGGGGTTCCCCGCTTGTCAAGCCTAAATTCTGCAAAGCATGTGGTTACCTCAGCAAATCAGCCGAATCCAGTAATTATTCAAAGGCCTAGCTCGCTTCATTTCAGCAATCCTCAAGATGATATGACCGGGATCAACAAAGAATCTGGGAAAGTTATTTTGAAGCAACGACTGAAAACTGTTGAAGATGTGACCAGCGTAACTGGGGCAAGTCATGACGACTCACAGTGATCATGAACCAGACGTCCTTTCCATTGAGGCTCCGCCAAAGGAAACTGTTACTCTTGAATGCAAGATTTCATAAACATTTAGAAGGATTTTTCCGACCGTTCATTTGTTTATTTATATGTATTTCTCTTTGATTAAGCATATTTAGCATGTACGAACTTGCTTATCTTTGATTAATTAATGCACGCATATGTTTGTCTTGAATAAATCCATTCGTTTCACTCATTCAAAAAACATTTTCATAAATCATAATGCCAACTTTACCCGATCTCTTGTTCTGATGGAGAATTGGGAGGAGGATGACGAACCTAAAACGTCAGATTTCTTGTCGTATGCTTTCAATTAAAACCCGCTGATGATGTAAGGCATTGTTTCAAATCCCATACACTGGAGATATAAGGATGTTAATCCCTAGTCAACCCCTTTGAGCCTTGAAGTAGGAGTTTTCTTTCTTTTTTTAAGAACTTTCCTCCTAACCTGGGGCAGGGTAGGTTTCAGTTAAATCGATCGAGCGCTTAGAATCTTAAAAAGGGAAGAGCAAACCTTCGAGAATTTATCCTTAGCATTTTAAGAAGTCCAATACAATGACTATCCCTCGGTTACCTAAGGAGTGGGGCAGTCACGAGCCTTTCAAAAGATTTACACGACTTGTGCATAAAAGAATATTCAAAAAAACAAAAGCCCGCTAAGTCAAAACCTATGAAGGAGACTTAGGCAAAACTGGGGCATCCCGCTGGACTCCAAAGGCGAATCAAAAGATGTTGCCCGGGCAAAAGTTAGGGAATAAAAGCAAAACAAGAGGGTACAATAAATAATCCCTAGTCGTGTGACCAATTGCCATTAGAAATAGGTGAGTGACTGCCATGTCCAAAGCCTTGATAAGTTCTCGACCATAGCAAATCCGCTTGAGATACGAGCGTTCGTATCCGATTAACTGAATTAGGATTGGAGAACATCACGAAGAAGGGGTGGGTACAAATATAACTTTGAGCCTATATCCTTTTGTTTCTTAAACCGTGAGCTGAGCCACGGTACAACCTTTAAAAGACCTAATTGAAGTAGGACTTCGGTTGAAAGCATACTCGACAAGATCACGTTTCCTGACTCCTACGAGCTATGCTCAGAAAAATTCATGTTGGCATTATAATTAAAACTTATATCCGGACTAGTGATTTCGGTCACAAGTTGTTGCGATATCTTTTTTTCAAAACAAAAATTCAAGACAAATATATGTGTGCATTGACAAGCTCTGGATAGGCATTTCAGGCATGACAACTTTGCTTGATATCTTAGAGATTTACATATGAACATAACCCGTGGAACTTGAAGATCCTGCTGAACAGGGGCAGGCAGTTTCCCAATTCGCTTACCAACGCGAGTCTGACGTTCTTAAGAGCTATTTCCCAAAGATTTCGTCGTAACACGATTAATTTGTTCCAGTTACGTCGAGACCTGACAAATCTCTCAAAGAGTTCGAGAACAATGGGGCAACCGGACTCAGTGTTCTCTATAAAATCCTCTTGAGATGACCCTACCTCACAATGCAAGTATCCTGGGGCACCATGTTTTTAAAGGAAACAAATGGCGACTACTATAAGGTCCTTCAAGATCAAGGCCATGCGGTTTCACAACTTTTCTTCATGCACCCGACGGATTTTACTCACGGCGACCTTTGTTCCCCAGTAAATCTCAGTGTTGCAACAGGCTCCTAAGCTATTGCCTCATCATAGTCCCCAGAGAGACTATAAGCTGACAACTTTTTCTGGGGTAACTCGAAAGTGTCCCTCGGGTTTTCTTCTCCCCATGTGAAGACATGATACTGTGCACCCAAGCAAATTACCTTCTCCCTAGAGAATTCAGAACTTTAAAACCAGATTTGGTTCTACCATTGACCCGTCTCACCCATGATTGACGTATTGGTCGCAGAGAATGCAGGGTATCTCCGTCGAGATGTTTATTTCATCTCTCGTCCCGTCTCTAGTCTGTTTCGTCAGCATACGCAGGGGCATAAGCATCACATGCCTATTTCATACACATACTCATTACATACTCATTTCATAACATCTTGCATATTTAATTACATAGACATTAACATACATTCACATTAACATATGCGTTAGCATTCACAGGTTCATTGTGTTTCACCATCATCGATTGTTACCGCCGAGTAACTGGGTTCGTCCATTCTCTCCAAATAGATTGTCAGCCCTAAGCATAAAATACATATGTGTTTCCAGTTTCCCCACAGAGCTCGATCCTCGTGGATGACGGTTACTTCAGCTATCTTTCCTCGCCAGGATAAGATATTTACCCTTCGAGATCATTCCCTCGATGGAGTCTTGATTACCAGTCTTCTTTCTAGCTCGATCCTAGATTGAATCTCAGTCTTGTCGGTCGTCGAGCCCAACCGGACGTGCATTTATTTTGCACCGTCTAAAAATTTTTCACCATACCTTGACAGATACACGACTGTTCTCGCCTAAGAAGCTTATCACTGTACCCGGACGTGCATTTATTTTGCACTATCTTCCAAGAAAACCTCTCGCCAATCCTTTACAGATACACGCCAGTTCACGCCTGGAAATCCATCAGTACATCTTATAGCATCGGTATGCAACTATTCTCGCTTGAGAAGCCTATCGGTACAACACTTTACAGTCTCACATCTTCTGCAACGGTATGCATTTGTTCTCTCCTGAGAAGCCTATCGGTACAACACTTTACAATCCTACATCCTACAGCATCGGTATGCAACTGTTCTCGCCTGAGAAGCCTATCGATATCACAACCCTACACAACAGGATACGCAACTGTTCTCACCTGAGAAGCCTATCATCGATCAGCAACAGTTCTCACAAGAGAAGCTTATCACAATCGATCAGCAACAGTTCTCACAAGAGAAGCTTATCACAATCGATCAGCAACAGTTCTCACAAGAGAAGCTTATCACAATCGATCAGCAACAGTTCTCGGTTAAGAAGCTTATCGTAACGTTCTTCAGCAACGGTATGCAACAGTTCTTCGCCGAGAAGCTTATCATCATCTGTTATCACCTCTACAAGCAGTTCTTACATGAGAAGCTTATTATTGCCACTCTTGCAAATAAGAGACATTTCTCGCCTGAGAAACTGATCCTATCTTCGTTATGACTCGCAGCAAATGGCCATCTCCGTCGAGCAGTTGGGCTTCCATTTTCCTTGTCGTCTTGAAGTATGGGGAGGTTTGAACCGAATCACATTCAGGAGAGCACAGATCTTGAAGTATGAGGAAGTTCAATTTACCCTTTAGTAAAAGAAGGAGCAGAATCATATTCAGGAGAGCACAGATCTTGAAGTATGAAGAAGTTCATTTAGCCTTTAGTAAAAGAAGGAGCGGAATCATATTCAGGAGAGCACAGATCTTGAAGTATGAAGAAGTTCATTTACCCTTTAGTAAAAGAAGGAGCGGAATCATATTCAGGAGAGCACAGATCTTGAAGTATGAAGAAGTTCATTTACCCTTTAGTAAAAGAAGAATCTGAAACGTATTCCAGGTACCGACCTTAAATACGAGGAGATTTGTATATCAGATAAGCAGCAGCCTCTTTATTCGAGTGCTTATCCGTTTTGGCATGTAAGTCCCTTCCAACGATAAGTGACAGTTCTCCCTTGAGAAGCTTCTCAGGGCATTTCCACTTAAAGCCCATTTATTTTGGCATACAGCCGGTTTTTACCCTGTATATCTGATATGGATTTATGAAAAGTCCATTCGATCCCATCACGAAGGATAGTTTATAGAAGCTTGGATGTTATTCTTTGCTCAATGCTCCAGCATTCTGTAATCGATCTGGCAGTCGTGTAGATCCAGTTTTATTGTTAGATATTCCCCAAGTGGAGGCCGTCTCATAGGTGCCATCTCCATTTAGGATCTTGTTCTAACCACTCAAAGTCCATTTATTTTGGCATACAACCGGTTTTTTACCCTGTATATTTGCTACGGAGTTCCGAAAGGTCCGTTTGATCCTGTCACGAGGGATAGCTTACAGAAACTTGGATGTTATTCTTTGCTCAATGCTCCAACATTCTGTAATCGATCTTGCAGTCGTACATGATCCAGTTTTACTTTTAGATTCCCCAGTGGAGGCCGTCTCATAGGTGCCATCTCCATTGGAGAATCCAGTTCTTTCTAAAAAAGACAATTGGTCGTGTTCGTGCCAGTTGACCATCATTTTTAGAATTCCCTAGTGTTGTACTGTGTCCCAGCGCGTCGTTTTCCCCGGTGTGCTCTTCTCGTAGCGTCTGTCCCTGTGTCGTCATATTCGTCAGCATTGTCGCATTCATCATACGCATCATATCATATTCATGGCATTGTATGCATTAGTCTATTCTTGTTTTGTCTATAGAATTGCATATCGCCACATATAAGGGCAAAATTTTCGGTTATCTATATTTAAATCCCTCTACCATGATTCCTCGAGTCTCCGTCACTCAAATCATCCGGTGTAGCTATTTAAATAGGGGCAACTGTAATACCCCAAATTTTACCCTTACATTTAGTCAGTCATTTCGCATAGCATCTCATCTGTGCATCTGCTAACCACTATCAAGTCATGGAGGTGTTTGTTTTGCAGGATTGATTCCAGGGGTATTTTGGTCATTTTACGTGGATTCCGTTAATTCTTTCAAGACGGGCTGTTACTAAGCTTTGAGACACTTGAGGCATTATTTCTGAGGCATTTATTTATCACATGGTTTGATTATATCAAGGCGTCAATCCGATGTGTTTGGTATCGAAAAGTTGTCGGACACAACTGGAAGTTGTCGGACACAACTGGATTTAAGGTCCATTTCATCGCTCATGGTTTATTTCCAGAGCATTTTCGTTCTGTTAATAAGGCGCAGTTTAATTGGGTATTATTGGATTGTTGCTCATATCATTTGGTCAGTGGAATTCAATTACGGGCAATGTCATCGTTGATGCTGAATCTGTTGTGATTACGGTGCATATCCGCGTTTGGTTGGAAAATGAGGGAATGATGTGGGAGAGAATATTGTTGGCTAGAATCTATGTTTGGTTGCTTGTGTGCATCTAGGTGAATGAGATTTAGGAAGTTACTTAATTCAGGAGGTGTTTTCTTACATGATTATCATACAAGATATCCTACGTTTTGAAGGAAAGAGCAAAACCCTGTTGAATATTCAAAGTTCAAAGAAACACTCATTTGACCTCAAAAAAAAAAGAGAGAAATAATTGGAATATAAAAGTATCTTGAATTTTATTTAGAATATTTTTATTTTTTACAATTACAACGGGATATTAAAATTAAAAAGGAACTTCATTAAATATCATTTCCACTACAAAATACAAAAGAAGTAAATTACACATTTCCATTTTTCTCTAAAGTTCCTAACTATCCTAAAGAGTGTTTCCGGACATTGCTTCATGCTTCTCCGATTAAGTTCTCCAAGTATCCGATTAACCTGCACAACAAAGACAAAACAGAACAGAAGAGAAAAAGTTAGAAGCGACTTTTGACACTCTCAGAACATCGTCATCATCGAGTGCCGGGAGTGGCACAACCGAAGCTGCGTCCTACCCCGTTACTGATCCACGCCATTGGCGTCAGATCAGGTAATATCTGTTCTTATCTAAGGGGCAACCGAGAGAGACAAAGAGTAAAAGAAGTGGGGACCGATTTGATTTGCCGTAATTGGAATCGATTCAAAACCAAACTGAATACCATTTCATCAAGGGTCCACACCAAAAAAATGGGAAATGAAACTGAATTGGAATTCAAACTCAAAGTTCCATCATGTAAAATCAGCACATCAGTTCATATAAAACCACATATCAGTTTTTGAAAATTCAATCCATCTTCAGATCACAAGGAAGCAAGCTCAGATCTTTACGGCAATCCGGTACGTGGACTCAGTTTGAAAAACATCATGGCCCTGTATCATCAAAAAACTGGATAACCGAAAGCTGCATCAGAAAAAAGCAGTGCATCAGCAATCCAATTCAGTTTCAAAAATAAACCAAACTCTGTTCACCAGTTCATCAGCAATCAAGAGAAATCGAAACTGAGTTCGAACCCTGCAGCTAGACAACCAAACAAAACCAGCCGAATCCATATCAGAAAAAACCAGTTCATAAATCTGAATGTCACAATAGTGCAACACCTTTTGAACCAAATGAGCAAGCTCATTGCAGAAGATCGAAAGGCACAGGCCTGGGCTCAGTTCGAACATCACTGCCCAGGCAAGTAAGTGTATCAGTCAGGTTATGAGTCCCCCGCCGGAAGTTTAACACAGGCATCAAAGATCAAACAGCGTCAAGAGTCGGTATGACAGCAGGTTTCCGAATCCATAAAAAGTCTACATCAGATGAATCAGAGGAAACAAGTTAGCAGCAGTTCATAATCCAATTCATGAAATCCAGAAAATCAAAACAAATCGCATTGGTTCCAAAACAAATCAAAGTAAATCCATTCGAAGCAGATCCAGTTGTGTCAAACAATCGAAAACAAGGCAAGCAGCAATAGGAATTGTAGCATCATGTTCCGATGGCTCAGACAGAGCGTCATCATCGCCGTATACCCCTCCTCGACATTTGATTCGACCAAAGCGTTAGTACCAGTTCTGAAAGAAGAAAAAGAAAGTTAATAAAGTTCATCGCAGAAAAATCAAACATGAAGAGTAACTGAACAACTCAGTTATGTATATCATGTTAACATCAGCAAATCCGTATCCGAAAATAGGGTCAAATAACATCCAAATCAATCAAATCTGAAAAAGGAAAAGAAATCAAATCAGATCGGAAATAGGTTCAATCAAAAACAAATCCAAAACGATAACAAAATCAGATCAACTTCAATCAGAATCAAATCTCAGAAAAAGTAACGCAAACCTAAAAGATCCAAGGCCCAAAAAGAGAAATTATATAAAGGAACGAACTCACCCTGTTGAAACCCTAGCGGGCTAACGGCGAAAACAAAGAAGGGACAGCCGAGAGAGAACGAAAGAGAACTAGCTGGCGGCCGTAATCACAAAAGCGGCGGAAAAAAACCATAGATCAAACTCACGAAACCTGCGAGTTTATCAACTGTAAGCTGGACAACGAAACCCTCGCGCGAAGCTCCCGTAACCACCGTGACTGCCTTCGTCGACGGCGGGTAATCAACGGCTCTAGCCTCAGCAATCAATCCATCACAGGCCGGGAAGAATCATAAATACCGTTATCATCTTTGCAAAAAACGGAAAGCCAAACCGGAAACATTATCGTTTAATATCTAGGTGAGGAATGGCCGTGAGTTTTTTTTGCGTTTCATTGCAGGTGAAGAAGATAAGAACAGAAAGAAAACCATGATGTATCCGAACGAAAGAGAAAAGTCTCAGAATAACGAGAGATTGGGACGACCGCTGAAATGAGGATTGGGGTTCTGAACCCTAATTCCTCTACCCTTTTGTCTCATACTTTGGACCCGGGTTGGGTCTGGAAGTGGCTACCGGCCCAACCCTTTTCTTTTTTTTATTATTTTTTTATTATAATAATTATTATTATCTTTTAGGATTATGTAAAAAAAATTTTTATTTATTAACCTAAAACTTTTTTTTATTAACCTAAATTTTTTTAAAATATTAACTAACTTCTTTTTTTAACAAACAAGCTATAGTAAACCTAAAATTTTTAATAAAACTCTTTTTTTTAGATAATGAATTCAAATCCGTTTCGAAAATTAAATTAAAATTTTTTAATATTAAGTCTTTTTTTTTACCTAAATCAAACCCTTTTTTTTTTACACAAAAAAAAAATCCTAAATGTTGCACCTTTTTCTTGACTGTCTCGTAATTCATTTTGATCGACGTCTGACTCTGCCTACTAACATGTGTGTTCATTTTTGCAGCTTATGTTTACTGTTATTACGTTGTGTTTTTATTTAAGTTTCATTATTATTGTAACTGCTCCTCTCATGTAACCTCGCGAATCCTAATAATCGCGCTTTAATTTCTGCCTTTAAATTTCTGCTTGCATGGTTTAAATTATGACATTATCTCTCTGTTTGCATGATTCAATTATCACACTTCCACCAATATTTCCGTCACACTACACACATCCGAAGGTTAGGTCTAACCGTTTGGCCGCCGCGCCAATAGTCCATAAACCCTCACAAATTCAAAACTACAAATTACAAACCCTAATTTTCACAAATGCCTCGCCGCAGGCAAAATTACCATTTTACCCCTAGCATTAGGTCAAAGAGCCGCCGCGCTCATTTTAGGGTTTCCCGCCGTGGAATCCCTAATTTAACCCTAATTACAACTTAACATTTCAACGTAGAGATTTGGAGTTTCTACACTCCGCGTAAGCGTGTCCTTAAGACATGTTTATTCCCCTTGAGACCTTGACCACAGTCGAGTGTTCCTTAACCTCCCTTTTGAGGGGAACTACGATTACTCTGATTCCATTCCCGTAAGGATACGTAGGCACAGGATGCGATGTCTTGCCGAGTAAACTTAGAATTAACCCCTTAGGTCTCTTTTCTCACTTTTAATCCTTTGTACATATACCTTAAGCAAAATAAATAAAGCAAATAGTAAACATTTGAACAAAAGGTTCCTGTAGAGTACTACAGAAGTTTAGGATGCTAATACCTTCCCTAAATTTAACCAACCCCCGAACCCTAGATCTTTCCCCGCATTGTGTTTACGATGCAAAAATAGGTTTTCCCTCTTTTGACCTTTTCCTTCGGATAAATCAAAGAGCGGTTGTGAATTGAATTGCGATTCAAACTCATTAATAGTTTGATATCCTATTTCCACCGCAACACTTATCCACTCATTCTGTTAGAAGATCATCATATTTGTATGATTGATCGCCGCGAATAAAGTCACGTGGTCGGGTCAGCGTTAGGCGGCACAGAGATTGGCTGGTAGACAATCGGGCTATCAAAGCGTCAGGCGGCGTTGAAGGTTGTGTCGTCCGAGGAGGGAGAGGCGGTGTGCCCGTCCCTAGGGTCGTCCTCTTTGACGTGAACGATCACGTTTGGGTCGTGGCCGTCACCGTTGGTGAACGGAGTGAAGGAAGTTTCTAGAGCGTTATCGTTGATGCGTGGGCAGGCCATGATCAACGGAGGTTGTAAACTACTTTGGTTCTTGAGTTTCTATAGGAGAAAGAATGGGGGAAGCAAGAGTTCTCACAAACGGTGCTATTGATCTTACCAGATCATAAATGGATTAACAGTCAGTCACGCGTCGTGAGCTCCTTAATTCATCGGTGTTGGAGAAGAGAAGAGGGTGTACCTGCAAGGTACTCCGATGCTAAAGTGAGAAAACGGAGTAAGAGAGAGAAAATACAGAAAGAAGGTGTAAAATTCAGAATACCCGATCCTCTAGTGAAAGAGGGTATTTGTAGTGTGTCCTCAGCGCTGGGCCAACGGTTACATTGCATTGGGCTGGATTGTCAGGCCCAACACAAATAACTACCAGGGTCTACGTGGCGTAGGGAAGACCAGTATGTGGTCTTCACTCTGGTGCAACTGCCACGTGATCCTCGGAAGATGAAAGACTGATTCTTTAGGACACAAGTAGTTGCCTAATGACGTGTTCCTGCGTGGGGAACACGTGGAGAACGTGGGGGAGATGTGTCAGTCTTTCCCGTGCTAGGTAGTGGTCTGTCCGACTGCAGAGTGTACTGGGGCGCGCTCAACGGGATGGAGGATTAAACCTTATTGGACCTCTCTAATGTAGTATTGGGTTGGGCCTACCTGACTATGGGGCAGCTACTGACCCAGTCCAAAATAATATTTTTATTTATTTTGTTTTCGTTTACTATTTATTTGAAATATCTTTAATGTACTTAATTTAATTCGGTGATTTGAAATATCTTAAATGTACTTAATTTAATTAGGTGATGAGTAAAATAAATATTTCAAATACTTTATCAATCATTAAATTAATTATTAAAAATATTACTCTAATTTTTTAGTTTATTTCTCTTAATATTTATTTATTTAATGTTTTTCAAAATATATAAATATGTTATATTAAGAGTCATACATTTTTATGTATTTAATGCTCTTTAAACAAGTTTTTAATAATGTAGATTATAATTTTGTTTTTATTTTATATAAGATTACAATTTTGTTTTACGCTGTAAAAAGGTTTACATTGAGAATGTCTCAAAACTATTTTTTTTTTCTTATTCTGCACTTTGATTTGATCTTTAATTTCATTTAGTTTTGATTATTTGATGTACAGAAGAAAATTCATGAAATGAAAAATTTGTTGCAAACTAGCAGTATAATCAAAAATCTAATTGTAATTTAACAGTTATATATTGATGATCTAACAACAGAAAAATAATTAGTAGTAATGGTACACCTATAAATTGACAGGTAATATAATTTTCTACTAAGTGACTAATACTTCATCTTCCAATATTCCACAAAATCTGGCCATTGAAAAAGTACGATTAAACAACAAAAACAGCTGTTAATTGTGCTATATATAAAAAATTACGTTCTAGATTTTACAATAATATTATAACTTCTAATGTTTACCAAAATTGTTTTAAAGAAGTTTATTGTGTAAAATAACATAAAATTGGTATTACCTTTCCTGAGTTGTTTAAAGTAACATAAAATTGACAACAAAATTTATCGATGTATAAATTCATGGCTGTCTTATAGAAAAGATAAATTGAAAGTACCTAAATCTACTTAACTGTGAGCATTTTCATGCAAACTTAGTGAAATCATTTTTTATATGTTAAACGAAGTGTATATATTTATGTAACAACTCATAAAGTGATATAATCAAAATAGTTAAATTATCATCTATCAGTATCATAAATAATGATTTCTTACATGTTTTATGATTGAGTTAAACTAGTATTATCAAGTTAAACAATTGTCATTCTATTTTTTATTCTTACTGCATTTTAAAAATAAATGAGCTTAATACATCAATACATGTGCAAACGTATATGTATTAAGATTAGAATATCTGTAAAAAAAAAAAAATTAAAAAAAATAAAATAAAAATAATTAAAATTGAGTACAAATTTACTTATGATATTATCAATTAAAACAAATTTATAAATACTATATTATTAATTAATATTTATACAACAAAATAATTATATAAATATTTTTATAAATAATACCGAAAAACAGAATTAATATTTAAATATAAAATACGTTGAGCTAATATTTGTATATATAAAAAAAATTTATATTTATGTTCAGAATTTAACTAATATATTTACACTGTCAACCAAATCATCCTTATGCATTCTGCCACATCAGACTTCAATTTTAAATTAAATATATAAAATAATAAATTAATATATTCTTATTAAATAATAATATAAAATTATTCTATACTAATGCTTACCAATTAACGTCACATACAAATACATTTTTCTTTTTGTAAATAATAAACTTTGTTGGTTGACCTGGATATTAATACTAGCGATTGTTATACACATATTCTCTCTTCTCTTCTCTTCTCCTGAAGCCTCAAAACCGAACACAACAAAATCCAATGGCTTCACTCTCCAGCACCACCGCTCTCGCCCCTCCTCTTCCTCCACCCACAATATCTCGTCTCAGAGCCACTTCAATTCGTGCACAATCCATTTCCCTGCCCAATCCCGAACCGAACACCAATTCTCCTCCACCTTCTTCAATTTCCGGAGTATGTAAGCTACGCCACACAACAATGGCGGTGACAGATGAACGGACGAAGATAATAGCGAAGGAAGTGGAGAAGATGAAATCGAAGGAAGCGAAGGAGAGAAAGGAGATGAAGAATAGGAAGGTGGCGTCGCAGAAAGCGGTGTCTGTTATACTTCGTAGAGAGGCCACAAAGGCTCTTATTGATAAGAGAAGGAAGAAAGGTCCTGTTAATTCTAAGAAGCTTTTACCTAGAACTGTACTTGAAGCGTTGCATGAAAGGATTGCGGCGTTTCGTTGGGAATCTGCTCTCAAGGTTTATTTCTTTCTTATTGTTTTGTTTTTAGATGAATTGAATGTAATTGCTTATGTGGACAGTTAAAAATCAACACGAGAATAAAATAAGTGTAGTAGAGATGAGTATGTTGCCTTGGATATGTGGTTAAATTAGAAATGATAGTATTAGATAGAGTGTTTGAGGTAGAATCTATAGTATAAAAGATGGTGAAAAATAGACTTAAGGTGGTTTAGACATGTAAAGTGAAGAGTAGACGGGTAACTTATGTGGTAAGGAGTCAAACAACTAGAGGTAGAGGAAGACATAAAAAAATTATAAGAGAAGTTATTAAGAAAGATTTCTATATTAACGATTTGGATGGAAACATGGTTCTTGATAGAACATTGGTGAGAAAGTTGATCCATGTAGCCGACTCTATTTAGTGGGATGAAAATTTGTTGTTGTTGTAGTTCGTATGATTGGTTTTGGTCTATGAAGAGCACACCTACATCACAATGACACATAGTCACTAGCAACTAGTGATTGAGCTCAAGTGGTTAATGAACTCCTCTTAAGAACGGATCATCCTGAAAAAAACAAGTTTGAATATGGGTGGAAAAATTATTGGCTAGGCTGTATTTTGAAAAAAAAACGAGTTTGAATATGGGTGGAACAATTATTGGCTAGGCTGTGCTTACTTCCGGACTGAATTCCATATTACCAAGGTCCATTTCCCTTAACACCAAACAAAACATAGGCACATACTAGCAATAATTTAAGAGAATATAAGTGTGTTAGACATTGAATACACCTTCAATGTGTAGTGTCGATGTTATATAGGTTTTGGTTTGTTGTGTTTTATTTTATGGGAATATACGAGTCTGATATGAGTTTTTGTTTCTTTGTTTGTTTATTTGATTAGTTGATTGTGGATAGAGTTCCATTGGGTTGGTTTTGGTTTTGAGTTCATCAATGGATCTAATCCAATGCAAAGCTGATAATCAAAACAATGGAAACAAAAATAAATCTCTTATTGTAAGGTAAAGAAAGCTCCCACTTCTAAGCACATGCACTGTCTATATCTCATCCAATGAGAGACTCTTAACACCTATGTTGAAAAACCAATCCAATCCAGACTGAACCAACTATACTTCTATATACATGTATCGAATATCAGTTGGATATGCCTACACACAATCCTTTTTTGCTTCCTTATATCGACGAAGAGAAGAAGTATTTGTTTTTTTGAAAGTTTTCAATAGTCATCAACTGACAATTTGTATGTGAGTTATTTATATGTTATGGTATTTGTTCTGTGTGTCAGTCTTGTCAAGAGAATGCACATGGGACGCTGCGTTAAATTTTCGAAGAGTTAAATTGATCGAGAACGTTTTATCTTTCTGCTGTTTAACTTTAAGGATTTCTTGTACTGTGAAAGACGTCCATTTAGGATCTTGTTTGCATGTATTAAAACATAATTAAACTAGTTTTAAGACAGTGGTTGAAATTTGAAGCTGCACTCTTTCTTTTTTCTCTCGTGCACACGTACACTTGTGAAACTGTTTAGTTTGCAGGAAGACTTGATTCACATCAAAGCATGCTCTCATGGTTTCAGGTTTTTGAACTACTGCGTGAACAGCTTTGGTACAGACCTTACACTGGTGTATACATCAAGTTAATAGTCATGCTTGGAAAATGTAAGCAACCTGATAAAGCTTTTGAACTCTTTCAAGCTATGGTTGAAGAAGGTTGTGTTTTGGACTGTGAATCATACACAGCATTGTTAGCTGCCTATGGTAGGAGCGGTCTCTTGGATAAAGCCTTTTCTCTTCTTGAGGAAATGAAGAGTACACCTGGTTGTCAGCCAGATGTCCAGACTTATTCAATCCTCATTAAATCGTGCTTGCAGATTCCTGCCTTTGACAAAGTTCAGAGTCTTATATCAGACATGGCCACTCTTGGTATCAAACCAAACACAGTCACCTACAACACCCTTATTGATGCTTATGGGAAGGCAAAAAGGTAAAATGTTAACCTTTCTTTCTTTATCTTGTGAAAGAACTACATGCGCAGTCTGGTTGCTGACTGAAGTTGAAAAAAGAATTTTATGAACTACCTACTTTTCCAACACATCACTATCCAGTTCTGGATTGTCGCCGATAAAGTTGTGATGAAAAATTGCTCATTTTTTGTTGTTTACTTGTATTTTTAGTCTTTTAGCAACCAGCTGCAGCATAACTCAATAGCGTATTTGCATATCTGTAATATAATTTTATGCTCTTAAAAGGTTTTCAGAAATGGAATCTACACTTTTGGAAATGCTTGCTGAACAAGATTGTCAACCAGATGTATGGACCATGAATTCAACACTCAGGGCCTTTGGCAACCTTGGGCAGATAGAAACAATGGAGAGGTGTTATGAGAAGTTTCAGGCATCTGGAATCCAACCAAATGTTCAAACCTTCAACATTCTCTTGGATTCCTACGGTAAAGCCCATGATTACACGAAAGTGAGTGCTGTAATGGAATACATGCAGAAATATCATTATTCATGGACAATTGTCACCTACAATATTGTGATTGATGCTTTTGGGAAGGCTGGGGATCTCAAACAGATGGAGTATTTGTTTAGACTGATGCGGTCAGAGAGAATAAAACCTAGTTGTGTCACACTGTGTTCACTTGTGAGGGCTTATGCACATGCAGGTAAGCCTGAAAAAGTTGGTGGCGTCTTGCGATTTGTTGATAATTCAGATGTAACATTGGACACTGTATTCTTCAATTGCTTGGTGGATGCTTATATGAGATTAGATTGTTTGGATGAGATGAAGGGAGTGCTTGAGATCATGGAACATAAAGGTTGTAAGCCCGATTTCTTAACTTATAAAACAATGATTAAAGCTTATTCATCTAAGGGTATGCATAGTCATGTTAAGGAGCTTAAAGAGCTTCTCTCAACAGTGAAGAGTCATCCTTTAGAAAGAAACAAACCAGACTTTTGATGAGAAGATTTACTGATATTTTTGCTTCAATATGTTTGGCTTTCTATGATCTGTTTATTTGTGCATAAGATGAATATATCTTAGTGTAGTTGAGTTTGTTTTTTTTCTTTTCTTAGTTTTATAGTTAGTCAGTTTAGGAGGAAAGAGACACAAGAAAATAGTGGCAAGAAAAATGAGAGTAAAAGTGTAAAATACTATATTAAGAAAGGGAGGAAAATAGAGAGGAAGTAAAAAGAATGATATATGTTTAGGGTAAAATTTCTTTACTCTGACCTTACAGAAACAATGGAATTCAAAATGTCAATATTATTATTTTCGATTTCATTTCCATACTAGTCTCATTTTTTGTTGGGTTGTTCCTTTTAAATGTAGAGGCATTGTTTGTGATGAGCACATAATGTAATGTTTTTGTAGACATAAGGTTTGTCTTTCTTCTGGATGATTCAAAATTGTTTTACTAGTCCATGAAAGGAAGATTCCAACTTCTTGAAGATGTTGTTGATTCATAAGTAGAGTAGATTTTTGGACTCTTACGTATGCTTTGTCGTATTCATATCATTGAGAAGATCCCTAGTAAAAAGTGTAGTCTTTACATCTTTATGTCATATTTATGCGCAATTTGCAACGATTGTAAGTTTAATTCCAACGGATTTAAGCATCACAATTGGAGAGAATGTTTTATCACACTTTAAATGTTTTGTTTGGTGTGTGGTATAGGATTGAGGCATGATAGAATAAAAAAGAGGTGGAGAGAATGTTTTATCACACTTTAAATGTCATGCAGAGTTTCAAATCAAGACTTAGTGTGTGTTTGGTAGCAAATGGTCGCTACCTGTTGGACTTTCAACTAGGGAGCATTGAACATAGTGAGATTTTTTTCTAGAGCAACCTTTGTGAGAGACACACCACATTAGAGCAACCTTTGTGAGAGACACACCACATACTCACCCAAAACCTTAAGGTGATAGGTGTATGGGTTCTCTCACTTATAAATGCTCAAGTCACCACATTTCTATCCAATGTGGGACTATTATCCACCCTACTCACACTTGTTAATACTTAACACTCTCCCTCAAGTGTGAGTCTATCCCAATGCTCTCCCTTAAGCGGAAACTTTAACTGTGCAATGGCACCCTTGTACCGAACCGAACCCACGACCTATGGGGATACTTTCAATGGCACCCTTGTACCGAACCGAACCCACCACCCTACTCACCCTTGTACCGAACCGAACCCACGACCTATGGGGATACTTTCAATGGCACCCTTGTACCGAACCGAACCCACCACCCTACTCACACTTGTTAATACTTAACACTCTCCCTCAAGTGTGAGTCTATCCCAACTATCCCAATGCTCTCCCTTAAGCGGAAACTTTAACTGTGCAATGGCACCCTTGTACCGAACCGAACCCACGACCTATGGGGATACTTTCAATGGCACCCTTGTACCGAACCGAACCCACCACCCTACTCACCCTTGTACCGAACCGAACCCACGACCTATGGGGATACTTTCAATGGCACCCTTGTACCGAACCGAACCCACCACCCTACTCACACTTGTTAATACTTAACACTCTCCCTCAAGTGTGAGTCTATCCCAATGCTCTCCCTTAAGCGGAAACTTTAACTGTGCAATGGCACCCTTGTACCGAACCGAACCCACGACCTATGGGGATACTTTCAATGGCACCCTTGTACCGAACCGAACCCACGACCTATGGGGATACTTTCGATACAAGTAAGTCGTTCCCTTTATTCGAACCAAAGGCTCATGATACCACTGTTGGACTTTCAACTAGGGAGCATTGAACATAGTGGGACTTTTTTCTAGAGCAACCTTTGTGAGAGACACACCACATACTCACCCAAAACCTTAAGGTGATATATGTATGGGTTCTCTCACTTATAAATGCTCAAGTCACCACATTTCTATCCAATGTGGGATTATTATCCACCCTACTCACACTTGTTAATACTTAACACTTCTGGTATCAGAGCCTATCACTATTTTCCTTCCTTGAATCTCTCAACCGGAGCTCTAGATACCAGATGTTGGAAATTCACCTCACACCCTATGAAGAATTCCCTTCAATCTTAATCTCAAGATTGACGAACAAACCCACAATATGATAGTAATGGTAATAACAAGTAATTATCAAGAACAACAAAAGAAAAGAAGAACACACAAGAAAGAGAAGAATGAGAGAAGAAATATTTGGAGAAAGTTGTTACCCACAAACTGTGGGATTTCTTATTGAACTTTCACTTGATAACTGCAACTGTGAAATTTGTTCTGTTGTGATTGAATACAAAGTAAGGCACCCTATTTATAGTTTTAGGTTTACAAAGGCCCAAAACATAAAAGGCCCAAAATATTCAAATCAAATCTAATCATATTAAATCAAAACAATGAATTACATTTAACACACCACCTAATTCATTGTGTCTAAACTATCTACATTCATCATGGCTCTTAGTCTTCTGAAGGCTTCGACCGGCACTCCCTTCGTCATGATATCTGCAATCTGATTCTCAGTTCTGCAGTGTTCCAACTTCATCTTCCCTTCTGCTACCTGCTCTCGAAGATAATGGAACCTCATTTCGATGTGCTTGCTTCGACCATGAGCTATTGGATTCTTCGCCAAGTTGATAGCTGACATGCTGTCTATCTTCATGTAATTGCTCCATGATTCTTCCCTGTGATTTCTTCGACCAAGTTCACCATCCAAGTTGCTTGACATGCACAAAGAGAAGCAGCTATATATTCTGCTTCGCATGATGACAATGCCACTACTGGTTTCTTTCTCGAATTCTAAGCAACTGGTGCACCACCTAACATAAACACATAACCAGCTGTGGATTTTCGATCCTCAGCATCACTACACCAACTGGAGTCTGTGTATCCCACTAACTTGCATTTTTTCCTTCATCGGCTGCTGGAAATAAAACGTCATAGTCGGGAGTTCCTTTCAGATACCTCAGTATCCTCTTCGCCGCTGCTAGGTGTGATACCTTTGGCTTCTGCATGAATCTACTTACCATACCAACACTGTATGTCTAAACGAAGCAATATGAAGAAAAGAAGCAATTACAAATGAAATATGGACGAAAACCAGATGAAAACAACATGAAAAACACAGAATGTGCATTTTGCTGCTGTGACGACCGTCACACCTCCATGACGACCGTCACACGGGTGACGACCGTCACACACCATGACGACCGTCATGCAGGCAAAAACGCATAGCTTCAATTGAACGTGCAAATACCAGTTCCAAGTCCCAAATAATGGACCACTACTCCCTAATTTTTCTGCCTCACAGTCCACCTTCTTCAAATTACAACCGTTAGAATTTTACCTCTATAAAAGGGGAAGGATGGGAGCTGAGAAAGAGAGCCGCATTCAGACAACGAAGTGCTTCCCAAATTTATTTCCATAGCAAAATTTAGTTTCATTCTTTCTGTTTTTGTTTCCTTTCCTTATTCCTGTATTCCATTTTCTACAATATTCATTTGTGCGCTCTATTGGTTTGAAGACACAATCCTGCCGACATCGTTGGGATTTGGCCAAAAGCCAATTGGATACGTTACAGGTTTTTCATTATTTCGTTAATTGTAACTTTAATTCTCAGTAATATGAATGTTCTAAGTTTCTGTTTTTATTTATGTTTTACCTTTCCCAAATCCATGTCTAGCTAAAGCAGAGTAATCGATATGTAATAATAATTCAGACGGGATTTGATAATAACCGGTTGAAAACTTTCTTTTTCAAAAGTTGTTTATGGTCTGAATGTTTAAACTTATTTACTGAATAAGCTTTCGTCGCGAAAGCGAGAACTTATTTAAAAGTAGTTTTGCCACGACAGTGGGAAATTAATTAAGGTACGAACCAACAAGCGACAGATGCGGCTAAGACCAGATAGTAAACACTAGGCATTTGTTTTAATAACAGCGAAAGCACTTTAAAATAGATTAGAACTTAGAGATTTCCAAAAAGCGATTTTAACCCCGAACTACGCTCCGCCTTAGAGTTGCGACTAGCGTCAACAACCATCGTGAGACAAAGGTCTTTAGATCACTATTTTTCTTCTTAAATAAATTCTGAAAAATATTTCATATACCGGTAACTTGTCAAATCCCCGAAGAACATAATTATTGCATGTCGATTCGCGTAATTATAATTCAAGTAACGTTTTTAGTTCCCTTTAGTGATAGAAATTATTCCCTTAAACATTATCTACCTAGCTAAACATAGTAACTCCCGAGAACACTAGTTTGATTACGAGTCCTTGTGGGATCGATATCTTTTATTACTACGCGATAGACTGTGCACTTGCAGTTAAGTTGTATTAGACATAGAAAGTCGCGATCAAGTTTTTGGCGCCGTTGCCGGGGACCCGTTTAGTCAGTAGTGTAACCTTCTGTTACGCCGTATAGACTAGGTTAACAATTTTATTTTTCCTTTACTGGTTCTGTCGATTGTATGCCAAGTAATCGCCCACAAGGCGATATCTTAAAACCCTCAGTCGCAGAACTAGAGCGCTTCTTACACTTAAGAAGTCGCATCATTGAGTACCAACAAAAACATAACATTCTCGATCCTCTCACTCACATTCCCAAATCCGAAGAAGAATCAAAGATGGCTGAAGGACCTCAAAACAAACCGCTGAAGGCATACGCTACACCCTCTCAGATGGAGCCTAGAAGTAGCATTGCTGCCCCAGCTATTACTCGAAACAATTTTGAGCTGAAACCGTCACTGCTGTCAGCTGTACAACGAAACCAATTCTCAGGAAATGCAACTGAGGATCCGAACGAACATTTAACAAAGTTTGTACAATACGCAGACACAGTGAAAGCAAATGGAGTAACTCCAGACGCAATAAGACTTCGTCTTTTCCCTTTCTCTCTTAGAGATAGAGCGTGGACATGGTTACAATCCCTACCATCCAACTCCGTTACGGTGTGGGAACAGTTGAAGAACGTCTTCTTAGCGAGATATTTTCCGCCAAGCAAAACTGCTATGCTTAGAGCTCAAATCAACGGATTTCGACAAAAAGATATTGAATCTCTTTACGAAGCATGGGAACGATTCAAAGATATGATGAGAACATGTCCTCACCACGGTCTAGAAGACTGGGTGACGATCCATACTTTCTATAATGGGCTTTTATACAACACCAGATTAACGGTAGACGCCGCCGCGGGCGGTGCACTTATGGATAAGCCATACGACGAAGCCTATCAACTAATCGAAAACATGTCTCAGAACCACTGCCAATGGGGAGGTGAACGCATTCCAGCAGAGAAACCCGCAGTGAAAGGTGGGATGTACGAGATCAGCAGCCTTGAAAAGTTCAACGCTAAAGTAGATGCTGTAGCACAGAAAATTGACAGTCTGACCGTTAACCCCACTGCAACCGTCGCTGCCGTAACTCCAAACTGCGAGTTATGCCGAATCACCACTCATAATGCGCCCGAATGCCCATTGCTGGCCGGAATCCCACCAGACCAAGTAAATTATGCTCAAGGAAATCCCTACGCAAATACCTACAACCCAGGTTGGCGAAATCATCCAAACTTTTCTTACAAAAGCGATAATGCATTGCATATGCCTGCTGCTCCGCCAGGATATCAGAAACCAGCTGCTGCTCAGACTGCACCTAGGAAATCAAACCTCGAGTTGATGATGGAAAAATTCATAGCTACTCAAGCTCAAATAAACAAAGAATTCCTAAATCAAAACATACACACTAGCGAGCAAATTAAACAGCTTACCAGAAAAGTAGACGCTTTAGCCACCCACAACAAGATGTTAGAAACACAGATATCACAAGTGGCTCAACAACAAGCCTCTGCTGCCGCACCCACTGGCACATTTCCTGGACAACCCGAACGAAATCCAAAAGGACAAGCAAATGTTGTCATATTAAGAAGCGGAAAAGAATTGGACGAACCGATCGATCCGAGAACCGAAAACTCAGCCATGCAACAAAAACCAACTGGACAAGCAGAAAAGGAATCCGAGTTAGAGAAGAAGGAAGACAACGAGAAGGAGGATACCGCAAGTGAAAAAACGCAAGCACCTCCAGCGCCATATAAACCACCTATCCCTTATCCTCAAAGATTAATAAACTCCAAAACTTCAGGACAATTTAAGAAATTTGTAGAGCTCCTTAAACAGTTGAATACACTATTCCTTTTACAGAAGCGATAACTCAAATGTCGTCATACGCTAAATTTCTCAAAGAAATCCTGTCAAATAAGAGAAAGATCGAGGATAACGAAACAGTTACACTTAATGCAGAGTGTAGCGCTATTATTCAAAATCGCATGCCTCCTAAATTAAAAGACCCAGGTAGTTTCTCCATACCCTGCGTCATAGGAAAGTTCGTAATAGACAAAGCTCTATGCGATTTAGGAGCCAGTATCAGTGTTATGCCTTTATCTATATGCAAAAAGCTAAATATGGGAGACCTAAGACCAACCAAAATGTCCGTACAATTAGCTGACCAATCAGTAAAATATCCCGTCGGAATACTGGAAAACGTTCCAATACGCATAGGACAATTCTACATCCCAACCGACTTCATAATCATGGACATCAAAGAGGACTCTATTACCCCAATTATCCTAGGAAGACCGTTCCTAGCTACAGCCGGAGCTATTATAGACGTGAAGAAAGGAAGGCTAACATTCAAAGTAGGAGAAGAAAAGATAGAGTTCATTCTCACCAAGTTCTTACAAGCACCAGCCATAGACGATACCTGCTATTTAGTAGATGTAATTGACGAATGCATAAGAGAACTTGAAAATGAAGAGACCACGTATTCAGAAATAATAAAGATTCAAATACCCGATATTTCTGAAGACGATGATTGGCGTAAACCGTATAAAGACGACAGTCTAAGCGAAAGCTTAGCACTAACCCCAAACCATATGCCAGGTCCGAAGAACCCATCTTTAGAACTTAAAACACTACCCAAAAACCTTAGATATGAATTCCTAGACGATGAACTAAAAAGACCAGTGATAGTCAACGCCGACTTAGGACAATTAGAAACCGTAAGGCTATTAGAAGTCCTAAAGAAGTACCCCACCGCGTTAGGCTATAACATAAGCGATCTAAAAGGTATAAGCCCTTCGATCTGTATGCATCGAATTACAATAGAGGAAGACTGTAAAACCTCTAGAGAGCATCAGAGGAGACTGAACCCCATCCTAAGCACTGTAGTCAGAGACGAAGTAAAGAAATTGCTAGATGCATGAATCATCTATCCAATCTCCGATAGTGAATGGGTTAGCCTAGTTCATGTCGTACCTAAGAAAGGAGGAGTCACAGTAGTTAAGAACGAAAAAGGCAAATCAATAACAAAACGAGTCGTGACTAGAAGCAGAATGTGCATTGATTATAGAAAGCTTAACAAAGCCACACGAAAAGATCACTTCCCTTTGCCCTTCATAGACCAAATGTTGGAAAGATTAGCCAAACATTCATATTTCTGCTATCTAGATGGCTATTCAGGATTTTTCCAAATTCCCATTCATCCTGATGACCAAGAAAAGACTACATTCACATGTCCTTATGGTACTTTTGCTTACCGCCGAATGCCGTTCGGACTTTGTAATGCTCCAGCAACCTTCCAAAGATGCATGATGGCAATCTTCGCAGATTTCATAGACGACATCATGGAAGTATTTATGGACGATTTCTCAGTATGTGGACAAAGTTTCGAAGGATGCCTACAAAACTTAGAAATGGTATTAGAACGTTGTGTAAAAGTGAACCTCGTCCTAAATTAGGAAAAATGTCATTTTATGGTCCGACAAGGAATAGTTCTAGGACATGTCATATCAAATAAAGGAATTGAGGTCGACAAAGCTAAAATAGAGATTATAAAAGACCTCCAACCTCCAAAATCCGTACGAGAAATACAAAGTTTTCTAGGACATGCCGGTTTCTACCGAAGATTTATAAAAGATTTTTCAAAAATCACAAAACCTTTGACCGGCCTGTTGATGAAAGATGCTGAGTTCGTCTTTGACGACGACTGCCTAAAAGCATTCGAAACATTAAAATCATCCCTTATCACCGCACCGATTATGCAACCACCTGATTGGCGACTACCATTCGAAATCATGTGCGATGCGAGTGATTACGCTGTAGGCGCAGTTCTAGGACAAAGGAAGGACAAGAAGCTTCATGCCATCTACTATGCCAGTAGAACCTTAGATCCTGCCCAAATGAACTACGCTACAACAGAAAAGGAACTTCTAGCAGTTATATTTGCGCTTGACAAATTCCGTTCTTACTTAGTAGGAGCAAAAATTATCATATACACAGACCACGCTGCCATTAGGTACCTAATAAGCAAAAAGGATGCCAAACCAAGATTATTGAGATGGATTCTGTTATTACAAGAGTTTGACTTAGAAATCAAAGATAAGAAAGGAACCGAGAACGTTGTTGCAGATCACTTATCCCGAATAGAAGGCATTAAACATGAACCAGTACCGATAAATGACGATTTCCGGTACGAACATCTGATAGCCAAATTAGAAAGTGACATGCCTAACTTAATCTCGGAAGATCCAGAACTCGAAAAAGCCGTAGAAGCCGTTTATGCCCAAGTCACTTTACCTTGGTATGCTGACATCGTTAATTACCTAGCCGCAGGCGTGCTTCCACCGGATCTCACTTATCAGCAAAAGAAGAAATTCTTCCACGATTTGAAACACTATTATTGGGACGAACCTCTACTCTTCAAGAGAGAGGCCGACAACATATACTGTCGCTGCGTCCCAGAGGAAGAAATAGAAAATATCATTTCCCAATGCCATTCAGCACCATATGGTGGTCATGCCAGTACATCCAAGACGTGCGCTAAAATTCTCCAAGCCGACTTATTCTGGCCTAACCTCTGGAAAGACGTTCACATCACTGTGCTAAAATGTGATCGATGCCAATGAACTGGCAACATCTCACGACGCGATGAAATGCCTCAAAAAGGAATCTTAGAGGTAGAAATCTTTGACGTATGGGGAATAGATTTCATGGGACCCTTCCCGTCTTCTTTTGGTAATAACTATATACTCGTCGCTGTAGACTATGTGTCTAAATGGATAGAAGCCATTGCTGCTCCAACAAATGACACACGAGTAGTAATCAAACTCTTCAAAAAAACAATCTTTCCTAGATTCGGTGTACCCAGACTCGTCATTAGTGACGGCGGATCACACTTCATATTGCGAATCTTTGACAAACTTCTTTCTAAATATGGAGTCTGACACCGAGTAGCTACACCTTATCATCCGCAAACTAGCGGACAAGTAGAGGTCTCGAACAGGAAAATAAAACAAATATTGGAAAAGACTGTCGCTACCTCAAGGAAAGATTGGTCATCAAAGCTAAATGAAGCTTTATGGGCTTATAGGACCGCTTTTAAGACACCAATAGGTACTACACCCTACAAATTAGTTTACGGTAAATCCTGTCATCTCCCTGTAGAATTAGAGCATAAGGCCTTCTAGGCCATTAAGACACTTAATTTCAACTACACTGAGGCAGGAGAGAAACGAATCTTGAACTAACACGAATTAGAAGAACTTCGATTGGACGCTTACGAAAATGCCCGTATCTACAAAGAACGAACTAAAAAATGGCATGATAAACGTTCAGTCAAGAAACAATTCAGTGTGGGAGACATCGTACTTCTATTTAATTCAAGATTATAACTCTTCCCAGGTAAACTAAAATCTAGGTGGTCTGGACCTTTTGAAGTGACTAAAGTACTTCAAAGTGGAGCTGTTGAAATTACCGATAAGACGAATGCACCGTTTATCATAAACGGGCAACGTCTAAAACATTATAATAAGAACGAAAACAACCCTCAAGCCAGCAGTATAACATTGCTTGAGCTTCCTGCTCAAACACCCGAATAGCTTGTCACCAAGCTATCGTCAGACTTTAGACGTTAAAAACAGTGCTTACTGGGAGGCAACCCAATTTTCCCGTATTTCCCTCTTTACTGTATTTCATTCTCAATTTTATTTAAAAGCTTACTTTGAAATTTTAACAAAAATTCTAAACTTAAAATTGCTACTATTTTTACTTTATTTTATTTTATTTTATTTTTCTCTTTTATTTAAACTTTGTTTTTACCACCTTTTGTTTCTAAAAATTCTGACTTCAAATTTCTGTTTTAAACTTTTCAGGATTTTAAAAGCCTTCAAACCTTCCTCCTGTTTTTCTCCGACTAACTTGCGAGTATGGCCGCGTACGACTTCACAAAGGTTCATTTTCGAGGATTAGCTCAAAAGGAAAGATTTGAAGCATTAACTGAGAGGGACATAGCCTTAACACTGTATTATGATAAGTCTACCATGGAGAAACTAGGAATTACTGATAGCATCTAATACCTGTTTAATCAATTAGGCTGGGAGAACACCTCCTTGAAAACCCGTTTTGCTACCTATAAGGACCTCACCTACGAATTCCTTAGTTCCTTCAGGTACTTACCCAACTATGGTTTTGGATCCAACACAGAGCTGATCACCTTTAGGATGTTTGGAATGGACCAAACTCATAGCCAGATGTCATTAGCTAACCTCCTAGGATTTCCTAGCGGACCACATGTGTTCATCAGTGCCGAAGATGACGATCTTGATTTTGAACTCAACCAGTTCTGGGGAAGAATCACAGGCGACTATTACCCTGACCCAAATAGCATGTATAATGATGAGATTCATAACCCAGCTTTCAGATACTTTCATAAGATCCTAGCTCATACCCTTTTCGAAAAAGAAGAAAATATTACTACAGTATCTAAAGAAGAGTTATTTATCATGTTCTTTGTTTCTCAGGGCCGTACAGTGAATGTCGTACCTTTTATGATGAGATCCTTCCTACGCCTCACTCAGGAACCACAATCACCTATTCTAATAGGAGTCCTTGTGACAATGATTGCCCACGAGCTTGGCCTTAGATTCCACCTAAATGCAAGTACTAGTTTTGGCACCATCCGACCCATGAATGTCCAGTTTTGCTTTAACAGGCGCATTTTAAGAACCATGGGACCTGGACCTTACGAGTACCTCATCAATGACAAACCTGTCCAGCTATTCACATTGCCAAATCATCAGATGACAAGTATCCATAACAAGGACAACTGGGTTTATGAATTGGATGAGCCTATGGGACCTCCTTCACCTTATTCAACACCACAGAATTACATGTACGACAGTGATCACATCTCTGAAGCACATGATTATATGTACTATGAAGATGCTGTATCAGAAACTGAGGTAGACCCTGCGACCCCTCCGCATTACAACACCTATCCTGAGCCCATTCCTGAGGAAACCACAGACAAAATGGATAGCGTTCTGAACCGATTAGACAACGTCGACGTAACTCTGACCACCGTAAGAGAAGACATCACAAGCATACACAGCGAACTCGCAGTCTTCATGGACTTAGTTTGTGACCAGCTCGACTACTACGCCCAGAAGTTTGACGAATTGAAGGCACAAAAAGACTGAGATATTAGCTTTAGTTTAGTTTAATTTCTTCTGTTTTCCGTCCGTTTTCAATTATTTTGATTTTCGCATTGTTTAATTTCCCTTATGTATTACATTACAAACAATCATTTTAATTACATGTTATTTCAATTTTATTCTTTATTCCTTGATTCTGTTTTTATGTTATCATATGTTTCTTGGAGGATATAATACATTGCCATATCAATCCTAGGCCTTAAAACCATGACAAAAGCACCCCCATAGCAAAATTCTGCGTTCTGCAGATTTTGCTGGTGTGACGACCGTCACAGAAGCCTGACGCCCGTCACACGGGTGACGACTGTCACAGATGGGTGACGACCGTCACGAGTCCAAAACTGTTATCTGCTATAATAGAGGTTGCGTTTTCTCCCCCACTCCCATATATTCAACTTCCAATCATCACAAACTCACACCCCACTTCCAACTTTCGTTTTCCCTCCTTGCTCCATATAATCCCAACTCCCATTTCATCTTTCTAATCCACTTCTGTGACATTTTTCATTCCACAGAACCAACTTAATCCCCATTTCCTCAGCATCCTCCAACCATGGCGAGAAACAACGAAACCCTAGACCTTAGCAACATCATGTTCAGCGACGACGACTCCGGCGAGAAACAGAGAGCCAACTATATCGCCTTCCATCAACGGTCGCTACAGCCGACCCACTATCCGCACATCCCATCCCTCACGGAGCTCGGCCTCCTTGACGACGTCACTTGGATGCTCCAAAGAGCCGGCATTTGGCATCTGTGCACAAATCCGCAGCCGACTTATGAATAACTCACCCTTGAGTTCCTCAGTTCATTCAGTTACTTCACTTCCAGCGGCGACCTCAGCCAACATTCCGGCGCCGCCTGCTTCCGTATGTTCGGCACGAACTACCAACTCAACCAAAATCAGATTGCCAACATCCTACATTTCCCTCGCGGCGACGATGCTCACCGCCGCATTACCGAACAGTTTCAGCATGAAGCCTTTGCGCTCTAGTACCAATTGACCGGAATCAATGCCGACGACTGGGATTCTCTGCATGCAACGCACATCCACAACCCGACCATCCAGTATTTCCACCGAGCACTGAGCAATACCATCTTTGCAAGGGATAGCAACCATAAGGTGAACTCTAAAGAACTCTTCTTTCTCCGCTGCGTGTTTAACTCCGAGCCCATCAACGCTGCTCCGTTCCTCCTGGCCCACATTCAGGCCAACTGCAACCGTGGCTCTAAGCCATTTTACTTTGGCAGGATTGTTACCTCCATTGCACTCGGGCTGAACCTCGGTGACCGACTCCAGCATCTCCATACAGTTCCCTCGGTATTTCTTGATACCGACCATTGCAGAGCTTCTCACCTCATCCGTTCCAGGGCCGATGGAAAGTACCACCCGGTCGTACGTGGCAAAACCGTCAGAAGTATCATCATGCCGTCACGTACCCGGATGCACCCACAGGATCGTGCCAACTGGATTTTTGACCTCAATGCCCCTGCTGCTACCGCTGCTCCAACTCAGACCCACACCCAAGGTTCTGGTGACGAAATGCAAGATGAGTTGGACAGAACTGAGCAACCGGAGGCATCACAACCACTTCCTTCTGAAGGCACATCCTACTGTCGCCGCCGCCACCGTCCAGAGCCCGACTACTCTGAAGAAGACCTCCGCCAATCCTCGACCAGCAAGCACAGATACTCGCTATGATGCAGCAACAGAATCAGCGAGCAGAGCAGTTCGAAGCTTGGCATCGGATCCAAATGCAACAGCTCCAAACTGGCCAGGAAACCATCACTGAGAACTTGGCGAATCTTACCTTGCAGTTCGAAGGACTCCGAGATTATGTCTATCACACCGGAGCACTGAATTTTGAGGCCCGAGTCGACCAAGCCAGAGGTAGAGGACGAGACAGAGGACGTGACCGAGGCAGAGGCCGTGATTAGTTATTTCTTTCCTTATTTTTTAACTATATTTTCCGTTTCTTTTATTTTCATTTCCCTTGTATTTCCCTCTCGCATTCTTTCAAATCAGTGGGGACACTGATTGAGATAGTGTGGGAGCGGAACGTTTATTTCCCATTCCCTTGTACTTTTAATTCAGTAATTTCAATTCGAACATTTTCCCGTTTTAGCAAATAAAAGCTCTTTTATATATCTTCTTCCGTTACGCAAACATCCCCACTTTATTCGACATAAACAAAAAATTTTCGTTCATTCCTCAAAAACAAAAGCATCACGAGAATGCGCCAAAGTTCAAACCATGTTTTGAAACTCCGAGACAAAAATTCTAACAAAACCAGTACCGTCCTGACACCTTAGACCTCCGGTTTATGCGAGTCGGTTTCACTACCTACGTGTACCAAAGTTTCAAGTTTCTACGCAAACTCAGCCCCAAGTAGTTTATACAAGCAGTCAGCACCATCCTAAACACTTCTAAGCGAGCGACCAATGCAAATAAGTGTATGATCTCCAAAAAGATGAAAAATCATGAAAAGAAAGCCATATAGCCCAAGTATAGAGACATGTTCCCTCTAAGTTAGGTGCTCCTCACCCGAGCATTTAGCCCAACGGTACAAAAACTCATTGAAAAATCAATAGTATAAGCTTATGAGCAATGAAAAGATCAAAACGACAATGAGATCATATTCACTAACAGGTTGACTTGCCATGAAAGTGTATGGACAATGGGCTTAATGTGATTGCGCTAGAACAAACAGGGTAAACTTGACGCGAGAACCTTGATACCGAGATGCAGTAGCGTGATTGGGACCGATTTGCCTAAAAAGGAGACCTTCGAAGACTCATAGTCCAATTTCGTCACCGTACTCGTTTTGTTCCTATTCAGAATCCCGGTTTTCCCCAACTTTCTGAATGAGGAAGCTGCCACGTGCTTGCCTACTTTTTCCGGTTTTACTTGAGGACAAGCAAAGATTCAAGCTTAGGGGAGTTTGATAACGCGAAATCGTATATATATATTGACGCATAATTCAACTAATGTTTGACTGGTTTCAATCCGATTTCGGGTTTTTTCCATGTTATTTGTCTGATATTTTGCAGGTATTTGAAGATCATGTCTAAATGAAGCAATATGAAGAAAAGAAGCAATTACAGATGAAATATGGATGAAAGCCAGATGAAAACAACATGAAAAACACAGAATGCGCATTTTGCTGCTGTGACGACGTCACACCTCCATGACGACCATCACACGGGTGATGACCGTCATGCAGACAAAAACACATAGCTTCAATTGAACGTGCAAATACCAGTTCCAAGTCCCAAATAATGGACCACTACTCCCTAATTTTTCTGCCTCCAAGTCCACCTTCTTCAAATTACAACCGTTAGAATTTTACCTCTATAAAAGGGGAAGGAGGGGAGCTGAGAAAGAGAGCCGCATTCAGACAACGAAGTGCTGCCCAAATTTATTTCCAGAGCAAAATTTAGTTTCATTCTTTCTGTTTTTGTTTCCTTTCCTTATTCCTGCATTCCATTTTCTACAATATTCATTTGTGCGCTCTATTAGTTTGAAGACACAATCCTGCCGACATCGTTGGGATTTGGCCAAAAGCCAATTGGATACGTTACAGGTTTTTCATTATTTCGTTAATTGTAACTTTAATTCTCAGTAATATGAATGTTCTAAGTTTCTGTTTTTATTTATGTTTTACCTTTCCCAAATCCATGTCTAGCTAAAGCAGAGTAATCGATATGTAATAATAATTCAGACGGGATTTTATAATAACCGGTTGAAAACTTTCTTTTTCAAAAGTTGTTTATGGTCTGAGTGTTTAAACTTATTTACTGAATAAACTTTCGTCGCGAAAGCGAGAACTTATTTAAAAGTAGTTTTGCCACGACAGTGGGAAATTAATTAAGGTACGAACCAACAAGCGACAACTGCGGCTAAGACCAGATAGTAAACACTAGGCATTTGTTTTAATAACAACGAAAGCACTTTAAAATAGATTAGAACTTAGAGATTTCCAAAAAGCGATTTTAACCCCGAACTACGTTCCGCCTTAGAGTTGCGACTAGCGTCAACAACCATCGTGAGACAAAGGTCTTTAGATCACTATTTTTCTTAAATAAATTCTGAAAAATATTTCATATACCGGTAACTTGTCAAATCCCCGAAGAACATAATTATTGCATGTCGATTCGCGTAATTATAATTCAAGTAACGTTTTTAGTTCCCTTTAGTGATAGAAATTATTCCCTTAAACATTATCTACCTAGCTAAACATAGTAACTCCCGAGAAAACTAGTTTGATTACGAGTCCTTGTGGGATCGATATCTTTTATTACTACGCGATAGACTGTGCACTTGCAGTTAAGTTGTATTAGACATAGAAAGTCACGATCATTAGGTCATGTTTGAAATCTTCGATCTCCTTCTTACAACTCCCTGTTATCAACAAATTATCAACATAGAGACATAGTATAAGCAATTCGCCATTGCTTCTTCTTACATATACTCCATGCTCAGTTGTACACTTCACAAATTCCTTCTCCCTTAAGAAGTTGTTGATTTTCTTATTCCAAGCTCTTGGAGCTTGCTTAAGTCCATACATGGCTTTATGAAGTCTGTACACCTTTCTTTCTTCGCCTTGTTTCACAAACCCAGCTGGTTGTGCAACATAAACTTCTTCGTCTAAGGGGCCATTAAGGAATGCATACTTCACGTCCATCTGACATGTGTGCCAGTTGTTCATATTTGCTAGGCCAACAACCAACCTGATTGTTTCGATTCTAGCAACAGGTGCAAATACTTCATCGAAGTTGATTCCTTCCTTCTGAAGAAATCCTTTCGCCACAAGTCTCGCCTTGTGTCGAGTTACTTCTCCTTTAGGATTTACCTTTACCTTGTAAACCCACTTTACATCAATTGCCTTCTTGCCTTGTGGCAATTCGACAAGTGACCAGGTATCATTGACTTCGATGGACTCCAACTCTTCAATCATTGCTTTCATCCATTTCGAATCTTTCAATGCCTCAGCTACATTGACTGGTTCGACATCTGCGTAGAAAGCATAATGTACCAACTCACCCTCTTCATCGACTACATCATCTGATGTAATTACACATTCTTGCAACCTTGCAGGCACGTGTCTTGTTCGTCGAGGTCTGCTTGAACCTACTTCATCTGCAACTGGTTCCTATCGAACTTCTATTTCGACTTCAGTGGCTGGTTCTTCACAAGAGATTCTCACTGAATCCTTCTTGGCATTCTCAGTCCAATCCCATTCTTTAAGCTCATCTATGATCACATCCCTGGTGATCACTACCTGCTTATTCACTGGGTCGAACAACTTGTAACCTCCTGTTGAATGATATTCTATCAAGATCATATGATTCGACTTATCATCAAGCTTCCTTCTCAACTGATCTGGCACATGTCTATGTGCTATAGATCCAAACACCTTCAAGTGACTGAGACTAGGCTTGACACCAGACCAACATTCTTCTGGTGTGATTCCTTCAAACTTCTTTGTCGGACATCTGTTCAATATATATGTTGATGTCGAAACTGCTTCTCCCCATAATTCTTTAGGTAGATGCTTTCCATTCAACATACTTCTCACCATATTCATGATGGTTCTGTTCTTGCGTTCTGCAATCCCATTTTGCTGTGGAGTGTAAGGTGGCACCACCTCATGCACAATCCCTTCTTTTACACATAGTGTATCGAACTCTTTCGACACATACTCTCCACCACCATCAGTCCTCAGAATTTTCAGCTTTCGACCACTCTGTCTTTCGACCATGGACTTGAATCTGGAAAATAACTCAATCACATCACTTTTCTTCTTGATGAGGTAAGTCTACAACTTTCGACTGTAATCATCTATAAACGTGACAAAGTATCTATTGCCACCAATCGAATCCACCTGGATTGGACCACATACATCAGAGTATATGACTTCAAGTATTGCCTTCGACTTCCTTCCTGCATCCTTGTTGAAGCTATTCTTGTGTTGTTTCGACTGAACACACTCTTCACAGAATTCACTTGGAATGTCGATTTCTGGTAATCCTAAAACCATATTTCTTCTCTTCAGTTCTCTGATGTCTTTAAAGTTGAGATGACCTAGTCGAAAATGCCATAACCACTCATCTCTGCTGGCTGCAGTTGCTAGACATCTGTGCTCCATCACATTGAGTCCAATCTTGAAGGTCCTATTCTGAGACATTGGAGCCTTCAAGATTAGTCTACCACCTGCATCGAGAACTCTCATCATCTTGTCTTCGACAACTACCTTGTAGTTCTTTTCGACAAGCTGCCCTATGCTGAGCAAATTACTCTTCATGCCTGGTATGTACAACACATTGGAAATTGTTGACCTCTTTCCATCTTTCCTCATAATCAGAACATCACCAACACCTTCGGCTGCTAGAGTGTTGTCATTTGCAAACTTCACAGTGTTCTTCGACGAGGGCTTCATGTTTACAAACCAATCTTTCCTTCCAGTCATGTGTGATGAGCATCCTGAGTCCAAGTACCACTGATCTTGGAATCTTTCTTCATCTTTTGTTGTGACCATTAGCAACATTTCTTCTTCTTCAAGTTTCGCCAGCTTTGCATCAATCTCTTGATTTCTCTTCCTTTCTGGACAATCACTAGCATAATGACCATACTTCTGGCAATTGAAACACTGAATGTGGCTTTTGTCTGGCTTTCGATCGCCACCTCTTCCTTTACCTGCAGCACCCCCTCTTTGGTTGCCTTGGTTCCAAGGTTTCTTCTGATTCGACTGGTTTCCTCCTTTGTTGCCATTCCAGCTACCTTTTCCTTTTCTTTCCTTTTCTGACTGCGCCTGCAAAGCCATGTCTTTCGACTTTCCTGCAGCTTTCTCAGCCATCCTCTGTTCATGAGACTCAAGAGTCCCTTGAAGCTCTTCCTTTGTCAACACTGATAGATTTTTCGACTCTTCTATGGCAACTACCACGTGGTCGAATTTTGGAGCCAAAGATCTCAAAATCTTTGAGACAACTGCTTTCGTCGTTAGCGCTTCTCCACATATTTTGATTTGATTCACCAACTTCGTAACTCTGGTGAAGAAATCTGTAATGCTTTCGTTGTCTTCCATCTGAAGCAACTCATAGGTTCTCTTGTGAGTTTGTAACCTCACCTCTTTCCCCTTCTCTGCGCCTCCAAACGACTTTTCAAGAATCTCCCATACTTCTTTTGCTGAATCAACATCACTAACTTTTTCAAAGTTATCAGGATCGACACACTGATGAATTATAAAGAGTGCTTTATAATCATTCTTCTTCAATTCTTTGTGCGCAGCCTTTTCCGCCTCCGTTGCGTTCTCCCCAAGCGATGTTACTCCATCTTTCACAAGATCCCAAAGATCTTGATAACAGAAAATCACCTTAATCTGCTTGAACAAATTCTCATAATTGTCTTTCTTGAGAATTGGCAGGGTCGCCGGAAAGTTGTCGTTCGGATAGTTCATCGCCATCACTATTTTCCTTCCTTGAATCTCTCAACCGGAGCTCTAGATACCAGATGTTGGAAATTCACCTCACACCCTATGAAGAATTCCCTTCAATCTTAATCTCAAGATTGACGAACAAACCCACAATATGATAGTAATGGTAATAACAAGTAATTATCAAGAACAACAAAAGAAAAGAAGAACACACAAGAAAGAGAAGAATGAGAGAAGAAATATTTGGAGAAAGTTGTTACCCACAAACTCTGGGATTTCTTATTGAACTTTCACTTGCTAACTGCAACTGTGAAATCTGTTCTGTTGTGATTGAATACAAAGCAAGGCACCCTATTTATAGTTTTAGATTTACAAAGGCCCAAAACATAAAAGGCCCAAAATATTCAAATCAAATCTAATCATATCAAATCAAAACAATGAATTACATTTAACACTACCGCACATTTACATGCTCTTCACACAAGTTTTACGGATGCTACAACTACTAGCTTCTACTCACCGTGCGGTTCCACCATGGGTTTTCAATATAACAAAAATAAGCTTAGATTGATTCAAATTGTTTGGTTAGAACCAAATACACAAATAAGATGAATACACATATTCATTTAAAATTTTAAGGTGATCGACAATGTTTTAAAAATCGTACCGGTCATCAAATCGGTGATGGTATTGAATCACTGATTCATTGGTCGAACGGTTGGATCATTGGCGGAATCGCACGACTAAAATAGATAAAATTAGATAACTCGATTAAATAAACATATCACTATAACAAAATTATATAGGTATCAAATCGGTCAAACCAAATAACTCGGTGTCTAAAAAAATCACTAACACCTAAAAAATTTAAAAATATCATAATTTTACAACTTCGTAATTTAAATTCAAATTTAAATCAATTATAAATTTGAGTTAAGTAATTGATTTAAAAATTTAATCAAAGTATCAATCTCAAATATAAACTTATGTTTGTTGTCTATCAAACATTACCATTTACTTTATACAACATCTCAATCAAGCAAATATAAACTAATGATATCAATCACATATAAGAGAAAATAGAGTATGTTCAAATTTCGTAACCTATTAATGTTGTAATACTGCAATATGTCTATTTCCTATATTTAACACTTGCTATCACCAATTTTTTTTTAAAAATAATATTAATTTTCTCTTTTATATATATATATATATATATATATATATATATATATATATATATATATATATATATATATATATATATATATATATATATATATATATATATATATATATATATATATATATATATATATATATATATATATAATATGAAAAACAATATCGTTTTAATTTTAAAAAAAAATACTTAAACTGTCGATTTTTGATTTTTACCGTTTTACATTAGTTTTCATTGGTTCAATTACATATCCAATCTAACAATTGAATCAGACCGATTACCATTATAATTTTCAATTTAATTGATCCGACTGTCGATCTGATCTGATTTTTAAAACTATAATAATAGATATATGATGGATCTTACTTATAAAATATTTAATGCCCATTTTTTTTAAATAATATAGACTTTCAAGTCATTTGTAAACAACACAAATATAATATGCATCAGAAAACTTTTCAGATGAGTGACTATGATTTGTACTTCAAATCATGTATCGATACAAGAGAAATTTAAAAAGAATGGGATCAAGTGATATGATTCAACACAAGTAAATGGGTGGTTCAAATGAAGTGTACTAACAAGAAAATTTGAAAGAAAATTTGTTTATGATGTAGCGCTTTAAAATACATAAGTGTTTTTAAAGCAGGCACAAAGAGATTATGGAAAGGCACAAGTTAAGACAACGCGTACGGTAAATTAACCTATGCACATCAATTAAGAGAATTGTTCTTGCCATATTTATGTGTGCATACCACACATTTGAAAACTCAAAAATGCTTTTCATATTTTATAAGATATATTTTCGGATGCATTGAAAAATTACACCAGCCTTTATTTTTTTGAGATCCACTCCAAATTATAAAAAAAAAAATAGTTTAGAGATGCATCTCTATATATTACTTAAATGTATTCGAAAATATATCTCAGATAACCAGACAACTTAAAAAGACATCACATTTTATTAAACTGGTGTCATCTCATTTAAATTTTTGGGGAAGAATTTTATACTTTCCACTTCTTTCACATCTCATTGTCATAAGTGCAACAAATTATTATCAGACCTTCTTATTACAACACAAAATCCTAATTTGAATGTCTCCGTGCGAATCCATTGAAGGATATGATCATGCAACTCAAACTCTTGTTCATTTATAAATTGGTTGCCAACATCTATCTCATTCACATCAACATGTTTGACATTCGTAGACACAATAGATTTGGGAAAAACATCAGGGTCACCATATCTAATGCAAATAATTTTCGAAAATATTAAAAAATAAATTGAAATGAACACTGAAAGATTTCGAAAATACATTTTCATAGGAATTTATACAAAATTATACAGAATCAAAAAATGCATTTCCAGAACAACAAAACTTTTACAACACAAAACCAAGATTAATATAAATAATGAAGAATAAAATAAATGACTTTCATATTGCGTCTTACCACCATTTTCCTTATATGTACGAAGTGATGGCTATGAGGAGTCTTACCACCATTTTCCTTTATCTATGAGGAGTCTATATCTTGATCCTCTCCCAACTCCTAAAAAACATTTTTTCTTGAATGTCGATTCATCTGGTGTAGATCCTAATGTTGAACCCACTATTATTAAGGTTGATGTGAGTGTTATTGAGTCTTTCAGTATGGAAAACCCTAGTGATGAAACAAACCTAGGTCAATCTAGGTTGAATGTCATTGTTAAAGATTCTACCGATGAGAATGTCCTTGTCTCACCCCCTAAAACTGTGACTACTGACCCCGCTTCCATTGTTGTTCCAATGTTGAGACATCTTTGGCCCAAACTGCTCAACTTGTGGAAACTTCCCAAGAAAACCCTAATTTGAGTGAGGATGAAAAAATTTCCATTGATAGAAATATTTGTATGTTTGTTTCTAGTATTTTGAAGGAAGCTAGATCTGTTGTTGTGCCAGATGTTACAATATCCTTGGATCAAATTTCCCAACATGTTGAAACCCCCTTAAGCAGAACCTTGTAGTGAAATTGTTACTAAATATGTTTATGTTGAGAAAAACACCAAAAAAAAGTGGTTAAAGATGACTTAGTTAATAATGAGAAAGAGGATTCTGGTGAAGAAGGAATGTTGATTGGTAATGAGGAAAGGTTATTGTCGCTACTGCGAAAATCGGCGCCGGCGGAACAGAAGAGTCGCCACCGTGCGTTATTTATCCCAAAGAGGGGAAAGGAAACGCTCGAGGTAAACCTACCGCAAAACGGGGAAAGGAATGGTCATCGCAACCAAATCCTGGATTCGGGAGTCGGTTACGCAAGGGGAAGGTATTAGCACCCCTCACGTCCGTCGTACTCGACGGGATCCACGCTTGCTTTCGGGTATGGATTGTTATCTCTATCTAAACTAAAGGTTAAGGGTTAAAAAGAAAGCAAGGGACTCGGTAAAGTGTCGCACTTTATGCCTACGTATTCCCGTCTGGAACGAGAAATCAGAGTCAACGTAGTTCGCCTACCTACTGGAAAGGAGGGGAAGGTTGCTCGCTAGGATATCGCATCCTATGCCTACGTACTTTCATACAGCATGAAAGATCAGAGCAAACGTAGTTCGGGCCACGTACAACACATGTCTGTCTTGATTGTTTTTATTCCTTCTGAAAAAGGGTTTTTCTGATTACCGGTCCAGGCGGACAAAAATGACGTTTTGATGAGTTCACATTCTTTTACGGAAGAAGTGTCTTTTATTGTGTTTGAAATCTTATTGTGTTTTTCTGTTTGTTTTGAGAAAGAAGAGACGAAACTCTAACCTATGGTTGAAAAGGGAATCAAACTAACCTAATGTTATCATGCATGGGTTAAGACCTAATGTCTATCATGTTCCTCTCTTGCACAGAGAGAAACAGAGATCCTAAGGGATAAACGGAAACAGAAACAATAGCATATATACAATAAAGCAGTAAAATGCATGAATGCAGCAATACAAGCGAGGCAAGGGAGTCCCACTAAACCTCGAACCTAGAAAACAACAGGCAAAAGTGAACAAAATTCACTTTCAACCTAACAGGTTAAATGGCAAACAATACAGTTAAGGAAATTCAGACAATACATCAAAATTATAAACATCAAAAAGCAGCAAAAGCAGTCCTCATCACATCTGTCTTCAAGTCATCTTCAACCATCTACAGGCTTCAAGCAATCATCAGTCTTCATCTTCACAGCCTTCAAGCAAGGTCTCTATCTTCAATCTTCAATGGATTTTCTTCAAGTCTCACTCTCCAAGATGAATATCAGTCAACAAGATGAAATGGATGTCAAACAGTCAATTGCCTACCAAGGGTGGCTCACTGACTGATAACATGATACTGACAGTTTTCCCTCAAAAGTTCTATCTTTTAAATACATTCACTAATCCTTCCAAAGGAAGGAGGTGGGTATTTAAAAGAGACTTTGAATCATAGAGAAAGAATGGAGGTAGACAAGACCTTCCATGTTTATGAAGCAAGTTTTCTACTCTAGAGCTCTGCCTAGCTCCTAGATCCTATAACCTTCAACAGCTGCCAGCAAGAGATACTCCTCATCAACTCTGGAAATTGGTCTTCATTCTCTTAGTCTTCAATGGGCTTCATCAGCAAAATCTTCAGCTCAAACCCAAACCCCAAGCAGGCCCAATACCCCACACAGTCAGATAATAACCCTAGAGAGGGCACACCACACAATCAATCAATTACAGAAAATATACTAATAATATTAACATAATAGGGGAATTTCTAGCATTTTCTAAGGGATCTATTATTTACCCATAACCCCTATAATCCCATACCCCAAAATTCAAACTACAACTCCTAAAAGAAATGATTTATCACACCTATGTTATATCTAAACCCTAGTTTTGATTACCCTAATCACACCTAAACAAGCCATCTAAAATTTAAACCTAAAATCATGAATTAAATCTCATATGAAGTTTGAAGTCCTAAGTGAAGTACTCTAAAAAGAATGGGTCCAAAATATAAAAGGATCTAACTAAACTAAAATCAACAAGATCAAGTATTAAACTAAACATCATTTAAAACCTATTTAAAAGAAAAATATACTAAAAATGCAAAAATAAAATAAAATGCTAATTTTATTACATGACAATTTTCTTGACAGAAATATAAAAAAGATGCAAAAACAACCACTCAAAAATATGAAATTTTCAATTTGTTATGATTTTTCAAAGAATAAAAAAAAAATGAATGAAATTAAAATGAATTAAATTGGTTAGGGGTGCAGTTAGTAGTTATTCAGTTAAAAAATGAATGATGGGCCCAGACTGGGGGTGCGCATAACAAGGCGCGTCTGGGCCCAGTTTGATCAGAAAACACAAAAAGAAAATAAAAAAATGAAAACGGTGCAAATAGTAACTATGTTAGTTCAATTGAGGTTGGGCCTGGATATTGGTGGTGCGAATAGCATTCTCAACTTAAGCCCACCAGAGGGTTTTAAGTGAAACGGTGCGCTTAAGGCACCCAACTTCCCTCCAAATTCAACTTTAAATCGTGGTCGTGCGATCACATTCTCAGTCAACATGGTCTTGCTCAATCCAACGCCTCCCAGTTCGTCTTCTCCAAATGCCACTTAGGGTTTCAGAAATTTGCTTCCATGCACGAATCTTCACCATCATCGTGCTCTCTCATCTCTCAACTAAATGCTCTCATCCAAAAACCAAAACTGCCCTACATCTTCTCCTCTACACAACCATGGTTTCAGCTTTCTCTAAAACTCAATCTAGAGTCAAACCCGATAGGTAGAAGACCTTGGTTCCAACACTTTACACTGAGATCAACCTTGATGATTCTTGCTAACTCTTACACTAATGTGTTCTACATGTTATGCTGATCATTCTAATCTATCTAGCTAAGATTAACACGCCCTAACCTAAGTGTTCTAAGTCAAAACAGTTTTGGTGCTCATGTAAAAACCTCCATGAAATTCAGCCAAACTCTCTAGAATTATTCCTCTAACTACCTAGGTCATTCTTATCCTAACCAACCTACATCATGCTAACTAAATTAAGCCAATTCGATGGAAATACTAACCTGGTTTAAAGTTGAAAACAGATGGAGGAAATCACCACTTCAAGCTCAGCAATGCTCCAATGGCAATCAATAGATCAAGATCTTGATTCTGTATGCACTAGTTTTTGCTTAAACCCCTTGGATTCTTGTAACCAATTCCTTTTGCAATTTGGATGATACACTTGGTATCACACGAATTCTGCTTCAATTCAACCAGATCTTGATGGAAACTGGCTCTATGATAAATGTAGATGATAATAGGATCAAGAATTTTGAAAAATGATGAAGATTTGATAGAGATTGGAATGAATTTGCAAAATTGAGGAATGAGATGTAACTATGAGTTTTCAACCAAATGAATCACCAACCAATGATTGGATCCACTCTACTCAATATATAGATGCTCATGGAACCATCTAGAACTTGGTAGAAACTTCTTGTGCACAAATCCCTTGAATTTTGGCATGTGTAACTTCATACATAAGCAACCAATGATAACTTCCAAACTTTGAACTAAACTCAAAAATCTAATATTGCCAATCATCTCAAAACATTCTTTCCAATAAAAATGACCTATAATTTCATCCCATTTGGACATGGTATGAAAAATCTCATTTTTAGGTCACTTTTATTCATTAAATTCACCTTTTAATTGACCAAATTTGGAACCTTGAGCTATGAGCATTTCCAAACCTTCATGATCACTTTTATAGACTCAAAATGTCATTTGGAGAAAGTTTGATGTTGTGAAGTTTTTCATTTGAAGCTTCCTTGTATGAGTTTTGGGCATAGGCTTGAAATGACCTGTAATTCTCAAATGACCAAAATACCCTTTGCTTGCCAAGGACATAAGTAGAGTTCCACAAATCATATGAAGGCATACCATACCTTTCTAGAAAGCTAAGACAATGAGGAACAACTCTCATGTTAACCAGAAATCCATTTGAAAACTCCTTGAGGGGTAAAAGTTGCTTGGAAGACAAGTAACTTTCACAGACAAAATTTCAGATGCCTCAGATGACCTGTAACTTGAAAGAACCATAACTTGAGTTCTATAAATCTACTTGATGCCTTCCACCACTAAAATTAAAGGATTTGAGATCCTCTACAAGTTTCATGTTGGCCAAGGATCCATTTGAAGCTTGCATTTTGAATTATCTTGCTTGGAAGTTTGTCATAAATCAGGGGATTTTACACAGAAACCCTAATTTAGAAACTCCTCTTCTTCTTGATTTCTCCTTGGCACAACACCACATCCATATCTACATGTCAAATGATGAACCCCACATCTCTCAAATAGACCTTGATGCCTTTCAATCAATCATTTGACCTAGGGTTGACCCAGATGAAACCCTAGTTGACTGTCTTCAACTGCAACTCTTGTGATCACATCAATGACTTGTCTCACTTTCAAAATGACCCTCTAGGTCCTCCATGATGTCTATATACCCTTCATGCTCTCAATTCACAGCTCACAACTTCTTTGATGATCTTCAAATACCCTCAAGATAGGAGATAGATCCACTGCTTGGTCCACTAACTTCTCAGATGATGACTTGGCTAAGATTGAATTTGAATAAGAACCTCTTGATATGCTCATAGAGATGAGAATAGTACTTGGTCCCTTGTTGGATGACTTGCTATGCTATGCTATGCAAATGATTAGACTATGTACATGACTTTATATGCAAATGCTAATGCAATTGAAACATAAACCAAGTGGAGTAGGTTGAGCAAATTTTAGGGTGCAACAACTGCCCCTATTCAAACGACTTGGACCCGACTGGGTGAAACGCCCGGAGCCTTCATACATTCGAGGTACAAGACGGTTGAATACTAAGAACCCGGAAATTTGCCAACCGCAGAAATAAACTGCACCACGGTTTGGGGAACGACATCCACCAACTGAATCTGGTTATTACGGCAACAACTGATCCGACGTCTGATAATTCTGATTTCAACTTCAACCACCTATGTAACGCCATAGGTACTGAACACTTTTCACAAAACACCTCTGTCCACAACTGGACTAACCTTATCAACACAAGAAGAGGGACAAATTCGTCAACACGAATAGAGATTCTGTTGTCACAGTAGTAACCTTGTCCACATCTGGACCCAAATTTCGTCAAACCACGAATACACAAATCTGTCCACGTCAGGACTCACATCTCAACAACACAGGAATAGAACTTTGTCCATGTTAGGACGCCTGTTTCGTCAACACGAAGAAATCTCAACTAAAACTTGTCCACGTCAGGACTCCACCTGCTGTCAACACGGAAAAATATCGGCGACTTCGCTGGGGATGACTCGTCTGCATTTCATCAGCACGAGGGGATCCTATCAACATAGGAATGAATTGTCCACGTCAGGAATAAATCGTCCATGTTAGGAATAAACTTTCCACGTTAGGAATAACCTGTCCACGTTAGGAATAACCTTTCCACGTTAGGAATAAACTGTCCACGTTAGGAATAAATCGTCCACGTTAGGAATAAACTTTCCACGTTAGGAATAAACTTTCCACGTTAGGAATAAACTTTCCACGTTAGGAATACACTTTTCCACGTTAGGAATACACTTTTCCACGTTAGGAATACACTTTTCCACGTTAGGAATACATCTCGTCTTGATTTGTCCACGTCAGGACTCACATCTTCGACCCGCTGAGGAAATAAAACTTGTCCACGTCAGGACTCACATTCCATAAATACCGAGAAATCGAATCTGTCCACGTTAGGACTAGCACATCTCGTCAACCCGAGAAAATAAATCTGTCCACGTTAGGACACCCATTTCTCTAGCACGAAGAAATCCCGTCAATATAGGAATAAATTGTCCACGTCAGGACTCATATTTCGTCAACGCGAGGAACTCCTATCAATATAGGCAATAAAATTTTGACGACTCCGGGGAAATACTCCTGTCAACCCAGTAAGAAAATACATCCGTTTGTTCCTACGGGAAGGTACTCTGAATACAGTTTCTCTGCTTATCTCCACAGTAACTAACTCCATTGGTCCCAACCCACAAACCTTTTAGCACTGACGTGACAGCGACTTTGAGGAGGACTCTACTGGGGATATTTGGAAACCAACCTACCGGACGCCTGTTCTGATAACCGGCGGCAGCCTCTGAAATTCTGATTCATGAAACCCTTTGATGCTGATGTAACAACAAATTTGAAGAAAATAATCCGCTGGCCGGACTAGAGAAACTTCAATAAGCAACTCTGGCGGGGAAAACAAGAGAAATTTAAACGAATAACTCTGCTCGGGGACAAAGAGAAACTTGACCTAATAACCCTGTGGGGAAAATAGTAAGATGAACCGTATCATCACACGTCTCACGGCGAGACCTCATATGTCTGGTCATAGATCTAAGCTAGAACTCCATACTCCTGTTAAGAAAACACACCTGAAAGCAAAAGGTCAACCAACCTGATTTATGTTTCAAAAATGCGTATGTTTGAAAATGGCGTAATGCTCCGTTCGACATGGAAATGCTACGCGTTTTTATTTGGTGGATGCAAGTATGACACTATATGCCGATGCAAATGCAGCCTCGAACTGCTAGGATACAGAAACCGCTTCAGCAAAATAAATGCTGAAGACAACGCCAACTCCGCTGGGGGTAACCAGGTGCCACAGAATTATTCCAGTAAAATAAATGTTGGAAGAGTGAAGCCAACTTCGCTGAGGGATAATTGAATGCGCCCATCCTGATTGGACTTCTGCTGGGGAGTGAACGGGTATCACATGGTATTCCGACAAAATAAATGCCAGGGCATACAGCCAACTCTGCCGGGGAGAGTTTTCTTTTTTAATCTTTGAATTTCACTGGGAGGAAAGACAACACTTGCTGGAAAGAGAACTCCGCTGGGGACGAAACGACTCTCTTGGGGAAAATCAACTGACTCCGCTGGGGGAGAGTAAATGACCCTACTGGGAAGGGTAGACTGTCTAAGTACAGCTCACGAGTTGGAAATGTTAATCTTCTGAGGCTAAACCACTCTGCTCGGGATGCACTATCTGAATACAGTCTGCAATCTTGGAACCGCCAAACTCTGCTGAGGATAAATGACTTTGCTGGAGAATATCCTTTGGATAAGCTACGACTAGATGGGGAATTTGATCCTTCTTCAGGGAGGAACATTGTCATCTCAGAAGCGCGACCTGCGTGGGGATCGAGTCTTTCGTTACGAGCTTCTGGTCCATACTGCAATCTTTTGATCGTCCACTTCATATGGCTACGAACCCTGTAACACCACAAACAAGACAAGACAAGTCTACGCAACCAAATCTATTCAGGTTAGCGTTAGTGACATTATTTTCAGTTAACTCAAAGTTTTAGCAATTATTGGCAAGGGCCAGCGACGTTATACACTTGCTAGTTTCATTAAACTAGGCGTTTATCATGCACAAAATAGTAAAGAACCAGCATCAAATACTGAATAACATGTTTTATTGATAGGGCCCCTGAATGGGCGGAGTTTTGTACACGGGATGTAACTCCTGAAAAGAGGAAGCTACGCACAACAAATATACAAGTATGCACAAGAAGCATAAATATGATGACAAATCAAATTTGTACACATGTCGGCAACAGGATGCAGACGAACACCACGAGCTGATCCTCCTATGACTCGCCCGACTCTAATGCTTTTCCCGGCATTCACACTACCGAAGAGATTTTATCTGATAATCGACCCCTCAGGTATATTCTCCCGCCCCAATGCTCACTGCAGTATCAAATTCGGACCGCAGTCATTTGCTTTTCAAATCCCTAACTTTTGCGTGAACCACCCTTTACGGGTTTTCAGTTCACTGGGATACCCTTTTTTTGCCGAAGCCGCCCAGTGTAGATTTTCAACTTCGCGGGTGTACATTTTTTTCAATTTTATCCCTAACTTTTGCCCGAACCTTTTATTCTGTTTTTGGTTCGCCAGGATGCCCCATTTTTGCCTGGACTCTCTTTTTTCTGTCCAGCGGGTCAATTTCAAGCAAAGTATTTTTTAACTGCGTCCGAATTCACAAGCGACATAAAGTCTTCACCGTCCATGGTGGACAACAACAAAGCTCCTCCTGAAAAGACTTTTCTGACAACGTATGGCCCTTCGTAGTTGGGGGTCCACTTGCCCCTGTGATCTGCCTGTGGGAGAATCCTTTTCAGCACAAGGTCGCCCGTCTGAAAGCTCCGAGGATGTATCTTCTTGTCATATGCTTTCTTCATTCGACTCTGGTACAAACGACCGTATGCTAGAGAAGCTAGCCTCTTCTAATCCATTAAACTCAGCTGGTTCAACCTGTCTTTCACCCATTCTGCCTCGTCAAGTTGGACATCTCGTAATACCCTCAGCGAAGGAATCTCAACTTCCAGTGGTAACACTGCTTCCATTCCATATACCAACGAGAACAGGGTTGCCCCGGTTGATGTGCGTACCGTCGTACGATAACCGTGCAAAGCAAAAGGTAGCATCTCATGCCAATCCTTATAGGTCACTACCATCTTCTGAACGATCTTCTTTATATTCTTATTGGCCGCTTCAACATCGCCATTCATCTTGGGTCGGTAAGGGGAGGAGTTGTGATGCTCGATCTTAAAATTCTGACAGAGCTCCTTCATCATTTTGTTATTCAGGTTTGAACCGTTGTCAATAATTATCCGCTCGGGGATTCCATATCTGCAAATGATATCTCTCTTGATGAATCTGGCCACCACCTGCTTAGTCACATTTGCATAAGATGCCGCTTCCACCCATTTGGTGAAATAATCGATTGCTACTAGAATGAACCGGTGCCCGTTAGAAGCTGTCAACTCGATCTTTCTAATCATATCGATTCCCCACATCGAGAATGGCCATGGTGACGACATCACGTTCAGAGGACTCGGAGGCACATGGATCTTATCAGCATAGATCTGGCACTTATGACACTTCCTCGCAAACTTGAAACAATCAGTTTCTATAGTTAGCCAAAAATAACCTGCCCGCAGCAGCTTCCTCGTCATAGCATGCCCACCATCATGCGTACCAAATGTACCCTCATGTATTTCCTCCATGAGCAGCTTTGCCTCTTTTTCGTCCACACAACGTAGTAGCACCAAGTCGTGATTTCGTCTATACAGGACACCGTCCGGATTCAGATAGAAATTACCCGCCAATCTCCTGAGAGTCTTCTGATCGTGACTGGATGCTCCAGCCGGATACTCTTTGTTTTTCAGGAAATTAAGGATATCGAAATACCATGGTTTATCATCAGATGCTTCGTCGATTGCAAACACGAAGGCAGGTCTGTCGAGCCGAGAGATAACAATTCTAGGAGCCTCATTCCAGAAGTTGACTTTGTACATGGAAGACAAAGTGGTCAGAGCGTCAACCATCTGATTCTCTGCTCGCGGTACATGATGCAATTCAACCTTGTCAAAGAAAGGCAACAATCTCCTTACGTAATTCATATATAGTATCAAATTGGGCTGACGTGTCTCCCATTCCCCTTTTATCTGATTCACCACTAGAGCTGAGTCTCCGTATACATCCAGATTTTTGATTCGCAAATCAATGGCTTCTTCAAGCCCCATGATACAAGCTTCGTATTCGGCTTCATTATTGGTAACTGGAAAGGTCAATCGAGCAGTAAACGGGATGTGCGACCCGTGTGGAGTGGTGATGATTGCCCCTATTCCGCTACCATAGGCGTTCACAGCTCCGTCAAATATCAACTTCCATTTGGAGCCCAATTCTGGTCCTTCGTCTGGCAACGACTCTTCACAATCTTTCATCTTTAGATACATGATATCCTCGTCATGAAAATCAAACCTCATCGATTGGTAATCCTCAATAGGCTGCTCTGCCAAGTACTCAGACAATACGCTCCCCTTTATAGCCTTCTGCGAGACATACTGGATGTCATATTCAGTCAGAACCATCTGCCAACGGGCGATTCTCCCCGATAATGCCTGCTTTTCGAATACATATTTGATAGGATCCATCTTCGAGATGAGCATGGTTGTATGATTCAGCATGTATTGCCTCAAACGCTTGGCGGCCCAGGCTAGCGCGCAACAAGTTTTTTCGAGCATCGAATATCGAGATTCACATTCAGTAAACTTCTTACTCAAATAGTAGATCGCATGCTCTTTTCTTCCTGTCTCGTCGTGTTGACCGAGAACACAACCCATACTTCCCTCAAGAACTGTCAAATACATAATCAAGGGTCTCCCTGCCACTGGGGGTATCAAAATAGGAGGCTCCTGCAAATACTGTTTTATTTTATCGAACGCCTTTTGACAATTTTCATTCCAAGTTACAGCCTGGTCTTTTTTCAACAGCTTGAATAATGGTTCACACGTAGCCGTTAGGTGAGATATGAACCGAGCGATGTAGTTCAACCTCCCTAAAAACCCACGCACCTCTTTCTCTGTTCTAGGCGTCGGCATCTCTTGTATTGCTTTTATTTTTGCAGGATCAACCTCTATTCCTCTTTCGCTCACGATAAACCCCAACAGTTTACCCGATCTCACCCCGAAGGTGCACTTGTTAGGGTTCAGTCTCAGCCTGAACTTCCTAAGCCTTTTGAATAACTTCAGCAGATTCACCAAATGCTCTTCCTCCGTCTGGGATTTGGCAATCATATCATCGACATAAACTTCGATCTCCTTATGCATCATATCATGGAAAAGAGTCGTCATTGCGCGCTGATACGTTGCCCCAGCATTCTTTAGTCCGAAGGGCATCACTTTATAACAAAACGTTCCCCAAGGCGTAATGAAAGTAGTCTTCTCCATGTCTTCTGGTGCCATCTTAATCTGATTATAGCCCGAGAAGCCATCCATGAAGGAGAATACGGAGAATTGAGCAGTGTTGTCAACTAGCACATTGATGTGAGGAAGCGGAAAATCGTCTTTTGGGCTCGCTTTGTTCAAATCACGGTAATCTACGCACATTCTCACTTTACCGTCTTTCTTTGGCACTGGCACGATATTAGAGACCCATGAGGGATATTTTGTAACAGCCAGGAAACCAGCATCCCACTGCTTTTGAACCTCCTCCTTGATTTTCACTGCCATATCAGGTCTAGTTCTGCGAAGCTTCTGCTTGACCGGCGGACATTCTTCTTTTAACGGCAGGCGGTGCACAACCATATCTGTATCAAGCCCAGCCATGTCTTCATATGACCAAGCAAACACATCACTGTACTCTCTGAGCATTTCAACCAGTCTTCGCTTGACGTCGCTCTGCAGCGCGGCTCCTATACGAATGTTCTCTTCAACCCCTTCCGACCCCAGGTTAATAATTTCGATGACCTCCTCATGAGGCAGAATGACACGATCTTCTTGCTTCACCAACCAAGACAATTCTTCGGGAACATCGCCATCTTCCACATTCTCTTCTTCGGCCTGAAATACCGGGTGCTCAAAGTCGAGACGAGTCATAGGCGGTTCAATGATGTCATCTGAAAATGTTATCCTGCAAAAGGAATGGTTAAATGCTTCAAAATGCGTATAAAGCGAATAACCACGTTGCCATTTTATTGTAAAACACAAAACAGGAAAAACAGAGATCACAATATTTGTACATGAAAAACGCCTTTTATTTAATGATTAAACAACGCAATGTACATAACAACACAACCCTAAGCAAAATCATGATGCCTCGGGTAAGACACCAGATTGTTCAACAATTAAGAAAACAACGTATTACTGTTTGTGAGTCACAGGAACAATCTCCTGAATAGACCAATTGCATAATCCTTGTCCTGGCACACTCGGCTGAATCCAGGCGTCCATGTCGCAGTCATTGTCTCCTTCTTCGGAATCTGAAACAGCGTTGATGGCCTCGTGACACACTCCACTAGCGGTGATGGTTATCGGTCCTCTGAAACGGGGTGCCCCTACAGCAGGTGTTGATGACGACGGTTGATATCCCAGCCCAAATCAGTCCATCTTCACGGGAATATCCAGCACCTTGCCCCAGCCTTTTGTCTCACCAGTCTTTACCAGAGCCTGAGCCTCCTTATACGACGAGACGGCTACCTCTGACGCTTTACTCGGCCCGGGACCTTTGTCTTTGATGCGCAACCCTTCAAAGGCTTGACAGGGTGTTTCATGAATCTCGCTGTCGACTTCTACATACTTGAATGATGACAGATGGCTAACCAATATATCTTCTTCTCCACAGACGGTGACCACACTGTCCCCCACCATGTATTTCAACTTTTGATGCAAGGTAGACGTGACTGCCCCAGCACCATGGATCCAGGGTCGTCCGAGAAGGCAGCTGTATGCTGGCTGGATGTCCATAATATAAAATTCAGTCGCAAAAACCTTCGGCCCCACCTATAGAGGTAACGTTATGGATCCAAAGACTGTTCTTCGTGTACCATCAAATGCCCTGACCACCAAGTCACTAGGCGTACACAGGATTCCTCTGACATCTAGTTTCATCATCACTTTCTTGGGCAGCACGTTTAAGGAAGATCCAGTGTCTACCAGTACATGAGACATGACTGATCCCCTACACTCAACTGAGACGTGCAACGCCATGTTATGCTCTCTCCCCTTCGGGGTCAAATCAAAATCTGTAAACCCCAAGCTATGGCCTGCGTTCACATGCGCCAACACCCCCTCCAGCTGATTCACGGAAACATCTTGGGGTACGAAGGAAGTATCCAGAACTTTCAACAATGCATTTCTGTGAGCTTCGGAACACAATAGCAACGACATTATGGATATCTTTGACGGCGTCTGTTGAAGGTGCTCAACAATCTTATAATCACTTTTACGAATAAGGCGCATGAACTCTTCCACATCCTTCGATGCCGTTTCTTTTTCGTTCCTCTGCACAGGGACAGTTTCATTCATCTTTCCTTTTTCTTTCGCCAGTCGTTCAGCCTCTACCTCAGGCGATATGAAGATTCTCCCACTTCTCGTCATACCTCCGGTACCGACAACGTTGTCTACAGTCTCAACTGGCTGCTTGCTAACATCAATTTTCACCCCATCACAGTACACTTCCAACCCATAAGTCCAGGGGACTGCCTTAGTGCTCTCATAAGGGATTGGTCCTGCCTTGGTGATGGTGATCGGCGGTCGCTTGGCCAGCGCCGTTATAGTTATCGTTTTTCAGGGAATCGTCACAGTAGCTACATCACTTTGTTCGTCTGCTAATACCTCTGCAGGTTCTTCAACTGCCGTTCTGTCGAATTGCAATGTGCCTCCATCTATTAAAGCCTGAATACCCTTCTTCAATTCATCACAACCCCCAGTTTGGGTCCAACACTCTAAACAATACTCGTCGCAACCTGGATACACACCTCCTTGCAATAACCTTCTCTTTATCTCACACAACAGTGTCTTTAGGTCGTCAACATTCATAATCAAGTTCAAACCATCCTCGGTTAAAATAGCATTTGCCCCATGGTTGGGCATGGGCTTTTGCACTATGTTCGGACCTGCCTGTCCAAAATTGATAGCCTTACTATCCAGTAGATCCTGCACCACATGCTTGAACGCGTGGCAACCCTCTACATCGTGGCCAAGAGCCCCGGAGTGGAATTCACAGTGCCTGCTTGCATCGTAGCCGTACGGAGGAGTGCCTGTTATTGGCGCCAGAGTTCTCTTTTCCACCAAGTTCAAACCCAGTAATGTCTGTAGCAATTCTGCATACGTTGAAGGAGGCGTTTCAAACACCCTCCTTGGTTTGCCCCCCTGGGCTCTGCGCTGGACAGGATGTGCCCCCTGTTGTGGCTGTTGTTGTTGTTGTTGTTGTTGTATTGGTTGTTGCTGAAATGGGATAGTAACACTTGCCACCTGCTGCGACTGATTGTACTGGTTTCGACCTCTGCCCCGGCATCGGCCTCGGCCCCCAAACATTGCGCTTGCATCACCTTGACGGCGCCCACCGAAAGCCCTTCTGTTACTGCCAGCTGCAGTGGATTCCTCAGCTTGGAATCTTCCCTGTTTAATGTTGCTTTCAATCTTCTCTCCCATCAGGATTAAGTCTGAGAAACTGCCCAAAGAGGTATGAAACAACTTGTCATAAAACATGCCAGTGAATGTTCCTATGAACATATCATTCATTTCCTTGTCCTTGGAGGATGAACTCGAGCAGCCATGTCGCGCCATCTCTGCGCATACTCTTTGAAGCTCTCGCCCTTCTTCTAGGACAACCCCTGCAATTGGACCCGGTTGGGTGCCAAGTCACTGTTATACTTATAGTGAGCCACAAATGCTTCAGCCAGCTGCTTCCATGTCTTTATATGAGTTGGTTCCAATCCCATATACCACTCGAGGGAAGGACCAGACAAGCTATCCTGAAAGAAATGCATCAGCATCCTCTCATCGTTTGAGTACGTCGACATCCTTCTGTAGTATGACCGCACGTGCACTTTTAGACAGGTGTCCCCCTTATATTTGTCGAATGTGGGAGCTTTGAATTTTATTGGCACCCTCAGGCCAGGCACCAGACCCATTGTTGTCATATCTAAGCCAACAGCGCTTTGATTCACGACCCCCTTCATCTGCTCCTCGAGCATCCTGATTCTCTGAGAGTCATCCATAGGACCTTCGAAACCCCCACCGGAGAAAGCATCCTCCTGCTGATCTTCTTGCCAATTACCATTCCCAGTTCCATATCCATCGTACCCGTTGTTACGGCCAACTCTGGTCTGATTCATTACCGGGCCTCGCCCCCTGTTACCGTACCCCGGAGTGACCCCAGCAGGTCCAAAAGCCATTAACCCAGCGCCATTTCCATTTCCGAATCCGCCATAACCCTGATTAGTCATACCAAATCCGTCCTGTCCGAAGCTTTGAGCGTTGAAGCCGTACTTCCCAGCATGATCAAACCCCTGGTCATTGAAGCCAAATCCATTATTACCGAAGCCATTACCTCCCATATTATCACCCAGGTTGACATCTCCGAGCCCAACGTTGTTGACGACAGTCTCGTTACCGATTCCAACGTTACCGTTCCCGGCAGCAGCGCCGTTGTTCACATTGACAGCAGGTACGTTTACTACAGGTGGAGCCATTGGTGTGGGAGTACCATCCCCGTGAATAGTGTCGACTCGCACAGACTGATGATCCTCATTTCCATGCCCAACATTTCTTACCAACAGAGGCTGCACCAAAGCTTGCAAATTCTCCTGGCCTTTCGCAATGGTCTCCATTGTCTGCATGAAGAGCGCCAACTTCTCACGCATGTCCTGCATTTCATTCTGCATCTGATCCATAATTCTTCGGCAGTTGGTCCGAGTGGAGTATCGGTGCGGGCGCTGACTTTCAATCCTGAAAAGACCTGGTACAGTGCAGGAAATGAGATATCGTTCAATAATCACCTGTAATGCAATATGAATGGGAATGCAATGCAATATGTGTCTGTGCATTAGGGAATATCATTCCCCGATTCTAGTGCGGATGTGCCAGTGTGGTGACAGTGACAACAATACGATGTTCGGAGCCGAATCATAGAAAACACCTCATATATTGCAGAGAAATCCATTAAGCCACAGAATATAATATCACTGAGTGTACAATAAGAAGGCATGACCTCAACCAACAATCCTGGTGATGGTCAGCGCTATGCAAATAAAGCATACACGTCAATACATGAAATGGTCAAGTACTCCCATATGCCTGGTACTCCTCTAATAACTTCTTAGTCTCTGGATGACTTGGTCGTGTAAGCAGACCCTCAACAAGTAGATCTCTTCGCTTGAGAACACGTCGCAAATCACCAGCGGATTCCTCCCATGCCCCTTCTCCGAAGCGATCATCCAGCTTCCGCTTCTGAGACACAGCTTCTTTCTTGCCTTCGATGGCCTTGTTCAATGCATTCTGGAGACTATATCTGGCCATTACCTCTTCTTCATACTTCTTAATGCTAGCCTTCAATTGTTCTTCGAGTTCAGAAATTTGCTGCTTCAATTTGTCTTCCCTCTTTTTGTTGTTGGTTAGCGTAGCATTCCACGTCTTGTTACAAGAAGAGATTTCCCGGTGGGCGACATCGAGTGCTTTCTTTTTGGCTTCCAACATGTCATGAGAGCTTCTGAATTCTTTCCCCAGGCGTTCACGCTTCTTTTTCTCTTCAGTCAGTTCAACACCTAGCCTGTTTACTAATTCAATCTGCTGTTGGAAAGAATGCACAGCCTTGTTCTTCTCACTACGCATCTAAGCCAGCTCCTTTTCTAACCCTTCATTGATCTTCATCAAGGCTTCTTTTTATTTTACAACTTGCTCGTAGGCCTCCATAGTAACAGTGGTTGGTTCCTCCGCCGGAATATGAACAGGGACCGGTGCAGCTGGAAATGGCATCCGCAACTGTTTTGCCCTCTCTTGGATCCAAACTTTGTAGGGCGCATAAGCCTGACAATCATTCTTCCCCAACAGTGGTTTCCCTCTCCTGTTGATACGCATCCAGGCGTGCTGAAGCTTGGCTAGTAACTCTCCATTCAAATCACCGGTGAAGTACAGAGATTCCTGTACTTCTTCCTCCTTAGGTGGGTTCTTCAACGCATATCCAAACTGGCGAATGAACAGAGACGGATTGTAATTGATGCACTCTTTTCTTCCTATCAACGGAACATTAGGATACCCCGAACAACTGAAAATAAGCTCAGACCCTAACAAGTCTCGGTCAAACCACTCAATGTCTTCAGAAGATAGTCTCATCAGGCGCTCTGGCCAATCAGCTGTAGTTGCACTATCTACAAAAGGTCCCTTCAGGGGAAGATGGCTCTTAAACCACATGTTCAACAGCGGCGCACAACAGTAAACAGTCTTTCCTCTTCTATTTTAATTTTTGTAGTGCAATGAATGATAGAGATCTCCAATCAAAGTGGGTACCGGGTTGCTAGCAGCGAACAAATGAAAAGCGTCCAAGTCCACAAAATTGGGTAAGTTGGGAAACAGCACTATTCCGTATATGCATAGGGCCAAGATAGCATTAAAGACTATCCAGCACCCGCTCTTGGCGTACTCTTGAGCTTTGCCAACCAGAAAACCAAGGGAGAAACCTGGAACTCCAAGCCAAGAAGTCACTAATAGTTCAGCAGCGTTCATGTGCAAGGCCCTAGCTAAGTCCTCCAACTTGGGCTCAGCGGCAGAGTGAATAAAGGGAACCTTATTCTGTACTGGCAGCTCAGTAAACTCTACATACTCTTCAATGGTAGGCCCCAAAATAAAGTCAGCGAATGTGAAACATCTCAATGCAGGGTCATAGAATTGCATCAAGGTGTACAGCCCATTCATCTCAACAGCAGTTGGCTTGCAGACCAGTCTCAGCAATCTTCCATGACTCATCCTGAAACTTCTCCTAACCTCCTCATCAGCAAGGGACATCAGACCAAGAAGGGGAGTAATGTCAGGTGTAGGTAACTTGTACGCAACTGTCTTTCTCAAACCAGCCATGATCGATAAGCAGAAGTCCGGGCACTAGAATCAGGGAATATGCAATTGCACCTGCAGCACAGACACACGTTAATGAAATGCATATGATAATGGTTATGCGATCAATGCAATGCAAATAGATGCAACAGGGACCACATGCCATGGCTGAGAAGCCTGAACCATATCACAAGTCTCAGATAGACCCTCCAGAATTCCTCAAACCCTGGTCTTGGATAGACCCAATACCAAGCTCCAACACCGGTCTCTGATAGACCTCATATCATAACTCTGACTGGTCTCTGATAGACCTCATATCAGAACTCCAACTGGTCTCTGATAGACCTCACAACTATCCATAAATACCCAGAATCTCAGATCAAGAAACAAACCGGTATCTGAAGGTCTAGTTACCTGCATAGCCCCAAACCCTCTCACAGGTAGGTGTCCTAGTAACTGACAATGGTATGCCATCCTATGCGGTTGTCGGCGTCACAGACTTTCAGGGTTGATGATACAATTCCCAGAAGGAGTGGCATCATCAATTCCTGAAGAGGCCTCACTTAGCCAACTTCCAAATGATCGGTTCCCGGAGTCGACAATTCAGCTAACCAACAACCCCTTCGACCGAAAGGGTAGAAAAAGAAGTCAACTAGAAGAACCTCGTCCGAGTGTAGATTTTGTGGGACACTAATGCAAGCAAAGCCGACACGCGCCCACTACTTTCTACTCTAATTCTAAGTGCACTCAAGCCCAGGTCCGGCTTATCTCTCAATCATAGAATCACCCGTCACAACCCCAATATAGCAATAATAACAATAATATAATGCTGAAAGTAAATGACAGAAAAATAAATCCATACAAAATCCTCAACGGGAAAACAAGCGCTAGGATTGACTCTCTTGAGGGACGTTGGATCCCAAATGCATAAGGATTTATCCCAGTCCTTAGCAGCCAGGGGACGTTGGATCCCCAGCAGAGTCGCCAGCTATCGCTACTGCGAAAATCGGCGCCGGCGGAACAGAAGAGTCGCCACCGTGCGTTATTTATCCCAAAGAGGGGAAAGGAAACGCTCGAGGTAAACCTACCGCAAAACGGGGAAAGGAATGGTCATCGTAACCAAATCCTGGATTCGGGAGTCGGTTACGCAAGGGGAAGGTATTAGCACCCCTCACGTCCGTCGTACTCGACGGGATCCACGCTTGCTTTCGGGTATGGATTGTTATCTCTATCTAAACTAAAGGTTAAGGGTTAAAAAGAAAGAAAGGGACTCGGTAAAGTGTCGCACTTTATGCCTACGTATTCCCGTCTGGAACGAGAAATCAGAGTCAACGTAGTTCGCCTACCTACTGGAAAGGAGGGGAAGGTTGCTCGCTAGGATATCGCATCCTATGCCTACGTACTTTCATACAGCATGAAAGATCAGAGCAAACGTAGTTCGGGCCACGTACGACACAAGTCTGTCTTGATTGTTTTTATTCCTTCTGAAAAAGGGTTTTTCTGATTACCGGTCCAGGCGGACAAAAATGACGTTTTGATGAGTTCACATTCTTTTACGGAAGAAGTGTCTTTTATTGTGTTTGAAATCTTATTGTGTTTTTCTGTTTGTTTTGAGAAAGAAGAGACGGAACTCTAACCTATGGTTGAAAAGGGAATCAAACTAACCTAATGTTATCATGCATGGGTTAAGACCTAATGTCTATCATGTTCCTCTCTTGCACAGAGAGAAATAGAGATCCTAAGGGATAAACGGAAACAGAAACAATAACATATATACAATAAAGCAGTAAAATGCATGAATGCAGCAATACAAGCGAGGCAAGGGAGTCCCACTCAACCTCGAACCTAGAAAACAACAGGCAAAAGTGAACAAAATTCACTTTCAACCTAACAGGTTAAATGGCAAACAATACAGTCAAGGAAATTCAGACAATACATCAAAATTATAAACAGCAAAAAGCAGCAAAAGCAGTCCTCATCACATCTGTCTTCAAGTCATCTTCAACCATCTACAGGCTTCAAGCAATCATCAGTCTTCATCTTCACAGCCTTCAAGCAAGGTCTCTATCTTCAATCTTCAATGGCTTTTCTTCAAGTCTCACTCTCCAAGATGAATATCAATCAACAAGATGAAATGGATGTCAAACAATCAATTGCCTACCAAGGGTGGTTCACTGACTGATAACATGATACTGACAGTTTTCCCTCAAAAGTTCTATCTTTTAAATACATTCACTAATCCTTCCAAAGGAATGAGGTGGGTATTTAAAAGAGACTTTGAATCATAGAGAAAGAATGGAGGTAGACAAGACCTTCCATGTTTATGAAGCAAGTTTTCTACTCTAGAGCTCTGCCTAGCTCCTAGATCCTATAACCTTCAACAGCTGCCAGCAAGAGATACTCCTCATCAACTCTGGAAATTGGTCTTCATTCTCTTAGTCTTCAATGGGCTTCATCAGCAAAATCTTCAGCTCAAACCCAAACCCCAAGCAGGCCCAATACCCCACACAGTCAGATAATAACCCTAGAGAGGGCACACCACACAATCAATCAATTACAGAAAATATACTAATAGTATTAACATAATAGGGGAATTTCTAGCATTTTCTAAGGGATCTATTATTTACCCATAACCCCTATAGTCCCATACCCCAAAATTCAAACTACAACTCCTAAAAGAAATGATTTATCACACCTATGTTATATCTAAACCCTAGTTTTGATTACCCTAATCACACCTAAACAAGCCATCTAAAATTTAAACCTAAAATCATGAATTAAATCTCATATGAAGTTTGAAGTCCTAAGTGAAGTACTCTAAAAAGAATGGGTCCAAAATATAAAAGGATCTAACTAAACTAAAATCAACAAGATCAAGTATTAAACTAAACATCATTTAAAACCTATTTAAAAGAAAAATATACTAAAAATGCAAAAATAAAATAAAGTGCTAATTTTATTACATGACAATTTTCTTGACAGAAATATAAAAAAGATGCAAAAACAACCACTCAAAAATATGAAATTTTCAATTTGTTATGATTTTTCAAAGAATTAAAAAAAAATGAATGAAATTAAAATGAATTAAATTGGTTAGGGGTGCAGTTAGTAGTTATTCAGTTAAAAAATGAATGATGGGCCCAGACTGGGGGTGCGTATAGCAAGGCGTGTCTGGGCCCAGTTTGATCAGAAAACACAAAAAGAAAATAAAAAAATGAAAACGGTGCAAATAGTAACTATGTTAGTTCAATTGAGGTTGGGCCTGGATATTGGTGGTGCGAATATCATTCTCAACTTAAGCCCACCAGAGGGTTTTAAGTGAAACGGTGCGCTTAAGGCACCCAGATTCCCTCCAAATTCAACTTTAAATCGTGGCCGTGCGATCACATTCTCAGTCAACATGGTCTTGCTCAATCCAACGCCTCCCAGTTCGTCTTCTCCAAATGCCACTTAGGGTTTCAGAAATTTGCTTCCATGCACGAATCTTCACCATCATCGTGCTCTCTCATCTCTCAACTAAATGCTCTCATCCAAAAACCAAAACTGCCCTACATCTTCTCCTCTACACAACCATGGTTTCAGCTTTCTCTAAAACTCAATCTAGAGCCAAACCCGATAGGTAGAAGACCTTGGTTCCAACACTTTACACTGAGATCAACCTTGATGATTCTTGCTAACTCTTACACTAATGTGTTCTACATGTTATGCTGATCATTCTAATCTATCTAGCTAAGATTAACACGCCCTAACCTAAGTGTTCTAAGTCAAAACAGTTTTGGTGCTCATGTAAAAACCTCCATGAAATTCAGCCAAACTCTCCAGAATTATTCCTCTAACTACCTAGGTCATTCTTATCCTAACCAACCTACATCATGCTAAATAAATTAAGCCAATTCGATGGAAATACTAACCTGGTTTAAAGTTGAAAACAGATGGAGGAAATCACCACTTCAAGCTCAGCAATGCTCCAATGGCAATCAATAGATCAAGATCTTGATTCTGTATGCACTAGTTTTTGCTTAAACCCCTTGGATTCTTGTAACCAATTCCTTTTGCAATTTGGATGATACACTTGGTAGCACACGAATTCTGCTTCAATTCAACCAGATCTTGATGGAAACTGGCTCTATGATAAATGTAGATGATGATAGGATCAAGAATTTTGAAAAATGATGAAGATTTGATAGAGATTGGAATGAATTTGCAAAATTGAGGAATGAGATGTAACTATGAGTTTTCAACCAAATGAATCACCAACCAATGATTGGATCCACTCTACTCAATATATAGATGCTCATGGAACCATCTAGAACTTGGTAGAAACTTCTTGTGCACAAATCCCTTAAATTTTGGCATGTGTAACTTCATACATAAGCAACCAATGATAACTTCCGAACTTTGAACTAAACTCAAAAATATAATATTGCCAATCATCTCAAAACATTATTTCCAATCAAAATGACCTATAATTTCATCCCATTTGGACATGGTATGAAAAATCTCATTTTTAGGTCACTTTTATTCATTAAATTCACCTTTTAATTGACCAAATTTGGAACCTTGAGCTATGAGCATTTCCAAACCTTCATGATCACTTTTATAGACTCAAAATGTCATTTGGAGCAAGTTTGATGTTGTGAAGTTTTTCATTTGAAGCTTCCTTGTATGAGTTTTGGGCATAGGCTTGAAATGACCTGTAATTCTCAAATGACCAAAATACCCTTTGCTTTCCAAGGACATAAGTAGAGTTCCACAAATCAGATGAAGGCATACCATACCTTTCTAGAAAGCTAAGACAATGAGGAACAACTCTCATGTTAACCAGAAATCCATTTGAAAACTCCTTGAGGGGTAAACGTTGCTTGGAAGACAAGTAACTTTCACAGACAAAATTTCAGATGCCTCAGATGACCTGTAACTTGCAAGAACCATAACTTGAGTTATATAAATCTCCTTGATGCCTTCCACCACTCAAATTAAAGGTCTTGAGATCCTCTACAAGTTTCATGTTGGCCAAGGATCCATTTGAAGCTTGCAGTTTGAATTATCTTGCTTGGAAGTTTGTCCTAAATCAGGGGATTTTACACAGAAACCCTAATTTAGAAACTCCTCTTCTTCTTGATTTCTCTTGATTTCTCCTTGGCACAACACCACATCCATATCTACATGTCAAATGATGAACCCCACATCTCTCAAATAGACCTTGATGCCTTTCAATCAATCATTTGACCTAGGGTTGACCTAGGGTTGACCCTATGAAACCCTAGTTGACTGTCTTCAACTGCAACTCTTGTGATCACATCAATGACTTGTCTCACTTTCAAAATGACCCTCTAGGTCCTCCATGATGTCTATATACCCTCCATGCTCTCAATTCATAGCTCACAACTTCTTTGATGATCTTCAAATACCCTCAAGATAGGAGATAGATCCACTGCTTGGTCCACTAACTTCTCAGATGATGACTTGGCTAAGATTGAATTTGAATAAGAACCTCTTGATATGCTCATAGAGATGAGAATAGTACTTGGTCCCTTGTTGGATGACTTGCTATGCTATGCTATGCAAATGATTAGACTATGTACATGACTTTATATGCAAATGCTAATGCAATTGAAACATAAACCAAGTGGAGTAGGTTGAGCAAATTTTAGGGTGCAACAGTTATCTGATAAGGAAGTTAATGCTAAGGAGAAGACTACTGAAGCTGTCAATATTGATGAGCTAAATTTAGATGATAAGCCTCTTGCTACAAAACTAGCTGCTAGTATTGCCAAAAGGTTAAAAGTCAGGAAAGGAACAACAGTTGCTTCTACAAGCAAATAACCCAAGAATTCAAAGAAAAGCATAAGTGTAGGCCCTGAGAAAAGTTAGAGCAAATTTGTGTCCCCTGTCTCCAAGAAGAAATCTCTAAAAAGGAAGCAAGCCCCTTTTAGTGATTCTGAGTATGAGGTCGATGTTGAATAAGATGTTCAGGACATCGTGCCCTCTGCCAGAAAGGTACCGGTAGGGAAAACGATTCTTGTAAATATTCCAGAGGTGGCCATTGATAACATTTCTTTTCACTATGTGGAGAGTGTTGAGAAAATGGAAGTTTGTGCACCAAAGGAGGTTGTATCTCGAAAGAAAACTTGGGAAGGATGCGTTTGAGTGTTAGGAGTTTGTAAGTCTCATTGAACACGCAGGAATACTGAAAAGTGTTGTTGGACTTGGCAAGTGTTATGAAATGCTTGTGAAAGAGTTCATTGTGAACATTCCTACTGATTGTAACAATAAGAATAAGGAATATAGGAAGGTATATGTCAGGGGCAAGTGTGTTTATTTTTCTCCTGAGATTATAAATAAGTTCATGGGAAGAAATGAGGAGGAACATGCTGAAGTTGAAGTGAGTGATAATATAGTTTGTAAGGAGATCATTACTAACTAAGTGAAGAGTTGTCCAAGGAAAGGCAAGTTGTCTGTAAGTAAGTTGAGTGTTAAATATGATGTTCTGCATAGAATTTGAGCTACTAACTGGGTGACTACAAATCACTCATCCACTATGACAACATCAACACAGACATCAAAAAAATTCTTCAGGCAAAAAGAAGCAGGACTGAAGATGTCATTATTGTGGTAAGTATGGTCACATTTAACCTTACTGCTACATGTTACATGGGTATCCCTAGTCTGTTTCTCAACCTAGAAAGAGGAAGGTTGGTAAAGTAAGGAAGAAGTGAATTTCTAAGAATGACTTAGTGGCTCTCATAACTCATTCCGACCTAAGAGCGTCTGCTGGAGAAAGATGGTATTTTGATAGTGGTTGTTCTAGACACATGACTGGTGTCAAGGATTTCTTGGTGGACATTGAAACACATGCCACTGGGTATGTCACCTTTGGAGATGGATCAAAAGGGAAAATTAAAGGTGCTGGGAAGCTGGACTATGCTGGGCAACCCATACATGATAATGTAATGCTTGTCAAAGGTTTAACTGCAAATTCGATAAGTATCAGCCAACTTTGTGACCAAGGTCTCAAGGTTAACTTTACCAAATCTGAGTGTATGGTAATGAATGACAAGGATGAAGTTGTTATGAAGGGAGGAAGATCCAAGAATAATTGTTATGTGTGGACTTCTCTAGAGACAGAATGTTCATCCATATCGAATAAAGATGTAGTGAAGCATTAGAAGCTTGGTCATATTCAGAAGATGAAGAAAAGTTTGTATCTGAATAGTGATGATGGAAGAATCTGTGAAAATTTAACCAAGATATCACAAAGGGAGTTACGAAATTTGACTACCTCAAGGATTCAGAAATTTCTTCATAGGGACTTATTGATTGATGATCTTGGAGAAAATAAGTGTGCTTATGTTGTTGTTTTGACCATAGAAGCTGAAGGGGAGAGTTTCTCTCAACTCATAAGAAAAAGATAAATGCTGACTGAGCATAATGTCACACAATATGTTGTGATATCTTACTGTGACAACTGGAGTCTGACTAATAATTACAGAAATCAGATTGAGGAGTTAACGGGAAAATTAGGGTTTTACATGATTAAGGGTTTTGAGAAATTAATTTATGGGAATACTACTCAAGTGTATGTATGGTTCCAATAAATGAAGAGAGAATTTCAAAACCAATCATTTCAAATTGACCTAAACCACTTCCTCACACGTCTTCTTCATACTGTGCCAAACTGTTTCACCTTCGTGCTCGAAGAAAATCCTAATCCAGTTTATTCTTCTCCAACTTTCCAGTGTGCCAAGATCTCTCAACAACAATCTTCTAAGGGGGTAAATAAGAAGGAGAATGTTCCATCTTGAACATCTAGGTCTAAGTTTGGGAAACTTTGTGCTGCAGATGCGATTGATGTTGCTCCACTGGCTATGGTGCCACGCAAGCCTGGAAAAGCCCATGTGAAAAAAATCTAAGGATCTCTCTACAGGTAATCCTTCAAACACCTCTAATGCTTTTCCTAACCCTAGGAATAAGGTAGAAAGATTTGATACTAATAAGAGAATCAGTCAAATGGTTGCTAGAACCTTAAATATAGGAAGTCATCTGAACATTGCTGGGATTTCTAGACCTCTGGCTTAGATTCTTCCCACTACCTCTACTCTGTTTGCTGAACCAGAGGTAGTGACTGAGGAGAATGTTTTTGAGAATAGGGTTGAAAAGGAGGATCAAGAAAAGTCAGAAGGAAGTCTTCACACCCTTGCCGGTTCTATGGTAATAAATGTCGAATCAAATGATGGAACATCTTCCACTGAAGAAGAATCTCATTCAAAGAGTCAAGCGTTTGAGAGTACTGCTGGAAATGATGCTGATTAGACTATCAATGTTGATGACCTGCCTTTTGATGATGAGGTCATTGTAAAAAGTCTCCATCTTGGTATAGCCAAAAGACTGAAGTGCAAAAAAGGTAAGAGTGTGGTTGAAGAGAACACTCTTATTAAGAAGTCTGTGATTGGACCACAAAAACCTTGGAGCAACGATGTTATAGTGTCAAAAAAGAGAAAGGCTGAGTCTCATACTGAGTCAGACTATGATGTTGAAAGAGATGTCCAAGACATCTTGCATGTAAAGAAACCAACTTCTAAGAAGAGGGTTGCTGCTCTACCAAAAGCTCCTTTGGACAATATTTCATTCCATGCTGCTGAAAATGTGGGAAGATGGCAATATGTGTATCAAAGGAGAGTTGCCTTGGAAAGAGAACTAGGGAAAATGACCTTGAGTTCAAAGAGGTGTTAAAGCTAATTGAATATGTTGGCCTGATGAAGACAGTCACTAAATTTAGTCTTTGCTTCGAGAAACTTGTGAAGGAATTTGTGGTTAACATTCCAGAAGGTTGTAATGATTCTAACAGTGAAAACTTCAGGAAAGTATATGTCCGAGGAAATGCTATGACATTTTCCTCCACTGTGATCAACAAGTTCCTAGGAAGATCAAAAGACTCTCAACTTGAGGTTGAAGAGACTGGTGATCAAGTGTGTCAGAAGATCACCTGCAAAACTGTGAAGCAGTGGCCAAGCAATGGGAAGCTCAGCGTGAAGTATGAAATTCTGCATAGAATTGGTACTATCAACCGGGCTCCTACCAACCATACTTCAACCTTATCTACTGGTATAGGAAAATTCATATACATTATTGGTAAAGGGAGAAAGTTCGATTTTGGGACTTATATCTTTGATCAAGTTTTAAAGAAAGCTTCATCAATTGCTGTTAAACTACCTATATGTTTTCCTTCACTCATTTGTGGTATTATTCTAGAACATTATCCTGGTATTCTGGTACCTACAGATCATGCAATGAAAATGGAATCTCCCTTAACATTGCACTATAAGTTTTTTGTTGGGAAATCATGTTCCAAATATTGTTTCGACATATGCATCAGCATCTGCTTCTACAACTTCAACGGAAGATACCATTACACAACTAAAGGAGACCCGCAAGGACCTGAATGCTATTATCAAGTCCAGCACAAATAGGAAGGCTAAACTTGAACAACTAATACAGGCCTTGACAGCTCAGCAAGACAAGTGCAGTGAAGCTGTTGGTGGGACTGATGATGATGATAAGGATGAAGCTGAAGATGTTGATGCTGAAGATACAGAAGTTGAGGCTGATGGTGAGGAGGAAGAAGAAGATGATGATGATGAGGCTATTGAAGATGACATCTGAAGGTAGTATTATTTTTTGTGTGGTTGTGTAAGGGGTTAATGCCCAGGATATTTGTCATTTTGGCACTTCATGTGCTTGGTTTGTAACTTTATCTTTTATGTTATGAATTGGATGTTTAGTTAGTTTAACTACCTTTTTTATCTTATGGCTAAAAAGGGGGAGTAATACTAACTTTGCTAACCACTAACTACTGCTGACTGCTGTCATTGAGGGGGAGTGTTCTAATTTGTTGCTTGTAGAAGAAGGAACTGTTTAAGGGGGAGGCTTGTGCTTTTGTTTTTCCGCTACTGATGTTCTGACTTTTAGCCTCTGACTTGTGTTTCTGCTTGTAAATGCTATTCAGTTAGTTTTAGCCAAAATCTGCCAAGGGGGAGATTGATGAATCCAAGCCTTTGTGGTTGGCACCAATTTTGGTAAAACTAACATGTCAACAAGATGTTGGACAAGATGTCCTAACATGGTGAAGATCTAACTGAAGACCAAGATGTTGGATAAGATATCTTATCATGATGATTCAACATTTTTGTCTATTATTTTTCAGTTTTTATTTCTGCTATTCTAGCTGTTAGATTATTCTGAGATTATTTGTTTTTCCTAGGTGGCGTCCAAGATTGAAGAATTAGAGATTATGATTATAATTTGAAGATGTTGTTTCTAAGTATGGAGACGCTTTAGGAAACTTGGGATTCAAGAAACTATTCTAGAAGAGAATTGTTGCAGGAATTTGGAGGCCTCGGTCATTCTAACAAGATGATCCCTCTTCTTCTTGAGGTCTGTCATGGTATTGACTCTGACGAATTAGCTCCCATAGCTCGACATTTTCTCGTTTTGCTTTAACTAAAGAAAACTTTAGCTCATCTCTAGGCATGAGTATTTTTGGTTCCAGATAGATTTCATAATTATGATTGTAGAACATTTTCAGAGCTATCTCTTTTGACCAAAGGAGATGAGCTCTTGTGGCTAGGAAGCTCACGTTTTCTTCAGTAGTCATTCCTACAGATAAGGACGATACCAGGATAAACGGGCTTGATCTTAAAAGTTTTCGTCGCTACCCTTTTCACAGAAACAAGTCCTTAGCAAGTCTTGTCTGGTTCTAGTCCTGTTTAGTACCCTAGTTGACAGCTAGCGAGGACCGGACTGTAGCTGATGATTTCCTTTGTGCCTATAAGCGGTATGTTGGGAAAGTCCCCATTACTGTGAATCATGGCGATTCCTCCATTTTTGATGTCGTACTAATTGACGTCGTAATGGGAAAGCGATGCTAACTTTCTGATCCAAGCATCTTTGTTGTGGAGATTCCATAGAACATGAGTCTTGGGCAAGTGTGAAATAAACCACTTGCAGAGAAGTGTTGTGCAGCACGGGAACAGTCCCAAATCATATATTTTTTGATGGTGGATAACATAGTAGGTGTCAGCCAGCAGTGTGGGAATGGGGTTTTTGATTATGAAGAGTCTAATGGCTTCTCCGCTGATGAACTCATCGCAACTAGGGAAAATGTATAGCCCATAGATCAGAAAAGCCAAGATTGCTTCAAAGATCCCTAAGTCCCTATTATCATAGTGGAATTCAACTCTTTCCATGAATGGCCTTACTTCTATTCCAGAGAATCCTTCAAGATGTAGGGCTTTGGCAAGCTCCTTTCTTCTTGGTTTACCGTAGGGAGGAGTAAAGGTCAAGGGAATCTTCAAATAAGCAGAATACTCTTCCAAGGTTGGGAGTAGTTATAAATTTGGGAAACTAAAACAATGGTACACCGGGTCGTAGAACTCGACGAGTTCCAATCGCATGTTTTCATTGACTCTTATATCCAACAGAGGTAGTAGATCTCCATATTTGGCGATGAATGCGGCAGGATTCCTGACGAGGCCCCTCAAGATCCTAAGATTGTCCAACCGTAGGCTCAAGAATGAAAATCTACTTCTGCGATCCATAACAATGTCTGCAAAAATAAGATTTTGAATTCCTTGAATGGTTAGTAAAAATGAAAGAACGCAATGCAAATACAACTGGTTTTACGAAACTCAAAAGATTAGTTAAGTCAAACCCTCATTTCATTAATTGTTGGGAAAAGTTACAACTTTAAAATACAGGACAAGAAGCCTAAGTTTACATCAAAAAACTAGGTCCTATAGTCTAAGTTTCTGACATGAACTTTAGTCGCGGGACCTCTTCAACTTCTTCAGTATTGTATTTTTCATTACCAACTTGTCTACTATGCTCTTCCAAGCTCCGGATGTAGTCTGGATATTTAAATACTCATGAGTGCTTTAAGTATGCTTGACACTAGAGAAAAATGAATTCTCTTTTGTCACATCACCATCGATCACACGTCGTTCGCGCCAACTGATCAGTTCGTCTTTGTCTTGCAATTTTCTTCTGAGTTTTATTGTTTCAAAAAATAGAGTATGATACTTCCCTTCCCTTCCCTTCCCTTCTCCGGGAGATATGGCATATTCAGATCTCGGGCTCGAGATTGTACCCATAAAGTGAATGGTTCGAAGGCCACACAATTCTTTTTTCCCAGATCGACTTTAGTCTTTTTCTGAATATTCTCCCAAGCATCGACTATTCTATTTATCACATTCTCCGTCGCTTCGGTGTTGAGATAGAAGAATCCAAATAACAACAGATTTTTGGGCTTGTTATTCATTGGAAACCCAAACTGACGTCGGGCCAAAGCGGGGTTGTACCTGATTCCTCTCCTTACTCCAATGAGTGATATATTTGGGAAAGTACCACACCGGTTAAAGTAGACTCCTCTGTCGTAGGCAGGATCATACCAATGAATGCCAGCTTGCATCAGAGACATTATCCTTTGGGACCATCTCCATCCATTGGGATTTTCTTTGAAAGAGTCAGTTCTTGGAAAATGGTTGACGAACCACTTGTATAATAGAGGTGTAAAATAAAGGATGGTTCCTTTTCCTTGAAGTGTTCGATGATGAATTGAATGGTAAGTGTCTCATAACAAAATAGGCACTGGGTTGCCACTTAGGAATATGGTGATAGCAGATGAATTGACAAATTCTTCGACTTCTGCAAACAACACCAATCCATAGATTAATAGAGCAAGAACTGCTTCGAACACATCCATACTACCCTCTTTGGCAAGATAAGCAGCTTTCTTAACTAAGAAATCAGAATGGAAACCCTTGACTCCACTTTTGGTGGTGGTGTTAGCCTTAATCTCCAATACTCCGAGATGAAGAGCATCTGTTATTTCCTTTGGCGAGGGTAATCTTTCTAAACCACTGTAAGGTTTCTGGTCCTTTACAGGAACTCCTACATAGTAAGCATATTCCTCCAAGGTTGGCATCAACTGTTAGTCGGGGAAGGTAAAACAATGATACAATGGGTCATAGAATATGAACCAAAGTGTTGAGAACTCCTTCTTCCATCCTAGTCTTGACTATACTCATTATCTTCCCATATTTTTTCCCAAAGTCTTCTGATATCGTAGTCCCTAGTTTTCTTAACTTGGATGTATCAGGCTTCTTGAAACTGTATTTCTTGGTGTTTCTTGTCCCAATATCCATGATATCTAGGGTTTCACACAAAGAAATTGACTGAGTTTTACAAAACCAGTTGCAACATGATATGCTATGATGACATGATGAAATGATGCACATATAACACATAGACAAGTATTCACAAATACAATGCACATGCACACACAGGGTTTCCCTAAGTTCAAGGTCAAAGTATGGGGTCACAAGGTCTACCCATCCTTAATGACTTGTATTATAGGTTAATTGTACTTGACGAAAGGGTTCTATCAAAGTTCCTAGAGTCATAGTAAATCCTTCGGATATTATCGACCACAATGATTACTCACGTGGGTCAAAAATATTCTCGGGATAAACTCGTCTGAGTGTAGCATCACGTGACAACTATTTTGGGACTACTCTCTCATAGTTTTTGCACTACGTCCTAAAAAGGCTTAGTGGAGTAAGTGGGTAGCTAAAGGTCCTCAGTTTCACGGACTCTCAGGTTGAAACAATTAATGAAATACATGACTACTCATACATCATCAATCATCTCAAGGAGGTCTCAACTGAGCGTGATTACATCATATGTCAAACTTGTTAGGACTACTCCCAACAGTCAACTATTGATCATATCACATCCTATCATATGTGTCACTCAAGTCCGGGTAAGGACTTATCTCACCATTCATGATACCCAATGTTCAAATCAATACAATACAAATATATTCACAAATATATATTTAAGCAAGTATTCATACAATCACACAAAATAGGCTAAACCCTCAAGTTTTAAGTTATTCCCTAGTGAAGTCGCCATTTCTGTTGCGGTGAGAGTCGGATGTCAAGCTATTGATTAGCTTGAATCTTAATTCATTAAATTCACAACCACACTTTGATTTATCCAAAGGAAAGGTTAAAGAAAGAAATACCTTTTGCGCGATATAAGAACAACGCTAAGAGATTCAGGGATCAGGGGTTGTTTATGCCTATGGTAGGTATTTCACATCTTAAACATCTGTAGTACTCTACAGGAACCTTTTGCGAGTGTGTATGATAAACTTGCTAATGGTTATGCTATGGTTTGTGTGAGGGCAAAGCCTCATATTTAGATGTGCTCGTTTCGATGATGTCAAAACTCCGTTCCATAGAAGAATATATGTTAGACGTTATCATCTTGTCTTAGTTGCATGCTTTGTCTCTCATAATTCAAATGCTCATAAAAATCACGTTTGTTGCATATAGATAGCCAAATATGTGTGTCACATAGAGTTCACTTAATTGGTGTTGGTTGTTGTACTATAGGTTTCATCAAAAGCATCACAAAGTATGAAAATAGGCATTTTTTAGTGTCTCGGGGCTTTGAGTCGACCAAAGACCTACTCCGGTCGACTTGCACTGCGTGTCATTTTAGTGTATTAGTCTCGGGAGGGCTCAGTCGACCCTCCGGTCGACTCATACTGTGAGCATTTTTATTTGGCTAAAAATGCATGCTATGCGTCGACGCATGCGAAGCTCCGGTCGACGCATGGTCCTGTTTTCTGCACAAATCTTGCATTCGGGTCTGCTCAGGTCGACCCCCTTTACTGCATAGGTCGACCGCTCGCTGTTTTGTGTCAATTTTCTGTTATGTCAATTGTCTTTATGAATTGGTTTTGTTTGTTATGTCAGTTATATTTGGTATATAAGTTCAGTTTACTCTTTCATTTCACAACATTGAGAAAAACAAGAAAAGTGAAATAGGTGTCAATTTCGTTCTCATCATCTTCATTCTCTTCATAGCATTTCACAATAATTACACATAATCATCTTTGTTGTGCATTATGCATTGTTAAGAGGTGATAACGTCTAAAGCCGAAGATTGGCTTATTTGGTTTGTGTTGAGGAATCAACATGTTTTTCTTGATTAAAACCGCTAGGGTTTTGTCCTTCAAGATTATTAGATTTTGGGGGTTTTTGGCACAATTTGTCTCATCACATATTCAGCCGAGTGAAGGTAATCGATGAGCTGGAGGTTTCGTCGATTTAGTAACGGTAAACTGAAGATTGTGAGTGGGAGTTTCGGGTTCGACACGCGAGTGATTGTAATCAGTCGGGCCAAATTTTGAAGACCGAAGGTTGTTCAAAGATAGTGCCGCAGTCGGAGGTTTATTCACAGTTGTCAAAGTACTTGATTCAACTTGAATCAAAGGACAAGAAGAAATAGGATCTACAGCAACAATAGTGTTTGTTTGTTTGATAGCTATTCGCTTCTTGTAAAAACTTTCAACAACAGGTTATATCTATCTATTAACAGGTCTCAATTCTATTATTAGAATTGAGGGCAGACGTACCCCGAGCAAAGACGACGGGGGAACTGCCTCAACAAATCATTGTGTCTTTTGCTTTACATTTATATTGCTTAATATTTGTATTTTTAGTTCAAACGATTATATTAATCTAGGTCTGGTTTGAGTTGTGCTAAACTAATTTTGAACCTAGTACAATCATTGATTGTAAGAGGGAACTTGAGCACTTAACTCTCAAAACAAAACTCACTTATAGTACTCTACACTCCAAGTGTTTGATAAATTGTGTGAACTAAAAGCCTTGTGTGCTGTCTTTTCATAGTGTTAATATGTTTAAGGCATTGGAACTAGTCACACCGTATAGTAAGATGAATCAAATTGATAGTATGATTAATGTAGTGATTCTCGTATCGGGTTATTGGATTCCATAGGCTTAATGCATATCCTGTTTTCTAGTAACCGTTCGTTTTAGATGGGTATAGTTCCTCAGTAGCTTCCGCTATTAAAACAAATTAAAAAAAAAACCATTTTTCTGGTAGCGCCGACTCTTTTTAAGCAAGCGATATATTCAACCCCTCTTTCTAGATCCGCGCCATCGTTTAACAAGTGGTATCAGGAGCACCGGTTCATTCCGGGCTTCAAGTATAACTTAGTAGAAAATGGATAACGAACCTAAAAGGGCTTATAATAGAGCACCTGTTTTTAATGGAGAAAACTATAGTTACTGGAAAGACTATATGCGTGTGCATATAAATTCCATTTACAGGAAGGTATGGAATGTTATTCTAAATGGTCCTATGGAAATAACCATGACCGATGAAAATAATATGATTTTGCCTAAGCCTAAAGCACAATGGAATGATGATGACGAGAAGAAGTATAATTACGATTGGAAAGCCAAAAATATTCTGATCTCCTCTTTGGGAGTTGACGAGTATTATAGGGTTTCTCATTGTTTGACTGCAACAGCTATGTGGGACTCATAACAAGTTTCCCATGAGGGAACCAATGATGTTAAACTAGCGAGAATCAATACCTTAACGCAAGAGTTTGATCTCTTTCACATGGAGCAATGGGAAACCATTGCTGACATGCAAAAGAGATTTACTCATCTTATCAATAGATTATACTCACTAGGTAGGCTAGTTGCCAATGATGTTGCTACTGAGAAAATCTTGAGATGTCTTAACAGGGAATGACAACCAAAGGTAACCTCCATAAAAGAAGCAAACGATCTCATGATTTTGGACCTTAGACCATTGTTTGGAAAGCTGGAAGAGCACGAATAAGTGCTTCTTAGTCTAGAGCAGTATGAGAAAAAGGAAAAGAAGGAGAAAATGAAAAATATCAAAAAGAAGTCTATCACTCTCAAGACTTCTTGCTCAAAATCCCATACAAAAGAGCTTAGTGATTACACCATGAGTGATGACGAAGATGATGACAAAAGTGACGATATGAGGCTGTTTGTGAAGCGATACAATCACTATGTCAAAAAGAACGGTATCCAACATTCTGAGAAAAATCTTGTCAACTTTCGAAAACAATCAAGATACTCAAAAAATGACGACAATAAAGGGAGCAAAACAAAAGGGTCATGTTATAACTGCGGAAATACCGAACACTACAAGTCGGATTATCCCTTGATGAAAAAGGACAAAGGGAAGGAAAGAAGTAGGTCACATAAGAAGCAAGCTAAGCCAATGAGAACGTATATCGCTTGGGAAAGCGATAGCGAGTCATCCGAGGATGACAACTCTAGTGACAAAGACGAATCTGTCAACCTTTGCCTTTCCGCTCATCAAAAGAACAAAAAGAAAAAGGTACGACATGCAAAATATGATAATTCCTCTAAATTGTCTCATTTTGAATTGCAAATTGCTTTCAATACTTTATTATGAAGCAAAAGAAGCTTTCAAAAGGCTTGCCTCAAATAAAAAAATCTTTGCTCACCTAGAGCAAAAGATTCGTGATTCCGAAAAGAAACTAGAGGCATTAAAAGCTTCCATAGTGGAAAGTACAAAAGTAGATTGTGAGGAAATAAGAAAGAAAGCTGTTAACTTCGGGTGTGATACTTGTTACATTTGACAAAATGAGGTTAGAAATCTCAAGGCCAAACTTAACAAGGCTCTAGAACCCAAGATTATATTTGCTATTGATAAAGCTCATTTTAGAAAGAGTATGGTTAATCCATATCAAAAATACACATATGTTGTAAAGAACCATGATAGCAAAAGTGACTCAAAAGTTAACTTTTCTTGCTTGTATTGTTGCAAGAAGGGTCACACCATTGCTAAATATCGCTTTAGGAGATTTTTGGTTCCTAAAGGGGTTTATCAATGGTTGCCTAAATGCGACCATGTTTTCACTCACAACCTAGGACCTAATAAACAATTGGAAACCTATTCTTGCTAATTGTGTTCATAGGTACAACGTCTTGAGACTACCGAGAGAAGATGGGTTCTCGACAATGGCTGCTCAAGACATATGATAGGAGACATATCTCTCTTCATTGACTTCGTGGCAAAGAAAACGGGATTTGTAACCTATGGAGACAACAATCGGGGTGCAATACTTGGAAAAGGTAGTGTAGGTAATCATTCATCCACTACTATCTCCGATGTGTTGCTAGTCCAGGTCCTTAAACACAATCTCATTAACATTAGTCAATTATACAACAAAGGATACAAAGTATCATTTTAAAAAGATTGTTGCCAAATTGAACGCAATGATAAAATGAAGGATGTGTTTAATGGTCTAAGAGTAAATAATGTCTATATGCTGGATTTGAATGAAGTATCATTGACTAGTGCTAGTTTATATGCATAAGTTGGATATAAAACCTAGTGCTCTGATTTATGCTGGGATCAGAATGCTTGTGGGGAGGTGGTTTCTTCTCTTGGAAGTGATTTGGAAAAGATTGAGAATTTTGTTCTAGAGTATGTTAGTAATGTCAAGCCGAGTGTGCATGACATCTTGCTTATCCAAGAAGTTGTGATAACTTGTGTGGATGCGTAAGGCCATTTGTCATATATGTTCTGGATGGGTGAATAGTTCAGGGTGTCAGGATGTATTCTTAAGGAGCTATGGTATCTGGATCTGTACGAATCAGGATTGATTTTATAGTGTTTGAGTGAGTTCAACAGGTATGTTGAACCATGAGTTTAAAGCTGTTGCTTTTCTCTGTGTAAATATGTAGTTATTCAAGTGATTTCATCTGATGATCGAATGAGCATTGTCTATCTATGACAGGGGGGTTTAAGTCCTTGTCCATGGATTGTTGCTGCAGTGGTGCAGTCTTTGATTGCTTGGGGATCAAGCAGTTTGTGTATCTCTTGGGAGGTTGTGAGATGTCAGGCTGGACATTCGGACACCATGTGCAGTTTGTCAGTTGAGTCTTGCTTTGAAGCATGATGATTCTGATTCAGTTTTTGGGTTTGGCTATGATTGGTGTGTTATGTGCATCTGAGTTTATATGTATGTACATTTACTCCAATTTTTGTCAAATTTTGGCTAAAAAGGGGGAGAAAAGTATTAGTGTTATATGTTGTCCTGATGTTATGTTATGTCACATGTATTGGCATGATGACCAACATTGTGATAGGACTTTGCTACTGCTAAGGAAAGAGTATTATTTTGTTGTTGCTTGCTGAATGAAACTATTAAGGGGGAGCATGATAGTTTGTGAGGCTGGATGTACTGGAGAAAACTGTTGTTGTTGCTGCTCTGATAAGTTTATATCTCAAGATTTATCATGGTTTGGTTGTTTTAGCCAAAATTTGCCAAAGGGGGAGATTGTTAGGTCCATGGTTCTATGATTGGCTAAATTTTGGTAAAATATGATTCTACACTGATGTTAAGCAAGATGTTATAACATCTTCATCAACTGTTATGACAGTACTACTGTCATGTGTTTCAGACAGACGTCATGACATCTTGGTCTGGTACAGTAGGTGCTTCTATTTTATATCTCTTGACATATGTGTTTTGGTTTGATGAGATCATGTTGGATATACCTCATCATTATGCGCAGGTCAAGGAGATTTATTAGAAACAAAGTGCAGATTTAATTGGATTTCATAAAAAGGATCTTTGAGACTTTTTAGGAAACTATAAAATATTTGTTCCTATTTTTGTGGAGTTATTGTGGAATCTTTTGTTCTATTTTCATGTAGAAAATCTTGAGAAGATTTGGAGTTTGATTTGATTTGATTTGATAAAATATGAGTTGGTTTTAATTATGAGAAAATTTGGAGTTTGATTTGATTTTATCAAATCTGAATTGGTGTTAATTATGAAAAGATTTGAAGAATTATCTTATGAAAAGATTTGAAGAATTATTTGATTTGATTTTATCAAATCTGAGGTAGTTTTTGATAAAGTCCAAGCCCATACTAGAAGAGTCTATAAATAAGGACTTGCTAGGCCTAAAGAAGGAAAGCATTCACAACAAGAAAATCGTGGGTGAAAAATAAGGGTTTAGGGTTTTGAAAGTCTCTTGCCTGTGACTTTGTAAGTCACCCTTTGTATCTTTTGATGCATCGTGGTAGACATATTTAGGTGGTATATTGTTCTTACTCGAAGCTTTAAAGCAAAAGGTGAGTATTGTTCTTGATTAAAGCTTTTAAGCAAGACCAATTATTGTCTTTGAAGAGTGTCTTCTATGTTTTATTAATCTGTTGTCATCACTGCTGTGATTGAGGGGGAGTAAGAGGTGTCTCATATCTAGGAGTGTCCTAGGTAGAAGTTGCACTGGGTAGGGATTAAGTGAGGGGTTGTAAACGGGGGAGTTTGGCTTTAAATTGATACTACTAATAGTGGATTTCTTTCTTGGCTTGGTAGCCTCCAGATGTAGGTGATGTTGCACCGAACTGGGTTAACAATTCATTGTGTTATTTATATTTCTGCATTTAAAATTATGTACAATTTAAATGGTTGGACAAATTATTCTGTCAGTCTGTAGATGTTACAACATCCGTCATGGCATTGTTAATTGGTAAAGTAAATCAAAATGCTCGTGTTTTGTCCTTGTTCTGCTTTTAGCAGAGATCAATGTTTCGACATCTGTTAGGACATCTGAGATCTGTATACCAGAATTTCAAATGTAACAACATAAGACCAACTAAACATGTATTGATAACAATCAAACAAGCAAGAATACCAGAAATGTTACAACAGTTCAAGCATGAATTCATGATTTCATGGGGAGAAGTAAACAAGTTTCATGGTAACAACCAAGTCAACAATCAAACCCTAGTATGTTATGGTTCTAACAAGATACATAAACAAGTAGAATGAAGCATGATAAACATATTCAAGAGGTCACAACATCAAGAATCATGTCAAAGTTCATAGATGAAATTCAAAGTATACCATGCATATTCAAGCATTCACAAAAGCAAGAAAAAAACCCTAAAAATGTTATGGTTCTAAAAATACACATAACAAGTATAATGATATGTAATGGGCATATTCAAGAGGTTACAACATCAAGAATCATGGCAAAGTTCACAAGTGAAGTTCAACAGGCCATTTTCACATGTATGCATCACAAAAGCAAGCATGAACATAGAAAGGCAATGAATCAAACATCCTTGAGCATTTAAAAATGTTAAAAACATATATGAATCATACAAGATCAATATCACGAGAAAAACCAAGTTACAAGTTGAAATGGTTCAAGAACACCAAGGTAAAAACCCTAAAAAAACACATGTTATTCAAGTGGATCAAATTATTTCTAGGATAACAATCCTTGAATTCTTTCTTCACTAAATGAAAATAGACATGTTAAGGAGTAGTTTTCAAAAATAATGGCATCAATAGCACAAAAAATTAGCAAGTTATGATCATTTGAAATTGGTGCACCAAGAGGGCAAAATTAAGGCAAGGCAAGATCACAACCTAAGGCCAATTTGCATGAAGGATTGGAAATCAGTCAAAACTTAACCAAATGAGGTGAAACAAAAGTGAAAGTTGTGTATTTTTGAGCAAGGAATTCAATGGTACCATTTGTTTTTCCATACCATAAACCCACAAGAAAACCCGATAGTATCAAGGTTTTGGCAAGTTTGGTGACAACCAAAAGCAAGAACATGTGGACAGCATTGTGTAGTGGTGTGCTTTGTGAAACAAGTATACAAACATCACATATACAACATATATAGAGGTTATCATAAAGGAAATTAATAAATGCACACATGGTTTGGCAGATTGGATGCATCATGCAAAAAATGACTAGGTTGAGCCTAGTTTGTGACCTGAGTTTGACAGTTCAAAAACTACATATTTTGCTGCAAGAAATGGTTCATACATGACACATAACATACATAAAACATGTTAAAACAATGTACAACACAAAATCATAGCTATAAGTCATGGTAGCATGTGAAATGCAAGTGAAAAGTTCACATTTTTGAGTTTTAGGCTTACCTCTTGAAGCAAGCTTGAGGAATAAGAAAATCAGAGATCTTGAGAGCTCTTCCAAGGTCTTAAAATTCTATAAGGATGATGAATATATGCTCCAAGTAACCCTCAAACCAGTTGGTGGGCAGAATGCCTTGTAAGTGAAGAAAAACTTCCAAAATCCAAAGATTTCCAAAGCCAACTCACTCAATCCTTCTTACAGAAGTATGGAACCATCATGGACAGTTTTTATATGTCAAATATGAAGTGTTAGATGTCTTAGAGCTCAAGGAAATGCAATGGTTTGAAGGCTGCCCTTCAAAATGCAGAAAAGTCAACAAAAGAGGTTTCAACCATTGACTTTTTGATTGTATGAGTTTCTGGCCAAGATGAGGGTTTGGACAGCTCTAGTACACCATTTGTGATGTGTTTGAATCTTTGTTTGAGTTTGAGGATGTTTGGAAATGGTTTGAGAAGTGAAAATGCAAGGCAGATTTGGAAGTGGTTTGAAACTTGGTTCAAACTTGCACAAACTTGGTGATTGAGTGGGAGGAAGAGTTTCAGATTGTTCTTATCATTTAAATGGTTTATTTTTCATGTAATAAGTGAGTTGTATTTATATCCAAAGGCCTTGGATCAAGGTATGGGTAGAAGTGAAGCAAATTGCCAAGTTTAGCCTTCCATCATGAAAATCTTGGAGTTTTTCAATGCAATCTCCATCTCTGACCTCAAACCACTCTACCAAGAGCTTCTCCATTCCCTATAGGTTATTTTAATCATGCTTGAGAGGGTAGGAGGTGACTGGTTGCATCCAAGTTGGTGGTTTGATGAGTGCATCCACCATTTTTCTCTTTCTTCACTATCCACTTTTGCAACTTGCATTAAACAATGGTTTTCTTCAATTCTTGTGCTAATTTATTGGGATTTGATGTTAAAAATGTTTATTAAAAATGTAAACATCATAAAGGATTAGTCTTTGATTAGAATTTATTTGGGAAGCTTTGGAATCAAGACACTCATGCTGAACTAGTTTTGCAAAAGTGAGTTTTTGCCAACTTGTGGACCTTGGTTCTCTCTAACCTTGAAGAGTTATGGAACCCACTTGTACTTTTTTAGAAAGCCTCCATTAGGTACTAAAACATTCCTGTTTGAGGTAGGAACCCATTCCACTTGAAACTAGGTCAAAATCCCTTGTAAAAATGCTGAAAACTTGACTTACAAGTCAAGAATTCTTGAAATTTCTAAGTGTATTTTCCCCCTCTTGCCTTGTTTTTGCTCATAACTCAAAATCCATGCATTTTATGCTCATGAGTACATCATTTTTGAATAACTCATTTAGACCTTTCCAACAAGCTTTGAACCACTCCATTTGGATGTGTGGCTAAGGAGTTATGGCCTGACCCTTTTCAAAATCCTAATTTCCCGACTTTTTGATTACTTCTCAATTCTTGATCAATTGGTCACTAAACTTCATGATTAGAAATTAAATTATTTTTGTAACATAGTTGGCTTCAATTTTGGGTTAAAACCCTGTTGGTCAATGGGTTGACTTTTCAGTTAGACGAACCAAACGATCGAAAACCTCTGAATCGAATGTTGGTGTCCTGGGTTCCCTGAGACCTTGAAACTTCTTGGGTAGACTTCCTTGAGTCATATGAGCCTCATGGACCATGATTCATGGTTTGGAAAACCCTTTAGATCAAAATTCAAACTACAATTGACTTTCCCAATCAGAAACCCTAATTAGGATTCTTGTACTGAACTGTTCTTCTTTCTTAAGTGACAACCTCAAATTGGATTCATTCTTGATCCAATGTGATATCCTTGATGACATGAAGACTTGATATATGGAGGATCAATCCAAAACTTTGACTGATCAATCCCTTGAAACCTTGATTTTTGACTGGAAGAAACCCAAGTTCATCTGCATCTTGACAAAGACCAAACTTGAAACAGGTTAAGGTTAGATAATTAATGCTTATACTCCTAGAATGGTGATGTCATATAGGGGTCAAAATTTGGGTTATAACACTAGGGTTTATACTTTGTGAGCCTCTCTTGTATTGCATTGATACTAGAGTTGGACAATTTACATTGAGTTGTAATTTCAGTCACAACTGTGATTGAAAGGGAATTGAGAAGGGTCTCATACCTAGGAAGAGTCTTAGGTAGAAATCAAACACAAGTAGTGGTTAAGTGATAAGTAGAAAATCAGAGGTTGTTTTTCTTAGAATTAATAATATCTAGTGGATTTCATTCCTGACTTGGAAGCCCCCGGACGTAGGTGTTGTTGTTCACTGAACTGGATTAACAATTATATGTGTTGTTTTCTTTCTGCAATTTATATTCTGTTCTTTATTATCATTATATTTGAAGCAGAGATCAAGTGTCCCGACATCTCTTGTGACATCTGAGATCTTCTACTAGAATTTCAAATGATTTTACCAGAGGTCAGGCTGACACTACTCTTTTCTGTAAGAACTTTGGAAACGATATGATGATATGCCAAATTTATGTAGACGATATAATTTTTGGTTTTGCTAATCCATCTATATGTCAAGAATTTTCTAAGCTAATGCAGGCAAAGTTTGAAATGAGTTTGATGCAAGAACTAAAGTACTTTCTGGGAATACAAATAAATCAAACTCCAATAGTCACATACATTTACCAAAGCAAGTACACAAATGAGCTTCTGAAAAAATTTTACATGTCAGATGGCAAACCAGTAAAGAATCCCATGCATTCTGGAGAAACATGTGTTAGATCCAAGGGAAACTCACCTAACTGCTGTTAAGAGAATCCTAAGATTATGCTAAAGATAGATTAGAATGGAAAAACACATCTGGAAACTGCCAATTTTTGGGTGACAACCTCGTCTCATGGCCTCAGACACTCTGAATGAAGAATCAGCTAAAAGACTTCAAATAATTGAGAGTAACATTTCTACTTTCTAAGGCTTTGACATGTTTTCTTGGCTTCTGAGTTGTGAGGCTTCTTATTAGTGAAGTTCTCATACATCAGAAGTATCCATTGTCAAAGTATTCTTTTTAGAATGCTTCTGTAAGTTGGAAACTAAGGAGTTTACCTCATAAATGAGTTGTCAAGGCACTATAGAGTGTGTAACTCAAAATAAGACAATTGTCTATTCTGAGCTATGCCTAGTACCTGATGTGACACTTTGGGAGATAAGAGATTCCTGGGATTAGGTAAGAAATCTTCATTTTATCCCTTGTCAGAATTTATTTCTGTTTTCAAGTATACCTTTATTCATTTAATTGACTATTGTCAGTTACTGAATATCATATACTAGTTAATGGTCCTTTTGGATATATATTTTTTTAAATAAGAAATGTTAGCACGACCTATCTATTCCTTCTCTTTTTTTTTTGTCTTTTGGCTTTCTGTTGTCACTCGTTTTGGAAATGATGGCAGTCTTCATTGCTTGTGTACTAGTCATTAATTGCTTTGAGTGTCTCGAGTTTGAGTACTCTCTTATCAATAGTGTTCTTTCCTCCTATTTATACCTTGTCTTTTCATTCTCATTCCTCATCCCTTAAAATTTCATCTTTCATATTTCCTCTCCATCTTTTTCACTCACACTCACCATGTTTACCAAAACCTTCTGCGGTAACGAAGACATCATGGAGGTCATTAATGAAAATATCTTAATCTTCCTCGCCTAAGGGTTGTTGATCGTAATATCACCTTGAGCATGCATATTCAATGGTGGTCTAGTAACTATGCAATACTGCACGGGCCTATATATATTCAAACCTTGTAAAAGCATTTTGGAAGTATGCTTCTGTGTATGATGATGGTAGCTCCATCTGATCTAGTGTTTATGGTGTTCCTGTTATCATCACTCCTTCTTCTATTGTTGAGGCTATTGGCTGTGTTGAAACCAGTATCACTATAGACTAGTTTTGCTTCATGTACAATTTTGATGAAAATCTCATTTCCATCCATGACATCTCTTCATCTCGTTATGAACCCACTAATCCAGCAAGGATCATTCATATTGCCAAAGTCTTGTTTCATATTCTTCTCACAACCGAACACGAGAAGTAGATAAGAACATTTTATCTTATGATGAAATACTTTTCATCTACTTTATGGTGAATCATGTCAGGGTCAATTTGCCTCAAACTATCTTCAACTATCTGAAGGACTCGATTTCTCTCTCCAGAAGTGAATACAAGTCCTTCATACCTTTTAGAAGAGTTATGTCTGAACTTTTCTAAAAGGATGAGATCATCGGGTTAGTTCGCAGGACTGGACTGGATAATGCTTTTATGGAAGAGAGATGTGAAGTCTATGAATTTTAGTTATGTGCTGTTGGTGGCTAGTTCTGTTGGGTGGGCGTGGTTGATGTTGTTTTTTTTCCTTGTGTTTGGTTTTGCTTATGTAATCCTTTGACTCTCGTTTGTACTCCTTTAGTTTATACTCCTGAAATCATTATGAATGAAAGTTTTCTTTGTTCTTGCACTTATTCTTTATTTCTTATTCCTCGTTTTATTATTATTCACGTTACTATATAAAAGCGTGCTAGAATTCTTTTTTATTTCTGACAAAGGGGGAGAAGTTATATGATTTAGATTGTATCTATTCTCAGAATCTTGAAAATAAGAAAGCATGATCAACATGCATGACGGTTGTTTTGATAAGCTAAACTCAAAATACAACACATTCTTCAGAAGTTGTGAATCCTGCTCTGATACCTCGATTTTCTTAGAAAGTATGGCAACCAGACTCTGATACTTCAGAAGTTGTGAACCTTATCGAAGTATGTCAAGTCATTCAGAAATTGATAACCTTTTGAAGATTCATTCAAAGACATGGTCATTCAAGCAACGATTAAGGCTCTAAATCTTCTTATGGCATGATGCTTTGCACCTTCTGGTGGCATGACCGAGATTCTGGAAAAATCATGTTCTAATACATGATGTGAGGCATTTAGTCTGTTACTAATCAGGTTCTGTTACATCATAGCATTCTGATCTCAGTCGGGTTCTAAGATATAGACCAAGCAATGCTAGTCAAACTCTAATAAGACGTCAACATTAAAGTATTCCGTCTCTAATTCACCTTATGTACATCAAAATTTATTTTGTGAGTCTTGGACTCAGGGGAAGACTCTAAAAAAACATAAGTAATTTTTTGGCTTAACAGATTCAGGGGGAGATGGTTAGCTTAACTATTGAACTTGTGATTTTCGGTTATTACCCCGTATAAATTTTTCTATCAAAATACATGATTTGTCATCATCAAAAAGGGGGAGATTGTAAGAAAATGTTTTGGTTTTGCATCTGATCTTAAGTTTTGATGATAACTTTACATGTTATTATAGAGAACCATTTCATACTCTAATGTTTTTCTGTCAAGCGTGTAGCTTTTGCTTAAATAGGTTGTGACTCTGATAGAAAGATGTGTGACGTCATTAGGCTTTAAACTCGACACTCTAGAAGAAAACATATGGTGTTTTCAAATTCAAGTCAAGATTCTGGAATGCTTATGATATAACAGTTCTAAAGAACGTTAGTACTAGAGCTTCAGATCATGGTTTGGTTCATAATTCTGGAGATCTTCTATAGCTTTGTATCTGGAGACTCAAGTTCTGAAGACTCTGAAGACTTAAGTTCTGAAGTTTTGATAATCAAGTTCTGAAGACTCTGAAGACTTAAGTTATGAAGTTTTTATAATCAAGTTCTGAAGACTTTGAAGACTTAAGCTCTGAAGTTCTAATAATTAATTTTTGAAGACTCTAAAGACTTAGGTTCTGAAGAATCAAGTTTTGATCCTTCTTTAACACACTTCATCAACTTACACCAGAATCCTCTGAAGAATAAAAGATATAGATAAAAAATGGTTTGCGTGAGATGATAAGCATAAAAGCAAAATACATTGACCACTACCCTGCTAAAGTGACGCAAGGACAATCCTTTTTGATATGACGTTATTTAACACTTCCACAATGACCGTTGGGACAAAACAACTGGATTTATGTTTCCCATTCTACCCTTCAACGGATCTATTTTCAACTATAAAAGGAAGACTTGGAAGAATTGGAAAGTTAACAATTTGCTCTATAAAACTCACACAAAACACTGCACAAATCTCGTGTGAGATATATTCAATATAGTTTGTAAATTAGCAAGGAACTTTTGTTCATATCTTGCAATTAACGTTGTTATGTTGTTGTGCTTAAACTTTGTGTAATCTGCTTTTGTAGAAGCATCCTTGTATTCACACTTATAATCACAGTTGTTGGTAATTCCTTGAGAGACTAGAGTTTAGTCAGAAGTCTCAAGAAAATAGTGGCAGTTGTTCATTGTGGTTTGCGACAAGGTTAGTTAGACTTGTTGAGGGTTTTGTAATCACTTTGGATTTATGTTTCCTAATTTGACTAAGTTATAGTCTGTATACTTGAGACGACTAAGGTGTTTTTCTAAACAATTAAACGAACTTGTTGTAATATTTTAAGATTAGTGGATTAAGTCCTTTTTGAAGGCGAATTCACCTTGGCGGGTGGACTGGAGTAACTTAGTTAACAATGGACCAGAATAAAAATAATTGTGTTTATTTATTTTTATTCACTTATTAACTTTGGAGTTGTAAGTTTAAAAATATCACAATTGAATCAACCCAATTCAAACCCCCTTTTTTATATTTCTTGCACCTTTAACCCTCGCCGCATAATAGAGCCCTCAAGGAAGATACCCTCGTCAATTCATGGCCGCACAATATCCACTATGACACGAAACCAAGGAAAGACATCCTCAGTATGATCTAGTTTAGTCTGCTACTCCTCTAGAATCTCCTAATGGGCCGATTCTCGACGGATCTCCAGGAGAAGTCGGCACTATGTATGGATGTGAGTCCCTAAAGAACCACCTGATGTATCTGTCGATGTAGCTCCAATCATTCGGCACTATGGTAGCCCGAGCCTTCTCTGGTACTAAGTGACTTAGATAATCAGCAAATATCTCCTCTATCTGTATACGAGTCAAGGCATGACGAGCAGAGACAATAGGGTGTCTGGGGATGGTCTGGGTGTACCTAAACTTTTACATGACACGATCAGGAAGATGAGGAGCAGTGGTACGCGATCCACAGGCCATCCATCTGGAGTATAGAGATATGTCGTCAAATGGCCGAGTCTGACACTGGTCCACATGGCAGTTGAAGTGGATATCATCATAAGCTAAGCGGTCAAGGTAGACTCTGAAAGGCTCGACCACATGGTTCCCTCTTAGCGGGATAAAAGAAAAGGCACGGGGCATCTCCTTGGTGTACTCATCCTAACACGTCTAGCCAGCGATGTATGGGAAGTGTTGCAGGATCCATGCTCGGAATAAAAATAAAAAGCATTCAGGGATCAAGAGTTATCGCAAATATGAAATTAAAATGATAAAAAAAATTCAAGGATAAAAAATTATTATCATCAGTAGTGTCGTGTTGCCTGTAGCCTGCTTTGTTCTCTATCGACATCCATATCTTCACTTCGAATACAAATAGGCCAAGCAAGTCACCCCTAGTTATACTCATGGATTCGTGTGAGATCCAAGAATTGTCGGAGGTATGAAACGTCAGTATAGGTGGCACTCATGTCCACAAAAATACAAGTGCCAACCAAATAAAGAAAATATGCCCTCAAAGGATGAGTCTTGTGTAAGGCCACCTGCTCGACATCACCATCAGCCTCCTGTGCAACAACGATCTCATCTTCAAATATATTCTTCAAGAACTCAAACCTAGCATGGGCACCCCTGGTCCTATCCACCTCCTCAACCGCCTCCCTTGGATCAGCCCCCAAATGCTCTACCATCATCTCGACCGCCTCGTCTTTGGTCATCCTACCATGATGGAGGAATCTCCCCTATATCGGAAGATGCAAGAAAGACGAGACATTTCTAGTGTGATAGACATCTTACCATACAGAAGATGAAAATAAGACGTCTCAGGATGCCATCTCTCCACGAATGCCTAAAGCATCTCGTGGTTGACCAAACTGTAACCGGTCATATATAGGTCATGCAATCCATAAGCGGTCAGAATCGACTAAAACCACTGGTCTTCCGGCTAATGCAATGTTAAAATATTCCTTCCATGGTTCAAAAACTTATGAGGATCATGCACCTGTGATTTTCCACAAATAATTAATGTCAATAATAATCAAAGTTAGAACTAATCAATGTCAGAAATTTAAATTAACGTAAAAAATAAATAAAAAAATTAGACTAATATTGCCTCTCTGTCCCAGATGTGTCTGGCAATGTGGTCTGGATACAGAGGAAGTAGATACATATCAGATGGACCTCCTCTGAATCCCTCTGCCTCGACATCCTCAACAACCTCACCATTCGAAGGTGGAAATGAATCAGTAGGATCATTAGTGGGAGAGGGCACCAGATTAGCAGGAGGTGGTACAGGTGCATCCTGACGCCTGCGGGAAGATGGGGGAAGTGGTGCGTCAGCTGGTGCATCCCGTCTCCTACAAGAAGAAAAAGAAGAAGGTGGAGTGGCCTACGATGAAGATGGAGTGACTTGAGATGTAGATGGAGTGACCTAAGGTGAAGGTCGAGCCCTAGGAGTAGACTGAGCCCCAAGAGTAGACTGTGCCCCAGAAGTCGACTCCTTTTCCTAAACAGATGTACCTGCACCCTCTAGAACCTGCTGGGTCTGTTCCCTCCAAACGGATGTGTGTTGGAAAACCCGTCCAAGTCCAGTCTGTCGACTATGTCAGCCATTATTCCTGCAAGGTAAAGTTATCCATATAATTAATTTACGTAAAAGAACAATACAAATAAGAAAATTATAAAAGAAACAGACTGAGGAAATTTCGGAGATATATCTACGGAAACATTCTAGAGATGTATCTCTGGAATTTTCTAAATTATATAAATCGTTGAACTTTCCAGAGATGTATCTCCGGAAATTTATGGAATTCAGAGGACGTGACAACGACGTCCTCTACTACTCAGAATGTGTCTAGTACAACCCTAATCATCCGTTTGAGCCAACAAATAATACATACACTTACTACAAACTATGTTTCATGTGATTTCTAAACATTTCTACACTTAACAATTGATTCTAACTCATTTACAACAAAACTAGAATATTTATCAAAAACTCAAAAAACTTACCCGAAATTTATGATTTGGAATATGTTGAATGATGAAATGGATGATGTTTGATGTTTACTTGAAGCCTCCTAATGATGAAATATGTTTGGTGAAGTAGGAGAAATTTGGGATTGAGAGAGTGAAAGAGTTTGTGAATGAAAATGAAAAGTGAGGGAGGAGAAAAGTCTGACGCGTTAATATGCTCCAAAATATTCCGGAGATATATCTCCGGAATACTTCAACATTCACTTTAGTTTTGGAGCGTCCGAAGATATATCTCTAAAATATTTTAACATTCAATTTAGTTTTGGTGCGTCTGGAGATATATCTCTGAAATCAATGGACATATACAAAAATTCAGATGGCGTGAAAAAAGTCTATAGAGTGCAAAAATAAATCTTGATGGAGTGTGTTAATTTTTCGAAAAACGTTTTCTTATCTAGGTTCTGTAACATTTATTGACAGTGTTAATATCGCAACTTCCATTTCATGGTAGTTCAACAAACATGCAATAATAATTTTTTGGTATGTATAAATGCAACTACTATATACTATCTATTAGTATTCCAATGTTGGTGAATTGCATCTTCCAACATTACACTTTTCAATTTTATGAAAATTAAAATGTTTTGAAATATAAAATTAAATACATATTTGTCGCGGTGAAAATCGGATACCAACCTATTAGTTAGTTTGAATCTTTAATTCAGTTTGCAACCGAACTTTGATTTGTCCAAAGGAAGGGATAAAGATCGAAATTCCCACAATGCAATGCAAATACAAGCTAGAGAGTTACAGGTTCGGGGGTCGATTAAACTTAGGGAAGGAGCTAGCATCCTAAGTTTCTGTAGTACTCTACAAGAACCTCTTGTTTCATGTTTGTTTATTGCTATGTGTTATTTGCTTAAGGTTAAAAGACCTAGGGGTTTATTTCTAAGTATACTCGATAAGATATCGCATATTATGCCTACATATCCTTACGGGAGTGGAATCAGAGTACTTGTAGTTCTCCTAAAGGGTTTGAGGAGTTCTTTGACTGTGGTCAAAGTTCCTACGGGTTTAGGGTAGTTGGTTGATTGAGTTTAGGAGAAAAGATGAGTTGTCATTTTAAGGGAGATTACTTTGATTTAAACCACCACAACATTGTAGGAAAATAGTCTTTGCATCGTCTTAAGAGAAGGGCTCAAGTACTCGGATATGGATCGACGAGGTACGCCTCTATCTCTCTTAAAGCAAAGTTCTTACGTATTGATTGTATTGATGTGGGGTGGAAGTTCTATCTCACTTAGGATGATTAACGTCTATTTCTCTATGGTGGTTTGAATATTGTGTATTGAGTTGAATTGTTTGTTTCTATGTTGTAGCGATAACAGTCCTTCCTATGGGGTAGGGTCTATCTTAATTGATCAACTTGAATGGGATCAAGGATCAAGTGGGAGAATGATGCAAATAAGATGTACTACACACAATTGTTGAATCATGTGTAGGTTTTTCCTTTGGACGGAATGGGAGGCGGAAATATAAATTGCGATAATGTAAATTGCTTGTAGAATAAATTGCGGAAATAATAAAGGGCAAATAAGTAAAGCATACACATATGCATGAAAGCGCTGAAGTGTGTGAGAGTGAATCGTGAAGTGGGGTGCACGCTGTGAGTTGATTTAAGTTAGTCGATTTTAAGTGAGAGGTTGATTTTAACTGGATTGATTTTAAGTGAGATTGAGTATATAATTAAGGCTAAATAAGACGTTATAATGATTTACTTATTATTTAGAACTTAAGTGAAATAATTTTGTTTATGAAAAATTGAATCTAACGTGACGAATTAATTATAATAAAAAGTTGTTTTTATTATGCTCCTAGAAAAAGTTTTTTTTCTTAATTAGGTGAAATGATGATTAGATGCAAGTTAAAAGTTTTTATGAGTGAACAAATTATCTAATAAAAGTTATTTTAAAAGAAAATTAACTAGTAATTTAGTACAAAGATTTTAAGTGAATAAAGGAGATTACTTTTTAAGGGCCTAATTATTTAAGGTAGAGAGATTGATTTATTAACTTAAATAAAATAGTGTAATAGATCGTTATTTATTAAATAAAATAAAACCTAAGATCTATATGATAAAATTGAATAAAACTGATTGATTGAAGGTTAATACTTATTATTATTAGGATTAAAATTGTAATGAAAGTTGTTGTAAAATAAAAGGTTGACTAATAGATAAAAGAAAATAAACTATTGATTAATAAATTATTAAAAGGTTAAATAAATAAAAGCTGGTTTATTTAATAAAGATTATGAGTTTATTTTTTAAAGCTTAATTAACTGATTAATTAAAAGGGTTAAAGTGTTGATTAAAAGAAAAACTAATAGTTAACGAATGAAACAAAAAAAGGTGATTAGGGGGTTAATGGTGATTACAATGAGGGTAGTGTGGTGAGTGTGTGCATATTCATTTTCACAAAGTACACAAATGAAACAGAGGGGAACAATGAGAGGCGACGGAACCCTAGACCCTTCATTCCCAAATCGAAATCTCGGTACTCTCATCCTCTTACCTCCGATCGCAATCGGTTTTTTTTCCTTTCATCATGCTTCAAACCTGAAAACAACACCAGAAACATCAATAGTTTAAGAATGTGGAAGAGAATAGAACATTACTGAAGGTTGGTGGTCACAGCTGCATTGGAGATGACGGGAATAGAGCGTTCTGTCTGCTGAACCTGCGGCGGCGTGCGGTGGCTTCGTCCACGGACAAGCTAAGTTTCCGTTTCGATCTATTAGGTTTACGAAGATAGGTTTTGTGGTGGTTTTTCGGTGTGTTCACGAGTTCTCTCCAATCTCTCTTCCTTCGATTTGAAACCCTTCTTATATAGACTAGTTGGGGTTCGAATCTTAAAAACATTGATTGAATTCTGATTGAAACCTTCCATTCTTGGGTTGATTGGATCCAAAAACCTTCCTTTTTCGTATGATTGTGTTTAATGTTGTTGATGAAAATCATTTTGTGTGATTTGATTTGAGGAATCTTTAGTTGATGCTGAGGGATCTGATAGGATCTGAATAGGATCTTTTTTCAAAGTAGGGTATATTCTTCAATCGATTTACTAATCCAGAAATGTGTTTTGGCAGGTGTGAGTAGCAAAGGATTCTGGGCCAGGAGAGCTAACAGCCTGAAGTGGTTTACAATAGGTGAGCCTGAAGCCTCATTGTTAGGAGTGGTTTTGAACTTTGCAAATTCATCTTCACGTGTTTGAACTGGTGAGCCCAAAGCTACGCATTTATCCCTCAAACGTGCTCTGTCGAGACTGATTCTGCATACCTGGACCTGGTAGCTTCGTGGTCTAAATTGTTGATTGTTTTTCAATGGTGTTGAGTAATGTCTTCTTGTTTGCAGGAGGTAATCTCGGAGATTCTCGAGTGTGCCATGACTATAACAGAATGTGTTCCTGAGCAAGAGTTGCTTATTATCCATGTCTGCACAAATTAATTGTGTGCTGGCTTGTTTCGTGACTCTTCAAAGGAGTGTTGTCTCTACTGCGAAAATCGGCGCCGGCATGACAGAAGAGTCACCACCGTGCGTTATTTATCCCAATGGAGGGAAAGGAAACGCTCGAAGTAAACCTCGCAAAAAACGGGAAAGGTATGGTCGTCGCAACCAAAACCTGGATTCGGGAGTCGGTTACGCAAGGGGAGGGTATTAGCACCCCTCACGTCCGTCGTACTCGACGGGATCCACGCCTGGTGTTTATAAGGAAAAGGGTGTGTTTATCTATCTACGCTAGTGGTCAGTCTGAAAAGAAAAGAAAAGGATAGGACTCGACAGAACATACGCTGTCCTGGGCCTACGTACTCCCTCGTGCAATGGGAAAGTCAGAGTCAACGTAGTTCGACTACCTACGTCTAGACGAGGGGGGGGGGGGGGGAAAGTTGCTCGCCAGGACATCGCGTCCTATGCCTACGTACTTCCACACGGCATGGAAGATCAGAGCAAACGTAGTTCGGGCTACGCACGACACAAGCAGTTCAAGTGTTTTTTATGGGAAAATGCACCTTAACCAAGGGTTTTCACAGTCCAGGAGGACAAAAGGTTTTGATGTCTGTTCAAATCTTTTGACGGAAGAAATGAATTCACTTTTGTTTTATCCCTTATTAAGTGTTTTTCTGTTGTTTTGAGAAAGGAAAGAGACACCCTAAAACTATGGTTGAAAAGGGGAATCTACCTAATGTTAACCAACCTAATGTCTATCATAACTCCCCCACAGCAGAGAAGTTAGAGCTCCTAAGGGATCATGGCAACAAAACTAGACAGCAAATAGGAATCACTGCAAAGTAAAGAAATACTGGAAATATGCATGAATGCAACAACCAAACAATCAAGGCACAAAGGCCACAAACTACAGAGGCAAGGGAGCTCAGCTCTACCAAATACCAACAAGCAAAGCCACTCAATAACAATCAAGCAGAAGGAGGACCACCTCAACTTCTCATGCACACAAGCAGGCTTATTTCTAAGATGCACCTATCTCAGAAATATCTATATGAACCCCTAAGTCTAATGCAGCACAGCACCACACAAGTCAATCAACACAAAGAGAAGGCTAACCAGCCTGGCAAACTCCTATCCAAAAGCAAGAAACTAACCCTGAGCAAGACCCTAAACAACCCTAAAACAAAACCCTAATCTACCTCTGAGCAAAGTCCTAAGCAAAACCTTACACAAAACCTTAAGCAAGACCCTAAAGGGAGAACTCAATCCCATTCTTCAAGCTTCAAGACAAGCTTACCAAAGAAAGGGAGCTAAGTAGACAGACCCATAGTGCCTTCTTCAGGAAAGTACTAGGAGGCTTCTACTTAGGAATCATATCCCATGTGGCTCAACAACTGTGAACGGTTTACATTCCTCCTCAGGAGAAATAAACTCACATGAAGGCTCCAACATCATTGGATACTTAAGAAATCCTACATGAACTAAGGGAACTAAGTGAACAGACCCATAGTGCCTTCCTCTGGAAAATACTAGGGGGCTTCCACTTAGGAATCATATCCCATGTGGCTCAATAACTGTGAATGGTTTACATTCCTCCTCAGGAGAAACTAAACTCACATGAAGGCTCCAACATCATTGGATACTTAAGAAAGCCTAGATGAACTACAGGAACTAAGTGAACAGACCCATAGTGCCTTCCTCTGGAAAATACTAGGGGGCTTCCACTTAGGAATCATATCCCATGTGGCTCAACAACTGTGAATGGTTTACATTCCTCCTCAGGAGAAACTAAACTCACATGAAGGCTCCAACATCATTGGACACTTAAGAAAGAGGTGAGAAGAAAGAATGAAAGACATCCATAGTGCCTTCCTCAGGAAAGTACCATGAACTTTCCTCAAACTTTAGGATCTCAAACCTCACAGAAAGAGAGCAAGCTCCTAAACTAGGTCTTCAATCCATGCATCCTTGCAATCTCCATCAAGTCTTCATCCAGCCTCCATCTTCCAGAAGAAACCACAGACCCTCAAACCAAAAGAAACTATCTTCAAAGTTCAACCACAGTTGAACTTCAAAGTCCGAAGCCCTTAAGACTTCCCCTAATCTCAGGCTCAAACAAAAATATCAGAACACTCTATAAAAATCTACCAAAAATCTAGGGGGAACCTACATGTATCAACAATCTATAGTTCAAATATCCAAACCTAAATCAACTTCTAGGTCTACTAAACAAATCCTAAAAAAGAAAAGGTCAAGGTTATCCACAAATGTGGGAGGGTCCTAATCAACAACCCTAAATCAGAACCAAACTACTCCTAAAAAATCTACAAAAATTCTTAGGGGAGCATGCAATTGTTAACTACAATCTATCAAAAGAGTTAAGCAAAAATCAACACCAAAAGAGAGAACAAAAATCTCCAAACAGATGCACTAAACAAGACAAATTCAATATCAAAATAAAAGTAAAAAATGCAAATAAAATGAAAATGCATGATTAAACTAATATTTTTGTCTATTAATTTTCTAAATCTAATCAAGAATCAGGGAAAAAAAACTAGAAATTAATTGAATTGTTTTCCTATTTTTTATGATTTAATCTATAACTAGCATGAAATAAAGAAATAAAATGGAAAAGAAAAATAAAGGAGACGGGGTACAACAGAGTATGGTGGGAGTATACAGCCAGATAATACTATACAAAGAAAGTTAGGGCCCAACCCAAAAAGAAACATCAAAACGGGGAGGGGGGCATAAGGGTACACTAGGGGGTGTAAACAGGCATACGCAATTGGGCCCAAGGCCCAACGTCCAAACGGACTCTTCCTCCCTTCTCCTTTCGCTCTCTCATTTTCTTCTTTTCTGAAACCCTAATTCTTTCTCTAATCTCTCTCTCAGCCGCCACCTCTAAGCTTCACCCTCTCCTAACCTTGCTTCCCTCAAACACGCCCATAACACACAAGAATTCAACTGAAATCACAAATCCACCAAACACACTAACCTCTCTCGCTGGTGATTGAAGCTGAATGTTGAGAAGCTTGGCAAGGCGTCCGGATGTTGAAGATGGAGAACGACGCCCTTGTTTCGTGGATGAAGATCGCTGAGAGAAGTTAAGTATTCTGGAGATTCTTGCAACTCGTTGACGAAGGTCCACACGAGTTTTCTGGAAATGGACGGATAAGCGGTTGAACGAAGAAGATTTGGAAAAATAAAGCAAGAACGGATGAAGATTCTTGGAGATAGTATGAATCTTGAAGACCCAACGAGATCTGGAAAATAAACTGGTGGTTGAGCTTCTTGATGAATCCGAGTGAATGTCCTTGGAGATCGTTACGAGGAAGATTAAGGAATCTGGAAATTCCTGATGAATATTGCTGGAAAAACGTGAAGAACGATGAAGTTCTTGAGAGTCTTCTAGAAAATGTATGAAGGTCTATGAATATTGCTGGGAAAATGAAGAACTCGGTTGAAGATCTTGAAGAATTTAAGAGTTTTCTGGAGATGTGATGAAGGACGATGAAGGATCTATGCAGGATGATGAAGATCTATGAGGAACCAGATGAAGGTTTAGAGGGATCTTGACGAATCTGGGAACTGGACGAGCGTGATGAATTTTTCCGGCGAAAAAATGCAGTTTCCGGCGAGTCTTGGCCGTGAAACAGTTAGGTTTGATTTTGCCGGTGAGGGATCCGGCGTGTTTGCATGCGAGGTATGTGGGGGAACACCTAGCAGGCTTACGTAGCAGTCATGCAGGGAGAGGGAAGGTGGTGAGGGCAGGTGGCAGCGTGGACGGAGAGGGAGAAGGACGGGTGGCAGGGTGAGGTGTCACGGAGAGGGAGTGGGAGTGAACACGTGTGGCAGAGAGAGACTGAGAGAGGGTGATGTGTCAGTGAAGGAGTGAATGAGGTGGAAGGAGAGAAGAGAGAGAGAAATGCGCTGGCGAGGTCCTTTATAGGACACGTGGCCCTTGGGCTTTGACTGGACTTGGATAATGACTGGCCCACTAAACCAAATACCTGGACTAATGCATGATTATGGATTAACTGAATGATGGTACAATTAATGGATTAAACTGACTATTAGACGCATTAATATGACACAAAACGTGATTAGTGGACTGAAACAAAATGTTAATTGCTGAATTAACGTGATGAGCAGATTAAGAACTATTAGATGAATGATTAAAGACTAAACCAAGTTAAATGCTAATGAAAAATGAAAATGCTAATGGATTAATGACCTAATCAGGATAAAACTAATTAAATCTAATTAAAACCAAATAATATCCTAGTTAACTCTAAAAAGATCTATCTATCATTTAAGAAAACTATAAAAACCTATATTAAAAAAATAAAATCTATATATAAAATCTATATTAAAACCTATTCAAATAATGTTCTAAAAATTTTAAAAACTATTAATTTCTATCAATCCTATTACCTATTAAAAGGAAATACATTCTATTTATTTAATATTCTAGAGAAATCTAACATATTCTAAAAAAAAGATTAAAACTATTTAATATCTAATATATTCTAAAAATGATAAAAATCTATTAAAAATATTAAAAGGATCTATTTAAATTCTATATTAACACTATTCTATTAAAATGCTAATAAAACCCAATTAAAACCTAGACAAATCTATAAAGTTCTAAAAGAACAATAAAAGCGAATAACTCCCATAAAAGGAACGCGAGACCAGACCAGACAAAACGGTAAACCCCAGACATCAGAACTATCCTGGAAAACACAGCGTAAGCTGAAAATGCCGAGAAACGCACAATTTCCCGAAAACGAAACTCTGGTCATCTGGACTGGTCTAAGACGCCCGATAGGTGAGAACCAAGCTGTAACTCTGATATCACCTGTCTGTTAAAAAATGTAATGCACGTGGTATGCAAATGCGAATGCAAAAATGAGCCGAAACGTAAATCAGGAGCGGGAACCGGTTGGTCAAAATTTAGGGTGCAACAGCTGCCCCTATTCAATCGGCTTGGACCCGACTGGATGAAGAGCGAACAGCCTTCAGATAATCGAGGTACGAGACGATTGAATACCAATAAACCCGGAAATTTGCCAACCGCAAAAATAAATTGCGCACACCACTGCTTGGGGAGAATTAACCAGGGAACTGATTTTCGTTGCCACAGCGACAACTAAGCACCTATCCATCAACCTGTTTATGAAATAATCTGATATTGTCCATAGACCATCCCATTCCGAAGAAGAGGGTATACACTAACCAGTGATGGATCGTTGATTTCACTTATAAACCTTCCGTTCGTACCTGAACGAGCAAACGCTAACCAGCGAGCAAACTTGTTGATTTCACTTACCAACCTTTCGTTCGTACCTGAACGAGCAGACGCTAAACAGCGAGAAAATGTTGATTTCACTTACCAACCTTCCGTTCGTACCTGAACGAGAAAACGCTAAACAGCGAGAAAATGTTGATTTCACTTACCAACCTTCCGTTCGTACCTGAACGAGCAAACGCTAACCAGCGAGCAAAAGGTTGATTTCACTTACCAACCTTCCGTTCGTACCTGAACGAGCAAACGCTAACCAGCGAGCAAAATTGTTGATTTCACTTACCAACCTTCCGTTCGTACCTAAACGAGCAAACGCTAACCAGCGAGCAAAATTGTTGATTTCACTTACCAACCTTCCGTTCGTACTTGAACGAGCAAACGCTAAACAACGAGAAAATGTTGATTTCACTTACCAACCTTCCGTTCGTACCTGAACGAGCAAACGCTAAACAGCGAGAAAATGTTGATTTCACTTACCAACCTTCCGTTCGTACCTGAACGAGCAAACGCTAAACAGCGAGAAAATGTTGATTTCACTTACCAACCTTCCGTTCGTACCTGAACGAGCAAACGCTAACCAGCGAGCAAAATGTTGATTTCACTTACCAACCTTCCGTTCGTACCTGAACGAGCAAACGCTAACCAGCGAGCAAAATTGTTGATTTCACTTACCAACCTTCCGTTCGTACCTGAACGAGCAAACGCTAACCAGCGAGCAAAATTGTTGATTTCACTTACCAACCTTCCGTTCATACTTGAACGAGCAAACGCTAAACAGCGAGAAAATGTTGATTTCACTTACCAACCTTCCGTTCGTACCTGAACGAGCAAACGCTAAACAACGAGAAAATGTTGATTTCACTTACCAACCTTCCGTTCGTACCTGAACGAGCAGCCCCGCGGGGACACGCGAAACTTAACCAAGCAACTCTGAGAGGACAATTCTGACGATGGCCGTCAAATACCTATTATGGCAATAGGTATCCTGAAAACACTCCGCTGGGGAAATTGGGAACTTAACCAAGCACCTTGACGAGAATAACTTTGTTGGAAAATACGAGGAACTTAACCAAGCAACTCGTTGAAGAATACCCTGCTGGGGAAACTACGGGTAACCACCCAAAAATCTGCATTACCATCTTCCAATGCTGACACCACAGCATCCTGAGAAAGACTCAACTGGGGGGAAAAAGGTGCTTGGCCAAGCAAACTCTGCTAGGGGAATATGACATGACGAACACGACTACTGCGTGTCTGGACCCCCACGTAATCCCCATAACACGATGACCACGATCACTGCGTGCCTTGCGCCACAACCCTCTTGACAGGAGGAACACGATCACTGCGTACTTTACACCACAATCCTCTTGACAGGAGGAAACACGATCACTGCGTACTTTACCCCACAATCCTCTTGACAGGAGGAAACACGATCACTGCGTACTTTACACCACAATCCTCTTGACAGGAGGAAACACGATCACTACGCGTCTTGGCGTTGCAAACAAAACCACATATAGGACGAATACGATCACTGCGTACTCTACCACAAATCCCCACAACATAACGATGACCACGATCACTGCGTGCCCTGCGCCACAACCCTCTTGACAGGAGGAAACACGATCACTGCGCGTCCTGTGTCGCAAACCAAACAGGATGAATACGATCGCTGCGTACTCTACCACAAATCCCCACAACATAACGATGACCACGATCACTGTGTGCCCTGCGCCACAACCCTCTTGACAGGAGGAAACACGATCACTGCGTGTCTTGTGTCGCAAACCAAACATATGCACATCTCTGTGAACCACGATCTCACTTATCGACAGAGAAAATACACCTGAAGCTGGACGGGTAATCAATCCTGCTTACGTTTCCAAATGCACATGTTTGATAATGCCGTAATGCTTCCATACTGCATGGAAATGCTACGTATTCGTGTAAAATGCAAGTGCTTATGATGCATGTTATGCACAGAGTTACTTCAGCAAAATAAATGCTGAAGACAAACTGTATCCGCTGGGGATGACCGGAATACTACCGATACGTTTCCAACAAAATAAATGCTGGAAAGATGAACTAACTCCGCTGGGGATAACCATCCTGCTGGGAAAGTAGCTCGCAAACTCATAACTTCAAACTCTGCTGAAAATGATCGTCCTGACGAGGACGGATCAACCTGTTGGGGAAAGAGAAAAGCAATCCTGGAAACTGCTTTCAAAAGGTATCAACACTCTGATTACGCCCTGTGGGGATAGTTCATCCTGCTATCACTGAGCTGGGGATTGACCGGTGTGCTCTGATTCACACTATACAAGATTCTTCGGGCGAGTTAATCATATCCGTCTCGACCCTTGCTGGGGAGGACCCTGCTCTGCTTGATAAGCCGATTCTGAACTACTGAAAATACTCTGACCTCGCCTTTGACGCAATCTCCACTCTCCTGGGGAGACAACATTCAATTTTTGCCTGGGGCGACTTCACTGGGGAAAGACACAACATTCATCCTCTGGAGAGGGTACCAGCCTGCCATGGACTCTGGCGGGGAACTTTGCGAGCTTTTGAATACCTGCAAAAGTCAACAAGCAAACCCAAGGCAATCTATGCAAAAAGAAACATCTTGGTAATCACCCATGACAACCATTCAGGTAATTTCCGGTTTTAACAATCATCGGCTGAGGCTCGCCTGTTTACACACATGTAAGTTTATCAAAAACATCAACGTTTTTTACAAACAAAACTGTAAACGTTAAAACCAAAGTCACACACTACACTGAATAACACACTTTATTGATAACGGCCTGAAAATAGGCAAGATTTGTACATTAGATGCAACTCCTGAAAAGAGGTAGTCACACATAAACAAAATGCAGAAATGTACAAAGATACAGAATAAAATTTGTACACATGTCGGCAACGTGTTACAGACGAACACCATGAGTTGATCCTCCTATGACTCGCTGGACTCTGACGCTTTCCTGATCTCCGTCTTTGGAAGAGATTGCTTTGGATAGTCGACCCCGGATGCTCCCAAACCACTAAGCAATCAAACTTGGACCGCAGTCATTTGCTTCTCAAATCCCTAACTTTTGCGTGAATCGCCCTTTGCGGGTTTTCAATTCACCGGGATACCCCTTTTTGCCGAAGCCGCCCAGTGTAGGTTTTCAACTTCGCGGGTGTACATTTTTTCATTTTATCCCTAACTTTTTCCCGAACCGTTTATTCTGTTTTTGGTTCGCCAGGATGCCCCATTTTTGCCTGGACTCTCTTTTTATTGTCCAGCGGGTCAATTTTTAAGCAAAGTATTTTTTGACTGCGTCCGAGTTCACAGGGGACGAAAAGTCTTCACCATCCATGGTGGATAACAATAAGGCTCCTCCGGAGAAGACCTTTCTCATGACGTATGGACCTTCATAATTGGGAGTCCATTTGCCCCTGTGATCCGATTGCGGTGGGAGAATCTTCTTCAGCACAAGATCACCCGTCTGAAAGCTTCGAGGTCGAATCTTCTTGTCAAACGCTTTCTTCATCCGGCTCTGATACAGCCTACCATGTGCAATTGATGCCAGTCTCTTCTCGTCTATCAAGCTCAGCTGATTCAATCTATTTCTCACCCACTCTGCCTCATCAAGCTGAACATCAAGCAAAACCCTCAAAGATGGTATCTCAACCTCCAATGGCAGGACTGCCTCCATGCCATACACCAGCGAGAACGGAGTTGCCCCGGTTGATGTACGCACCGTCGTCCGATAACCGTGCAGAGCAAACGGCAACATCTCATGCCAATCCTTATACGTTACCACCATCTTCTGAACAATCTTCTTTATGTTCTTGTTGGCTGCTTCAACAGCGCCATTCATCTTGGGTCTGTACGGAGATGAATTATGATGCTCGATCTTAAACTCCCGACAAAGATCCTTCATCATCTTATTATTCAAGTTCGAACCATTATCAGTAATGATCCGTTCAGGAATACCGTATCTGCAGATTATGTCCCTCTTGATAAATCTGGCCACCACCTGTTTCGTAACATTGGCATAAGATGCTGCTTATACCCACTTGGTAAAATAATCAATCGCGACCAGGATGAAGCGATGCCCATTAGAAGCAGTAGGCTCAATCTTGCCAATCATATCGATCCCCCACATGGAGAAAGGCCACGGAGAAGCCATAACATTCAGTGGACTGGGTGGCACATGGATCTTATCAGCATAGATTTGGCACTTGTGACACCGCTTGGCGAACTTGAAACAGTCCATTTCCATTGTTAACCAATAATACCCCACCCACAACAACTTTCGGGTCATAGCATGCCCACCAGCATGTGTACCAAAAGTTCCTTCATGGACCTCTTCCATGAGTAAATTGGCTTCCTTCTCGTCTACACACCGGAGGAGTACCAAATCGTGGTTCCTTCTATACAGAACGCCGTCGGGATTCAGATAGAAGTTGCCTGCTAATCTCCTTAGAGTCTTCTGATCACGATTGGATGCCCCAGCCGGATATTCCTTGTTCTTCAGGAAATTCTGTATGTCGAAATACCAAGGTTTACCGTCAGATGCTTCATCAATTGCAAACACAAAGGCCGGCCTATCAAGGCGAGATATGACAATCCTGGGAGCCTCATTCCAGTAGTTGACCTTATACATCGAGGATAATGTTGCAAGGGAGTCTGCCATTTGATTCTCCGCCCGAGGTACATGATGAAATTCCACCTTATCAAAGAAAGGTAACAACCTTCTCGCATAATTCATGTACGGTACCAGATTAGGTTGGCGTGTCTCCCACTCTCCCTTAATCTGATTCACAACCAATGCTGAATCCCCATATACGTCCAGATTCTTGATCCTCAGATCGACAGCCTCCTCTAACCCCATAATACAAGCTTCGTACTCGGCTTCGTTATTCGTCACTGGAAAAGTCAATCTGGCTGTAAACGGGATGTGCGACCCGTGGGGGGTTGTAATGATTGCCCCAATCCCACTACCGTACGAATTGACAGCCCCATCAAAAATCAATTGCCACTGGGAACTCCGCTCAGGACCCTCATCAGGCAACGGCTCATCACAATCTTTAGCCTTCAAGTACATTATGTCCTCATTAGGAAACTCAAACTTCATAGGCTGATAATCCTTAATCGGCTGTTCGGCAAGATATTCGGACAGAACACTTCCCTTAATGGCCTTCTGGGAAACATACTGGATATCGTATTCTGTCAATACCATTTGCCATCTAGCAATCCTTCCAGAGAGCGCTTGCTTTTCAAACACATACTTGATCGGATCCATCCTCGATATCAGCATGGTTGTATGGTTCAGCATGTACTGTCTTAGACGTTTGGCAGCCCACGCCAGTGCACAACACGTCTTTTCGAGCATAGAGTATCGAGATTCACAATCCGTGAAATTTTTACTCAAGTAGTAAATTGCATGATCTTTCCTTCCTGTCTCGTCATGTTGACCGAGAACACAACCCATACTGTTCTCCAGAACCGTCAAATACGTAATTAGCGGTCGTCCCGCTACTGGGGGTATCAACACCGGAGGTTCCTGCAAGTATTCTTTTATCTTTTTAAATTCCCTTTGGCAATTGTCGTTCCAGACCACCTCTTGATCTTTCTTTAACAGTTTGAACAAAGGTTCACACATGGTCGTTAGGTGAGAGATGAACCTAGCAATGTAGTTCAATCTCCCTAAGAATCCACGAACTTCTTTTTCTGTTCTCGGTGTTGGCATCTCTTGTATTGCTTTTATTTTTGCCGGATCGACCTCGATTCCTTTCTTGCTCACAATGAACCCCAGTAGCTTCCCGGATCTCACTCCGAAGGTACACTTGTTAGGATTCAGTCTCAGCCTAAACTTCCTCAGCCTCTTGAACAACTTCAGCAGATTAACCAGATGTTCTTCCTCTGTTTGAGACTTGGCAATCATGTCATCGACATACACCTCAATCTCTTTGTGCATCATGTCGTGAAAGAGCATTGTCATAGCCCGCTAGTACGTCGCCCCAACATTTTTCAAACCAAAGGGCATTACCTTATAACAAAAGGTTCCCCACGGGGTGATAAAGGTCGTTTTTTCCATATCCTCCGGAGCCATTTTGATCTGGTTGTACCCCGAAAATCCATCCATGAAAGAGAATACCGAAAACTGAGCTGTGTTATCAACTAACACATCAATATGCGGCAGCGGGAAATCATTTTTCGGGCTCGCTTTGTTTAGATCCCTATAATCAACACACATTCGAACCTTGCCATCTTTCTTTGGCACAGGCACGATATTAGTGACCCAAGTGGGATAGGTGGTGACAGCCAGGAATCCAGCATCCCATTGCTTCTGCACTTCTTCCTTTATCTTTACAGCCATGTCAGGACGAGTCCTTCTGAGTTTCTGCTTCACAGGCGGGCAATCTTCCCTCAACGGCAGACGATGAACAACCATATCGGTATCCAAACCTGACATGTCCTCGTAGGACCAAGCAAATATATCGCTGTATTCGCGCAGCATCTCAATAATCTCTTGCTTGATGTCAACCTGCAACGCGGCCCCTATACGGATATTCCTAACGCATTCTTCAGACCCTAAATTGACAATATCAATCTCTTCCTGGTGAGGCAGAATGACTCTCTCCTCTTGCTTCAACAACCGGCTCAGCTCTTCTGATAAGTCACTATCCTCAACAATCTCCTCCTCAGCTTGGAAGATCGGATGCTCGAAGTCTAAACGAGTCATAGGAAGTCTTTGGTCGATGTCATCTGAAAATTCATGAATCCTGCGAGGGAAACGGTTAAGTGCTTCAAAATGATATACAAGCAAAATACATAACCACGCTGCCATTTTATTGAAAAATAAAAAACAGAAAGAAAAGGATCACAACATTTGAATGTAAAAAACATCGTCATTTATTGATCATGCAAACATACAGGTAAACAGTTAGGCCCTAAGACGAGGTCAACGATGCCCCGGGCAAGGCATGTGATCATACAATGATTGAAAAAAAACAACGCATTACTGTTTGGTGACTTGGATGACGTCCTGGATGGACCAGTTGCATAGGCTTTGCCCCGGCGTGCTGGGTCGAATCCATGCGTCCATGTCGCAGTCGCTATCCACTTCCTCCGTATCAGACACGGCATTAATCCTTTCAAAGCTAACCCCTCCGGGTGTGAACACCACAGGTCCCTTGTACTTAGGCGCACTCTGTGAGGGGGATGGGCGGTACCCCAAGCCATACCTATCTTGCTTCACCGGTATGTCCATAATCTGCCCCCACTTCTGAGTCTCTCCCGCTTGCACCAACGCCTTGGCTTCTTTATATGAAGAGACGGCCACCTCTTGCCCTTCACTCTTCACCGGAGCTTCTTCTTTAACCTTCACCCCTTCGAACGCCTGACACAGTGTTTCATGAATCTCTCCATCTACCTCCACGTATTTGAAGGAAGACAAATGACTGACTAGGATATCCTCTTCGCCACACACCGTCACAATACTCCCCTCAACCATATACTTCAGCTTCTGATGGAGCGTAGAAGTTACTGCCCCAACGGCATGAATCCAAGGTCTCCCGATCAAACAGCTATATGCAGGCTGGATGTCCATGATGTAAAACACTGTATCAAACACCTCCGGACCTACCTGGATGGGTAACGTTACTGACCCGAATACCGACCTCCTTGTTCCGTCAAAGGCCCTCACCACCAAATCACTAGGTGTGCATAACAACCCACGGGTATCCAATTTCAACAGGGCTTTCTTTGGTAACACATTCAACGAGGACCCAGTGTCTACCAGCACATGGGATAAAATAGTGCCCCGGCATTCGATAAAGATGTGCAAGGCATTATTGTGATCACGCCCTCTAGGCGTTAGGTCAAAATCCGTGAATCCCAAACCATGCCCAGCATTAACATGTGCCATAACTCCCTCCAGCTGATTGACTGAAATCTCTTGCGGCACGAAGGATGTCTCAAGTACCTTCAACAGGGCATTTCTATGCGCCTCATAACACAACAACATCGATAATATGGAGATCTTTGACGGGGTCTGCTGCAGGTGATCTACGATCTTGTAGTCACTTTTGCGAATCAATCTCATGAATTCTTCCACATCTTTGGTTATCGGTTCTTTCTCCTTACTCCCCGAAGGTTCCCCTTCAACAACTTTGTTCTTACCCCTGGCGAGCCTCTCTGCCTCGACCTCAGGTGAAGTGAAAATTCTCCCGCTCCGGGTTATACCACCCGCTCCCACTATGTTATCTACGGATCCCGCTGGCGGATCATTCAAGTCAATCTTTTCCCCATTGCAATACACCTCAGCACCGTAGCTCCACGGGACTGCCTTTGTGCTCTCATAAGGGATTGGTTTAGCCTTGGTAATAGTAATGGTCGGCCTTTTTGATGATGCCGAAATCGTCACTGATTTGAACGGAATGGTGATCGTAGCAACCTCACTGCGCTCTTTTTCAGATTCTGTCTCAACAGACTTCTCTCGCCCCACAGACCTGTCAAACTGCAGGATTCCTTCATCAATCAAACCTTGAACTCCCCTTTTCAACTTCTCACAGCCCCCAAGTTGAACCAAACAGTCAGCACACTCTTCACTGCATTCGGGATAGACACCTCCTTTCAATAAGCGCTGCTTTACGTAACTCAAAGGGGGTTTCAGCTTGCTCACTTCTGAAACCAAGTCCAACTCATCATCTGTCAGGATTGCATTGGCCCCAGCCCCACCCTGCTTGGGCATTGGCTGTTGCGTGATATTGGGACCGTCCTTCCCGAAGTTAATAGCCGTACTATCAAGCAAATCCTATACTTTATGCTTGAAAGCTAAGCAATTTTCAATATTGTGCCCTGGTGCACCCGAATGGAAGTCACAATGCTCATTGATATCATACCCGACTGGTGGCTGGCCGGTTGGTAGTGCTAAGGTCCTCTTCTCGACTAGCTGCAATTTCAACAAAGCTTGAAGAAGTTCTGCATATGATACCGGCGGTACCTCGAATACTCTCCTCGGTCGCGGGTTCTAAAATCTGCGCTGATTATTATTTGGCTGCTGCTGAGCCTGCTGCTGTGGTTGTTGTCTCTGTTGCTGAGAAGGCCCTGGAATGGTTACACTTGCAACCTGCGATTGCTGATGCCAGTTCTGACCTCTATTTCTCCTTCGAGCATTGTACACAGCGTTGGCATCACCCTGCCTTTTACCACCAAACGTCTTCTTATTACCTCCTGCGGAACTGGACTCACCCGCTTGAATTTTACCAATCTTCACCCCGTTTTCAATGCGCTCCCCCATCAAGATCAACTCAGAGAAGGTACTCATCAAAAAATTGAGCAACCGGTCATAGTACATTCCAGAGAAAGTTCCTATGAACATATCCATCATTTCGCGCTCCACCATTGGAGGGTGTACCCTAGCAGCCAGATCTCGCCATCTCTGGGCGTATTCCTTAAAGCTCTCGCTATACTTTTGAGACATGCTCTGCAGCTGGACTCGGTTAGGGGCGAGATCACTATTATATTGATAATGTCGAACAAAAGCCTCTGCCAGCTCTTTCCAACTCCTGATCTGAGTAGGCTCCAAGCTCATGTACCACTCCAGCGATGGCCCTGACAGGCTATCCTGGAAGAAGTGCATTAGCATCTTTTCATCCTCAGAATACGCGGACATACGCCTGTAAAACGCGCGCACATGCACCCTAGGGCATGTATCCCCTTTGTACTTATCAAATGACGGCGCTTTGAATTTCAGCGGGACCCTCAGCCCTGGGACCAGCCCCATATTTGACATATCCAGCCCAAGAGCATTCTGGCTGGCTAATCCGTTCACTTTCTCTTCTAGCAATCTCATCCGATGGTTGTTATCCCTAGCTCTTTCATAACCCTCATTCTGACCAGAGAACACATCCTCCTGACGATCCTCCCAGCGAGGTACTGCATCGTATCCAACATAATCTGCATCACGGCCCGAACCCGTTTGGAAGTACCTGGGGTCGTACCTCAGGTTGCCCATCTCTTGAGCGTTGTACGCACCAGTTCCATATCCAAGATTACCATAACCATAGTCACCAAACCCAGCCTTGGTGCCAGCAATGTTGCCATACCCCATGTTCACACCATTGAAGCCCTGGTTACCATTATTTCCATTCATTCCGACATTCTCAGCGCCCCCATTGAAACCCTGGTTGACATTACCCACAAATACCCCAGCAGTATCTGCATTGGCATTCATATTACCGACGTTCCCACCTCCGCCTGCAGGACCAGTTTCTCCAGCATACAAACCGGTTACGGGAATAGCATCAACACTTGACGATTCTCAATTCGGGGAGAAGCAGCAATATTTTCACCATGCGGTGTCCCGTTGTTTTCAGCCCATGCGACTAACGGTTGAACCAGAGTCTGCAGCTGCTCTTGTCCTTTGGCGACGGTTTCCATGGTTTGCATGAGCATGGCCATCCTGTCACGCATTTCTTGCATTTCACTCTGCACGTTGTCCATGATCTTCTTGTGATTAGTTCTGATAGAGTAACGGTGGACCCGCTTTTCTGCAATCCTGAAAATACCTGGGTGTATGGATGAAGAATGATAAGGAACATGGATCACAAACCTGTAATGCAATGTGATTTATGCAAACAACAATGCAAAAATGCTAACGTGCATGTGTGCGTTGGGGATATTTCCCCTCCAATTCCAGTGTCAAGGTAGCAAGACAAGAGAAACCATAAAGACAATATTTAGAAAAACCCTCATATATTTATTGGAATAACAGTCTCGTCAAGGCGTTACACAACTACGTTCCATACAACTGATATGATAAAGGAGGATCCCAACCAACATGCCTGGTGGTGATCTCAACACATAGAATACAAGAAAGAAATCAAGTGCGGGTACGGTCGCAGAAATCCTCAACCAGCTTCTTCGTCTCTGGGTGATCCGGTCGATAAATCAAGCCTTCTATCAACTGATCCCTTTTCTTGGCCGTTCCTTGGATATCTCTGACAAAATCTTCCCAAGCCTTATCCTGGGCACCATCCTCAGGTTTGGGCCTCTTGGTGTCTGCTCTGCGCTGACAATCTTCCAGATTCTTCATGGCATCAATCAGTTTGCGTTCGGCCTCGTATCGACGGAATGCTTCTTCTTCAAGCTCTTCAGTCTTCACTTTAACCTGTTCTCCCAACTGAGCAACCTGTATCTTTAGCTCTTCTTCCCGTTCTTTGCGTTTGGCCATAGTAAGGTCCCAATGCTCTTTGAATTTAGCTAACTTCGTGTAGGCTCTTTCCAGCTCTTGTTTCTTAGTAGCCAATACACTGCTAACTGAGTCTACATCTAACTCCAGACGCTTCTTGGTTTCAGTCAACTCCAATAAAGTAGTCTTCAGATGTTTCAAAGTTTCAGCCTGTTGCTTGGAAGAATATCCTGTTTCAATCTTTTCATGACGAAGTTGGGCGTTCTCTTTTTCTAAAGCTTCTTTAGCCTTTGCTAACTCTTCTTTCTCCGCCATCAGCTGCTTGTATACCTGTATGTCTATAGTGGTGGGCTCCTCCACCGGAGAAGGATACAATGGCTGAACTGCAGGATAAGGCATAAGGAATTTCGTAGCTCGTTCACGAATCCATTCCACATACGGACCAAGAACTCGAGTACCCCCTTTGCTAAATGAAGACTTTCCTCTCTTATGCAGGTTCTTCCATGCTTTCTTAAGCTTGATCAACATCTCTTCCTCTATTTCCCCAGTAAGATACAGAGATTCCCGTATCTCCTCGGGCTTCGGCGCTTCCTGAGGTGCATATCCAAACTGCCTGATTAATAAGGAAGGGTTGTAATTGACACACCCTCTCCTTCCTATCAAAGGAACATTAGGGAATCCTTCGCATCTGTATATGACCTCAACTCCTAACACCTCCTCATTAACCCACACCACATTCTCAGAAGTCAACCCCATCAAGCGCTCAGACCATCCTAAAGAGTCAATAGAAGTGACAAAAGGCCCTGACTTCGGCATATGACTAGTGAACCACCTGCACAGTAGAGGTACACAGCAAGAGACATTCTTTCCTCGCCGTTTTTCATTTTTGTAGTGAGTAGAATGGTGGATATCTCCCAGCAAGGTAGGAACTGGGTTCTTTGCAGCCAGAATATAGAAAGCATCCGCATCAACAAAATCAGGTTGGTTTGGAAACAATACAATGCCATAAACACACACAGCAAAGATGGCATCAAAAACAACCCAGCCACCCTTCTTAGCATACTCCCGAGCCTTCTCTACCAAAACAAACAACGGAAATCCCCACACATTTCCTTTCCTAATCATCTTCCCTGCCAGCTCGGACCCTCCTAAGTACAGAATAGCAGACAGCTCAGCCAGATTAGGCTTAGCGTCTGTGTGATAGAAAGGCATCTGCTCGCGAATCGGTATATCCAAGAGTGCAGAATACTCCTCCAGGGTAGGAGCCAAGACAAAGTCAGGAAATACAAAACACCTGAGCTCAGCATCATAAAACTGCAACAGGGTGTAAATGCCGCTGATCTCATAAGCTGAGGGCTGGTAAACATAAGTCAGGATCCTCCCATATGTCTTCCTGAAATCTCCCATCACCTTCTTCCCAGCAATAGTAATTAACTCTGACAACAGACTGATATCTGGAGACGGGAATCTGTAGGGTAACACTCTCTTCATGGCTTCCATGTCTGCTAGGAAACAACCACCGGAACTGTGAGGGAAAATACGTACCTGCAATACACACACGTTAGTTGGATGCAAATGGTAATGCAATAATGCAATATGATAAATGATGCAATCAGTGAACACAGAGGCCATGCTGTAGCCTGAAGAGGAACATCTCTGTGATGTCAAGAATAGAAAACCACCACAGTCACCAGAACCCCATGACACTGACTATCATCCGTCACCCAAAATACCAATACCCTGGTAAGAAATCCATCTAAACCTCTATCTCTGACGAGAAAACCATCTGATAATAGTATCAACCTCAGACAAGAAATCCATCTGACCTGAACAACACACCTATTAACGAGCTAAGAAAACCATCTGATAAATACTGAATCACGGTTTCTGGAGGCCAGTTTTCCTGCAATAACCCAATCCCTCTCACAGGTATGGACCTAATCCACGGACAAAGGTACGGCATCCTATGCGGTCGTCGGCGTCACAGACTTTCATGAGTGACGATACGATTCCCAGAAGGAGTGGCATCATCAAGTCATGAAGAGGCCTCACTTAGCTGACTTCCAATTAATCAGTCCCCAAAGTCGACAATCCTCACGTCTGGACTCCCCTCAGATCCTCAGGATCGGAAAGGAGCACCTCGGAGAGAACCTCGTCTGAGCGCAGATTTCGTAGGAAACTATGTCTGCTCAGTAAACAGGTTCGTCTACTACTCTCCACAACTATGTCTAGGTGCATACTCAAGCCCAGGTCCGGCTTCTCACTCACAGTAACCTCCCTCTCCCACAACAATAATCACAATAATATAGTGCTGAAAGTAAATGCGGAAAGGTAAAGGTGCGGAAAAGTAAAGCACATATGCACAACACCCAACAGATAAACACCCAAGCGCTAGGACTGACTCGCGTAGGGGATGGGAAACGGTCCCAGCATAAGGGATGAGAAAAGTCCCTAGATGCTACATTATCCCCAGCAGAGTCGCCAGCTGTCGCTACTGCGAAAATCGGCGCCGGAATGACAGAAGAGTCGCCACCGTGCGTTATTTATCCCAACGGAGGGAAAGGAAACGATCGAAGTAAACCTCGCAAAAAACGGGAAAGGTATGGTCGTCGCAACCAAAACCTGGATTCGGGAGTCGGTTACGCAAGGGGAAGGTATTAGCACCCCTCACGTCCGTCGTACTCGACAGGATCCACGCCTGGTGTTTATAAGGAAAAGGGTGTGTTTATCTATCTACTCTAGTGGTCAGTCTGAAAAGAAAAGAAAAGGATAGGACTCGACAGAACATACGCTGTCCTGGGCCTACGTACTCCCTCGTGCAATGGGAAAGTCAGAGTCAACGTAGTTCGACTACCTACGTCTAGACGGGGGGGAAAGTTGCTCGCCAGGACATCGCGTCCTGTGCCTACGTACTTCCACACGGCATGGAAGATCAGATCAAACGTAGTTCGAGCTACGCACGACACAAGCAGTTCAAGTGTTTTTTATGGGAAAATGCACCTTAACCAAGCGTTTTCACAGTCCAGGAGGACAAAAGGTTTTGATGTTTGTTCAAATCTTTTGACGGAAGAAATGAATTCACTTTTGTTTCATCCCTTATTAAGTGTTTTTCTGTTGTTTTGAGAAAGGAAAGAGACACCCTAAAACTATGGTTGAAAAGGGGAATCTACCTAATGTTATCATCCCTGGTTAACCAACCTAATGTCTATCATAACTCCCCCACAGCAGAGAAGTTAGAGCTCCTAAGGGATCATGGCAACAGAACTAGACAGCAAATAGGAATCACTGCAAAGTAAAGAAATACTGGAAATATGCATGAATGCAACAACCAAACAATCAAGGCACAAAGGCCACAAACCACAGAGGCAAGGGAGCTCAGCTCTACCAAATACCAACAAGCAAAGCCACTCAATAACAATCAAGCAAAAGGAGGACCACCTCAACTTCTCATGCACACAAGCAGGCTTATTTCTAAGATGCACCTATCTCAGAAATATCTATATGAACCCCTAAGTCTAATGCAGCACAGCACCACACAAGTCAATCAACACAAAGAGAAGGCTAACCAGCCTGGCAAACTCCTATCCAAAAGCAAGAAACTAACCCTGAGCAAGACCCTAAACAACCCTAAAACAAAACCCTAATCTACCTCTGAGCAAAGTCCTAAGCAAAACCTTACACAAAACCTTAAGCAAGACCCTAAAGGGAGAACTCAATCCCATTCTTCAAGCTTCAAGACAAGCTTACCAAAGAAAGGGAGCTAAGTAGACAGACCCATAGTGCCTTCTTCAGGAAAGTACTAGGAGGCTTCTACTTAGGAATCATATCCCATGTGGCTCAACAACTGTGAACGGTTTACATTCCTCCTCAGGAGAAATAAACTCACATGAAGGCTCCAACATCATTGGATACTTAAGAAATCCTACATGAACTAAGGGAACTAAGTGAACAGACCCATAGTGCCTTCCTCTGGAAAATACTAGGGGGCTTCCACTTAGGAATCATATCCCATGTGGCTCAACAACTGTGAATGGTTTACATTCCTCCTCAGGAGAAACTAAACTCACATGAAGGCTCCAACATCATTGGATACTTAAGAAAGCCTAGATGAACTACAGGAACTAAGTGAACAGACCCATAGTGCCTTCCTCTGGAAAATACTAGGGGGCTTCCACTTAGGAATCATATCCCATGTGGCTCAACAACTGTGAATGGTTTACATTCCTCCTCAGGAGAAACTAAACTCACATGAAGGCTCCAACATCATTGGATACTTAAGAAAGAGGTGAGAAGAAGAAATGAAAGACATCCATAGTGCCTTCCTCAGGAAAGTACCATGATCTTTCCTCAAACTTTAGGATCTCAAACCTCACAGAAAGAGAGCAAGCTCCTAAACTAGGTCTTCAATCCATGCATCCTTGTGAGCTCCATCAAGTCTTCATCCAGCCTCCATCTTCCAGAAGAAACAACAGACCCTCAAACCAAAAGAAACTATCTTCAAAGTTCAACCATAGTTGAACTTCAAAGTCCGAAGCCCTTAAGACTTCCCCTAATCTCAGGCTCAAACAAAAATATCAGAACACTCTATAAAAATCTACCAAAAATCTAGGGGGAACCTACATGTATCAACAATCTATAGTTCAAATATCTAAACCTAAATCAACTTCTAGGTCTACTAAACAAATCCTAAAAAAGAAAAGGTCAAGGTTATCCACAAATGTGGGAGGGTCCTAATCAACAACCCTAAATCAGAACCAAACTACTCCTAAAAAATATACAAAAATTCTTAGGGGAGCATGCAATTGTTAACTACAATCTATCAAAAGAGTTAAGCAAAAATCAACACCAAAAGAGAGAACAAAAATCTCCAAACAGATGCACTAAACAAGACAAATTCAATATCAAAATAAAAGTAAAAAATGCAAATAAAATGAAAATGCATGATTAAACTAATATTTTTGTCTATTAATTTTCTAAATCTAATCAAGAATCAGGGAAAAAAAACTAGAAATTAATTGAATTGTTTTCCTATTTTTTATGATTTAATCTATAACTAGCATGAAATAAAGAAATAAAATGGAAAAGAAAAATAAAGGAGACGGGGTACAGCAGAGTATGGTGGGAGTATACAGCCAGATAATACTATACAAAGAAAGTTAGGGCCCAGCCCAAAAAGAAACATCAAAACGGGGAGGGGGGCATAAGGGTACACTAGGGGGTGTAAACAGGCATACGCAATTGGGCCCAAGGCCCAACGTCCAAACGGACTCTTCCTCCCTTCTCCTTTCGCTCTCTCATTTTCTTCTTTTCTGAAACCCTAATTCTTTCTCTAATCTCTCTCTCAACCGCCACCTCTAAGCTTCTCCCTCTCCTAACCTTGCTTCCCTCAAACACGCCCATAACACACAAGAATTCAACTGAAATCACAAATCCACCAAACACACTAACCTCTCTCGCTGGTGATTGAAGCTGAATGTTGAGAAGCTTGGCAAGGCATCCGGATGTTGAAGATGGAGAACGACGCTCTTGTTTCGTGGATGAAGATCGCTGAGAGAAGTTAAGTATTCTGGAGATTCTTGCAACTCGTTGACGAAGGTCCACACGAGTTTTCTGGAAATGGACGGATAAACGGTTGAACGAAGAAGATCTGGAAAAATAAAGCAAGAACGGATGAAGATTCTTGGAGATAGTATGAATCTTGAAGACCCAACGAGATCTGGAAAATAAACTGGTGGTTGAGCTTCTTGATGAATCCGAGTGAATGTCCTTGGAGATCGTTACGAGGAAGATTAAGGAATCTGGAAATTCCTGATGAATATTGCTGGAAAAACGTGAAGAACGATGAAGTTCTTGAGAGTCTTCTAGAAAATGTATGAAGGTCTATGAATATTGCTGGGAAAATGAAGAACTCGGTTGAAGATCTTGAAGAATTTAAGAGTTTTCTGGAGATGTGATGAAGGACGATGAAGGATCTATGCAGGATGATGAAGATCTATGAGGAACCAGATGAAGGTTTAGAGGGATCTTGACGAATCTGGGAACTGGACGAGCGTGATGAATTTTTCCGGCGAAAAAATGCAGTTTCCGGCGAGTCTTGGCCGTGAAACAGTTAGGTTTGATTTTGCCGGTGAGGGATCCGGCGTGTTTGCATGCGAGGTATGTGGGGGAACACCTAGCAGGCTTACGTGGCAGTCATGCAGGGAGAGGGAAGGTGGTGAGGGCAGGTGGCAGCGTGGACGGAGAGGGAGAAGGACGGGTGGCAGGGTGAGGTGTCACGGAGAGGGAGTGGGAGTGAACACGTGTGGCAGAGAGAGACTGAGAGAGGGTGATGTGTCAGTGAAGGAGTGAATGAGGTGGAAGGAGAGAAGAGAGAGAGAGAAATGCGTTGGCGAGGTCCTTTATAGGACACGTGGCCCTTGGGCTTTGACTGGACTTGGATAATGACTGGCCCACTAAACCAAATACCTGGACTAATGCATGATTATGGATTAACTGAATGATGGTACAATTAATGGATTAAACTGACTATTAGACGCATTAATATGACACAAAATGTGATTAGTGGACTGAAACAAAATGTTAATTGCTGAATTAACGTGATGAGCGGATTAAGAACTATTAGATGAATGATTAAAGACTAAACCAAGTTAAATGCTAATGAAAAATGAAAATGCTAATGGATTAATGACCTAATCAGGATAAAACTAATTAAATCTAATTAAAACCAAATAATATCCTAGTTAACTCTAAAAAGATCTATCTATCATTTAAGAAAACTATAAAAACCTATATTAAAAAAATAAAATCTATATATAAAATCTATATTAAAACCTATTCAAATAATGTTCTAAAAATTTTAAAAACTATTAATTTCTATCAATCCTATTACCTATTAAAAGGAAATACATTCTATTTATTTAATATTCTAGAGAAATCTAACATCTTCTAAAAAAAAGATTAAAACTATTTAATATCTAATATATTCTAAAAATGATAAAAATCTATTAAAAATATTAAAAGGATCTATTTAAATTCTATATTAACACTATTCTATTAAAATGCTAATAAAACCCAATTAAAACCTAGACAAATCTATAAAGTTCTAAAAGAACAATAAAAGCGAATAACTCCCATAAAAGGAACGCGAGACCAGACCAGACAAAACGGTAAACCCCGGACATCAGAACTATCCTGGAAAACACAACGTAAGCTGAAAATGCCGAGAAACGCACAATTTCCCGAAAACGAAACTCTGGTCATCTGGACTGGTCTGAGACGCCCGATAGGTGAGAACCAAGTTGTAACTCTGATATCACCTGTCTGTTAAAAAATGTAATGCACGTGGTATGCAAATGCGAATGCAAAAATGAGCCAAAACGTAAATCAGGAGCGGGAACCGGTTGGTCAAATTTTAGGGTGCAACAAGTGTCACCTGCCATTAGTTCAAACTCGCGATTTTGGTCTTGATTGTCATCTTGCTAGTTACCTTTGTAAGCTGTTCTCGCTGGAGTTGTCACTTTGAATTGTATTAACTATGATTGTCTTCTCTTTGTGTGCAGATATGTTCCAAAGCATGTTGGTAGGAGTTGAAGCTGTAGGCAAGTTAATGTGGACTTGGAACATGGCAGGAAATTATGAACTCAACGTATCCTTCTTCTTTTCTTCCTCTTATTTGCTAACACTTGCTTGTGAAATGCGGGGCTGCAGAGCGTTTAACGTGTTGGTGATATAGACTTTGCACGCTGTTGAGGTTATGATTATAGTGGTCTCAACACGGGGAGGTAGTACGCTAATAACAGGGCCAGGTTGTGGTTTTATTAATTCCCCTTCGTGTTCTATTCTTGCAAACAGGACTTGACTCCTATATGTTGACGAATCTGATTTGGTAATAGAGTGTTGGCTTCGATTAGGGAAGTTCTAATCTCCTCTTCTCGTGTTGATTTGCAATATTCCTTGTTGACTTTGAGACCTGGTTTCTTTTGTTTTTGCAGGTTGGGATTTTGCTAAAACTTCTTTTCTTCTTCTTCGCAGAGAAAGCCATACTCGAGTTCAGATGCTCGCTTTGCCTTATGTCGTGGCTGATGTAAGGTTGAAATGGCGATGATGACATCGCGTCTGAGCTGGGAATTGTGGTTGCCATTGTTATTTTCGAACTTCCGTTGATGCTTTCGAGTCGGTAGGGAGTTAACGACGATTCTCCTCGTTATCCTCCTGGCTACTCGAGTCTTGCCCCAATGATGGGTTACCTGAGGGCTAAGAATCTTCTCTCATCTTTGCTTTTGGACCTCGAATTGTTTTGTGGTCGATGTGTAGCTGTTGTTGCAGATGATGAAACATGATTATTGCTGTTGTTCTGTTGGTGATTGTGGCTAACTCGTGACTGATACTTGTTGTTGTTATGTTTGTTGCGCCATTCTTTGTTGCCACATAATACTCTTACTCTTGTACTTGCTTTTGTTGTTGTTGAACTGACATGGTCATTGTTGCTTGTAGTTGATGTTGTTGATGTTGTCGTGCTGTGGTGCTATGGTTTGCAGATGATGACTTGATGTTGTTTTGCTTCTTCTTTCAGGATGTCGTTAGAAGTTCAGCAGCTGCCGGTTGTTATGCTGTCGTCGATAAACATTCAAAGTGGCAGTGATGGCTTACAGGTCTGAGCCATGAGGGAAATAAGAACGCCCCTGCTTCCTCGATGAAGTTGTGTTTTGCATCGTATTGGGCCATTGAGACTTAATTGCTTTGCTGTCCCAGAATTCAATTCTTCGGTGCTCGGTAGGGAACTGGCGGCATCCTCTGTTGTTGCCTTCCCAGCCGCTCATGCGTCTGCCCAATGATGCTCTTTAAAAGAAACTGAGGGCAGAACTAAATCCACTTATTCCCTCTTAGCTCTAAACTTTGATTCAATTCTTGGACTTTTAAATTCTCTTTGTTCACTGCTGTCAAACTGATATTGTTCTGCTAATACTTTGCTCGCAGGATTGCCGGTAACTTGACTATCTGGTTGTGTTCAGGTTGCAAGAGGCGAACAAAATGGCGTTGAGGAGCTCATGAAGACTCAGAGATGGTGGTAGAGCTCAAGCCCGAGCTTAGTCTTAGGACTTTGAAAAGTGTTGAGTTACTAGAGTCTAGAACTGTAGGAATCTACCATTGTAATTGGATAATTCTTCTTTTGTTCAATTACCGAGTCATCCATACATCATAAAGCGCTTTTGTTGTAATCCGTTATTGCTCAATATGAATGTAACTGAACTGCTTTGGGTGCCCAAAGAGTGTTCTAACGGTATAGAAACCAAATGTTACCGTATTTCCATATGGTTAACTTGTATGAATTGTGTATGGGTAGTATTTTATCCAAGGCGTGTAGTATGGCGAAAATCAATCTCAATGACATCTAATGAACTTTTATACGAATAATTCCACTTGTTATGAATTTTGAAGTTCGTCCCTTGTAGCTCTTAAATTTCAAACTTTTATTTTATGATGAGCTTGTATCGTGAAACCAGTCATGAAGTTGGATCTTGCAATGCGTCTTGTAATGCCAACTGTATGGAGTTTTCCCGGGACTTAAATGAATTGAAAAGCAAACACCATGACTTGCAATTTTGAATACCCTTTTGAGCTAGGTTTTGAACATGATGAAACCTCCTTGATAGGATCCAACTCTTCACGCGTCAATCTAGACTTCTTCCTGATTTCAGGGCCAGGTAGAAGACCAATGAGTCTCAATCAGCTCGTGAGCTTTGTTGCGAACTATGATAAACTTGGCTCGAGGCCTGGTAGACCATACGAATATCTTTTGAACCTTAAAACACCTGCACGAGCTGGTTATCCATAGTAAACATACACAGCGGCATGAACGATAATGTGCAAAAAAAAGATACCAGAGGAATACACGAAGAGGTGGGATCTTACGGTCAAAAATTAGGGTGTGACAGATGTCCCTATTTAAGTTATTTCTATCTAGAGATATGGAGACTGAAATGTCCGTCTCGACGAGATAGGAGGGACTTAAATATAAACATTGCACGAATTTTTGGCCCTAAGAAACCACCGAATGCAAATGATATGCAATGATATGAAAATGTGAGACAGACGGTCCTGTGGAGACATGATGCCACAGGGGAGGGACTAGACACGACACGCGAGACAAAGGAGCAACAGACCCAACGAAGCGGGACTCCACGGGGACAAGAAACCACTAATCGGGAATCTCCCTAGTATAACAGTAGCACACACACCAAGGATATGTCGATTTAAACAATGAATGAGAAAATCGAAGGATAACTTGTTACCAGAATGGAGCAATCCAGGCGACGGTAATAACCATAATGACCTTTCTGATTGGGTCAATAACCCAGTTTTGTTTCGTATTCTTTTTCTTTCTTATTTCTTTTGAAATCCAACTGGGAATAGTAAAAGGTATAACCTCCCCGAGCGTCATGGTATGGGAATCATGAGATGGTCTCAGTCTCTGATGAATGACCTCCCCGAGCGTCATGATATGGGAATCATGAGCTGGTCTTAGTCTCTGATGAATGACCTCCCTGAGCGTCATGATATAGGAATCATGAGCTGGTCTCAGTCTCTGATGAACGACCTCCCCGAGCGTCATGATATGGGAATCATGAGCTGGTCTCAGTCTCTGATGAATTACCTCCCCGAGCGTCATGATATGGGAATCATGAGCTGGTCTCAGTCTCTGATGAACGACCTCCCCGAGCGTCATGATGTGGGAATCATGAACTGGTCTCAGTCTCTGATGAACGACCAGCCCGAGCGTCATGATATGGGAATCATGAGCTGGTCTCAGTCTCTGATGAATGACCTCCCCGAGCGTCATGATATGGGAATCATGAGATGGTCTCAGTCTCTGCCCGAAATGACGAAAACTCGTGCGAGCATCCTCATAGGGGATCAAAATGTCATCGTAGATTGTAGAATTTCTTGGCTGTGAGCCATAATGTGTTGTAAATTGTTGAACTTTATAGATGTAAGTTGTAGATGTCATTGTAGACTTTCGGCTGTAAGCCATAATGTATTGAAGGTTGCAAAACTTCACCGGGGATCTTCAAAAGAGATGTAGGCCGGTTGATTTGTAAAGTATGTCTTCTCAAATAAAGAGAGACTAATGTGATAAACTTCCTCGATTTTTCTGGGGAAATGTCACTTGCTGAAAATGGACTTGCGTGATGAACTTACTTGGGAATTCATTTCCGAGGAGCATCTTTACTGTAGTTGTAAAATGTATATCATTGCGGATTCTCAACTGAAGAGAAGTATTTGTAGTGGGAATTTTCAAATAAGATAAGTGTCTTGTAATGTCTTTGGCGGACCTTTCTGATGGATTGCCGAAGCGATGCCATTTGACGAGTTGATAATGTTGAAGAACCGCTGAGGGTGAATGAACTGTCTTGTAGAAACTGTCGTTTGTCGTTTTGAATAAGATCTTAGTCAAAACAGGTTGCTCAAATAAAGAGATTGTTTATAGTCCAAATGTGGATGGTTGAGAGAATCTTGTGATATTGTTGTTGGAGGAATATCTGTCTTTGTAGAGATACTTCGAAAATATTATTCCTGGGGAATAGAGTGCAAAATAAATGCACACCTGTTCCATGTTCGAATACTGGAGATTTTCCACACTGCGATTGCCGAGGATCAAAGTTCAATTCGGGAAGTAGCCAAAGAGAAAACTATCAAGTAAGACTCGACCATTGAGGTATGACCTCAAGTGGGATGCACTAAGATAACCATCTTCCACGAGGATTGAACTTCATGGGGAACGTACAAACATTGTGCTCTTTCTGCCTATGGCTGACAACTCTATTTGGGGGGATGGGACACACCCAAAAGCCTGGGGATAACCACGACCAAAGTGACAGAACAAGTAAACAAAAGGATGCAAAAATGCATATGCCATGCTATCTATATATATGATGTGCGTATGCTGACGGACCGGGAGAGGCGAAAATAAACGTCTCAGACGGAAAGGTACTCAAGCAAAATCTCCACAGACTTCGTACCACCTGTAAAGAAATATTGAACATAAACAGACCCCGTCTCTGGATAAAATAAATATCCTTTGCTTGTGGAAACATATGTGATTGACGTTCTTCCGTGGATGAAATAAACGTCCATGGTCATCCCTTTGTTATTCATATACCGAGTAAAACACGAAGTAGTGAAAAAAATTTAAATCAGTTTGGATTTTGCTATCAAGAAAAAGATTTTGATAAATGAGAAACTTTATTGAATGGTGGTCAGCAGAAAGGCGTGACCCCAATATTACAGTGTTGGAAAATAATAGAGATTACATCAAGGGAATAACAACTTGTTCTCCCTAAGTTATGAGAACGCCCTTAAGCGAAATACTTCTTGACAGCGTCCGTATTCACAGGGCGAGTGATTTCTTCTCCGTCCATCATTGCTAACATCAAAGCACCTCCTGACAGAACCCTTCTTACCACGTACGGTCCGTCATAGTTTGGGGCCCATTTTCCTCTGACATCAGTGAGGAAGGACTGAATCTTCTTGAGCACGAGGTCACCTTCTTTGAATACACGGGGTCGAACTTTCTTGTCAAATGCCTTCTTCATCTTCTGCTGATACAACTGCCCATGGCATAACGCTGCCATCCTCTTTTCTTAGATTAAGTTCAACTGATCATACCTGTTCTGGCACCATTCAACTTCTGATAACTTTGCATCCATCAAAATCCTCATAGAAGGAATCTCAACTTCTATCGGGAGCACTGCTTCCATACCGTAGACGAGTGAAAAAGGAGTTGCCCCAGTCGATGTGCATACCATCGTACGATACCCATGCAAGGCGAACGGGAGCATCTCATGCCAGTCTTTATAAGTAACAACCATCTTCTGAATGATCTTCTTGATATTCTTGTTGGCGGCTTCAACAGCCCCATTCATCTTTGGTCTGTAAGGAGAAGAGTTATGATGCTCTATCTTGAATTCTTCGCATAGTTCTTTCATCATTCTGTTATTCAAATTGGATCCATTGTCTGTAATAATCCTGCTTGGCAAACCATATCAGCAGATAAGCTGATTTTTGATAAATTTGACAACCACATGTCGAGTTACATTAGCGTAGGAAGCCGCCTTGACCCACTTGGTGAAATAATCAATGGCTACCAAGATGAATCGGTGTCCATTAGATGCTTTCGGCTCTATCATACCAATCATGTCAATTCCCCACATAGAGAACAGCCACGGGGATGATATAACATTCAACAAAGTCGGAGGCACATGGATCTTATCTGCGTAAATCTGACACTGTTGACATTTTCTGGCAAACTTGTAACAATCTGATTCCATCGTGATCCAATAATAGCCAGCCCTTAAAAGTTTCTTAGCCATAGCATGTCCGTTGGAATGAGTGCCAAAAGATCCTTCGTGAATTTTCGTCATTAACATATCTGCTTCTTGTTTGTCAACACACCTCAGCAAGATCATGTCAAAATTCCGCTTGTACAACACGTTGTTACTCAAAAGAAAATTTCCATCCAACCTTCTCAAAGTTTTCTTATCTTTGTTAGAAATTCCCAAGGATATTTTTGAGTTCTAAGGAATACTTCAATGTCATGGTACCAGGGTTTGCCATCTTCGACTTCTTCGACGGCAAAGATGTAGGCGGGTCTGTCAAGACGTTTTACTTCAATCCGAGGACACTCATTACAAAAGTGTACCACAATCATTGAGGCCAGAGTTGCCAACACATCTTCCATTCTGTTCTCATCACGAGGAATATGATGAAATTTGACCCTATCAAAGAACGGTAACAGTATTCTAGCATAATCTCTATATGGGACCAAATTATCATGTCGAGTTATCCACTCTCCAGTGATTTGGTTGATTACCACTGCAGAATCACCAAACACATCCAAATTCTTAATTCTCAAATCTATTGCTTCCTCAAGACCCATAATGCATGCTTCATACTCAGCCTCATTATTAGTACACTGGAATGTTAATCTGGAAGTAAATGGGAAGTGGGTCCCTTGAGGAGTCACAATAACAGCGCCTATCCCCTTTCCATGAGCGTTGACAGCTCCATCAAAAACTAAACCCCATTGAGAACCTGGTTCTGGCCCTTCACCATGCACAGGTTCTTCACAATCTTTCATCTTTAAAAACATAATGTCTTCATCGGGAAAGTCATCGTTTGAGGGTTGATAATCCAAAATAGGCTGGTGAGCCAAATGATCAGCCAAAACACTTCCTCTGACCGCTTTCTGAGTATGGTACTCGATATCATATTCGGATAACAACATCTGCCATCTAGCAATTCTCCCAGTTAAAGCGGGCTTTTCAAAAATATACTTGATAGGATCCATCTTCGAAACTAACCAAGTGGTATGATACAACATATACTGATGCAAACGTTTGGCGGCCCACGCCAAAGCACAACAAGTCTTCTCTAACATAGTGTACCTTGTTTCACAGTCAGTAAATTTCTTGCTCAAGTAATAAGTGACATGGTCTTGCTTTCTTGTTTCATCTCGTTGACCGAGCATACAACCCATTTAATCTTCTAAGACAGTCAAATACATAATCAAAGGTCGTCCTTCAACCGGCGGTATCAGGATAGGTGGTTCAAGCAAATACTCTTTGATACTATCAAAAGCCTTTTGACAATCTTCAGTCCAAACATACCCTTGTTCTTTCCTCAGAAGCTTGAAAATAGGTTTACATGTAGCACTCATGTTGGATATAAACCTGGAGATATAATTCAAACGTCCCAAAAATCCTCTGACTTGTTTCTCGGTGGTGGGAGCTGGCATTTCTCGGATAGCTTTCACTTTGTCGGGGTCCACTTCAATCCCTCTTTGACTGACAATAAAACCCAATAGTTTCCATGATCGTACTCCAAATGTGCATTTATTGGGGTTCAGACGGAGCTTGTATTCCTTCAAACGACCAAACAGCTTAGACAAATGTTTAACATGATCATCCTCGGTCTTCGACTTAGCTATCATATCATCCACATAAACCTCAATCTCTTTGTGCATCATATTATGGAACAAAGTAGTCATAGCTCTCTGATATGTTGCCCCTGCATTCTTTAATCCAAACGGCATAACTCTGTAACAGAAGGTGCCCTAGGGTGTGATGAATGACGTCTTCTCTTTGTCCTCGGGAGCCATTCTAATCTGATTGTAACCTGAGAAATCATCCATAAAGGAGAAAACCTCATATCTTGCGGTACTATCAACCAAAATATCAATGTGAGGTAACGGAAAGTCAACTTTCGGACTGGCTTTATTCAAATCCCTGTAATCTACACACATGCGAACCTTACCATCCTTCTTCGGAACGGGCACAATATTAGCCAGCCAGAGCGGATACTCGGCAGTGACAAGGAAACCTGCATCAATCTGTTTCTGTACTTCTTCCTTAATCTTTAGAGCCATGTCGGGTCGAGTCCTTCTGAGCTTCTATTTTACTGGCGGGCACTCTGGCTTCAAAGGTAGGCGGTGTTCAACTATAGCAGTGTCTAATCCAGGCATATCTTGATATGACCAAGCAAACACATCAACAAACTCTCCAAGTAAATCAATCAGCTGTTTCTTCACATCAGGTTTGAGCAGAGCTCCGATTTTCACTTCTCTACGGATTTCTTATGTTCCCAAATTGATTACTTCCACCGGCTCCTGATGAGGTTGGATAGCTTTCTCTTCTTTCTCAAGAAGTCTGGAAATCTCTTATGGGATATCATCTTCTTCGTCTTCGGCTTCGTACACGGGAAACTCGAAATTTGGAGGAGGCAGTGGATCATTATTCCCAGGATGTAATTTATGTAACAATCTGCGCAAGTGATGTGATTTTTTTAATGAGTTTTTGTAAAGTGGAAAGTGTGTGTACGCGAGATGCTACTTATTACTTTCCAACATCGTAAATAAATATTGAGAAAAAACACACATAATGAAAATGAAAGTGATTTATTGATGGTAGTAAAACCAAAAAGACACGCCCAACAAAGTCATCTTTGCCTTGGGCAGAGCAAAGGGAATTATTTAAAAGTAAGCCTTAATAATGCAGTTTCGCCTTGGGCAGAGCAAATTTTTTTTTTTTAAAAAAAAAACAAATGCTTTACTTAGATATATGAACGACAGCAAGGGCTTCAACCACACTCCAGTTCTTGACCAAAACGCCTGGGGTTACAAAATTTGGAATATCCTCATCTGAATCTTCCTCGGTAACAACATAAACTCCAAAGGTATAGTCAAATCCGTCTGAAACATAACATGGACCTTCCATATAGGGCTCATAATCTTCGTAAGGAATGAAGGACCTTGCAGAACCATCTGATATGTAGCCTTCATCCTCTGACACAACATTTACCTAAGGATGATGGACGATTCCTCCACTACGGAACACTTCATTAATCAACGGAAACCCTTGGTTTTTAGTAGTTTGTTGAGCAGAACTGCTGGTGAAACCAAGACCTTCCTTATTTTTGTTCTCTGGAAAAGACAACACCTTCCCCCAAATTGTCTGATGACCACTGTTCACTACTCGTTGCGCGTCTTTAAATGATGACATAGATGCCTGAGATTTCCGGACACCCTCGCCCACAATAGACAACGCTTGAAATTGCGTGCCGACCTCTTCCTCAGCTTCGACGTATGAGAATGATAACAAGTGACTCACCACCAAAGCTCTTTCTCCACAAACTGTAATTGTTTTTCCCTCAAAAGCATATTTTAATTTCTGATGCAGGGTGTTGCACCCTAAAATTTTCTCAACCTAATTCACTTGGTTTATGTTTCAATTGCATTAGCATTTGCATATAGAGTCATGTACATAGTCTAATCATCTGCATGGCATAGCATAGCAAGTCATACAACAAGGGACCAAGCATTATTGTCATCTCTATGAGCCTATCAAGAGGTTATTATTCAAATTCAAGCATATCCAAGTCATCAGAAAGAATTGGAAAGCTAAAGAAGTCAGTGGATCAAGCAGTGAATCTATCTCCTATTTGAGGGTATCTGAGGATCATCAAAGAAGTTGTGAGCTGTGAATTGAGCATGGAGAGTATGTAGACATCATGGAGGACCTATAAAGTCATTTGGAGAAGGAAACAAGTCATTGATGTGGTCACAAGAGTTGCAGTTGAAGACAGTCAACTAGGGTTTCATCTGGGTCAACCCTAGGTCAAATGGTTGATTGAAAGGCATCAAGGTCTATTTGAGAGATGTGGGGTTCATCATTTGACATGTAGATAAGGATATGGTTTTGTGCCAAGAAGAAATCAAGAGAAATCAAGGAGAAGAGGAGTTTCTAAATTAGGGTTTCTGTGTAAAATCCCCTAGTTTAGGTCAAATTTCCAAGCAAGATAAGTCAAAATGCAAGCTTCAAATGGATCCTTGGTCAACGTGAAACTTTTAGAGGATCTCAAGACCTTTAATTTGAGTGGTGGAAGACATCAAGGAGATTTATAGAACTCAAGTTATGATCCTTGCAAGTTACAGGTCATCTGAGGTATCTAAACTTTTGTCTGTGAAAGTTACTTGTCTTCCAAGCAACTTTTACCCCTCAAGGAGATTTCAAATGAATTTCTGGCCAACATAAGAGTTGTTCCTCATTGTCGTATCTTTCTATAAAGGTATGGTATGCCTTCATATAATTTGTGGAACTCTACTTATGGTCTTGGCAAGCAAAGGGTATTTTGGTCATCTGAGAATTACAGGTCATTTCAAGCCTATGCCCAAAACTCATACAAGGAAGCTTCAAATGAAAAACTTCACAACATAAAACTTGCTCCAAATGACATTTTGAGTCTAGAAAAGTGACCATGAAAGATTGGAAAGGCTCATAGCTCAAGGTTTCAAATTTGGTGAATTTAATGAATAAAAAATGACCTAAAATTGAGATTTTTCATAATTTGGCCAAATGGGATGAAATTATAGGTCATTTTGATTGGAAAAAAGGTTTTAAGAACATTGGCAAAAGTGGATTTTTGAGTTTGGTTCAAGATTTGAAAGTTATGCTTGGTTACTTACAAAAGAAGTTACATAATCCAAATCCAAGGGAAAGTGTGCATGAGAAGATTCTACAAAGTTCTAGGGCTTTCTATTCTCATCTATATATTGAATGGAGTAACTTCATGCCATGGTTGGTGATTCATTGTGATCAAAACACATAGCTATACATCATTCTTCCATTTTTGCAAAAGCATCTCAAACTTCATCAAATCTCCATCACTTTCCAAATTTCTTGATCTGATCATCATCAACATCTTTCATAGATCACAATTCCATCAGAATTTGGTTGAATTGAAGAAGAACTCGTGCTGTTCAATTTCATCATCCAAAGAGCAAGAACTTTGTGATTGCAAGATTCAAGGCATTGGAGCAAGATCTTTTGCATACAGAACTCAAGAGCAAGCTTATTGATCAAGTTCCAATCATTGCAAGCATCAGATCCAAGGATTTCTATACCTGTTTTCATCATTTACACCAGGTTGGTAATCCATTCGAATTGCTTGATTTAGTTAGCATGTTAGAGATTTGTTAGGTTAGAATTGTTAGGTTAGGTTAGATGATTAATCCTGGTGAGTTTGAGAAGGTTTCATGGAGGTTGCCATTGGAGTGCACAATCTGTTAGGGTTTAGAGCTCATGGAATATGGCACTATAATCTTAGGTTTGTAGCTTAATCTGATCAGCATGAAGTGTTGATCATGTTAGGGTAAAGATTGGAAGGAATTCTCATGGTTGATGACAGTGCATAATGATGGAATCAGCACCTGCTACTCATCGGGTTTGATTATTGGTTGAGTTTTAGAGGAATTTATGGCCCTGGTTGTGTAGAGGGAAGAGAATGGAGCCACTTTGCTCTTTGCATCGTGTGATTTCATGGAGAGACGAGAGAGAACAAGGAGATGGAAAGAGCATGCATGGGACTGGTTTTCTGAAAACCCTAGAAGATAATTGGAGACGATGATGGACAACCGTTGGATGATCATAAGACCCTTGACTCAGAGTACGATCTAAAGGCCAGAATTCAAAGTTAAAACGGAGGGAAATCCCAAAGGCGCTACGCACCGTTTCATTTAACTCTTCTGATGGGCTCAAGTGATCCATTGCTTTTTACACCCCCAAGCGCAGGCCCAATAACCATTTGAACTGAAATCCTTGCTAAATGCACCGTTTTCCCTTTTGTTTTTTTTGGTTGTGTTTTCTGAGTGCATTGGGCCCAGACGCGCTTGCTATGCGCGCCCCCCAGTCTGGGCCCATCTTGTTTTTTAACTGGTTTTATTACTCATTGCACCCTCATCCAAATTTAGTTCATGTTAATTTCTTTTAATTCTTTTAATTCTTCAAAAATTCATAACAAATAGAAAAATGCTTATTTTTAATTGGTTGTTTTTGCATATTTTTCATATTTTTGTTAAGAAAATTATCACATAAAAAAATTTAACATTTCATTTTATTTTTGTATTTTTACCATATTTTTCTTTTAAATAGGATTAAATAATGTTTAATTTGATGCATGATATTGATGATTTTGGTTTGATTAGATGCTTTTACATTTTTGACCCATTCTTTTTAGGTTGATTAGCTTAGACCTTTATCTTGTATATAAAATTTAATTCATGATTTTATAAATTAATATTAGATGTTTTGTTTAGGTGTGATTAGTGTGATCAAAACTAGGGTTTAGGAGATAACATAGGTGTGGTAAATCATTTCCCTTAGGAGTATGAGTTTGAATCTTTGGGGTATGGGACTATAGGGGTTATGGGTAGCTACTAGATCCCTTAGAAATTACTAGGTTTCCCCTATTCTACTATTACTATCAGTATACTGCTTATATTTGTTTGACTGTGTGGTGTGCCCTCTCTAGGGTTATTTCATTTGTCTGTGTGGGGTATTGGGTTTGCTTGGGGATTGGGAGAGCTGAAGACTGTGCTGATGAAGTCCATTGGAGATTAAGAGGATGAAGACCAACTTCCAGAGTTGATAAGGAGAATCCCTTGCTGGCAGCTGTTGAGGAGTTGTAGGGTTTAGGAGCTAGGCAGAGCTCTAGAGTAGAAAACCTGATTCACGAATATGGAAGGCCTTGTCTGCCTCCATTCTTTCTCTATGATTCAAAGTCTCTTTTAAATATCCATCTCCTTCCTTTGGAAGGATTAATGGATGTATTTGAAAGATAGAACTTTTGAGAGAAAATTGTCTCTATAATGTTAACAGTTAATGAGCCACCCTTGGTAGGCAATTGACTGTTTAACATTCACTTCCTCTTGTTGACTGGTATTCCTCTTGGAGAGTGAGACTTGAAGAAAAGCCATTGCAGATTGAAGATTGATGACCAAAACCTTGCTTGGAGGCTGTGGAGATGGAGACTGATGCTTGCTTGAAGCCTGTAGATGGTTGAAGATGACTTGAAGACAGATGTTGATGCAGAGCTGCTGTGGTTGTTTATTTCCTGCTGTTATTCATTTCTGATGTATTGATTGGTTTTCCCTGACTGTATTGTTTGTTGTTTAACCTGTTAGGTTGAAAGTGAATGTTGTTCACTTTTGCCTATTATTTTCTAGGTTCGAGGTTGAGTGGGACTCCCTTGCCTGGCTTGTATTGTTGCGTCCATGCATTTTACTGCTTTATTGTATATATGCTATTGTTTTTGTTTCCGTCTATTCCCTTAGGATCTCTGTTTCTCTCTGTGCAAGAGAGGAGCATGATAGACACTAGGTCTTAACCCATGCATGATAACGCTAGGTTAGTTTGATTCCCTTCGCAACCATAGGTTAGAGTTTTGCCTCTTCTTTCTCAAAACAAACAGAAAAATACAATAAGATTTCAAACACAACAAAAGACACTTCTTCCGTAAAAGAATGTGAACTCATCAAAACGTCATTTTTGTCCGCTTGGACTGTTAATCAGAAAAACCCTTTTTCAGAAGGAATAAAAACAATCAAGACAAGCTTGTGTCGTACGTGGCCCGAACTACGTTTGCTCTGATCTTTCATGTTGTATGAAAGTACGTAGGCATAGGATGCGATATCCTAGCGAGCAACCTTCCCCTCCTTTCCAGTAGGTAGGAGAACTACGTTGACTCTGATTTCCCGTTCCAGACGGGAATACATAGGCATAAAGTGCGACACTTTGCCGAGTCATTTTATTTTCTTTTTAACCCTTAACCTTTAGTTTAGATAGAATAACAATCCATACCCGAAAACAAGCGTGGATCCCGTCGAGTATGACGGACGTGAGGGGTGCTAATACCTTCCCCTTGCGTAACCGACTCCCGAATCCAGGATTTGGTTGCGATGACCATTCCTTTCCCCGTTTTGCCGTAGGTTTACCTCGAGCGTTTCCTTTCCCTCCGTTGGGATAAATAACGCACGGTGGCGACTCTTCTGTTCAGCCGGCGCCGATTTTCGCAGTAGCGACAGCTGGCGACTCTGCTGGGGATCCAACGTCCCCTGGCTGCTAAGGACTGCGATAGTTCCTTATGCATTTGGGATCCAATGTCCCTTAAGCGAGTCAATCGTAGCGCTTGTTTTCCCGTCGAGGATTTTGTATGGATTTATATTTCTGTCATTTATTTTCAGCATTATATTATTGTTATTATTGTTGTATTGGGGTTGTGACGGGTGATCCTATGATTGAGAGATAAGCCGGACCTGGGCTTGAGTGCACCTAGAATTAGAGTAGAAATTAGTGGGCGCGTGCCGACTTTGCTTGCATTAGTGTCCCATGAAATCTACACTCGGACGAGGTTCTTCTGGTTGACTTCTTTTTCTACCCTTTGGGTCGAAGGGGTTGTTGGTTAGCTGAATTGTCGACTCCGGGAACCGATCATTTGGAAGTTGGCTAAGTGAGGCCTCTTCAGGATTTGATGATGCCACTCCTTCCGAGAATCGTATCATCAACCCTGAAAGTCTGTGACGCCGACGACCGCATAGGATGCCATACCATTGTCAGTTACTAGGACACCTACCTGTGAGAGGGTTTGGGGTTATGCAGGTAACTAGACCTTCAGATACCGGTTATTTCTTGATCTGAGATCCTGGGTATTTATGGAGAGTTATGAGGTCTGTCAGAGACCAGTTGGAGAGTTATGAGGTCTGTCAGAGACTAGTTGGAGATATGATATGAGGTCTATCAGAGACCAGTCAGAGTTGTGTTGTGGGGTCTATCAGAGACCAGTGGTGGAGCTTTGTTTTGGGTCTACTTGAGACCAGGGTTTGAGGAATTCTGGAGAGTCTATCTGAGACTTTTTGATATGGTTCAGGCTTTTCAGCTATGGCATTTGGTCCCTGTTACATGTACTTGCATTACATTGTTTTCATAACCATTATCATTGCATCCCATTAACGCGTGTTTGTGCTGCAGGTGCATTTGCATATTCCCTGGTTCTAGTGCCCGGACTTCTGCTTATCGATCATGCCTGGTTTTAGGAAGACAGTCGCGTACAAGTTGCCTACACCTGACATTACTCCCTTACTTGGTCTGATATCTCTTGTTGATGAAGAGGTTAGGAGAAGTTTCAGAATGAGTCATGGAAGATTGTTGAGACTGGTCTGCAAGCCAACTGCTGTTGAGATGAATGGGCTGTACACCCTGATGCAATTCTATGACCCAGCATTGAGATGTTTCACGTTTGCTGACTTTATTTTAGGGCCTACCATTGAAGAGTATGTGGAGTTTACTGAGATACCAGTACAGAACAAGGTTCCCTTTATTCACTCTACTGCTGAGCCCAAGTTGGAGGACTTAGCTAAGGCCTTGCACATGAGCGCTGCTGAATTACTAGTGACTTCTTGGCTTGGGGTTCCAGGTTTCTCCCTTGACTTTCTGGTCGGCAAAGCTCAGGAGTATGCCAAGAACGGGTGCTGGATAGTCTTCAATGCTATCTTGGCTCTATGCATTTACGGAATAGTGCTGTTTCCCAACTTACCCAATTTTGTGGACTTGGACGCTTTCCATCTGTTTGCTGCTGGCAACCCGGTGCCCACTTTGATCGGAGATCTCTATCATTCATTGCACTACAAAAATGAAAACAGAAGGGGAAAGACTGTTTACTGTTGTGCGCCGCTGTTGAACATGTGGTTTAAGAGCCATCTTCCCGTGAAGGGACCTTTTGTGGATAGTGCAACTACAGCTGACTGGCCAGAGCGCCTGATGAGGCTATCTTCCGAAGACATTTAGTGGTTTGACCGAGACTTGTTGGGGTCTGAGCTTATTTTCAGTTGTTCTGGGTACCCTAATATTCCGTTGATAGGAATAAAAGGGTGTATCAATTACAACCCGTCTCTGTTCGTTCGCCAGTTCGGATATGCGTTGAAGAGCCCGCCTCAGGAGGAAGAAGTACAGGAATCTCTATACTTCACAGGTGTTTTAAATGGAGAGTTACTAGCCAAGCTTCAACATGCCTGGACGCGTATTAAAAGAAAGGGGAAACCACTGTTGGGGAAGAATGATTGTCAGGCTTATGCACCCTACAAAGTTTGGATCCAAGAGAGAGCAAGGCAGTTGCTGATGCCATTTCCAGCTACACCAGTCCCTGTTCATATTCCGGTGAAAGAACCAACTACTGTTACTAGGGAGGCCTACGAGCAAGTTGTGAAAGAAAAAGAAGCCTTAATGAAGATCAGTGAAGGGTTAGAGCAAGACCTAGCTCAGATACGTAGTGAGAAAAACAAGGATGTGCATGCTTTCCAACAGCAGATCGAACTAGTAAACAGGCTTGGTGCTGAATTGACTAAAGAGAAAAAGAAGCGCGAACGTCTGGGTCAAGAGTTCAGAAGCTCTCATGACATGCTGGAGTCCAAAAAGAAAGCACTCGACGCCGCTCACCGGGAAATATCTTCTTGTAACAAGACCTAGAATGCTACGCTAACCAACAACAAAAAGAGGGAGGATAAATTGAAGCAGCAAATTTCTGACCTCGAAGAGCAGTTGAAGGCTAGCATTAAGAAGTATGAAAAAGAGGTGATGACCAGATACAGTCTCCAGAATGCATTGAACAAGGCCATCGAAGGCAGGAACGAAGTTGTGTCTCAGAAGCGGAAGCTAGAGGATCGCTTCGGAGAAGGGGCATGGGAGGAAACCGCTGGTGACGTGCGACGTGTTCTCAAGAGAAGAAATCAGCTTGTCGAGGGTCTGCTTACCCGACCAAATCATCCAGAGACCAAGAAGTTAATAGAAGAGTATCAGGCTTATGAGTGTACTTGACCATTTCATGTATTGATGCTTTATTTGCATTAGCGCTGACCATCACCAGGATTGTTGGTTGAGGTCATGCCTTCTTATTGTACTCAGTGATATTGTATTCTTGGCTTAATGGTTTTCTCTGCAATATATGAGGCTTTCTATGATTCGGCTCCGATCACCGTATTGCTAGTACTGTCACTGCACTGGCACATTCGCACTAGAATCGGGGAATGATATTCCCTAATGCACAGACACACATTGCATTGCATTCATATTCATATTGCATTACAGGTGATTATCGAACTATACCTCATTCCTTGCACTGTACCAGGTCTTTTCAGGATTGAAGATCAGCGCCCACACCGATACTCCACTCGCACCAACTGCCGAAGAATCATGGATCAAATGCAGAATGAGATGTAAGATATGCGTGAGAAGCTGGCGCTTTTCATGCAGACCATGGAGACTATTGCGAAAGGTCAGGAGAATTTGCAAGCTATGGTGCGGCCTCTGTTGGCAAGGAATGCTGGGCATGGGAATGAGGATCATCAGTCTGTGCGAGTCGATACTGTTCATGGGGATGGTACTCCCACACCAGTGGCTCCACCTGTAGTCAACATACCTGCTGTTAACGTCAACAACGCTACTGCTGCTGGGAACGGTAACGTTGGAATTGGGAACGAGACTGCTGTCCATAACGTTGGGCTTGGTGATGTCAACTTGGGTGATAATATGGGAGGCAATGGTTTCGGTAATGCTGGATTCGGTTTCAATGACCAGGGATTCGATAATACTGGGAAATATGGTTTCAATGCTCAAGGCTTTGGGCAGGACGGTTTTGGTATGGCTAATCAGGGTTACGGTGGATTCGGAAATGGAAATGGCGCTGGGTTAATGGCTTTTGGACCTGCTGGAGTTGCTCCGGGGTACGGCAACAGAGGGCGAGGCCCGGTGATGAATCAGGTTAGAGCTGGCCGCAACAACGGATACGATGGGTATGGAGCTGGGAATGGTAACTGGCAAGAAGACCAGCAAGAGGACGCTTTCTCCGGTGGAGGTTTCGAAGGACCTATGGATGACTCCCAGAGGATCAGAATGCTAGAGGAGCAGATGAGGGGGGTCGTGAATCAGAGTGCTGTGGGCTTAGATATGTCAACAATGGGTCTGGTGCCTGGCCTGAGGGTGCCAATTAAATTCAAAGCTCCCAAATTTGACAAGTATAAGGGGGACACTTGTCCAAAAGTGCACGTGCGGTCATATTACAGAAGGATGTCGGCGTATTCAACTGATGAGAGGATGCTAATGCATTTCTTTCAAGATAGCTTATCTGGTCCTTCCCTCGAGTGGTATATGGGATTGGAGCCAACGCATATAAAGACATGGAAGCAGCTGGTGGAGGCATTTGTAGCTCACTATAAGTATAACAACGACTTGGCACCCAACCGGGTCCAACTGCAAGGGTTGTCCCAGAAGAAGGGTGAGAGCTTTAAAGAGTATGCGCAAAGATGGCGCGACATGGCTGCTAGGGTCCATCCCCCTTTGGAGGACAAGGAAATGAATGACATGTTCATAGGAACATTCACTGGCATGTTTTATGACAAGTTGTTTCACACATCTTTGGGCAGTTTCTCAGACTTAATTCTGATGGGAGAAAAGATTGAAAGCAACATTAAACAGGGAAGATTCCAAGCCGAGGAATCTACTGCATCTGGCAATAATAGAAAGGCTTTTGGTGGGCGCCGCCAGGGCGATGCAAGCGCAGTGTTTGGGGGCCGAGGCCGAGGCCGGGGCAGAGGTCGAAACCAGTATAATCAGCCGCAGCAGGTGGCAAGCGTTACTATTCCGTTTCAGCAACAACCATTTCAACAACAGCAACAGCAGCCACAGCAGGGGGCACAGCCTGCTTAGCGCAGATTCCAGGGGGGCAAACCGAGGAGGGTGTTTGAGAAGCCTCCTTCAACGTATGCAGATTTGCTACAGACGTTATTAGGGTTGAACTTGGTAGAGAAGAGAACTCTGGCGCCAATAACAGGCACTCCTCCGTACGGTTATGATGCAAGCAGGCACTGTGAATTCCACTCTGGGGCTCCGGGCCACGATGTAGAGGGTTGCCACGCATTCAAACATGTTGTGCAGGATCTATTGGACAGTAAGGCTATCAATTTTGGAACGGCGGGTCCGAATATAGTGCAGAAGCCCATGCCTAATCATGGGGAAACGCCATTTTAACTGAAGAGGGTTTGAATTTGATTATGCATGTTGATGACCTCCGGACACCATTGTGCGAGATAAAGTGCCGATTATTGCAAGGGGGTGTCTATCCTGGATGTGACGAGTACTGTTTAGAATGCTGGACCTTAGCTGGGGGGTGTGATGACTTAAAGAAGGGTATTCAGGCTTTAATAGATGGCGACACATTGCAGTTTGACCGAGCAGCAATTGAAGAACCTGCAGGGGCATTAGCAGACAAGCAAAGTGATGTGGCCACTGTAACGATTCCTCGAAAAACAATCACTATAACGGCACGGGCCCAGCGACCGCCGATCACCATCACTAAGGCCGGACCAATCTCGTACGAGAGCACAAAGGCAGTCCCATGGTCATATGGGTTGGAAGTATATTGTGACGGAATAAAAATTGATGTTAATAAGCAGCCAGCTGAGACGGTAGACAATGTCGTTGGTACCAGAGGTATGACAAGGAGTGGAAGAATCTTCATATCGCCTGAGGTAGAGGCTGAAAGACTGGCGAAGGGAAAGGGAAAGATGAATGAGACTGTCCCTGTGCAGGCGAGCGGAAAAGAAACGGCATCGAAGGATGTGGAAGAGTTCATGCGCTTGATTCGTAAAAGTGATTATAAGATTGTTGAGCATCTGCAACAGACGCCGTCAAAAATATCTATACTGTCGTTGCTACTGTGTTCTGAGGCTCACAGAAATGCACTGTTGAAAGTCCTGGATACTTCCTTCGTACCCCAAGATGTTTTCGTGAATCAGTTGGAGGGAGTATTGGCACATGTGAATGCAGGCCATAGCTTGGGCTTTACAGACCTTGACTTGACCCCTAAGGGGAGAGAGCATAATATGGCGCTGCACGTCTCTGTCGAGTGTAGAGGATCAGTCATGTCTCACGTGCTGGTCGATACCGGATCGTCTTTGAACGTGCTGCCCAAGAAAGCGATGATGAAGCTAGATGTCAGAGGAATCCTGTGCACGCCTAGCGACCTGGTGGTCAGGGCGTTCGATGGTACGCAAAGAACAGTTTTTGGATCTATAACATTGCCTCTACAGGTGGGGCCGGAGGTTTTCGCGACTGAATTTTATATCATGGACATCCAGCCTGCATATAGCTTCCTGCTCGGAAGACCCTGGATCCATGGGGCTGGGGCAGTCACGTCTACCCTGCATCAAAAGTTGAAATATATGGTAGGAGACAGCGTGGTCACTGTATGCGGAGAAGAAGACATCCTGGTCAACCATCTGTCATCATTTAAATATGTGGAGGTCGATGGAGAGATTCACGAAACACCCTGTCAGGCATTTGAAGGGTTGCGCATCAAAGACAAAGGTCCCGGGCCGAGTAAAGCGTCGGAGGTAGCCGTTTCGTCATATAAGGAAGCTCAAGCTCTAGTAGAGACCGGTGAGGCAAAGGGCTGGGGCAAAGTGCTGGATATTCCTGTGAAGATGGACCGATTCGGGCTGGGATACCAACCGTCGTCATCAACACCTGCTGTTGGGGCACCCCGTTTCAGAGGACCAATAACTATCACTGCTGGTGGAGTATGTCATGAGACCATCAATGCTGCTTCAAAGTCTGACGAAGGAGACAGCGATTGCGATATGGACACCTGGATTCAGCCGAGCGTGCCAGGACAAGGATTGTGCAATTGGTCTATTCAGGAGATTGTTCCTGTGACTCTCAAACAATAATGCTTTGTTTTTTTTAATTGTTGAACAATTTGATGTCTTACCCGAGGCATTGCGATTTGCTTAGGGCTGTGCTGTTATGAACATTGCGTGTTTATCATTAAATAAAAGGCGTTTTTTCATGTGCAAATATTGTGATCTCTATTTTTCTTGTTTTGTTTTTACAATAAAATGGCAACGTGGTTATTCGCTTTATACGCATTTTGAAGCATTTAACCATTCCTTTTGCAGGATAACATTTTCAGATGACATCATTGAACCACCTATGACTCGTCCCGACTTTGAGCATCCGGTATTTCAGGCCGAAGAAGAGATTGTTGAAGATGGTGACGTTCCCGAAGAATTGTCTTGGCTGGTGAAGCAAGAAGAGCGTGTCATTTTGCCTCATGAGGAGGTCATCGAAATTATTAACCTGGGGTCGGAAGGGGTTGAAAAGAACATTCGTATAGGAGCCGCGCTGCAGAGCGACGTCAAGCGAAGACTGGTTGAAATGCTCAGACAGTATAGTGATGTGTTCGCTTGGTCGTATGAAGATATGCCTGGGCTTGATACAGATATGGTTGTGCACCGTCTGCCATTAAAAGAGGAATGCCCGCCGGTCAAGCAGAAACTTCGCAGAACTAGACCAGATATGGTAGTGAAGATTAAAGAGGAGGTTCAAAAACAGTGGGATGCTGGTTTCCTAGCTGTGACAAAATATCCCTCATGGGTCGCTAACATCGTACCAGTGCCAAAGAAAGACGGTAAAGTGAGAATGTGCGTAGATTACCGTGATTTAAATAAAGCGAGCCCGAAAGATGATTTTCCGCTTCCCCATATCGATGTGCTAGTTGACAACACTGCTCAATTCTCCGTATTCTCCTTCATGGATGGCTTCTCGGGGTATAATCAGATTAAAATGGCGCCAGAAGACATGGAGAAGACTACTTTCATAACGCCTTGGGGAACATTTTGTTATAAAGTGATGCCCTTCGGATTAAAGAATGCTGGGGCAACGTATCAGCATGCAATGACGACTCTTTTCCATGATATGATGCATAAGGAGATTGAAGTTTATGTCGATGATATGATTGCCAAGTCCCAGACGGAGGAAGAGCATTTGGTGAATCCGCTGAAGTTATTCAAAAGGCTTAGGAAGTTCAGGCTGAGACTGAACCCTAACAAGTGCACCTTCGGGGTGAGATCGGGTAAACTGCTGGGGTTTATCGTGAGCGAAAAAGGAATAGTGGTTGATCCTGCAAAAATAAAAGCAATACAAGAGATGCCGACGCCTAAAACAGAAAAAGAGGTGCGCGGGTTTTTAGGGAGGTTGAACTACATCGCTCGGTTCATATCTCACCTAACAGCTACGTGTGAACCATTATTCAAGCTGTTGAAGAAAGATCAAGCTGTAACGTGGAACGGAAATTGTCAAAAGGCGTTCGATAAAATAAAGCAGTATTTGCAGAAGCCTCCTATTTTGACACCCCCGGTGGCAGGGAGACCCTTGATTATGTATTTGACAGTTCTTGAGGGAAGCATGGGTTGTGTTCTCGGTCAACACGACGAGACAGGAAGAAAAGAGCATGCGATCTATTATTTGAGTAAGAAATTTACTGAATGTGAATCTCGATATTCAATGCTTGAAAAGACTTGTTGCGCGCTAGCTTGGGCCGCCAAGCGTTTGAGGCAATACATGCTGAATCATACAACCATGCTCATCTCGAAGATGGATCCTATCAAATATGTATTCGAAAAGCAGGCTTTATCAGGGAGAATTGCCCGTTGGTAGATGGTCTTGACTGAATATGACATCCAGTATGTCTCGCAGAAGGCAATAAAGGGGAGTGTACTGTCTGAGTACTTGGCGGAACAGCCTATTGAAGATTACCAATCGATGAGGTTTGATTTTCCTGACGAGGATATCATGTACCTAAAGATGAAAGATTGTGAAGAGCCTTTGCCAGACGAGGGACCAGAATTGGGTTCCAAATGGAAGTTGATCTTTGACGGAGCTGTAAACGCTTACGGTAGCGGAATAGGGGCAATCATCACCACTCCACACGGGTCGCACATCCCGTTTACTGCTCGATTGAACTTTTCAGTTACCAATAATGAGGCCGAATACGAAGCTTGTATAATGGGGCTTGAAGAAGCCATTGATTTGCGAATCAAAAACCTAGACGTATACGGAGACTCAGCTCTGGTGGTGAATCAGATAAAAGGAGAATGGGAAACACGTCAGCCTAATTTGATACCGTACATGAACTACGCAAGGAGATTGTTGCCTTTCTTTGACAAGGTTGAATTGCATCATGTACCGAGAGCAGAAAATCAAATGGCTGACGCCCTGACCACTTTGTCTTCCATGTACAAAGTCAACTTCTGGAACGAGGCTCCCAGCATTGTTATCTCTCGACTTGACAGACCTGCCTTCGTGTTTGCCATTGACGAAGCTTCTGACGACAAACTGTGGTATTTTGATATCCTTAATTTCATGAAGAATAAAGAGTATCCGGCTGGGGCATCCAGTCAAGATCAGAAGACTCTCAGGATATTGGCGGGAAATTTCTATTTGAATCCGGATGGTGTCTTATACAGAAGAAATCACGACTTGGTGCTGCTGCATTGCGTAGATGAAAAAGAGGCGAAGCTACTCATGGAGGAAATACATGAGGGTACCTTTGGTACGCATGCTGGTGGGCATGCCATGACGAGGAAGCTGCTACGGGCAGGTTACTTTTGGCTAACTATGGAAACTGATTGTTTCAAGTTTGCGAGGAGGTGCCACAAATGCCAAATCTATGCTGATAAGATCCATGTGCCTCCGAGTCCTCTAAATGTGATGTCATCGCCATGGCCATTCTCGATGTGGGGAATCGATATGATTGGAAAGATCGAGCCGACAACTTCTAATGGGCACCGGTTCATTCTAGTAGCAATCGATTATTTCACCAAATGGGTGGAAGCGGCGTCTTATGCAAATGTAACTAAGCAAGTGGTAGCCAGGTTCATCAAGAGAGATATCATTTGTAGATATGGGATCCCCGAGCGAATAATCACTGACAACGATTCAAACCTGAACAACAAAATGATGAAGGAGCTTTGTCAGAATTTCAAGATCGAACATCACAACTCCTCCCCTTACCGACCCAAGATGAATGGCGCTGTTGAAGCGGCCAATAAGAATATAAAGAAGATCGTTCAGAAGATGGTGGTGACCTATAAGGATTGGCATGAGATGCTACCTTTCGCTTTGCACGGTTATCGTACGACGGTACGCACATCAACCGGGGCAACCCCGTTCTCGTTGGTATACGGAATGGAAGCAGTGCTACCATTGGAAGTTGAGATTCCTTCTCTGAGAGTACTACGAGATGTCCAACTAGACGAGGCAGAATGGGTGAGGGACAGGTTGAACCAACTGAGTTTAATGGATGAGAAGAGGCTAGCTTCTCTAGCATACGGTCGTTTGTACCAGAGCCGAATGAAGGAAGCATATGATAAGAAGATACATCCTCGGAGCTTTCAGACGGGCGACCTTGTGCTGAAAAGGATTCTCCCGCCGCAGGCAGATCACAGGGGCAAGTGGACCCCCAACTACGAAGGGCCATACGTTGTCAGAAAAGTCTTTTCAAGAGGAGCGTTATTGTTGTCCACCATGGATGGTGAAGACTTTACGTCGCCTGTGAATTCGGACGCAGTTAAAAAATACTTTGCTTGAAATTGACCCGCTGGACAGAAAAAAAGAGAGTCCAGGCAAAAATGGGGCATCCTGGCGAACCAAAAACAGAATGAAAGGTTCGGGCAAAAGTTAGGGATAAAAAGTGAAAAAATGTACACCCGCGAAGTTGAAAACCTACACTGGGCGGCTTCGGCAAAAAAGGGTATCCCGGTGAACTGAAAACCCGTAAAGGGCGGTTCACGCAAAAGTTAGGGATTTGAAAAGAAAATGACTGCGGTCCGAATCTGATACTGCGTTGAGCGTTGGCGCGGGAGAATATACCTGAGGGGGTCGATTATCAGATACAATCTCTTCGGAAGTGTGGATACCGGGGAAGCATTAGAGCCGGGCGAGTCATAGGAGGATCAGTTCGTGATGTTCATCTGCATCCCGTTGCCGACATGTGTATAACTTTGATTTGTCATTATATTTATGCTTCTTGTGCATACTCGTATATTTGTTGTGAGTAGCTTCCTCTTTTCAGGAGTTACATCCCGTGTACAAAACTCCGCCCATTCAGGGGCCCAATCAATAAAATATGTTATTCAGTATTTGATGCTGGTTCTTTACTGTTTTGTGCATGATAAACGCCTAGGTTTGATGAAACTAGCAAGTACATAACGTCACTGGCCCTTGCCAATAATTGCTAAAACTTTGAATTAACTGAAAATAATGTCACTGACACTAACCTGAATAGATTTGGTTGCGTAGACTTGTCTTGTCTTGTTTGTGGTATTGCAGGGTTCATAGACGTATGAAGAAGACGATCAAAAAGGTTGCAGTGTGGATCAGAAGTTCGTAACGAAAGACTCGATCCCCACGCAGGTCGTGCTTCCAAGATAACATTGTCCCTTACTGAAGAAGGATCAAATTTCCCAGCTAGTCGCAGCTTATTCGAAGGACATTCTCCAACAGGGTCGTTTACCCTCAACAGAATTGACGATTCCAAGATCGAAGACTGTATTCAGACAGTGTGGCGTCCCTCAAGAGGATTCCCTTATTTCAAGCAGAGTGGTTTAGCCTCCGAAGATTAATGTTTCCAACTTGCGAGCTGTATTCAGACAGTCTACCCTTTCCAGTAGGGTCATTTACTCTCCCCCAGCGGAGTCAGTTGATTTTCCCCAAGAGAATTGGTTCGCCCTCAGCAGATTTCTCTTTTCAGCAAGTGTTTTCTTTCCTCCTAGTGGAACGCGAAGATTAAGACTCCCCCCGGCAGAGTTGGTTGGGCGCCCTGGCATTTATTTTGTCAGAATATCGTGTGATACCCGTTCACTCTCTAGCAAAAGTCCAATCATAACCAGGCGCATCTGCTATTCCCCAGCAGAGTTATATTCCCCAGCAGGGTTGACTTCACTCTTCCAGCGTTTATTTTGCCGGAATAATTCTGTAGCACCTGGCTATCCCCAACGGAGTTGGCGTTGTCTTCAGCATTTATTTTGCTGAAGCAGTTTCCTGTATCCCAGCAGTTCGAGTCTGCATTTGCATTGGCATATAGTGTCATACTTGCATCCACCAAATAAAAAAACGCGTAGCATGTCCATGTCGAATGGAGCATTGCGTCATTGTCAAACGTATGCATTTTGAAACATAAACCAGGTTGGCTAACCATTTGTGCTCAAGTGTTGTTTCCCATGCAGGTTGAGGGAGCTCTTGCTCAAATGAATTACCAAACATTCAAGATCTCGGCGTGAGACATTCGAAAACGTCAGTTTCGGCAGTGTTCCCCACAAAGTTATTAGATTAAGTTCTCTTTGTCTCCGAGCAGAGTTATTTGTGTAAATTTCTCTTGTTTTCCCCGCCAGAGTTAGTAGGCAAAATCTCTCCTCATTCCCAAGCAGAGTTATGTGTCATCAAAGGATTTCAGGAATCAGAATTTCAGAGGCTGCCGTCGGTTATCAGAACAGGCGTCCGGAAGCGGTTTCCAAATATCCTCAGTAGAGTCCGCCTCAAAGTCGCTGTCACGTCAGTGCTAAGAAGTTTGTGGGTTGGGGCCAATGGAGAAATGGGTCCTAACGTGGACAATTTTATTGACGGGATTTTCTTCGTGCTAGAGGAGTGGGTGTCCTGACGTGGACAGATTTATTTCCCCGGGTTGATGACATGTGCTAGTCCTAACGTGGACAGATTCGGTTTCTCGGTACTGGTTGAATGTGAAGTCCTGACGTGGACGAAATCGATTATTCTTCGTGGCGGTGTCCTGACGTGGACAATTTATTTCCAGCAGATATCTTTCTTCATAATGGTGAAAGGTGTGTCCTAACGTGGACAAGTTTGTAGTTCTTCGTGTTGACAAGATGCGCAAGTCCTGACGTGGACAAGGTTATCTCTCTTCGTGTTAGTGAAGCGTGAGTCCTGGCGTGGACAAGTTTTATTTCTTCAGCAGGTTGAGATGTGAGTCCTGACGTGGACAAGTTTTATTTCCCCAGCAAGTCGAAGGTGCGCAAGTCCTGACGTGGACAGATTTATCTTCCTTCGTGTTGACGCAGCATGAGTCCTGACGTGGACAAGTTTTATTTCCTCAGCAGGTCAAGGATGTGAGTCCTTACGTGGACAAATCAAGACGAGATGGGAGTCCTTACGTGGACGAATACAGATGTGATTTCCTTACGTGGAAAAATGTGAGGTAACGGAAAGTCAACTTTCGGACTGGCTTTATTCAAATCCCTGTAATCTACACACATGCGAACCTTACCATCCTTCTTCGGAACGGGCACAATATTAGCCAGCCAGAGCGGATACTCGGCAGTGACAAGGAAACCTGCATCAATCTGTTTCTGTACTTCTTCCTTAATCTTTAGAGCCATGTCGGGTCGAGTCCTTCCGAGCTTCTATTTTACTGGTGGGCACTCTGGCTTCAAAGGTAGGCGGTGTTCAACTATAGAAGTGTCTAATCCAGGCATATCTTGATATGACCAAGCAAACACATCAACAAACTCTCCAAGTAAATCAATCAGCTGTTTCTTCACATCAGGTTTGAGCAGAGCTCCGATTTTCACTTCTCTACGGATTTCTTATGTTCCCAAATTGATTACTTCCACCGGCTCCTGATGAGGTTGGATAGCTTTCTCTTCTTTCTCAAGAAGTCTGGAAATCTCTTATGGGATATCATCTTCTTCGTCTTCGGCTTCGTACACGGGAAACTCGAAATTTGGAGGAGGCAGTGGATCATTATTCCCAGGATGTAATTTATGTAACAATCTGCGCAAGTGATGTGATTTTTTTAATGAGTTTTTGTAAAGTGGAAAGTGTGTGTACGTGAGATGCTACTTATTACTTTCCAACATCGTAAATAAATATTGAGAAAAAACACACATAATGAAAATGAAAGTGATTTATTGATGGTAGTAAAACCAAAAAGACACGCCCAACAAAGTCATCTTTGCCTTGGGCAGAGCAAAGGGAATTATTTAAAAGTAAGCCCTAATAATGCAGTTTCGCCTTGGGCAGAGCAAATTTTTTTTTTTAAAAAACAAATGCTTTACTTAGATATATGAACGATAGCAAGGGCTTCAACCACACTCCAGTTCTTGACCAAAACGCCTGGGGTTACAAAATTTGGAATATCCTCATCTGAATCTTCCTCGGTAACAACATAAACTCCAAAGGTATAGTCAAATCCGTCTGAAACATAACCTGGACCTTCCATATAGGGCTCATAATCTTCGTAAGGAATGAAGGACCTTGCAGAACCATCTGATATGTAGCCTTCATCCTCTGACACAACATTTACCTAAGGATGATGGACGATTCCTCCACTACGGAACACTTCATTAATCAACGGAAACCCTTGGTTTTTAGTAGTTTGTTGAGCAGAACTGCTGGTGAAACCAAGACCTTCCTTATTTTTGTTCTCTGGCAAAGACAACACCTTCCCCCAAATTGTCTGATGACCACTGTTCACTACTCGTTGCGCGTCTTTAAATGATGACATAGATGCCTGAGATTTCCGGACACCCTCGCCCACAATAGACAACGCTTGAAATTGCGTGCCGACCTCTTCCTCAGCTTCGACGTACGAGAATGATAACAAGTGACTCACCACCAAAGCTCTTTCTCCACAAACTGTAATTGTTTTTCCCTCAAAAGCATATTTTAATTTCTGATGTAGGGTGTTGCACCCTAAAATTTGCTCAACCTAATTCACTTGGTTTATGTTTCAATTGCATTAGCATTTGCATATAGAGTCATGTACATAGTATAATCATCTGCATGGCATAGCATAGCAAGTCATCCAACAAGGGACCAAGCATTATTCTCATCTCTATGAGCCTATCAAGAGGCTATTATTCAAATTCAAGCATATCCAAGTCATCAGAAAGAATTGGAAAGCTAAAGAAGTCAGTGGATCAAGCAGTGAATCTATCTCCTATTTGAGGGTATCTGAGGATCATCAAAGAAGTTGTGAGCTGTGAATTGAGCATGGAGAGTATGTAGACATCATGGAGGACCTAGAAAGTCATTTGGAGAAGGAAACAAGTCATTGATGTGGTCACAAGAGTTGCAGTTGAAGACAGTCAACTAGGGTTTCATCTGGGTCAACCCTGGGTCAACCCTAGGTCAAATGGTTGATTGAAAGGCATCAAGGTCTATTTGAGAGATGTGGGGTTCATCATTTGACATGTAGATAAGGATATGGTTTTGTGCCAAGAAGAAATCAAGAGAAATCAAGGAGAAGAGGAGTTTCTAAATTAGGGTTTCTGTGTAAAATCCCCTAGTTTAGGTCAAATTTCCAAGCAAGATAAGTCAAAATGCAAGCTTCAAATGGATCCTTGGTCAACATGAAACTTGTAGAGGATCTCAAGACCTTTAATTTGAGTGGTGGAAGACATCAAGGATATTTATAGAACTCAAGTTATGATCCTTGCAAGTTACAGGTCATCTGAGGTATCTGAAATTTTGTCTGTGAAAGTTACTTGTCTTCCAAGCAACTTTTACCCCTCAAGGAGATTTCAAATGAATTTCTGGCCAACATAAGAGTTGTTCCTCATTGTCTTATATTTCTAGAAAGGTATGGTATGCCTTCATATGATTTGTGGAACTCTACTTATGGTCTTGGCAAGCAAAGGGTATTTTGGTCATCTAAGAATTACAGGTCATTTCAAGCCTATGCCCAAAACTCATACAAGGAAGCTTCAAATGAAAAACTTCACAACATAAAACTTGCTCCAAATGACATTTTGAGTCTATAAAAGTGACCATGAAAGATTGGAAAGGCTCATAGCTCAAGGTTTCAAATTTGGTGAATTTAATGAATAAAAAATGACCTAAAATTGAGATTTTTCATAATTTGGCCAAATGGGATGAAATTATAGGTCATTTTGATTGGAAAAAAGGTTTTAAGAACATTGGAAAAAGTGTATTTTTGAGTTTGGTTCAAGATTTGAAAGTTATGCTTGGTTACTTACAAAAGAAGTTACATAATCCAAATCCAAGGGAAAGTGTGCATGAGAAGATTCTACAAAGTTCTAGGGCTTTCTATTCTCATCTATATATTGAATGGAGTAACTTCATGCCATGGTTGGTGATTCATTGTGATCAAAACACATAGCTATACATCATTCTTCCATTTTTGCAAAAGCATCTCAAACTTCATCAAATCTCCATCACTTTCCAAATTTCTTGATCTGATCATCATCAACATCTTTCATAGATCACAATTCCATCAGAATTTGGTTGAATTGAAGAAGAACTCGTGCTGTTCAATTTCATCATCCAAAGAGCAAGAACTTTGTTATTGCAAGATTCAAGGCATTGGAGCAAGATCTTTTGCATACAGAACTCAAGAGCAAGCTTATTGATCAAGTTCCAATCATTGCAAGCATCAGATCCAAGGATTTCTATACCTGTTTTCATCATTTACACCAGGTTGGTAATCCATTCGAATTGCTTGATTTAGTTAGCATGTTAGAGATTTGTTAGGTTAGAATTTTTAGGTTAGGTTAGATGATTAATCCTGGTGAGTTTGAGAAAGTTTCATGGAGGTTGCCATTGGAGTGCACAATCTGTTAGGGTTTAGAGCTCATGGAATATGGCACTATAATCTTAGGTTTGTAGCTTAATCTGATCAGCATGAAGTGTAGATCATGTTAGGGTAAAGATTGGAAGGAATTCTCATGGTTGATGACATTGCATAATGATGGAATCAGCACCTGCTACTCATCGGGTTTGATTATTGGTTGAGTTTTAGAGGAATTTATGGCCCTGGTTGTGTAGAGGGAAGAGAATGGAGCAACTTTGCTCTTTGCATCGTGTGATTTCATGGAGAGACGAGAGAGAACAAGGAGATGGAAAGAGCATGCATGAGACTGGTTTTCTGAAAACCCTAGAAGATAATTGGAGACGATGATGGACAACCGTTGGATGATCATAAGACCCTTGACTCAGAGTACGATCTAAAGGCCAGAATTCAAAGTTAAAACGGAGGGAAATCCCAAAGGCGCTACGCACCGTTTCATTTAACTCTTCTGATGGGCTCAAGTGATCCATTGCTTTTTACACCCCCAAGCGCAGGCCCAATAACCATTTGAACTGAAATCCTTGCTAAATGCACTGTTTTCCCTTTTGTTTTTTTTTTGTTGTGTTTTCTGAGTGCATTGGGCCCAGACGCGCTTGCTATGCGCGCCCCCCAGTCTGGGCCCATCTTGTTTTTTAACTGGTTTTATTACTCATTGCACCCTCATCCAAATTTAGTTCATGTTAATTTCTTTTAATTCTTTTAATTCTTCAAAAATTCATAACAAATAGAAAAATGCTTATTTTTAATTGGTTGTTTTTGCATATTTTTCATATTTTTGTTAAGAAAATTATCACATAAAAAAATTTAACATTTCATTTTATTTTTGTATTTTTACCATATTTTTCTTTTAAATAGGATTAAATAATGTTTAATTTGATGCATGATATTGATGATTTTGGTTTGATTAGATGCTTTTACATTTTTGACCCATTCTTTTTAGGTTGATTAGCTTAGACCTTTATCTTGTATATAAAATTTAATTCATGATTTTATAAATTAATATTAGATGTTTTGTTTAGGTGTGATTAGTGTGATCAAAACTAGGGTTTAGGAGATAACATAGGTGTGGTAAATCATTTCCCTTAGGAGTATGAGTTTGAATCTTTGGGGTATGGGACTATAGGGGTTATGGGTAGCTACTAGATCCCTTAGAAATTACTAGGTTTCCCCTATTCTACTATTACTATCAGTATACTGCTTATATTTGTTTGACTGTGTGGTGTGCCCTCTCTAGGGTTATTTCATTTGTCTGTGTGGGGTATTGGGTTTGCTTGGGGATTGGGAGAGCTGAAGACTGTGCTGATGAAGTCCATTGGAGATTAAGAGGATGAAAACCAACTTCCAGAGTTGATAAGGAGAATCCCTTGCTGGCAGCTGTTGAGGAGTTGTAGGGTTTAGGAGCTAGGCAGAGCTCTAGAGTAGAAAACCTGATTCACGAATATGGAAGGCCTTGTCTGCCTCCATTCTTTCTCTATGATTCAAAGTCTATTTTAAATATCCATCTCCTTCCTTTGGAAGGATTAATGGATGTATTTGAAAGATAGAACTTTTGAGAGAAAATTGTCTGTATAATGTTAACAGTTAATGAGCCACCCTTGGTAGGCAATTGACTGTTTAACATTCACTTCCTCTTGTTGACTGGTATTCCTCTTGGAGAGTGAGACTTGAAGAAAAGCCATTGCAGATTGAAGATTGATGACCAAAACCTTGCTTGAAGGTTGTGGAGATGGAGACTGATGCTTGCTTGAAGCCTGTAGATGGTTGAAGATGACTTGAAGACAGATGTTGATGCAGAGCTGCTGTGGTTGTTTATTTCCTGCTGTTATTCATTTCTGATGTATTGATTGGTTTTCCCTGACTGTATTGTTTGCTGTTTAACCTGTTAGGTTGAAAGTGAATGCTGTTCACTTTTGCCTATTATTTTCTAGGTTCGAGGTTGAGTGGGACTCCCTTGCCTCGCTTGTATTGTTGCGTCCATGCATTTTACTGCTTTATTGTATATATGCTATTGTTTTTGTTTCCGTCTATTCCCTTAGGATCTCTGTTTCTCTCTGTGCAAGAGAGGAGCATGATAGACACTAGGTCTTAACCCATGCATGATAACACTAGGTTAGTTTGATTCCCTTCGCAACCATAGGTTAGAGTTCTGCCTCTTCTTTCTCAAAACAAACAGAAAAATACAATAAGATTTCAAACACAATAAAAGACACTTCTTCCGTAAAAGAATGTGAACTCATCAAAACGTCAATTTTGTCCGCTTGGACTGTTAATCAGAAAAACCCTTTTTCAGAAGGAATAAAAACAATCAAGACAAGCTTGTGTCGTACATGGCCCGAACTACGTTTGCTCTGATCTTTCATGCTGTATGAAAGTACGTAGGCATAGGATGCGATATCCTAGCGAGCAACCTTCCCCTCCTTTCCAGTAGGTAGGCGAACTACGTTGACTCTGATTTTCCGTTCCAGACGGGAATACGTAGGCATAAAGTGTGACACTTTGCCGAGTCATTTTATTTTCTTTTTAACCCTTAACCTTTAGTTTAGATAGAATAAAAATCCATACCCGAAAACAAGCGTGGATCCCGTCGAGTACGACAGACGTGAGGGGTGCTAATACCTTCCCCTTGCGTAACCGACTCCCGAATCCAGGATTTGGTTGCGATGACCATTCCTTTCCCCATTTTGCGGTAGGTTTACCTCGAGCGTTTCCTTTCCCTCCGTTGGGATAAATAACGCACGGTGGCGACTCTTCTGTTCAGCCGGCGCCGATTTTCGCAGTAGTGACACAGGGTAGAAGTGACTGCCCCAGCTTCATGTATCCATTGCCTTCCTAGCAGACAACTATAAGCGACACGAATGTCCATGACTTGAAACGTAATCATAAAAGTCTGTAATCCAATAGTCATCGGCAAATCCACCTCACCAATTACTGTCTTTCTTGACCCATCAAAAGCTTTGACAATAACATGACTTGGCTTCATTGGCGGTCCCTGATAGGATAGCTTAGATATAGTAGTTCTAGGAATCACGTTTAGAGAAGATCCAATATCAACCAATACACTGGACAGAGAGTTATTCCCGCAATTCACAGAAATATGTAAAGCCAGGTTGTGTTTCCTTCCTTCCTCTGTGAGATCATCCTCATTAAAACCCAGATTGTCACATGAAGTAATATTACCAATGATATTGTCAAACTGCTCCATAGTCACATCTTGTTCAACATATGCTTGCTCTAAAATCTTCTGGAGTGCTTCTCTATGAGACTCAGAACTCATCAGCAATTGTAACACATAAATCTTCGACGGGGTCTGCAGGAGCTAATCTGCAACCTTATATTCACTTCTCTTGATCACCTTTAAACACTCATCTGAATTGGACAAATTAGATCCACCAGACTGCCCCACAATTGGATCCTTTGAGCCTGTTTGTTCCAATGAGACCTCTTTTTCTTTTGGTGGTACAGTCGGGTAGACTTGACCACTCCTTGTTACTCTGCTGACATCTGCAATGTTAACTACTGAAGGTACAGTGGGCAAAGGCACTTCCTTTCCATTCTCCAACATCGTAGCATTGTACCTGTAGGGGATATCCTTATTGGAAGTATAAGGGACAGGTCCAGGCACATTGATTACCAACGGGGTAACAGCCGGTTTTTTGCTATTATACACGATTTCGATACGCTCCACTTCTTTAAAGTGAGGCACTATAACACAAACCTCTTTGGCCCTTTCGAATGAAACTTTCTGATCATCATCTGCCAAACAGTCTTGAATCATGTTAACAGAGGGTGAACCATGCGGGGATAACGGATTAACTTGCACATTAGGGTCGGAATCTTTGAAGGACAAAATTCCGCATTTAATGAGCCTCTGAACATCTGCTTTCATACCAAAACAACTCTCAATATCATGCCCTGGAGCACCCTGATGGTAAGGGCAAAACTTGTCAGCTCTATAAGAAGGAGGAGGATTTGCAGGAACCATAGGTGGAGCTTTTGTTTAAATATGACCCTTCTGGACCAAAGCTGGAAACAAATCAGTGTATTTCATAGGAATAGGCTCAAAGTTTATCTTTCTATACGCACAAACCTGATTGTTGAATGGCCGATTCTGCTGAGGATATTGCGGATTTTGCTGAGGCTGTGACTGATGAGCATTGGGGGACTGAGGTTGTTGATACGGCTGCGGACTTGGTTGAGGCTGATAAGCTAGAGCATTAAACACTGGTGATACGGCAGCAACTTGGTGTGATGGTGAATACCTCTTCCTAAATTGGCCCTTTTGAATGGCATTCACACCTTGCTCTTTTTTCTTTACAAAACCACTCCCATACTTCTTAGGAGCAATCTCTTCTTTAGCCAATCTTCCTTCACGAACACCTTCTTCTAAGCGCATTCCCATGTTAACCATTTCAGTAAAGTCACTGGGTGCACTGGCTACCATCTTCTCATAAAAGAAAGGACCAAGAGTCTTCAGAAAAATCTTGGTCATCTCTTTTTCTTCTAATGGTGGTGTGACTTGTGCGGCCAACTCGCGTCAACGTTGAGAATATTCCTTGAAACTCTCCTTATCTTTCTGCGTCATAGCCCTTAATTGATCATGGCCAGGTGCCATATCCACATTATACATATACTGCGTGACAAAGGCTCCCCCTAGATCATTGAAAGTTCGGATCTTCGCACTATCCAGCCCCATGTACCACTTGAGTGAAACACCTGTCAAACTGTCCTGGAAGTAATGAATGAGCAGTTGATCATTATTAGTTTGGGCAGACATCTTCCTGGCATACATAATAAGATGACTCTGAGGGCAAGTATTCCCCTTGTACTTTTCAAAATCAGGGACCTTGAATTTCGGTGGGACCTTAACATTTGGAACCAAGCACAGCTCAGAAGCGCTCTTTCCGAACAAATCCTTCCCACGAAGGGCTTTCAAATCCTTTTGCATTTCAGAAAATTGGTCTTGAAATCCATCCATCCTCTCTTCCAAACCCACAGTTTTAGTCGGCGACCCTTGTAAAATCGGCTCATCCAGAATATACGGAACATTGTTCACATGTGGAGATGCGGTAGTCATCACAACAGAAACTGCAGGAGTAGCTTGAACAGTGGTCACAACAGGGATCTCGGACACAGACAGGCGATATCCGGTTGAAAAGAAATTGGGAGACAATCCCCACGAGAAACCTTGAGGCATACTGTAGGACATTTCAGCAACAGAAGACACCACTGGGATCAGTGTTGGCGTCACTTCAGAGATCACAGTCCTCGGAACTTGGTTGTTGATCGAGGCTTGATTAGACAAAGCTTCCACTAGACCATTCAACCTCTCCAAACTTTCCTTCAGAACTGCAACATCATCACGGAGCACTCTGTTCTCTTGCTCTAGTTGATCCATCTTTTGCCGTTGACTAGCTCGAGTGTTGTATCAGTGATTCAACTTGTCTGCGGAGATGAAGCAAGAGTGAGACCCTGGAATGCAAACAATGCTATGCTTATGCAAAATGCAAATGAGTATGAAACTTCAAGAAACTCAAATTTTTTCGGTATTGTAACGTTGGAGAAAAACTTATTTTATTTTGATAATCGAAGCATTACAAAGCAGAGTACTCTTTTAAGAGTTTATTACCTTGAACCAAAAGCAAAAGAGAAACTCGGAGATCTACTCCTTACGCTCCTTCTGTGCGCGAAGCTCTTCTTCTAACTGACTGACGCGTTCTTGTAACTCGGCCTTCTCACTAATGAGTCGATCGACACATTCCTTCCAAGCCATAGCAGCTGGGGGGAGATCATCTCTGGCGACAGTTCTTGAAGAGGTGTGAGAGGAAAATAAATCCTCTCGCGCCTTCCTTTTCCTTGCAAGTTCTACTTCTGGCAGCTTCTGGGACTTCTCTTTCTCTACCTTGAGTGTGAAAAACTTGTTCCTCCAGACAACTTTCAGTTTTCGAGCCTCATCCAAAGCGGCCTTCAATTAATCTACTTCGCTCATATCAAACCAATCAGGATCATGAAAAGCTAAAACTATAGGTTCATGGAAAGGAAACGGCATCTTGAGGTCGAGAGCTCTTTCTCGCACCCAATGTAGATATTCTTTAGAGACAGTACAATTGGGGTATCCTAAAGCAGCTTTTCCTTCCTTATTGATGTATCTCCACGTGTAAATTATGACGGTCTTCAGGTATGGATCTTCTCCTTCCTTGAGAAAGATCCCTTCTAACAGAGCTTGGTCAGGTACTTCGATCATAGGATGCCCAAATTGGAGGCGAGCCAAATCAGGGTTGTAACTTGTGCATCCTTCTCTCCCAACAAGCGGTATGTTAGTAAATCCTCTGATGCTAGGAATCATACATATACCTCCATAGGTAGGGTCGTACCATAAATTGTCAGAGTGAGTAAGGGCCATAACTATATCGGACCAACGAGGTATTTCTACCTCATCCCAAATAGACGGATGCCGAGTTAGGTGAGCGATGAACCATGAATACAGCAGAGCGGTGCAACAAACAATATGTCCTCCTCCTTCAGCATTCTTCGAGTGGATTGAATGATATGTGTCAGCTAGCAAGGTGGGAACGAGATTCTTGAGTATGAACAGTTTAATTGCATCCATATCAACAAAATCATCAACCTTTGGGAACCAGAAGATCCCATAAACCAACAAAGCAAAGGTAGCTTCCACGATAAGGACCTCCTTCCTTTCAGCATGGTAACGAACTTTTTCAATCAAGAAATCAGCTGGGAATCCAAGGACTCCTTCCTTGGTGGTCAAGTGCGCTTGAACATATGCTAGGCTGAGATGAGTAGCGTTTGCAATTTCTTGGTGACTGGGTGCGTCTTCCTGGCCGGTGAATATGGGACGGGCCGTCACTGGCATCCTCAAGAAATCAGAATACTCTTCCAGAGTCGGCATCAGCTGGTAATCCGGAAAAGTGAAACAGTGGTATAACGGATCATAAAACTGAACAAGGGTCTCTAACAGCCCTTCTTTCATCTTAAGCTCGAGAAAACAGAAGACTTCTCCATATTCTGTTGCGAAGGCCTGACGGTTCTCGATGAGATCTGCTAGCTCTCTTAAGCGTTCAATGTTAGGACTCTGAAAAGTGTACTCCAATGCTTCTCTCTTGAAGTCCATGGTTACAATACCTGAGAAATAAAATTGAGTTTCTTGAAATAAGTAAAGAAAGAATGCAAGATGAATAGGACTTCATGGGATCCCAACTATTTATAAACATTGCAGTAAAAGAAAACGTCTTTATTAACTTTGAAATGGAATACAAATAATTGCTTTTAAAAGTCCCAAATAAATAGCTAAATAAAAGATAATGAAAGCCCTAAAGACGTTTTGAATTCCGCTGCTTGAGCTCTTCTTCCAATTGGGTCTTCTCACGGATAAGGTTGTCCACAATCAGCTTCCAAATAGTACATTGCGGGTCGGAGAAGAATAAATCCTCCATGGCTTTCCTCTTCTTGCAAGGAAGTAACTCTTCATCCTTCAACTGTAGCTGCTTCTGAAGTTCATCTTTCTCTTTTTGAAGTTCAGCCTTCTGCTTCTGACATTCATCGTTTTCTGCAACCACTACTTGGTACTTGTTCTTCCATGATTCTAACTCACGTTGCGACTTCCTCAAGGCAACCTCTAACTTCTCAGCTTCAGACATAAAGATATAAGTGGGCTCCCTCCTTGGAGATATAGGATCTTGACGAGAATAGGGCATTTTCAGGTTGACTGCCCTTTCTCTGACCCACCGAAGGTAGGGTTCTAAGGACACACAATTAAGTTTCCCAAGGCTTTCTTTCCCTTTCTTGTGCAAATGATCCCATGCAGCCAAAATCTTGTCTCAGAGTTCTTTGTCTTCCCTAAAGAAAATGCCCTCCACTTGAAGACTCTTAGGCGGCTCCTTCAACGGAAATCCCAACTGTCGACGAGCTAAGGCTGGATTGTAACTGATCTCTCCATTAAAACTGAGTAAGGGCACATTAGCAAAGTCGCCACAACCATCAATAATTAAAGTTCCATCATACGCTCGGTTGTACCAAACGATGTCTGAGTGAGTCAACGCCATAACTCTCGGAGACCAAAGCCCTCTATCGAGATTCAAAAAATAAGTAGACCTCGGCAAGTGCGAAATAAACCACTTGTAGAGTAAGGGCATACAACATGTGATCATTCCTCCACCATAGAAGTTTCGGAGATGCACAGAATGATAAGCATTACCCAATAGAGTTGGTACTGGATTGTTCTTCAAAAAGATCTTAATTGCGTTGAGGTCGACGAACCCTTCAAAACTTGGGAACAAAAACACTCCATAAATAAGTAAGGCAAAGATCGCCTCGAATGAAATCTTGTTCGTATAATCGGCATAGAACATAGCTTTATTGATTAAGAACTTCGTAGTCAAACCAAAAATACCACCTTTACTAATCAAATTTCCATTGACGTCAGATACTTTTAGATAGAGGGCCTTAGAAATATCTCTTTCATCGGGGTCTTTCTCCAAAAAAGGGAAAGAAGACTCTTCTAAGATAGGTAGACCAACCAAAAAGGAGTATTCTTCTAATGTAGGCAATAGATGGAAGTCTGAAAACGTAAAACAATGATATAGCGGATCATAGAACTGCAATAAAGTGGAAAGAAGTCCTTCGTCTACTTGGCGACTCAATAAGGATATCAGCTTCCCATACTTGCTCTTGAACCTCCCTTGATCTTCAATCAAAGTTACCAACTTCTTTAGGTCATCCAATATGGGACTTTTAAAAGTGTATTTCAAAGTGTGCCTTCTATTGGGATTCATAGTACCCTACAATGTTCATAAACAAAAGTAAATCCCATGAAGTCCAATGCGGTATGATGCTTTATGATTGCAACAAACACAAGTAAGCACATAGAAACATAAGGATAAACAAATAAAGGGGACCCTAGGTTTGCAATGAGCATGGAGCAAAGGTATACCCATTCCCAAAGGATTTGGACTAAAGGCGTATTGTACCTGCAGAACAAGGTTCTAATAAGGTTCCCAAAGTCATTAGCCCATCTTTCGGATATTATCAACTTCCCAAGTACTCGGGGATTAATAATATTCTCAAGAGAACTTCTTTTGAGTGTAGCATCACATAGCACTATTTCGGGGGTACCCCCTCATAGCCCCGCACTACATCCTAATAAAGGTCAAAGTGGGGTTAAGGTAACTACGGTCCTCAATATCATAGGCTCCATCATCGAATATAGTGCATGTTTTCACGATTAAGAACTCGTTCAACAATACAACTTTCGTGAGGGCCTCAATTGAGCGTGATTTTCAAGTCAGCTTGGTCGGGATTCCACCCCCTATAAGCCTCTTTGAACATATCACTATCATATCTTAAGTTCACTCAAGTCCGGGTGTAGGACTTTGTCTCACCATTCAAAAGTATCAACCCAAAGGCAATAAACAAACAAGTAAACAATTAACAAATATAAAGCAATAGACAAGTAGAAAAAAGATAGGGAAACCCACTGTCCCTCCCCAGTGAAGTCGCCATTTCTGTCGCGGTGAAAATCGGATACCAAACTATTAGTTAGTTTGAATCTTTAATTCATTTTGCAACCGAACTTTGATTTGTCCAAAGAAAGGGATAAAGATCGAAATTCCCACAATGCAATGCAAATGCAAGCTAGAGAGTTACAGGTTCGGGGGTCGGTTAAACTTAGGGAAGGTGCTAGCATCCTAAGTTTCTGTAGTACTCTATAGGAACCTCTTGTTTCATGTTTGTTTATTGCTATGTGTTATTTGCTTAAGGTTAAAAGACCTAGGGGTTTATTTCTAAGTATACTCGATAACATATCGCATCTTATGCCTACATATCCTTACGAGAGTGGAATCAGAGTACTTGTAGTTCTCCTAAAGGGTTTGAGGAGTTCTTTGACTGTGGTCAAAGTTTCTATGGGTTTAGGGTAGTTGGTTGGTTGAGTTTAGGAGAAAAGATGAGTTGTCATTTTAAGGGAGATTACTTTGATTTAAACCACCACAACATTGTAGGAAAATAGTCTTTGCATCGTCTTAAGAGAAGGGCTCAAGTACTCGGATATGGATCGATGAGGTACGCCTCTATCTCTCTTAAGGCAAAGTTCTTACGTATTGATTGTATTGATGTGGGGTGGAAGTTCTATCTCACTTAGGATGATTAACGTCTATTTCTCTATGGTGTTTGAATATTGTGTATTGAGTTGAATTGTTTGTTTCTATGTTGTAATGATAACAGTCCTTCCTATGGGGTAGGGTCTATCTTAATTGATCAACTTGAATGGGATCAAGGATCAAGTGGGAGAATGATGCAAATGAGATGCACTACACACAATTATTGAATCATGTGTAGGTTTTTCCTTTGGACGGAATGCGAGGCGGAAATATAAATTGCGATAATGTAAATTGCTTGTAGAATAAATTGCGGAAATAATAAAGGGCAAATAAGTAAAGCATACACATACGCATGAAAGCGCTGAAGTGTGTGAGAGTGAATCGTGAAGTGGGATGCACGCTGTGAGTTGATTTTAGTTAGTCGATTTTAAGCGAGAGGTTCATTTTAACTGGATTGATTTTAGGTGAGATTGAGTATATAATTAAGGCTAAATAAGACGTTATAATGATTTACTTATTATTTAGAACTTAAGTGAAATAATTTTGTTTATGAAAAATTGAATATAACGTGACGAATTAATTATAATAAAAAGTTGTTTTTATTATGCTCCTAGAAAAAGTTTTTTTTTCTTAATTAGGAGAAATGATGATTAGATGCAAGTTAAAAGTTTTTATGAGTGAACAAATTATCTAATAAAAGTTATTTTAAAAGAAAATTAACTAGTAATTTAGTACAAAGATTTTAAGTGAATAAAGGAGATTACTTTTTAAGGGCCTAATTATTTAAGGCAGAGATATTGATTTATTAACTTAAATAAAATAGTGTAATAGATCGTTATTTATTAAATAAAATAAAATCTAAGACCTATATGATAAAATTGAATAAAACTGATTGATTGAAGGTTAATACTTATTATTATTAGGATTAAAATTGTAATGAAAGTTGTTGTAAAATAAAAGGTTGACTAATAGATAAAAGCAAATAAACTATTGATTAATAAATTATTAAAAGGTTAAATAAATAAAAGCTGGTTTATTTAATAAAGATTATGAGTTTATTTTTTAAAGCTTAATTAACTGATTAATTAAAAGGGTTAAAGTGTTGATTAAAAGAAAAACTAATAGTTAACGAATGAAACAAAAAAAGGTGATTAGGGGGTTAATGATGATTACGGTGAGGGTAGTGTGGTGAGTGTATGCGTATTCATTTTCACAAAGTACACAAATGAAACAGAGGGGAACAAATAGAGGCGACGGAACCCTAGACCCTTCGTTCCCAAATCGAAATCTCGATACTCTCATCCTCTTCCCTCCGATCGCGATCGGTTTTTTTCCTTTCATCATGCTTCAAACCTGAAAACAACACCAGAAACATCAAAAGTTCAAGAATGTGGAAAAGAATAGAACATTACTGAAGGTTGGTGGTCACAGCTGCGTTGGAGATGACGGGAATAGAGCGTTCTGTCTGCTGAACCTGCGGCGGCGTGCGGTGGCTTCGTCCACGGACAAGCTAAGTTTCCATTTCGATCTATTAGGTTTGTGAAGATAGGTTTTATGGTGGTTTTTCGGTGTGTTCACGAGTTCTCTCCAATCTCTCTTCCTTCGATTTGAAACCCTTCTTATATAGACTAGTTGGGGTTTGGATCTTAAAAACATTGATTGAATTCTGATTGAAACCTTCCATTCTTGGGTTGATTGGATCCAAAAACCTTCCTTTTTCGTATGATTGTGTTTAATGTTGTTGATGAAAATCATTTTGTGTGATTTGATTTGAGGAATCTTTAGTTGATGCTGAGGGATCTGTCGAGACTGATTCTACATACTTGGACCTGGTAGCTTCGTGGTCTAAATTGTTGATTGTTTTTCAATGGTGTTGAGTAATGTCTTCTTGTTTGCAGGAGGTAATCTCGGAGATTCTCGAGTGTGCCATGACTATAACAGAATGTGTTCCTGAGCAAGAGTTGCTTATTATCCATGTCTGCACAAATTAATTGTGTGCTGGCTTGTTTCGCGACTCTTCAAAGGAGTGTCACCTGCCATTAGTTCAAACTCGCGATTTTGGCCTTGATTGTCATCTTGCTAGTTACCTTTGTAAGTTGTTCTCGCTGGAGTTTGTTGCAGTGAGAATCGTGATACCAAGCTATTGATTAACTTGAATCTTTAATTCTTAGATTACAACCGGACTTTAATTTATCCAAAGGAAAGGTCTAAAGAAAGAAAAACCCTTTTCACGATGTAACAACAACGCTAAGAGATTCGGGGATCGGGGGTTGGTTATGCCTAGGGTAGGTATTTCACATCCTAAACATCTGTAGTACTCTACAGGAACCTTTTGTTTGTTTGCATGCTAAGTTTCTAAATATTTGCTAAGGTTTGGGATTGGGTAAAGGTGTAGGTTAAAACCTAAAGATAGTTTCTAAGCTTGCTCGCAAAGACGTCGCGTCCTCTGCCTACGTATCCTAACTAGGATAGAATCAGAGCAATCGTAGTTCGCCTTACTAGGGTTAAAGAACACTTGATTATGATCAAGGTTAAAAGGGGAACAAACATAACAATGTTTGTATAGAGTTTCACAAAACTCTCTAGATCTATGTTGAACACTTAAGAAAGGGGAGTAAGTAATCATTGCTATGATTATTACATAGAGTTTACAAACTCTATCCTAGGGTTCTAGTTGAAGAACACTCCTAGTGAAGGTGGGTCTTTTAGACTTAAAGCAAAGTCTAAGGCTTACACTAATGTTCAAGATGACTTAACAAAGTCAAGGAAGGGTAATGAGCTATCCAATGACACAAGGGTCAAGGGAGAGACTTTTCCTTTGGAAGGAGAGAGAGAGAGAGAGAGAGAGAGAGAGAGAGAGAGAGAGAGAGAGAGAGAGAGAGACAACTTGGATGAGAACTAAACAGTTCCATCACTTGGGAAAAGAAGCACTTAACAAAGAAATACACAAATGAGCAAGATGAAATAAGATTAAGACAAGTAAGCATGCAAATTACAATAAGCATATACTTCAAATGATATCAATGGTTACAACCAATAGTCAAACATTTTAACAAAGATTTGAGGCATATCTTAACAAAGATTGAAGCGTGATAAAGGTACCAACCATATGAACAAATCATAGTTTGAAAGTAAGCATATCATAAGTTCAAAACATAGCAAATGTAACAACAAAATGCATTAGATGATAAACAAACACAGTTAAATCAGTTTAACCCTCATAATTTAGGAGGAAATAAATGAGACAAGATTATGGTGACAACCAAAAGGAGTACCCTAGCATGTTAACTAACAAGGGGAATAAACATCTCATAAGAAAGTTCAAACGTGCTCAAAGGAAATCAACTGTAAGTAGGATTACTAATCACAATAAATGAACAAATTTCCATATGGGCAAAATGCATCACAATTTATGACAACAAGTGATATTTTCACATCATACAAAAGTAGACATTATAACAAACACAATGCAAAAAGAATGGGCAAAAAAGGATGAAAAATGAGAGAGTTGTGATTTTTTGAAGTTTCATGAATTTTAATGCACAAAACAAATAATAACAAGTGAAAATTAGAAGAAAATGCAAAGGGTGGGAGTTGAACCCACGCCCTCCAACTTGCACAAGCGCGCGCAGAAAAAAGGAAAAAGAATAAAAGGGTTGATCCTCCTCAGGGATCGAACCCAGGTTCAGGCAATGTTAGGCGTGTTTATGGGCAAGGTTTCTACCACTGGGGTGGCTATACATCCGTTGATATAGCCACCCCCATAAATATATATGGCTTGGTGTGTTAAATTTCTGGGCACAAAATGAAGCAAAAACAAGGCAAGTTCACAAATACGTTTTGATATCCAACTCACTCATTTCTCAACCAAATCAAGCAATCCTTAGATCAATTTTAGGTATTTTTAAACAAGGAAGAGGATGGTCCAGGTAGAATTTTGAAAACATTCTTGGAAATAAAAACATGACAGGTAGTTGCAATTTTTGATGAAAAATGCATTTTTGAAGCAAAAGGTTAAACCAGTCATGCTATGGTTAGGGAAAAGGCTCAAACACAATTCAAATGTCATACATATCATGTTCATGCATTCAAACCAACTGCTTATGAGGTGCAAGTCCAACTGTCATATGCAAATGAGATGAAAATCAAAATATTGCAAGTGAGATAGTGAGATATGAAAACAGGCCAAATTAGAGTGAAGAAACCATACATACATGCTCAAAACAACATATAGAATGTGTATAAACCATGAGGAAGTTTACAACTCAAATTAATAGGCATACACAAACAGAGCAGCAATTTGGTATGTTGTGGCACATTTGGTGTAAAAATGCAATTGTGAGTGGAATTGTGAAAACAAGCCAGAAAAGATCCAATAAACCAAGTGTACACATCATTATCATGACAAGGAATGAGTTTCAACTCACAAAATAAGCATACAATAGTTGGAATGAAAATTGGCATGTTGTGGTATTTAGTGAGAAAAAACTGTCTTGGCAAGAATGTGGCAGCAGGGGGCATTTTTCAAATTGATGAGTTTCAAACCAAAATAAACATCCACACACATTATAAACATGATAATAGACATTTATATGCTTACACACCAGTTCAAATCAACATCACACAAAAGGAAGCACATTGAGGTTCAAGAAATGCACAAACATAAACATATTAGGGCAACTGGCCAGTTCATGACAGATGGGAGGTTTTGGTATCACACACACATTTCAAATAAGCAAGGGAATGATATTAGGCGCATAGATCATGTAGAATGCAGTTGAAACAGAATATGGTATGTGTTTGGCATTTAATTTGGTTTTGAAATGCAAGTGGAGGAATGACAAAGTAGTTTGAACACATAATGAAGATTTGAACACATAGGCACATCATACATCTCCAAAACATAATGACAAATGATTCTCCAATCTAAAAACAAGTACCAACTGTTTCAAACCAGAAATGGTATGCCTATCCAATTTTGACAGGAAAACCAACAAGATCTTATGACAGACCCTAATGGCTAAGTTTCATATTTCTCATCATTCACCCAAATCAAACAAGCAAGTAAGATGTAAACATTAAACAATGACTTAGAACAAATGAGATACACTCATGGCAAGCACAACAGTCCACTACACAATTCAATAGTAATGATGAGCAAGATGACACAAAAATAGCATAATTGAAAACAAAATGCCATAATATATCCAAACATGATCTAGGGCAGGGGGATCCTATGAGCAACTTACAAGTTATCTCTATCTCACTAATAGTGAGCCAAGATTAGTGTTCTAGGGCAAGCATACTACATTTTCCAAGTTTGGATCCTAAAACTACCAAATGACCAAAATCTCACTAACAAGTCTAAACATGGTATCAAAGTACAAACTTCCAATCTAACATCCATACATCATTTACAAATGAAAATGTATTTGACAAAACAATCATCATGATCACAAAAATAGGATTCCTGACAAAGAAACATAATAGGGCAGCCATGGTACATTTTCACACAAACCACCATAAAATGACAATACATGGAAATGTATGATTTCTAGACAGTTAGAACATCACATACCTCTTGTTGACCAGCCTTGAACAAGCTAAAAAGCTTAGAAACCCAGAGATGCTCCTTCCTTTGCAATGATATGAAGCTTACTTCCTCTTGAAGCAACAAGACCAAACTTCAAGACAGTTGGAGTTAGGGGATTTCCACTTGGTTTTCAATGCTTTAGACAGTTGTAATATGACATATGTGAGGTGTGTGGATGCTTAGGATAGCAAGAATCAGCTTGTGCAAGGATTTGGCAAGTTTTGAAGGTGGTGGTCAAACTTTCTTAGTATGAAAGTTGACTTTTTGCAAAATGGTATTTTTGGGAGGTTTAAAGGTATAGACACCTTCTATATTATATTTAGGGTTTGTGTGGATGCTTTTTAGAGGTTTGGAAGTGATGGAACTGGTCTTGAGCAGAGTTTTGCTCAAGACAGTTTTTTAGTGAAAATGGAGGTTTTGAAGTTTTTGAAATTTTTTGAGGAATGAGAGGAGAGTGAGAGCTATGTTTTCTCTGGTTTTTTGAGATTGCTCTGGTGTGTCTAGACTCATAGAAGAGTCCTCTATTTATAGCCAAACAAAGAGTGAGGGCAGCTTTGGTCATTTACCACTTTTGGAGGGAGTTTTCATGAGATTTTCAAATAAATCTTGCAAGATCTCCTCCTATCAGTTCCATGATTCAATGGAGATCAGAAAACTCAAGTGGAGATGGAAATGAAGTGAATGAGATGATCTATGGAGGTAGGGTGAGCCAGCTGCACAGCCTTGGCATGAAAAGTTTCTCTCTCCTTCTTACACATTTTATTAAAATAATGCCAAGTTGCAACCTACCTCTCTCTCTCTCTCTCCAAACCTTACATTTTTTGCATTTCCTTCCCTCTACACATCTGAATATTGTATTGAATCATGATCCAAGGGCTAAGGAGATCTCAAGTTGTGAAAAACTGATTTTTGGGAAGTGTTGGAGTGTGGTTTTAAGTGTTGACAGACCCAACTTCTATGGTGCATAACTTCCTGCTCAAACATACTATTGAGGAGTTCTACCACAATTTGGAAAGCCCTTAAGTAGCTCTACAACTTTCATGTTTTGGGAATTTCCAAATTCTTGATGGAACTAGGTTGAAAAACCCTTCAAAGTTTCTGAAAAAACCACTTACAAGTGTTAAATAACTTAGATTTTTTCCAAGTTATTTCTCCTTCAAAAATGAATTTTGCTATAACTCCAATTCTATGCATTTTTTGATCATGGACCACTTTGAGGCTTTTGTAGGATTTGTCAAGATCTTTCCAATGAGCTTTGAACCACTTCATTTGGATGTGTGGTTGAGGAGTTATGGTCTTGCCCCTTTCAAAACCCTAATTCCTGATTTTTGCAATTACTTCTTAACCCTTGATCCAATGGTCATAAAATTTTATGGGGAGGTGTAATATGACATAAGGAACATTTTTTATTCACATCTTGAAGTCAAATTCCTTATTGTTGAAGAGTTGACTTTTTCGGTCAACCGTTCGAACGATCGGTGCCTACCGAGTCGCCCGTTGATGATCCGGACATCCTGAGGACTTGAAACTCTTTGGATGGACTTTAATAAGCTATAGGAACTTAATGGAGCAAAATACCACCATTGAAATACTCTTTAAAACAAAAGTCAAACTACGGTTGACTTTTCCTGATCGGAAACCCTAATCGGGTATCTCAAATTGCACTGTTCTCAATCCCCGGGTGACCACCTCAAATTGAATTCATACTTGATCCAATGTATTATCCTTGCTCTTGTTTGAAGTTGGATCAATCCAAAATATTGATTGATCAAACCACTGAAGCCTCGATTTTGACGGTACGGAACCCTAATTCATCTGCATCTTAACAAAGATAAACTGAAAATGGGTTAAGGTTAGTTAATCAAGCAAATATGATCCTACAATGATGATGAGGATCTAAGGGGTCAAAATTTGGGGTGCAACAGATGCCCCTATTTAAATATCTTCACTAGATGGTGATAAGAGATGACAATCCTCATAGAATCGCAGTGAAAGGTATTTAAATATATCAAACCAGAAATTTTGTCCCTTAGATCCGATGATATGCAAAAGGACGAAAGCCAATATGCCATGAATCTAAATGATGTTATATGATGCTTGAATGCAAGACGGATGCAGACACACGAGCAAATATAAAAGAACGGCAATACGACGAGTAACCACTCACGAGGGACCCGACACAATGGGGAAAGATTCAAGACAGAGTAAGCAAAATAGTTCAAACATGACTAAAGATACTGTTCAAGGAAATCTTTCACACAGGGGACACAAATTCCACCAGGGAAGACACCTCTTCAATGGGGAAAGGAGATACGAACCTCACTGGGGATAACCAGATGAGAAAGCCCACAGGGGAAGATGACAATTCTTCACTGGGGAAATGAAAGAAAAGAGATGCAAACCACACTAGGGAAGGAACCCACTGGGGAGAACTTTGCTGGGGAACAAAATCCACTAGGGGAAGTGAAGCTTCACCAGGGAAAAGATAGAACGAAAACACGAATCTCACTAGGGATAACCAACTAAGAAAATTTCCTATAACGAAGCGTTCAAACGGGATCTTCAGGAAAAGGTTAGAAACAAGGCTAGACACGCCGGGGAAGCTAGTATCCACTAGTTCTCCGAGACTCGACTGGAAAAGCGAAAGCTTCAAATGGGGAGACTGGTGACGACCAGAATAATAAATAGCTTCAAACAGTGCTAGTTTCCACTAGACTTACTAGGGAGGATGGTGATGACCGATCCAAGGGTTTCTAGAAAGTGCTACATACCACTAGACTTCCTGGGGATATGGTGACGACCAAATCAAAGTTTCAATTACAATTGAGAATTCCAAACAATGTTGTTAGAACAACAGGACTCTGGCTGGGGAAGTTGGTAACAATCAACTTTCAGCACTAATAACGATTAGCTTTCGAGCAATGCCAGTAATCACTGGGTTTAAAGGGGACTAGTGATAACCAAATCAGGATATACCAATAATAATTGATTATGGATAATGCTAGTAACCACTAGACTTAACTGGAGAATTTGGTGACGACCGAATCCAAGGAGACCAATGACCATTGGATTTTCAAAAGATTTTGGTAATGACCAGACCAAAGTGGTGATAACAATCTGATTTAAGTGATGCCAATAAATATCGGACTTAGACCAATTGGTGACGACCAAATCCGGTATACCAATAACAACTGGTTCCGGATACTGCTAGTGAAAACTAGATTTTCCACGTAATGCTAGTGACCACTAGACTTATAGAGATCGGTAATAACCGAATCAAGGGGTACCAATAACAATTGGGTCTGAAGGTAGTACTAGTAACGACTAGGTTCAGAAAGACTGGTAATAACCGAATCAAACGGGTACCAATAACAACTGGATTTGAAGGTGATGCCAATAATCATTGGACTTTTAGGGAATTTTGGTGACGACCAACTCCAATGTCAACGACCATTGGTTTTTAGAGGGCAATACTAGTAACCACTAGATTTTTAGCCAGATTGGTGAAAACCGGATCAAAGGGACTCCAATAACAATTGGTTTGCTTTATAACAGAATTAGTAACAACTGGGTTTGGAAAATGGTTGGTGACGACCGAATCACGGTACCGAACGTAATTAGTTCTGAACGTATGCTGGTGATCACTAGTCTTTCAATATTGTTGGTGACGACCAGATCAAAGATGAATATGGTAACAACCCCCCATTTGTGTAAATTGGATATTTCTAGTCACCACTAGCTTCCCAGAGAAGATAGGAAACCCCAGGATGTCAACTTTGAAGCGAACTTGTTACAACAGATCAGAGATAATGGTAACAACCGAAGGATCTCAAAGGCGACAGCCAGACACACAGAGGCCAAAACCAAAATGCAAACAAATGCGTATGCTGGTATGATGTTGTATGTAAAATGCAAACCGACCCGCAGGAACAAAGGAAAGCAAAACATAGAGAGAACTCGTCACGCTGAGTCTCAAAACGCCTCAAGTCAGGCGACACTTTCTTCTTTGGTGTAGATAACGATCTTTTTCAATAATATCCTCGTAATTCTGCAGAGAAGAAGTTTTGGCTTAAGAGCCAGAATTGCTGTCGGGCACATCTAGCTTGGCCAAAGGTAACAGCAACTTCCACAACTTTGAGAACCGCGTAATACCATCAGATTACCTCTAGAATTTTTCAATCGTTTTGTCAAATCGTGTTTCCCTTTAAAACAAAAATTTAAATTTTTTCAAAACGCTTTGCTTTTATGAAAATTTTATTAACAAATAAGGGAAATTGCATAACAAAAACAGTGGATCATAACAATGATTTGGCCAAAAACTGATCTTATTGATAGACAAGAACTTTACAAAGGGCAAAGCCTTGGGAACTTTATAAGTTTGAAAAATGGAAAACAGAAAAGGTTACAGAATCCCATAATAATCCGGTCCTTCTGACTGCCAGTTCACTTGCTTCGCTGCTTCTGACGAGAATGACAGGCATTGATGTTTCTTATGATATCTTGCACAAGACTCCGCCCCAGCATTCGCCAGCTTTCAAACGTTGGGTTTTCATCTTGATGAAGCACTGAAATCTCCTTTCTATGTATTTCGCTTCAGGCGTAGTATTTTCTTACCGTGTCTGAGTTGATGGGATACTTGAGTTATTCGCCATCCATGGTTTCGAGAATTAGAGATCCTCCGGAGAAGACAGTCTTTACAATGAAAGGGCCGTCATAGTTGGGCATCCACTTGCCACGCATATCCTTTTGAGTTGGCAGGATCTTTCTGAGCACAAGCTCTCCTTCCCTATACTCTTTGGGACAAACCTTTTTGTTGAACGATCTAATCATCCTTTGTTGATAGATTTGACTGTGACACATGGCCGTCATTCTTTTTTCGTCAATGAGGTTCAACGAGTCGAATCTTTCTTTTATCCATTCGTCTTCATCAAGCTTTTCTTCCGTCAAGATCTTCAAGGAAGGTATTTTGACTTCAATGGGTAGCACATCGTCCATCCCATACACTAAGGAAAAGGGAGTTGCCCCTGTCGAAGTACGCACTGATGTTCAGTATCCGTGCAAAGCAAATGGTAGCATCGCGTGCCAATCCTTGTAAGTTACGACCATCTTTTGTATTATCTTTTTGATGTTTTTGTTTGCAGCTTCAACTGCACCATTCATCTTAGGTCTGTAAGGAGACGAATTGTGATGTTTGATCTTGAAATCGTCATAAAGTTCCTTCATCGTCTTGTTGTTCAGATTTGACCCATTGTCAGTGATGATTTGATTAGGGATACCATATCGGCAGATGATCTCCTTTTTGATGAAGCGAGCAACCACTTGCTTTGTCACATTTGCATATGACGTTGCTTCCACCCATTTGGTGAAGTAATTGATTGCGACAAGGATGAAGCGATGGCCGTTGGAAGCCTTTGGCTCTATTTCCCCAATCATATCTATGCCCCACATAGGCCATGGTGATGTCATCACATTGAGAGGATATGGAGGGACATGCACTTTATCAGCATCGACTTGACATTTATGACATCTTCGAGCAAAGAGTATGCAGTTTGTCTCCAAAGTTAACTAGAAGTAGCATGCTCTTAAGATTTTCTTAGCCATGGCGTGGCCATTGGCATGGGTGCCGAAGGTTCCTTCGTGTACTTCAGTCATTATGAGGTTCGCCTCGTTTTCATCGACACATCGGAGTAAAACCATGTCATGATTTCTTTTGTACAAGGTACCATTGCTGATGAAGAATTTAGATGACAATCTTCGTATTGCTCTTTTGTCAATTGTAGACGCGTTAGCGGGATACTCTTGATTTTGGAGAAAATTCTTGATATCGTGAAACCACGTCTTCTCATCAGATTCTTCATCTATTGTCATGACGTATGCGGGAACTGTCCTTCTTTCGATGCGGATCAGAGGTGCCTCGTTGAAAAACTGGACCTTCCACATTGATGCCATCATAGCTAGCGCATCGGCAATATGATTTTCTGCTCTTGGTACATGCTTGAAGGTAATTTCATCAAAATATTCAGCCATCTCCAAGATATGAGTCTTGTAAGGGATCAACTTTTCATCCCTGGTTTCCCATTCTCCTTTGAGTTGGTAGATCACTAGAGCAGAATCACCAATTACTTCCAATATTTTGATGCGAAGATTGATGGTAGCTTCCAATCCTAAGATGCAGGCTTCATACTCGGCTATGTTGTTTGTGCATAAGAAACAAAGTCGGGCCGTGACGGCAGTGTACCCTCCAGTTGGATTTTTTAGAACAGCTCTGACACCATGTCCATTCTTGTTCGACGCTCCATCAAACATCATTTCCCAGCGGGATCCAGGCTCGGGACCTTCTTCTGGACCAGGCTCTGGTTTTGTGCGCTGAATATACATCACATCTTCATCAGGAAAATCAAACTTGAGTGGTTGATAATCCTCCATGGGATGCTCTGCGAGGTGTTCTGACAAGACACTTCCTTTGATAGATTTTTGAGCCACATATTGGATATCGTATTCTAATAAGAGCATATGCCATCGGGCTAATCTTCCTGTTTGAGCTGGCTTTTCAAAGATGTACTTGGTGGGGTCCATCTTAGAAATCAGCATTGTGGTGTGACAAATCATGTACTGCCTCAGACGCTTGGCGGCCCATGCTAACGCACAACAGGCTTTTTCCAGGGGAGAGTAACGACTCTCGCAATCAGTGAACTTCTTGCTTAGATAATAGATTGCGTGTTCTTTCTTTCCTGAATCATCAGTCTGACCTAAGACACAACCCATTGAATCCTCTAGCATCGTCATATACATGAACAAAGGCCTTCTGGGTACCGGAGGAATCAACACTGGAGGTTCTTGCAAGTACTGCTTGATTTTCTCAAATGCGGCTTGGCAGTTTTCATTCCATACCACTGTTTGATCTTTTTGTAACAACTTGAAGATCGGCGTGCAAGTAGGGGTCAAATTGGAGATGAATCTGGAGATGTAATTCAGACGTCCGAGGAAGCCTCTGACTTGTTTCTCTGTTTTGGGAGCAGGCATCTCCTGGATTGCTTTAACCTTGTCGGGGTCTACTTCAATTCCTCGCTGACTAACGATGAAACCAAGTAACTTGCCTGAGCAAACTCCGAAGGTGCATTTTGCTGGATTTAACCTCAGTTGATACTTTCTGAGTCTCTCGAATAGCTTTAGCAGATGATCCAAGTGGTCCTCTTCACTTTGGGATTTTGCGATCATGTCATCCATGTATACTTCGATTTCTTTGTGCATCATATCATGAAAGAGTGTGACCATAGCTCTCTGATATGTTGCCCCTGCGTTCTTCAAACCAAAAGGCATGACCTTATAACAATAGGTGCCCCAGGGTGTGATGAAGGTTGTTTTCTCCATGTCATCTGGATCCATTTTTATCTGGTTATAACCAGAAAATCCGTCCATGAATGAGAATACTGCAAAGCTTGTTGTGTTATCCACCAGAGTGTCAATGTGTGGTAGAGGGAAGTCGTCCTTTGGACTTGCTTTGTTTAAATCCCTGTAATTAACGTACATCCTGACCTTACCATCCTTCTTCGGAACTGGTACAATGTTTTCCACCCATTCTGGATATTTGGATACTGCTAAAAAGCCGGCATCAATTTGCTTTTTGACCTCATATCGGATTTTAAGAGCCATGTCTAGTCTTGACCTGCGAAGCTTTGGCTTGACCGGAGGACATTCTGGCTTCAGGGGGAGCTTGTGCATGACAATGTCAGTATCCAACCCTGGCATATCTTGGTATGACCAAGCGAATATGTCAACAAAATCTCTGAGGATTGTTATCAACTTGTCTTTGATTTCTGGCCTTAATGATGCCCCAATCTTGACTTCTCTTTTTTCTTCCTCTGACCCCAAATTGATGACTTCAGTCTGCTCTTTGTGGGGTTGGAGTTAAACATCTTCGTATTTAGCCATTCTCTTCAACTCTTCTGAGACTTCTAACTCTTCATCATTCTCTTCTTCAGCTTGAAAGACAGACGAACCGCTAGTAGAAGGAGCCGAAGGATCATATGATTCTGTGGTTGATGGAGGTATTCTGCATGTTTTATTTTGGAACAATTAGGCACACACACAGACATGCAGATGAAGGGTTGTTTTTATATTTTTTTTTTCAAAAAAGATTGCCATTTTTTTTAACAAAAAGAGTGAAAATGATGCGCAAAATAATAAGCAAGAGTTTTAACAAAAACACTTTTTCATTAATGATTTTTCAAATTTGCAAAGTGGCCTAATACAAATAATTCGCAGGCCTTGGGCAAGACCAGGAATTTTTAAAGAAAAACACAAAGCTAACAAGCAGAGTGAATTACTCTAAAGGTAAAAAGATGGGAACTTCCACAGCCTCCCAATTGCGCAACGCTGCTCCTCCCCTAGTTATTAGATGATCCAGATTACCATCTTCATCTTCAGCAATAATGGCATTGACTTGCATGCCGCCACTGGTGAATATCTCGTTCAAAGACTTCTTCTTCATGCTGCTTTCTTTTGGCTCGCCTTCTGGAGTTGGTTTGTAACCCAACCCTTGTCAATCATTTTTTGCTCGAGCGTTCACTTCGATGACCTCTCCCCATCCCAATGGGACTCCAGCTTTTAGTGCTGCTTTAATACTTTGAGCAGAGGTAAACGATGGCCCACGGGTTATGTTCGATTCATCAACTAGAACAGCGTGAGCTATTTCTAGTGCTTGGAAGGCCGTCTCGAGGGAATCTTCATCAGCCTCAATATACCAGAATGATGAAAAGTTGCTCACCATTAAGTCTTCTTCTCCATGGACAATGACCAATTGGTCATCCACAACAAACTTTATTTTTTGGTGGAGAGTAGAAGTGACAGCGCCAGCTGTGTGAATCCATGGTCTTCCCAATAGACAACTGTAGACCGGATTTATGTCCATCACCTGGAAGGTGACTTCGAAGATTTGTGGTCTAATTAGGATATGAAGATCAACTTCTCCTATCACGATTCTCCTGGATCCGTCAAATGCCTTGACTATGAGAGAAGTTGGTCTCATGGTAGCACCTTGATATGCCAGCTTGGCCAAAGTCCTTTTAGGCATTACGTTGAATGTTGATCCTGTGTCGACAAGCACTCGGGACATTGTATCCTCTTCACATTTGACTGACACATGTAGAGCACGATTGTGCTTACGCTTCTCAGCTGTCAGATCGTTATCGTCAAAGCTCAATGTGTTGCAGGCAGTGATATTTGCTACAATGGAGTCAAACTGCCCCACTGTAATATCTTTAGTAACGTGGGCCTGTGTCAGGATTTTGAGCAATGCCTGGCAGTGTGTCGGAGAGCTTAAAATCAAGGCCATAACCGAGATCTTAGAGGGTGTTTGATTTAGTTGGTCCACCACCCTATAATCACTTCGTCTAATGATCCTCAAAAATTCTTCTTCATCGTTCTTGAGACTTTCTTTTCCTTTAACTAAAGGTTCTTTAGAGACGACTGCTTCGGGCACGGGCTTCTGAGGAACAGGAGTTTTTTGAACAGAAACTGCTGGTGGAGGAGCTATATTATATGTTCGAGGTTGATAAATGCAACCACTCTGGGTCATTTTACTTCCACCAGCAATGTTGGCCACATTTACTGGTTTCTTTTCTTTGAAAATCCCCTCGCACCATGAATAGTCTTGTTTTGGTGTCACGGCCCTTGGGTGAGGCTTAGATCCTCCCCTCGGTTCAAACCTGGTTTGTCCCCTCCCGAATTTCGGGGGTGCATCGTCGCGGAATACTGGCTGGACGTTCTTGTAGTTTTTGTTGCTGTTATCATCTCTGAATACAGCTCTTTTGTTGGGCTCTCTTGGTATGTTAAACACAGGTTCGATGACTGCCACATCTCCTTCCTTTTTTCGGTGAGCGATTTCTATCATTCCTTGTTCAATCATTGCCCTAATGTCTTTTTTTCACGGCATCACAACCCTCAGGATTCAGCACGCATTCTTTGCAATCTTCATGAGATGTCTTAAGCGACCACGCCTAAGCAAGGCGTTTGTGTAGGTCTGCTAGTGGTACTTTGATCTCACCAACAGTGGTAACTTTCTTGTCTTCTGACCCCTCCCCTTCTTCAGTAATGGCATTGACTCCACCATGATTTGGCATAGGGTTGTTCTTAACGTTGGGATGATTATCTTCGAAGGATAGAATCCTTTTTTCAATTAGTTCATGAACTAGATGCTAAAGGGCGAAGCAGCCTTCGAGATCGTGTCTTGGAGCATTCTCGTGAAATGGGAAGCGAGCATTTGCATTGTAATAGAATGGGAGTGGATTAGGCGGAGCACCTAATTTTCTTGTTTTGACCAGCCCTCTTTCTATTAACATGGGAAATAGGTCGGTGTAGCTCATTGGAATAGGCTGTATCTTTGGCCTATTTGCTTGATAATTTGCCCTCGGAGCCCTGTTCTGGGGTTGTTGACCCTGCAGCTGCTGGTATTGTTGCTGATTATTGGAGTAATATTGATGTTGGTTACCAGGCTGATACTGGTGCTGATTGCTGGATGCCCCAGGCTGGGGACCATGCTGTGATGAAGGTTGAAAAACCGGGGTCACCGCTGCTACATATGATGGTTGGTACTGTTGGCGATGACTTCGGGAGTTTTGTGCTTTCTTCCCATATGTGATTGCACTCACTTCTCCCTCTTTCTTTTTATGGAAATTGTTGCCTGGCTTCTTAGTCGTGCCTGCGCTTGAGGTAATCTTTGGAGTGGTCACTTTTCCACTCTTTAAACCTGCTTCCACCTTGACCCCCACTGCCACAATATCAGAAAATTCGTTGTAACACTGTTGATCAAACGTTCATAGAATTTCGGTCGGACTGTATCCACAAACCAGTCTGCCAACTCCTTTTCAGTAAGGGGAGGCTCTACTTGTGCTGCAGTTCCACGCCATCTTTGCGCATACTCCTTAAAGGTTTCAGTATTTTTCTGCGTCATGCTGAGGAGCTGACGACGGTCAGGAGCGAGATCCATGTTGTACTTGTACTGTTGAATAAAAGCATCTGAAAGGTCTTGGAAACTGTGGATCTTCGCTTGATCTAAACTGAGATACCACTTAGCCGAAGCCCCTTTAAGAATATCTTGGAAACAGTGTACTAACAACTTATCATTTTCAATATGCGGAGCCATCCGCCAACAGTACATGATTAGGTGTACCTTAGGACAAGTGGTCCCCTCATATTTGTCGAAGACCGGCATTTTAAATTTCTGAGGAAACACTAATCCAGATACCAGACATAGGTCCTTGGCATCAGATCCAAAGACATGGCTTCCTTCGATGGCCCTCATCCTCTTGGCCATGATGTCCATCTCCACTCTTAATTTTTCGTGTTTTTCGTCCTCAGCTTCAGAACCGTCGGGTATATCAAAGATTGGCTGTTGATTGGTGAAAAATGGTCGCACTGTGGTAGGTCCACCCACCTGGGTGAAAATAGGCTTTCTGATTGTTGAGTCAAACAGGGGATTGAGACTCGAAGACTGCATATTATTGAATGGTGGCACAAAATCCCGGGACATGCCGTAGGGAAATTCTGCCGAAGTAATAGGAGCTATAGTTACATTGGCCGCTGCCGTGGCAACTTTGGAGATCACTGTAGGTTGCGTGTCCATCTTTGCTTTGATTATGTTGAGGACTTCCATGATTTGGCTGACGTCCCCTTTGATCCCTTCAATGTCATTATCCATTTGATCGAACCTCTGGTCGTTATCTGCCATCTTCTTTTGAGCTTGGGACCGTGTGTTGTATCTGTGAGTACTCAGCGTGACTCCTTCTCTCCTTTCTCTGAACAAGAACAAAGGATGAGCTACGGAACCCAGATGCAAGACTGATGCAGGATGACATGTGAATGCAAATGCAAATGCGGATGCATAAACCATTCAAGGAAACCCAATTTTTTTGTTTACAAAAAAAAAGTTAAAACAACATGTAACGACATGCTTAAAAAGCGTTTTTCATTTGATAGCTGGAAATCTATTACAATAGGGTGGACCTTGCTAAAAAGCAAGTCCTTTCTTACAAGAAAATGAAAGTAAATGCAACAAACAGGATTTCAATCCTTTTTAGGGGAAGCAGGGAAATGGTGAAACAAAGATCAATCTAACAAGATGATCCTTCTCCTTCTTGGACTCTGACATGAACTTGGTCCTGGCGGATAATCTCCCACAGGTCTTCGTTCTCTCTTTGCGCTTTGATCAAAGCGTATTTTAGCTCCTCCCTAGTTGCGGGGGTCCTCAGGCTCCATGGTTATCTCATAGTCATGAGTGTAGAACATGTTTAAGGCAATTTCTTTTGACCATAGCAGGTACCCCCTGGTGGTTAAACAACTTGCATTCTCCATTGGAGTTAGGCCCAAGAGGTGTGGATCTCTTTGAGCGTATTGAACATTAGCTTCTAGTTCTTGGTTGCGACCCGTCTCGCAGAAGCAAGGCCTCAACAGTTCTGGTTCGGGTTCTGATCCGGTAGGATATCCATGTTGACGCCGGGCGAGAACAGGATTATAGGTGATCACCCCTTCTATCCCAATGAGAGGCACATTGGGGAAATCTCCATAATTTGGAATCATAACTTGGTCACCGAGGCTGGTGTCATACCATGTGATGTCATGGTGTCTGAGAGTGACGAGTTTAGAAACCCATGCGCTTTTGGTAGGAATCCTCCAAAGGATATGAGTCCTTGGCAGATGAGAAATAAACCATCGATCGAGTAGTGCAAGACAGCATGAGAATTGCCCGCGATCATACAAAATGAAACGGTGAATGACCACATAAGTGTCATCCAGTATTGCATTGACCGGATTTTTGATGATGAAAAGGCGAATCGCCTCTTCACTGATGAAGTCGTAACTGCTTGGAAAAAGATACAACCCATATATCAGGAATGCCAGAATCGCCTCAAAAATGCCCAGGTTTCGGCTTTCATAATGATATTCAGCCATCTCCATTAAAGGTCTGGCATCCATTCCGTACCACCCTCCTTTCGCTCTCATTGGTGGTAAGTCTTCCAGCTTGATATGTAAGGCCTTAGCCAAGTCCCTCTTCCTTGGCTTTCCATAAGGGAGCGTAAAAGTCCATGGAATCTTTAGATAATCAGTATACTCCTCGATGGTTGGGAGTAGCTGAAAGTCTGGAAATACAAAGCAGTGGTAGGTTGTAGAGTAAAACTCAACCAAGGCTTGCAACATGGGCTTGTTGATTGGAGCACTTATCAACGGCAATAGGTCCCCATATTTGACTATGAAAGCAGCGGGATTTTGGACAAGTCTAGTTAACATCCTTAGACAGCCCAATCTCAGATCTGGAACCCGAAGCATGTCTCTTCTTACCATGTTGTTGTCTGCAAAAAGAAAAAATGAATTTCCTTGAATGGTTAGAAGAAGTGCAAATGCAAATGCAAATGCAAATGGTGTCATGGAACTCAGATACTTACGAACATCAGAAGTCTCCATTTCATTGATTAACAAAACGGATTACAAAATATTGTTTCCCCTTACAAGAGCTTTAAAAAACATCTAAATAAGTCCTATCAAGGTTCCCCTAGCAGCCTTAAGTTGAGCTTCTCGATCTTTCTTTCCATCTGAGTCTTCTCAAAGATGAGTCTATCCATAATTATCTTCCATGGATTAGACTGAGGCTCATAAGGTTCTTCTAGTGCTTTCCTCTTCTTACAAGAGAGGATTTCTTCGTCTTTCAACTGGAGTTGTTTCTGGAGCTCCGCATTTTCTTCGACGACTATTTGATACTTGTGCTTCCAAGCTTCTTCAGTTTGTTGCGCTTTGACCAAAGCAATCTTCAACTTTTCTTCTTCAGACATGAAGACCAACGAGCGTTCTTCCTTCAAGACCATAGGCTCTTGCTTAGGATAAGGCATCCTTAGTGTAATGGCTCTTTTTCGAACCCATTGAAGGTAAGGTTCTAAAGAGACACAGTTGAGTCTTCCAAGATCCTTTTTCCCTTTTTTTTGTAGATGCTTCCAAGCCTCTAGAATCTTCCCTTTTAGTCCTTGACTATCTTCCTCTTCTTTGAAGAAGATGTTTTCCACTTGAACACTATTGGGTTTGTCTTTCAACGGGTATCCCAATTGTCGGCGGGCGAGTATTGGGTTATAACTGATTCCTCCATTAGCACTGAGAAGAGGTATATTGCCAAAATCCCCACAATTGTCGATGATCATTATCCCATCATAGTCACGACTATACCAATCAATATCGGAGTGAGTAAGAGCCATGATCTTTTGCGACCACCATCCTTTCTTTGGATCCCAAAAAGCGTTGGCTTTGGGCAAGTGTGAAGTGAACCATTTGTATAACAAAGGAGCACAACAAGTGAGCATCCCTCCATTACAGAAATTCCTCAGATGAACATAATGGTATGTGTCTGCTAACAAGGTGGGCATAAAATTCTTCTTTAAGAAAATTTTAATGGCATTGAGGTCCACAAAATTCTCAAAGCTCGGGAACAAGAAGATACCATAGATGAGTAAGGTAAGGATAGCCTCAAATGCATCCATGCTTAAATAATCTGCATAATACTGAGCTTTCTCAACCAAGAATTCTGCTTTTAAACCAAAGACTCCTCCTTTTGTAATCAGATTCTTTTTAATATCAACCACTCCCAAACGTGTAACTTTGGCGATATCTTGCTCTTTAGGGTCCCTCTCCACAATTGGAAAAGGAGAATCTTCGAGAATGGGCAATCCAATCAATTGAGAATACTCTTCTAGTGTGGGCACTAGCTGATAATCAGGGAATGTGAAACAGTGGTAGAACGGATCATAAAACTGGAGAAGGGTAGAAAGGAGTCCACTATCCATCTTTATCTTCAAGAGTAGCAACAACTTCCCATACCGGCTCTGAAATCCCTCTGGATCAGTCACTAAGGTGCTCAACCTTTTCAAGTCATCTAGGTTAAAACCCTTGTAAGTGTACTTCAAAGTTTTCTTTCTTTCACTGTTCATGACGACCTCTGATGTTTACAAACAACAAAGTCTGAGTTCCATGAAACCATATGATGATATGATGACATGATGATATGAATGCAACATGCACAAACACAAGCAAATGCATATGCACACAACACAAGCTTAGGTTTAAGGACAAGCATGAGTCCAAGGGTCTACCCATCCCCGAAGATTTGTACTATGGATTGATTGTACCTGCCGAACGGGTTCTACAAAGTTCCCAGAGTCATCAACCCATCTTTCGGATATTATCAACTTCCCAAATCACTTGGTAATCGATAATATTCTCAAGAGAATCTCGTCTGAGTGTAGTATCGCGTATCAACTATTTCGGAAATACTTCCTTATAGCCATCACACTACGTCCTAATAAGGCCAAAGTGGGGTAAAGTGTATTCTAAAAGTCCACAGTGTCATGGGCTCCTTCGTTGAAAGTAGCATTGTTTTCACGAATACTCGATCAACAATACTAAAACTTTCAAGAGGGCCTACACTCAGCGGTGGTTTCTCAAGTTAGCTTGGTCGGGAATCAACTCCCTATAAGCCTTCTTGAATATACCACCATCCTATCATAATTTCACTCAAGTCCGGGTATAGGACCGTCTCACCACTCAAATCACCCAATACCCAACAGTTAAACAAATATATTGACAAATATACATGTTAAGCAAATATTTACAAATATAGCATGCAGTTAAACAAAATAGGCTAAACCCTCAAGTTAAGTAAGTCGTCCCCAGTGAAGTCGCCATTTCTGTTGCGGTGAGAATCGTGATACCAAGCAATTGATTAACTTGAATCTTTAATTCTTAGATTACAACCGGACTTTAATTTATCCAAAGGAAAGGTCTAAAGAAAGAAAAACCCTTTTCGCGATGTAACAACAACGCTAAGAGATTCGGGGATCGGGGGTTGGTTATGCCTAGGGTAGGTATTTCACATCCTAAACATCTGTAGTACTCTACAGGAACCTTTTGTTTGTTTGCATGCTAAGTTTCTAAATATTTGCTAAGGTTTGGGATTGGGTAAAAGGTGTAGGTTAAAAGCTAAAGATAGTTTCTAAGCTTGCTCGCAAAGACGTCGCGTCCTCTGCCTACGTATCCTAACTAGGATAGAATCAGAGCAATCGTAGTTCGCCTCACTAGGTTTAAAGAACACTTGATTATGATCAAGGTTCAAAGGGGAACAAACATAACAATGTTTGTATAGAGTTTCACAAAACTCTCTAGATCTATGTTGAACACTCCAGAAAGGGGAGTAAGTAATCATTGTTATGATTATTACATAGAGTTTACAAACTCTATCCTAGGGTTCTAGTTGAAGAATACTCCTAGTGAAGGTGGGTCTTTTAGACTTAAAGCAAAGTCTAAGGCTTACACTAATGTTCAAGATGACTTCACAAAGTCAAGGAAGGGTAATGAGCTATCCAATGACACAAGGGTCAAGGGAGAGACTTTTCCTTTGGAAGGAGAGAGAGAGAGAGAGAGAGAGAGAGAGAGAGAGAGAGAGAGAGAGACAACTTGGATGAGAACTAAACAGTTCCATCACTTGGGGAAAGAAGCACTTAACAAAGCAATACACAAATGAGCAAGATGAAATAAGATTAAGACAAGTAAGCATGCAAATTACAATAAGCATATACTTCAAATGATATCAATGGTTACAACCAATAGTCAAACATTTTAACAAAGATTTGGGGCATATCTTAACAAAGATTGAAGCATGATAAAGGTACCAACCATATGAACAAATCATAGTTTGAAAGTAACATATCATAAGTTCAAAACATAGAAAATGTAACAAAATAATGCATTAGATGATAAACAAACACAGTTAAATCAGTTTAACCCTCATAATTTAGGAGGAAATAAATGAGACAAGATTATGGTGACAACCAAAAGGGGTACCCTAGCATGTTAACTAACAAGGGGAATAAACATCTCATAAGAAAGTTCAAACGTGCTCAAAGGAAATCAACTGTAAGTAGGATTACTAATCACAATAAATGAACAAATTTCCATATGGGAAAAATGCATCACAATTTATGACAACAAGTGATATTTTCACATCATACAAAAGTAGACATTATAACAAACACAATGCAAAAAGAATGGGCAAAAAAGGATGAAAAATGAGAGAGTTGTGATTTTTTGAAGTTTCATGAATTTTAATGCACAAAACAAATAATAACAAGTAAAAATTAGAAGAAAATGCAAGGGGTGGGAGTTGAACCCACGCCCTCCAGCTTGCACATGCGCGCGCAGAAAAAAGGAAAAAGAATAAAAGGGTTGATCCTCCTCAGGGATCGAACCCGGGTTCAGGCAATGATAGGCGTGTTTATGGGCAAGGTTTCTACCACTGGGGTGGCTATACATCCGTTGATATAGCCACCCCCATAAATATATATGGCTTGGTGTGTTAAATTTCTGGGCACAAAATGAGGCAAAAACAAGGCAAGTTCACAAATACGTTTTGATATCCAACTCACTCATTTCTCAACCAAATCAAGCAATCCTTAGATCAATTTTGGGTATTTTTAAACAAGGAAGAGGATGGTCCAGGTAGAATTTTGAAAACATGCTTGGAAATAAAAACACGATAGGTAGTTGCAATTTTTGATGAAAAATGCATTTTTGAAGCAAAAGATTAAACCAGTCATGCTATGGTTAGGGAAAAGGCTCAAACACAATTCAAATGTCATACATATCATGTTCATGCATTCAAACCAACTTCTTATGAGGTGCAAGTCCAACTGTCATATACAAATGAGATGAAAATCAAAATATTGCAAGTGAGATAGTGAGATATGAAAACAGGCCAAATTAGAGTGAAGAAACAATACATACATGCTCAAAACAACATATAGAATGTGTCTAAAGCATGAGGAAGTTTACAAACCAAATGAATTTCAAAAACCTATGACAACTGCAATGTTGGTGAATTGACATGCATTTTCAAAGTCACAGTTCAAATTGCTCATGCTTAAATCAAATTGAAGGCCCTTACACACTCCAAATACAACATAAGTGAAGTTCCAAAACAAATTAAACTCAAATTCCAACTTGAATGCAAAATGACTTATGCTTTGAAATTTGTGACATAAGTTGCAAAAAGAATAGTTTCAAAACAGTTTGACAGTTAGGGTATGCAAGCATAGTCTAGCTGCAATCAAGGTCTCATGTTGACAAACATCACACACACACATCATAGATGCATAGAACAATGAGTTACAACTCAGAAACTAGGCACTTTGCAAGCATGAAAGAAATTGGCATATTCATGGCATGTTTTAACTTAAAAGGAGCAGTTTGAGGGTGAAATAAGAAAAACAGGTGCACATAGGTCAATCCAATCATCCTCACACCTTATAATCATGAATATAAATGAGTTACAACTCAAAACAATAGGCATACACAAACAGAGCAACAATTTGGTATGTTGTGGCACATTTGGTGTAAAAATGCAACTGTGAGTGAAATTGTGAAAACATGCCAGAAAAGATCCAATAAACCAAGTGTGCACATCATTATCATGACAAGGAATGAGTTTCAACTCACAAAATAAGCATACAACAGTTGGAATGAAAATTGGCATGTTGTGGTATTTAGTGAGAAAAAACTGTCTTGGCAAGAATGTGGCAGCAGGGGGCATTTTTCAAATTGATGAGTTTCAAACCAAAATAAACATCCACACACATTATAAACATGATAATAGACATTTCTATGCTTACACACCAATTCAAATCAACATCACACAAAAGGAAGCACATTGAGGTTCAAGAAATGCACAAACATCAACATATTAGGGCAGCTGCCCAGTTCATGACGGATGGGAGGTTTTGGTATCATACACACATTTCAAATAAGTAAGGGAATGATATTAGGCACATAGATCATGTAGAATGCAGTTGAAACAGAATATGGTATGTGTTTGGCATTAATGAGGTTTTGAAATGCAAGTGGAGGAATGACAAAGTAGTTTGAACACGTAATGAAGATTTGAACACATAGGCACATCATACATCTCCAAAACATAATGACAAATGATTCTCCAATCTAAAAAACAAGTACCAACTGTTCCAAACCAGAAATGGTATGCCTATCCAATTTTGACAGCAAAACCAACAAGATCTTATGACAGGCCCTAATGGCTAAGTTTCATATTTCTCATCATTCACCTAAATCAAACAAGCAAGTAAGATGTAAACATTAAACAATGACTTAGAACAAATGAGATACACTCATGGCAAGCACAACAGTCCACTACACAATTCAATAGTAATGATGAGCAAGATGACACAAAAATAGCATAAGTGAAAACAAAATGCCACAATAGATCCAAACATGATCTAGGGCAGGGGGATCCTATGAGCAACTTACAATTTATCTCTATCTCACTAATAGTGAGCCAAGATTAGAGTTCTAGGGCAAGCATACTACATTTTCCAAGTTTGGGTCCTAAAACTACCAAATGACCAAAATCTCACTAACAAGTCTAAACATGGTATCAAAGTACAAACTTGCAATCTAACATCCATACATCATTTACAAATGACAATGTATTTGACAAAACAACCATCATGATCACAAAAATAGGATTCTTGACAAAGAAACATAATAGGGCAGCCATGGTACATTTTCACACAAACCACCATAAAATGACAATACATGGCAATGTATGATTTCTAGACAGTTAGAACATCACATACCTCTTGTTGACCAGCCTTGAACAAGCTAAAAAGCTTAGAAACCCAGAGATGCTCCTTCCTTTGCAATGATATGAAGCTTACTTTCTCTTGAAGCAACAAGACCAAACTTCAAGACAGTTGGAGTTAGGGGATTTCCAGTTGGTTTTCAATGCTTTAGACAGTTGTAATATGACATATGTGAGGTGTGTGGATGCTTAGGATAGCAAGAATCAGCTTGTGCAAGGATTTGGCAAGTTTTGAAGGTGGTGGTCAAACTTTCTTAGTATGAAAGTTGACTTTTTGCAAAATGGTATTTTTGGGAGGTTTAAAGGTATAGAAACGTTCTATATTATATTTAAGGTTTGTGTGGATGCTTTTTAGAGGTTTGGAAGTGATGGAACTGGTCTTGAGCAGAGTTTTGCTCAAGACAGTTTTTTAGTGAAAATGGAGGTTTTGAAGTTTTTGAAATTTTTTGAGGAATGAGAGGAGAGTGAGAGCTATGTTTTCTCTGGTTTTTTGAGATTGCTCTGGTGTGTCTAGACTCATAGAAGAGTCCTCTATTTATATCCAAACAAAGAGTGAGGGCAGCTTTGGTCATTTACCACTTTTGGAGGGAGTTTTCAAGAGGGAGTTTTCTTCCTCTTATTTGCTAACACTTGCTTGTGAAATGCGGGGCTGCAGAGCGTTTAACGTGTTGGTGATATAGACTTTGCACGCTGTTGAGGTTATGATTACAGTGGTCTCAACACGGGGAGGTAGTACGCTAATAACAGGGCCAGGTTGTGGTTTTATTAATTCCCCTTCATGTTCTATTCTCACAAACAGGACTTGACTCCTATATGTTGACGAATCTGATTTGGTAATGGAGTGTTGGCTTCGATTAGGGAAGTTCTAATCTCCTCTTCTCGTGTTGATTTGCAATATTCCTTGTTGACTTTGAGACCTGGTTTCTTTTGTTTTTGCAGGTTGGGATTTTGCTAAAACTTCTTTTCTTCTTCGCAGAGAAAGCCATACTCGAGTTCAGATGCTCGCTTTGCCTTATGCCGTGGCTGATGTAGGGTTGAAACGGTGATGATGACATTGCGTCTGAGCTGGGAATTATGGTTTCCATTGTTGTTTTCGAACTTCCGTTGATGCTTTCGAGTCGGTAGGGAGTTGACGACGACTCTCCTCGTTATCCTCCTGGCTACTCGAGTCTTGCCCCAATGATGGGTTACCTGAGGGCTAAGAATCTTCTCTCATCTTTGCTTTTGGACCTCGAATTGTTTTGTGGTCGATGTGTAGCTGTAGTTGCAGATGATGAAACAGGATTATTGTTGTTGTTCTGCTGGTGATTGTGGCTAACTCGTGACTGATACTTGTTGCTGTTATGTTTGTTGCGCCATTCTTTGTTGCCACATAATACTCTTGCTCTTGTCCTTGCTTTTGTTGCTGTTGAACTGACATGGTCATTGTTGCTTGTAGTTGATGTTGTTGATGTTGTCGTGCTGTGCTGCTATGGTTTGCAGATGATGACTTGATGTTGTTTTGCTTCTTCTTTCAGGATGTTGTTAGAAGTTCAGCAGTTTCCGGTTATTATGCCGTCGTTGAGAAAGGTTCAAAGTGGTAGTGATGGCTTACAGGTCTGAGCCATGAGGGAAATAAGAACGCCCCTGCTGCCTCGATGAAGTTGTGTTTTGCATCGTATTGGGCCATTGAGACTTAATTGCTTTGCTGTCCCAGAATTCAATTCTTCGGTGCTCGGTAGGGAACTGGCGACATCCTCTATTGTTGCCTTCCCAGCCGCTCGTGCGTCTGCCCAATGATGCTCTTTAAAAGAAACTGAGGGCAGAACTAAATCCACTTATTCCCTCTTAGCTCTAAACTTTGATTCAATTCTTGGACTTTTGAATTCTCTTTGTTCACTGCTGTCAAACTGATATTGTTCTGCTAATACTTTGCTCGCAGGATTGCCGGTAACTTGATTATCTGGTTGTGTTCAGGTTGCAAGAGGCGAACAAAATGGCGTTGAGGAGCTCATGAAGACTCAAAGATGGTGGTAGAGCTCAAGCCCGAGCTTAGTCTTAGGACTTTGAAAAGTGTTGAGTTAATAGAGTCTAGAACTGTAGGAATCTACCATTGTAATTGGATAATTCTTCTTTTGTTCAATTACCGAGTCATCCATACATCATAAAGCGCTTTTATTGTAATCCGTTATTGCTCAATATGAATGTAACTGAACTGCTTTGGGTGCCCGAAGAGTGTTCTAACGGTATAGAAACCAAATGTTACTGTATTTCCATATGGTTAACTTGTATGAATTGTGTATGGGTAGTATTTTATTCAAGGCATGTAGTATGGAGAAAATCAATCTCAATGACATCTAATGAACTTTTATACGAATAATTCCACTTGTGATGAATTTTGAAGTTCGTTCCTTGTAGCTCTTAAATTTCAAACTTTTATTTTACGATGAGCTTGTATCGTGAAACCAGTCATGAAGTTGGATCTTGCAATGCGTCTTGTAATGCCAATTGTATGGAGTTTTCCCGGGACTTAAATGAATTGAAAAGCAGACACCATGACTTGCAATTTTGAATACCCTTTTGAGCTAGGTTTTGAACATGATGAAACCTCCTTGATAGGATCCAACTCTTCACGCGTCAATCTAGACTTCTTCCTGATTTCAGGGCCAGGTAGAAGACCAATGAGTCTTAATCAGCTCGTGAGCTTTGTTGCGAACTATGATAAACTTGGCTCGAGTCCTGGTAGACCATACGAATATCTTTTGAACCTTAAAACACATGCACGAGCTGGTTAGCCATAGTAAACATACACAACGGCATGAACGATAATGTGCAAAAAAAAGATACCAGAGGAATACACGAAGAGGTGGGATCTTACGGTCAAAAATTAGGATGTGACAATATTAAAGATATTTTGGAACAATATACTTAAATTGGTCAAAATTTTATTTTGTTCCCTTATAATTCTGAGAAATCAGATGTTTTTAGCTTTCGTGTTTTGTTACTAGAGATTCTTATAGGGAGAAGGAACTCAAGTTTTTATGACAATGAACATTCACCGAGCCTTTTAGGATTTGTAAGCCTCAACAAGCTATTGTTTGCTCAATCAACTATGGACTTTTTTATTTTAAATTTTGTTGACTTAACATTCCGATGTCTGATTTGTTCCATTCTTGTTTCTTTTCATCTCATTTAGGTCTGGATACAATGGAGGGAAAATAATATTATATCTCTAATATGTTGGGGGGGATATTTTTACTAGAGAGCCTTGAACATTGTGAGACTTTTCTTCCTAGAGCAACACCTTTGTGAGATACACACCACATACTCACCCAAAACTTTAAGGTGATAGGTGTATGGGTTATCTCACTTATAAATGCTCAAGTCACCACATTCCTATCCAATGTGGGACTATTATCCACATTACTCATACTTGTTAATACTTAACACTTCCCCTCAAGTGTGAGTCTATCCACAATGCTTCTACAATGCTCCCCCTTAAGTGGAAGCTTCAATTGTGCAACTCTTGTACCATCGTTGACACTCTTCAACGAGTTAATCAACCCACGACCTGTGGGGATACTTTTGATACAAGTAAGTCAGTCCCTTTACTCGGACCAAAGGCTCATGATACCATTGTTGGGGGGGATATTTTCACTAGGGAGCATTGAACATTGTGGGAATTTTCTTCCTAGAGCAACACCTTTGTGAGAGACACACCACATACTCACCCAAAACTTTAAGGTGATAGGTGTATGGGTTCTCTCACTTATAAATTCTCAAGTTACCATATTCTTATCCAATGTGGGATTATTATCCACACTACTCATACTTGTTAATACTTAACATAATAGATCAAGAAATATATGATCCTAGTCATAACAGTTACATTTTAAGGTACATACATATAACACCTTTGTGCATACAAGAACTTGTTGTAGATAGGCCTACTATGGCTGCAGTAATTTCTATGCTTAACAGTGAAGTTGCATTACTTCCTCCTAGTAAACCCGCTTTTATCCTGATGGAATGTATGTTGGACTCAAAGGAGCCTGAAGAATGTGAAAGTGTTAGTTCTATCAATAATGTCAATTTTACAGAAATCTATGGCAGATAGATCACTAAGGGCTTTAAAAAAATGTTTTTGATGACAATGGATTTTATGGTCAATGCTAGAAACTTTGTACTTGATATGGTCTATGAGATAAGAAAACTATACTATAATTTAAAAAAAAGCATAATGTATTTTCCTCGATTGCCTATTTTCTTATTAATACAAATTTGCAATGTCTTTAGTTGTAGATTACTTTGGTTGTGGATAGTTGTATGTTGATAGTTGAATGTGCCAAGTAAATAAATTTTTGGTTGCTATTTTCACCCTTATATATTCTTCCACACTAATTTGAAAGTCACATCTATCTCTAACATTTAACGTATAGAGATGTATCTCTAGGTGCACATTCTTCACACATATTTCAACACAAATTATTGAGCTACTTTTATTTTGAGAAAAATTGGGTGTGTCTGGATATGCATCTCCGGATAATTTCTTTAGCAAAATAGAGTGTCCCACTTGCAACACATTTATTTTGTGTGTATTGGTTGTGTTCGAAGATGCATCTCCATACACACCAAAGTCATGTTCGCATTTTTAGAGGTGTGGGAGAAAACATAAGGGTGGAAAAAGCCACCTCATCAATTTTTTAGAGGAATACTATTTCCACCCTTACATGTGCATACCACACCCTTGAAAATTTGAAACTACCCTTTAGACGTCCGGAGATGCATCTTCGAGCGCATCCAAATCACAAACGAAATGCGCTATTATTGGATCCACCACATTTTTAACCAAATTGTGGTCTGGAGATGCATCTTCGTATGAGTATTCACTGTATTTAGATATGCATCTCCGAAATGTCCCCTGCAAGTTTTTGAAAACGTGGTAAATACAAAGAGAGATTTATTTCAGAGATGCATCTCTGAATCCTCCTTGAATGAATACTATCAGAAGAACACCATTGTCCAAAAATTCAACTTTTGTGACACCAACTTTTATTAATGTAAAATCAATGTAAAGTTCAGTTATATTAAAGTTAAAAGAGGGTGAAAATTCATACATAAATAAAAAAAGTCAAGATAATTCATACATAACATCCTCATTTTGTTATGTGAGAATCCGTAACTTATTTTTGTTATGTGAGAATCCATAACCTATTACCTTGTCTTGTCATAATCCAGAACGTCTTCATTTTTGTAGTTGTTTTAGTTTAATTAATAATTAATTGTCATGTCTTAATTATTTTAAACGTATTCCCATTTGGTAAACTATATCCCCACCCTTGAATTTATATTGTTTGATCATTTTTTATTGTTTTTTTTATTTTATTTTATTTTAGTTAATTTCTAAGTCAATACTAAAATGAACCCCTTTTCGAAAAGAACAAAAATAAGCTTTATCCAATGTCAAACGCTTTTCCAAATTAAATTCAACAAAATGCAATGTGAGGGCTTAATCTAATGTCAAGTATCTCTTCCAAACTTTCAAACCATTTTCATAATTCGTATCGCAACGCAAATCAATTGCTTGACCCAACATTAAGCTCTTTTCATAATTAAACTCAAAGCGACTAATTCATACTTTGACCATTTCAAATAATAATGAAAGAAAAATGATACATGGGTGAAAGGTCCAGTCATATCCCTGAGTGTTAGGCCTAAGTTGTAATAGCTTGTAAGTCATAAATACTTGTCTTTCTCCAAAATCCAAACGCGTCTCCTTTTTGCATCAAATTGAAAAGAAAAAGACTATTTTGGTGAAAGGTCCAGTCATAGTCCTGAACACTAAGCCCAAGTTGTAATAGCTTGCAAGCTCGAGTGTTTGTCTTTCATTCAAAACACTTGTAAATGTTCGAACCTTTTTGCAAAACAAATTGTAAAGAAAAAGACTACCTAAGTGAAAGGTCCAGTCATACTCTCGAGTATTAGACCCAAGCTATAATAACTTGCAAGTCATAAATGCTCGTCTTCCAACCCTAAAACATACTCAAACAAATCAAACCTATTTTCCCGCCCCGGCCGATCGAAAACTTTCTTTTCATAAATGAGTACACTTTATCCATTTTGACGTGAAACATCCAAAGGCTTCAATCTCCAAGAGCAAGTAGTAAGAAAAAGTTTAACCACACAAAATTTATAAAGCGACACTCTTTAAGTCAATCAACCAATACATAACTTTCTATGTTGAACTACGAAACTTTGAGTTCCTCATTGTACCTGAGGATATGTAGGTGCAAGACTCGCAATCTTGTCAATCACCCTAATAAAAACATTTTTGCGACCCCTTTTCTTTTCCTTTTTCACTTTTTATCACTTGAAGAAAAAAACATTAGATAAGATTCAATTGCAAATTCAACTAAAAGGTTCCCGTCGAGTACAACGGACGTGAGGGATGCTAATATTTTTCCCTTACGTAATCGACTCCTGAACTCAAATTTGGTTGCGACAACCGTCTTTTTTCTCTTAAGGGTTTTATCAAAATTTTCCCTTTTCCTTCTTCAGAATAAATAAAGTTCGGTGGCAACTCTGTTCGATAATCATTTTACGCGAGCATGCGAACGCTTCACGAAGGATCATATTTTTCGAGATGCGACAATTACGTGAGAATCCGTAACTTGTCATTTTTATTTTGTGAGAATCCATAACATAGTACCTTGTTTTGTGAGAATCTAGAACCTCTTCATTTTGTTAAGTGAGAATCCTTAACTTGTCATTTTTGTTGTGTGAGAATCCATAATTTATTACCTTGTTCTGTGAGAATCCAAAACCTCTTCATTTTGTTACGTGAGAATCTATAACTTGTCATTTTAGTTATGTGAGAATCCATAACCAATTACCTTGTTCTGTGAGAATCCAAAACCTCTTCTTTTGTTACGTGAAAATCCGTAACTTCTCATTTTTGTTATGCGAGAATCCATAACCTATTAGCTTATTCTATGAGAATTTAGAACCTTTTCATTTTGTTATGTGAGAATTCGTAACTTGCCATTTTTTTATGTGAGAATCTGTAACCATTCCTTTCATTTTGTGAGAATCAATAACGTTTCAACCTTTCACCTTTGTTACGCGAGAATCTGTAACCCTTCCTTTCGTTATATGAGAATCTGGGACCTTTTAACCTTTCATTTTTGTTATGTGAGAATTAATAACTTGTCACTTTTTGTTATGTGAGAAACCATAAATTATCATTATCATTCTTTGAAAAGCCATGATCCAACCTTTTTGTTATGTGAGAATCCATAACCTATCATTATTATTCTGTGAGAAGTCGGAACCTTCCATTTTGGTATTTGAGAATTCGTAACTTATCGTCTTTGTTTTGTGAGAATCCAGAACCTTTTAACCTTTCACCTTTGTTTCGTGAGAACCCGTAACCCTTCCTTTTCGTTTTATGAGAATCCATAACCTTCCAACCTTTCATTTTTGTTATGTGAGAATTTGTAACTTATCACTTTTTGTTATGTGAGAAAACATAACTTATCATTATCATTCCGTGAAAAGCCATAACCCAACCTTTTCGTTATGTGAGAATCCATAACTATCATTATTGTTTTGCGAGAAGCCGAAACCTTCCATTTTGTTACGTGAGAATCCGTAACCTATCATCCTTGTTCTGTGAGAATCTAAAACCTGTTCATTATTGTTATGTGAAAAGTCATAACTTATCATTTTGTGTAAAGCCAAAACCTTTCATTTTTGTTATGCGAGAAGCCATAACTTATCATTATTGTTATGTGAGAAGTCCTAACTCATCGTTATCATTCTATTAGAATCCAGAACCTTTGAACCTTTCATATTTGTTATGTGAGAATCTATAACTTGTCATTCTCGTTCTGTGAGAAGCCAAAACCTTTCATTTTTGTTATGCGAGAAGCCATAACTTATCATTATCATTCTGTGATAAGCTAGAACCTTTCAACCTTTCATTTTTTCATGTGAAAATCGACAGCCAACCTTTGTTGTAATGTGAGAAGCCATAACTTGTAAAATGGAAACATAATTGTAGCACCCTAATTTTTGACCTTAAGATCCCACCTCCTTGTTCATTTTCTTGCACTTCATTTAGGCCAATCATTCATTTTAGCTAACCGTTTTAATCATTTTGTGTGTTTTATTAGGTTCATGGCTGGAAGCTCAGGAAGTCATAAAAACTTTACATGTACCTCTTATCTCCTGCAGACTCCTCAGTCAACGCTAGATCATTGCCCTCAAGAGTTATCGAAGATCCCCCAAAGAAGTTCATACCTTCTGGTTGTCAAGTTATAAGTTGGGATAAGAGAGTTTTGGATCAAATTTTAAGGAGCTTTAAAGGAGAAGTTCATTTGGTTCATCATTTGTCTTTCTACAAAATTCAAGGCCAAAGTATGTTTTAAGCCGCTAGAGACTCTCGTGTTTAGTCTTCATCAAATTTCAAATTCAGATCCAAGGGAACATTTAAGTTTAATTGCAAGAGAAACACAATGATATTATGCCATCAAACCATCATGGATAAGTTTAATAGTTCCTGATTTATAAAAACATGGGCAAGTTCTATTCAAAGAGTGGTTCGACTGGAATTCACTATCTAAGGATTCGAGAGTAATTATTCGAGGAATCTGAAGCTACCATATTATTCAAGAGTTATTGAATGAATTTCAAGATGATGACTTGTTTGGTTTTATTTTTGTTTCTCAGAATGCTATTATGTCACTTTGAATGAGGGCCATTCAAGCCAAGTTGGTAAACCGTTTGGAAAGTGAAAGTTTTCTTATGAGAATTTAAAGAAAAATAAGGCGTGAAGCTGTCATACCCCAAATTTGTCCTACCTTTTTCAAAATTTTCATTCGCCCGACTTTTTATTTTCAATTTGCATCGCTTGTACAACATAGCGTATTTATTCAGCAAAATAAACTTTTTTCGCCTTTTTAGGCTATTAAATTTGTGACACGTGGCCTAAAGTTGCTTTATTTATTTATCGTGTTTTCATAATTTTTCTTTTCTAAAATTTTTTATTAATTAGCAATATCTTAGTTTATGTTTTAAATATATTGGTTTATAATAATAGTAAGTATTTTATTTTATTTTTATAAATTTAGTTTGTTTTATAAAATTGTTAATATTTATTTAATGATTATTGTTAATTTTTATGTATTAATTATGTTAATATTAGTTTACATTTATGATTATTTGCTTTGTATTATTATTTAACTAGCAAGAAAATTAAGAAAATGAAAACAATTTAAAGAAAGAGAAAAATAGTTAGGTTTGTGAGGCCCATTTTGGGAGGCCCGTTATGGATTTGAGAAGAGGGACTCAGATCCTTTCTTAAAGGCTGAGAAAACCCTAAGTTAGGGGCAATTACTGTTCATCTCTCCATCCCCTCAAAAACCTGCCGCCCCAAAATCAAAAAAACCCTAAGGGATACTGTTCATCTTCTCCCTCTCTCCCCTAAAAAAACGTTGTAAACTCTTTTAAGTTGCAATTACAAAGATTATAAACTTATAATCTTCTCATGAGGGTTACAATACAAGTTACATGGAGAGGTTCTAAGTTACAATTTCCCAAAACCACTACAATGGGTAAACCCAAGTCGGCAAAATAAGTTTTCTACACGCTGTGCATTAAGTCTATTCCGGTTTGTTTATTCAAGGTGTGCAAAAATTAACATAAACTTCCAAATCATAAAATTCCTAAGGAATTGATGAGAATCCTACTCAGGTTCCATTTAAAATTTTGAGTATTCCTAAAATCCCAAAAAGCTCCAGGCTTCAAGATTCCAACTTTAATCTGGGTTTGAATCCATATCTTTCCTACTTGATAAACCTTGCTCGTGTTCTTATGTTGAAGCCTTCCTAGCACCACTTTTCAAAATCAATAGCCTAATCCTGCATATAAAACACCAAAATAGCAGCAAAACAAGGAATTCAAGCAAGCTAAGAACTGAAAATATAGTTGATGCCCTCAGTTCAAAATAGAATCATCATTGGGATTTGCTTTCCTTTCTCGAATAATCGGCAAGCATGAGCAACATGTTCAACCAGCAAGTTCCATCATGGACCAATAGCAAACACGACATAGAAAAAGGCAAGAATAAAGAATTTGTGAAACTCCATACATAGTCTAAGGCAAGCATTGAGCCCTCAAACACGCCCCAAATCATCATTATTTCCGTGTTCAGATGAACAATGTCATCATCATCACAAACTAAAGAAAGCAGCATCGAAAACACTTTCACGACAGCATCACGGCAACAAGGATACAACACTATCACCAAACCAACCTCACTCAAGCATTGATATATGAAAGGCATGGTTTTGAGAAGTATGTCGCTGAAAAGAAAAAAGAAAATAAATTCAGGGTAGATGAAATCAAACAACTTTACCAACCTTCCAAAATGGCTCCGAATAGTTTCCAGATCACAAAACATAATCAAACATATTTAAGATATTCCATACTCTTTCCAAATATACACGGATATGCTCCATTACAATCCACGACATTTGGAAACTCATTTAATCTCTGCAGCAAGTGATTTGAAAAAGTGCTGACACATAATCACCAACGATATGTCATTTACATCACGATATCAAGCATTGATTACGAAAGTGTTGTACCCCAAATTTTACCCTTAAATTTAGTGATCATTTACATTTCATTTTAGTCCATCTCTCATTTTAGCTAATCTTTTAACCAGTTGTTTGTTTGTGATGTGAATTTAGGTTCGCTATTGAAAGTTTGAGAAAGTCATGGAAGCTTTACATGTACCTCTTATCTCCTGCAGACCCCTTAGTCAGAACTAGGTCAACGTCCCTCCAAGGTCTTTCTTTGAGATTTCTCCAGAGAAGATTGAGATTAAGGTGTTTCTACCCATGGATTTTGACTGTGATCATTAGAAGATTACTGAGAATTTTGCGGTGGGTGGCATTACAGATGATCCTCATGTTCAAAGGATTCTTTAAACAAGACTTGGCCTTTATTTATAAGTTTTGTAAAATCACTAAGAGGGATTCTCTATCCAAATAGCCAAGTTCAAGACATTGTTCATATGATTTCATTTATTCAAGATATCAAGATGGGATTCACAAGTTGCAAGTTAATTTTCAAGGGCATAGTTTGAGCCATGACTTATGGTTTACGTCGAATTCAGAATGAATATCAAGTTTTAAGTCCTTTCAAGTTACTTTTTTTAAAGTCTAAGACTACAAAGGAAGCACACGAATTTGGTTCATGAGATTTAAAAAGTCTTAGAATAAGAGGTTCTATTAATTGATATTCAAGGGTTACAGAAGATACTTTTTTCAAGGTTTCATTACAAACAAATTCAAAGTTAAATTTTCTAGGGTTCATGTTACAAGTTGTAATCCTAAAATCCTAAGATTATCTTAGCTTCGAAGTCCTCATGTTGTCTTCATGCCTGAATCCTGCAAAAGCAAAACAAATAATATCAGAAAGTTAGGAAATCATAAACAAAAATTCAAGAAGAAAATGACTAAATTTCAGCCCTCAGTTTCGATAGAATTCATCACTGGGCAAGGGGGAAGGGCAACGAAATTCGCCGCCAAACTTCCAATTTCCAAACCGGAAAATGAGAAACAATCAGCAAGCAAGAATAGTTCTGTTCAAACCAGCAAAACCAGTAAATTCCTAACAATATCAAGAACAGTTCAGACAACATCATCATCACTTTTTCACAGCACTTCCACAAACCAAGGCAGCATCTGAACTATTTAGAGGAAAAAGAAGTTTAAAGAAAAAGAAATGCTTTTTTTCAACAGCATAGCCAAACACGGTTTAGAATTCCTCCACAAAGCCAAACAAATCCGAAAATGGATTTCATCATCAATAAGCAAGATCCGAAAAGGGAATATTCCCAACACAGCCGTCATTTTTTCCCACCATAAGCCAAAAATCCAGAAAAGGAAATTATCACCATCATCATGACCAAAACAAAAATGGAAGTATCATCAAGGCCAAAACAAAAATGTAATAAATCAAAAACATGTCGAAGCATGTTACCATGAAAAGGAAAAGTTCTTAAAACTCTCCTTCAAATCAGTTTTAAAAATTGCTATAAGAAGAAGTTGGAAGAACATCAAAGGGGGGCGAAAAAATATCATCACAGAGCTCCTCACAGCCCTCAAACCAGACCAAAAATCCCAAAGGCTCAGAACAATATCATCACAGCCTCAAAAAACCCACAAAACCAAGAACATCCAAACGTTCGCGAAAACCATCTCAAAAGCCATCAACGAACAACAAATCACGAACAACACAAACCCATCGTCACAAACCTCAGCAAACACAAACCCAACACAACGTTCATAACAAAACCGCAAAACCCACAGATCCGAAAGCCATCATAATCAAAACCAAATCCGTCCAAACAACATCAACGAAAATCTTCAACATAAAACCACACACCGTAAGCATTTTTTTAACGTTTTGGGTTTGTTGTTTGTTTTTTTCAGAATCAAAAGAGAAGAAGAAACAAGCATCACGACGAAGAGAGATAGAAAGTTCATCGCGAAAACACAGAGGAGAGAGGAAGAGTTTGCATGTGTGGAGAGAAGAGAGGAGGAAGAGGAGATTGGGGCGCCATTTTGGTGCAACAAGGACTAGGGTTTCTTGTAAACCCGGTCCCACCCCTTTTTATTTAACCCGGGTCAGTTCTTGGGGGTCATGACCCAGGCCCAACCCATTAATCTTTTTTTTATTTATTTACTGTTTTTTTTATTTTTCTTTTGTAATTTTAATTAATTAATGATAATATACTAACTCAAACTAACCACTAACCCTTTTTTAAAAATCTGAAGATTTTTTTTTTAATATTCAATAATAATAAAAATGATTTTAATTTTAAAAATAATAAAAATAATAATTTTAAATGTTAATTTAGGTTTTATAATAAAAATGAATAACAAAAATTTTGGTTTCAATTAACTTTTTTTTTTCATTTTATTTAAATAAGAAAATGTTAAAATTTGATTATCTAATTTTTTTCCTTAATAATTGAAACCCATAAGATATTTATTTTAAATCCAAAAACATTTTTTATTTTCTATAAAATAACTTAGAACTTTTTTAATTTACTCTTAATTAATTTTTCTTAAAAATAAATAAACTTTTTTTATTAGCTTAAGATTAACCTTTTTATTTCTCTTTTTCATTTTAATTAGTTTCTAACACCTTTTTTTTACTTAGACTTAGATTTTAATTAAATACTCTTCTAAAAAACAATTAAAATTTAATTTCTAACTGCTAAATCAATCACAATTCACCATTTAATCAATCTGCATCCATATCTAACACCATTTCTCAATTTCCATTCAGTCTTAATATTTAACCATATTCATGTTGCTATCTTCACTTGTATATCATTTGCTATTTTCCATTATCACTGCTTTTCCATTACCGTTTACCCCCCTCCGAAGGAAAGGTTTCCCATTTGACCATCATGTCAATACCTTTACCCTCACCCCATCCTAGCCTTAGGATCCGAGTCGCCGTACTCGTGCTTAGGCGTCTCACCGTGGACATACCTTAACTTTTCCCGCTATCCTAGCCTTAGGATTTGAGTCACCGTACTCATGCTTAGGCGTCCTGCCGTGGACATCCATCCCTTTATCCCAGCCTTAGGATCAGATTCCATGTAAGTTCCCGTCGTGGAATACTTACTTCACCCTTTTTCAACTCAACCTCTCGACGTAGATTAGGAGTCGCCGCACTCCACGTAAGTGCTTCCATATGAACGTTTACTCCCCCCTGGAACCTTGACCACAGTCAAGAAGTTCCTCTTTCTCCCTCTTTGAGGGGAACTACGATTACTCTGATTCCATCCCCTACCTCGGATACGTAGGCACAAGATGCGAGTCTTGGCGAGTATACTTAGGACTAACCCCTTAGGTCCTTCTCTTTACCTTTAACCCTTAGCATTACCCTTAAGCAGATATCCATTAGCAATAGCACATTTAAACAAGAGGTTCCTGTAGAGTACTACAGAAGTTTAGGATGCTAATACCTTCCCTAGGCTTAACCAACCCCCGAACCCTAGATCTCTCCCTGCATTGTGTTTACAGTGCAAAATAGGTTTTTCCTTTCTTTAACCTTTCCTTCGGATAAATTAAATACCGATTGTGAATCAAGATTGTGATTCAAATTAATCAATAATTTGATATCCTATTCTCACCGCAACAGAAAATGGCGACTTCACTAGGGAACGCGCATCTTTTGAGGGTTATCCCTATCTTGTTTTTTTTATGCTTGCTTATTTGCTTTATTATCTGCTTGTATATATTCTTGATGTACCTTGCTTGGGGTATCATTATTGTGAGATAAGTCCTACACCCGGACTTGAGCGCAATTATTATAGGAAGGTGATATATTCGATGAGGCTTATAGGGAGTGAGTTCCGACCAAGATGACTTGAGAATCACCGCTCAGTTGAGGCCCTCTTGAAAATTAGTATTGTTGAACGAGCAGTCGTGAAAACATTCACTATTTTTTACCTGGAGCCTGTGATACTGGGGACCGTGGTTACCTAAACACAACTTTGGCCTTACTAGGACGTAGTGTGATGACTATGAGGGAGTAGTCCCAAAATAGTTGCTACGTGATACTACACTCAAAAGAGGTTCTCTTGAGAATATTATTAACCACCGAGTTAGTCTGGAAATTGATAATATCTGAAAGATGGACTAATGACTTTGGGCACCTCTTTAGAACCCTTGTTCTGCAGGTACAATTAACCCATAGTACTTACCTTTCGGGATGGGTAGACCTTGGCTCCGCTCATAACCCTCTAACCCATGACCTTTTGTTTGCTCTTGTGTGGTTGTGCATTGCATTCCAGCATCATATCATTCTTGGTTTCAAGGAATTCATTTGTCCTTTGCAAATTCAAAAAGAATCTTGAATTTCAAAATGTAAAACTTTTCCAGCTTTTACTAGAAAATATTTGCAAATTGACCGTTGACATCCTTGAAACCTTTGCATTGCATTGCATCTTGTTTTTGCATTTGCATTTTCCTTCCAGTTTCTTATTCTCGGTTCTCTCGCCTTCTAGTTCTGTCACCCTGAGTCCTCTGCATCAATACAACACCAGAGCCCGAGCTCGGAAAAAGATGGCGGAACAAAATCAAGAGCTTGATCGTGTTAGCAATGAACTTGAATATCTTCGGGGAAGTGTTAGGCAGATTATGGAGATGCTACAGGTTATTCGTGTGAGGATGGATACTCAGCCCACTGTTGTTTCTGAGATTACTAATACTGTTGTGGATCCTCAACCATTTGTTACTGCTGCAAATGTACCTCCTTATGGTCTTCCACCTGATTTTGTGCCTACTCCTGCTGCAGTTCCTATTGCTCAACCAGTTCAACTAGTTGTTCCTTTGGTTTCTGAAGCTCCTTAAGTGATTCTGACTTTTGCACCAGCTGCAGTTCATACTCGTGTGCAACCATATTTCAATGAACCGGTTTATGATATTCCTGATGTGAAGGATGATGAAGATGAGTGTCATGAAAAGCTTCGTGAAAATGTGAAGATTATGGACAAAAGATTGAGAAAGATGGAAGGTGATCAAATCTTTGGTGCTGCTGCCAGAGATGTCTGTTTGGTATCTGGGCTGGTTATTCCTCCAAAGTTCAAAACTCCCAGGTTCGACCGTTATGAAGGAGCTACTTGTCCAAAGAGTCACTTGATCATGTACTACCGTAAAATGGCTGCTCATGTTGAGAATGACAAATTAATGATACATTGTTTCCAGGACAGTTTGAAGGGTGCTTCATCGAAATGGTACTTAACTCTGGATCAATCTCGTATTAAGAGTTTCCAAGATTTATCTGATGCTTTCATCTAACATTAGAAATACAATATGGATTTGGCTCCTGATAGAAAACAACTGTTGAGTATGTCCCAGAAGAGTTCAGAATCGTTTAAAGAGTATGCTCAGAGGTCGAGGGAGATTGCTTCGCAAGTAGAACCTCCTTTGACGGAAAAAGAACTAGCTAATTGGTTTGTTAACACTATTCGTCTTGAGTTTTATGAAAGAATGGTTGGAAGTGTAACTGCAAATTTTTCTGACATTGTTGTTGTCGGTTTAAAAGTTGAATTGGGTCTGAAAAGTGGGAAAATGTCAAGTACTGCTGGTAGTTTAAGCTCCAAAGGTCATGCAAAGAAACCTTCATTCAGTTCTAACAATAATAAAGAGGGTGAAACTAATGTTGTAACTACAAGCCGACGAAGAAATCAACCTTGGCAACATCAGCAAAATTATGTTCAACAATAAGGTTATCCTGTTCAGTTTACTCAACAACCGTATGTAGCTGTTGTTACAGCCTGTGCAACCGACTTTTGTTTATCAACCTCCGGTCTATCAACAACCTCCTGGTTATCAGTCTGCACAAGCTTCATCCCATTATCGACAAGCGCCCAACGCTCTTGCTTATCAACAATCGAAGAATCAGGCACCTCGTCAGAATGTTCCTAACAGGAGACAGTACAAGCCAATTCCTCCTATTCTGATGACTTATACCGAGTTGTACCCTTCATTAGTGCAACAAGGTCTGATCACTACTAGAGCTTTGGGTCCACCTTCTAATCTGCTGCCAGCTAATTACAACCCTTCCGCTCATTGTTTATTTCATGAGGGTGCGCCTGACCATGATTTAGAAAGTTGTTATGCTCTCAAGCACCTTGTCAGAGAGTTAATGGAAAAGAAGATCCTGTCTTTATGATCCTCAGCCGAATGTCAAGAACAAACCTTTGCCTAATCATGGGGTTGTTAATGCTATTGATGATTCATCTGATGAAAGCCTTATCCTTGATGTTTCCCAGATCAAGACTCCTCTCCGAATCTTCCATTCGAAGCTGTTTCAAGCCTGTTTAGTGTCTACTACTCATAATGATTGTATAAGTTGTGATGTCAGTATCAAGGGTTGTTTGTTGGTTAAGAATGATATTCAGAGATTGATCAACGATGGTTTTCTACAGGTGGTTAACAAAGGGAAGAAGGATGAAGTTGTTGTGATTGAATTCGTCTTCAATTTTCAAGAAACAGTGGGCCAGAGTAATCCATCTTTCGCATCTTTCAAGAGCACCAAATCAAAAATTGACAGGGGCATACCTGAAGGTTAGGGAGAAGTGATAGATGTCAAGACCAAGACGAATCGCCACGGGTTGGTTTACAAACCAACTCATGTTAAAGCTTCTACAACTGCCAAAGGGCGTCCGAAGACTGTCCAAGAAGTGTTTATCAATGGAGGTTTCTAAGTCAATGCTATCAACAATGACAACGAAGATGAAGACCTGAGCAACTTGGTATTCAAGTGCGATGCAACTCTGAGCAACTAGGAAGCAATAGAGATCCCCGTGATTTTTCCCGTTTCAAAGTAATTTAATGCTTTTTACTTGTTGTTTTCGAAAATTCCATAGCTATGCCCAAGGCTACTGGACTATTTTGTAGGGCCACCTTTTCACTTTTAAATGACTATTAATAAATGCATTTTGTTCAATTCTATTTGTTTCATTTTCCGCTTTTTGTTTTTACCATTTAAACAAAATTGGCAATCTTTTCAAAAACTACAAAAAAGCATTTTCTTTCTCTTTCATTTTCTTTGAGCATTTAATAAATTAAGCCTTCCAACATGTAGTACTATCCCAAACCATGTTGAATCCAATGACCCTGCTGTCACTTCTAACTTTGATTCACCCATTTATCAAGTTGAAGATGAGGGTGAGAAAGGTTTCGAGGTTCTCTCTGAATTGGAAAAATTAGTTGAGTATGAGTACACTGAACTTCAACCGCATAAAGAGCATATATATATGTTAGAGAGAGAGTATCCAGTCGATGCTACTAATCTTGACAAGAACACTTTGAGAAGATTAGCATCCAAATTCTTCATCAGCAACGATGTGCTATACAAGAGAAACTTCGACATGGTTCTGCTGAGATGTGTTGAGAGACGTGAAGCAAACATGTTACTTCAGGAGATTCATGAAGGAACCTTTGGAACTCACGCTAACGGTTATGCTATGTCTAAGAAGATTCTGAGAGTTGGATACTACTGGTTAACCATGGAATCAGATTGCATCCAATATGCTAGGAAATGCCATAAGTGCCAAATTTATGCTGACAAGGTTCACGTACCTCCAACACTGTTGAATGTTTTATCTTCACCGTGGCCTTTCTCAATGTGGGGCATTGACATGATTGGGGCAATTGAGCCGAAAGCTTCCAACGGTCACCGATTCATTCTAGTTGCCATTGACTACTTCACCAAATGGGTAGAAGCTGCTTCCTACGCCAATGTGACCAAGCAAGTTGTTGCCCATTTCATCAAGAAAGAGATTATCTGCCGTTACGGAATTCCAAGCCAAATCATAACAGACAACGGTACCAATCTGAACAATAAAACCATGAAGGAGTTGTGCGAAAGTTTCAAGATAGCACATCACAATTCTTCTCCTTATCGTCCTAAAATGAATGGAGTTGTTGAAGCTGCGAACAAAAATATCAAGAAAATCTTGCAAAAGACGGTAAAGAATTACAAAGATTGCCATGCAATGCTACCATTTGCTTTGCACGGATACAGAACTTCAGTGCAAACTTCAACAGGGGCAACCCCTTTCTCATTGGTATATGGAATGGATGTCGTCCTCCCCATCGAAGTAGAGTTACCTTCCTTAAGGGTATTGATGGAAACCAAGCTTGATGAAGCCGAATGGGTTCAAGACAGATTTGACCAGCTGAACCTCATCGACGAGAAGCGCATGATAGCTATGTGCCATGGTCAGTTATACCAGAAACAGATGAAGAGATCCATTAACAAGAAAGTATGAATTCATGAGTTTCGTCAAGGAGAACTTGTACTCAAGAAAATCTTGCCAGTTTATAAAGACATGCGTGGGAAATGGATGCCCAATTACGAAGGCCCATTTGTTGTGAAGACAGTCTTCTCCGGAGGATCGCTAATTCTTACAACAATGGATGGTGAAGAGCTTGCACATCATATGAACTCTGATGCAGTCCGAAAATACTATGCCTAAAATAACCCGTTACGTCGAAAACCTAGAAAGGCGACTTAGGCAACAATGGGTATCATGGTGGATCATAACCTATGAAGGAGATCCAAGAAAAAATAAGGGATGAAAATAACAAAGAATACGTAGCTCGCTTAGCTTAAAACCTGGAAAGGCGGCTTAGGCAAAAATGAGCGTCCCGGTGGATTGAAAACCCGAAAGGGCGGTCCAGGAAAAAATTAGGGACAAAGGCATTTCACTGCATCAGATGACGCCGATCATCAAAGAACTTTATCAAAAGATCAAATCCAATCCAATCGCTCTTTTCAGAAGCAGGATTTTGGGTAGTCTTAGTTATTAAGGTCAGTAGAAGTCGTTGGATTCAATGTAACCTTTCCCTATTTGCCAATTTTATTGTATTTTTCCATGGAGCTTTGCCTTTAGCAAGATACCATTCTTCAATAAAATTAAACCTTTTGCTATTCAATTTTTTCCATTTATGCTATCTCTATTTCATTTTGTTATGTAAATTGTTATTTGTTAATAATATTTTTGAAAGTGAAAAGTTTTCAAACTTAAAAACTGTTTTCTTAAAAACGCTTTTGAAAAGAATATAAAGTTTCTTTGACTTATGGAAATATCGGAAGGACATCTATCTTCATTCCCCAATAAGTATCAATGCTGTAGAAGCACTTTTAAACCATTGCCTCAGCGCAAATTCCCAGCAAAACATAAGCTGGCAGCACTTTTAGACAGATTCGGTAATCTCTGGTGATTTTCAAGACTGTAGAGAATCTCCCCAATATCTTCCAAGTGATACATGTTATTTGAGGACCCACTCCATAGTGGAATCATCTTTTCCTCACTGAAGTTGCTATACTTTCCTCAAGAAATGTTCCCCAGGGAAGTTGCCATACTTTCCCCAGGAAAGTTGATGTACTCTCCCCAGGAAGTTGATGTACTTTCCCCAAGAAGTTGCTACACTGTCCCCAGGAAGCTTCCTAGCTCCACATCTTCCCCGATGAAGCGGATATTTATTTTATCCCCGGAAGTCTCTAAGCCTAAGATGACTATTCCCAGTAAACAAGTCTTCTTTGATCAGAATTTAGATTCATGATAGCAATCCTTCCATTGAAGTCATGATATCATATCGCCAAGTGGAATTTTGTTCTCCCCAGAGTATTTGGAACTTTGAAGTAAGATTTGGTTCCACCATCAACTTTCCTATCCCTTGATAGATGTACTTTTGCAGAGGTCGCCGGGTATCCCCGTCGAGATGTTTATTTCACCTCCCGTTTGCTCCTCCTCTTGTCTGTTTTGTCAGCATATGCATAAGCATAAGCATACTCATTGCCTTTTCATACGCATTGACATACGCATCAACATCTGCATGTTTGCTATCCTTGCTGTATTTTGTCATTATTTTGGTTGTGGTTACCGCCAAGCAACTGGGTTTGTTTGTTCTCTCCAAATAGATCGTCAACCTTAGGCATAAAATACCTACTATTTTTAGTTTCCCCACAGAGTTTAACCCCCATGGATGATGGTTGTTTCAGTTGTCATTATTTTGGTTGAGTTCATTCCCTCAATGGAATCTTGTTTGACAGTTTCTTTCTAGCTCGATTCTAGATTGAACTTTGGTCCCCGTTGGTCACTGAACCTACCTAGATGTGCATTTATTTTGCACTATTTATCAAGAAGAGCCTTTCTCAACGCCTCATTGCTGATAAGTATCAGTCTCTCCTGAGAAGCTTATTATGTTTTGCCCCGAGATACGTGGCAGTCTCTCTAGAGAAACTTATCGTTTCATCATATTACCTACCAGATAAGTGGCGGTCTCGCCTGAGAAGCTTATCATTGCTACCTTTGCAGATAAGTGGCAGTCTCACCCGAGAAGCTTATCATTATATCTTTGCTCCCCAGTAAGCGGCAGTCTCATCTGAGAAGCTTATCACTACCATTTTACAACACCGATAAGTAGCAGTCTCGCCTGAGAAGCTTATCCCATCTTCATTACATCCAGCAACAAGTGGCCATCTCCCTTGAGAAGCTTGTTTTCCATTACCTTTTCCAGATAAGTAGCAGTCTCTCCAGAGAAGCTTATCAATTTATCTGTATCCCCAGATAAGTGGAAGTCTCCCATGAGAAGCTTATCAATGTTATCTTTTCAGATAAGTGGAAGTCTCTTTATTTGAGAAGCTTATCCAATTTTGGCATGTAAGTCCCTTGCAACGATAAGTGGCAGTCTCTCTCGAGAAGCTTATCAGGGCATTTCCTATTGAAGTCCAATTATTTTGGCATACAACAGGTTTTTACCCCGTATTTTTTCTGATGGTTCCTGAAGATCCCATTTGATCTCTCCTCTTAAGGAATTTCCAGAAGCTTGGATGTTATTCTTGCCTGAAGACTCCAGCATTTTGTTTACATGATCCTACTGCCATGTGGATCCTGTTTTACCCTTTTATCCTAGAGTGTCAACCGGTCATTCCTGAACCTGTTGGTCGTCTTGTCGGTGCCATCTCCATTGAGGATATCTTTTTTCTTTCTTTCTAAAGTGAAAAACTGGTCATGCCTGAACCTGTTGGTCCATCACTTTAGATTTCCCCAGTTCGTTTTTGTTCCCCAGTGCATTGTCATCCCCATTGAGTGGATTACTCATTGCATCTTCCCCTGTGTTGTCGTTTTGTCTGCATTTCTGCATTTTCATCATATTAGAATTCATAGCATTTACAACATCTTAGTTTAGTTTTATTTGTCCATAGCATTGCATATCACTGCATCTAACGGAAAAATTTTCGGTTATCTGTATTTAAATCCCTTTCACCATGATTTCGTGAGCTTTCATCGCTCGTATCATCCGGTGAAGTTATTTAAATAGGGGCAAATATTGTACCCTAAATTTTACCCTTAGATTTAGTGATCATTTACATTTCATTTTAGTCCATCTCTCGTTTTAGCTAACCTTTTAACCAGTTGTTTGTTTGTGATGTGAATTTAGGTTTGCTGTTGAAAGTTCGAAAAAGTCATGGAAGCTTTACATGTACCTCTTATCTCCTGCAGACCCCTCATTTAGAACAAGGTCAACGTCCCTCCAAGGTCTTTCTTGGAGATTTCTCTAGAGAGGATTGAGATTAAGGTGTTTCTACCCATGGATTTTGAACTGTGATCATTAGAATATTACTGAGAATTTTGCGGTGGGTGGCACTATAGATGGTCCTCATGTTCAAAGTATTCTTTAAACAAGACTTGGCCTTTATTCATAAGTTTTGTAAAATCAGTGAGAGGGATTCTCTATCCAAATAGCCAAGTTCAAGACATTGTTCATGTGATTTCATTTATTCAAGATATCAAGATGGGATTCACGAGTTGCAAGTTAATTTTCAAGGGCATAGTTTGAGCCACGACTTATGGTTTGCGTCAAATTCAGAATGAATATCAAGTTTTAAGTCCTTTCAAGTTACTTTTGAAGGTGAGAAATAAACACAAGAAAGGGGGGATTGAATTGGGTTTACGCCTTAATAAAACTTTTTCCTTTTCTAGTCTTCTTCATCACTTGATGCTTTTATGCGCTTATATTAAATACATTGCAGAAGCATAAATAATAAAGCATAAGTAAGGAACACATCATATATCCTGGTTCACTTGAGCAACTCCCAAGCTAATCCAGTCCACCCTTCCAAGGTGATTTCGCCTTAATCAATTAAGGACTTAATCCACTATAACCGAACTGATTACAGATGCACAAGCTAACTGCAAGTGACTAACAACTTGACAATGACACGTTCAGGGATCCCCAAGGATATAACGTTCATTGACACCTTAATAGAATCCGATCACTAAAGATCTCCTATTAGGGTTTCCACAAATGACTACTGTCACTTGTCATCTCAAGTATACTGATCTTCACTAGATCACTTGAGGAGCCACTAATTCTGAAATAGAATTTTTGTGTTGTCGGAGATTACAAAGGTGCTTCCTAGAAAGCTAATAACTCCAAGTTTAGCAAATTCCAAGTAATGAGAAACAACTCCTTGCTTCCTAATACAAATAACTAATTCTAATAATAACTCTCAAAGAGATTATTAAAACATAGCTTCTATATTGCTTAAAAGCTTTTCTGTGAGTGAGCACTAAGGCTTCTTTTCATTTGAACTTTATCTTTTCTTCATGGCAACAGTAGTACCAGCAGCGCAACAGCGCAAGCCATACGAGCAACAGCTCCAGCAACAGCGATGCCAAAAATCCAACACTTGAATAATCAAACATTCTGCTTTTTATAGTGCTTCCAAGAATGATGTTGTGAGGACAGAAAATTCCTTTCTATTTCCAACAGTCATATTTTCAACGGATAGAATAAGCACGTGTTGGATGACATCACTTTCTTGTCCTTTTCCATAAGCACATGATTTATCAAATTTGAACAGCAGCAGCTTATCTGATGTAACATGTATTGCATCTGGATGAATCTTCTTCTGACATAATCTTCCACTTTAGAATCCAGTGTTCAGCATTCCAAGAACTAAGTTTCCTCTGAAACAATCTTGAGAATCTTCATGACTAATTCTTCAGAAACCATGTCTTCAGAAACTTTAGAGCCTTGACCCTCAGAACACTTCTTCAGGGTCTTGACCTTCAGAAAACTTCTTCAGAGTTTTGACCTTCAGAACCTGTCTTCAGAGTCTTGACGCACTTGGTCTTCAGAGCCTTCAACCTTCAGAACTTCAAGTCATCAGAGTCTTCAGCATGTTCTTTAGAGGACTCACTCTTCAGAGACGCTCGTTAGCTTCCAGATCAGATGCATAACTCAGAGCAGAATCCACTGATGCATTGCAACTGCAATATCCAGCATCCTTGATTCTTTACTGAACATGATCAGATGCAGAAACAAACTTGCTTCTTTACTGAGCTTCATTTGCTTTCAGATCAGATGCACTTCTTTAGATCAGAATACACAGGCGCATTGCAACAGCAATATACAACATCCTTGATTCTTACTGAACGTGATCAGATACATAAGCAAACTAGCTTCTCACAAGCGCTTCATGACGTCACACTAAGTAACTCTATAAGTTACTAGCTGCACATGTTGCTTCTTTTTGTTTGGTCTAATATATTTAATTTAATATGACCTATGCATAACAAACATTAAACCATAAAATGGTTCTTTCACAAATACTCAATTGTTATCATCAAAATATAGAGATTATCCTGTAGAGACAAATCTTGCTCTTACAATCTCCCCCTTTTTGATGATGACAAAAACATGTATTTTGATAGAACATTTTATACATGGTAATCACCAAGCATTAACCTATTCAAAGTTCTAAGCAACTGCTCCCCCTGAATGTGTTAACCTTTAAAACATTTGTATGCTTGTTCAGAGACATACTTTGATCCCAAGACTTACAAAAAAATAAATTTGATAAAACATAATCAAATAGAGTTGAATAGAAAGAATACTTCCCTACGATATAAGATATCATAAGTCTTCAGCATCTGGACTAGTTCAACATAACTTCCATCTTCAGATCTTTAGAACATGTCTTCTCTAAGCATCGTATCAGAGTCATATAACTTCAGAATCTTCTAACGTATTTTCTCTTGATCTTCAACACATCTGTTTATCTATAGATGAGAAACTCCCCATAAGTTTCAGACTGGGTGAAAATCAAATATCCTGACTTGTGAACCTTCTAAGGAGAACTTCCCCTGATTATAGTATGTCAGATATTTGGATCTTCTGATCTTGATACAGTCTTAATTCTTGCTTTCTCAGACTTGCTTTCTTCTCAGATTCTTGATCTCTTGAAGTAGTCTGATACCAATAGAAACCAATAGAATGTTTACTTCTGAATCTGATACCAATATTGAATCTGAGTCTGATACCCATGTTGGTTCTTAGTCTGACACCAATACATGATACTCATGATTCAGATTCTGAATCCAAATCTTGCTCCTTTAAAGATTTCTGATTCTTATGCTCTGATTATCATATTCACAGACAGTTTACATCTTCTGAACATTCTGATTCCAGATGACTTTAACTTTCAGATCTCTGAACAATATTGGGTCCATCTGATTCTGAATCTATGTTCATGAAGTGTATAACTTCTATTATATGAACACCAATTCATTTGAACTCAGATTTCTTTCATTTAACCTGTTTAGAATGCCTAGGGAACTTGTTCAGAGTTCCTCGGAAAAACATCAAACACACATTTAGTAATAAACGCAGTTTATATGTTGCATTCTCTTTCAGGTTATAGAATATATCAAAGTTATATTCTATTTCTCAAAATGATTTTCCATTTCTCCCCAAGTTATATTAAAAACATCTTTCATTTCTCCCCATTTCATTCTCCCCGTTATATACTATTATTCCAGATTATATCAAAATCATCTTTCATTTCTCCCCCTTTTTGACATCATCAAAAAGTTTGAGTTTTTCATAAAGACAGATTTTATTAACAAGATAAGAGTTAAGAGATAACACCTGAGAACCTAATTCTTATAGGTTGATACCAATTGAAATGGGTTGATATCTTTTCCAGATTGCATCTTCTATATCTCCCCCTACTTCTTGGAGAGTGATAACTCTTCAGAGTTTGTAGAAGCATGCTCTGACGAGGATTGTTGACAAGTTTATGATCAGCAGATCTTTCTCTGACAACTTGTACATCCTTCATAGCTTGTTGATCTCCTCTATACTTACTAATGTCACGTTCTCAATGTACAAGAGTAATTTCAGAAGAAGAACCAACTACAGCAATTTGCTTAGTCTTCTTAGCATCTTCAGCTTCTTGTACCAGTCTGGAAGTTTCTTTTCAGGAATCTTCTTCTGCTAGATCTAGACAAGAAAGTTGAAATTCCTTCTTCCTTCTGGCTTGATCTTGATACCAATTATTCCAGTCCTTAGAACAACTTAAAATACATCCAATTTCAGAGTCTAATACCAATTGAAGAAATATCTCAAGAAGTCTCAAGTTCCAGAGTTGAAATGCTTGTTCTGGCGTTTGCTTTGACTCTTTCTTTTGAAAGGTTTGATACCCAATTGAAGGTGTGAAATTCAGAGGTTTGTGTTAGTGGTTGACTCTGAATTTTTGCTTCAAAGTTCTGCGCCCAGAACCTTCTGTGTCTTCATTCAAACATCTTCTGAAGTTTCGCTCAGAGTCATCTGACGCTTTGCTTCTGGTTGGATGTCAGAGACATGATACCAATTTAAGATGTAAGATACCAATTGAAGGTATAAGATACCAATTGAAGGTGTGAAATAATGAAACTATTTCAACTTGTTTCTTCAACATCAAAACACTATACTTCAGAGGTATCAATGTTTGATTTGACAAGCCATCTTCTAATTGAATCTTTTATCTAAATCTCCAAATGATCCAAAACTTCTGATAGTCTACGACTTCAGATTTGCTCAGATCTTTAAATAGCATCTGATATCAATTGAAGATGATGTGTCAACAATGTGCATTCTGATCCTTCAATCTTATGGAAATAAATGTCCTTCATTTGATACATCATCCAGAGCATTTGATACTTCCATCAGCATCAACAGTATTTTGCTTTTGTAGGGGAGAGTGTTATTCAGAGGTACTTTTGCAACTAGCTCTGTCTCAGTAACATCAGCATAACAGAAACCTACTAAAAATAGTTATCTCTTTCTTTCACAGAGTGTACGTTGAATGCATGAGACTCTTAGCTGGCTACTCTCTGACAGATTAATCTTCTGTCTGCTACATTCTTCATTAGATTCTTTCTTTGGTCTTTATCTTCTTATCATCCATCTTCTGATGCCAATGATCACGCCTTTTTCTTCAAGATGACTTGTTTCCATATGAAAGCTATATCTTCTTGCACCAAGAATTTATCCTTTGAGTAGAAACAATTTATCATCACAAACTGTCATCAAACCAGGATGGATTCCTTTAAACAATTTGAGTGATAATCTTGTTCTTATCAATCAATATCTGAGGGTGACTTCTTCTTCTAGAATTCTCGTACCAACTGAAGGTGTGAGAACTTCTGAGTACCAACAGAAAGAGTAGGATCTTCTGCTACATCACCTTAGGTTTCTCCACCTATGGTTTTTGATTCCAAGCTTGTTAACAAATTAATCATGATTTGAATCTAAGCAACAATACTTCATTAGAAAATACTTGATACCAATTGAGACTTCCAAAAACAATATGCATCATGAGAGATACGAATTGCATTTGGTATTTGATCAATCATTCTGACTACAGTATTGAATACTTTCATCAATCATGATTACTAACATTTCCTTTAATGATTGTTCTGCCTTCAAAGTCTGAACTTGAAAGTGAAGAACTAGAACTTAGAAACATCTTTCCAACAGATCAATTTCAAACTTCCACTAGATCTGAGGAGTTCAGAGAATGGTTAACAGCAACTAATACACTCATGTATTAATATCTTCACTAAACATTTTCATTTCTGAATTAGCTTCAGAAACCTTCAAAGCTTCTGCTTAATTTTTTGACGAGATTCTTTATAGCAGACTTTCCAATCATAACTATTTATGTTATATTAGCAAGTTCTTCTGATTATCAACAATCAACCTTTGTTCATAAGTGCTTTATCAATAGATGTTAGCTTAGTTAATAACATTAAACCCAGAAGTGCTTCTTCAGAAGGTTGGAGACTGGTAAGAGTCTGATACCAACTTTATGATATCCAAAGTATTTTCTTCTGACAGTGAAGTTGCAACCCAACTTATCTTGATCAGCATCTATTGAGTGAACAACTAGATGTGAAATGAACAACTATGGAAATGATTCCTTGCATTAGATCCTTAGCTTCAGATCTATGCAGCTTAGCTCTAGTGAATGTTTCAGCAAACAGTTCATCCAGAGGTATGCTTCAGATCAAACTAGATCTTCAATCTTCAGGATTCCTTGTTATCCAGAAGTGAGCTGTGTTGCTGACATATCAACCAACTGCTCAGAGTCTTCTGTAGAGTTGCTTCTCAGATTCTTCTGAAATTTTCCTCTGTAGCTTGTGTACCTTGCCTCTGTAGCCTTTCTTCTGAATCTATACTGATACCAAATGAAAGTGTCTACTGCCTCAGTTTCTTTACTTCTGATGCTTTACTTCAGTAGCCTTATGTCGCTACTGCGAAAATCGGCGCCGACATGACAGAAGAGTCGCCACCGTGCGTTATTTATCCCAACGGAGGGAAAGGAAACGCTCGAAGTAAACCTCACAAAAAACGGGAAAGGTATGGTCATCGCAACCAAAACCTGGATTCGGGAGTCGGTTACGCAAGGGGAAGGTATTAGCACCCCTTACGTCCGTCGTACTCGACAGGATCCACGCTTGGTGTTTATAAGGAAAAGGGTGTGTTTATCTATCTACTCTAGTGGTCAGTCTGAAAAGAAAAGAAAAGGACAGGACTCAACAGAACATACGCTGTTCTGGGCCTACGTACTCCCTCGTGCAATGGGAAAGTCAGAGTCAACGTAGTTCGACTACCTACGTCTAGACGGGAGGAAAGGTTGCTCGCCAGGACATCGCATCCTGTGCCTACGTACTTCCACACGGCATGGAAGATCAGAGCAAACGTAGTTCGACTACGCACGACACAAGCTGTTCAAGTGTTTTTTATGGGAAAATGCACCTTAACCAAGGGTTTTCACAGTCCAGGAGGACAAAAGGTTTTGATGTGTGTTCAAATCTTTTAACGGAAGAAATGAATTCACTTTTGTTTTATCCTTTATTAAGTGTTTTTCTGTTGTTTTGAGAAAGGAAAGAGACACCCTACAACTATGGTTGAAGAGGGGAATCTACCTAATGTTATCATGCCTGGTTAACCAACCTAATGTCTATCATAACTCCTCCACAGCAGAGAAGTTAGAGCTCCTAAGGGATCATGGCAACAGAACTAAACAGCACACAGGAATCACTGCAAAGTAAAGAAATACTGGAAACATGCATGAATGCAACAACCAAACAAGCAAGGCACAAAAGCCACAAACCACAGAGGCAAGGGAGCTCAGCTCTACCAAATACCAGCAAGCAAAGCCACTCAATAACAATCAAGCAGAAGGAGGACCACCTCAACTTCTCATGCACACAAAGCCTATTTCTAAGATGCACCTATCTCAGAAATATCTAGATGAACCCCTAAGTCTAATGCAGCACAGCACCACACAAGTCAATCAATCACAAAGAGAAGGCTAACCAGCTTGGCAAACTCCTATCCAAAAGCAAGAAACTACCCCTGAGCAAGACCCTAAACAACCCTAAAACAAACCCCTGAATAAAACCCCTAATCAACCCCTGAGCAAAAACCTAAAGCAAAACCCTAATCCAAGCCCTAAGCAAAGCCCTATGCAAAACCCTAATCAAATCTCTAAGCAAAGTCCTAATCAAAACCCTACACACAAGAGAAATCAATCCCAGTCTTCAAGCTTCAAGACAAGCTTGCCAAAGAAAGGGAGCTAAGTAGACAGACTCATAGTGCATTCCTCGGGAAAGTACTAGGAGGCTCCTTCTTAGGAATCATATCCCATGCGGCTCAACAACTGTGAACGGTTTACATTCCTCCTCAGGAGAAACTAAACTCACATGAAGGCTCCGACATCATTGGATATTTGAGAAATCCTACATGAACTAAGGGAACTAAGTGAACAGACCCATAGTGCCTTCCTCAGGAAAATACTAGGGGGCTTCCACTTAGGAATCATATCGCATGTGGCTCAACAACTGTGAACGGTTTACATTCCTCCTCAGGAGAAACTAAACTCACATGAAGGCTCCAACATCATTGGATACTTGAGAAATCCTATATGAACTAAGGGAACTAAGTGAACAGACCCATAGTGCCTTCCTCAGGAAAGTACTAGGGGGCTTCCACTTAGGAATCATATCCCATGTGGCTCAACAACTGTGATCGGTTTACGTTCCTCCTCAGGAGGAACTAAACTCACATGAAGGCTCCAACATCATTGGATACTTGAGAAAGAGGTGAGAAGAAAGAATGAAAGACATCCATAGTACCTTCCTCAGGAAAGTGCCATAAATTTCCCTCAAACTTCAGGATCTCAAACCTCTCAAACGGAGAGCAAGCTCCTAGACTAGGTCTTCTATGCATCCTTGCAAGCTCTATCCAGTCTTCATCCAGCCTCCACCTCCAAGAAGAAACCATAGGCCCTCAACCCAAAAGAAACTATCTCTAAAGTTCAACCACAGTTGAACTTCAAAGTCAGAAGCCCTCAAGACTTCTCCTATTCTCAAGCTCAAGCCAAAAATAGCAAAACACTCTATAAAAATATACCAAAAATCTAGGGGAAACCTATATGGCTCTATGATCCCAAGATCAAATCTCAAATCCTAAGTCAACTTCTAAGGCTACTAAACAATCCCTAACATTGAATGGTCAAGGGTTAACCAGCAAGTTATGAGGTCTCTACTCTCTAACCCTAAAGCAACATCAATCAACCTCTAAAAAATCCACAAAAATCCTATGGGGAGCATGCATCAGTCTGGTACAACATACTAAGAAACTAAAGCAAAAATCAATACCAAATGAGAGAAATAAAATCAGCAAGGCAGACACATCACAAATCAATTATTCAAGACCAATTAAAATACAAAAATGCAAATAAAAATGAAAATGCATGATCAATTCAATATTTTTGCATCCTAAAATCCTAAATTGAATTATGAACCTACAGCAAAAAGAAGGGAATTAATTGGGTACTCCTACTATTTTTTATGCATTATTTTCTAACATGGTCAAAATGAAGAAAATTAAAAAGAAAATAAAACAGGGGGTGCATTAGCAAAACGCCCTAGTTGTTACAGCATTGGGCCCAACTGAGGGGGGTGCGCCTAGCAATTGGGCCCTAAGCCCCAAACCACATCCATTCAATATAGCCACAAATGGGGGCAATGAGTAAAGAGAGGGTGAGTGATAGCAATCTCAGATTTGGGCCTAAACCCAATCTAAACCCTAACCCAACGAAAGACTAACAAAACCAGTCTTCATCTCTAAGATCCCAATCACTGTTCACTAAACCAAAACCCTAACGCCGTTCATCCCCCAAACCCCTCTCTGAAACTCCTCTCCAGAACCCTCTCAAACTCTAATCGCTCATGAAATCAAACACCAATCTCACCTACTCCACTCTCTGAAACGAACTACAACCTTACCAAATTCCTCACCTCAAAATCCTAAGGTTAAACTGAATCTACTTGAATCAAGATAACACCAGGCGGTCCTAGCAAACAGAAAGAAGAAAACGAACGGATGAACGCACCTGGATATGGAGCAAGAACAAGCTCGTGGATTTCTTTGATGCTCACTGAAGCCAACTTGATGATTGTAACACTTTGCGCGAAGATCCTGATGAGAGTCCTGATGAACTTCTTTGGAGGTTGTTGAAGGGAATTGAAGATCTTGGTTGAAGGCGTCGTTGGAGATCGCTTGAACATTTCTGGGCAAACAGCGAAGAACACGGCGAGTTCTTGAAGATCTGTGAATCACAAGGTTCGTTCTTGATCTGTGAGGATCTGGAAAACGTGCAGGAACGGATGAAGATTTAGGTTTTCTGGAAAATTATGTGAAGAACGATGAAGGTGGTGACGAACACGGCGACGATCTAGGAGGAACCAGGTGAAGATTTAGATGGATCTTGATGAGTCAATCTAGAGATTGCTTGAAGTTTCCGGCAATGGATGAAGTTTCCGGTGGTGATGTGAGTTTTCCGGCGAATAGGAGATGAAGGTGGACGGAGAAGATTGGAGGAGATCGGATGAATTTCTGGAGAAAACAGGAAATTTGCAGTTCCCGGCGTCTGGCGGTGGTCCGGTGACGGTTGGGCGGTGGCCGGTGGGGCAGTCAACGGATTTGCATGGTCGGCGGTGTAATCCCGGTGAGGCTTGGTGAGGCGACAGGTGTCACAGTGAGGGAGTTAGTGGGTGCATGTGTGAAGCCACGTGTGGGGAGAGACAATTAGTGGGGGATTACGTGGAAGGTTTCTGAGTGTAGTGGAAAGATGAGGTGGGGTCCTCGCATCTGAACGCGTGGTTGGGGTTTTATACTGACAAGTGTCACTTTTTCTGGACTGAAGAATGAACAAAAACGGACTGAGGTGGATTGGGATATTGGGCCTCCAAAAAGCACTTCTGGGCCCAAACGAAAATGACATTAATAAACCCAAAAAAAACTGAAATAAAAATGGATAAACTCAATTAAGAAACTCATTAAAGACTAAACCTAATTAACTAAAAATTAACACTACAATTAAATCTAAATGAAAATTAATCTATCCTAATTAATCCTGATAAAGCCTAATAAGACCCTAAACAAAAGATTAAAATCCTAATTAATCCCTATTAGTCCTAAAAAAAGAATTAACATCTAATTAAATTCTATATTAAACTAAAACTATTATCTATTAATATCCTATTAAAAACTATTAACCTATATTAAACCTAATAAACGAAATTGATATCTAACAAAAATTAGATCTATACTAAAAATAAACTCTATTTATTCTATTAAAAATATTAAAAAACTATTAAAACCTATTAAAAATTCTATAAAATTCTAAAAAAACGATTTAAAGCTATTAAAAATATTAAAAATCTATTTAAAATTATAAAAATCTATAAAGCCTATTTAAAATCTGCAAAAGGCTATTAAACCCTAAAAAATGCAAACAGAGGCAAATAACCAACATAAAAGAGAGCGCGAGACCAGATCGACGCAAACAGTAAACCCCCGACATCAGAATATCCCAAAAACCATCATGTAAGCTGAAAACACCGAGAAGCGCACAATTTCCCGAAAATGAAACCCTAATTATCTAGTCTGGATCTGAAATATCCGGTAGATGAAAATCAAACTGTAACCCTGACATCCTCTGTCCGTGCACAAGTGTCATGCATCTGATATGCGAATACGAATTAAACCACGAACCAGATAGGAGAACCGGTTGGTCAAATTTTACGGTGCAACAGCTGCCCCTATTCAAGCGGCTTGGACCTGAATGGGTGAAGAGCACTCAGCCTTCACACATTCAAAGGTAAATGACGGTTGAATACCAATGAAACCCTGAAATTTGCCGACCGCAAAAATAAATTGCGCACACCACTGTTTGGGGAGAATTAACCAGGGAACTGATCTCTGTTGCCACAGCGACAACTAAACACCTATCCATCAACCTGCTTATGAAGTAATCTGATATTGTCCATAGAACATCCTATTCCAAAGAAGTGAGAATACACTGATCAGTGAGCAAAATTGTTGACCTCCCTTATCCACCTTTCGTATCCTGAAGAAACGAGCAAACGCTTAACCAAACGAGACAATGCTGATTTCACTTATCACCCTTCCGTTCGTACCTGAACGAGCATCCGCTAAACAGCGAGAAAATGTTGATTTCACTTACCAACCTTCCGTTCGTACCTGAACGAGCATCCGCTAAACCGCGAGAAAATGTTGATTTCACTTACCAACCTTTCGTTCGTACCTGAACGAGCATCCGCTAAACAGCGAGAAAATGTTGATTTCACTTACCAACCTTCCGTTCGTACCTGAACGAGCATCCGCTAAACAACGATAAAATGTTGATTTCACTTACCAACCTTCCGTTCGTACCTGAACGAGCATCCACTAAACCGCGAGAAAATGTTGATTTCACTTACCAACCTTCCGTTCGTACCTGAACGAGCATCCGCTAAACCGCGAGAAAATGTTGATTTCACTTACCAACCTTCCGTTCGTACCTGAACGAGCATCCGCTAAACAGCGAGAAAATGTTGATTTCACTTACCAACCTTCCGTTCGTACCTGAACGAGCATCCGCTAAACCGCGAGAAAATGTTGATTTCACTTACCAACCTTCCGTTCGTACCTGAACGAGCATTCACTAAACAGCGAGAAAATGTTGATTTCACTTACCAACCTTCCATTCGTACCTGAACGAGCATCCCTGCGGGGGCACGAGAAACTTAACCAAGCAACTCTGAGAGGACAATTCTGACGACAGCCGTCCAATACCTATTCTGGCAATAGGTATCCTGAAAACACTCCGCTGGGGAAATTGGGAACTTAACCAAGCACCCTGACGAGAATAACCTTGTTGAAAAATAAGAGGAATTTAACCAAACAACTCCGTGGTGAATACCCTGCTGGGGACTATGAGGGACTTAACCAAGTAACTCATTGAAGTAACACCCTGCTGGAGAACATAACTCTGCTGGGGAAACTACGGGTGACCACCCAAAAATCTGCATTACCGTCTTCCAATGCTGACACCACAACATCCTGAGAAAGACTCAGTTGGGGGAAAAAGTGCTTGACCAAGCAAACTCTGCTAGAGGAATATGACATGACGAACACGATCACTGCGTACTCTACCACAACAACCCTCTTGACAGGAAGAAACACGATCACTGCGCGTCTCGGCGTTGCAAACAAAACCACGTATAGGACGAATACGACCACTGCGTATCTCTTCCGAAAAAAACCCTATGACATGATGAACACGATCACTGCATGCCCTGCGCCACAACTCTCTTGACAGGAGGAAACACGATCACTGCGCGTCTTGTGCCGCAAACAAAACATACACATCTCTGCAAACCACGATCTCACTTATCGACAGAGAAAATACCTGAGGTTGGACGGGTAATCAATCCTGCTTATGCTTCCAAATGCACATGTTTGATGATGCCGTAATGCTTCCATACTTTTATGAACACTTCATTGTATTTCACGTCATTTCCTGCACAACTTTTGTGCATTTACAACCCCAACCGGAAAAGTCTGCGGCAATACAACACTTGTACTGCCATTAATCCTAATGCAACAATTTCATGCCGTCAAACACAACTCGATTGATAACTCAATATGATAGATCAACATGTCATTGCTTCACCATACTAACGTCGGATTCTGAAGCGAATGAAAATGATGATCTTTCAAAAGAATTACAATCCTTATGTGATTGAATGGATGAAATCAAAACAGTATATCCCATATACCATCTTTGCATCAGAATTTCTTATATCTTATATAAAAGTGATCGATCTAATTGTGTAACCTATGGATGATCAATGTATCGCACAACTTCACCATACTAATGTCGGTTTCTGAAGCATAATCAACATCAATCATCCAAATCGTACACAACAGATGCCAAATTTAATTAATCGTTTATTGTTAAATTCATTCTGTGTTTTAATCGAATCAAATACAGAAAAGACGAAAATTTAACAGCTATCAGATCCATGGTTTCGTAAGTGGCTCTGATACCACTGAAGGAAAATTGCGATCTAAACGCAGCGGAAAACAAAATTTTCCTTTAGTGATCCTTACGAATGAGCATGGTCAGTGATAGAATCGTTACCTCTTTGTGGCGATTCAGATCTTTGATGCAGCGATCACAAGCGTTGATGAAGTGCAACGCCTCTACTCAGTCCACACGAACAGCTTTCGGTCACAGTGCTAGCTGCTTACGAACGGAATTATTTGAGTGAGAAAAGAGAATCAAAAACGAAATTGCATCAAGTGAAAGCTTCATCACAAGGGTTCCTTTTATAGACTCTCTTGTGGGCTGCGGGCTAAAAACCCAATTCACATGATCCATAATAATATTATATATTATTATAATAACTATTATTATAATAAATATATTTATTTTATTATTATTTTATAACCATTATAAAATAACAATAATTATTATTATATTATCCGAATTTCTATTTTTCACTTAAGTGCACCGTACCTTACGGTGTTCCTTTGATTTCTCTATCTCTCATCAAACTGTCCTTATGTGTGTGACCCTGTAGGATTTCGTAACGTTGGTAATTATATTAAATTATATATTTAACATAATAAACAGTAAGCGGTATCTAGCAACACATCACTGCTACCCAAGTCACGAAAATGTCATGTGATCTGACAAAACCTTTTTCGTGATAATATATGTTTGTACAATTACCCTTTTGCCCCTATGTCTATATTGAACACAAGGCATACACTGTGTCATCCTTGTCCAGTTCAATATTGGGCCCTTAGACATTTCTCCTGTTATGCAGGATTGGCAAATTCCATCTAGGACACTCATGTCCCTCAGCATGCTTCGTGGAGTGCCCATCAACTGTCTTTATAATCATCCAGTTACGGATAATGTTTGATCAGCAATAAAGCACCCGACTCTACATCTAGGGTCCATAGTTGTTTCAGGTCGAAGGGTGGTAATACACCATTATCACCATGAGAATAACTTATGAAACTTTGCATAACATACTATGTAGTATTCTCATAGCGGGTCAATCCGGTATAAATATTACTCCTAATATTTATACCTATGTCAAGACTTGATAACTCTTTATCCATGATCCATGAGATGTGATCATCAGTCTATCTTCATAATAGTCTCAATGCTTTTAATGTTATCCCACTTTGCAATAAAGCTTGACTACGGATATTTTAAGAATAATGTCTTTATGTTTAATGGGATCTCATGATTAAGTCACACTTAACATTTCATTAAATAAACTAACTATTCTAGGGACTTTATTATTCTGAAAGACAAACATAATAAAGAAATGCCTTTTATTATTAAACGAATAATCCGATACAAGTACCAAAAAGTATTGGCCTCTAGGGCTTACACCAACACTTATGATGCATGCTTATGCAAAGAATTACTTCAGCAAAATAAATGCTGAAGACAAACTGGATCCGCTGGGGATGACCGGAATCCTACCGGAACACTTCCAACCAATATAAATGCTGGAAAGATGAACTAACTCTGCTGGGGATAACCATCCTGCTGAGACAGTAGCTCACAAACTCATAACTTCAAACTCTGCTGAAAATGATCATCCTGACGAGGAAGGATCAGCCTGTTGGGGAAAGAGAAAAGCAATCGGAAACTGCTTTCAAAGGTATCAACACTCTGATTACGCCCTGTGGGGATAAATTCATCCTGCTATCACTGGGCTGGGGATTGACTGGTGTGCTCTGATTCGCACTACACAAGAAATTCTTCGGGCGAGTTAATCATATCCGTCTCGACCTTCGCTGGGGAGGACTCTGCTCTGCTTGATAAGCCAATTCTAAACTACTGAAGATACATTGATCTTTTCCTTTGACGCAACCTCCACTCTCCTGGGGAGACAACATTCAATTTTACCTGGGGCGACTTCACCGGGGAAAGACACAACATTCATCCTCTAGAGAGGGTACTAGCCTGCCATGGATTTTGGCGGGGAACTTTGCGAGCTTTTGAATACCTGCAAAAGTCAACCAGCAAACACAAGACAATCTATGCACAAAGAAACATCTTGGTAATCACCCATGACAACCATTCAGGTAATTTCCGGTTTTAACAATCATCGGCTGAGGCCTGCCTGTTTACACGCATGTAAGTTTATAAAAAACATCGGCGTTTTTTACAAACAAAACTGTAAAAATTAAAACCAAAATCACACACTACACTTAATAACACACTTTATTGATAACGGCCTGAGAATAGGCAAGATTTGTACATCAGATGCAACTCCTGAAAAGAGGTAGTCATGCATAAACAAAATGCAGAAGTATACAAATATACAGAATAAAATTTGTACACATGTCGGCAACGTGTTACAGACGAACACCATGAACCGATCCTCCTATGACTCGCCGGACTCTGACGTTTTCCTGATCTCTGTCTTCGGAAGAGATTGCTTTGGATAGTCGACCCCCGGATGCTCCCAAACCACTAACAATTAAACTTGGACCGCAGTCATTTGCTTCTCAAATCCCTAACTTTTGCGTGAATCGCCCTTAGCGGGTTTTCAATTCACCGGGATACCCTTTTTTGCCGAAGCCGCCCAGTGTAGGTTTTCAACTTCGCAGGTGTACATTTTTTCCATTTTATCCCTAACTTTTGCCCGAACCTTTTTATTCTGTTTTTTGGTTCGCCAGGATGCCCCATTTTTGCCTGGACTCTCTTTTTACTGTCCAGCGGGTCAATTTTTAAGCAAAGTATTTTTTAACTGCGTCTGAGTTCACAGGGGACGAAAAGTCTTTACCATCCATGGTGGATAACAACAAGGCTCCTCCAGAGAAGACCTTTCTCACGACGTATGGACCTTCATAATTGGGAGTCCATTTGCCCCTGTGATCCGATTGCGGTGGGAGAATCTTCTTCAGCACAAGATCACCCGTCTGAAAGCTTCGAGGTCGAATCTTCTTGTCAAACGCTTTCTTCATCCGGCTCTGATACAGCCTACCATGTGCAATTGATGCCAGTCTCTTCTCGTCTATCAAGCTCAGCTGGTTCAATCTACTTCTCACCCATTCTGCCTCATCAAGCTGAACATCAAGCAAAACCCTCAAAGATGGTATCTCAACCTCCAATGGCAGGACTGCCTCCATGCCATACACTAATGAGAATGGTGTTGCCCCGGTTGATGTACGCACCGTCGTGCGATAACCGTGCAAAGCAAACGACAACATCTCATGCCAATCTTTATACGTTACCACCATCTTCTGAACAATCTTCTTTATGTTCTTGTTGGCTGCTTCAACAGCGCCATTCATCTTGGGTCTGTACGGAGATGAATTATGATGCTCGATTTTAAACTCCCGACAAAGATCCTTCATCATCTTATTATTCAAGTTCGAACCATTATCAGTAATGATCCGTTCAGGAATGCTGTATCTGCAAATTATATCCCTCTTGATAAATCTGACCACCACCTGCTTCATCACATTGGCGTAAGATGCTGCTTCCACCCACTTGGTGAAGTAATCGATCGCGACTAGGATGAAGCGATGCCCATTAGAAGCAGTAGGCTCAATCTTGCCAATCATATCAATTCCCCACATGGAGAAAGGCCACGGAGAAGCCATGACATTCAGTGGACTGGGTGGCACATGGATCTTATCAGCATAGATCTGGAACTTGTGACACCGCTTGGCGAACTTGAAACAGTCTGTTTCCATCGTTAACCAATAATACCCCGCCCGCAACAACTTTCGGGTCATAGCATGCCCACCAGCATGTGTGCCAAAAGTTCCTTCGTGGACTTCTTCCATGAGTAAATTGGCTTCCTTCTCGTCTACACACCGGAGGAGTACCAAATCGTGGTTCCTTCTATACAGAACGCCGTCGGGATTCAGATAGAAGTTGCCTGCTAATCTCCTTAGGGTCTTCTGATCACGGCTGGATGCCCCATCCGGATATTCCTTGTTCTTCAGGAAATTCTGTATGTCGCAATACCAAGGTTTACCGTCAGATGCTCCATCAATTGCAAACACAAAGGTCGGCCTATCAAGGCGAGATATGACAATCCTGGGAGCCTCATTCTAGTAGTTGACCTTATACATCGAGGATAATGTTGCAAGGGCGTCTGCCATTTGATTCTCCGCCCGGGGTACATGATAAAATTCCACCTTATCAAAGAAAGGTAGCAACCTTCTCGCATAATTCATGTACGGTACCAGATTAGGTTGGCGTGTCTCCCACTCTCCCTTAATCTGATTCACAACCAATGCTGAATCCCCATATACGTCCAGATTCTTGATCCTCATATCAATAGCCTCCTCTAACCCCATAATACAAGCTTCATACTCGGCTTCATTATTCGTTACTGGAAAAGTCAATCTGGCTGTAAACGGGATGTGCGACCCGTGGGGAGTTGTAATGATTGCCCCAATCCCGCTACCGTACGAATTGACAGCCCCATCGAAAATTAATTGCCACTGGGAACTCCGCTCAGGACCTTCACCAGGCAACGGCTCATCACACTCTTTAGCCTTCAAGTACATTATGTCCTCGTCAGGAAACTCGAACTTCATAGGCTGATAATCCTCAATTGGCTGTTCGGCAAGATATTCGGATAGAACACTTCCCTTAATGGCCTTCTGGGAAACATACTGGATATCGTATTCTGTCAATACCATTTGCCATCTAGCAATCCTTCCAGAGAGCGCTTGCTTTTCAAACACATATTTGATCGGATCCATCTTCGATATCAGCATGGTTGTATGGTTCAGCATATACTGTCTTAGACGTTTGGCAGCCCACGCCAATGCACAACACGTCTTTTCGAGCATAGAGTATCGAGATTCACAATCCGTGAACTTTTTACTCAAGTAGTAAATTGCCTGCTCTTTCCGTCCTGTCTCGTCATGTTGACCGAGAACACAACCCATACTGTTCTCAAGAACCGTCAGATACATAATCAGTGGTCGTCCTGCTACTAGGGGTATCAACACCGGAGGTTCCTGCAAGTATTCTTTTATCTTTTCAAATGCCCTTTGGCAATTGTCGTTCCAGACCACCACTTTATCTTTCTTTAACAGTTTGAATAATGGTTCACACGTGGTCGTTAGGTGAGAGATGAACCTAGCAATGTAGTTCAACCTCCCTAGGAATCCACGGACTTCTTTTTCTGTTCTCGGTGCTGGCATCTCTTGTATTGCTTTTATTTTTGCAGGATCGACCTCGATTCCTTTCTTGCTCACAATGAACCCCAGTAGCTTCCCGGATCTCACTCCGAAGGTACACTTGTTAGGATTCAGCCTCAGCCTGAACTTCCTCAGTCTCTTGAACAACTTCAGCAGATTAACCAGATGTTCTTCCTCCGTTTGAGACTTGGCAATCATGTCATCGACATACACCTCAATCTCTCTGTGCATCATGTCATGAAAAAGCGTTGTCATAGCCCGCTGGTACGTTGCCCCAGCATTTTTCAAACCAAAGGGCATCACCTTATAACAGAAGGTCCCCCACGGGGTGATAAAGGTCGTTTTTTCCATATCCTCCGGAGCCATTTTGATCTGGTTGTACCCCGAAAATCCATCCATGAAAGAGAATACCAAAAATTGAGCTGTGTTGTCCACTAACACATCAATATGCGGCAGCGGGAAATCATCTTTCGGGCTCGCTTTGTTTAGATCCCTATAATCAACGCACATTCGAACCTTGCCATCTTTCTTTGGCACATGCACGATATTAGCGACCCAAGTGGGATAAGTGGTGACAGCCAGGAATCCAACATCCCATTGCTTCTGCACTTCTTCCTTTATCTTTACAGCCATGTCAGGACGAGTCCTTCTGAGTTTCTGCTTCACGGGTGGGCAATCTTCCCTCAACGGCAGACGATGAACGACCATGTCGGTATCCAAACCTGGCATGTCCTCGTAGGACCAAGCAAATATATCACTGTATTCACGCAGCATCTCAATAAGCTCTTGCTTGACGTCAACCTGCAACGCGGCCCCTATACGGATATTCCTGACGCATTCTTCAGACCCTAAATTGACAATATCAATCTCTTCCTGGTGAGGCAGAATGACTCTCTCCTCTTGCTTCAACAACCGACTCGGCTCTTCTGGTAAGTCACTATCCTCAACAATCTCCTCCTCAGCTTGGAAGATTGGATGCTCGAAGTCTAAACGAGTCATAGGAAGTCTTTGGTCGATGTCATCTGAAAATTCATGAATCCTGCGAGGGAAACGGTTAAGTGCTTCAAAAATGATGTACAAGCAAAATGCATAACCACGCTGCCATTTTGTTGAAAAATAAAAAACAGAAAGAAAAGGATCACAACATTTGAATGTAAAAAACGTCGTTATTTATTGATCATGCAAACATACAGGTAAACAGTTAGGCCCTAAGATGAGGTCAACGATGCCCCGGGCAAGGCATGTGATCATACAATGATTGGAAAAAACAACGCATTACTGTTTGGTGACTTGGATGACGTCCTGGATGGACCAGTTGCATAGGCTTTGCCCCGGCGTGCTGGGTCGAATCCATGCGTCCATGTCGCAATCGCTATCCACTTCCTCCGTATCAGACACGACATTAATCCTTTCAAAGCTAACCCCTCCGGGCGTGAACACGACAGGTCCCTTGTACTTAGGCGCACTCTGTGAGGGAGATGGGCGATACCCCAAGCCATACCTATCTTGCTTCACTGGGATGTCCAGAATCTGCCCCCACTTCTGAGTCTCTCCTGCTTGTACCAACGCCTTGGCTTCTTTATATGAGGAGACGGCCACCTCTTGCCCTTCACTCTTCACCGGAGCTTCTTCTTTAACCTTCACCCCTTCGAACGCCTGACACAGCGTTTCATGAATCTCTCCATCTACCTCCACGTACTTGAAGGAAGACAAATGACTGACTAAGATATCCTCTTCGCCACACACCGTCACGATACTCCCCTCAACCATATACTTCAGCTTCTGATGGAGCGTAGAAGTTACTGCCCCAGCGGCATGAATCCAAGGTCTCCCGATCAAACAACTATATGCAGGCTGGATATCCATGATGTAAAACACTGTATCAAACACCTCCGGACCTACCTGGATGGGTAACGTTACTGATCCGAACACCGACTTCCTCGTTCCGTCAAAGGCCCTCACCACCAAATCACTAGGGGTGCACAACAACCCACGGGTATCCAATTTCAACAGGGCTTTCTTTGGTAACACATTCAACGAGGACCCAATTTCCACCAGCACATGGGATAAAATCGTGCCCCGGCATTCGATAGAGATGTGCAAGGCATTATTGTGATCACGCCCTCTAGGCGTTAGGTCAAAATCCGTGAATCCCAGCCCATGCCCAGCGTTAACATGTGCCATAAATCCCTCCAGCTGATTAGCTGAAATCTCTTGCGGCACGAAGGATGTCTCAAGTACCTTCAACAGGGCCTTTCTATGCGCCTCAGAACACAACAACAACGATAATATGGAGATCTTTGACGGGGTCTGCTACAGGTGATCTACGATCTTGTAATTACTTTTGCGAATCAATCTCATGAATTCTTCCACATCTTTGGTTATCGGCTCTTTCTCCTTACTCCCCGAAGATTCCCCCTCAACAACTTTGTTCTTACCCCTGGCGAGCCTCTCTGCCTCGACCTCAGGTGAAGTGAAAATTCTCCCGCTCCGGGCTATACCACCCGCTCCCACTATGTTGTCTACGGATCCTACTGGCGGATCATTCAAGTCAATCTTTTCCCCATTGCAATACACTTCAGCACCGTAGCACCACGGGACTGCCTTTGTACTCTCATAAGGGACTGGTTTAGCCTTGGTAATAGTAATGGTCGGCCTTTTCGATGATGCCGAAATCGTCACTGATTTGAACGGAATGGTGATCGTAGCAATCTCACTGCGCTCTTTTTCAGATCCTGTCTCAATAGACTTCTCTCGCCCCAGAGACCTGTCAAACTGCAGGATTCCTTCATCAATCAAACCTTGAACTCCCCTTTTCAACTGCTCACAGCCCCCAGGTTGAACCAAGCAGTCAGCACACTCTTCACTGCAACCGGGATAGACACCTCCTTTCAATAAACGCTGCTTTACGTAACTCAAAGGGGTTTTCAGCTCGTTCACTTCCGAAACCAAGTTCGACTCATCATCTGCCAGGATTGCATTGGCCCCAGCCCCACCATGCTTGGGCATTGGCTGCTGCGTGATATTGGGACCGTCCTTCCCGAAGTTAATAGCCGTACTATCAAGCAAATCTTGTACTTTATGCTTGAAAGCTAGGCAATTTTCAATATTGTGCCCCGATGCACCCGAATGGAAGTCACAATGCTCATTAACATCATACCCGACCGGTGGCTGGCCGGTTGGTGGTGCTAAGGTCTTCTTCTCGACTAGTTGCAATTTCAACAAAGTTTGAAGGAGTTCTGCATATGATACCGGCGGCACCTCGAATACTCTCCTCGGTCGTGGGTTCTGAAGTCTGCGCTGATTATTATTAGGCTGCTGCTGAGCCTGCTGCTGTGGTTGTTGTCTCTGCTGCTGAGATGGCCCTGGAATGGTTACACTTGCAACTTGCGACTGCTGATGCCAGTTCTGACTTCTATTTCTCCGTCGAGCATTGTATACAACGTTGGTATCACCCTGCCTTTTACCACCAAACGTCTTCTTATTACCTCCCGCGGAACTGGACTCACCCGCTTGAATTTTGCCAATCTTCACTCCGTTTTCAATGCGCTCCTCCATCAAGATCAACTCAGAGAAGGTACTCATCGAAAAATTTAGCAACCGGTCATAGTACATTCTAGAAAAAGTTCCTATGAACATATCCATCATTTCGCGCTCCACCATCGGAGGGTGTACCCTAGCAGCCAGATCTCGCCATCTCTGGGCGTATTCCTTAAAGCTCTCGCTAGACTTTTGAGACATGCTTTGCAGCTGGACTCGGTTAGGGGCGAGATCACTATTATATTGATAATGTCGAACAAAAGCCTCTGCCAGCTCTTTCCAACTCTTGATCTGAGTAGGCTCCAAGCTCATGTACCACTCCAGCGATGGCCCTGACAGGCTATCCTGGAAGAAGTGCATTAGCATCTTTTCATCCTCAGAATACGTGGACATACGCCTGTAAAACGCGCGCACATGCACCCTAGGGCACGTATCCCCTTTGTACTTATCAAATGATGGCGCTTTGAATTTCAGCGAGACCCTCAACCCTAGGACCAGCCCCATATTTGACATATCCAGCCCAAGAGCATTCTGGCTGGCCAATCCGTTCACTTTCTCTTCTAGCAATCTCATCTGATGGTTGTCATCCCTAGCTCTTTCATAACCCTCGTTCTGACCAGAGAACACATCCTCCTGACGATCCTCCCAGCGAGGTACTGCATCGTATCCAACATAATCTTCATCCCGGCCCGGACCCGTTTGGAAGTACCTGGGGTCATACCTCAGATTGCCCATCTCTTGAGCGTTGTATGCGCCAGTTCCATATCCAAGATTACCATGACCATAGCCACCAAACCCAGCCTTGGCGCCAGCAATGCTGCCATACCCCATGTTCACACCATTGAAGCCCTGGTTACCATTCATTCCGACATTCTCAACGCCCCCATTGAAACCCTGGTTGACATTACCCACAAATATCCCAGCAGTATCTGTATTGGCATTCATATTACCGGCGTTCCCACCTCCACCTACAGGACCAGTTTCTCCAGCATTCAAACCGTTTACGGGAATAACATCAGCACTTTGACGATTCTCAACTCGGGGAGAAGCAGCAATATTTTCACCATGCGGTGTCCCGTTGTTTTCAGCCCGTGCGACTATCGGTTGAACCAGATTCTGCAGCTGCTCTTGTCCTTTGGCGATGGTCTCCATGGTTTGCATGAGCATGGCCATCCTGTCACGCATTTCTTACATTTCACTCTGCACATTGTCCATGATCTTCTTGTGATTAGTTCTGGTAGAGTAACGGTGGACCCGCTTTTCTGCAATCCTGAAAATACCTGGATATATGGATGAAGAATGATAAGGAACATGGATTACAAACCTGTAATGCAATGTGATTTATGCAAACAACAATGCAAAAATGCCAACGTGCATGTGTGCGTTGGGGACATTTCCCCTCCAATTCCAGTGTCAAGGTAGCAAGACAAGAGAAACCATAAAGACAATATTTAGAAAAACCCTCATATATTGGAGCAACAGTCTCGTCAAGGCGTTACACAACTATGTTCCATACAACTGATATGATAAAGGAGGATCCCAACCAACATGCCTGGTGGTGATCTCAACACATAGAATACAAGAGAGAAATCAAGTGCGGGTACGGTCGCAGAAATCCTCAACCAGCTTCTTCGTCTCTGCGTGATCCGGTCGATAAATCAAGCCTTCTATCAACTGATCCCTTTTCCTGACCATTCCATGGATATCTCTGACAAAATCTTCCCAAGCCTTATCTTGGGCACCATCCTCAGGTTTGGGCCTCTTGGTGTCTGCTCTGCGCTGACAATCTTCCAGATTCTTCATGGCATCAATCAGTTTGCGTTCGGCCTCGTATCGGCAGCATGCTTCTTCTTCAAGCTCTTCAGTCTTCACTTTAACCTGTTCTCCCAACTGAGCAACCTGTATCTTTAGCTCTTCTTCCCGTTCTTTGCGTTTGGCCATAGTGAGATCCCAGTGCTCTCTGAACTTAGCTAACTTCGTGTAGGCCCTTTCCAGCTCTTGTTTCTTAGTAGCCAATACACTGCTAACTGAGTCTACATCTAACTCCAGACGCTTCTTGGTTTCAGTCAACTCCAATAAAGTAGTCTTCAGATGTTTCAAAGTTTCGGCCTGTTGCTTGAGAAAATATCCTGTTTCAATCTTTTCATGACGAAGTTGGGCGTTCTCTTTCTCTAAAGCTTCTTTAACCTTTGCTAACTCTTCTTTCTCCGCCATCAGCTGCTTGTATACCTGCATGTCTATAGTGGTGGGCTCCTCCACCGGAGAAGGATACAGTGGCTGAACTGCAGGATAAGGCATAAGGAATTTCGTAGCTCGTTCACGAATCCATTCCACATACGGACCAAGAACTCGAGTACCCCCTTTGCTACATGAAGGTTTCCCTCTCTTATGCAGGTTCTTCCATGCTTTCTCAAGCTTGATCAACATCTATTCCTCTATTGCCCCAGTGAGATACAGAGATTCCTGTATCTCCTCGGGCTTCGGCGCTTCCTGAGGTGCATACCCAAACTTCCTGATTAATAAGGAAGGGTTATAATTGACACACCCTCTCCTTCCTATCAAAGGAACATTAGGGAATCCTTCGCATCTGTATATGACCTCAACTCCTAACACCTCCTCATTAACCCACACCACATTCTCAGAAGTCAACCCCATCAAGCGCTCAGGCCATCCTAAAGAATCAATAGAAGTGACGAAAGGCCCTGACTTCGGCATATGACTAGTAAACCACCTGCACAGTAGAGGTACACAGCAAGAGACATTCCTTCCTCGCCGCTTTTCATTTTGGTAGTGAGTGGAATGGTGGATATCTCCCAGCAAGGTAGGAACTGGGTTCTTTGCAGCCAGAATATAGAAAGCATCTGCATCAACAAAATCAGGAAAGTTTGGGAACAATACAATGCCATAAACACACACAGCAAGGATGGCGTCAAAAACAACCCAGCCACCCTTCTTGGCATACTCCCGAGCCTTCTCAACCAAAACAACCAACGGAAATCCCCACGCATCTCCTCTTCTGATCATCTTCCCTGTCAGCTCAAACTCTCCTAAGTACAGAATAGCAGAAAGCTCAGCCAGATTAGGCTTAGCGTCCGTGTGATAGAAAGGCATCTGCTCGCGAATCGGTATATCCAAGAGTGCAGAATACTCCTCCAGGGTAGGAGCCAAGACAAAATCAGGAAATACGAAACACCTGAGCTCAGCATCATAAAACTGCAACAGGGTGTAAATGTCGCTGATCTCATAAGCCGAGGGCTGGTAAACATAAGTCAGGATCCTCCCATATGTCTTCCTGAAATCTCCCATCACCTTCTTCCTAGCAATAGTAATTAACTCTGACAACAGACTGATATCTGGAGACGGGAATTTGTAGGGTAACACTCTCTTCATGGCTTCCATGTCTTGCTAGGAAATAACCACCGAAACTGGGAGGGGAAATATGTACCTGCAATACACACACGTTAGTTGGATGCTAATGGTGATGCAATAATGCAATATGATAAATGATGCAATCAGTGAACACAGGGGCCATGTTGTAGCCTGAAGAGGAACATCTCTGTGATGTCAAGAACAGAAAACCACCACAGTCACCAGAACTTCATGACACTAACTATCATCTGACACCCAAAATACCAATCCCCTGGCAAGAAATCCATCTGAACCTCTGTATCTGACGAGAAAACCATCTGATAATAGTATCAACCTCAGACAAGAAACCCATCTGATCCAAACAACACACCTGTTAACGAGCCAAGAAACTCATCTGATAAACACTAAATCATGGTTTCTGAAGGCCAGTTTTCCTGCAATAACCCAATCCCCCTCACAGGTATGGACCTATTCCACGGACAAAGGTACGGCATCCTATGCGGTCATCAGCGTCACAAACTTTCATGAGTGACGATACGATTCCCAGAAGGAGTGACATCATCAAGTCATGAAGAGGCCTCACTTAGCTGACTTCCAAATGATCGGTCCCCAGAGTCGACAATCCTCACGTCTGGACTCCCCTCAGATCCTCAGGACCGGAAAGGAGCACCTCGGAGAGAATCTCGTCTGAGCGCAGATTTCGTAGGGAACTGTGCCTGCTCAGCAGACAGGTTCGTCTACTACTCTCCGCAACTATGTCTAGGTGCATACTCAAGCCCAGGTCCGGCTTCTCACTCATAGTAACCTCCCTTTCCCATAGCAATAATCATAATAATATAGTGCTGAAAGTAAATGCGGAAAGGTAAAGGTGCGGGAAAGTAAAGTGCGGAAAGATAAAACACATATGCACAACACCCAACAGATAAACACCCAAGCGCTAGGATTGACTCGCGTAGGGGATGGGAAACGGTCCCAACATAAGGGATGGGAAAAGTCCCTAGATGCTATAAGTCCCCAGCAGAGTCGCCAGCTGTCGCTACTGCGAAAATCGGCGCCGGCATGACAGAAGAGTCGCCACCGTGCGTTATTTATCCCAACGGAGGGAAAGGAAACGCTCGAAGTAAACCTCGCAAAAAACGGGAAAGGTATGGTCATCGCAACCAAAACCTGGATTCGGGAGTCGGTTACGCAAGGGGAAGGTATTAGCACCCCTCACGTCCGTCGTACTCGACGGGATCCACGCTTGGTGTTTATAAGGAAAATGGTGTGTTTATCTATCTACTCTAGTGGTCAGTCTAAAAAGAAAAGAAAAGGACAGGACTCGACAGAACATACGCTGTTCTGGGCCTACGTACTCCCTCGTGCAATAGGCAAGTCAGAGTCAACGTAGTTCGACTACCTACGTCTAGACGGGGGGAAAGGTTGCTCGCCAGGACATCGCATCCTGTGCCTACGTACTTCCACACGGCATGGAAGATCAGAGCAAACGTAGTTCGACTACGCACGACACAAGCTGTTCAAGTGTTTTTTATGGGAAAATGCACCTTAACCAAGGGTTTTCACAGTCCAGGAGGACAAAAGGTTTTGATGTGTGTTCAAATCTTTTAACGGAAGAAATGAATTCACTTTTGTTTTATCCTTTATTAAGTGTTTTTCTGTTGTTTTGAGAAAGGAAAGAGACACCCTACAACTATGGTTGAAGAGGGGAATCTACCTAATGTTATCATGCCTGGTTAACCAACCTAATGTCTATCATAACTCCTCCACAGCAGAGAAGTTAGAGCTCCTAAGGGATCATGGCAACAGAACTAAACAGCACACAGGAATCACTGCAAAGTAAAGAAATACTGGAAACATGCATGAATGCAACAACCAAACAAGCAAGGCACAAAGGCCACAAACCACAGAGGCAAGGGAGCTCAGCTCTACCAAATACCAGCAAGCAAAGCCACTCAATAACAATCAAGCAGAAGGAGGACCACCTCAACTTCTCATGCACACAAAGCCTATTTCTAAGATGCACCTATCTCAGAAATATCTAGATGAACCCCTAAGTCTAATGCAGCACAGCACCACACAAGTCAATCAATCACAAAGAGAAGGCTAACCAGCTTGGCAAACTCCTATCCAAAAGCAAGAAACTACCCCTGAGCAAGACCCTAAACAACCCTAAAACAAACCCCTGAATAAAGCCCCTAATCAACCCCTGAGCAAAAACCTAAAGCAAAACCCTAATCCAAGCCCTAAGCAAAGCCCTATGCAAAACCCTAATCAAATCTCTAAGCAAAGTCCTAATCAAAACCCTACACACAAGAGAAATCAATCCCAGTCTTCAAGCTTCAAGACAAGCTTGCCAAAGAAAGGGAGCTAAGTAGACAGACTCATAGTGCATTCCTCGGGAAAGTACTAGGAGGCTCCTTCTTAGGAATCATATCCCATGCGGCTCAACAACTGTGAACGGTTTACATTCCTCCTCAGGAGAAACTAAACTCACATGAAGGCTCCGACATCATTGGATATTTGAGAAATCCTACATGAACTAAGGGAACTAAGTGAACAGACCCATAGTGCCTTCCTCAGGAAAATACTAGGGGGCTTCCACTTAGGAATCATATCGCATGTGGCTCAACAACTGTGAACGGTTTACATTCCTCCTCAGGAGAAACTAAACTCACATGAAGGCTCCAACATCATTGGATACTTGAGAAATCCTATATGAACTAAGGGAACTAAGTGAACAGACCCATAGTGCCTTCCTCAGGAAAGTACTAGGGGGCTTCCACTTAGGAATCATATCCCATGTGGCTCAACAACTGTGATCGGTTTACGTTCCTCCTCAGGAGGAACTAAACTCACATGAAGGCTCCAACATCATTGGATACTTGAGAAAGAGGTGAGAAGAAAGAATGAAAGACATCCATAGTACCTTCCTCAGGAAAGTGCCATAAATTTCCCTCAAACTTCAGGATCTCAAACCTCACAAACAGAGAGCAAGCTCCTAGACTAGGTCTTCTATGCATCCTTGCAAGCTCTATCCAGTCTTCATCCAGCCTCCACCTCCAAGAAGAAACCACAGGCCCTCAACCCAAAAGAAACTATCTCTAAAGTTCAACCACAATTGAACTTCAAAGTCAGAAGCCCTCAAGACTTCTCTTATTCTCAAGCTCAAGCCAAAAATAGCAAAACACTCTATAAAAATCTACCAAAAATCTAGGGGAAACCTATATGGCTCTATGATCCCAAGATCAAATCTCAAAGCCTAAGTCAACTAAACAATCCCTAACATTGAATGGTCAAGGGTTAACCAGCAAGTTATGAGGTCTCTACTCTCTAACCCTAAAGCAACATCAATCAACCTCTAAAAAATCCACAAAAATCCTATGGGGAGCATGCATCAGTCTGGTACAACATACTAAAAAACTAAAGCAAAAATCAATACCAAATGAGAGAAATAAAATCAGCAAGGCAGACACATCACAAATCAATTATTCAAGACCAATTAAAATACAAAAATGCAAATAAAAATGAAAATGCATGATCAATTCAATATTTTTGCATCCTAAAATCCTAAATTGAATTATGAACCTACATAAAAAAGAAGGGAATTAATTGGGTACTCCTACTATTTTTATGCATTATTTTCTAACATGGTCAAAATGAAGAAAATTAAAAAGAAAATAAAACAGGGGGGTGCATTAGCAAAACGCCCTAGTTGTTACAGCATTGGGCCCAACTGAGGGGGGTGCGCCTAGCAATTGGGCCCTAAGCCCCAAACCACATCCATTCAGCATAGCCACAAATGGGGGCAATGAGTAAAGAGAGGGTGAGTGATAGCAATCTCAGATTTGGGCCTAAACCCAATCTAAACCCTAACCCAACGAAAGACTAACAAAACCAGTCTTCATCTCTAAGATCCTAATCACTGTTCACTAAACCAAAACCCTAACGCCGTTCATCCCTCAAACCCCTCTCTAAAACTCCTCTCCAGAACCCTCTCAAACTCTAATCGCTCATGAAATCAAACACCAATGTCACCTACTCCACTCTCTGAAACGAACTACAACCTTACCAAATTCCTCACCTCAAAATCCTAAGGTTAAACTGAATCTACTTGAATCAAGATAACACCAGGCGGTCCTAGCAAACAGAAAGAAGAAAACGAACGGATGAACGCACCTGGATATGGAGCAAGAATAAGCTCGTGGATTTCTTTGATGCTCACTGAAGCCAACTTGATGATTGCAACACTTTGCGCGAAGATCCTGATGAGAGTCCTGATGAACTTCTTTGGAGGTTGTTGAAGGGAATTGAAGATCTTGGTTGAAGGCGTCGTTGGAGATCGCTTGAAGATTTCTGGGCAAACAGCGAAGAACACGGCGAGTTCTTGAAGATCTGTGAATCACAAGATTCGTTCTTGATCTGTGAGGATCTGGAAAACGTGCAGGAACAGATGAAGATTTAGGTTTTCTGGAAAATTATGTGAAGAACGATGAAGGTGGTGACGAACACGGCGGCGATCTAGGAGGAACCAGGTGAAGATTTAGATGGATCTTGATGAGTCAATCTGGAGATTGCTTGAAGTTTCCGGCAATGGATAAAGTTTCTGGTGGTGATGTGAGTTTTCCGGCGAATAGGAGATGAAGGTGGACGGAGATGATTGGAGGAGATCAGATGAATTTCTGGAGAAAACAGGAAATTTGCAGTTCCCGGCGTTTGGCGGTGGTCCGGTGACGGTTGGGCGGTGGCCGGTGGGGCAGTCAACGGATTTGCATGGCCGTCGGTGTAATCCCGGTGAGGCTTGGTGAGGCGACAGGTGTCACGATGAGGGAGTTAGTGGGTGCATGCGTGAAGCCACGTGTGGGGAGAGACAATTAGTGGGGGATTATGTGGAAGGTTTCTGAGTGTAGTGGAAAGATGAGGTGGGGTCCTCGCATCTGAACGCGTGGCTGGGGTTTTATACTGACAAGTGTCACTTTTTCTGGACTGAAGAATGAACAAAAACGGACTGAGGTGGATTGGGATATTGGGCCTCCAAAAAGCACTTCTGGGCCCAAACGAAAATGACATTAATAAACCCAAAAAAAACTGAAATAAAAATGGATAAACTCAATTAAGAAACTCATTAAAGACTAAACCTAATTAACTAAAAATTAACACTACAATTAAATCTAAATGAAAATTAATCTATCCTAATTAATCCTGATAAACCCTAATAAGACCCTAAACAAAAGATTAAAATCCTAATTAATCCCTATTAGTCCTAAAAAAAGAATTAACATCTAATTAAATTCTATATTAAACTAAAACTATTATCTATTAATATCCTATTAAAAACTATTAACCTATATTAAACCTAATAAAGGAAATTGATATCTAACAAAAATTAGATCTATACTAAAAATAAACTCTATTTATTCTATTAAAAATATTAAAAAACTATTAAAACCTATTAAAAATTCTATAAAATTCTAAAAAAACGATTTAAAGCTATTAAAAATATTAAAAATCTATTTAAAATTCTAAAAATCTATAAAGCCTATTTAAAATCTGCAAAAGGCTATTAAACCCTAAAAAATGCAAACAGAGGCAAATAACCAACATAAAAGAGAGCGCGAGACCAGATCTACGCAAACAGTAAACCCCCGGCATCAGAATATCCCAAAAACCATCATGTAAGCTGAAAACACCGAGAAGCGCACAATTTCCCGAAAATGAATCCCTAATTATCTAGACTGGATCTGAAATATCTGGTAGATGAAAACCAAACTGTAACCCTGACATCCTCTGTCCGTGCACAAGTGTCATGCATCTGATATGCGAATACGAATTAAACCACGAACCAGATAGGAGAACCGGTTGGTCAAATTTTAGGGTGCAACACCTTGCTTCTGTAGCTTCGCATTAAGAATCACCAACACTTGAAGGAGAGATGTCTTGATAGACAGAGCCTCTACAAAATCAGTGTTATAGAACTTTTCTGTACAGCTTCTGATCTGAATACACTAGCTTCTTTTCCCAGAGTGCTAGTTTCAGCTACTGCCTGCATACACTCAGCAAACTCCTTTCCAAGTGAAGTATATGGTTCCATATAAAAATATTATCAACATAAATAAATCTGATAGATTTAAAATATCTTTCTTAATAGTATTTAAGAAGAAGAGTAGTATAAACTTTTCTTTAGTCAAAAATAATTTCCAAAAACTGGGAAGTTGATGAACACATACTACTTCTTCAAAAACCATTTAAAAAGTATTTTCAAAGTTCATTTGATTTAATTTTGATGTTATACTGATCAACAAAGGAGATTGACAAGAGTATGAATTCTAACCTTGTCACAGAAGCAAATGTCTTCTGTGTAGTCAAAGACTTCTTGCTGACAAGCTTTGGGAAACAAAAGAATCTTGTTCTTCTGGAATCATCCTTCTTTCCAATGAACGTCTCTTCTGGAAGAGAAGATTTGATTCTGGGAGAAACTACTCAAGGTAGATTCTTCAGAAGCAGCTAATTGAATAGCATCTGGGGTAGCTTCTGATTCTTCAGCTGGAACACAATCTGCTTCTGATTCTCCAACGTCTTCATTAATCACAACAACATCCATCTGATTCATGAGAGATATCCTCAAAGCAAAGATATTCTGATCTTCAAGAGTAGAGAGCATCTAGCTTCCATCAGGCTTCATCTTCTGAATTTGTCTACTTGAAACAAATACAGATCCAATCTAGATACAATTATCATCAAACTCAGATGTATCAAGAGACACAATCTGACTGACAATTTTGCTCTTATAATGCTGAGCTAACTTGTAAAGAGTTAGATCAACAGAGTTTAACAGAAACATCTACTCTTAAAAAAGAATATCTACTGACTTATTCAAATTGAATAACACCAGAGACTTAAATCCTTTTTACCTCAGACAGAATGACTACTGTCCTTGTATCTTTCCACACAACTTTATTTCTCAAAACATTCATCAAAAATTTCTGAAAAAATAATGCCTGAAAACATCTGATCAATTACAGTTTGTTCAACTATGATAATATCTCAAGTTAACAGAACTTAATTGTTCATGCTTCTTCAAATCAGATCTTCTGAATTTCATCATATCAAGATGAGTTGATAAACACTGCCTATCTTGAAACCTCTGCAGAATTCTTTGAACCTTCTTCAAGAATAACAACTTTCAAATGCTTTGAATCTGAAGAGTCATTTCTTCCAGATTTGAACATTCTTCTGAACTTGCCCTTTTCTGCAGACTACATTCTGGCATTCTGATGAATAGGATTCATTAGCCAACAATATGTCTTTTCTTACTTAAGATAAATCCCAGTGAGTTTTCATGAGAAAGTCAAGTGTGGACTAATCCGTTTCTTGAAAACATCTCATACTCACCAGAATTAATCTTTAGAAATTAAGATTTCTTGCTTGCTGAAGATTTGAACTTTGAGCAAATACGTTGAAAGTCCAAACGTATTTTAAGATCAGCATTCAACAGATATATCTTCTTATCTGTTGAATCTATCTTGTCAGCTGATTCTTCATTTTTCTTTTAGAATCTACTGGAGGAGATTTGTTGTTGAAGGCTTCAACACTTCAAGCTTAAAACTTCACAGAATCAGTGACTAGCTCAGATAACCAAATAGATTACAATTTCAATACTCATTATCCTTAAAAACTGATATGAGACTGAAATTGTAAGAACGGTGAAAAATCCCCAAAAGTATTTCTTCACACAGCCTATAGATCTTTATCTGACACTGTTAGGTGTTTGATATCCATCAATAACAGAACCAGGCTCTGATACTAATTGAAGGTGAGAAATAAACACAAGAAAAGGGGGGATTGAATTGGGTTTACGCCTTAATAAAACTTTTTCCTTTTCTAGTCTTCTTCTTCACTTGATGCTTTTATGCGCTTATATCAAATACATTGCAGAAGCATAAATAATAAAGCATAAGTAAAGAACACATCATATATTCTGGTTCACTTGAGCAACTCCCAAGCTAATACAATCCACCCTTCCAAGGTGATTTCGCCTTAATCAATTAAGGACTTAATCCACTATAACCGAACTGATTACAGATGTACAAGCTAACTGCAAGTGACTAACAACTTGACAATGACACGTTCAGGGATCCCCAAGGATATAACGTTCATTGACACCTTAATAGAATCCGATCACTAAAGATCTCCTATTAGGATTTCCACAAATGACTACTGTCACTTGTCATCTCAAGTATACTAATCTTCACTAGATCACTTGAGGAGCCACAAATTCTAAAATAGAATTTTTGTGTTACCGGAGATTACAAAGGTGCTTCCTAGAAAGCTAATAAATCCAAGTTTAGCACATAGCATGTAATGAGCAACAACTCCTTGCTTCCTAATACAAATAACTAATTATAATAATAAATCTCTAAGAGATTATTAAAATATAGCTTCTATATTGCTTAAAAGCTTTTCTGTGAGTGAGCACTAAGGCTTCTTTTCATTTGAATTTTATCTTTTCTTCATGGCAACAGTAGTACCAGCAGCGCAACAGCGCAAGCCATATGAGCAACAGCTCCAGCAACAGCAATGCCAAAAAGCCAACACTTGAATAATCAAACGTTCTGCTTTTTATAGTGCTTCCAAGAATGATGTTGTGAGGATAGAAAAGTCCTTTCTATTTCCAACGGTCATATTTTCAACGGATAGAATAAGCATGTGTTGGATGACATCACTTTCTTGTCCTTTTCCATAAGCACGTGATTTATCAAATTTGAACAGCAGCAGCTTATCTGATGTAACATGTCTTGCATCTGGATGAATCTTCTTCTGACATGATCTTCCACTTCAGAATCCAGTCTTCAGCATTCCAAGAACTAAGTTTCCTCTGAAACAATCTTAAGAATGTTCATGACTAATTCTTCAAAAACCATGTCTTCAGAAACTTCAGAGCCTTGACCCTCAGAACACTTCTTCAGAGTCTTGAACTTCAGAAAATTTCTTCAGAGTTTTGACCTTCAGAACCTGTCTTCAGAGTCTTGACGCACTTGGTCTTCAGAGCCTTTAGCCTTCAGAACTTCAAGTCATCAGAGTCTTCAGCATGTTCTTTAGAGGACTCACTCTTCAGAGACGCTCGTTAGCTTCCAGATCAGATGCATAACTCAGAGCAGAATCCACTGATGCATTGCAACTATAATATCCAGCATCCTTGATTCTTTACTGAACATGATCAGATGCAGAAAAAAACTTGCTTCTTTACTGAGCTTCATTTGCTTTCAGATCAGATGCACTTCTTCAGATCAGAATACACAGGCGCATTGCAACAGCAATATACAACATCCTTGATTCTTACTGAACGTGATCAGATACATAAGCAAACTAGCTTCTCACAAGCACTTCATGACGTCACACTACGTAACTCCATAAGTTACTAGCTGTACACGTTGCTTCTGTTTGTTTGGTCTAATATATTTAATCTAATATGACCTGTACATAACAAACATTAAACCATAAAATGGTTCTTTCACAAATACTCAATTGTTATCATCAAAACATAGAGATTATCATGTAGAGACAAATCTTGCTCTTACAACTTTTTTAAGTCTAAGACTACAAAGGAAGCACATGAATTTGGTTCATGAGATTTAAAAAGTCTTGGAATAAGAGGTTTTATTAATTGATATTCAAGGGTATAGAAGATAATTTTTTCAAGGTTTCTTTACAAACATATTCAAAGTTACATTTTTTAGGGTTCATGTTACAAGTTGTAATCCTAAAATCCTAAGATTATCTTAGCTTCGAAGTCCTCATGTTGTCTTCATGCCTAAATCCTACAAAAGCAAAACAAATAATATCAGAAAGATAGGAAATCATAAACAAAAATTCAAGAAGAAAATGACTAAATTTTAGCCCTCAGTTTCGATAGAATTCATCACTGGGCAAGGGGGAAGGGCAACGAAATTCGCCGCCAAACTTCCAATTTCCAAACCGGAAAATGAGAAACAATCAGCAAGCAAGAATAGTTCTGTTCAAACCAGTAAAACCAGTAAATTCCTAACAATATCAAGAACAGTTCAGAAAACATCATCATCACTTTTTCACGGCACTTCCGCAAACCAAGGCAGCATCTGAACTATTTAGAGGAAAAAGAAGTTTAAAGAAAAAGAAACGTTTTTTTTCAACAGCATAGCCAAACTCGGTTTAGAATTCCTCCACAAAGCCAAACAAATCCGAAAATGGATTTCATCATCAATAAGCAAGATCCAAAAAGGGAATATTCCCAACAAAGCCGTCACTTTTTCCCACCATAAGCCAAAAATCCGGAAAAGGAAATTATCACCATCATCATGACCAAAACAGAAATGGAAGTATCATCAAAGCCAAAACAAAAATGGAATAAATCACAAACATGTCGAAGCATGTTACCACGAAAAGGGAAAGTTCTTAAAACTCTCCTTCAAATTGGTTTTAAAAAATGCTATAAGAAGAAGTTGGAAGAACATCAAAGGGGGGCAAAAAAATATCATCACAGAGCTCCTCACAACCCTCAAACCAGACGAAAAATCCCAAAGGCTCAAAACAATATCATCATAGCCTAAAAAACCCACAAAACCAAGAACATACAAACGTTCGCGAAAACAATCTCAAAAGCCATCAAAGAACAGCAAATCGCGAACAGCACAAACCCATCGTCACAAACCTCAGCAAACACAAACCAAACACAACGTTCATAACAAAACCGCGAAACCCACAGATCCGAAAGCCATCATTAACAAAACGGCGAAACCCACAGATCCGAAAGCCATCATTAACAAAACCAAATCCGTCCAAACAACATCAACGAAAATAATCAACATAAACCCACACACCGTAAGCATCTTTTTTTAACGTTTTGGGTTTGTTGTTTGTTTTTTCTCATAATCAAAAGAGAAGAAGAAGCAAGCATCACGACAAAGAGAGATAGAAAGTTCATCGTGAAAACACAGAGGAGAGAGGAAGAGTTTGCATGCGTGGAGAGAATTGAAGAGACGAAACACCAGAGAGGAGGAAGAGGAGATCAGGGCGCCGTTTTGGTGCAACAAGGACTAGGGTTTTTTGGAAACCCGGTCCCTCCCCTTTTTATTTGACCCGGGCCAGGTCCTGGGGGTCATGACCCAGGCCCAACCTAATAATTTTTTTTTTACTATTTTTTTTATTTTTCTTTTGTAATTTTAATTAATTAATGATAATATACTAACTCAAACTAACCATTAACCCTTTTTTAAAAATCTAGAAAAAAATTTTAATATTTAATAATAATAAAAACGAATTTTAATTTTAAAAAAAATAAAAATAAAAATTTTAAATGTTAATTTAGATTTTATAATAAAAATAAATAACAAAAATTTTGGTTTCAATTAACTTTTTTTTTCATTTTATTTAAATAAGAAAATGTTAAAATTTAATTATCTAATTTTTTTTCCTTAATAATTAAAACCCATAAGATATTTATTTAAAATCCAAAAATATTTTTTATTTTCTATAAAATAACTTAGAACTTTTTTAATTTACTCTTAATTAATTTTTCTTAAAAATAAATAAACTTTTTTATTAACAAGATTAACCTTTTTATTTCTCTTTTTCATTTTAATTAGTTTCTAACACCTTTTTTTTTACTTAGACTTAGATTTTAATTAAATATTCTTCTCAAAGACAATTAAAATTCAATTTCTAACTGATAAATCAATCACAATTCACCATTTAATCAATTTGCATCCATATCTAACACCATTTCTCAATTTCCATTCAATCTTAATCTCTAATCATATTCATGTTGCTATCATCACTTGTATATCATTTGCTATTTTCCATTATCACTGCTTTTCCATTACTGTTTACCCCCCTCCGAAGGAAAGGTTTCCCATTTGACCGTCGTGTCAATGCCTTTACCCTCACTCCATCCTAACCTTAAGATCTGAGTCGTCGTACTCGTGCTTAGGCGTCCCGCCGTGGACATACCTCAACTTTTCCCGCTATCCTAGCCTTAGGATTTGAGTCGTCGTACTCATGCTTAGGCGTCCCGCCGTGGACATCCATCCCTTTATCCTAGTCTTAGGATCAGGAGTCGTCGCACTCCATGTAAGTTCCCGCCATGGAATACTTACTTCACCCTTTTTCAACCCAACCTCTCAACGTAGATTAGGAGTCTCCGCACTCCACGTAAGCGCTTCCATATGAACGTTTACTTCCCCCTAGAACCTTGACCATAGTCAAGAAGTTCCTCTTTCTCCCTTTTTGAGGGGAACTACGACTACTCTGATTCCATCCCCTACCTTGGATACGTAGGTACAAGATGCGAGTCTTGGCGAGTATACTTAGGACTAACCCCTTAGGTCCTTCTCTTTACCTTTAACCCTTAGAATTACCCTTAAGCAGATAACCATTAGCAATAGCACATTTAAACAAGAGGTTCTTGTAGAGTACTACAGAAGTTTAGGATGCTAATACCTTCCCTAGGCTTAACCAACCCCCGAACCCTAGATCTCTCTCCACATTGTGTTTACAGTGCAAAATAGGTTTTTCCTTTTTTTAACCTTTCCTTCGGATAAATTAAAGACCGGTTGTGAATCAAGATTGTGATTTAAATTAATCAATAATTTGATATCCTATTCTCACCGCAACAGAAAGGAATGGAAAGAAATCAAGCATTGAATTAAGAAAATTAAGAGCTTTAAAATTGATGTCATCAATTCGATAGTCGTAGCCCTATAAAAGGACAACATACACAAAACATCAGAGACACAGAAAAATCACATAAACCCTAAAACAAAAATAGCACGAAAGGGGCAGAATCAGAAGGCTTATCTTCGCGATCCATCTCGTCATTCACCTCCGTAAAACCATCTGAAGTATCCTCGCTGCTGTTCCTTTTGTCGATTCGTCGCTTAAACCTTGCGAGTCGCCGTTCTTTATACCCATTAATCATATGTTTCCTCTATGTTTTTTTGTTCTTTGACATTTTGAGTTTGTGCTTTGTTTAGGTTTATTCATCAAGAGAACGTGGAAGGAGAGAGATCGAGAAGAAGGGGAAGAATCGATAGAGGGAAGGAGAAGGAAAAGAGAAAGAAATAGAGAAAGAAGTGAGATCAAAAAAAGAACAGAGGAAGACGAAGAAGAGAAAAGAAGGAGAATTGGAGAAGCGAGAGAAGAGATTGAGAGAGAAGATGAAATGGGAGGGCGTCGTGTGAGTTCATATTAGGGTTTTTGTCCCTAATTATTCCTCCTTTCACATTCCCTTGACCCGGGTTGGGTCTGGTGGATTCATCACCATCGGCCCAACCCATTTATTTTTAGTTTTTTTTCTGTTTTTTTAGTTTTGTTTCTTTATTTTGTAATATATATAATAAAATAAATAATATAATAAAAACTAACATAAAAACAATAATAAAATAAAAAATCAGATAATAAAAATCCAAAAATATAAAATAGTTAGATTTAAGTTTAATTTAATTTAACTTTTGATTTGATAATAACAAAATACAAAAAGTATAGATTTAGCTTTAATCTTTATTTAAAATTCACAAAAACAATTTTTTTCCTATTTAGAGTTTAAGTAATTAATTTTCCTTTATAATTTAAGTATTTTTAATTAACTTAGATTTTAATTTAATAGAAATTTAGATTTAGAATCTTTAGTCTTTTTCTAGAATTCTAATTTTCATGAACTTTAATCTTTATATAACTTCCATTTAAATTAATTTTCTCAAAAAACAACAAGAACAAGTTTAGGATTCCTCGTTTAAACAATTCACCATTATTTGTCAATTAATCAAATCTCGTTAATTCAATTGTTTCTCGATATTCATTCGAACTCAACCTGGTCACGCCCAAAGGAAGAACTTGCGCATGACCTCACAACTCGTGCGTATTGCATTTCATTTGCATCATTAGTCCCCCCGCTTGATCATTGAGTTTTCAAGTTGATCAGCTTAGGCTTTAGATCCTACACCTTAAGGAGGATTGTTTTCTCTTTTATCCTTTCAACTTAGACAAACCCCTCAATACAATTCAATCTTATTCTCCCCACAAGAGAGTTAGACGTAAGTCATCTTGACAGTTGAGATATAATTCTCCTGCCCCATAATATTATCGAGAGATGTAGAATCTTTTCCTCTTGAGAGAGATACGTGGTATACTCGTCGATAAATCTAAGTTTTGAGCCCTTCTCTCAATGTGACGCAAAGACCATCTCCTACAAAGTTGTGGCGGTTGAGTCGGGTGTTCTCCCTTAAGATGACGACTCGTCTTTTCTCCTAGAATCAATCAAAAAAACCTTTTTCCCCTGGAACCTTGGCCATAGTCAAGAAGTTCCTCAATCCCTTTTAGGGGAACTACGAATACTCTGATTTCACTCCCGTTAGGATACGTAGTCACAAGATGTGATTTCTTGGCGAGTATACTTAGAAATAAACCATTAGGTCTCTTACCCTTAGCAAATAACAATAACACATTAAAACAAGAGGTTCATGTAGAGTACTACAGATACTTAGGATGCTAGCACCTTCCCTAAGTTTAACCAACCCCCAAACCTTAGATTCTCTAGCTTTGCATTTGCATTGCATCTTGTGTGTAATTCGATCTTTTTCCCTCCCTTTGGACAAATTAAAGACCGGTGGTGAACCATGAATTAAGATTCAATTTAATCCATAATTTGATATCCAATTCTCACCACGACAATAATATCATGCATATGCCTAGGAAAAGATTAGATAACGAGGTGGTAGTGAGTGGTTAATGGTTGCCTATATAGAGTATTTAAAAGATATGACATGTAAACCACACATTTGATGGTCACCAATTCATTGTTGATCTCAGCTAAAAAAAAATTTTACATGTTGTTTTTGGGAACTTATGGGCATTCCATGTAGACATGCCATAGCTGTCATGAGTTATGAGAAATTGGATCCAAAAACTTGTGCGTAGGTTAAAGCCAGTTCAACTATGCTATAAATTCTTGCATAAGTATACCAGGTTAAATCCTTCTAAATTGAATGGTTTCAATTCATTCTTCCATAAGATCAAGATTGATTGAGTGGAATTCTGCATAGATTGTGGTTGAATTTATAACATCTGGTATCTAGAGCTCCAGTTACGATTCAAGGAAGGAAAGTCGTGATGGCGATGAATCATCCAAACGGTCAGTTTCTAGCATACCTTCTGATTCTCAAGAAAGATAATTATGTGAATTGGTGCAAGCAGATTAAGGTGATTTTCTGTTATCAAGATCTTTGGAATCTTATGAAGGGAGGAGTATCACCGCTTGTAGAAAAGGCATTGTGTATGATAACATCTAGGACCTAGTCTCCCTTAGACCTTCTGTGCGTCTCTCTTCTTTCTCAAGGAAAAATCAAAACATGTAATAAATACAATGAGTATTGTGCGCCACGAGGCTTAAGTATATGGGAAATGACGAGTGAGGGGTCTCTCTTTACTTTTCTAGAGTGTTTAGCATACGTCCCATTTGAGGGCGTCCATGCGATGCATTCACTCCTATGTCATAGACTTTAGTGCAATATGAATCTCAAATAAATTCAACTCACTTTTGTTAAAACTCACAAACAAATGCAAATCATTTTTGTCCTTCGGGATTCTCCTTCAAACCTTTTCAGAAAAGGCATGATATTTCCATTTTACCGCAAACAGGCGTCGACCCTAACTACTGGAACGCGAACTTAGCACCGCTCCTAAAAACACTTAACCAATTTGTGGTCATAACCACAAACTGCAACGTTCTGACTTCTCATTCTCATCCGAATGAGGATACGTAGACACAAGACGGCGAAGTCTTAGCGAGCAACCTTCCCCCATCCACCCGTAGTCCTCTGAACTACGTTGACTCTGACTTTCCCATTGAACGAGGGAATACATAGGCATAGGAAGAAGAAGTCCTATCGAGTCTCCTTTTTTTCTTTTTCCCTTCCCGTTTCAGTTTAGATAACACACCCTTTGATTAGAACAACAAGCGTGGATCCTGTTAAGTACAACGGACGCGAGGGGGTGCTAATACCTTCCTCTCGCGTAATCGACTCCCGAACTCCGGATTTGGTTGCGTTGACCATGTCTTCTCCCTTCTTTGAGGTTTTCTTTGATCGTTTCCTTTCTATTCGTCAGGATAAATAACATTTGGTGGCGACTCTTCTATTTTTTCTCCAGGTGTTTTTCGCAGTTGTGACAGGTTGTGGTCTAGAGAATTTGATCCAAAATTTAAAAATATGTCGATAAAAAGAAGTAGAAAAATGCACTTCTTCAAAAAAATCATGATGAATAAATGACTAAAGAAAAATAATGACATAATAAGAAGGATCACAAATATCTAGTACTAACAAAAAGGTATGATGAATGGAGGACAAGTAGGAACCAAACTCCAAAGGTTTAACCCTACTTTCTTAAATATATCCTACCATAACTTAAGCCAAGTTACAACCTGAAAAGTCCTCTAATGTGTGTGTTGTGATTTCTAGGATTAACTCTGTTAGAACATGATCAAGCTAAGTTTAATTGATTTTGCATGTTGATTGAGTGATAACCCTATCCATTGAGCGAGTTAAGTGAGCCGAGAGATAGGTTGAGTACTAGTCAATGTTAAATATGTTTTTCGAATTTCTCGAATGGAAGCTGGAAGTCGGAATAATGATCAGGTAACTGAAAAAATATATGGTGATGTTCAATTCTTATTGTGCGACTTGTTGTCTGTTGAAATGTGCAGTTGCAAGTGAGTTGCTTCTAGAAAAGTAAAGATTCAAGTTTGGGGTTTTGATGACAGAAAGTCATTGCATCTAAATAGTCGAAGAATCGGGGAAAAAAGAGCGAAGGATGAGCCAAAATGATGAAGAAATACCCAAGAATGAGAGAAAAATAATCAAGTATGGAAGAATGAGACTTAGTGAAAACTCTGGAGAAAAAGGGTGATTTTCCCCGCAGCTACTGGAATAAGCACGCGCACCATCACATACCTTCATGTGCGCGATAGAGGCAATAAAGATGCATTGTGCGCATGATGGTTTCTTTTTCTAGGCTTTTTCTGATGCGTTATGACCTGTTTTGACAACTTTAAAAGGGGATTTTTTGCTTTTTGATAAGGGTTACGATAATTTGGAGGCTAGAGCATGAATTTGGGAGCACAAAAGGAGATTTTTAGAGCATTTGAAGCCATTGGAGGTCATCTCTTCAAGGGACTTCTCATGTTATTTCTATCTATCGATTGTGGTATCTTTCTCTAAATAATGTGTAGATAAATTATCTTAGTTTAGGTTGTGTGATGATGAACCTTATTCAATCTTGTTGGCATTATATGTTGGTTTAACTTTGTATGAATCCTTTGAATTATAATTGTATTCAATTGTTACTAATGCTTAATTCTTTTTATTTAAGGTACTCTGTTAATCTGTTACTGGACATATAGGGATTCCTGACCTGTAGCCTATGTGTTGGACCTAGGGCAACTATTCTACAAACACTGGTTGAATAGGGGTAGCAGACCCCGAAGAGTAGCATAGGAAATTAACAGTATGTACATCAACTAGCACTGTTTACGCTGGTGGACTAGGGATAGAAAGCTCAAAGTATTTATTAATAAATTATTTTGTGGGGACTGTGTAACACCCTTTTTCTACCCCAAAACTATCGTGGAAAAATAACACAAAAATCAGAGTGAATAAATAAATCTCATTAAAAAGCCATCAAAAGGGCGTACATTTCTCAAAGTCATCAAAATAGGTCCATACTCCGTAACTACGGGTTTTCCCCAAAATACATCAAAACATCATAAAACAGCAGAACTCAAAGCATAAAGTCAAGGTTTCCTCAAAAGGGAAAAATAAGTAAAATAGCCCACTGATATATAGTTTCACTCAAAGAACCCAACCCGATGTTACATGTCAGAGCAAGACCCTCTAAGCTAACCAAAAGTCTAAAACACTCAAAAACTTCAAAAATACTTCTCGACGGCGTCCACGGCTAAACTGGGTCATCTGCACGTTACCCACGTGGAGGTAACATTCAAACAGGCAGGGTGAGTAAAACAGTTCATAATAATTAATGTATAACAATTAATGCATAAACGGAATCATAATTATATTCAACACATTCATATTCCTCAAATATGCTCAAAGGCCACAACGTCATAATTTATACAAAAAGACTCATAAATGAAATGCGACACTACTCAATGCATGTGGTACCAATCATCACAACTCGATGGACACTGGGCCATCAACCCTCCATAGATCTCCATCAATAGGATCGATTCTACTTGAGAACCGGAGCACATCAAAACACTTCACATCCACACAATGGGATTGAAGTCAAAGTAATCGAGGTCCTGAACCGAAGTCCGGATGCACATGAATGCATGATGCACACGGCACAATAATAATCCTCATAGTACAGCATACGGTGCATCATCATTCATCATATTCATCATCATCACATAAATCATCATATCTCATGTTATCACATAATTCATCAAATCATGGTAATTTCATCATGTTAATTCAATCAATACATCATAGAAACCATCATGTCATCGTGTACATATCACCCAAAACCCACTGTCATACTCATGGTAATCCATAACAGAAATCACAGATTCAAACATCACGGCATCGCTGCACACAATCAATATTCGTGAAACTCTGCTACGTTCGTTGGCTTGCTCGCTAGGCGAGTCGGGGCAAGTTTCTTCGCTAGGCGAGTCTGGGAAAACATGGTTCGCTAGGCGAACAACACGATGACAGCAAAATCTGCTATGCACTATAACTGATTTCTACCCAAAAACTCATATGATTCACACACCCCATGCCCCCAAAACATCCCTAAATTATCCCTAAGGTCATACGGCGATAACGGCACAAAACCTACGGTTTATTAGGCCAATTCTGGGACATATTTATGTCCTAAAACACTATCTCCCTACAATTACCCAAGGCATCATAATTTCCCATATCAAATCCCTTCAGGGTTAGACTTATAACATTGCAAGGCTTTGGCCATAAAGGCCTAAGGTTTCCTAATTCTCATATCAATACTCAGTGATACATACCACTAGCCATAACCTCAGAGTCTTATCATCAATTCCCTAATTTTCCCACAATCAACCCAAAATACCCTAAACCTTAACCCCACCATAAACACACTGAAAGGCATACATAGAAAATCATGAAAAGCGATACTCCCCATACCTTAGTCGATTCGCAGCTTTCACGATTAACTTTGGGATCTTCTCCCTCCAACCTTTCCTTCAGAGCTATGGCCATCAAACTTTCACGGTTAACACAAATGAATTCTAATTTCCCTTCAGAACTCAATTTTGTCCAACCTAGTCTTGGGCCTCACAAATTGGACTTTTCCCTCATTACCCTTACTAACTCCCTCAAACGCCCAAATTACCTTTATTTCACTTATATTCATTTTAATCAATAATAATACTAATAAATTAATATTATATGCTATTAATCAAATAAATACCCAAAAATGCGCATTTCCCAATACTTCTCAAAACCACCGAAAATTCACTGAAACATGAAAATATTCTGTTTAAATTTGGGGTGTTACAACTCTCCCCCACTTAAAAGAATTTTCGTCCTCGAAAATTACCTCAAGAAAATAGAGTCGGATACGACTCCTCCATATGATCTTCACGTTCCCAAGTCCAACTTTCTCCAGCTGGTCCTCTCCATAATACCTTCACTAAGGCAATCTCTTTACCTCGCAGCTGCTTCACTTCTCGTTCGTCAATCCGAACAGGCAACACCTCAACAGTCAAATCATCTCGCACTTGTACATCATCCATCTGAATCACATGCGACGAATCTGGAATGTACTTCCTCAACTGAGATACATGAAACACATCATATAAATTCGCAAGTGACGGTGGTAAAGCAATCTGATAGGCTACTTCTCCCACCCTCTGTGAAATCTGATACGGACCAACAAAACGCGATGTGAGCTTTCAAGACTTCAAAGCTTGACCAACACCAGTTACCGACGTAACTCTCAGAAACACGTGATCTCCCTCTTGGAACTCAAGTGCTTTCTTCTTTTTATCATAACTCTTTTGACGACTCTGCGACGCTTTCATCTTTTCTTGGATCATCTTGATCTTCTCGGTCGTCTCTTGCACAATTTCAGGTCCAAGCACATCACTCTCGCATGACTCATACCAACACAAAGGAGTCCTACACCTCCTACCATACAAAGCCTCATACGGCGCCATTCTGATACTAGAATGGTAATTGTTATTATAGGTAAACTCAATCAACGACAAATAATTATCCCACGATCCACCTTGATCCAACACACAAGCTCTCAGCAAATCCTCTAAAGACTGGATAGTTCTCTCTGTTTGTCCATCCGTCTGCGGATGATAGGCAGAACTTAACCTCAACTTAGTACCCAACGCTGTCTGCAAACTTTCCCAGAACCTCGACGTAAATCTCGGATCTCTATCCGATACAATACTCGTTGGAACACCATGCAACTTTACAATCAGCTCAATATATAATTCGGCAAGCTTCTGCAACGAGTAATTGATCCTTATCGGTATAAATTGAGCCGACTTAGTTAATCTATCTACAATTACCCAAATCGAATCATATCCTTTCAAAGTCTTCGGCAAACTTGTCACAAAATCCATAGAATTTGTAAGTGCTCTTGATTGGCTGCATTTTGTGGCAAAACTTTAGAGTTTGCATGTATGTCATATTGAATGTTAGGACATACTTAATGATGTGTGTGTAGGGTAAGTTAATTATAAGTTAAGCTGAATGTCATACAGAATGTCATGAAACTGACCGTATGACATCCAGCGGGCAAGTTAGTTTTTCTGGTATCTAGAAATCAGGAATCAAATCAGGAGCTAAAGCTGAAAGACAGGAGACATTTGAGAAGCCCTAAAGCGAAACAAATGATCCTGAATTAAAGGGCAAGCGTGCAGAGAATTGAAGAGTAGGGTTTGTTATGATTAAACCTAACTATGTGCACCAAGGCCCAAAGGACTGTATGCACTATAAATATCAGAAGGAGAAATCCTAGAAATCAAGCTCTTGACAGAAGATCAGAGAGTGCAAATTACAAAGTCCTTGTGAGTGAAGAAGCTTCTTCTTCACGTGAGTATTGTGAGTGAAGAAAGTGTGTTCTTCATGTGTGAATTGAGTCTTAGGAATACTTGTTTACCAAGCAACTGTCAGCTGCTTTGGTTAGGTAGGTTCTAAGTTGTGTCTCACTCAAAGCTTTTAAGCAAGAGTGTGTGTGTCCCTTGATCAAAGCTTTAAAGCAAGATCAAGGTGTGTATGAAGTATTTCTTCATCTTAACTCTGTAAATGTAATTGGATATCACTGTGGTGTGATTGAGGGGGAGTGAGTTGGAATACTCAGGTCTAGAGTGTCTCTAGGTTGAAGTGTCATTGGGTAGAGATTAAGTGAGAAGTGAAAACTGGTTGTTTGACTTTGAATTGATTATGCTAATAGTGAATTTCCTCCCTGGCTTGGTAGCCCCCAGATGTAGGTGTTGTTGACACTGAACTGGGTGAACAATTATTGTGTTATTTACTGCTTTTACTTACAGGTTAATTAGTTAGTACAGTAGTCAATGTCATAGTGGATGTTATAACTTTGGCAATAACATCCATCGTGTGCTTGCCAGAATTTCAATTGGCATCAGAGTAGGCACCCTGCCTGTTTATTCTGGGTGAGATCTAGGGAAATAAATTATGGTACTGTGGATAAAGATATAGGATTCACTAATAGACCTACAATTATTGATGGTTCTAATTATGATTATTGGAAACCTAGGATGATTGCATTTCTAAAATCATTAGACAACAAGGCTTGGAGAGCTGCAAACTATAGCTGGAAACATCTTGTGAAGACTGACAAGGATGGAGTAGATGTGTTAATTCTTGAAGAGGAATGGAACAAAGAGCAAGAGGCCTTAGCTCTTGGGAACGTTAAAGCATTGAATGCACTCTTCAATGGTATAGACAAAAACATCTTTAGACTGGTACACCACTGTGAACTAGCAAAGGATGTTTGGGAAACTCTCAGAACTACTCATGAGGGAATTTCCAAGGTCAAAATGTCAAGACTTCAAATGCTGACCACCAAATTCGAAGGTCTGAGAATGAAGGGAGATGAGACCATTCATGAGTTTTACATGAATGTTCTTGAACTTGCAAACACCTCTGGAGCCTTGGGAGAAAAGATGGCTGAAGAGAAGCTTGTAAGGAAGATTCTCAGGTCCTTACCTAAGAGATTTTCCATGAAGTTCATAGCCATTGAAGAAGCTCAAGACATATGCAACATGAAAATGGATGAACTCATAGGTTCTCTCCAAACATTTGAGATGGGCATGTGTGATCAACTAGTAGAGAAAAAGAGCAAAAGCATAGCTCTTGCCTCAAACACGGCTGAGGATTTAGAAGCAGAGGGTGGGGAAAAGGGGAGAATTTGTTAGAAGCAATAGCCTTGCTTGGAAGACAATTCAATAAACTGATCAAAAGGATAGATCATAAGTCAAAACCCCATGCCAAGAACACCTCTTCTGACAGCAGCAGAAAGAATAAGCCTGATGAGAATTCTAACCAAGGCAAACGAGTCCAATGCCATGAGTGTGAGGGATATGGACACATTAGAAAGGAATGTCCCACATACCTAAAAGGAAAGGGAAAAGGCCTAACTGTCACCTGGTCTAATGAAGAGTCTGAAAGTGGATCAGAAAAGGAGTATGCCAGGCATGTCACTGTTCTAAACAGTGTAAGCTCATATGAAGATGACTCAAGTGAAGATGAACTGACTTTTGATGAGCTTGCAGCTTCATACAAACAGCTATGTTTCAGAAGTGCTGAGGTGTGCAAACAAGGAGAAAATCAGAAAGGGATCATTAAGAAGCTGGAGGTTGAGAAGAAGGTACATCTTGCAACAATAGACTCACTCAACAGTGAGGTCAGCTTGTTGAACTGCAAACTTGAGCAGATGACAAAATCAGTTAGGATGCTAAATCATGGGACTGACACTCTTGAAAAAATTATACATAATGGGCAGATAGCAGGAGACATGTCTAGACTGGGGTTTATTGGTGAAGAACAACCATTCTTGGGGGTCAAGAGACCAGAATCTGAAAAGCAGAGGTCAAACCAGAAGTTACGACCAATGTCACAACATCAGAGGAACAAGAACATAAAGTAGACAAGAGGAAAGTTCCAAAGGTGGAGGTGTCATTATTATGGAAAGTTTGGTCACCTAAAACCTTTTTGCTTCAAATTGCATGGATATCCTAGTCACACTCATCAAAGGACTTCTGCCAAGAAACAACAATGGGTGGCAAAGGAGACTAGTCTGATAGCTCACACATCTCTAAGAGTGTCAGCTAAAGAAGATTGGTACTTCGATAGTGGTTGTTCTAAACACATGACTGACATAAAGAATCTGCTGGTGGATATCAAACCTCATTCCACTAGTTATGTGACTTTTGGTGATGGAGAAAAAGGAGAGATCAAAGGGGTTGCAAAACTGGATTGCCCTGGAGTACCTAACCTGGATAATGTATTGCTAGTGAAAGGACTGACTGGCAACTTGATAAGCATTAGTCAGCTCTATGATCAAGGACTTAGTGTGAAATTCACTGAAGAAGAATGTGTGGTTACAAATGGTGATAATGAAGAAGAAATGAAGGGATCTAGATATAAAGACAATTGTTACTTACGGGAGCCTAAGGACTCAAGCAAATCCACCACATGCTCTATGGCCAGAGAAGCAAAGGAGGTAAAGTTGTGGCATCAAAAACTTGGGCACCTTCATCTAAGAGGAATGAAGAAGATCATCTCCAAGGAGGTTGTAAGAAGAATTCCAAACCTGACTATTGAGGAAGGGAAGATATATGGTGACTTTCAAGTAGGCAAGCAAACCAAGACATTTCATCCAAGGGTTGGTAACCTGATTACCTCCAGAGGTCAGAAACTACTGCACATGGACTTGATGGGACCAATGCAAGTAGAAAGTCTTGGTGGTAAAAAGTATGCCTATGTAGTTGTGGATGACTACTCCAGATTCACCTGGATAAGCTTCATCAGGGAAAATCATATGTTTTTGAAGTCTTTAAGGAGTTGTGCATCAGACTTCAAAGAGAAAAGGAATGTGGTGTAGTTAGGATCAGAAGTGATCATGGCAAGGAGTTTGAAAACTCCAAGTTTGCTGAGTTCTGCTCATCTGAAGGGATCAGTCATGAGTTTTCCTCTCCTATTAATCCCCAGAAAAATAGAGTAGTGGAAAGGAAAAACAGGACTATTCAAGAGTCTGCCATAGCCATGCTACATGCAAAGAAGTTACCAATGCATTTTTGGGCAGAGGCTATGAACACAACTTGCTATGTTCACAATAGAGTAATCGTGAGAAAAGGAACATCAACTACCTTGTATGAGATATGGAAAGGAAGGAAACCAACTGTGAAGTACTTTCAAGGTTTGGGAGCAAGTGTTCCATCTTGACAGATCGTGAACAAAGGAGGAAAATGGATCCCAAAAGTGATGAAGGCATCTTTCTGGGATACTCTACCAACAACAGAGCTTATAGAGTGTACAACTCCAGAACAAAAGTGTTGATGGAATCCATTAATGTTATCATTGATGATCAGTATGAAAAAAATCAATGCCATAGAGGATGTTGGAACACTGCTTGAAACATCAGCTGATGGTATAGTGATTACTGAAGATACTCAAGCTGTAACTCCAGGTTCTGAACCAAAAACCACTATTAGAGAACCTTCTATCAGAATCCTGAAAGATCATCCCAAAGATCTTATCATTGGAGACCTCAACAGTGGGGTAAGGACCAGAGCTAGAGAAGTAGTCTCAAATTCATGTTTTGTGTCTAAGATTGAACCCAAAAATGTGAAGGAAGCCTTAACTGATGAATACTGGATCAAGGCCATGCAAGATGAATTGGAACAGTTTAAAAGACATGAGGTATGGGAACTGGTGCCAAGATCTGAAGGAACAAACATCATTGGCACCAAATGGATTTACAAGAACAAATCAGATGAACAAGGTATTGTAGTCAGAAACAAGGCTAGACTAGTGGCACAGGGGTACACTCAAGTAGAAGGAATTGATTTTGATGAAACATTTGCACTAGTTGCAAGACTTGATTCCATCAGGCTACTGCTAGAAATTGCCTGCATCCTAATATTCAAACTGTTCCAAGTGGATGTGAAAAGTGCATTTCTGAATGGATATCTAAATGAGGAAGTATATTTGGCACAACCCAAGGGATTTGAGGATCCTAACTTGATAGACCATGTATAAAAATTAAGAAAGGCACTCTATGGATTGAAGCAGGCACCTAGGGCTTGGTATGAAAGATTGAATGAGTTTCTTATTACCCATGGATACAGGAAAGGAGGAATAGACAAGACTCTCTTTGTGAAAAATGAGGATGGAAAACTCATGATTGCACAAATATATGTGGACGACATAGTCTTTGGTGGAATGTCTGAGAAATTGGTTAAACAATTTATCTATCAGATGCAATCTGAGTTTGAGATGAGTCTATATGGAGAACTAACTTACTTTCTTGGACTGCAAGTCAAGCAAATGGAGGAATCTATATTTCTCTCCCAAAGTAAGTATACCAAAAGCATAGTGAAAAAATTTGGATTGGATAAGGCTGGCCATAAAAGAACACATGCACCTACTCATCTAAAGTTGTCAAAAGATGAAAGTGGTACAAGTGTGGATCAAAGCTTGTACAGAAGCATGATTGGAAGCTTGTTGTATCTAACAGCCAGCATACCTGATATTGCATTTGCAGTTGGTGTATGTGCCAGGTATCAAGAAAACCCTAAGGTAAGTCACATAAATCAAGTCAAAAGGATCCTCAAGTATGTGAATGGAACCAGTGATTATGGTATACTGTACACACATGGGTGTGATCCTACATTATCTGGATACTGTGATGCTGACTGGGCTGGAAGTGCTGATGATAGAAAAAGCACCTCTGGTGGATGCTTCTTCTTGGGGAATAATATCATATCATGGTTTAACAAAAAGAAAAATTGTGTCTCATTGTCCACTGCAGAAGCTGAATACATAGCAGCTGGCAGTAGCTGTTCTCAGCTGGTCTGGATGAAGCAAATGCTGACAGAATACAATGTCACGCAGGATGTCATGACACTATATTGTGACAATCTTAGTGCTATCAATATCTCCAAGAACCAAATTCAGCATAGCAGAACTAAGCACATTGATATAAGACATCACTACATAAGAGACCTAGTGGAAGATAAAGTAGTCTCCTTGGAACATGTGCCCACAGAAGTACAGCTGGCAGACATTTTTACAAAGGCCCTTGATGCTGCTCAGTTTGAGAATTTAAGAGGCAAATTGGGTATCTGCACAAATGAAGACTCATAGCAATTAAGGGCACGTGAGAGTTTTAAAAATTCAATGCAGCTCACGACCTTGACCATAAAAGCTCTCCTCTCCACGCAAACATGTTACATCTCTGCATATACCTGGTTTTTTTGCCTCCTCCTCTCTATAGAATTCTCAATCCGCACTAAGATGTCGTCCTATCATAATTCCTCCTCTTCCAAGACCCCTCCCCAATCCTCAAAAGGTGCCCATCCTACTGTTGAAGCACCCAAGCACAAGTATCCTCCTCCCACTGCTGAAGAACTTAGGCGCATCAGCAACAGGGAAGGAACGACTTACATGGAGAAATCAAATAAGAAAATTATCAATGATATACTCAAAGAGGGCTGCCAATTCGAGGTATCACCATTCCCCTGGCTCGCAGGGATCCACCTCACACTTCTGAGATGCCAGAGGACGATCCTGATGACATCAATAAGGACATTTCACTGTCAGATTCAGATGACAGTGATTCCAGCTCCTCTGAGGAAGATGATTGATATGTGCTGAGTTAGTGCAGGAAGAGGTGATGCTGTTGTTGTTTTGTGTTAGCCTTTTGTAGGAATTGATTGACAATCTGTATTTGTGATGCTCTCTATGAGCAGTTTGTTTAATGTGCCCCCAACAACTGTAATGTTACAATTTTTGATATGTGCTAAGTCAGTAGTTAGATCTTAATTTGTGGCTAACAAGGGGGAGAGAGTATAATAGAAAACAGCAGGTACAACAGATGAAATAAGAAAACAGCAAGTACAGAAAGATGGAAGAACAGGTGGGCTAGCATATGTGTTATTATGTGCACATGGTATAATCATGCTTGCAGGTGGTGCTGAGGACTTGTGTGTCAACAGCTGCCTGGTGCTGTTAAGTGCTGTTAGTAAACTATGATTTGTGTGAATTCCTAGAGGAATGTTTGTTAGAACTGATTGGTTGATTGTGTATGTTGCTAAAAATGTGTGATCCTAGAAGGTGTCTAGGAGTTGTGTGTGTCTACAAGATAGTAGCAGAGAGGTTGTGCAACTTTTCAGGGGGAGCAGCACAGGTGTGTGTACTTCAAGATCTTAACATACTTCATGTATGAACCAATAATCTCCATTGATGAAGCTTTGCATAGCAAACAAAAATGAAAACAGATAATAGAAAAAAGATGGAGAGAGAAGAATGTGAAGCTCTTTTGTATTTCTGTATTTGTGAAAGCTTAACCAAAATACACAGAAGAAAGGGTATTGTTCTGGCCTGGGCCCCGGGCTGACCACGCGGGCCAAGCCCAATAATGTTCCACCAGGCCCTATCCAGACCGAGTACCGCGTCGGGCACGAGGTCCCCGACGAGTCAGAAAAGCCTCCCTGCGAGGAAGGCCTACCCCAACTACGACGGGCTGGAGACTCCCCGCTCAGAGAACTCTACCCTCCGAGGACAAGACCTGTCCCCCGCGGGCAGGACAACGTGTCCCTCTAGGGACAACGTGTCCCTCACAATGTTGAATGTGTATGCAAGTTAGTTATGCATTTATTCTTTCAATCACTTTTAACATGAGCAATGAGCATATTAAAATAGTTGAAGTGCTTTTTATGACTGCTATATATTATTTTTAGACATCAATATCAATTAGTGATATTTGTTAGCCATACACATAATAATTAGGAATCTGTGTGGAAGTACAAATTACAGAGAAAATAACATAGAAACAGATCTTACACTCGGAGAAATTTAAGTGACGGTGTTTGAAGCTTTTGAACTTTTTCATGACCTTTGTCTTCTATCTTAAGAGTACACTAAAAGCACATACTATATTTTGAAAAAAAAACAAAGCATACATATAATTACTAACTACCAAGTACAAACACCAAGCAGAGACAAACAATAAAATAAGAAGATCCATTTGCGAGCCAAATACAGGATTTCTATAAATATTCTAAATGAAACAAACACTTAAAAGAGAGAATTTGCGGATGAAATGTCTTGTTTAGTTGTCAATAAGCATAGTCTGTTAAGCTTGGTAGAGAGGCATCAGACGTGCATTTGGGCCATGTTGAAGTTGTCTTTTCTCCATATACAGCATGAATCCAAAATGAATCAAGAATCAGTTGAACAAATCTGAAGAAAAATACTCAACATATATTAATTTGCAAAACTAACTTCATACTTAAATTTAAGACAGATCTATACAAAACTGTCCATGTCTACTAAGTTTTCTGCTTTCAACTTTCAATTAAAATAGTGTATTTTGCATGACTATGTTTTGTTTAAAAGCTTTTCAAGACAAACCCAATAAAGAAAATTTCAGATGTAATGAGTATCTTTTTGGAAAATTTATCTTAAGAAAATTCATCTTTGAACATAAAATAAAAGAGTGAAATGAATTCATTTGATTCAAAAGTTGTCAAATCATTATACACAATTACTAAACAATACTACAACACCGTCAAGATAAAATGATCACACAAGTAAATAAATTTGAGACAAATAAATTGTAGTAGATGAACTTACTTTCAACAATAGGATACCATGCTTTCAACATAATTCGCGCAGGTGTACAACCAAGGGCCATGAATTTTCTCTACTCCATTATCTTTCAAGTTATAGAGAATTGATCCTTCTCTATATTGGTTTGTCAATAATAATGTATCATTTTTCTCCGAATAACATAATGGTAACAAATAAAGGTTGAATCCATTAAATGGATAATCTATTTGAAGATTATTATAACTAATTTTAAGGAATTGAGTCCAAGAGTCTTGAACTCTAAATTCTTTCCTTTTCCATATAACAAAGTGAGTTTGTTTGAAATCATGAGAAAAGCAAAGATAATCATTTAACACACTTAGGTTTTGATTACTAAATGGCACTTCAGGAAGCAACAATTGAGTATATGTTTCGCTGACCAAATCAAGTGAAATAATCACAAATGGATTATCAGTACGACCAAAGCGACTGTGAATTGCCAACCAATTAACACTACCATACAAATACTCGGGCTTCGTGTACTATAATAATGAACCCTGGGAGGATTTTGAATATTTCTCCAAAAATTATCCCACAAGTTGAAAACTCTAACATTTGTTCTCGTTACCATCACCACCTTATATGTGTTGTTTGATTTATCACAACCAAAGGAGAAATTAAGACGAATGTTTACATCGTCGCAAAAAGAACCTAATCTTTGTGACATTGTCTTGGTGGCTGGGTTCCAAATGCGAAACCAGCACTCAATATTCCCATAAAGCCGAGAAGATCCTACCAAACATATCAATCCATTGCATGAACCAACTACGTACTGAAATTCATTATCATTTAGTAATTGATTGTAAGGATCCTTGGGAAGTGTGAAAATGATTGGAGAGTTTTTGAACAAAGGATCAAATCTGAAGGATGCTACAATAAAATCAATGGCACTTACAAGCGTGTAATAGTCATTTTGTGAAGATATGTGAAGATGTAATTTAAGAAAGGTGGGATCAGAGATGAGTGAATTCCATGACTTACATACACATTTGAATCGCTTAAGCAGCTTTACTGTAAGACGTGATAACACATCTGAAATGACTTCATCGGGAACGAATGCCACCATGGGAGAATGCCGAGCGGAAGATGGATTGAGGAGATTCATTACATGTTAGAACCGTTGATCCCTAATATCAGAATACACACTTGTTTCAAATTAATTTTATAAGGATTTTAAACCCAAATTTTACTCATAAATATTAAATATATCATTTTTTTAAATGTAGCCATTATTTTTGTTTCTGAAAAAATATACTCTTTATTATTATTTATGTGTGATATTTTACCTTACTATTCTTTTAATATTTATACTTTAATTTATTTTATGGAAACTCTACGATTTTAAGAAAACATAATTTTAGGGTATGTTTGGTTGAGAAGAGAAATTGAAAAGAGACAATGATGTGAATAAGAGTATAAATAAAAAGAAATAAATGAGAAATAAAGTAGATTTGATGTATTGTTTGATATAAAAGAGAGAACAGAAATATAAGAGAGAGATATGTTGGTTATTTTTTTAAAGTAAAAAGTATCCCTAAATTAAAATTTATAATGTAATTAAATTTAAGTTTTATTTTAATTCAAGTCATCAATATATTAAATATAACTTAATTATTTTTAGAATTTTAATTCATAATGTAAAATTAATCATTTTTTATTTGATTAAATAAATTTCATTAGTTAAATTTAATTGTAAATTAAATAATTGATCACTCTTTTAAATTATTTTATTAGAAAATATTATTTTTGTATATATTTTTGCCAAACAATATTTCTATGTATTATTTGTCTTTCTTACCTGATAACGCGAAATTATATCATTTATTTGACTTGACTTACATGAATTTATTTGCGATTATTGTTAATTTATCTTGATTTATGTTCTATTATACGGTTAATTTACTATGTTTTACAGATTGTGGAGAATTTGGATTAAAGAAAGAAAAGAAGAAGAAATAGAAGGAAAAAGAAAGAAGAAAGAAAGAAATAGAGAAGAAAGACATAAAAGCAGATTTTGTAGGTGTGACGGTCGTCATAGACTCCACCACGACCGTCACGAGCATCACTTAAGTGTGACGGTCGTCACAAGCTCGTCACGATCGTCACGACCCCAAGTTTAATTCGTTCAAAACAGAAGTGGCCACGAACACCCTCATCTTAATTTCTTCCTACACTTTCTCCTTCTCTCCTACACTTTCTCCACTAACTGCCCACTACAGGAAGTTACTCTCACTTCCTCCATAACTCATGCATGATCTCTGGAAGTTGAGAAATGAAATATCTCCTATAAATAGGCCTTAGATTCACAGCTTCAAGGGCGGTGGATTCTACATCCCGAAGGGCTGCCCAAGTTCTGTTGAAGTCATTTTTGCATTTCTATTGTTTCTTTTATTTCCTTTCCTTTTTCCCTTTAGTTCAGAGCATTGTTTTCTGCAATTTTATTTCGCCATAGTAGAATCCTGTCGACATTGTGGAGGACTACTCGAGAATTCAATTTCAGTACTACTTTTCAGGTTCTTATTAATTGAATACTTATTTTATTTCCTTTATTATGCATTTTATATCATTTTGTTGTTTATGTTTATTTCCGCTTGCATTAATTATCATGTCTAGCTAAACTAGTTTTATCGGTATGTAAGCAAATTAGTAGGATGGGATTCGATAACACCCGGTGCCATTACCCTTTTTTACAAACAATTTTCTGGCTGTAGTTTTTAATTTAATTTTCTAAATAAACCTTCGTCACGAGAGTGAGAAATTATTTACAACGGTTTTGCCATGAGAGTGGGAAATTTATTAAGGTACGAGCCGGCACGTGAGAGCATGGGGTTTGAACCGGATAGTAAAAACTAAGCATTGATTTTAAACACAGCGAAAGCGCTTTAAAAGAAATCATAATTTATTTGTTTTCAAAAAGTAGTTTTAACCCCGAATGGGACTGCGAGAGCGTACATTCCGCCTTAGAATTATGACCCGAGTCAACAACCAGCGTGAGGCAAAGGTCTTTAAACGGGTATTTTCTCCTGAAAAGTGTTTGCAAAAATTAAAAAGCACCGACAACCTTTCGAATTCCTGATAATTGAGGCATTACATACCGATATCCCTTTACCGCTTTTCCTTAAAACAATAACCTTTATTTCCTTTAAATTTAATTTCTTTCGCATTTAACTTTCCTAATTCCGTTAGCCTTAGCTTTACGCCGCAACAATAGATAACGGTAGGTTGACATTGGTCTCTGTGGGTTCGATAAATCTTTTATATTACTTCGATATTTCCGTGCACTTGCGGACGCATCAAGTTTTTGGCGCCGTTGTCGGGGACCAACAGTCAATATTGTGATTCCGTTGTTGCATAGTATAGACTAAGGCACTCTTATCTCAATTACTATGTATAACCCAAATTTCCCTTATAACTATCACCCCCAATATTTTGAGGAACCACAAGATCCTCTTAAATCTGACCCCGAAAATATTATTAGAGGATTTCAATACGGCGCACTCTCACCCAAATTCCCTCTACAATTACCACTCCCAATATTTTGAGAAACCGCAAGACTTTGATACATCCAACCTCGAACTATTACTAGAAGAACTTAATGCGACGTTTACTCACTCTAGGATAGAATCTATGATGGAGCACTTTGTGGAGACACAAACTCTCCAAAGTGAAGATTTTAGAAAACAACATCTCCAAATAACTGAAAATCTTAAGCAGATGAGCATTATGGTCGATTCCCTCGCGATTCACAGCGAGGCTTTGGAAACTCAAACCTCCCTGCTTACACAAACACCTCTAGGACCCTTCCCTGAGAGACATGTGGATGTTGTAACAACCATTAATGAAGAACAATTAGAAAATATTAGGGAAAGTGATCATGAGTCTAGGAAAAATCCACCGACACCACCTGAAAGGGAGGTTGTCGAAGAGGTAGAGAAGGAAACACCTATTGTTGCTCCTCCTCCCTATACCCCACCTATTTCTTTCCTAAAAAGGGGTGTGGAAGCTAAGGTAGACTCCCAATCTAGAACATATGTGGTGGTATTGGAAAATATCCATGCCAATGCACCTTTGTCTAAGGTCTTTCAAAGAAAAAGAAAATTCAAGGACCATAAAACTAGGGTCATCATTACTATTAAAAGGGTGAGATTAACTTTTGAGGTGGTGGATGAAATAACTAAGTCCAAATTTGAAAAACTGATACTCAGGATAGATCCAGAACCACCACCACAAGTTCAAAACAATGAACCACCCTACAGAAGAAAGAAAAGAAAAGGTGAAGGATATGAGTGATGGCTTGATAAGTGGCCATGGAAACCGAAGACTATTCAAAAGAAAAAGAAAGAGACTTGATATGACATCGCCGCTCTATGCCTATGTATTCCCTCGTGCAATGGGAAAGTCAGAGTCAACGTAGTTCGGCTAACTACGGGTGAAAGGGGGGAAGGTTGCTCGCCAAGACATCGCGTCTTGTGCCTATGTACTTTCATCTGGTATGAAAGATCAGAGCAAACGTAGTTTGGGATAAAAAGAACACCGGTTGGTTCAAGAGTTTTTTAGGCCCGAGTAGGGTTAACAAGTAGTTCTAGCAGTTGGTGTATGCAGCTCGACCATTAGAGACTTAGGCGTTACCGTTTGCGATAGAACTAAAAGTTAACAACACTCTTTTATCTGAAAAGATTTTCCTTGATTAAGATCCCGAAGGATGAAAAAGATTTGAAGTGTTTTTGTGTTTTTTAAAGAAGAAGTGTTTTAATTATTGAGTGTTTATAATGTATGTTGTACTAAAGTCTAAAACCTAGGATCGAATGCGTCGCATATCGTCCTAAGGACGTATACTAAACACTCTAGGCAATTGAGAGGTAACCGCTCAATCACCATTTCCCAAGTACAAGGCTCGTGGAACAACATCCATTATCTTTATTAAGTATGTTAAGATTGTATGAAGATGAGAAGAGAAGAAAGGACTTCTAAATGGGACTAACTCAAAACCCTAAAGTTATCATACAAAATGGACTTAGAGTTGGGGTACAAAAGGGAACTACCTAATGTTATCATGCATGGTTTAACACCTAATGTTTATCATAACCTCTCTTGAAGAAGAGAGATTAGATATCTTAAGGTAAAGAAAACAAAAGAAGGAGAAGAAGAAAGAACATGCAAATGCAATTATGCAAACATAGAATGCACAAATAAGATGAAAGTGAGGGAGGAAATATGTATGGGGAAGTAGCCTCCACAAGCTCATCTCAACCTCAAGCATGTATATGAGAATTCAAAAGAAGAAGAGAGAAAGAAATGCACAAGATGAAATCAAACAACAAGAAGAAACCACACAAAAATGCACCAAAAGTCGAATGAAATGACCTAAGCCAAACAACATCAACCACAAGTGCCAAAAGCCAAATCAAATGAAAGGAAGACTAAAACAAAAGTGAGGATGGGAGGTCATATGAGGATAGCAAGAAACTCATAATATGCACTCAACCATAAGCATCACAAGAAAGGTGCAAAAGAAGCACAAAGGAGTCTTCAAGGATTCATCATTTTAGGTATGCTTCAAGTACCTCCTAAGGAGAGACTAAGCCACCTTAAATGAGGCTCCAAGGTCATGGGACAGAAGAGGGGATGAGAGAAAAGAGTGCTAAAAAGCAAAGGCAATCAAACCAAAAGAAAATGCAAGCACTTACACAAAAGAAAGCAAGCAAACCACATATGGAAACCCTAAATGGAAACATCAAAAGAAACACACAAATGAACAAGCAAAACACAATATCATGACCTAAAATTAAGCAACCAGCAACCTTAACATGTTAGCAACATGAATCAAAAGTAATTAAAGGCTCAAAGGATCCATAAATGTCATCTCCAAAGCAAACTAGGTCAATGTGTATGTATGAACCTCCCTTTGGGGTAACTTGACTTGCAAGTCACCTCAAAATTAGGAAAATGATTCAAAAATAACCAAATAAAATGCACAGAGCTCATAAACATGTTGGCAAATAGAAACCAAGAAATTACAATCAAGCTGTCGCACCTCGAAAAATCACGGAGACATTTCGGAGAACGCGACCCTCGCGCGAAAGGCGCGGAAATGCGGTTCGACAGAGTCGCCACCGAACTTTATTTTTCCCGAATAAACGGGAGAGGAAAATATCGAGAAAACCTCTTAAATCGAAAAGGATAGGAACAGGGCTGTCGCAAACAAGTTCCGGGTTCGGGAGTCGGTTACGTGAGGGGAAGGTATTAGCACTCCTCACGTCCGTTGTACTCGACGGGAACCTCTTAAGGTAAATGTGGGGAGTGTTGTCTAGGTTTATTGGTTTTCTTCTTGTTGATAAAGGTGAATTGGTAGGTTGATGGGTTAAAGACACTAAGGGAAAGGGGTGGTTAGAGGATAGGGTGCTCGCCAAGGATTGGGTGAAATTGACGGAATAATGGATGAAGATAGAATTGTGCTCGCCAAGATCATCGCAATCTTGTGCCTACGTATCTTATATTCAAGAATGAATAAAGAATCAGAGCAGTCGTAGTTCGTGGTAACGACCACGAAAAGATGAGATTTGAAAAGGGTTGAAGTTTGAGTTTGAGACGAAAGGGTGACTGACAAGCAACCCAAGAGCGTGCCTCGAGAGCTTATCATTCAAGAATTCAAGGAATGCGAGATCCCAAGAATTCAATTCTTTCGGGAATTAACTGAATAGGTTGAAGATAAAGAGTTGGATGTTTTGAAATCGAAGGAATGAATTAATAACAACTCCAGAGCGCGTCTTAAGAGTTATTCATTCGAATATTCAAAGAATGCTAGATTCTAAGAATATCCCTCCTTCGTAAGTTTAAAAAAAACGTTTGTGAAAAGATCGAATCGAAAAATGGCATGCGAGGCCAAAGGAAGTTGGTTTGAAAATGGCTCGACGACGTGTCGAAGATTTGATTGAAAATGAAACCGACTTGACGACGTGTCAAGGGTTAGATTGTGAGAAATGATATTGGTCCCTAAGGGTGCTTCCAATATCAAAACCACGAGGAGTTGTGAATACGTGTACGAAATGTGGGTTGCGAATGCGTATGAGCATTCGACTCAGGAAAATGTTTGAAAAAAAGATTTGGTTAGAAAAAGTCGAAAGGTTGAATGAATAACAACTCAAGGGCATGCCTCGAGAATTATTTACTCGGAAATTCAAGGAATGCTAGATTCCAAGAACTTCTTTCTTTCGAATTTTTAATTGAGAAAGGTGTGTTAAAAATGCTTTGAAGCGAAATGAGGTATGAAGATAACTTGTGAATATGTGAAAAGAATACGAAATTCAATTTGAAATTATGGGAGAAAGGATGATTATTTAATAAATGAGACGTCGGCCTCACAATCAATTAACCGGAGTATTGTCGAGATGCTCGATCTCGACGATACCTTTTTCATTCGATTTAGGTTTGGATGAACAAAGGAAATACCACACAAAATGCTAGATTCTTATGATATTTCTTTGTTCAAAAGAGGGTATGTTTAAAGAGCGAAAAGTTGAACAAAACATCATTTAAGGTGTACACCTTAATAATATCCATTCGAAAACTCAAGAAGTGCTAGACTTCAAGAGTTTAATTTTTCGTAATTTAACTAAAAATGATTTGATTAAAATATTATTGCCTCAAAGTTTTTTCTCTTTTAAGCATAATCTAATTTGAAATTGTCTTATTAAATAAATTTCTTAATAAATAGAATGATTTTGATTTAATTTATAAAATATTGTTTGAATAAACAACAAAAGTATCACGTGGAATGCTAGACTCTAATGATATTTCCTTGTCTAAATAATTAAAGGGGCGTATTTTGAAGCGAAAAGTCGAATGATGCACTACCTAAGGCGTACGCCCCAATAATGATTATTCAAGAACTTAAAAGATGCTCGACCTTAAAAAGTTCTTTCTCTTCGTGATTTTTTTAAAAATGTCAAAAATAAATTGAATTAGGATTAGGGAAGAATAATGCTCAAATTTTGAAAATACATTTTAAAATAATTATTTTTAATCATTAAAGTATAATTAATAAAGAAAACTATAAAAGCTATTACATTTGGAGATAATCCCATTTGACTTTTCAAAACAAGTCAGTTGTTTTTTTAATTTAATATCAAATAGAATAAGATGGGAAACAAAATCCCTTACTCAAAATTGGCAAGCATCACGTTACAATTCCTCTTTGATTCCAAGTCTTTGACCAAATATCATTACCATGGACATCCACAACACAAATGGAACCACGTAGGCCAATACCGAAATCAACATAAATTTATGAAAGAAGTTTAACATATTAATTCACAAATCTCCCAGTTCCAAACAAAATTATCCTTTATTCAAAATTCATTACTGAGTCATAAAACCATCATGAGTTCCACATATAAAAATCGGGTGCTGCAAAACCGAATCAAACCTTAAAGAAACAACACACACACATCAATAGAGAGTCTGAACTTTAAAATTAAAACAAACTACAAAATAAAAGTGAAGCCATCAGTTTAAAGTGTTACCGAATAAGTCGAAATGTCGCCACCGTTGACATTTCGGTTGCTACAGATTCAAATCATGAAGTTGAATATCCTCATTACAGAACCAATTTTCCTAACCTGAATGTCTACTATAAGGTCATGTTTAGCAACTCATATACATTGTAATATGATAAGAAAATTCAGACAAACAAGACCACATCAGCCACCACTTCTTGACATGTTTTTTTTTACACCAGCAAGATTTGGAAATTATTAGAGGACACTGAATCCTATAAAAAAAAGCAGCAACATATATCAAAATAAATGTGAACCGTTACCGAAACCGCAACGAGAGAGAACCGCAACAAGGAACGGAGCAACCTTTTCTTCTGAATCAACAAATATACCCTGCTGCTTTCTGAACAACACCTGTGAATAGTTGTGCAACTACGGCGTGAGATCGGGCGAGAGCGCGTCGGCATGGGTATTATAATGTCGGTGCTGCTATGAACATTGTTGTCGACCCTGTTGCATTTGATTGCAGCCAAACCTGTTTGTGCTTTCAGCCGCAAACGTACGACATCCAAAGAAATGCATTTGGAGTTGGCTCGACTTTACAGTTGCTTCCGCAACATTCAGACTTGAAGTTTGTCGCTACTAGCCAGGGATGTCGCATCCTAGCGTTGTAGCTTCTGTTGTTATCGTATTGTTGCAGTTGTGGCAATGTTGTTGTTAGTATTTGAATCGAACCAATATCATTAATCCCCCTTCAACCTGCACGTAAATGATCACACAAAAAGGAAGCAGTACAGGGAACCAACATGAAAACTGAAAATAAAGAGAGCAGTCTATATACATAAACCATGTTCTCCTTTTTCCAATGAATCCTCAGCATAAAGCATACTGATGTACATCAGTAGATCATAGCACAATTAATTCAAATTCAAAGGTGGTAGCTGCAGGTTCAAACCACAAAGTTGAACATTCTCACTGCACAACTGGTTTTCCTAACAAGAATGTCTACTGCAAGATAGTGCTTCATATACATTCACAATATGATAAGGGAATTTAAACAAGCTAGCATACAATGATTTTACAAACGTAAATGGAATTAAATTTAAGAAAATCTATACAGCAACAATATTTCATTTACAAAGGTCTATGCATCTTTACCCAGAAACTGAATGCAAACTTCAATAACCTATTCCACAGAAAACCCAGAAAAATGAACACAAACTGGGTCGTTACCATATTGAGACAGGTACAAACATGATGTTATCGACTTGTCATTGTGGTGCACTGCTAAGTCAGAACCGAATGCAAGCTGTTACCGAATTGAACACTCGCAGCAGGCCTACATTCTAGCAACAGCTTGTGGAGAGATTTCCCTGGTTGTCGAATATGAAAATGAGGCATGCGTGGCGTAAACGATTCGCCGACATGAGGAGAAACTGTCCTAAGAGCAATAGATCAAGCTTTGTCGCCTTAACACATCCCTGCTAGCAACTAATGAAATGGTGAGAATGTCACTTTCCGGCGGTTACGGTTGCGGTTTGATGAGGAGTTCTCTGTTGACAACATAAACTTCGTATTGCGGAAGCTCTGCTATATATACCGCGAAGGAGAAATTTGAAATCAATCTGTGATAATTTCCTTCCAAACCCGAACATCAGCAACTCCGAACTTTCCTCTTCTTCAAAATCTGCACATGAAACAAAAACAGACAGCAGGGTTGCCTTTCACAAAACCAACACCTTCACATAATTTATTACTCTAAATTACCATCAAAGTGCAAGCAGCAATGTGAACACACACTACCCTAACAATAATAACGCCATAAAAAAAAACTTGTTCGAGACCGAACCACAATACGTCAATGCAATAGCAAAACAGGACACAGTCGCGCATCAGTTTACAGTTTGCTTATTGCATCCTGATGTGTTATTGCTGCTATTTCTGAACGCGGTTGTTACGTCACTGCGAGCCGAGGATGTCGCATCCTAGCTGAGAGCAGATACGAGAGCATGCGAGATGGGAGAGGTTGAGCTCAGTTGTAGACCGCGAATAATGATCTGATGATGTCACTGTTGTTGCCATTGATGTCACGGTTAAAATCGTGAGAAAAAACGCTGAAAACATCTTTCGTGAAGAAATCTCTACACCATTGTTGCAATGGACCTAACATATTTGAGCTTGCGGAAAACATCATGGATGGTCTTGTGGTGAATCGTTAATGATTTACATGGTGGTTAGGTTTTTTGATGTAGTATGGAGGAGTGAAACGGAGATATCATTATGATGGTGTGAAATCGGAAGATGATGGTGATGTAGGAAGGAAATGGGGTTTCGTCGGAAAAGGGTTTGTTGATGGTGGAGAAGATCGATGATGAGGAGTGAGGGTTTCGCGGCGGGAATAACGGGAGGTAGGGTTTTGGGGCGGCGGCGCCGTTTTCAAAAGAAAAGAGGATGAACATTCCAATTGATTTAGGGTTTTCAAAGGGCTGATGAATAGTGCCCTTTATTAGGGTTTTGTTTGCCTTTAAAAAAATCCCTTCTGATACTCCAAATGGGCCTCACTACCTGGGCCTCCATCACTTCCGTAAAAAAAATTTTTTGTCTTTTGATTAATTAGTAAATAATATAAAATAACTAATAATAACACTAATACTTAATACTAATTAACATAACTATAAAAAGAAAATAATACCTACATTAACAATTAAACGAATATTCACAATATATAAAAATAAACTAAAACTCCTAAAAAAAACAAAAACAACAATAAATAATATTATTAGTAACAAGAAAAAAAACTAAAGAGAAAATTTATATTCACAAAAAGGTTGTTAGGCCACGTGTCACACCTTATTTGGGCGAAAAAGAATAAATTTGAAAAATGCTCAATTACTGGTGGGCACGTGTCTAACTGACATGATACTATGAAAAATATACAAAATTAAAAAACAATCGAAAAAAATGCAAAAATATTTGAAAATGGGTAAGACAAATTTAGGGTATGACAGATGCCCCTATCTAATAGGCTTAAACCTAGGGAAATAAACTGCTATGACGTTCGTTTTCCTGAGGTAAAAGTCAATTAGATATAAAGAAGACCCTGAATTTGTCCGAAAGAAAGAGAGATACCTGAGGGTTGAAAATGCTGGGTGAGGTACATCTCTGAGTAAACTGTGAATAATAGGCAAAAAGTCGTCATTATCAAAAGGATGATGGAACGAAACACACGCGGCTACTACCACCAAAAGGATGGTAGAGCAAAGCACAATCGCACAATCTGACATTAATGACCATGATAGACCCCCCACCAAAAGGATGACGGAGCGAAACACAAACAAATATCGCACAATCTGACACCAATCCAAGTGACAGACACCCCACCAAAAGGATGACGGAGCGAAACTCACACAAACTAACGCACAATCTATCATTAATGATTTATGATAGACCCCCCACCAAAAGGATGACGGAGCGAGACACAAACAAATATCGCGCAATCTGACACCAATCCAAGTGACAGACCCCCCACCAAAAGGATGACGGAGCGAAACTCACACAAACTATCGTACAATCTATCATTAATGATTTATGATAGACCCTCCACCAAAAGGATGACGGAGCGAAACTCACACCGGCCACTACCACCAAAAGGATGATAGGACAAAACACCATCGCACAATCTGACACCAATCCAAGTGACAGATCCCCCACCAAAAGGATGACGGAGCGAAACTCACACCGGTCACTACCACCAAAAGGATGATAGGACAAACACTATCGCATAATCTACCATCAACTAGATGACAGACCCCTCACCAAAAGGATGACGGAGCAAAACTCACACTGGCCACTACCACCAAAAGGATGATAGGACAAAACATCATCGCACAATCTGACACCAATCCAAGTGACAGACCCCCCACCAAAAGGATGACGGAGCGAAACTCACACCGGCCACTACCACCAAAAGGATGATAGGACAAAACACCATCGCACAATCTGACACCAATCCAAATGACAGACCCCCACCAAAAGGATGACGGAGCGAAACTCACACCGGCCACTACCACCAAAAGGATGATAGGACAAACACTATCGCACAATCTATCATTAATGACTATGACAGACCCCCCACCAAAAGGATGACGGAGCGAAACTCACACCAAACAATATCGCACAATCTATCATTAATGACTATGACAGACCCCCCACCAAAAGGATGACGGAGCGAAACACAAATAAAATGTCGCACAATCTATCATTAATGACTATGATAGACCCTCCATCAAAAGGATGACAGAGCGAAACACAAATAAAATGTCGCACAATCTATCATTAATGACAATGATAGACCCCCCACCAAAAGGATGACGGAGCGAAACACAAATAAAATGTCGCACAATCTATCATTAATGGCTATGATAGACCCCCCATCAAAAGGATGACGGAGCGAAACACAAATAAAATGTCGTACAATCTATCATTAATGACTATCATAGACCCCCCATCAAAAGGATGACGGAGCGAAACACAAATAAAATGTCGCACAATCTATCATTAATGACTATGATAGACCCCCCACCAAAAGGATGACGGAGCGAAACACAAATAAAATGTCACACAATCTATCATTAATGACTATGATAGACCCCCCATCAAAAGGATGACGGAGCGAAACACAAATAAAATGTCGCACAATCTATCATTAATGACTATGATAGACCCCCCACCAAAAGGATGACGGAGCGAAACTGAGGATGCTAGGCTAGATTGAACCGACGAAGTTCGGCTATCACCAAAAGGATGATAGTAAGGCAATTGACAACAGTCACGCTTGCTGGATACAACTCATTGGGGAACACCCAAGAGGAAGATTGGATTGAAATGAATCAACGGGGTACGCCCACCGTCTCTATTGGAGATTATAGTTTTGCTGAAATGATTTCGTGGTTACGCCCATGAATTCTGAAGAGGATGCCCCTGACTGGGCGGAGTTTGTCTTGATGTCTTGTTTTGGTCAACAAAAGGTTGAACAACTTCGTGAGGAACGCTCACGGTTTTGCTGAAGATGCCCCTGACTGGGCTGAATCTTGCACTTAAGGTCTTTGGATTTGCCCAACAAAAGGTTGAACAACTTCGTGGGGAACGCCCACGGTCTTGAATGGTATGCCCCTGGCTGGGATGTATGTTAACTTGAAGATTTGATCAAACACGAGGTTGAAATACGTCATGGGAAATACCCATGGTCTTGAAAAGAATGCCCCTGACTAGGCTGGATCTTGCTTTGAATATTTTGAAACTTTGTGGGAGAAACCCACAATCGCAGAAGATTGCCCCTGACTGGGCTGATGATTGCTTTGGAGCTCTTGAAAATCGTGGGACAAACCCACCATCTTGCGGAAGATGCCCCTAACCGGGCTGATGATGGTCTTGGAAATCTTCAAGATTGATCCTGGACCTTGACTCGCATATATGAATGCTGGATGATAAATGGTATTCCATATGAGCGGAAATGCAAATGCAAATGCTGACGCGCGAAGATGCAAAAGCTAGGGAAGTATAATATGATTGGTATGCATATGATGTAAGATGCTTATGATGATGAATGCGATGCTTATGATACACATGACGCAGACGGGTAATTGGAAATGCAGGTGGAGACGCCAGCGTGGTGGACTTTGGGTAGTTGCTAATGCGGATTTGGACTTCGGGTGGTGGGAGGGATTGACTTCCTCGACACGCAGTTTGCTGAAAACGCCATGATGAAGCAGAGGAAGATGCTCTGGATGCTGAAAGCCTGGGTACTTGGTGGTTTGTTGTGAATTTGTTTCAGAGAAGGTTGTAACTCTGCTTGATAATCGGGATGACTTGGACTTGCCCCTGCTCGAGCTCTTGAATGATTTGCCCCAGCCTGCGGGTCCTGAGGTAGCCTTGCTTCGTGACAGCCATTGGAAGTCGAGTTCCTTCTTGATTGCCCTTTGTCGGAATGTCTTTGAATACCTAGCACTGATTTGCAAAAATTGTACATTCATAGATGGTAATATTAATGCAAAGTTTGATGCCAGATTTGAAAAAGTGTCTTTTATTAAAGTGTCGTGATAGTGAAGCGAATGGACCGTTAGTCCAAACATTGTGTTAATTTGATTGGTGCGAAAGATATAGCAAGCAAAATGACACCAACATCGATGATTAGAAATCATGTGAGGAGTTAGGTTACGCAACCTTGCGATAGTATGCTTTCAGAGTAAATCCCGCCTCAATTAGGTCTTTCAAGGGTTGTAACGTGGTCTGGTTCACAGTTATGAAACAAAGGATATTGGGCCCAAAGTATGATTTGTACCCACCCCTTCTTCTTAATGATCTCCAGTCCTACGCTCAGTTAATTCTACACTTGTCTGGACGGTGTAAGCTTGAAGGTTCAAGGTTTGCTCGACGTGGCAGTCACCTTATTTTGGGGTGTCAGTGACCCTATTTGAATGGCCACTGAATCTTATTTTGTTTTTGTTGAGGGTTTCGGGGTCCTCTTTTGCTTTTGTTTTTGATCCCTAACTTTTGCATGGATTGACTTTGCTTGTCAGGTCCATCGGGATTGCCTTGATTTTGCCTAAGTCCCTTCTAAGGTGTCTGACTTAGCAGGCTTTTGATGTTTTTTTTTTTGGATTTTGTTGGAAGGTTGTGACTGCCATGTCATGAGTCACTGATAAACAGTCATCTTCTGAATTTTGCTTGTTGATTCGAGTGCGGGGTTGAATTAACTGAACACTACCCTGCCCCAGGTTGAGTGTAAAGGTTTGAATATCCGAAGGAAACTGCTACTTCTAGGCTCGAAGTGGTTTACTAGGGATTAACTCCTTATATCTCCAGTGTTTGGGGAATTGAAGCAATGCCTGTACATCATTGACGAGATTCGGTCTGAAAGCATACGATTTGCAATTATGGGTATCTCGTTTTCATCATCCTCCCTCAAATCATGTTAAACAATAGTGGATAGTGTGAAATGAACAAATGTGTCAGTGATAAGTGAAAATGAGTGAATGCTGTCGCTACTGCGAAAATCGGCGCCGGCTTGACAGGAGAGTCGCCACCGTGCGTTATTTATCCCTCAGAGCGGGAAAGGAAACGCTCGAAGTAAACCTCGCAAAGACGGGAAAAGGTATGGTCATCACAACCAAAACCTGGATTCGGGAGTCGGTTACGCAAGGGGAAGGTATTAGCACCCCTCACGTCCATCGTACTCGATGGGATCCACGCTTGGTGTTTATAGGTAAAAGGGTGTGTTATCTATCTACGCTAATGGCTGGTCTGAAAAGAAAATAAAAGGACAGGACTCGACAGAACATACGGTGTTCTGGGCCTACGTATTCCCTCGTGCAATGGGAAAGTCAGAGTCAACGTAGTTCGACTACCTACGTCTAAACAGGGGAAAGGTTGCTCGCCAGGACATCGCGTCCTGTGCCTACGTACTTCCACCTGGTATGGAAGATCAGAGCAAACGTAGTTCGACTAACTACGGGTAAACAGGCGCTCTCACACAGCAGTGAGAAAACAAACTGGTCTCTAAGGCTCGGGAACCTACAAATACGATCTGGTCTCAAATGCGCTCCGGCAAGAGAAAGGGAATAACAATTAGTCGTTAGCGGGAAAGTCTCGATCGCACAGCCGCGAGAGAACTAAAGTTAGTCGTTAGTGTGCTCGCTAGGATATCGCATCCTATGCCTACATATCTTCGTCTGGAACGAAGAATCAGAGCAGCTGTAGTTCAGCTAACTACGGATCAAGCTACTCAAAAGCTCCTACAGAAAGGAAAGGGAAAACCCTAGAACTATAGCTGAGAGACAGGGGAATCTACCTACTGCTACCACACCTGGTTGACCATCCTAATGTCTATCATAACAACTCCGTAACGGAGAAGTCAGAGCTCCTAAGGGATCATGGCAACAGGATTAAACTACAAACAAGAAACTGCAAAGTAAAGGAATACTGAAAATATGCATGAATGCAACAACTAGACAAACAAGGCACAGAGGCCGCAAACCACAGAGGCAAGGGAGCTCAGCTCTACCAAATACCAACAAGCAAAGCCACGCAATAACAAACAAGCAGAAGGAGGACCACCTCAACTTCTCATGCACACAAAGTCTACTTCTAAGATGCACCTATTCAGAACTATCTAGATGAATACCTAAGTCTAATGCAACATAACATCACACAAGTCAAACAACACAAAGAGACTAACCCTGAATAGGGCCTCTACCTATAAAACAAGAAGCTACTCCTGGGCAAGGCCCCTAACAAACCTGAAACAAGCTCCTAATCTATCTCTCAAACAAAACTCTATACAGCACCCTAAGCAAAGATCTAAGCAACAATTCTAATCAAAACCCTAAGCAAGAGGAATCAATCCCAGTCTCCAAGCTTCAGAGCAAGCTTACCAGAGAAAGGAAGCTAAGCAGACAAGCTCATGGTGCCTTCCTCAGGAAAGTACCAGGAGGTTACTACTCAGGAATCGTATCCTATGCGGCTCGACAACTGTGATCAGTTTACATTCCTCCTCAGGAGAAATTAAACTCACATGAAGGCTCCGGCATCACGGGATACTTGAGAAAACCTATATGCACTAAGGGAACTAAGCGAACAAGCTCATAGGACCTTCCTCAGGAAAGTACCAGGAGGTTGACACTTAGGAATCGTATCCTACGTGGCTCAACAACTGTGATCAGTTTACATTCCTCCTCAGGAGGAATTAAACTCACAAGTTGGCTCCGACATCACTGGATACTTGCGAAATCCTAGATAAACTAATGGAACTAAGTGAATAGACCCATAGGACCTTCCTCAGGAAAGTACTAGGAGGCTTCCACTTAGGAATCGTATCCCATGTGGCTCAACAACATGTGATCAGTTTACATTCCTCCTCAGGAGAAACTAAACTCACAAGTCGGCTCCGACATCATTGGATACTTAAGAAAGAGGTGAGAGGAAAGAATGAAAGTCATTCATAGTGCCTTCCTCAGGAAAGTACCATAAACTCCCTTCAAACTTCAGGATCTCGAACCTCACCAACAGACAACAAGCTCCTAGACTAAGCCTCAATCCACTGCCTCTTTGCAAGCTCCAACAGGACTTCAATCAGCTCCCACCTTCAAGAAGAACCCACAGGCCAACAGACCACAAGAGACTATCTCTGAAGTTCAACCACAGTTGAACTTCAAAGTCAGAAGTCATCAAGACTTCTCCTATCTTCAGGCTCAGACAACTCATATCAGGACACCCTACAAAAATCTATCAAAAACCTAATGGGAGACCTACATGGCTCTAGGATAACATACTGAAAAATCAGAACAAAATTCAACACCATATGAAAGAACTAAAATCAGCAACACAGACCTATCCACAAATCAATTTATTCAATCATCAATGACAGTGAAAAAATGCAATTAAAATAAAAATGCATGATTAAGCTAATATTTTTGTATTATAAAATTCTACACTGAATCACGAGTCTATAGAAAAAAAAAACGGAATTATTTGACTAAATCTACCATTTTTTATGAATTTTCTAATGATATGCATGCATTGAAAATATTAAAAACATCAATTAAAATGGAAAATATACAAAAATAGGAAATAAAAATAAAATGGCATTTTTATTTTTATTTAATTTTTTAGATGCTTTCATGAAATGGTAGAAAAAAGAAGAATTAAAATCACAATTATTTACATTTATTTATGAATTATTTACAAACCATGAAAATATAAAAGAAAAATCAAAAAATAAAAGAAAATGACATGGGGGCTCAAACAGCAATATATTCTAGTTATTAATTCATTGGGCCTATGCTGGTGGGGGTGCTGGAAGCAATAGGGCGCAGGGCCCAAGTTCAGAAACCAAACAATCAGAAAAAAAAACATATGGGGGTGCCGTTAGTGATTTTGTTCAGTTATTTCTTACTGGGCTTACGCCCAGGGGGGTGCAGAAAGCAAATAGGGCCTAAGGCCCACACTGAATACTCTGTCTCTCATACGCTAAGGGGGGTGGGACAAGCAATAATGGGGTGTAGCATCAGCAAAACGTTTGGGCCAAAGCCCAGTAGCCAAACCCTAATCCAAACGAACCCTAATCAAAACTATCTTCCTCCTAATCTCTCTGGTACTGTTCATCCTAACCACCTAGCGCCGTTTCGTTCATCTTCCTCACATCCTCTCACCCTATCTGAAATTCTCAAACATCAAACAAATCCTCACAACAATCTGACACCGAACCCTAATACGCCTCCCCATCCTTCCCATCTCAGTCCTACATTCAACCTAAATCCTCTTCAATCCCAGAATTGAATCCATACGCTTCAACAATCAAAACAAGACGCAAACAAGGATTGAAGAACAACGCACCTGGATGTGGAATACGAGCAGATATTGAAGCTTCTGGAACCTTTAACACGAAGATCTTGAGTCGTCTTGAAGAGAACTCAGAATCTGGAGTTTTGCTGATGAACGCCTATGAGGGATTCTGACAACAGATGAATCTCCTTGAAGATTTGGTGAACTCTGAAGATCCTTGAGGAAAATCGCGCGAGAAGAACTAGGATCGGTTGATGAAGTTGAAGATCCTTGAATCTGGAAATTTCCAGTGAAGAACATGCACTTTATGGACTAACGATCTGAAGAATCATTGAAGGGATCGTTGAAGAAATTTGAGTCTCTATGAAGATCTTCGCAAGGAGATGGATGAATGTCTGAGATTTCTGGAAATCTTGCTTGAGAAGGATGAAGGTTTAGGATGATTTCTGGGAATCTTGCTTGAGAAGGATGAAGATTGATGATGTTCTGGAAAAAATTGATGAAGGTTGATGATCCCGGCGAGGTGGAGACGGTGGAGAACGAAGGAGATAGGATGATTCTGGAGATTTTGGTGGTTCAGGTGGTGGCCGGAGTTGGTTGGGTTGCCGGCGGTGGGGGTTCACCGGACTTGCATGCCGGTCAAGGGAGTTTCCGGTGAGGAGGTGAGGGGCGCTGGGAGGTGGACGCGTGTCCCAGTTAGTGGAGGGATCTGGTGCATGCGCGCCACGTGCGGTGGCGGAGAGAGAGAGTGAGCGTTTTGGTGGGGACGCGTGGCGTGGATCTCTGAGTGTAACGTGGGCCCTTCTGTTTGCTACACGTGGCGTGCTTTTATACCACTGGAGACGCGTGGATCCTTCTAGAAGCTTCTGGAGAGGACCTGACGAGTTTGGACTTGCTGGACCATTTTTTTGGACTTTCTGATTTGCAACAATGAGAATTGGGCCTCAAAAGAGCACCCCTGGGCCCATACGAATCACAAAAAAACTGTAAAAAAACTGAGTTAAACAAACAATTAACTAAATCTGATTAATGTCTAATTAGCACTAATTAATCTAATGATTAACTAATAAACTCTAAACAAAAATTAAAACCCTAATCAACTCTATATCAACCTAATTAAATCTGAAAACAATTAAGAACCTAATTAACTCTAAAAAGAATCAATTAACCTAATTAAACTCTAAAAAGTGAATTAACCTAATCAAACTCTAAAAAATGATTAAAAGTCTAATTAACTCTAAATCAATCTAATTTTCTATTAAAAATCTAATATTATTTAATATCTATTAATAAAAGAAAAACTATATTATTTTCTATATTATCTAAAAAACACTTAAACCTATCTTAAAATCTATAGAAAATTCTAAAAATGATTTAAAAAGCAATTAAACCTATTTAAAAACCTATAAAATTCTAAACTATTATTATCTATTAGTAATAAAAGAAAAACTATATTCCCCTTTTTCTTTATTATTCTAAAAACTATTTAAAAATTCTATAAAATTCTAAAAAGAGATTTAAGCTATTAAAATATTCAAAAACCCTATTTAAATTCCAGAAAAATCTGTAAAGCCTATTAAAAATTCACAAAAGCCTATTAAACCCTAAAAATGCAGATGAATGCAAATGACCGCCATAAAAGAGCGCACGAGACCAGATCGAATCGAACAGAGATCCCCGGGCATCAGAATATCCTCAAAATCACTGTGCAAGCTAAAAATCACCGTGGAGCGCACAATTTCCCGAAAATAAAACCCTGGTGATCTGGACTGGGTCTGCCATATCTGATAGACAAAAATCAAGCTGTAAACTCTGATATCCCCTGCTTGTGCACAAATATCACATGTCTGAGCTGCGAATATGAAATTAAACCACGAGTCAGATAGGAGAACCGGTTGGTCAAATTTTAGGGTGCAACAGCTGCCCCTATTCAAGCGACTTGGACCTGAAGGGTTTGAAGAGCGCTCAGCCTTCAAACATTCAGAGGTACGAGACGGTTGAATACAAATAAAACCCGAAAATTTGCCAACCGTGAGCATATACTGTAAACTGCTTGGGGAATAAAGTCCAGAAAACCGAGTCCAGTCATCACGGCACCAAACTGATTAATCATCTGATAAAGAACTCCTGATTTGAATACCCGTTGCTTGTGATACCCCATATAACAAACCCTGAGGGCTGCAACAACATACCTGATTCTTTCACATTGCCTACTGATAGGCAGGAAGAGAAATATACTCACATCGCCCAAAGATGGACGGGAAGACACCCTGATTGAATACTCACCTCGTCTAATGATAGACGGAAAGACACCATTAATCTCCCAATTCACATCGTCTAAGGATAGACGGAAAGACACCATAATCTCCAAATTCACATCGTCTAAGAGTAGACGGGATCATCCTGATTGATGAAACGAACAATTCACATCGTCTAAGAGTAGACGGGATCATCCTGACTGATGAACAAATCACTATTCACATCGTCTAAGGATAGACGGGATCAAATTCTTAATCTCCATACACACATCGTCTAAGGGTAGACGGAGAGACACCATAATCTCCATATTCACATCGTCTAAGGATAGACGGGAAGTCACCATAATCTCCATATTCACATCGTCTACTGATAGACGGGAAGGAATAATCTCCAAATTCACATCGTCTACTGATAGACGGGAAGGAATACTCTCCATACTTGCATCGTCTAAGGGTAGACGGAAAGACACCATTAATCTCCATATTCGCATCGTCTAAGGGTAGACGGAAAGACACCATTAATCTCCATATTCGCATCGTCTAAGGGTAGACGGAAAGACACCATTAATCTCCATATTCACATCGTCTAAGGGTAGACGGCATCATCCTGATTGATGAATCAATCAATATTCTCATCGTCTAAGGGTAGACGGCATCATCCTGATCGATGAACAAATCAATTCACATCGTCTAAGGGTAGACGGAAAGACACCATAATCTCCATATGCACATCGTCCAAGGATAGACGGGAAGTCACCATAATCTCTATATTCACATCGTCTAAGGGTAGACGGCATCATCCTGATTGATAAAACAAATCAATATTCTCATCGTCTAAGGGTAGACGGGAACAAAGCCTGATCGCATACTCACATCGTCTAAAGATAGACGGGAAGAAATAATTCTCCGTATTCACATCGTCTAAGGGTAGACGGGATCAAAGCCTTAATCTTCATACACACATCGTCTAAGGATAGACGGGATCATCCTGATCGCATACTCACATCGTCTAAAGATAGACGGCATCATCCTGATTGATGAACAAATCAATATCCACATCGTCTAAGGGTAGACGGGATCATCCTGATTAATAACAAATCAATTCACATCGTCTAAGGGTAGACGGGAAGAAATTCTTAATCTCCATACTCACCTCGTCTAAGGGTAGACGGCATCGTCCTGATTAATGACAAATCAATTCACATCGTCTAAGGGTAGACGGGAAGACACCATAACGCAATTCAACACCATCCTTCGAATTTCAGAATCCCTCTGTCTACGGAAATTGATGGAAAGATCAATATCTTTGAAGGGGCCACATCGTCAGTATGGACTGACGGGAAGAAAAACCACCTTTTAAGGAACCATGTCGTCAATAAGAATTGACAATCACGAAAACTGAACATTCTTCGAAGAGTCTCGACATCAATAAGGATTGACAGTCAGGAAAGTCCCTCTTGAAACATCATCTCATCCAATAACCAGAAAGAAAACCAATATCCAAAATCATTTTGAAACCCCTCAACAACCAAGGATAGCCGGAGAAGACTCGCTGGGGAAACACCTCATCATATGTATGATCTGGCAATAAGAAACCCGCTGGACAGTAACCAAAACTTCACATCGTCTACTGATAGACGGAAAGAAAAGCCACTTGCCGGAGAAACTCCATTGAAGATTGCCTGAAACTTCACATCGTCTACTGATAGACGGGAAGGAAAGCATATCCTGGGGGAACCCCTTCTTGAAACCTTACTGCGACCACCCACAACTTCACATCGTCTATGGATAGACGGAAAGAAAACCACATTCGTACTCAAGACGTCTAAGGATAGACGGAGAAGTCCATTCATTGGAGGAACACATCGTCAATATGAATTGACGGGAAGAAAAGCTTGTCAACATCAGATGACTGACTGCTCAAAGCATAACTATTGTATGATCTGATACAAATAATCCGCTGAATCGTCTGAATACTGCTGCTGGATAAATGTCCCTGAACTGATCACAGAGTAATTCACGCGCCATATGAGGCTGATATAAAACCTGACTTATGCTTCGTATGCCTATGCAAATGCTTTAGTCTTTCTACAGCGTAATGCTTCATTCTGGATGGAAATGCTACGCATTTTGACAGTGATATGCAAGTATGATGCAAATATGATGATGCATGCAATATGCTAATGCAGGCTCGAGCTGCCGGAGAAGGCCGGGTACAGAAAACCACTTCAGCAAAATAAATGTTGAAGGCGAGGCCAACTCTGCTGGGGATAACCCGGATATCACTGAATTATCCCAGCAAAATAAATGCTGGGAGAGTGAAATCAACTCTACTGGGGATATTGGGAACTTAACCGAACACCTCGACGAAGTAATACCCTGCTAGGAAATGTAACTCCGCTGTGAAATAGCAGACATGCTGAATATGATTAGACTCCTCTGGGAATAACTTACCCATACCAATGACAAATTGGACTTTGCTGGAGAAAATAGAGGGAGTCCTCCACGTGCTGATGAAGCTTGGATCTGGAAATTGATGCGTCAACACGGATGGGCTTCACAGTAATCGCAGACATGGGTTTGAGCTCTTAAGCTATCTTGCTGGGTCAGGTACAACTGACGCTGGAAAATATCCTTCATGAATACACAGACTTTTAATGAAGAGTCAAGGGATAGTAACACGACTTCCCACATCCGTCTCGCTCCCGAAAATCGACTGCATCTGCTCGAATAACTCTGAATGACCCTGTAGGTACGGAGAAGACCAATCCTTTCTCTTCTGATATGCCCCAGCTTACAGGACATCTGTGGGGATAGTCCCTGAAAGGAAACCTGCGAATCTGTTCCTTGACGGTTCTGATATAACATGCCTCAGCATTCTGAACTTCTGCGAGATACCTCACCTCACCTGCTTCTCGCACAACCTTTGCGCGCTTAAGATGATCTGCCTCTGGCTGCAATGACCTTGCCCCGATTATCTGATTCAGAGTAGTACCTCCTGACTACGACGCATTCACCGAACCTCAACCTGATTGCCCCAGAATAACTGACTTCGAAGAGCTGACCTGACTGGGGATTACAATATAAGCTTGCCCCTGCTCTCGGAACATTCGGGCGTTCTGCATTCTATCTTGACCATACTTTCCATTGTAGGAAGCTTTTCTGCTGTCAAGCGCTTACTCGCAAGTAAAACAAGTTGTTATGCATAAAAGATGTACTAATGCAACGCATATGACAGTTTTGACATCCAATCTGTTCACTGGGAAAAGGAAAAACAGTTTATGGCATATGATGCATAAAACATTTATCAACATCAGTACCAACATGGTAAGAGGAACCTTTTAGGAGTCAGAATCGACACGACCTTTACCGGAGTATGCTTTCGAAACAACCTGCTTCAATTAGGACTTTTGAAGGTTGTAATGTGGTCAGGTTCATGGTTTTGAAAGAAAGGATAAAGGCTCAAAGTTTACTTTAACCCACCCGTTCTCCTTGATGTTCTCCCATCCTACGTTCAGCTAATTTGACCTTAGCGCTCACCTCTCAGAGGTTGAAAGATAGGAGTGGTAGCTCGAGAAACTTTTAGATTTTGGAGTGACCGCCACTCACTCTTTCGTCTTTGACATTTGTGGTCACACGACTCGTATTTCCATCGAGGATTTTTCTTTTGATCCTTTTTATCTTTTCTTTTCATATCCCTAACTTTTGCCTGGACTGACTCCTTTTGAGTTTCTTTTGATTTTTTTTAAGTCCAGCGGGATGCCCTCATTTTTGCCTAAGTCATTTGTTTTGAAGTTTTCTTGACTTAGCGGGCTTTTGATTTTTTTCCATTCTTCTTTTTTCTTTCGAGCAAGTCGTGTGACACTGGTTGTCTGATTCTTTGGGGAACAATGTGGCTGTCCCACTCTTGATTGAACCATTGTGGTCTTTTAGGCATGACCTCTAGGGGTGTGATCGATCCTCGAACGGACACTCCTTTTGCAATTTAGACGCTCGGTCATATTAGCTAACACCTACCCTGCCCCAGGTTAAAGATCGAGGGTTTTTCATTCACAGAAAGAAACTCCTGCTACAAGGCTCAAAAGGGTTGACAAGGGATTATCTTCCTTATATCTCCGGTGTTTAGGGATTTGAATCAATGCCTGTACATCATCAGCAAGTTTTATTTCAAAAGCATACAATATCGGTAGTTGCATGTCGGTCATTTTCGTCATCCTCCCCAAATTCTTCTTAACCAAATGTTGGACATTTGCAAAAACAGTTAGTGAACACGACTGGATTCAATCAAAACATGCATATTTATTTCATTATCATCAATTTGAATGAAAACAACAAGTTTTACAAACAAGCTTACAAATTCAAACAGGAAAGCAACTACAAATGCAAAGAAATGACAAGCTAAAACAAAGAAAATATGCTAGCTTCTGAGAACCGGGCTTTCACATCTGCCCTGCTGCTGAACCAGCTATCTTTATTAGAGGCAATTTGATGCTGTCCTGATCTGCTTTCAACGACTTAACCTCTTGGCCCGAAGCTGATTGCTGCACTATCAAGCAGATCCTGCACTTTGTGCTTAAAAGCGTGGCAGCCTTCTATATCGTGACCCGGGGCTCCAGAATGAAACTCACAGTGCTTGCTTGCATCATAACCAAACGGGGGAGCTCCCGTTATTGGCGCCAGAGTTCTTTTCTCTACCAGATTCAATCCCAACAATGTCTGCAACAACTCGGCATATGTTGAGGGAGGCTTCTCAAACACTCTTCTCGGTTTACCACCCTGGAATCTTCGTTGAGCCTGCTGTGCCCCCTGCTGAGGCTGCTGCTGCTGGTATCGGGTTGACCCTTGAACACCCTTTGTATCAAATGCAACACTGGTTTCTTGACCTTCAATGTACTGATTGACGCTCTCCTTATGCTTAACCATTTTCTTTCTTAGATCTGCCCCAGGAATAGGCAACAATTGTGGGCCTGGAGATTCTGACACCATGGAGTCCAGGATACGCTTCTGACCCACTGCAGCTTTAGAAACATCTGTCATCTTAGCACCGACTGAGACAGGAGCAATGTGCACTGCTACGCCGCCCGGCGTGAATTCAATATCGTGCGAGTCAATCAGGTCTTGAACATTGTGCTTAAAAGCATGACAACCCTCGATGTCGTGTCCGAATGCCCCGGAATGAAATTCACATTGCTTACTGGCATCGTACCCTTGAGGAAATGCCCTCGTTGGTGGTGCCAACGTTCTCTTCTCAACCAGATTAAACCTCAATAAGATCTGCAAGAGCTCAGCATAGGTCATAGGTGGTGCCTCAAACATTCTCCTTGGCTTTCCTTCCTGGATCTTCCGCTGAGCCGGATGTATCTTCTGTTGCTGCTGCTCAGGTTCCACATGCACAGGTGGCGCGAGCTTCTTCATTGCGGCTTCAAATAGCTGATCGTTTTCTTTTCTAAGCACATTCTTGACTACTTCCATGATCAAGCTCATTTGGGTTTTCAGCTGACTGTTTTCCTCTTTGAGAATCTTCTGCTCCAGACGCATCTCTTGCATGTCTCTCATCATCTGCCCCAGCTGGCTTTGGACTTCGATCAATTCAAACTGATTCTGTTCCATATCTCTGAAGGAATTCCTGCAATAAACTGGACGATGAGGAAATAAGACCCACGGTTCTGATATACCTGTTAAATGATAATGCAGCACAGAAAGCAAACACATATTCACAACGAGATAAAGAGAAACTCAAGCTATAAGCACACAGACGAACATCTCCCATACATGTACAACCAACAAAATCAGCAGGTGAGCACAAACGAGTATGAATATAACGACCCCAGCCAACACTCCTGGTGGTGGTCAGCAAATACTGATGCACAAAAGCTAAACGGGTTAGACAGGGAAAACAGATGCGACACCCGGCACAGAAACCTCTAGAAACTTCTCCCATATTCAACTGAACTCTCCGATTGACAATCCTCAGAGCACACACTTCCTGTGGAGTCTTCCATGACATTAACTGACGAACCCGCACAACTGGATGATGGAAAATCATTAATCTGAACAAAACCCTGAGGCGTGATGCAAATACGACTAGAGTCTAACAGATCCTGAATCTGGCTTCTAAGCACCTTACAATCATTTGTTGAATGCCCCTGTGCCCCAACATGGTACTCACAGCGGGCGCTGGCATCGAAACCTGGAGGATATGGTGGAATCACCGGCTTAGTCTCTTTCGGCACTATCAATCCACTTCTGACCAGATCTGGCAACAACTGACTGTACGACACCGGTAGCTGAGTAAACTGCCTTTCAGGTTTCCTTGGTCTGCGTGGAGCATGCTGACGCGATCGGCGATAGGATGACCGTTGACTTGAAGTGTCTGAAAACTGATCCTGAGATGCTAGAGATTCTGAGGTGGCATCATCTCCTTCCCACTCCTCTTGAGAACTGACAACTGACTCAATCTTATTAACTGGGATGTAAGGAACACCTCGAAACTTTCCACTCCTGAGTCCTCGCTCAACAATCTCTCCCAGCCTCATCAGGCCCCCAAAGTTTGTGCAACTGAACAATTTGTCAAAATAATGGCCTTTCAGAGTACCCAGGAAGATGTCAACCAGTTCTCTTTCCGGAAGCGGGGGTCGAACACTAGCAGCCAATTCTTTCCATCTTCGCAAATACGCTCTGAATGATTCATTCTCCGCTTGAGACAATTCTTGCAGATCTACGAGACTAGGAGTCAAATCCAGGTTGTAATCGTACTGCTTCATGAAAGCTCTGGCTAAATCTACCCAAAATCGAATCTGATTACTCTCTAGTTGCACATACCATCTCAACGATGCCCCAGTCAGGCTATACTAAAAGCAATGGATCATCAATTTATCATTTCGCACAAACGAAGTCATCCTTCGACAGAACATCATCAAATGCAACTTCGGACAGCTATCTCCTGTGTATTTTTCAAATTCCGGCACTTTGAACTTGTACGGCAACACGAGGTCAGGGACCAAGCACATGGCTACAGCATCCAGGTTGACGGCATCTTTCGCTTCCAAGGCTTTCATTTGCTCTTCCAACACTCGGACTCTTCTACCATAGTCAAGAGCTCTTGGATCTACTAACCCGGTCACTGGAATATCTCTCCGGTAATTCATCACAGGGAAAGCAACACATTGATTGTTAACAGGATGATAACGTTCATTTCGGGCAAGAAACTGCTCATGCCGATCTCTGTTCTCAACAGCAGGCTGCACAACTTGGGCTGCAGTAAGATTGTTTGCTTGCGGGAAGCCTTCCATAGAATCATACTGATGGTTGGGCGCCGTGGCGAACCTTGCCAAAGTGTTAGGGGACTGGAAATTTCCTTCAGACATAGCCACCAATTACCTGTAACCGACTGTGCTGCTTGATTCTGCTCAAATCTGCTTCAGCCCCTTGGTTGTCTTCAACACTCCACTCTTGCCTCAAACAATTCCCCGAGAATCACCTTCTGGTGAAAACAAAGGCTGGATAAGTGCTCTGACCTGCTAGAGAAATGCTATGCAGTATGATTTATGCAAACAGAAATACAAAAAATGCTAACGTGCATGTGTGCATTGGAGATATTTTCCCTCCAATTCCAGTGTCAGTGGTAGCAGGACGAGATAAACCATAAAGACAATATTTGGAAAATCCCTCATATATTGATTAGAATAACAGTCTTGTCAAGAAGTTACATAACTATGCTCCATACAGCTGATATGATAAGGAGGATCCCAGCCAACATGCCTGGTGGTGATCTCAACATACAGAATACAAGAGAGAAATCAAATACGGGTACGGTTGCGGAAGTCCTCGACCATCTTCTTTGTCTCTGCATGATCTGGTTGATAAATCAAACCTTCTATCAGTCGATCCCTCTTCCTGACCGTCCCCTGGATGTCTCTGACAAAGTCTTCCCAAGCCTTATCATTGGCACCGTCCCCAGGTTTGGGTCTCTTGGCATCTGCTCTATGCTGGAAATCTTCCAAATTCTTCATGGCATCTGTCAACTTGCGCTCGGCCTCGTATCGGCGACAGGCTTCTTCTTCAAGCTCCTCAGTCTTCACTTTGACCTGTTCTTCTAACTGAGCAACCCGTGTCTTCAGCTCTTCTTCTCGCTCCTTGCGCTTGGTCATAGTGAGATCCCAGTGTTCTCTGAACTTGGCTAGCTTTGTGTAGGCCCTGTCCAGCTCTTGCTTCTTGGTGGCCAACACACTACTAACGGAGTCTACATCTAACTCCAGACGCTTCTTGGTTTCAGTCAATTCCAATAGCGCAGTCTTCAGATGTTTCAGAGTTTCATCCTGTTGCTTAGAAATATATCCTGTTTCAATCTTTTCATGCCGAAGCTGGGCATTCTCCTGCTCTAAAGCCTCTTTAGCCCTTGCTAGCTCTTCTTTCTCCGCCATCAGTTGCTTGTAGACCTGCATGTCCACAGTGGTAGGCTCCTCTACCGGAGGAGGATGCAATGGCTGAACTGCTGGATACGGCATAAGGAACTTCACAGCTCGCTCACGAATCCATTCTACATACGGGCTAGGAACTCGAGTATCCCCTCTGCTACCTGAAAGCTTCCCTCTCTTGTGCAAGTTTTTCCAGGCTTTCTCAAGTTTGGTCAGCATCTCTTTCCCTATTGCCCCAGTGAGATACAGAGATTCCTGTATCTCCTCGGGCTTTGGCGCTCCTTGAGGTATGTACCCAAATTGCTTGATCAATAAGGAAGGGTTATAGTTGACACAACCTTTCCTTCCTATTAACGGAACATTCGGGAATCCTTCGCCTTTGAGTATGACTTCAGCTCCAAATACCTCTTTATTGGTCCATACCACGTTCTCAGCAGTTAATCCCATTAAGCGCTCGGGCCATCCTAGAGAATTGATAGAGGTGACAAACGGGCCTGACTTAGGCATATGACTGGTGAACCACCTGCATAGGAGAGGTACACAGCAAGACACATTCCTTCCTCGTCGCTTTTCATTCTGGTAATGGGTTGAGTGGTGGATATCTCCCAGCAAAGTAGGAACTGGGTTTCCCGCAGCCAAAATATAGAAGGCATCAGAATCAACAAAATCAGGAATATTCGGGAATAACACGATGCCGTAAACACATACAGCAAGGATAACGTCAAAAACATCCCAGCTACCCTTCTGGGCATATTCTCGAGCCTTCTCCACTAAAACATCCAATGGAAATCCCCATACGTCTCCTCTTCTGATCATCTTCCCAGACAGCTCAGACTCTTTCAAACACAGGATGGCAGAAAGCTCAGCCAACTTAGGCTCAGCGTCCGTACGATAAAAAGGCATCTGCTCACGGATCGGTATATCCAGAAGTGCAGAGTACTCCTCCAGGGTAGGAGCCAAAACGAAGTCGGGAAATACAAAACACCTGAGCTCCGTGTCGTAAAACTGTAACAGAGTATAGATGCCGCTGGTCTCGTAGGCAGATGGCTGATAAACGTAGGTCAGAATCCTCCCATATCTTTTTCTGAAGTCACCCATTCCTCTCTTCTTAGCAATAGCAATCAACTCTAACAATAGACTGATATTCGGCGACGGAAACTTATAGGGCAATACTCTCTTCAGGTTTTCCATGTCTTGCTAGGAACAAACACCAGAACTGGAAGGGAAAATATGTACCTGCAATACACACAAGTTAGTTGAATGCAGATGGTAATGTAATGATGCAATATGATAAATAATGCAATCTGCGAACACAGGGGCTATGCTGTAGCCTGAAGAGGAATATCTCTGTGATCAAGAACAGAAAACCATCACGGTCACCAGAATCTCATGCCAATAATTATCATCTGATACTCAAAATATCAATCCCCTGGTAAGAAAACCATCTGAACCCCTGTATCTGACGAGAATACCATCTGATAATAGCCTCAACCCCAGATAAGAAACCCATCTGACCCAGACAACACACCTGGAGATGAATCAAGAACACCATCTGATAAAGGTACTGAATCATGGTTTCTGAAGGCCAGTTTTCCTGCAATAACCCAGTCCCTCTCACAGGTAGGATAGACCTAATCCACGGACAAAAGTACGGCATCCTATGCGGTCGTCAGCGTCACAGACTTTCACGAGTGACGATACGATTCCCAGAAGGAGTGGCATCATCAAGTCATGAAGAGGCCTCACTTAGCTGACTTCCAAATGATCGGTCCCCAGAGTCGACAATCCTCACGTCTGGACTCCCCTCAGATCCTCAGGACCGGAAAGGAGCACCTCTGCGAGAATCTCGTCTGAGCGCAGATTTTCGTAGGGAACTGTGCCTGCTCAGCAGACAGGTTCGTCTACTACTTCTCCACAACTATATCTAGGTGTGTACTCAAGCCCAGGTCCGGCTTCTTACTCACAGTAACCTCCCTTTGCCCACAGCAATAATCATAATAATATAATGCTGGAAAATAAATGCGGAAAGGTAAAGGTACAGAAAAGTAAAGTGCAGAAAAGTAAAACACATATACACAACACCCAACGAATAAACACCCAAGCGCTAGGATTGACTCGCGTAGGGGATGGGAAACGGTCCCAGCATAAGGGATGGGAAAAGTCCCTAGATGCTATAAATCCCCAGCAGAGTCGCCAGTTGTCGCTACTGCGAAAATCGGCGCCGGCTTGACAGGAGAGTCGCCACCGTGCGTTATTTATCCCTCAGAGCGGGAAAGGAAACGCTCGAAGTAAACCTCGCAAAGACGGGAAAAGGTATGGTCATCACAACCAAAACCTGGATTCGGGAGTCGGTTACGCAAGGGGAAGGTATTAGCACCCCTCACGTCCATCGTACTCGATGGGATCCACGCTTGGTGTTTATAGGTAAAAGGGTGTGTTATCTATCTACGCTAATGGCTGGTCTGAAAAGAAAATAAAAGGACAGGACTCGACAGAACATACGGTGTTCTGGGCCTACGTATTCCCTCGTGCAATGGGAAAGTCAGAGTCAACGTAGTTCGACTACCTACGTCTAAACAGGGGAAAGGTTGCTCGCCAGGACATCGCGTCCTGTGCCTACGTACTTCCACCTGGTATGGAAGATCAGAGCAAACGTAGTTCGACTAACTACGGGTAAACAGGCGCTCTCACACAGCAGTGAGAAAACAAACTGGTCTCTAAGGCTCGGGAACCTACAAATACGATCTGGTCTCAAATGCGCTCCGGCAAGAGAAAGGGAATAACAATTAGTCGTTAGCGGGAAAGTCTCGATCGCACAGCCGCGAGAGAACTAAAGTTAGTCGTTAGTGTGCTCGCTAGGATATCGCATCCTATGCCTACATATCTTCGTCTGGAACGAAGAATCAGAGCAGCTGTAGTTCAGCTAACTACGGATCAAGCTACTCAAAAGCTCCTACAGAAAGGAAAGAGAAAACCCTAGAACTATAGCTGAGAGACAGGGGAATCTACCTACTGCTACCACACCTGGTTGACCATCCTAATGTCTATCATAACAACTCCGCAACGGAGAAGTCAGAGCTCCTAAGGGATCATGGCAACAGGATTAAACTACAAACAAGAAACTGCAAAGTAAAGGAATACTGAAAATATGCATGAATGCAACAACTAGACAAACAAGGCACAGAGGCCGCAAACCACAGAGGCAAGGGAGCTCAGCTCTACCAAATACCAACAAGCAAAGCCACGCAATAACAAACAAGCAGAAGGAGGACCACCTCAACTTCTCATGCACACAAAGTCTACTTCTAAGATGCACCTATTCAGAACTATCTAGATGAATACCTAAGTCTAATGCAACATAACATCACACAAGTCAAACAACACAAAGAGACTAACCCTGAATAGGGCCTCTACCTATAAAACAAGAAGCTACTCCTGGGCAAGGCCCCTAACAAACCTGAAACAAGCTCCTAATCTATCTCTCAAACAAAACTCTATACAGCACCCTAAGCAAAGATCTAAGCAACAATTCTAATCAAAACCCTAAGCAAGAGGAATCAATCCCAGTCTCCAAGCTTCAGAGCAAGCTTACCAGAGAAAGGAAGCTAAGCAGACAAGCTCATGGTGCCTTCCTCAGGAAAGTACCAGGAGGTTACTACTCAGGAATCGTATCCTATGCGGCTCGACAACTGTGATCAGTTTACATTCCTCCTCAGGAGAAATTAAACTCACATGAAGGCTCCGGCATCACGGGATACTTGAGAAAACCTATATGCACTAAGGGAACTAAGCGAACAAGCTCATAGGACCTTCCTCAGGAAAGTACCAGGAGGTTGACACTTAGGAATCGTATCCTACGTGGCTCAACAACTGTGATCAATTTACATTCCTCCTCAGGAGGAATTAAACTCACAAGTTGGCTCCGACATCACTGGATACTTGCGAAATCCTAGATAAACTAATGGAACTAAGTGAATAGACCCATAGGACCTTCCTCAGGAAAGTACTAGGAGGCTTCCACTTAGGAATCGTATCCCATGTGGCTCAACAACATGTGATCAGTTTACATTCCTCCTCAGGAGAAACTAAACTCACAAGTCGGCTCCGACATCATTGGATACTTAAGAAAGAGGTGAGAGGAAAGAATGAAAGTCATTCATAGTGCCTTCCTCAGGAAAGTACCATAAACTCCCTTCAAACTTCAGGATCTCGAACCTCACCAACAGACAACAAGCTCCTAGACTAAGCCTCAATCCACTGCCTCTTTGCAAGCTCCAACAGGACTTCAATCAGCTCCCACCTTCAAGAAGAACCCACAGGCCAACAGACCACAAGAGACTATCTCTGAAGTTCAACCACAGTTGAACTTCAAAGTCAGAAGTCATCAAGACTTCTCCTATCTTCAGGCTCAGACAACTCATATCAGGACACCCTACAAAAATCTATCAAAAACCTAATGGGAGACCTACATGGCTCTAGGATAACATACTGAAAAATCAGAACAAAATTCAACACCAGATGAAAGAACTAAAATCAGCAACACAGACCTATCCACAAATCAATTTATTCAATCATCAATGACAGTGAAAAAATGCAATTAAAATAAAAATGCATGATTAAGCTAATATTTTTGTATTATAAAATTCTACACTGAATCACGAGTCTATAGAAAAAAAAAACGGAATTATTTGACTAAATCTACCATTTTTTATGAATTTTCTAATGATATGCATGCATTGAAAATATTAAAAACATCAATTAAAATGGAAAATATACAAAAATAGGAAATAAAAATAAAATGGCATTTTTATTTTTATTTAATTTTTTAGATGCTTTCATGAAATGGTAGAAAAAAAAAAGAATTAAAATCACAATTATTTACATTTATTTATGAATTATTTACAAACCATGAAAATATAAAAGAAAAATCAAAAAATAAAAGAAAATGACATGGGGGCTCAAACAGCAATATATTCTAGTTATTAATTCATTGGGCCTATGCTGGTGGGGGTGCTGGAAGCAATAGGGCGCAGGGCCCAAGTTCAGAAACCAAACAATCAGAAAAAAAAACATATGGGGGTGCCGTTAGTGATTTTTTTCAGTTATTTCTTACTGGGCTTACGCCCAGGGGGGTGCAGAAAGCAAATAGGGCCTAAGGCCCACACTGAATACTCTGTCTCTCATACGCTAAGGGGGGTGGGACAAGCAATAATGGGGTGTAGCATCAGCAAAACGTTTGGGCCAAAGCCCAGTAGCCAAACCCTAATCCAAACGAACCCTAATCAAAACTATCTTCCTCCTAATCTCTCTGGTACTGTTCATCCTAACCACCTAGCGCCGTTTCGTTCATCTTCCTCACATCCTCTCACCCTATCTGAAATTCTCAAACATCAAACAAATCCTCACAACAATCTGACACCGAACCCTAATACGCCTCCCCATCCTTCCCATCTCAGTCCTACATTCAACCTAAATCCTCTTCAATCCCAGAATTGAATCCATACGCTTCAACAATCAAAACAAGACGCAAACAAGGATTGAAGAACAACGCACCTGGATGTGGAATACGAGCAGATATTGAAGCTTCTGGAACCTTTAACACGAAGATCTTGAGTCGTCTTGAAGAGAACTCAGAATCTGGAGTTTTGCTGATGAACGCCTATGAGGGATTCTGACAACAGATGAATCTCCTTGAAGATTTGGTGAACTCTGAAGATCCTTGAGGAAAATCGCGCGAGAAGAACTAGGATCGGTTGATGAAGTTGAAGATCCTTGAATCTGGAAATTTCCAGTGAAGAACATGCACTTTATGGACTAACGATCTGAAGAATCATTGAAGGGATCGTTGAAGAAATTTGAGTCTCTATGAAGATCTTCGCAAGGAGATGGATGAATGTCTGAGATTTCTGGAAATCTTGCTTGAGAAGGATGAAGGTTTAGGATGATTTCTGGGAATCTTGCTTGAGAAGGATGAAGATTGATGATGTTCTGGAAAAAATTGATGAAGGTTGATGATCCCGGCGAGGTGGAGACGGTGGAGAACGAAGGAGATAGGATGATTCTGGAGATTTTGGTGGTTCAGGTGGTGGCCGGAGTTGGTTGGGTTGCCGGCGGTGGGGGTTCACCGGACTTGCATGCCGGTCAAGGGAGTTTCCGGTGAGGAGGTGAGGGGCGCTGGGAGGTGGACGCGTGTCCCAGTTAGTGGAGGGATCTGGTGCATGCGCGCCACGTGCGGTGGCGGAGAGAGAGAGTGAGCGTTTTGGTGGGGACGCGTGGCGTGGATCTCTGAGTGTAACGTGGGCCCTTCTGTTTGCTACACGTGGCGTGCTTTTATACCACTGGAGACGCGTGGATCCTTCTAGAAGCTTCTGGAGAGGACCTGACGAGTTTGGACTTGCTGGACCATTTTTTTGGACTTTCTGATTTGCAACAATGAGAATTGGGCCTCAAAAGAGCACCCCTGGGCCCATACGAATCACAAAAAAACTGTAAAAAAACTGAGTTAAACAAACAATTAACTAAATCTGATTAATGTCTAATTAGCACTAATTAATCTAATGATTAACTAATAAACTCTAAACAAAAATTAAAACCCTAATCAACTCTATATCAACCTAATTAAATCTGAAAACAATTAAGAACCTAATTAACTCTAAAAAGAATCAATTAACCTAATTAAACTCTAAAAAGTGAATTAACCTAATCAAACTCTAAAAAATGATTAAAAGTCTAATTAACTCTAAATCAATCTAATTTTCTATTAAAAATCTAATATTATTTAATATCTATTAATAAAAGAAAAACTATATTATTTTCTATATTATCTAAAAAACACTTAAACCTATCTTAAAATCTATAGAAAATTCTAAAAATGATTTAAAAAGCAATTAAACCTATTTAAAAACCTATAAAATTCTAAACTATTATTATCTATTAGTAATAAAAGAAAAACTATATTCCCCTTTTTCTTTATTATTCTAAAAACTATTTAAAAATTCTATAAAATTCTAAAAAGAGATTTAAGCTATTAAAATATTCAAAAACCCTATTTAAATTCCAGAAAAATCTGTAAAGCCTATTAAAAATTCACAAAAGCCTATTAAACCCTAAAAATGCAGATGAATGCAAATGACCGCCATAAAAGAGCGCACGAGACCAGATCGAATCGAACAGAGATCCCCGGGCATCAGAATATCCTCAAAATCACTGTGCAAGCTAAAAATCACCGTGGAGCGCACAATTTCCCGAAAATAAAACCCTGGTGATCTGGACTGGGTCTGCCATATCTGATAGACAAAAATCAAGCTGTAAACTCTGATATCCCCTGCTTGTGCACAAATATCACATGTCTGAGCTGCGAATATGAAATTAAACCACGAGTCAGATAGGAGAACCGGTTGGTCAAATTTTAGGGTGCAACAAATACGACATAACTAATTCAAAACATGCATAAACGATACATTAATGAAAACCAAATACGAATGGCAATTGTTCAAAGCATACAATACTTAAACAAACAAAGACAAAACATAAGAAATGCGAAATATGAAATGGCAACATGACTGCCTTCTTCGGGGAGATGAACTTTAACTTGACTAGAATCGATCTGATGTTGGCACTAGTTGACTGGTGGCATCGGATTGTTGATGACATTCAGAGACTTCCCATTAAAGTTGATAGCATCCCTGTCGATCATGTCTTGAATTATGTGCTTGAAAGCTCTGCAGTCCTCGATGGTATGACCTGGAGCGCCCTTATGAAACTCACAATGAGCATTTGCATCGTAATCGGCATGAATGACAGTTGGAGGAGCCAAATCTCTTGGAACAACAACTTTCTTCTCCATCAACTGAGCAAAGATTTTAGCATATGTCATTGGTAGACGATCAAAGGCTCTATCTGGCCTCCATGTTCTCTGCTGACGCTGTGGGCGAGTACCTGGTCGTTGCTGAGTAGCTTGCATCTGTTGTTGCTGAGAAGGATATTGATATCCTTGCTGATTGTAGGCTTGTTACTGAGGAGCCTGTTGCCGTGGCATCTGAGCTTGCACTGCTTGAACAGCTGGCTGATAAGGCATTGGAGCATATTGCGCGGTATCAACATACGGATATTGATAATAGGGAACTTGATAAGGCATAGGAGCGGGAGCTTGTTGAGAAGCTTGCCCTTTCTGCAAAAAGATGGCATTTGTTTCGCCCTCCTTCTTCTTGTATCCATTGAAAGGCTTCTTGGTATTGTCCTGGTTGTTAGAACCTCCTGGGATCTTTCCACTCTTCAGCCCCTCTTCAATTCTCTCACCGACGATCACCAAGTCAGAGAATCCAGCGGAGACACTACCGATCAGCTTCTCATAGTATTGGCCTTGCAATGTGCCCATGAAGATGTCAATCAGTTCATGGTCAACCAAAGGTGGATGCACCCTTGCGGCTAGCTCTCTCCATCGTTGCGTGTACTCCTTGAAGGATTCATTATCCTTCTGAGTCATACTCTGAAGCTGAGTATGATTCGGAGCAAGATCGGTATTGTACTTGTACTGCTTGATGAATGCATCGGCTAGCTCGGCCCAAGTGCGCACACTATTACGTTCCAACTGCATATACCATTCGAGTGATGCCCCAGATAAGTTGTCTTGGAAGCAATGGATCATGAGCTTTTCGTCTCTGGCATAGGCAGCCATCTTGCGACAGTACATCTTCAGATGAATATTCGGGCAACTGAGACCTTTGTACTTCAAAAATTTGGGAACCTTGAACTTGGGAAGAATGACAACATCAGGCACCAAACACAATTCCAAAGCACTGAAAGAATTTGAATTGTGCCCCTCTATGGCTCGGAGTTTCTCGGCTAGATCTCGGCACATCTTCATGGCTTCAGAATCCTGAGCAGCAACAGGACTGGCAATGGGGATAGCAGCATGATAGTTCTGAACATCGTCATACTGATCCATCAGAGTATCTTCGATATGAGGAACTGGGATTTGCACAGCAGTAGGCTGGGCCTGCGGGATAGCTCCAATAGTAACTCCAGGCGCTGGGATTGGCTGAGAAGTGTTTCCTTCGGCTGTGTTATTGAAGTTCAACGGCATCCCATGAGGATTTGGAATTGGAACCAAAGGGATGGAAGTAGACCCCTGTCCTTGACCATTGTTGTTGACGACGGCGGGGGCTTCACGCTGTTCTTCCTCTCTTCTGGCCGCGAGGATGGCTTCGAGGATCTGGTCGATCTTTCCTTTCATAGAATCCAACTCTTCCCTGAAGGCAGCTTGCTCCTGCTGAATCTGCTCCATCATTCGTCTTGTATTGGCTCTAGTTGCGTACTGGTGTCGAGGAATCAGCTTGATTTACTGGAGAGGAAGGAACAAAGACATAAGATTCCGTTGAAGGACTGGAAATGCAAAATGCACAACATATGAAATGCAATGCAATGCAAGATACAAGATCCAGGATCACAGGGTCACAATCAAACAATTTTGGAGCTGATAACTGTAACAGATACACAACCACAATTTCCAATCAAAAAACTGACAGGTACAACCTATACGGGAAGATCTAAACATTCTACCCATAAACCCCCTTACGGGATGGTTTCTATGTTTGGTTCCCAGGATCACGGACACTAGTCGTATTAGCGTCACGCAACAGGCTGGCTGTATTACGACGATAATGACGATAAGGTCTCTCTTGAGCGGGGTCCTCATGCTAGGCGCACAAGGAGCGAGTCCTTGGAGACTAACACCACACAACCACCAATATCGGAACTGGTGCTACAAAAGGTTCCCAGAATCACGGACCCTTCATTAATCAAGTCGTGTAACAGGCTAGCTGTGTTACAACAAGATCTACGAATAGGTCTCCTCTGGAGGAGCTTTCATGCTAGGCCCACAAGGAGCGAGTCCTCGGAGACCAACACTACTCGACTACCAACTCTAAACTATGTGCTCTCTCTGCTTTTACCAAAGCTCGGGTGTAGAGCTTTACTCATGATGTCATCCCAAGCACCAACAGGCAACCAAGATAACAAGCACAAATAAAACCCACAAGAGAACAAATACATAAACAAGAAGAAAACAAAAAACAAACACTCCTCACAAACCAAAAGATAGGCTCGACTCTCTCTTTGCATGGAGCAATGTCCCCAGCAGAGTCGCCAGCTGTCGCACCTCGAAAAATCACGGAGACATTTCGGAGAATGCGACCCTCGCGCGAAAGGCGCGGAAATGCGGTTCGACAGAGTCGCCACCGAACTTTATTTTTCCCGAATAAACGGGAGAGGAAAATATCGAGAAAACCTCTTAAAACGAAAAGGATAGGAACAGGGCTGTCGCAACCAAGTTCCGGGTTCGGGAGTCGGTTACGTGAGGGGAAGGTATTAGCACCCCTCACGTCCGTCGTACTCGACGGGAACCTCTTAAGGTAAATGTGGGGAGTGTTGTCTAGGTTTATTGGTTTTCTTCTTGTTGATAAAGGTGAACTGGTAGGTTGATGGGTTAAAGATACTAAGGGAAAGGGGTGGTTAGAGGATAGGGTGCTCGCCAAGGATTGGGTGAAATTGACGGAATAATGGATGAAGATAGAATTGTGCTCGCCAAGATCATCGCAATCTTGTGCCTACGTATCTTATATTCAAGAATGAATAAAGAATCAGAGCAGTCGTAGTTCGTGGTAACGACCACGAAAAGATGAGATTTGAAAAGGGTTGAAGTTTGAGTTTGAGACGAAAGGGTGACTGACAAGAAACCCAATAGTGCACTACCTAAGGCGTACGCCCCAATAGTGATTATTCAAGAACTTAAAAGATGCTCGACCTTAAAAAGTTCTTTCTCTTCATGATTTTTTTAAAAATGTCAAAAATAAATTGAATTAGGATTAGGGAAGAATAATGCTCAAATTTTGAAAATACATTTTAAAATAATTATTTTGAATCATTAAAGTATAATTAATAGAGAAAACTATAAAAGCTATTACATTTGGAGATAATCCCATTTGACTTTTCAAAACAAGTCAGTTGTTTTTTTAATTTAATATCAAATAGAATAAGATGGGAAACGAAATCCCTTACTCAAAATTGGCAAGCATCACGTTACAATTCCTCTTTGATTCCAAGTCTTTGACCAAATATCATTACCATGGACATCCACAACACAAACCGCAACACAAATGGAACCACGTAGGCCAATACCGAAATCAACATAAATTTATGAAAGAAGTTTAACATATTAATTCACAAATCTCCCAGTTCCAAACAAAATTATCCTTTATTCAAAATTCATTACTGAGTCATAAAACCATCATGAGTTCCACATATAAAAATCGGGTGCTGCAAAACCGAATCAAACCTTAAAGAAACAACACACACACATCAATAGAGAGTCTGAACTTTAAACTTAAAACAAACTACAAAATAAAAGTGAAGCCATCAGTTTAAAGTGTTACCGAATAAGTCGAAATGTCGCCACCGTTGACATTTCGGTTGCTACAGATTCAAATCATGAAGTTGAATATCCTCATTACACAACCAACTTTCCAAACCTGAATGTCTACTACAAGGCCATGTTTAGCAACTCATATACATTGTAATATGATAAGAAAATTCAGACAAACAAGACCACACCAGCCACCACTTCTTGACATGTTTTTTTTGACACCAGCAAGATTTGGAAATTATTAGAGGACACTGAATCCTATAAAAAAAGCAGCAACATATATCAAAATAAATGTGAACCGTTACCGAAACCGCAACGAGAGAGAACCGCAACAAGGAACGGAGCAACCTTTTCTTCTGAATCAACAAATATACCCTGCTGCTTTCTGAACAACACCTGTGAATAGTTGTGCAACTACAGCGTGAGATCAGGCGAGAGCGCGTCGGCGTGGGTATTATAATGTCGGTGCTGTTGTGAACATTGTTGTCAACCCTGTTGCATTTGATTGCAGCCAAACCTGTTTGTGCTTTCAGCCGCAAACGTACGACATTCAAAGAAATGCATTTGGAGTTGGCTCGACTTTATAGTTGCTTCCGCAACATTCAGACTTGAAGTTTGTCTCTACTAGCCGGGGATGTCGCATCCTAGCGTTGTAGCTTCCGTTGTTATCGTATTGCTGCAGTTGTGGCAATGTTGTTGTTGGTATTTGAATCGAACCAATATCATTAATCCCCCCTCAACCTGCATGTAAATGATCACACAAAAAGGAAGCAGTACAGGGAACCAACATGAAAACTGAAAATAAAGAGAGCAGTCTATATACATAAACCATGTTCTCCTTTTTCCAATGAATCCTCAGCATAAAGCATACTGATGTACATCAGTAGATCATAGCACAATTAATTCAAATTCAAAGGTGGTAGCTGCAGGTTCAAACCACAAAGTTGAACATTCTCACTGCACAACTGGTTTTCCTAACAAGAATGTCTACTGCAAGACAGTGCTTCATATACATTCACAATATGATAAGGGAATTTAAACAAGCTAGCATACAATGATTTTACAAATGTAAATGGAATAAAATTTAAGAAAATCTATACAGCAGCAATATTTCATTTACAAAGGTCTATGCATCTTTACCCAGAAACTGAATGCAAACTTCAATAACCTATTCCACAGAAAACCCAGAAAAATGAACACAAACTGGGTCGTTACCATATTGAGACAGGTACAAACATGATGTTATCGACTTGTCGTTGTGGTGCACTGCTAAGTCAGAACCGAATGTAAGCTGTTACCGAATTGAACACTCGCAGCAGGCCTACGTTCTAGCAACAGCTTGTGGGGAGATTTCCCTGGTTGTCGAATATGAAAATGAGGCACGCGTGGCGTAAACGATTCGCCCACATGAGGAGAAACTGTCCTAAGAGTAACAGATCAAGCTTTGTCGCCTTAACACATCCCTGCTAGCAACTAATGAAATGGTGAGAATGTCACTTTCCGGCGGTTACGGTTGCGGTTTGATGAGGAGTTCTCTGTTGACAACATAAACTTCGTATTGCGGAAGCTCTGCTATATATACCACGAAGGAGAAATCTGAAATCAATCTGTGATAATTTCCTTCCAAACCCGAACATCAGCGACTCCGAACTTTCCTCTTCTTCAAAATCTGCACATGAAATAAAAACAGACAGCAGGGTTGCCTTTCACAAAACCAACACCTTCACATAATTTATTACTCTAAATTACCATCAAAGTGCAAGCAGCAATGTGAACACACACTACCCTAACAATAATAACGCCATAAAAAAAACTTGTTCGAGACCGAACCACAATACGTCAATGCAATAGCAAAACAGGACACAGTCGCGCATCAGTTTACAAATTGCTTATTGCATCCTGATGTGTTATTGCTGCTATTTCTGAACGCGGTTGTTACGTCACTGCGAGCCGAGGATGTCGCATCCTAGCTGGGAGCAGATACAAGAGCATGCGAGATGGGCGAGGTTGAGCTCAGTTGTAGACCGCGAATAATGATATGATGATGTCATTGTTGTTGCCATTGATGTCACGGTTAAACTCGTGAGAAAAAACGCTGAAAACATCTTTCGTGAAGAAATCTCTACACCATTGTTGCAACGGACCTAACATATTTGAGCTTGTGGAAAACATCATGGATGGTCTTGTGGTGAATCGTTAATGATTTACATGGTGGTTAGGTTTTTTGATGTAGTATGGAGGAGTGAAACGGAGATATCATTATGATGGTGTGAAATCGGAAGATGATGGTGATGTAGGAAGGAAATGGGGTTTCGTCGGAAAAGGGTTGGTTGATGGTGGAGAAGATCGATGATGAGGAGTGACGGTTTCGCGGCGGGAATAACGGGAGGTAGGGTTTTGGGGCGGCGGCGCCGTTTTCAAAAGAAAAGAGGATGAACATTCCAATTGATTTAGGGTTTTCAAAGGGCTGATGAACAGTGCCCTTTATTAGGGTTTCGTTTTCCTTCCAAAAAAATCCCTTCTGACACTCCAAACGGGCCTCACTACCTGGGCCTCCATCACTTCCGTAAAAAAAATTTGTTAGTCTTTTGATTAATTAGTAAATAATATAAAATAACTAATAATGACACTAATACTTAATACTAATTAACATAACTATAAAAAGAAAATAATACCTACATTAACAATTAAACGAATATTCACAATATATAAAAATAAACTAAAACTCCTAAAAAAAACAAAAACAACAATAAATAATATTATTAGTAACAAGAAAAAAAAACTAAAGAGAAAATTTATATTCACAAAAAGGTTGTTAGGCCACGTGTCACACCTTAATTGGGCGAAAAAGAATAAATTTGAAAAATGCTCAATTACTGGTGGGCACGTGTCTAACTGACATGATACTATGAAAAATATACAAAATTAAAAAACAATCGAAAAAAATGCAAAAATATTTGAAAATGGGTAAGACAAATTTAGGGTATGACACAATGTCAATTCACAACACCACCAAAGAAATTGATTCACAAGGGTGTCCCATTATGAATGAGGATTGGCGAGGGTCAAATGAAATGCAACCAAAGTCAAACCAAAAGCCAACCAAACAGAGGCAAAATGGTCCTCAAAAATCAATCAACTCATCATGGATATGAGGATTAATTTTTAGTCATTGGATCAAAAGGAAAAAGGAGAAACAAATCAAGAACAAAGGCATGTCAAGAATTAATCCAAATAAAACATCTCCAATTAATAATTCTTTTTTTAAATAAAAAATAATCCAAAAAAGAATAAAATAAAAATTCTAATAATAAAAGGACATCCTAAAATGTATAGAAAATATTTTTGATGAATTTTATTAATTGGAGAACTATTTTTGAATGAATTAATTCCAAACAATCACAAAACAAAAAAAATAGAAATAAAATATAAAAAAATAAAAATAAAAAGGTGCAAATAGTAATCCGCACGCGTGTAAATCCTTGGGCCTGTGTGCAGGGGGTGCCAAAAGCAAGTGAGGGCCCAGATCCACAAGTGTTTAAGTGAAACACAGCACTTTGGTGGACCAGGTGTGGCAAGGCATTGTGCGTGCACGGTGCATTATGTTAATTGCCATAGGATCAAACAGTCAACAAATCAAACAGATCAAAGCACACACGTGGCCTGACAACATTTTCTTGTGCCAAACTCAATTTTTCAAATCCGATAATTTTTCAAAAAGGGGTGTGGAAGAGGTAGAGGTAGAGAAGGAAACCCCTATTGTTGCTCCTCCTCCCTATACCCCACCTATTTCTTTCCCACAAAGGGGTGTGGAAGCTAAGGTAGACTCCCAATCCATAACATATGTGGTGGTATTGGAAAATATCCACGCCAATGCACCTTTGTTTAAGGTCCTTCATAGAAAAAGAAAATTCAAGGACCATAAAACTAGGGTCATCATTACTGTTAAAAGGGTGAGATTAACTTTTGAGGTGGTGGATGAAATAACTAAGTCCAAATTTGAAAAACTGATACTCAGGATAGATCCAGAACCACCACCACAAGTTCAAAACAATGAACCACCCTACAGAAGAAAGAAAAGAAAAGGTGAAGGATATGAGCGATGGCTTGATAAGTGGCCATGGAAACCGAAGACTATTCAAAAGAAAAAGAAAGAGACTTGATAGGACATCGCCGCTCTATGCCTATGTATTCCCTCGTGCAATGGGAAAGTCAGAGTCAACGTAGTTCGGCTAACTACGGGTGAAAGGGGGGAAGGTTGCTCGCCAAGACATCGCGTCTTGTGCCTACGTACTTTCATCTGGTATGAAAGATCAGAGAAAACGTAGTTCGGGATAAAAAGAACACCGGTTGGTTCAAGAGTTTTTTAGGCCCGAGTAGGGTTAACAAGTAGTTCTAGCAGTTGGTGTATGCAGCTCGACCATTAGAGACTTAGGCGTTACCGTTTGCGATAGAACTAAAAGTTAACAACACTCTTTTATCTGAAAAGATTTTCCTCGATTAAGATCCCGAAGGATGAAAAAGATTTGAAGTGTTTTTGTGTTTTTTAGAGAAGAAGTGTTTTAATTATTGAGTGTTTATAATGTATGTTGTACTAAATGTTGGTGTAAGCCCTAGAGGCCAATACTTTTTGGTACTTGTATCGGATTATTCGTTTAATAATAAAAGGAATTTCTTTATTATGTTTGTCTTTCAGAATAATAAAGTCCCTAGAATAGTTAGTCTGTTTAATGAAATGTTAAGTGTGACTTAATCATGAGATCCCATTAAACATAAAGACATTATTCTTAAAATATCCGTAGTCAAGCTTTATTGCAAAGTGGGATAACATTAAAAGCATTGAGACTATTATGAAGATAGACTGATGATCACATCTCATGGATCATGAATAAAGAGTTATCAAGTCTTGACATAGGTATATATATTAGGAGTAATATTTATACCGGATTGACCCACTATGAGAATACTACATAGTATGTTATGCAAAGTGTCATAAGTTATTCTCATGGTGATAATGGTGTATTACCACCCTTCGACCTGAAACCACTATGGACCCTGGATGTAGAGTCGGGTGCTTTATTGTTGATCAAACATTATCCGTAACTGGATGATCATAAAGACAGTTGATGGGCACTCCACGAAGCATGCTGAGGGACATGAGTGTCCTAGATGGAATTTGCCAATCCTGCATAACAGGAGAAATGTCTAAGGGCCCAATATTGAACTGGACAAGGATGACACAGTGTATGCCTTGTGTTCAATATAGACATAGGGGCAAAAGGGTAATTGTACAAACATATATTATCACGAAAAAGGTTTTGTCAGATCACATGACATTTTCGTGACTTGGGTAGCAGTGATGTGTTGCTAGATACCGCTTACTGTTTATTATGTTAAATATATAATTTAATATAATTACCAACGTTACGAAATCCTACAGGGTCACACACATAAGGACAGTTTGATGAGAGATAGAGAAATCAAAGGAACACCGTAAGGTACGGTGCACTTAAGTGAAAAATAGAAATTCGGATAATATAATAATAATCATTGTTATTTTATAATGGTTATAAAATAATAATAAAATAAATATATTTATTATAATAATAGTTATTATAATAATATATATAATATTATTATGGATCATGTGAATTGGGGTTTTAGCCCGCAGCCCACAAGAGAGTCTATAAAAGGAACCCTTGTGATGAAGCTTTCACTTGATGCAATTTCGTTTTTGATTCTCTTTTCTCACTCAAATAATTCCGTTCGTAAGCAGCTAGCACTGTGACCGGAAGCTGTTCGTGTGGACTGAGTAGAGGTGTTGCACTTCATCAACGCTTGTGATCACTGCATCAAAGATCTGAATCGCCACAAAGAGGTAACGATTCTATCACTGACCATGCTCATTCGTAAGGATCACTAAAGGAAATTTTTGTTTTCCGCTGCGTTTAGATCGCAATTTTCCATCAGTGGTATCAGAGCCACTTACGAAACCATGGATCTGATAGCTGTTAAATTTCCGTCTTTTCTGTATTTGATTCGATTAAAACACAGAATGAATTTAACAATAAACGATTAATTAAATTTGGCATCTGTTGTGTACGATTTGGATGATTGATGTTGATTATGCTTCAGAAACCGACATTAGTATGGTGAAGTTGTGCGATACATTGATCATCCATAGGTTACACAATTAGATCGATCACTTTTATATAAGATATAAGAAATTCTGATGCAAAGATGGTAAATGGGATATACTGTTTTGATTTCATCCATTCAATCACATAAGGATTGTAATTCTTTTGAAAGATCATCATTTTCATTCGCTTCGGAATCCGACGTTAGTATGGTGAAGCAATGACATGTTGATCTATCATATTGAGTTATCAATCGTGTTGTGTTTGACGGCATGAAATTGTTGCATTAGGATTAATGGCAGTACAAGTGTTGTATTGCCGCAGACTTTTCCGGTTGGGGTTGTAAATGCACAAAAGTTGTGCAGGAAACGACGTGAAATACAATGAAGTGTTCATAAAATTTTTCGTCGGGGCGCTGACCGGGCAGCGGAACCATATGCTAAGTCTGCAAAGTGTGATCAATCAGCCGAAATTTAATTTAGTTTATTTAATTATCGGAATTTTAAACTAATAATAAAAGTGTGTTTATTATTATTTATTTGTGGTGATCAGTTATGGCCTTAGTTTATCCTTTATTATTGTTTTGGGATTTTTGAATACGGCCTGCGTGTCGTGCCTCTCTCTCAATCTCTTTATGTAACTTCTTTTCTCATCTCACTCCCTCGTATGTAAAACGAGTTTTCTTATATGTAATGTAATATTATGTTATAAAAAAAAAGGAAGTATTCAATATTAAAGGAGGATAACCTTGGAGATCATGCTTGGAGAAGCTTAGATCGTTATTAGGTTAGCTTAGGTTCTCTCATTGGCTTGAGAGAACAATTGCGTTAGGGGCCATAATTGTATCTTTTTTATATGTATGTTGATGCATGTAATTGTATGTTGATGCATGTGAGAGACGTTTTGCATGTTAAGCCGGTGAGATCAAACTAATAACAAATTCCCTCAAAATTAAATATTAAGTTTATGCTTTCCAATTTTTTAGCACTCATCAAGACTAGTATCGAGCATTGTAGGTTTCGCCTACGCGAGGTGCATGTTCTATATTAGTAAGGTGTGATGGGATAATTGTAATATCCAATTGCTAAAACAATGGGTCAAACTTAACTAAACAAATTATAATAAGATTATATATGTTTAGAAGCAAGAATTGGGAATGATTCATGTGATGGATCAGAATAAGGAGTTATTCACCCAATTGAAAATATTCGAGAGTTGTATGAGATACAATTGGAAGGAGTTCCTACCTAAATAACTTAGTTTTGTGTAATCAGCCTAACACTGACTTAAAACAAAGTGAAACATGGATCTCGACCCACTAGAAAGTCTTCCAACGGGATTTTCCGAATCAAATGATGAGGGTCATTTGTTTTGAATAAAATAGTGGGAGCATATTTGATTAAAGGCCTAATTAAATATGTTGTTTTAATGATACTTATATTTTCATATTTATCTTGTAGATTACCATGACAACAAACACATCGAACAATATTTTGCGATCCATCCTAGATAAGGAAAAATTGTCTGGGACAAATTTCCTGGATTGGCACCGTAATCTGAGGATTGTCCTCAAGCACGATAAGAAGCTGTATGTCTTGGAGACACCAGTTCCTGAGGAGGAACCTCCTAGTTCTGCACCAAAGGCAGAAAGAGATGCTTATAAGAAGCATTTCGATGATGCCAATGAAACCGCTTGCCTCATGCTTGCTACCATGAACTCTGAGTTGCAAAAGCAACACGAGAACATGTTTGCGTTCGATATGATCGGACATCTGAAAATGCTTTATCAAGAGCAAGCAAGAAATGAGAGGTTTCAGGTTTCAAAGTCCCTTTTTAACAACAAGTTAGCTGAGGGAGCCCCTGTAAGTCCCCATGTACTCAAGATGATTGGGTATGTGGAGAACCTTGACAGATTAGGGTTTCCCCTTGGAAAAGAACTTGCGATTGATCTGATCTTGCAATCGTTGCCAGAGAGCTTCAGTCAGTTTGTCCTGAATTTCAATATGAATGACTTGGACAAAAGTCTTCCAGAACTGCTAGGCATGTTGAGAACTGCTGAGCAGAATATGAAGACAAAAGGGAAATCCATTCTGATGGTCAGTAATGGAAAGAAACAGAACAAGAGGCCCATCAAACAGGCTGGTAGAGGGAAAGGCAAGGAAGTTGCCAAACCCAAACCCACTCCTCCTGTTTTGAAGCCTAGTGGAGGAATAGCAAAGGAGGGCACTTGCTTCCATTGCGGTAAGACCGGACATTGGAAGAGAAATTGCCCAAAGTACCTGGAAGATAAGAATAATGGAGTAGAGACTTCAAATTCAGGTATTTTTGTTATTGAAATTAATTTATCTACTTCTGCATCATGGGTATTAGATACTGGATGCGGTTCTCACATTTGTACTAATGTGCAGGGGCTAAAAAGGAGTAGAGATTTGGCAAAAGGTGAAGTTGACCTACGAGTTGGCAATGGAGCAAAGGTTGTTGCTTTAGCTGTAGGAACTTATGTTTTAACTTTACCTAGTGGTTTAATAATTCAGTTAGAGAACTGTTATTATGTACCTGCAATTAGCAGGAATATTATTTCCGTTTCTTGTTTGGACAAGTTTGGTTTTTCATTCATAATAAGGAACAATTGTTGCTCCATTTATTTGAATGATATATTCTATGCTACTGCAAAAATGAATAATGGACTATATGTCCTTGATCTTGAAATGCCAATTTATAACATTAATACTAAAAGGTTGAAACCTAATGAGTTGAATCCAACTTACCTTTGGCACTGTCGATTAGGCCACATAAATGAGAAACGCATTTCCAAACTCCATAAAGATGGACTCTTGGATTCTTTTGATTATGAATCATATGAGACATGCAGATCTTGTTTAATTGGAAAGATGACAAAGTCCCCATTCACAGGAAAAGGTGAAAGGGCTAATGATCTTTTGGCACTCATACATACTGATGTATGTGGACCACTGAACATACCAGCCAGAGGAGGTTTTCAGTACTTCATCACTTTTACTGATGACTTCAGTAGATACGGATATGTGTATTTAATGAAACACAAATCTGAGTCCTTTGAAAAGTTCAAGGAATTCAAGAATGAAGTACAAAACCAACTAGGTAAGAATATTAAAGTTCTTCGATCAGATTGAGGCGGTGAATATTTAAGCCTAGAATTTGATGACCATCTAAAAGAGTATGGGATTCTATCCCAACTTACTCCTCCTGGAACACCACAATGGAATGGTGTATCTGAGAGAAGAAATCGAACCTTGTTAGACATGGTCCGATCCATGATGAGTCACGTCGATCTTCCAAACTCCTTTTGGGGACATGCATTATTAACAGCAGCTTACACACTTAACCGTGTTCCATCCAAAAAGGTTGATAAGACACCATATGAGATATGGAGTGGTAAGAAACCACATATGTCTTACATGAAGATTTGGGGTTGCGAAGTTTACGTCAAACGACAAATTTCAACCAAGCTTGAGCCCAAATCTGACAAATGCTTGTTTGTGGGGTATCCTAAAGAAACAAGAGGATATTACTTCTACAATCCTTCTGAGGGCAAAGTGTTTGTCGCTCGAACTGGAGTCTTTCTGGAAAGGGATTTTATTTCCAAAGGAAACAGTGGGAGGAAAATAGAGCTTGAAGAAATTCAAGAATCACAAAACATTGAAACACCTATGGAGGAACTAGAGCGGGAAACACAAGTAGTTGTGGAAGAGCAACCTGCTCAAGTAGAACAAGACCAGCGTAGGTCAAGCAGGATACGTCACCAACCTGAGAGATATGGATATCTCATAAGTGATCAGGGTGATGTATTACTCATGGATCAAGATGAGCCTGTGACCTACAAAGAGGCCATAACTGGTCCTGAGCCTGAGAAGTGGCTAGAAGCCATGAAATCTGAAATGGATTCCATGTACACAAACCAGGTTTGGACCTTGGTAGAACCTCCTATAGGAGTTAACCCTATAGGATGCAAGTGGGTCTTCAAGAAGAAGACTGACATGGATGGTAAGGTACATACCTATAAAGCAAGACTGGTTGCAAAAGGCTATAAACAAATTCATGGGGTTGACTATGATGAAACCTTTTCACCAGTTGCAATGCTTAAATCTGTTCGGATTTTACTTGCCATCGCTGCATATCATGATTATGAAATATGGCAGATGGATGTCAAAACTGCTTTCCTTAATGGGAATCTTCTTGAGGATGTGTACATGACACAACCTGAAGGATTTGACATACCACAAGATGCCCAAAAGATATGCAAGTTACAGCGATCAATCTATGGATTGAAGCAAGCTTCCAGAAGCTGGAATCTTCGTTTTGATGAAACCGTAAAACAATATGGATTCATCAAAAATGAAGATGAACCTTGTGTCTACAAGAAGGTTAGTGGGAGCATGATCGTGTTTCTGGTATTATATGTAGATGACATATTACTCATTGGAAACGATGTCCCTACCTTGCAACAAGTGAAGACTTGGTTAGGGAATTGTTTTTCTATGAAAGACCTAGGTGAAGCAGCCTATATATTAGGAATTAGGATCTATAGAGATAGATCACAAAAACTGCTTGGCCTAAGTCAGAGTACATACATAGATAAAGTGTTGAGACGCTTTAATATGCATGATTCCAAGAAAGGATTCATACCTATACAACATGGTCTGTGTTTATCAAAAACACAATCCCCTTCAACTAAGGAAGAAAGGGATCGCATGAATAAGATTCCATATGCATCTGCAATAGGATCTATCATGTATGCCATGTTATGTACTCGACCAGATGTCTCGTATGCATTAAGTGCAACGAGTAGGTACCAATCTGATCCTGGTGATGCTCACTGGGTAGCTGTCAAGAATATCCTTAAGTACTTGAGAAGGACTAAGGATTCATTCTTGATATATGGAGGTCAGGAAGAGCTTGATGTAATTGGTTACACTGATGCTAGCTTCCAGACAGATAAGGATGATTTTAGATCACAATCTGGTTATGTGTTCTGTCTCAATGGTGGCGCTGTGAGCTGGAAAAGTTCAAAGCAAGAAACAGTTGCTGATTCTACAACTGAGGCCGAGTATATTGCTGCCTCAAATGCAGCAAAGGAAGCTGTTTGGATCAAGAAGTTCATTAGTGAACTTGGCATAGTCCCTAGCATTGTGGATCCCATTGGTTTATATTGTGATAATAATGGTGCTATCGCACAAGCTAAGGAGCCTAGATCTCACCAACGATCCAAACACATACTTAGGCGTTATCACCTCATTCGAGAGATAATCGATCGGGGAGATGTGAAGATATGCAGAGTACCTACACTTGACAATATCGCTGACCCATTAACAAAGCCTCTTGCGCAACAGAAGCATGATGGTCATACTAGATCTATGGGTATTAAGGGTATGCCTAATTGGCTCTAGTGCTAGTGGGAGATTGTTGGTGTAAGCCCTAGAGGCCAATAATTTTTGGTACTTGTATCGGATTATTCGTTTAATAATAAAAGGCAATTCTTTATTATGTTTGTCTTTCAGAATAATAAAGTCCCTAGAATAGTTAGTCTGTTTAATGAAATGTTAAGTGTGACTTAATCATGAGATCCCATTAAACATAAAGACATTATTCTTAAAATATCTGTAGTCAAGCTTTATTGCAAAGTGGGATAACATTAAAAGCATTGAGACTATTATGAAGATAGACTGATGATCACATCTCATGGATCATGGATAAAGAGTTATCAAGTCTTGACATAGGTATAAATATTAGGAGTAATATTTATACCGGATTGACCCACTATGAGAATACTACATAGTATGTTATGCAAAGTGTCATAAGTTATTCTCATGGTGATAATGGTGTATTACCACCCTTCGACCTGAAACCACTATGGACCCTGGATGTAGAGTCGGGTGCTTTATTGCTGATCAAACATTATCCGTAACTGGATGATCATAAAGACAGTTGATGGGCACTCCACGAAGCATGCTGAGGGACATGAGTGTCCTAGATGGAATTTGCCAATCCTGCATAACAGGAGAAATGTCTAAGGGCCCAATATTGAACTGGACAAGGATGACACAGTGTATGCCTTGTGTTCAATATAGACATAGGGGCAAAAGGGTAATTGTACAAACATATATTATCACGAAAAAAGGTTTTGTCAGATCACATGACATTTTCGTGACTTGGGTAGCAGTGATGTGTTGCTAGATACCGCTTACTGTTTATTATGTTAAATATATAATTTAATATAATTACCAACGTTACGAAATCCTACAGGGTCACACACATAAGGACAGTTTGATGAGAGATAGAGAAATCAAAGGAACACCGTAAGGTACGGTGCACTTAAGTGAAAAATAGAAATTCGGATAATATAATAATAATTATTGTTATTTTATAATGGTTATAAAATAATAATAAAATAAATATATTTATTATAATAATAGTTATTATAATAATATATATAATATTATTATGGATCATGTGAATTGGGGTTTTAGCCCGCAGCCCACAAGAGAGTCTATAAAAGGAACCCTTGTGATGAAGCTTTCACTTGATGCAATTTCGTTTTTGATTCTCTTTTCTCACTCAAATAATTCCGTTCGTAAGCAGCTAGCACTGTGACCGGAAGCTGTTCGTGTGGATTGAGTAGAGGCGTTGCACTTCATCAACGCTTGTGATCGCTGCATCAAAGATCTGAATCGCCACAAAGAGGTAACGATTTTATCACTGACCATGCTCATTCGTAAGGATCACTAAAGGAAATTTTTGTTTTCCGCTGCGTTTAGATCGCAATTTTCCATCACTAAAGTCTAAAACCTAGGATCGAATGCGTCGCATATCGTCCTAAAGACGTATACTAAACACTCTAGGCAATTGAGAGGTAACCGCTTAATCACCATTTCCCAAGTACAAGGCTCGTGGAACAACATCCATTATCTTTATTAAGTATGTTAAGATTGTATGAAGATGAGAATAGAAGAAAGGACTTCTAAAGGGGACTAACTCAAAACCCTAAAGTTATCATACAAAATGGACTTAGAGTTGGGGTACAAAAGGGAACTACCTAATGTTATCATGCATGGTTTAACACCTAATGTCTATCATAACCTCTATTGAAGAAGAGATATTAGATATCTTAAGGGAAAGAAAACAAAAGAAGGAGAAGAAGAAAGAACATGCAAATGCAATTATGCAAACATAGAATGCACAAATAAGATGAAAGTGAGGGAGGAAATATGTGTGAGGCATTAGCCTCCACAAGCTCATCTCAACCTCAAGCATGCATATGAGAATTCAAAATAAGAAGAGAGAAAGAAATGCACAAGATGAAATCAAACAACAAGAAGAAACCACACAAAAATGCACCAAAAGTGGGATGAAATGACCTAAGCCAAACAACATCAACCACAAGTGCCAAAAGCCAAATCAAATGAAAGGAAACCTAAAACAAAAGTGAGGATGGGAGGTTATATGAGGACAGCAAGAAACTCATAATATGCACTCAACCATAAGCATCACAAGAAAGGTGCAAAAGAAGCACAAAGGAGTCCTCAAGGATTCATCATTTTAGGTATGCTTCAAGTACCTCCTAAGGAGGGACTAAGCCACCTTAAATGAGGCTCCAAGGTCATGGGACTGAAGAGGGGATGAGAGAAAAGAGTGCTCAAAAGCAAAGGCAATCAAACCAAAAGAAAATGCAAGCACTTACACAAAAGAAAGCAAGCAAACCACATATGGAAACCCTAAATGGAAACATCAAAAGAAACACACAAATGAACAAGCAAAACACAATATCATGACCTAAAATTAAGCAACCAACAACCTTAACATGTTAGTAACATGAATCAAAAGGAATTAAAGGCTCAAAGGATCCATAAATGTCATCTCCAAAGCAAACTAGGTCCATGTGTATGTATGAACCTCCCTTTGGGGTAACTTGACTTGCAAGTCACCTCAAAATTAGGAAAATGATTCAAAAATAACCAAATAAAATGCACAGAGCTCATAAACATGTAGGCAAATAGAAGCCAAGAAATTACAGTCAAGGTCAATTCATAACACCACCAAAGAAATTGATTCACAAGGGTGTCCCATTGTGAATGAAGATTGTCAAGGGTCAAATGAAATGCAACCAAAGTCAAACCAAAAGTCAACCAAACAGGGGCAAAATGGTCCTCAAAAATCAATCAACTCATCATGGATATGAGGATTAATTTTTAGTCATTGGATCAAAAGGAAAAAGGAGAAACAAATCAAGAACAAAGGCATGTCAAGAATTAATCCAAATAAAACATCTCCAATTAATAATTCTTTTTTTTAAATGATAAATAATCCAAAAAAGAATAAAATAAAAATTCTAAAAATAAAAGGACATCCTAAAATGTCTAGAAAATATTTTTGATGAATTTTATTAATTGGAGAACTATTTTTGAATGAATTAATTCCAAACAGTCACAAAACAAAAAAAATAGAAATAAAATATAAAAAAAAAGGTGCAAATAGTAATCCACACGCGTGTAAATCCTTGGGCATGTGTGCAGGGGGTGCCAAAAGCAAGTGAGGGCCCAGATCCACAAGCGTTTAAGTGAAACGCAACACTTTGGTGGACCAGGTGTGGCAAGGCATTGTGCGTGCACGGTGCATCATGTTAATTGCCATAGGATCAAACAGTCAACAAATCAAACAGATCAAATGCACACACGTGGCCTGGAAACATTTAAAAATGGAAAACGAAGGGAGAAACCAGGTGACCGGAGCACGGCAGCTCCGGTCATCTTCTCCCGCGAGATCAAAACACAGGTGGGATTCCACTTCACCAAATCATACAAAAATATAGTCTAAATTCATCCTCATGCAACGTAGAACACGAATCCATGGTCCATTTTCAATTTCAGTTCATAAACAAGTCAAATCGAAGCCAAACAGTTTGGAGCTCAAATCACAAATCAACACAAACAAGAACAAATACTATCCAGAAACGATCTACACAGTTCATAGATCATGATCATGCAAAAATGGCAGTCAATTTTATCATATTCAGAGAGAATTGTTGAATTGAAGCTTACCTAGTGGAGTGCTTCCACTGAGCCTTCAATTCTTGATGAAGCTTGAAGAAAAACGCCCAGAAATGATCCTTGATCTTCACTGGAGCCTTAGATGTGCTTGATTTGGCTTGAAATTAGTTGAATCTGGAAATTCGTATTTCAACTTTCCTTGAGCTTTAGCAACTGTGTTCTTGAGAAATTCTTCACCAATTTCACCTCTAAGTATTTGTACACAATGCTGAAGTTATATACAATGGATTTGGAAGGAAATGAGGCCCAATCAAAGTGGTTTTAGGTCCAATTGAAATCCAATTTTTTGCACATGAAACCTCCAAAATGCACACGAAAATAGAGTTGTTATGACTTGGTTTTTGGCTTAGGTAACTTGCAAATACTCCATTCTGATCCAATGGATAGGAATTGTCCCTTAATTTGATCTTGTGGTATGATTTGCATTTGTTACTTCATGGTAAAGCAAGCATGAAAATCGCCATGAAAATGAACTCAAATCTCAAATCCAAAATTGGCATTGTGTTTAGAATAACTTTGGCACTCAAAATATGCATAAGGTTGCCTTGAAGTGATTAAAAATCAATTAATGGCATTTTTCCCCTTTTAAGGCTTTTCCCATGAAAACTCTTGCACCAATTCTTTAATCCAAACCAAATCAATGACAAATTGATGTTTTTTAATGAAATTGACCCTATTTGGAGCAAGTTTGAAGTTGGAATGATTTCCATTTGAAGTGTGCAAAGTGGTGAAATGGACCTATAATGAAAATGACCTGTAATCTTACTTTCCCAAAATACCCCTGCCTTGCAAGCCTCATAACTTGAGTTCTACAAATCATATGAAGGACTTATAGTACTCTTTGGAAAGCTAAGATCATGAGGAACAACTTTCATGTTTGGGTCAGAGTGAGGAGAAACATCCTTCTAGGTCAAAAATGTCTTGGAAGTTGGTTGACTTTTGTTGACCAAAATCACATTCATTTGAGGACCTGTAACTTGTCAGTGTCATAACTTGAGTTCTAGAAATAAAATGAAATACTTCTAGTACTCAAACGAAAGCTAGAAACATGCTCTACAAGTTTCATGTTAGGGTCAAGATTAGATGAGACTTGTATCTTGAGATATGTGGTCTTGAAGTTGGACACTAAACAGAGGATTTTACACTGAGAACCCTAATTTAGTAACTTCTCACACTCTTGATTGTTCTTGATTTGATCTTGAAATGATATATTATACATATCAACACAACATTCCATGATTACAAAGACTTGGAATTGAGTCTTAATCTCCTTCAATTTCACAATTGACTGAGGGTTGACCAGATGAAAACCCTAGATGCACCACTCTTGACTGTGGCTTCTTCCACATGACACAACAACTTGAATAAACTCCAATATGACTCTCAAATCCTTCAATGAGCTTCCTCATCATCCTATATCCATAATCATGAATTCACAATCCTCTGATGATCTTCAACTGACCTCCAAGTTAGGAGATGATCCATATACACCCATCAATTCTTTCACAAAACTTTGACCACTTCTTGGTGACTTGATGATCATTCATGCTTGAGTAAAACCCCTTGCTTAGGCTCAGAACTTGGTTACCTTCTCTTGATATGCACAACCTCTTGATCCCCTGTCAAATAACAATGTTATGTAATGCAAATGCTAGAAGAGAATGAAATGAAACATAAACCAAGTTAAGAAAAGGTTGGTCAAATTTTGAGGTGCAACAACTATATAGAGTATTAACAAGATATGATAGGTAAACCACACATTTAATGGTTACCAATTCATTGTTGATCTCAGCAAAACAAAACTTGTACGTGTTGTTTTCGGGAACTTGTGGGCATTTCATGTAGACATGCCATAGCTGCCATGAGTTATGAGAAATTGGATCCAAAAACTTATGTGGATAAGTGTTATAGTAGAGAAACATATAAATTATGTTACTCCTCTAATGTCACTCCTATTAATAGAATGGATATGTGGCCTAATGCTGATGCTGAGGACATGCTTCCACCATCATTTAAGAAAGGTTCGGGTAGACTTAGGAAACTTAGGTTAGTGAGCATGATGAGAATGGTTCTAGAATGAAAAGGCATTATGTTAGTTGCAGGTGCACTAGATGTAATAAATATGGACATAACACAAGAAAGTATCAAAGTCAAGAGCAAAACCCTGCGGCATTGAAGAGAAAGGTTTGTGTATTCTGTAATTTATATTCATAATGTATTGTGACTCATGTTTAAAGACTTATGGTTATTAATTTTTTTTGTATTAGAGAAAAAAAACCTAGGTCCAAACCTGCCAAAGGAAGTACAACTGGACCTGATGAAGATGTAAATGCACCTGTTGCAAATGAACCTGCACCTATTGTAGATGAACCTACACCTGTTGCAGATGAACCTGCACCTGTAACTAGTACAAGTGAACCTGCTGATGGTGTAATTGATACAAGTGATGCTACTGATGGTGTAATTGCTGGAGTTGACTAGTATGATGATTCTATTGTTGAATCAATAGAAGACATGGTGGCCTTAGTAGAAGCTAAATACCAGGCATCTCAACCAACTCAAGAATCTCATATTGTGGATCCAACACCAGCTACAAATGATGAGCCTGCTAGCATCAAGTATAAAAAAAGAAACCAAAGTTGGCATCAAAGAAGAAGACATGGGAAGAAATATCAAGGCAAATGTCACAGTGAAATGAAACTTGTTTTTTTGTAATGCACATAAACTGCTTATTTTTTTTAATCTTGATTGTAATGCACCTAGTGTGCTTAATTAGGTAATCTTTAGTGTAATACACATAATGTGCTTAATTAGGCAATCTTGTATGCCATGCACATAATGTGCTTATTTATGTAATCTTGAATCTTTGGCTTATATGTAATGCAAAATATGCTCAGTTTGGTTTATATGCGATCACATGAGAAGTTATGTTGCAAATTTGTTTTGGGGCATTTAAATTGCAGACAATTGTATGTTTAATGCAAAAGGTATACATAATGACACAAAATACTCTAAAATGTACCAATTTATTTCAGTCATAATCAAAATATTACACAATTTGTTATGGTATAGAATGTAAAACCACTTCTTTCATTACAGGTACTTGTACATAATGACATAAAATACTCTAAAATCACTTCTTTCATTAGAGGTACTTGTACATTATAGCAAACAAAGTCTAAGATGCAACTAGAAGAAATTAATTCTCTTCTGATCATTTGCAGCCTTTAGCTTGAGTTTCTCTATTTTTTTGTTGCTAATGACCTTCCCAAACTCATGACTAAACTCTTTCCTAAACTCTGCTTCATAGTTCCTCATATCCACTTTGATTTTATCACATTCATAACAACCTGCATTAGACCTTGATTCCACTTGTTTACCAGAAAAATAATTCATCATCCCAGTGGAAGAACTGACAACCATCATCATTCATGCAAAACAACATATTATTCATTGTTAGAAAAGATAAAAATATTAAAGAAAAATGAATGGAAGAGACGAAGATATTTCATGAACAGAGCTAACTAACCCCCTAAAACTTGCATTTATGATATCTTCTTCTTGGGTTTGAGCTAGATCTAAAAACAAGAATTTTCATTGGAAGTCGATGTCCACAAAACAGAGCTTTTCGCCCACACGACATAACACTTGAACTTGCACTCGTGTTTTCAACCATTACGATGAACCTTGAAGATGAACTTAAAATATATGCAACTTCATATTTAGGTAGAAGATGGAGAATGTTTTTAACCCTAACTACAACTACACGAACCTCACTCTATTTTTAATTTCATATTTTTATTAAATGAATTAATATATTACTTTGTTATTAGAAAATGTCCTATGAAATTAAAATTAAATGAAAGAAAAAAAATACTCTCTTTGTGCCACATCAACCACATTATTGACTAAATGTAATGAAGAGGTAAAAAAAGGAAATCTTTAAAATACAATGACAAAATCTGTATTTTTGTTACAAAATTATTTTTCGATTTCTCTCATATGATTGAAGAAAATGAATATTAATCCAATATTTTTTCACAAGTCTTCCATAAATTTCATAGACCAAAAAACACCTAAATTTTTCATGAAAAACAATTTGTGGTTATAAAAAGGACAACTTTTTTCTCGTTTGAAAGAATGGTAAATTCTGTTATTAGGATTTAACATTTTCACTCTCCAAAACCCCCAAATGAATCTCCTCCCTTCATCTGACTCTCGATATACTCCCACGGCGTCACTGTCGTCGGTAATCCTCCCGGATAATCCGATTGCGGAAGTGCTATCATGGATTACCGTAAAGCCACTGATGCGGATGAGGTGTGTGTCCAAGTCATGGAAGACTCTCATCTCCGATCCCAAAGTCTCCAAATTACACCTTCGTCGATCTTCACCAAATGCAGATTTCACGGTTGTATATAAATCAGGTTGCAATTCTGTATCCTTCACAGTTATTCGTTTATTCGAAAACCCTCTGATCTTCTTCACCCTTCCCAACTATGAATTCATAGAGGAAAAGTTAATTGGTTCCTAGAATGAATTGTTATGTTTGGTTGGCTATTCTCGTGTTAACGGAGATATTGATATTGAGAGCTGGTTTCGCTTCCAGAACCCAGCCACCGGGACAATGTCACAAAGATTAGGTTATCTTTTGAATGACCAAACTATCCCTCCTCGTTTCACGTTTGATTGTGATAAATCAAACAATGCATATAAGGTGTTGGCTTTAATGCACACAAAAGTAAGAGTGTTCAACTTGCAAGATAATGCTTGGAGAAATATTCAAAATCTTCTTATGTCTTGAAATTACTCGATGAATGTTGTGTATCTGAGTGGTAGTGTTAATCGGTTGGCAAGTCACAGAGTCTCACTTATATATCTGCAATTTATGATTGTTTCATTTGATTTGGGGTCCGAGACACATACTCAGTATCCGACTCCTCCTGGTTTTGATATACTGCCATCTGTTCATGCACCTAACCTAATTGTGTTAAAAGATTGTCTTTGTTTTTGTCATGATTTCAAACAAACTCATTTTATTATACGACTAATGAAGGAATTTGGAGTGGAAGATTCTTGGACTCAATTCCTTAAAATTAGTTATCATAATCCTCTATTAGATCCATTTGAAGATTTAGTATCTTTTTTAGTGCCAATATGCCTTTCAGAGAAGAACGATACACTACTATTGGCACAAGGGGTGTTCAAAAATATGATTAACTGAATTGTATACTTAATTGAATTGCATTGCACTATAAAATGATTAATGAACTGAATCATTTAACTAAAACAATTCAAATTCAATTTAAAACCGGTTCAAAACCAATTTTCTTTTATAAACTGGTTTAATTATATAAATTAATTAGTTTTTAATAAAAAGAATAAAAAAATTAATTCAGAGTAAAAAAAATTCTGAAAATAAAAAATTAATAATTTTATTTGAAAATTAAAAAAAAATTCTAAAAAATATATTTTTTATTTCATGAAAATAATTTTTCAAAAAATATTAAAAAGTCAAGTTTTTTCGGAAATATGAAAAAGTCGAGTTTTTTCGAAATATGAAAAAATTGAGTTTTTTCAGAAATATGAAATAGTCGAGTTTTTTTCGAAAATATGAAAAAATCGAGTTTTTTTTCCGGAAATATGAAAAAAGTCGAATTTTTTGGAAATATGAAATAGACGAGTTTTTTTGGAAATATGAAAAAGTTGAGTTTTTTTCGAAAATATAAAAAAGTCAAGTTTTTTTAGAAATTAAAAAATCGAGTTTTTTTTCAAAAATATGGAAAAAGAAGAGTTTTTTTTTTCGGAAATACAAAATAGAGTTTTTTCGAAAATATGAAAAAAGTCGAGTTTTTTTAAGAAATATTGAAAAAGTCAAGTTTTTTCGGAAATATGAAAACGTCGTGCTTTTTCGAAAATATGAAAAAATTGAGTTTTTTCGGAAATATGGAAAAAGTTGAGTTTTTTCGGAAATATGAAATAGTTGAGTTTTTTTCGGAAATATGAAAAAAATCGAGTTTTTGTTTTCGGATATATGAAAAAAGTCGAATTTTTTGGAAATATGAAATAGACGAGTTTTTTTGGAAATATGAAAAAGTCGAGTTTTTTTTGGAAATATGAAAAAGTTGAGTTTTTTTAGAAATATGAAAAAAGTCGAGTTTTTTCAAAAAAATACTAGAAATCGAGTGTTTTAAGAAATATGAAAAAGTCAAGTTTTTTTGTAAATATGAAAAAAAAATCGAGTTTTTTTAGAAATTAAAAAAAACAAGTTTTTTTCGAAAATATAAAAAAGTCGAGTTTTTTCAAAAATATGGAAAAAGAAGAGTTTTTTCGGAAATACAAAATATCGAGTTTTTTCGAAAATATGAAAAAGTCGATTTTTTTTCAAAAATATGTAAATGTTAAGTTTTTTTCGGAAATACATAAAATCGATTTTTTTTTCGGAAATATGAAAAAATTGAGTTTTTTTCGAAAATATGAAAAGGTCGAGTTTTTTCGAAAATATGAAAAAGTTTGAGTTTTTTTAGAAATATGAAAAGTCGAGTTTTTTCGAAAATATGAAATAGTCGAGTGTTTTCGAAAATATGAAAAAGTTTGAGTTTTTTTAGAAATATGAAAAGTCGAGTTTCTTCGACAATATGAAAAAGTCGAGTTTTTTTCAGAAATATGAAAAGGTTGAGTTTTTTTACAGAAATCTGAAAAAGTCCATTTTTTCGGAAATATGAAAAAATCGATTTTTTTTAAAATATGAAAATGTTGCGTTTTTTTGAAATTTTGAAAAAGTCTAATTTTTCAAAAATATGAAAAATCGAGATTTTTGTGAAATATAGAAAATCGAGTTTTTTAAAAATGCAAAAAATCGAATTTTTATAGAAACAGTGTAAATCAAGCTTTTTTGAAAATAAAAAAAATGAGTTTTTTCAATAAATATGAAGAAATCAAATTTTTTCGGAAATACAGAAATTCAAGTATTTTTAGAAATACAAAAAATTGATTTTTTTTTCAAAAATACGAAAAATCAGTTTTTTTTAAAAACAAGAAAATTTGATTTTTTTTCAAAAATTCAAACTCTGAAAAATAAAATTGAAAATATTTTTTCCCAATAAATTTTTTTAAAAAAATCTCAAAAAAAAATTTAAAAATATATAATATTTTTTTAATATAAAAAAATTTAAATTTTTGTGAAGTTAAAATTTTGGTTTTAAAAGAGTTTAAAATTGTAAATTGGTTATAAATTAGTTTATAAATATAAACTAGCTTTAAATTGAATTAAAACTATTTTAGCAGTTAATTGAATTTTTATTGAAGTTGTTATTCCAAAATGAACCAAAAACGTAAATGTGATTCGATTCAATCTAATTTATGGACCATGAACACTTCTAATTGCCACACGAATATAAACAAGTAACAATTCTCTATAACTGGAGAGATAATACACTAGCCCTTGGCCCTTGGTGGTGCACTTATTTGAATTATGTTGAAAGCTTGGTATCCTGTTGTTTGAATGTAAGCTCTTGATTAGAGTTTGGATTTATATAGAATTTATACCTCTCTAATTTCAGTTGTTTTTGCACTTCCGCAACTGTCTACATTTTGACTTTGTTTGGTCTTCGAATTTGGTAGTTGCTAATAATGTGCATGCTTTGTTTTCTTTCAAAGTATAGTATTTTCACTCTATATGATTATGATGATATTAAGTTTGTTGTCATGTGAAGCTGAAGCCTATGCTTTCATTTGCTTTTGTTGGAATTATATTAATTAGAGTGGAAATTGGAAAGATTTATTGACAATTAATGGGCAATAAATGAACACAAGTAAGAACTAATATAGAAGTGAAATTGAAAAGATTCATTTTAGTCCCACATTGAAGGGAATGGAAATATTAGTAGTGTTTATATATTCCAACTTGGTCAATTAGGTTGGGCCCTAAAGGGCATCCAATTTTGTGAAAAGAGTGAGGACACACCCATGACCATCAAGACGCGCGCCGCCGCCGCCGCCGCCATCTTCTCTCCCTTAATTCTCTTCGTCTACAAATCCTTCTTTTCTTGTTTTTTCTTGTTTTTTCGACTGCCTATTTTCGCCAGATACTGTGACTTAGAAAGGTGTATTTCTAGAGCGATTTATCAATCGTACGTTATTGAACGGGCAGTTTTATCTTGGAGACGTCGTCGTAAATCGAATGCTTTGCATATTTTGGCAGTACGACGAAACGTCTTAAAGAAAGCGACCTAGTACGCGACTCGTCCTTATAATTTCCTTGTGCCAAACTCAGTTTTTCAAATCCGAAAACAACAATTTAAAGACGTTTTAATAACTGCCATGGCAACTAAGGAAATTATCAGTACTACTGCGGCCGCTTCGGTCTCTGACAAACCTTTCAGGTTTGAGGGTTCCAATTTCAAACGTTGGCAAGCTAAGATGAAGTTTTTCTTAACTTTGAAAAAGGTTGCCCACGTTCTGATTGAGGATATCCCGGTTGTCCCTTCTGCATCATCTAAACTACCTAATGGTAACTCACTTGCAGATTCCGACGGGACTTCCAAAACGTCTGACTCAGATGCTGCAAAAGCTAAGGCTGCAGCAGATGATCTACAGCTCCGAAAAGAAATCACCTTATAGCACGAGAATGATTATCTGTGCAAAAATCACATTCTGAACAACCTTGTTGATGATCTGTACGACTACTACAGTAGCTACAGGACTGCTAAACAGGTATGGGAGGCTCTGCAAAGAAAATATGATACTGAAGAAGCAGGTGCGAAGAAATTTGCTGTCAGCCGCTACTTGAACTACAAGATGGTGGATGAGAAGTCGGTGGAAGCTCAAAGCCACGAAATTCAGAAGATTGCTCATGAGATTATTACAGAAGGTATGCCCCTCAATGAACAATTTCAAATTGCTGTAATTATTGACAAACTGCCCCCTGGTTGGAAAGATTTCAAAAATGTGCTTCGTCACAAAACAAAAAAAATTTCAATCGAGAGTCTGATTACTCGCCTCCGAATTGAAGAGGAGGCTCGGAAACAAGATCATAAATAAGAAGTCTTAGTTGTGTCTAACAACAAAAAGAAATTCGGTGCGATTCTGAAGCCTACGGGCAAACCTTTAAAGAATCAGAACCGCAATGCTATGAACCGAACTAAGAATGGGAATCCCTCTAGGGCCCCATCGGCTTCATTTGCTAGGCAACAACCACCACCTCAAAGAAATGATGCCTCGGTTTTCTCTTGCTACAACTGTGGGAAACCGGGCCATATGGCAAAGAAATGTAGGAGCGGGCCTAAACCTGCAGCTGGCTCAAATGCTCAGGTTAACCTGACTGATGAGCAACTCATTGCCATGATCACTGAAATCAACATGGTTGGTGGAAGTGATGGTTGGTGGATAGACACTGGCGCCACTCGTCATGTCTGCTATGATTGTGCTATGTTCAAGACATACATGAATGCTGAAGATAAGAAAGTGTTGTTGGGAGATGCTCACACCACTAATGTTGCTGGAATTGGAGATGTTGAGCTGAAGTTCACTTCAGGAAAGACCTTGATCTTGAAGGACGTCATGCATGTTCCTGAAATTAGGAAGAATCTTGTTTCTGGTTTTATTTTGAATAAGGCTGGGTTTAGTCAAACTTTAGGGGCATATTTGTACACCATCACTAAAAATGGTATTTTTGTAGGAAAAGGGTACGCCATTGATGGCATGTTTAAGTTGAATGTTGATTTGAATAAAATTTCTCCTTTTGTTTACTCTTTGTGTAACTTTAATATTTGGCATGGTAGACTTTGTCACGTTAATAAACGAATCATTTCTAATGCAAGCAACATAGGCCTAATCCCTAAACTAAATGTCAATGATTCCAATAAATGTGAATTTTGCAGTCAAGCAAAAATAACAAAGACTTCACATAAATCAATTATAAAAGAATATGATCCCCTAGATCTTATACACTCTGATATATGTGAATTAGATGGAAGTTTAACTAGAAATAGTAAACGTTATTTTATCACTTTTATTGACGACTGCTCTGATTATACTTATGTATATCTAATGAAGAATAAAAGTGAAGCGCTTGACATGTTTAAGGTGTATGTAACTGAAATTGAGAATCAATTTAACAAGAAGATTAAGAGACTTCGCAGTGATAGGGGAACCGAATATGACTCTAGCTTGTTTAATGATTTTTATGCTGAACATGGTATTATACATGAAACGACTGCTTCATACTCTCCTGAAATGAATGGTAAAGCAGAAAGAAAGAATAGGACTCTTACTGAACTTGTAGTCGCAATCATGTTAAATTCTGGTGCTGCACCTCACTGGTGGGGGGAAATTTTATTGATTGTTTGCTATGTCCTGAATAAAGTTCCCAAGTCAAAAAGTAAGATCTCACCTCATGAGATATTAAAGAAAAGACAACCAAATTTATCTTATTTGAGAACTTGGGGCTGTCTGGCTTATGTCAGAATTCCGGATCCGAAACGAGTTAAACTCGCTAGTAGAGCCTATGAATGCGTATTCATTGGGTATGCAGCAAACAGTAAGGCATACAGGTTTTATGACCTAAATGCCAGAGTAATCATAGAATCAAACGATGTTGAATTCTATGAAGACAAATTTCCTTTCAGATCGAGAAATAGTGAGGGCTCACAATCGAGTCACATTCCTGTGATAAAAAGCACTGAAAGCAGCGACAATGTAGAAATAGAACTTAGAAGAAGTAAAAGAGCAAGAGTTGCTAAAGAATATGGGGCCGATTATGTGGCCTATAATGTAGAAGAAGATCCAATAAATCTTCAAGAAGTATTGTCATCTATGGATGCAGATTATGGCAAGAAGCCATTAATGATGAGATAGATTCTCTAGAATCTAACAAGACCTAGCACTTAGTAGACTTACCCCCGGGTTGCAAACCAATTGGTTGCAAATGGGTCTTGAAAAAGAAACTAAAACCTGATGGAACGATTGAGAAATACAAGGCTCGCCTTGTAGCCAAGGGTTTTAGACAAAGAGAAAATATAGATTTCTTCGACACCTTTTCTCCGGTCACTAGAATTACATCCATTAGGGTACTCATTTCAATAGAAGCCATTTATAACTTAATAGTACACCAAATGGATGTTAAAACAACCTTTTTAAATGGTGACTTAGAAGAAGAAATCTATATGGAACAACCAGAAGGGTTTGTAATCCAAGGACAAGAAAGCAAGGTCTGTAAGTTAGATAAGTCTCTGTATGGAATAAAACAAGTCCCTAAGCAATGGCATGAAAAGTTTGATAACTTAATGATAATTAATGGGTACAAAGTGAATGAAAGTGACAAGTGCGTTTATTACAAATCTGAGAATCGCATTTGTACTATCATATGTCTATATGTAGACGATTTACTTATATTTGGATCAAATGTCCAGGCTATTAATGATATGAAATCATTGTTATGCAATAACTTTGATATGAAAGACCTCGGAGAAGCAAGCGTGATCCTGGGTATCAAGATCACGAGATCCGACCAAGGAATTTCTTTGGATCAATCTCACTATGTGGAGAAGATCTTAAAGAAATATAAATACTTTGATTGTAAACCTGCATGCACTCTGTATGATCCAAGTGTGAAACTGTTTAAGAACACTGGAGAAAGTGTCAAACAAGCAGAATATGCGAGCATCATTGGCAGTCTTAGGTATGCCACTGATTGTACTAGACCCGACATTGCATATGTCGTAGGATTGTTGTGCAGATTTACAAGTAGGCCGAGTAACGAACATTGGCAAGCTATTGAGCGAGTAATGAGGTACCTTAAAAGGACTATGGACCTCGGCCTACACTATCAGAAATTTCCTGCTGTACTAGAAGGGTATAGTGATGCAGATTGGAACACCTTATCGGATGATTCCAAAGCTACTAGTGGTTATATATTTAGTATAGCCGGAGGAGCTGTATCTTGGAAATCAAAGAAACAGACCATTCTGGCACAGTCCACAATGGAGTCTGAGATGATAGCATTAGCTACAGCTAGTGAAGAAGCAAGTTGGTTAAGATGCTTGCTAGCTGAGATTCCTCTATGGGAAAAACCTATACCAGCTGTGTTGATCCACTGCAATAGTACCGTGGCTATTGCAAAAGTTGAGAACCGTTATTATAATGGTAAAAGACGTTAAATTAGAAGAAAACATAGCACTGTTAGAGATTGTATCTCTAAAGGAGCTGTGAGAGTGGATCATGTACGCACTGATGAGAACTTAGCAGATCCTTTGACGAAAGGATTAGCTAGAGAGAAAGTCCATAATACTTCCAAAAAGATGGGACTAATGCCTATAAAGCAATTAGTTACTCATGATGGTAACCCGACCTAAATGACTGGAGATCCCAAGACTTAGGTTCAATGGGTAATAACAAGTTGTGAGTAATATGAAAATGATCATGCAAGTAAAGCATGAATCCTGAAGTAATGAGAGGATGCGATAATAGAAACTCTTAATGAGATCTATACTCTGTATGAGGGAGTACCTAGGCTACAGGAGTACTCTTGATAGATTCACCTATGTGACTATGGAACTGAGGCCGGTCCCTATGGAATTTCGAGGCAGAATTCCTAGAGCATTCACTAAACCGGGATACACGTGCAGGACCACTAAAGCACGGGCTACAAGAATACACCTTACGGAAAGGTTGTGTGCGGGTCTGATGTCCGAGATAGAGTTCAAGACAATGATGTCACTCTTGTTGAATCAGAATCCTACTCGCTACGCTAAGGTTCAAGTCGTAGACACCTTTGCTTATGCTCAATCTTAGAAACGTCTGACGTACTTCTAAAATCTCTTTTAAATTCAAGTGGGGGAATGTTGGAATTATATTAATTAGAGTGGAAATTGGAAAGATTTATTGACAATTAATGGGCAATAAATGAACACAAGTAAGAACTAATATAGAAGTGAATTTGAAAAGATTCATTTTAGTCCCACATTGAAGGGAATGAAAATATTAGTAGTGTTTATATATTCCAACTTGGTCAATTGGGTTGGGCCCTAAAGGGCACCCAATTTTGTGAAAGGAGTGAGGACACACCCATGACCATCAAGACACGAGCGCGCGCCGCCGCCGTTCGTCCGGCCGGCCGGCTCGGTTCGGTCCGGTCTAGATGAATTATTTTTTGGACCCGAATTTATAGAATTTAATTATCATTAATTAATTAATATAATTCGGTGGAAAATTAATTAATAATAAATATTAATTAATTAAGAAAATAATTGGTCAGTAACTGTCATATTGACTAGATCCAGTATTTTCCCATTCTCCCATGATTTTCTCCATTCACCACGAATTTCTCCCTACTCAGCCTTACTAGCTGCCTATAAATACAGGGTAGAAGTTCAGTAGTGAAGCAGCGGATTTCAAAAAAAGTTCACACGAATTTTGATTTCCATCTTCTCTCCCTTAATTCTCTTCGTCTATAAATCCTTCTTTTCTTGTTTTTTCTTGTTTTTTCGACTGGCTATTTTCGCCAGATACTGTGACTTAGAAAGGTGTATTTCTAGAGCGATTTATCAATCATACGTTATTGAACGGGCTGTTTTATCCTGGAGACGTCGTCGAAAATATACTGCTTTGCATATTTTGGCAGTACGACGAAACGTCTTAAAGAAAGCGACCTAGTACGCGACTCGTCCCGATAATTTTCTTGTGCCAAACTCAATTTTTCAAATCCGAAAACAACAGCTTTGTTACAAATACGAAATCTTTGAAACGATATTCCTTCAATATGCTACTTCAAACAAAAGTCGATAGAATTCATAGATTTTTATTATTGTTGCAATGATAACATTCATCATTTTGTGTGATCATCATTCGTGCTCTGCAGAGTTAAAACAAGGCATTATAAAAGTTATACATGAGTCAAACATATTTAGAAAATGTATTACACGTGGTATTTACTAGTACTACACCTTGAATATCTTTGAATTCCCCAACAGTAAAACTAAACAAGTTACAGAAGTAACTAACTGGCGCCGAGTTCCAACCAAAAGAGAAAAATGTGCTTTTAGTGTACTCTTAAAGTATAAAGATTTTAGTGTATGTTTGGTATTGAGTTTGGAGTCTTATTATATTTCTAAATTTATTAATGAAGCATTCTTAGCAACTAATGTCAAAAATATATAGAAGTGTTACACATAAAAACTAGTTCAAATATGTTATAAATTCTTGCATAAGTATACCAGGTTAAAGCCTTTTAAATTGAATGGTTTCAATTCATTCTTCCATAAGATCAAGGTTGATTGAGTGAAATTATGCATAGGTTGTAGTTGAATTTCTAACATCTGGTATTTAGAGCTCCGGTTAAGATTCAAGAAAGGAAAACCGTGATGGCGATGAATCATTCAAACGGTCACTTTCTGACATACCTTCCATTTCTCAAGAAAGATAATTATGAGAATTGGTGCAAGCAGATTAAGGTGATTTTCTGTTATCAAGATCTTTGGAATCTTGTGAAGGGAGGAGTATCACCGCTTGTAGAAAATGCACTGTGTATGATAACATCTAGGACCTAGTCTCCCTTAGACCTCAGGTGCGTCTCTCTTCTTTCTCAAAGAAAAATCAAAACACGTAATAAATACGATGAGTATTATGCGCCACGAGGCTTAAGTATATGGAAAATAACGAGTGAGGGGTCTCTCCTTACTTTTCTAGAGTGTTTAGCATATGTCCCGTTTGAGGGCGTCCATGCGATTCATTCGCTCATATGTCATAGACTTTAGTGCAATATGAATCTCAAATAAATTCAACTCACTTCTGTTAAAACTCACAAACAAATGCAAATCATTTTTTTCATTCGGGATTCTCCTTCAAACCTTTTCAGAAAAGGCATGATATTTTCATTCTACCGCAAACAGGCGTCGACCCTAACTACTGGAACGTGAACTTAGCACCGCTCCTAAAAACACTTAACCAATTTGTGGTCATAACCACGAACTAAAAATGTTTTGACTTCTCATTCTCGTCCGAATGAGGATACATAGGCACAAGACGGCGAAGTCTTGGAGAACAACCTTCCTCCATCCACCCGTTGTCCTCTAAACTACGTTAACTCTGACTTTTCCATTGAGCGAGGGAATACATAGGCCTAAGACGGCGAAGTCTTATCGAGTCTCCTTTTTTCTTTTTCTCTTCCTGTTTCAGTTTAGATAATACACCCTTTGATTAGAACAAAAAGTGTGGATCTTGTTAAGTGCAATGGACGCGAGGGGGTGCTAATACCTTCCTCTCGCGTAATCGACTCCCGAACTCCGGATTTGGTTGCAATGACCATGTCTTCTCCCTTCTTTGAGGTTTTCTTCGATTGTTTCCTTTCTCTTCGTCAGGACGAATAACGTTTGGTGGCGACTCTTCTGTTTTTCCGCCAGGTGTTTTTCGCAGTTGCGACAGGTTGTGGTCTAGAAAATTTGATCCAAAATTTAAAAATTTGTCGATAAAAAAAGTGGAAAAAGGCACTTCTTCAAAAAAAATCATGATGAATAAATGACTAAAGAAAAAGAATGACATCATAAGAAAGATCAGAAATATTTAGTACTAATAAAAAGGTATGATGAGTGGAGGAGAAGTAGGAACCAAACTCCAAAGGTTTAACCATACTTTCTTAAATATATCTTACCCTAACTTAAGTTAAGTTACAACCTAAAAAGTCCTCTAATGTGTGTGTTGTGATTTCTAAGATTAACTCTGTTAGAACATGATCAAGTTAAGTTTAATTAATTTTGCATGTTGATTGAATGATAACCCTATCCATTGAGCGAGTTAAGTGAGCTGAGAGATAGGTTGAGTACTAGTCAATGTTGAAAATGTTTTTCGAATTTTTCGAATGGAAGTTGGAAGCTGGAATAATGATCAGGTAACTGAAAAAATATATGGTGATGTTTAATTCTTATTGTGCGACTTGTTGTCTGTTGAAATGTGCAGTTGCATGTGAGTTGCTTTTAGAAAAGTAAATATTTAAGTTTGAGGTTTTGATGACAGTCTGTCATTGCATCTAAATAGTCGAAGAATCGGGGAAAAAGAGCGAAAGATGAGCCAAAATGATGAAGAAATACCCAAGAATGAGAGAAAAATAGTCAAGTATGGAAGAATGAGACTTAGTGAAAACTTTGGATAAAAATGGTGATTTTCCTCGCAGCTACTGGAATAATCACGCGCACCATGACACACCTTCGCGTGCGTGATAGAGGCAATAAAGATGCATCGTGCGTGATAGAGGCAATAAAGATGCATCGTGCGTGCAATGGTTTCTTTTTTGGGATTTTTCTGATGCGTTATGACCCGTTTTAACAACTTTAAAAGGGGATTTTCTGCTTTTTGATAAGGGTTACGAGAATTGGAGGCTAGAGCACGAATTTGGGAGCACAAAACGAGATTTTTAGAGCATTTGAAGCCATTGGAGGTCATCTCTTCAAGGGACTTCTCATGTTATTTCTATCTATCGATTATGGTATCTTTCTCTAAATAATGTGTAGATAAATCATCTTAGTTTAGGTTGTGTGATGATGAACCTTATTCAATCTTGTTGGCATTATATGTTGGTTTAACTTTGTATGAATCCTTTCAATTATAATTTTATTCAATTGTTAATTATGCTTAATTCTTTTTATTTAAGGTATTCTATTAATCTGTTACTGGACACATAGGGATTCCTGACCTATGCCTATGTGTTGGACCTAGGGCAACTATTCTACAAACGCTGGTTGAATAGGGGTAGGAGACTAGGGATAGAAAGCTCAAAGTAGTTATTAACAGTATGTACATCAACTAACACTGTTTACGCTGGTAGACTAGGGATAGAAAGCTCAAAGTAGTTATTAATAAATTATTTTGTGGGGGACTGACTATAACGGTTTTGTTAATTTGCCTGAGATTATAAGGATAAGACCATTCATACATCAACAAGATAGAATAAGGGGATTCTAAAACATAACCTGACCAGTTTTATGACATTGTTTTCTTGTTCATTTAATTTTTGATCTGAAACTTGCAAAACCCCCCTTTTTACTATTTTACTTTAAATTGCACAAATCATTGTCTTGTTCGAACAAAATCCTTGTGGGTTTGATTTTTTATTATTGCGGCATTATCAGTACACTTGTCGAGAAGTCATCAGAAGCAAGAGCAGATGATTCAGTGAGAGATGGGGTAGAAACCGGTCCAAAAGCATGAGGGGTAGCCAAGCACGACAATTATTCACTAACTGCTTCATTGTTAGGAACATTAGATCCGGATAAAATTTGGTTTCGAACGGAATAAGGCTCTGATGCTAGTCCGACAAGTGCCACAGCCATCAAACAATTATTTTGTTGTTCAACATAAGTTGTTGCATCTTTTGTAAAAGGCATTAGGGTTCTGAAATTTTCCTTTAACGCATCAAGCTTACTCAAATATGCTTACATATTTATATTCTCCAATTGCAAAGAGTTGAGTTTAGTGATGACACTGTAAAGATTATGGACATCATTAGAGAATACTTTCTTATCCTTTTCCCAAACCACATAACAAGTGGTAAATGCTTGGTACTATGCTTGGTGTAACGCCCCGATTCCGATTTCCTTTATTTTGATTCCTTTTAATTTAATTGATTGAATTATTATTTTAAATGTAGGATTTATGTGTTTAATATGTTATGTGTGCATATTATGCTATTTCTTTTACCGATTTTGAGTGTTTCGGGTAAAAATAGGTTGGAGGGTATTTTGGGCATTAGTGATTATGCTAAGTGGATATTTTTATGAGAATTGATTAATTAGTGTATGGAAAGAATTTGAGAGGAAAGAAATAGAAATATGAGATGAGAGAGGAAAAGAAAAAATATAGTAACATAGAAAGAAAAACAAGAGAAAGAAAGAGGAAAAGAGAAAGTGGAGAGAAAAGAAGAGGAAAACCTAGAACTTCAAGAAATCATCACCAAAGCTTTTGATTGATCGGGTAAGGGTGTGAAACTTTATTATTCTATCAATGTGTATAATCATGTATGATTTTGTTGGATTGTTTTGGATTGTTGGTAGTTTTTCTACACTTTCCATTTTAGGTTGAATTTGGTTTAATCGAAAGGAATCGTTGTTTAACGGTTAGAATCGTGATTAGATGATGTAGGTTAGACGATATATGTTAGACTAAGGCTACTGGAACAACTTTGGATTTAATCGGGTGATTTTGGTGAGTTTGGAGGTGCTGGAGCAGAACTGAATGTTGTTGTTCGCAGGCGACTCGCTAGCAGCTCGCTAGGCAAGCACGCAGCGAACGTTCGCTAGCAGCTCGCTAGGCGAGCGTGCAGCAAACGGTCCCATACTTGGGACAGTGAGGTTCTGATGTCCCTCGCTGGCAGTGAAGGGAGTAGCTAGGAGCTCGCTGGAGGTTCGTTGTGGCGAACGGGGTAGCGAACGAGGTCTGTAGCCTCTGTTCTTGCTCGCTAGTAGTTCGCTAGGCGAGGAGGTAGCGAACGCTCGCTAGCAGCTCGCTAGGCGAGCGTGTAGCGAACGTAGCAGGATGAATTTTCCCTGTTGCGTGGTGTTGTCGTGGCTTGGGGTTTTGGTTGCGATCGACCCTTCTTTGATTTAATATCTTATATGCTGGTTTGTGATGTGCTGTGGGTAGCCGTATGGCGTGAATCCTAGATTATGAATTGTGGTCGTTTGGGCAATTATGTGCATTGTTTAGCTTGATTAAAAATTTATGATGTTTGTATGAATATATGCGATGAATGTGTAGAATGCATGAGTATGTTTGTAAACATGTGTGCATTTCAAGAGTGTCATGAGTCATGTTGCATGTGAAGCATCATGGTATGCATTCTTGTGTCGATTGATTCCTCGGTGAATCTGCAGAACCTCGTGTGCCCTTGTGGGGTATGAGCGATGGTTAATTATTGATCCCTCGGTGGATTTGCAGAACCTCGTATGTTGCGATGGTCATTTTGATTCCGTGTAGAATCTGCAGAACCTCGTGTGCCCATGTGGGGTGTGAGCGATGGTTATTTGGTTCTTCAATTGAACCTGCTGAAATGAGTCGGTACCGCATTTGCATCTGCATAGAGTCGTGTGTCGGTCTCTATGAGTTGCATGTTGACATCTTGCATGGTGTATGGTGAATAAACATAATTATAAATGTTTATATGAATTGTTGATGATTGGCATGATTGGTATGCTTGAAGACACATGTATGTGTGAATATATGTATATGTATGTTTTGTGTGTTTATGAACTGATATAAACATTGTTGACGCATATTGTATATGCATGGTGTTCTATTTGTAAATAGATAATGTGAATACATTGCGATGTACGGTATGACGAGGTGAGTTGCGGTGAGAATGCAAAAGACGTATATTGGATATTATATATATATATATATATATATATATATATATATATATATATATATATATATATATATATATATATATATATATATATATATATATATATATATATATATATATATATATATATATATATATATATATATATATATATATATATATATATATATATATATATATATATGTTTATATGCATTGTTATTATGATATCGTTTCTCACCCTTCTGCTGTTTCTTTTAATGCTCTATGAGGCATTGCAGATTAGATTGCTGGAGGTATTTTTGTGAAGCGTGGGTTCTTCCCTTTTTGGTCGGTCGGCTCTGATATGTAGCACCGGGTAGATAGGAATTATTTTGATTTTTTTGTGATACATCTGTGTATGTATCTGCTGATGATATGTTTTGTAAACATGATGAATGATAATTGTATATGTGAACATATGTTTTGGAGAATTATGGAATATTTGGATATTTCCGCCTTGTTCTAAATATTTCTTGTGGGTGCTACCCTGTTGTTGCATATCTGTTTGAGCAGGTGTTGTATGTGTTGGAACTTTTATGATAATGTGATATTTCCCTTTTATGCCACGTTGCAAATGTACTCTGATGAAATTTTGAATTTGTGCCTAAATAATTTAATTGTTTATTTTGGGGGTATAGAAAGGGGGTGTTACATTAAGTGGTATCAGAGCCAGTGTTGAGTCAGTTGTGTCTGTCTCGCTGTTTTGTTGGTTGAACGGTTGTTTAACCTTGTTGTTATTTTTGGGAATAATCAGAATATGGCTGGTCATAATGACAATGCTATGGTTGCGGCATTGGAGGCTATGTCTCGAGCGGTGCAGGGTGCGCCGAATGTGAATGCTAACGATGAGTTTAGAAAGAATCAGCCGTCGGTGTTCAAAGGAAGGTTTGATCCGGACGGTGCTCAGATTTGGCTGAAGGAGGTCGAGAGGATCTTCAGAGTTATGAATTGCGCTGAGGGGAACAAGGTGAGACTTGGATCTCACATGCTGAGACAAGAAGCCGATGACTGGTGGGTCGGCATAAGACAAATTCTTGAAGTTGATGATGAGGAAATAACTTGGGATTTGTTCCGCACTGAATTTTTGAGGAAGTATCATCCGGAGAGTGTGAAGGGAAAGAAGGAAATGGAGTTTCTAGAATTGAAACAAGGGAACATGTCCGTGGTTGACTACACGGCTAAGTTTACGGAGTTGGTGAAGTTCCATCCTCACTATGATGCGGTGACGGCGGAATTTTCCAAGTGTACTAAGTATGAGAATGGCTTGCGTCCTGAGATCAAGCAAGCGGTGGGTTATCAGAGGATTCGAAGATTTTCGGATTTGACTGAATGCTGTAGGATCTTTGAAGAAGATAGTAGAGCTCGTTCTACTCACTATAAGAGTTTGAATGAGAAGAGAGGGAAGCAACCGGTAAGGAGTGGACCTTATGTGACGCCTGCTGATAAAGGCAAGCATAGGGAACACTTTGTTAAGAGATCCGGAGGTGGAAGTTCTGGTCCCATTAAGTGCTATAGGTGCGGTAAAGTGGGACACAAATCTTTTTAGTGTAAGAAGGCTGGGGAGAAGTGTGCTAACTGTGGTGGTATCGGTCATGCTACAACTGATTGTAGAAGGAATGTGGTTAAGTGTTACAACTGTGGGGAGGTTGGTCATATTAGTACCAAGTGTACTAAGCCAAAGCAACCTCCATCAAGTGGGAAGGTATTTGCATTAGCGGGTGCAGACACTACTAATGCGGATCGGTTGATTAAAGGTACATGCTTTATTAATAATATGCCTTTAGTCGCTATTATTGATACCGGAGCGACTCATTCGTTCATCTCTTTTGAGTGCGCTAAGCGTTTGGATTTGTGTTTGTCTTCTTGTGGTGGTAATATGGTTATTAAGACGCCCGCTTCGGGGTCGGTAACTACGTCTTCGGTATGTTTGAGTTGTCCCTTGACCATGTATGGTAAGGACTTTATTATGGACTTGGTGTGTTTGCCATTAGAAGGATTAGATGTGATTTTGGGTATGAATTGGTTGCAGTATAATAGAGTTCGTATTGATTGTTATCACAAGTTGGTGAGGTTTCCATCTTTGGAAGATGAGGAGGAAGAGAGTTTTCTATCCACTAAAGAGTTGAAGAAACTTTTGGCGGATGAAGCTCAAGTGTTCTGTTTGTTTGCGTCTAGAGAATAAGGTTGAATTGGATTTGGTTCCAGTGGTATGTGACTTTCCAGAAGTATTTCCAGAGGACATTACGGATGTACCGCCGGAAAGGGAAGTTGAGTTTTTGATTGATCTAGTTCCCGGTACTAGACCGATTTCGATGGCACCGTATCGTATGTCGGCATTGGAGTTGGTAGAGTTGAAGAAACAATTGAATGATTTATTGGAAAAGAGATTTGTTAGGCCGAGTGTTTCTCCTTGGGGTGCGCCGGTATGTTGGTAAAGAAGAAAGATGGGAGTATGCGGTTGTGTATTGATTATCGGCAGTTGAATAAGGTGACTATTAAGAATAAGTATCCGCTTCCTAGAATTGATGATTTGATGGACCAATTGGTTGGTGCCCGTGTTTTTAGTAAGATTGATTTGAGGTCAGGTTATCACCAGATTCGTGTTAAAGAGGAGGATATCCAAAAGACGGCTTTTAGGACACGGTATGGTCATTATGAATTTTCAGTGATGCCATTCGGAGTTTCTAATGCGCCGAGTGTGTTTATGGAATACCTGAATCGTATTTTCATGATCAGTTGGATCGTTTTGTGGTTGTGTTTATCGACGACATCTTGATTTACTCTAAGTCTCAAGAAGAGCATGAAGAGCATTTGAGGATTGTGTTACGGGTTTTGAAGGAGAAGCAATTGTATGTTAAGTTATCAAAGTGCGAGTTTTGGTTATCGAAAGTGAGTTTTCTTGGGCATGTTATTTCTAGAAATGGTGTTAGTGTTGATCCGTCTAAGATTGATGCGGTAATGCAGTGGGAAGCTCCTAAGTCGGTTACGGAGATTCGAAGCTTTTTGGGCTTGGCCGGTTATTATTAGAGGTTTATCAAAGGGTTTTCAAAGTTGGCACTTCCGTTGACTCAGTTGACTTGTAAGGGAAAGGCTTTTGTTTGGGACATTAATTGTGAGAAGAGTTTTGTTACTCTCAAGAGAAGGTTGACAATGGCGCCGGTTTTGATTTTGCCAAATCCGACGGAACCGTTTGTGGTTTATTGTGATGCTTCTTTGTCTAGGTTAGGTGGTGTTTTGATGCAAGATGGTAAAGTTGTGGCTTATGCTTCAAGGCAATTGAGAATGCACGAAAAGAATTATCCTACGCATGATTTGGAATTAGCGGCCGTGGTGTTTGTTTTGAAAATTTGGAGGCATTATCTTTATGGTGTGAGATTTGAAGTTTTTATTGATCACAAAAGTTTGAAGTATCTATTTGATTAAAAGGAATTGAATATGAGGCAAAGGAGGTGGTTAGAGTTTTTGAAGGATTGTGACTTTGATTTGAATTACCATCCGGGTAAGGCAAATATGGTGGCCGATGCTTTAAGTCGGAAATTGGTTCATATGTCTACATTGATGGTAAGGGAGTGGGATCTTTTGGAGGATTTTATAGATTTGAGTTTGGTTTGTGAAATGACGCCGAGTAGTGTGAAACTTGGTATGTTGCATGTTACGAATGACTTTCTTGCTACCGTTTGTGAAAAGCAAAAGTTGGACTTGAAATTCGTTGATTTGATGATGAATGAGAATGAGGACTTCAAGGTTGACAATTTTGGAGTTTTAAGATTTCGTGGTCGTATTTGTATTCCCGACGATATGGATTTGAAAAAGATGATATTGGAAGAAGGACACCGGAGTAATTTGAGTATTCATCCGGGAGCGAATAAGATGTATCAAGATTTGAAGAAAATCTTTTGGTGGTCCGGATTGAAGAGGGATGTGGCTCAATTTGTGTATTCGTGTTTGACTTGTCAGAAGTCTAAGGTGGAACATCAGAAGCCTAGTGGTTTGATGCAACCGTTGGATATTCCGGAATGGAAATGGGATAGTATATCGATGGATTTTGTTACGGGTTTACCAAATACGCAAAGAGGTCACAATGCTATTTGGGTGATTGTTGATAGGCTTACTAAATCTGCTCACTTTATTCCGATTGATATTAGTTATCCTTTGGAAAAGTTAGCCGAGATTTATGTTCGGGTGATTGTGAAGTTGCATGGAGTTCCCAAGAGTATCGTGTCGGATAGAGATCCTAGATTTACTTCGAGATTTTGGGAAGGTTTGCAAAAGGCTTTAGGTTCTAAGTTGAGATTGAGTTCGGCTTATCATCCGCAGACGGATGGTCAAACCGAGAGGACGATTCAATCGTTGGAGGATTTGTTGCGTGCTTGTGTGCTCGAGCAAGGTGGTGTTTGGGATAGCTTTTTAGCATTAATTGAGTTCACTTACAACAACAGTTTTCATGCAAGTATTGGTATGGCACCATTTGAGGCTTTGTATGGTCGGAGATGTCGAGCACCTTTGTGTTGGCATGAAACCGGAGAGAGATCGGTAGTTGGACCGGAGATGGTACAACAAACGACAGAGAAGGTGAAGTTTATTTGGGAGAAGATGAAAGCTTCTCATAATAGGCAAAAGAGTTATCATGACCAGAGAAGGAAGGATCTTGAATTTCAAGAAGGTGACCATGTGTTTTTGAGAGTTACACCGGTTACGGGTGTGGGTCGTGCTTTGAAGTCGAAGAAGTTGACTTCTCGTTTTATTGGTCCGTATCAAATTATTGCATGAGTTGGTGCGGTGGCTTATCGTGTGGCGTTGCCTCCGAATCTTTCAAATTTGCATGATGTGTTCCATGTTTCGCAACTTCGGAAGTATGTTCCGGATCCGTCACATGTGATTCCTATGGATGAGATGGAGGTAAGAGATAATCTTACGGTTGAGGTTTTACCGGTTATGATTTTGGACCGCGAAGTTAAGAACCTAAGAGGCAAGGATATTTCGCTTGTAAAAGTAGCATGTGGAGGTACTGTGGAAGGCAATATGACTTGGGAATTGGAGAGTAAGATGCGTGAGTCGCATCCTGAGCTGTTCGAATCAGGTAATATTTTCGAGGACGGAAATTCCTAAGTAAGGGAGAGTTGTAACGCCCCGATTCCGATTTCCTTTATTTTGAGTCCTTTTAATTTAATTGATTGAATTATTATTTAAAATGTAGGATTTATGTGTTTAATATGTTATGTGTGCATATTATGCTATTTTTTTTTACCGATTTTGAGTGTTTCGGGTAAAAATAGGTTGGAGGGTATTTTGGGCATTAGTGATTATGCTAAGTGGATATTTTTATGAGAATTGATTAATTAGTGTGTGGAAAGAATTTGAGAGGAAAGAAATAGAAATATGAGATGAGAGAGGAAAAGAAAAAATATAGTAACATAGAAAGAAAAACAAGAGAAAGAAAGAGGAGAAGAGAAAGTGGAGAGAAAAGAAGAGGAAAACCTAGAACTTTAAGAAATCATCACCAAAGCTTTCGATTGATCGGGTAAGGGTGTGAAACTTTATTATTCTATCAATGTGTATAATCATGTATGATTTCGTTGGATTGTTTTGGATTGTTGGTAGTTTTTCTACACTTTCCATTTTAGGTTGAATTTGGTTTAATAGAAAGGAATCGTTGTTTAACGGTTAGAATCGTGATTAGATGATGTAGGTTAGACGATATATGTTAGACTAAGGCTACTGGAACAACTTTGGATTTAATCGGGTGATTTTGGTGAGTTTAGAGGTGCTGGAGCAGAACTGATTTTGGTTCTTAATAATATCTCTATGTTTTGATGATAACTATTATGAAATTTTGTAATTAAGAATTATATACTCTAAAATTTGCTTAAGAGTGTTTGCTGCAGATATTAAAGTAATTATCACTCCAGAAGCAAATCAGAACTGAACATAAGAAATATGCTAGACTCTGAAGCGTCAGATGCACTCATTAGAAGACTCTGAACGCTGCCATCAGAAGATCCTGAGCGCTGTCTCCAGAAGGATCTGAAGCAGTCTCCAGAAGGATCTGAAGCAGAAGCTCCAGAAGAATCTGAAGCAAGTCAGAAGCATCTGAACCAAAGAAGAATTATGTATGAAGAGTTTTCAAGCATAGTTACTACAGAAGATTCTGAGAGTACTAAAGCTGCCAGTACTGAGGATCTGACTCAAAAATATGCTCTGAACTTATACACGCTAAAAGCACACTTGCTGCAAAGACTCTGATTCAGCAAAACTCTGATCAACATCAGAAGGCTCTGATCAAATTAGATTCTGATGATTCTTGCTGAAAATTGGTGAAGAAGAATTCAAAGATTATGTCCGTTGGAATATCCAAACGACTATTTCCTTATTTATGCTAGACACAAGAACACAGACAAAAAGGATTTCTCTATGCATTCTTCTTCTAGGAAAGGTCACTTGATGTGAAGACAAAAAGGCTCAGACCTTTTGGTACACACTTCTCAACGTGAAAAGCTCTTGGACCACTGTGCCTATAAAATCAAGTCTCCACTCATCTTCTTCAGTTGACGTTTTACTTGAAAAGAATTGATTATCAAAGCTCTCATACAACTCACATTCTTTCTAGAATTAATTTCTTTGTTCTTAATATTAAGTGAAAAATCACAGTTGTGATAAAGCTTTATTAGAAGCATTTTAACACTTGTATTTGTTATTACATTTGATTGTAAGAAAACCTTAAGAAGATCCAGGTAGGATCAGTAGTTCTTGAGAAGACTTTGAATAGTTGTTCTTAGTGCTTACTATTGTAATCAGTTGATTAAATAGTGGATTAAGTCCTTGTTTGAGAAAGGAAAATCACTCTAGGAAGGGTGGACTGGAGTAGTTGAGTTCAACGAACCAGGATAAAAATACTTGAGTTTTTATTTCTAAGTTTTTATCTTCATACTTATTCAACCCCCCTTCTAAGTATTTTCTCACCTTCAGTTGGCATCAAAGCTCCGATTCTGTGTGTGCTACCACTTCACAGTGACAGTAAAGATCCAGTGAGAGAAAAACTTTGATATATATTTGGTTGTTACTATGGCTGATAATGCAATGTCTAACATTAACAAAAAATATGAAGAAAGGGACAGAATCAACACTAACCCCCTATATTTGATGGGGAGAAATTTGATTATTGGAAAGACAGGATTGAAAGTTTTTTCCTTGGTTATGATGCTGATTTATGGGATTTGGTCATAGATGGATATGTTCATCCCATTGATGGGAATGGCAAGAAAGTAGATAGAAAATCTATGACAGAAGCCCAAAAGAAGGAATTTAGAAATCACCACAAGGCCAGAACAATATTGTTAAATGCAATATCTCACACTGAGTATGAAAAGATCACAAATAGAGAAACTGCATTTGACATGTTTGAGTCCTTAAAGATGACTCATGAGGGAAACTCTCAAGTTAAGGAAACAAAGGTGTTGCACCCTAAAATTTGCCCAACCTTATTCCCTGGGTTTATGTTTCAATGTCATTAGCATTTGCATATAGAGTCATATACATAGACTAACCATCTGTATAGCATAAGCATAGCAAGTCATTCAACAGGGGACCAATCATTATTCTCATCTCTAGAAGCCTATCAAGAGGTTATTATCCTAATTCAATCTCATTCAAGTCATCAAGAAAGAATTTGAAAGCAAAGAGTTCAGCAGATCAAGCCTTGAGTCCATCTCCTAGCTGAGGGTATCTGAGGGTCAACAAGAGGGTTGTAAGCTGTGAGTTGAAGGCATGGAGAGTATCTAGACATTATGAGAGACTTAGAAAGTCATTTAAAGAAGGAGACAAGTCATTGATGAGAGCACAAGAGCTATAGCTGAAGGCAGTCAACTAGGGTTTCATCTGGGTCAACCCTAGGTCAACCCTAGGTCAATTGACTGATCTAAGGGGTATTCAAGTCTAGTGGAGAGATGTGGGGTTCATCATTGGACATATAAATAAGGATATGGAGATATGCTAAGGAGAATTCAAGAGAAATCAAGGAGAAGAGGAGTTTCTAAATTAGGGTTTCTGTGTAAAATCCCCTAGTTTAGGTCAAATTTCCAAGCAAGATAAGTCAAAATTCTAGCTTCAAATGGCTTCTTGGCCAACATGAAACTTGTAGAGGATCTCAAGACCTTTAATTTGAGTGGTGAAAGACATCAAGGAGATTTATAAAACTCAAGTTATGGTCCTTGCAAGTTACAGGTCATCTGAGGTATCTGAAATTTTGTCTGTGAAAGTGACTTGACTTCCAAGCAATTTTTACCCCTCAAGGAGATTTCAAATGAATTTCTGGTCAACATAAGAATTGTTCCTCATTGTCTTAGATTTCTAGAATGGTATGGCATGCCTTCATATGATGTGTGGAACTCAGCTTATGGTCTTGGCAAGCAAAGGGTATTTTGGTCATTTGTGAATTACAGGTCATTTTAACCTATGTCCAAAACTCATACAAGGAGGCCTCAAATGGAAAAACTTACAACATCAAACTTGCTCCAAATGTGATTTTAAGTCTAGAAAGAAGGTCACAAATTGTTGGAAAAGCTCATAACATGAAGTTGCATGATTGGTCCAAATCTGAACTAAAATGGCTTATAATTTGAATAAAGTCAAAGTGAAAAATGGTTTGAGAGATTTATAAGTCCAAATGGAGACTTCCAATATATGATTTTGAATGGAAAAGACATTCTAAGAACAATGGTTCAAGTACTTTTTTGAGCTTAGTGAAAAAAATCAAAGTTATTCATGGTTACTTGCATTTGAAGAAACATAACCAATTTGGAATGCAAGGGAAGTTGTAAGATGGATCTAGAAGGTTCATTTGAACACTATATATTCATGAAATCAGAATTGAGCAAGGGTTGGATTCATTTTTCACCAAAAATTTCCCAAAGTTTCTCATTCTTCCTCTTGCAAATTCTTTTCAAACTTCATCAATTCTCCATCAATTCTCATAATCCTTGATTCTACTCCACTCCATAATCATCAAAGATCAAAGATCACTCAATATCTGGCTGGTTTTGATCCATTTTCATGTGCTGTTATCATCCTCTTCAAAAGTGAAAAATCAATCGGTTAGCAAGATCCAAGGCCAAGAAACAAGAGGTGTTGCATACAGAAGCAAGAGCTTCACTCACTGATCAAGATCTGAGCATTGGTGGTGGTGGATTCACGAGTTTCCATAGCTGTTTTCAAGCTTTTGCATCAGGTGCGTTTTCATTCAAATTGATTAGTTCAGTTAGTTTAGCATAGATTTATTAGTTTAAATGTGATCTAGGTTGTTAGTAGAACAATTAGGATGAGTTTAGTGCTGTTTAGTGATGATTGTTAGCAGGTTGTTAGAACTGTTAGGACTTGGAACTTGTAGTAGAGTGCATTACAATCTTAGGTTGTTAGCACAGAATGATCTGCGTGAAGTATAGAAGAGATTAGTGTAGGTTTGGTTGAGGATTTTGAGGATGAGTTGCAGAGTATTTTCATGGAGTCAGAATTTGTCTCGATCGGTTTGAGTGATTTGCTGAGTTTCAATGCCAACTAATGCCATAGGCTTGTAGAGGGAGAAGTTCTGAGTAAGTTTCATGTTTGTATCGTGTTGATCCATGGACTGTGGAGAGAGAACAGATTGGTGGAATTGTATGCGTGCATGGAGTTTCATGGTGGAAACCCTAAGTGTTCATGAACCAATGTAGAAGACGAAATCATGGCCGTCCGTTATGTGTTAGACCATTGACCTGAGGAGCCATCGTGTGGCTGGCGTTTAATTCAGAATTTGGAGGGAAGAGTGGTGCCCTAAACGCACCGTTTCATTTAATGAAACGGGCGGGCCTAAGTGTGTTTTGCTAATCCCACCACCCCAATGCTGAGCCCAATTTAAAATACACGTGAATCCATTTCTGAATGCACCCCTGCGTGTTTTTTTTATTGTCATTAATTCTGAATGGTTCTGGGCCTAATTCAAACTTGCTACGCGCACCCCACCACTGCCTGGCCCATCTAAATATGAACTGAGCGTGTTTGCTGAATAAACCCCCCCTCCACTTTATTTCATTATATTCTTTTATTTTCTTTCATTTTTTTATGCATTTTCTAAAATTCATAATAAATAGATAAAAAATCATTTTTAATCCATTCTTTTTACATCATTTTCATTAGAATGTGTAGAAAATCGTCATTAAATAAAATTGCATTTTTATTTTTATTTGATATTTTTCCCATATTTTCCAAATAAATGACATTTTAAATAGTTTCATTTCATGCATGATTTTATTAATTTTTGTTCTATTAAATGCTTTCATATTTTTTGTTCATTCTTTTTAGGTTGCTTAGATGAGATATTGAACTTGTAGAAACAATTTAGTTCCCATTTTTAGGAATTAATTTTAGGTGCTTAATGTAGGCTTGAACAACATGAACAAATTAGGGTTTTAGGTGATGACTTAGGAGAATCAATTCATTTCCCTTAGGATTTAGGGTTTGAATAGTTTAGCTATGGGACTATAGGGGCTATGGGTAGTTATTAGATCCCCTTAGAAAAGTCAGGATTCCCCTACTGCTATTAATACTCTGTGTATGTCTGATTGACTGGTGTGGTGTGCCCTTTGGGGATTATTGCTTGCTTGCTTGGGTATTGGGATTGTCTGGGGACTTGGGAGAGCTGAAGACTTGAGGAGATAAAGACCATTGGAGATCCAAAGATTGAAGATCAACTGCCAGAGTTGGAGAGGAGGTTCTTGCTAGCAGCTGCTGAGGAGACTAGGGTTTAGGAGCTAGGCAGAGCTCGAGATTAGAAAGCTTGTTTCTCAAACATGGATTGCCTTGTCTGCATCCATTCTTCTCTGTGATTCAGAGTCTCTCTAAGACACTCACCCCCTTCCTTTGGAAGGCTTGGTGATAGTGTCTAGGAGATAGAACTCTTGAGAGAAAATGTCTTTTGTGTTAGAAGCAGTCTGTGCACCACCCTTGGTAGTCAACTGATTGCTTAACACCCAATTCACTCTTGTGACTGATCCCTCATCCTGGAGGTTTGAGCTTGAAGAAAAGCCATTGCTTATAGAAGACTGATGATCAAAGCCCTTGCCTGAAGGCCATGAAGATGGAGATTGATGCTTGTTGAAGCCTGTAGCTGATTGGAGATTACTTGAAGCTAGATGTTGATTCAGAGCTGCTGATGCTGTTTCTTTTGCTGTTGTATTTCATTCTTGATGTATTGATTGGTTTTCCTGACTGTATTGTTTGCTGTTTACCTTGTTGGGTTGAAAGTGAAGCCTGTTCACTTTTGCCTATTGTTTTCTAGGTTCGAGGTTGAGTGGGACTCCCTTGCCTCGCTTGTACTGTTGCATCCATGCATTTTACTGCTTTACTGTATATATCTGGTATTGTTTCTGTTTCTGCCTATCCCGTAGGATCTCTGTTTCTCTCTGTGCAAGAGAGGAGCATGATAGACACTAGGTCTTAACCCATGCATGATAACATTAGGTTAGTTTGATTCCCTTTGCAACCGTAGGTTAGAGTTCTGTCTCTTCTCTCTCAAAACAAACAGAAAAACACATAAAGATTTCAAACACAATAAAAGACACTTCTTTCGTAAAAGAATGTGAACTCATCAAAACGTCATCTTTGTCCGCTTGGGCTGCTAATCAGAAAAAACTTTTTCAGAAGGAATAAAATCAACCAAGACCAGCCTGTGTCTTCCGTGGCCCGAACTACGTTTGCTCTGATCTTCCATGCTGTGTGGAAGTACGTAGGCATAGGATGCGATATCCTAGCGAGCAACCTTCCCCTCCTTTCCCGTAGGTAGGCGAACTACGTTGACTCTGATTTCTCGTTCCAGACGGGAATACGTAGGCATAAAGTGTGATACTTTGCCGAGTCATTTTTATTTTCAGTTTTATTTTCTTTTTAACCCCAGACCTTTAGTTTAGATAGAATAACAATCCATACCCGAAAACAAGCGTGGATCCCATCGAGTACGATGGACGTGAGGGGTGCTAATACCTTCCCCTTGCGTAACCGACTCCCGAATCCAGGTTTTGGTTGCGACGACCATACCTTTCCCGTGTTGTGCGAGGTTTACTCTGAGCGTTTCCTTTCCCTCCCGTGGGATAAATAACGCACGGTGGCGACTCTTCTGTTCAGCCGGCGCCGATTTTCGCAGTAGCGACAGCTGGCGACTCTGCTGGGGAGCCAACGTCCCCTGGCTGCTAAGGACTGCGATGGTTCTTATGCATTTGGGATCCAACGTCCCTTAAGAGAGTCAATCCTAACGCTTGTTTTCCCGTCGAGGATTTTGTATGGAGTTATTGTATATTTCTAACCTTGTATTTTCAGCTTTGTATATTGATTATTATTGCTGTATTTGGGGGGTGACGGGTGTTCTGATGTTGAGAGATAAGCCGGACCTGGGCTTGAGTGCACCTAGAATTAGAGTAGAAATTAGTGGGCGCCCGCTTGCTTTGCTTGCTTCGGTGTCCCATGAAATCTACACTCAGACGAGGTTCCTCTGGTTGGCCTCCTGCCCCTTCCTTTGGTTGGCGTGGGTTGCTGGTTAGTTGGATTGTCGACTCTGGGGACCGATCATTTGGAAGTTGGCTAAGTGAGGCCTCTTCAGGAATTGATGATGCCACTCCTTCTGGGAATCGCATCATCAGCCCTGAAAGTCTGTGACGCCGACGACCGCATAGGATGCCGTACCTTGTGCCAGTTATAGGGCCACCCACCTGTGAGGGGATTCAGGGTTATGCAGGTAACCAGACCTTCGGACTACCGGTTTGTTCTCGATCAGAGATCCTGGATATTTATGGAGAGTTATGAGGTCTGTCAGAGACCATTTGGAGATGTGTTCTGAGGTCTGTCAGAGACCAATTGGAGATGTGATTTGAGGTCTACCAGAGACCAGTGGGAGTTATGGTTTGAGGTCTGTCAGAGACCAGTGGTGGAACTTTGTTTTAGGTCTATCTGAGACCAGGGTTTGATAACTTCTGGATGGTCTATCTGAGACCTTTCTTGATTGGGTTCAGGCTATTCAGCTACAGCTTTGGTCCCTGTTGCATGTTACTTGCATTGCATCACTGTATATCCATTACCATTTGCATTTCACTAACGTGTGTCTGTGCTGCAGGTGCATTTGCATTTCCCTAGTTCTAGTGCCCAGACTTCTGAGTGTTTGATCATGACTAGCTTAAGGAGAACGGTTGCTTACAAATTGCCTACGCCTGATATTGTTCCTTTACTGGGGTTGATCTCTCTTGCTGATGAGGGTGTTCGTAGGAGCTTCCGGATGAGCTATGGTAGATTACTGAGATTGGTGTGCAAACCTACAGAGGTAGAGTTGGATGGGTTGTATGCTTTGATGCAATTCTACGACCCTGCTTTGAGGTGCTTTACGTTCTCTGACTTTATTATGGGACCAACCCTGGAGGAATACGCTGAGTATGTTGAGCTGCCCGTGCAGAACCAGGTTCCATTCATTCATTATGACGCCAAGCCCAAGCCGGAGGATTTGGCAAAAGCCTTGCATATTGATGTTTCTGAACTTGTGACTACTGTCTCCCGTGGAGTTCCAGGCTTCTCACTCCAATTCTTAGTTGGTAAAGCCCAAGAGTATGCCAAGAGCGGGTGCTGGATTGCTTTCAATGCTGTGTTGGCTTTGTGCATTTATGGCATAGTATTGTTCCCCAATATACCGGATTTTGTGGACTTTGATGCTTTCTACTTGTTTGCCGCTGGTAATCCTGTACCTACCTTACTCGGAGATCTCTACCACTCACTGCATTACAAGAATGAGAAGGGAAGAGGGAAGAATGTTCATCTGTGTGTACCCTTGTTGAGTAGGTGGTTTGAGAGTCACCTCCCTAAGAGAAGATCTGTTGCAGAGACTACAGTCCCAGCTGGTTGGCCAGAGCGCCTGATGAGGCTATCGTCGGAAGATATGGAGTGGTTTGATCGAGACCTGTTGGGATCTGAGCTCATCTTCAGTTGTTCTGGGTACCCTAATATGCCGTTGATAGGAAGAAAAGGGTGTATCAATTACAACCCTTCTCTATTCATTCGCCAGTTCGGATATGCACTGAAGAATCCACCTCAGGAGGAAGAAGTACAGGAATCTCTGTACTTCACAGGTGATTTGAAGGGAGAATTGCTAGCTGAGTTGCAACACGCCTAGACACGTATTAACCGCAAGGGGAAACCACTGTTAGGTAAGAACGATTGCCAGGCCTATGCACCTTACAGGGTTTGGATCCAGGAAAGAGCAAGTCAGTTATTAATGCCATTTCCAGATGTACCAATCCTTGTTCCTATTCCGGTAGCGGAGCCAACTACTGTTTCTAGGGAAGTCTATGAGCAAATTGTGAGAGAAAAAGAAGCCTGGATGAAGATCAACGAAGGGTTAGAGCAAGAGCTAGCTCAAGTACGCAGTGAGAAAAACAAGGCCGTATATGCTTTCCAACACAGATCGAGCTGTTAAACAGGTTAGGGGCTGAGTTGACCGAGGAAAAGAAAAAAGCGCGGACGTTTGGGGCAAGAGTTCAGAAGCTCCCATGACATGTTGGAAGCCAAAAAGAAGGCGCTTGACGCAGCACACCGAGAAATCTCCTCTTGCAATAAGACTTGGAATGCTACTCTCACCAACAATAAGATGAGAGAAGATAAGCTGAAGCAGCAAATCTCCGACCTCGAAGAGAAGCTGAAGTCTAGCATCAAAGAGTGTGAGGAGGAAGTGATGACCCGGTATAGTGTCCAGAATGCACTGAACAAGGCAATCAAATGCAGAGATGAAGTTGTGTCCCAAAAGCGAAAACTAGAAGATTGCTTCGGAGAAGCGACATGGGAAGAAACTGCTGGAGACGTGTGTCGTGTTCTTAAGAGAAGAAACCAGCTGGTTGAAGGACTGCTCACCCGACCAGGTCACCCAGAGACCAAGAAGTTGATAGAAGAGTACTGGGCTTTTGAGAGCATTTGATTATTTCCCGTATTCGCCTGTATGCTTTATTTGCATAGTGCTGACCATCACCAGGATTGTTGGATGAGGTCATGCCTTCTCGTTGTACTCAGTGACATTGTACTCTGGGCTTATTGATTTTCCCTACAATATATGAGGCTTTCTATGATTCAGCTCTGATATTCCTATTGTCAACACTGTCACTGCACTGGCACCTTCACACTAGAACTGGGGGAATGAATCACCCTAATGCACAGGCACACACATTGCATTGCATTCATATTCATATTGCATTACAGGTAATTATTAAATTGTATCTCATCTCCTGTATCCACCAGGTCCTCCAAGATTAGCGACCGAAGAATTCCCTGGCGTTCAACCAGAAGCAGCAGCAAGGAAGTCATGAGTCAGGATCCGACTGAGATGCAAGAGGTGCGCGACCACATAATGCGGATCATACAGGTAATGGAAGCCATGGCCGAGAGTCAGGAGCAGTTGCAGGATACGGTACAGCCTCTGATGGCACGGGCTAATGATAGAGCTGCCGGCTTTGCTCAGCTAGAGAATCAAGGTTTTCTCCCAGGCCGCATACCCCAACTTGTGGGGGTAGCCATCAAACAGGTTCAAGCAGAATTAACGGATGTTCGAGGCCAGCTGGGGCAGTTCACGAAAGATATGCAAGAGTTGCGCTCGAATCAAGAGACGCTAGAAGAAGAGAACTGCCGACTGAAGGCACAGATAGGGTTGATGGCGGAAGTATTAAGGAACGTACTCCGGAGAGAAGGAGGGCAAATGTCGGAAGACGCGGCTGGCTTATCTGTTCCTCAGGGGTCTGAAGAATCGGCACCCACGCATGATAGGCGTAAGAGACCCTCCCCACGATTCGAAGCTCAGAATTCTCCTCGTCAGCAGTCGCAATTGATTTTGCAGGATAACTCAAGAAGGTGTGGTAAGAGGATGAGGTCTTCTAACAGAGTATTTGATGAGATCCCTGTGGATTATGATCAGCTGGTGCAACTCTTGTTCCAGCTTCAACTGGCTGAGCCCCGCATTTTGGTTCCACTGACAGGGCAGCCACCACCAGACTATGACCTGAACGCCCATTGTGCCTTCCACTCCGGAGCACCGGGGCATAACATTGCAAACTGCAAAGCTTTTAAGCATAAGATTCAAGATTTGCTGGATGAGAAAATAATTGAGTTTGTACCGGGGGGCATAAAAGTTGCAGGGACTGATATTCCCATTTCTCCGCCAGAGGTTGCAGATGAATCGAGGTATATCCCAGAGCCACTGGAAGCTAAGTCTCCATGTCCACAACAGTTGCCGATGCCAGGGTTGAACTTAAGGATGATAACGCGTGAGCCCAAGGAATCGCTCGAGCAAAGCCAACAGCATACAAGATGCCAGTATACGACTCAGCAAAGAATTCGGGGAAAGAAGCCGAGGAGGGTGTTTGAGAAGCCTCCCTCAACGTACGCAGATTTGTTACAGACACTACTAAGATTGAACTTGGTGGAGAAAAGAACTCTGGCGCCAATAACCGGCACTCTGCCGGATGGCTATGATGCGAGCAGGCACTGTGAATTCCACTCCGGGGCTCCCGGACATGATATTGAAGGTTGCCACGCGTTCAAGCATAACGTCCAAGATTTAATCGACAGCAGGGTCATTAATTTCTCTGACAGGGTTCCCAAGGCGGTGCAAGGCCATCGACAAGCGAAAACCGGGGTGATGAAAAAGTTTCCCAGATTTGATCGGGCCGGTGAAAGAAGATCGAGACAGCAGTAGACTACCCCTGATGATAGCTTCTGAGGATGGTTGACTCGCCAATAAGTCAGAGTGCAGGAAGTCCAGTTCTGAGACACCGACATTTTTCATGTTATCTTGTTCATGTCCGCGCATTCGTAGTTTCTTTTCTGTGTAATTGCAAATTTCGCTCTTAAAACTTGTTGTTTTTCAATTGATATTAATAAACGAAATGAATATGCATGTTTTGAATTAATCCAGTCGTGTTCACTCTTTGTTTTGCTGTAATGCTTAATGCTTGTTTTAGCAGGAATCTGGGGAGGATGACGAAAACAGATGACGAATAATATTCCGATCGTATGCTTTTGGATAAAAAACTTGTTGATGAAATACAGGCATTGTTTCAATCCATAAACACTGGAGATATAAGGAAGGTAATCCCTTGATAACCCCTTTCGAGCCAGTAGTAGGAGGTTCTTTTTGAAAATGGAAAAACCCCAAATCTTAACCCGGGGCAGGGTAGGTGTCAGTTAGTTTGACCAAGCGTTCGAATCGTGAAAGGAGTGTCCGGTTGAGGATAAATCACACTTGTATAAGTCGTGCCTAAAGAACCGCAATGGTTAAACCGTGCCGACAAAGAGTGAAACAGTCACATTACCCCACAAGAAGTCAGACAAACCAGTGTCACACGACTTGTTCAAAAAAAAAGAGAGAACGAAAAGCAAAAAGAATCAAAAGCCCGCTAAGTCAAAACTTGAAAACAAGCGACTTAAGCAAAAATTAGGGCATCCCGCTGGACTGGAAAATCAAAAGAATCTCAAAAGATACTCAGTCCAGGCAAAAGTTAGGGAATGAACAAGAAAAAAAAACAAAACAAAAGACGGAAAGGATTGTCAAAGAAAAAGAAAAATCCTCGAAAGGGACAAAAGTCGTGTGATTCTGGGTACCCAAAGACGAAAAGCAAATGACTGTCACTCAAAAACAAAAAATGTGTGGTATCCTGAACCATCACTCCTATCATGCCACCTCTAATAGGTGAACACTGAGGTCGGATTAGCTGAACATAGGATTGGAGAACATCACGAAGAATGGGTGGGTCGAAATAAATTTTGAGCCTATATCTTTCCTTGTTAACCGTGAACCTGACCACGTTACAACCCGAAAAAGTCCTAATTGAAACAGGTTTTGGTCAAGAGCATACGTCAGTAAAGATCTCGTCAATTCTGACTCCTAAAAGGGTTCCTCTTACCAGCTTTCATATTGACATTTTGATAATTGATTCATTACATGTCACAAAATTTTTTAGTGAACAGACTTGGGTTTTGAAACTGTCATATGCATTGCGTTTAATATATCTTTTATGCAGAACAACTTGTGTTACCTGCGAGTAAGCGCATGCCGACAGGAAAGATTCCTACAGTGGAAGGTATGATCGGGATAAAATGCAGAATGCCCAAATATTTCGTGAACTGGGGCAAGCTATACTGATTAATTCAGGTAAAGTCAGTCATCCTAGAATCAGTAAATCCGGGGCAGTCAGGTCAAGATTTGGCAAATCTCTCATAGCTATGGGCAGTGCTCCACGACACAGTCGATCAGAGACAAAAGATTGTTGCGAGACCGGGGCATGTCACCCTAGAAGCACGAAAGTTATGTTCTTGAAACACCCCTTCGAGGTCCGAAATGTAGAAGCCGTCCATGTCTGGTCGTCAGGATACAAAGACTGTAGGGTCCATTCCAAAACTGTTGCAGATTCAGGGGCAAGTTGGGCATGTTAGTATCCCCGAAGCGGAGTTCTCTCCTTTCAGCAAGTGTTCTTTCCTCCCAGTAGAACTCGAAGATTAAGACTCTCCCCAGCAGAGTTGGTTGTGGGTCCTGGCATTTATTTTGTCAGGGATACTGTGTAATATCAGTTCACTCTCCAGCAGAAATCCAATCGTACTGTCCACATCTGCTATTTCCCAGCAGAGTTATATTCCCCAGCAGGATGCTACTTCAACAAGGTGTTTGGTTTAAGTTCCTAATTTCCCAGCTGAGTCGACTTCACCCTTCCAGCATTTATTTTGCTGGAATAATTCTGTAGCATCTGGCTATCCCCGGCGGAGTCGGCATTATCTTCAGCATTTGTTTTGCTGAAGCAGTTTCTGTACTCTAGCAGCAGGTGGGGAGAGCACTTGCTCAAATGAACTACCAAACACTCAAGATCTCGGCATGAGATATTCAATGATAATGTCAGTTTCGACAGTATTCCCCACAGAGTTACCAGGATAAGTCTCTCTTTATTCCCAAGCAGAGTTATTTGTCATCAAAAGGTTTCATGAACCAGAATTTCAGAAGTGGCATCCGGTAGTTTGGTTTCCAGATATCCCCAGTAGAGTCCGCCTCAAAGTCGCTGTCACGTCAGTGCTAAGAAGTTTGTGGGTCGGGACCAATGAAGAAGTGAGTCCTGACGTGGACAAGTTGTATTTCCCCAGCGGGTCGAAGATGCCTGAGTCCTGGCGTGGACAAATCAAGACGAAACATGGGTCCTGACGTGGAACGAAGTTGTTTCCTTACGTGGAAAGATTGAGTCCTTACATGGACATATCAAGCCAGAGTCCTTACATGGACAGATTCAGATCAAGATCAGTCCTTACGTGGAAAGATTGGAGTCCTTACGTGGATAGATTAAGATTGTGTTCCTAACGTGGAAAGATGGAGATTCCTTACGTGGAAAGATTTGAGTCCTCACGCGGACATATCAAGATTGATTCCTTACGTGGAAAGATTAGAGTCCTTACGCGGACATATCAAGAGGAGATTCCTAATGTGGAAAAGAAGGTAGATTCCTTACGTGGAAAGTTTAGTCCTGACGTGGACAGATTCAGATCAAGATCATTCCTTACGTGGAAAGATTGGAGTCCTTACGTGGACAGATTAAGATGGTGTTCCTGACGTGGAAAGGTGGGTCCTAACGTGGACGATATTCTCCTTACATGGAAAGACAATGTTTCCTTACGTGGAAAGAAGATGGTTTCCTTACGTGGAAAGACGAATTTATTCCTTACGTGGAAAGAAGTTGGTATTCCTTACGTGGAAAGATTGAGTCCTTACGCGGACATATCGAGATGGATTCCTTACGGGGAGACAAGTGCATTCCTAACGTGGAAGAGTTTAGTCCTGACGCGGACAGATCCAGACGAAGTCTTATTCCTTACGTGGAAAAATGGTGATTCCTTACGTGGAAAAGAGATTGATTCCTTACGTGGAAAGTTTAGTCCTGACGCGGACAGATGGAAAAGAAGTTGATTCCTGACGTGGAAAGAGAAGGTGTTTCCTTACGTGGAAAAGTTTAGTCCTGACGTGGACAGATCAAGGTTTGATTCCTAACGTGGAAAGATCAGAGTCCTTACATGGACATATCAAGAGCATTCCTTACGTGGAAGAAAAATGGTTTCCTTACGTGGAAAGACGAGTTTATTCCTTACGTGGAAAGATTGAGTCCTCACGCGGACATATCAAGATTGATTCCTGACGTGGAAAGAAAGAGATTATTCCTGACGTGGAAGAGTTTAGTCCTGACGCGGACAGATCAAAGAAGTTATTCCTAACGTGGAAGAAGAAGATAGATTCCTTACGTGGAGAGTTTAGTCCTGACGTGGACGGAAAGAAGAAACGGTATTCCTTACGTGGAAAGAAGAAGCATTCCTAACGTGGAAAGAAAGATTGATATAGTATTCCTCACGTGGAAAGATTGGGGTTCCTTACGTGGAAAATTTGTGATTCCTAACGTGGAAAAAGAAAGAGTCCTTACATGGACAAAGCAAAAGAAGACGTATTCCTTACGTGGAAGAGTTTGACAAAGCAGAGAAAAGTCACCCCTGACGGGGAAAAGCGATGTATTCCTTACGTGGAAAGGTGAGTCCTAACGTGGACAGTATTATTCCTAACGTGGAACGGTTATTCCTTACGTGAAAAGGTGAGTCCTAACGTGGACGGTGGTATTCCTAATGTGGAAGAGTTTATTCCTAACGTGGACGATTTATCTCTGACGAGAAGGCAGACGAGCCGTCCCCAGCAAAGTTGTTGAAGTTTTTTCCGAGTTGACAGCAGATAGAGTCCTGACGTGGACAAGAAAAGGACGAAGTTTCCGATGATTCAATCTTTTTCAGGATGATGAGAAGAATCCCCAGCACGGTCGCACGAGATCAGTGGGTTGCCGTAACAGTTAAATTCAGCTGATGAATGTCGTTCCCCAAGCAGTGGCGCAGTTTATTTCTGCGGTTGGCAAATTTCTGGGTTCCTAGTATTCAACCGTCTCGTACCGCGAATGTCTGAAGGCTCCGGGCTCTTCACCCAATCGGGTCCAAGCCGCTTGAATAGGGGCAGCTGTTGCACCCTAAAATTTGCCCAACCTTATTCCCTGGGTTTATGTTTCAATGTCATTAGCATTTGCATATAGAGTCATATACATAGACTAACCATCTGTATAGCATAAGCATAGCAAGTCATTCAACAGGGGACCAATCATTATTCTCATCTCTAGAAGCCTATCAAGAGGTTATTATCCTAATTCAATCTCATTCAATTCATCAAGAAAGAATTTGAAAGCAAAGAGTTCAGCAGATCAAGCCTTGAGTCCATCTCCTAGCTGAGGGTATCTGAGGGTCAACAAGAGGGTTGTAAGCTGTGAGTTGAAGGCATGGAGAGTATCTAGACATTATGAGAGACTTAGAAAGTCATTTAAAGAAGGAGACAAGTCATTGATGAGAGCACAAGAGCTATAGCTGAAGGCAGTCAACTAGGGTTTCATCTGGGTCAACCCTAGGTCAACCCTAGGTCAATTGACTGATCTAAGGGGTATTCAAGTCTAGTGGAGAGATGTGGGGTTCATCATTGGACATATAAAGAAGGATATGGAGATATGCTAAGGAGAATTCAAGAGAAATCAAGGAGAAGAGGAGTTTCTAAATTAGGGTTTCTGTGTAAAATCCCCTAGTTTAGGTCAAATTTCCAAGCAAGATAAGTCAAAATGCTAGCTTCAAATGGCTTCTTGGCCAACATGAAACTTGTAGAGGATCTCAAGACCTTTAATTTGAGTGGTGGAAGACATCAAGGAGATTTATAGAACTCAAGTTATGGTCCTTGCAAGTTACAGGTCATCTGAGGTATCTGAAATTTTGTCTGTGAAAGTGACTTGACTTCCAAGCAATTTTTACCCCTCAAGGAGATTTCAAATGAATTTCTGGTCAACATAAGAATTGTTCCTCATTGTCTTATCTTTCTAGAATGGTATGGCATGCCTTCATATGATGTGTGGAACTCAGCTTATGGTCTTGGCAAGCAAAGGGTATTTTGGTCATTTGTGAATTACAGGTCATTTTAACCTATGTCCAAAACTCATACAAGGAGGCCTCAAATGGAAAAACTTACAACATCAAACTTGCTCCAAATGTGATTTTAAGTCTATAAAGAAGGTCACAAATTGTTGGAAAAGCTCATAACATGAAGTTGCATGATTGGTCCAAATCTGAACTAAAATGGCTTATAATTTGAATAAAGTCAAAGTGAAAAATGGTTTGAGAGATTTATAAGTCCAAATGGAGACTTCCAATATATGATTTTGAATGGAAAAGACATTCTAAGAACAATGGTTCAAGTACTTTTTTGAGCTTAGTGAAAAAAATCAAAGTTATTCATGGTTACTTGCATTTGAAGAAACATAACCAATTTGGAATGCAAGGGAAGTTGTAAGATGGATCTAGAAGGTTCATTTGAACACTATATATTCATGAAATCAGAATTGAGCAAGGGTTGGATTCATTTTTCACCAAAAATTTCCCAAAGTTTCTCATTCTTCCTCTTGCAAATTCTTTTCAAACTTCATCAATTCTCCATCAATTCTCATAATCCTTGATTCTACTCCACTCCATAATCATCAAAGATCAAAGATCACTCAATATCTGGCTGGTTTTGATCCATTTTCATGTGCTGTTATCATCCTCTTCAAAAGTGAAAAATCAATCGGTTAGCAAGATCCAAGGCCAAGAAACAAGAGGTGTTGCATACAGAAGCAAGAGCTTCACTCACTGATCAAGATCTGAGCATTGGTGGTGGTGGATTCACGAGTTTCCATAGCTGTTTTCAAGCTTTTGCATCAGGTGCGTTTTCATTCAAATTGATTAGTTCAGTTAGTTTAGCATAGATTTATTAGTTTAAATGTGATCTAGGTTGTTAGTAGAACAATTAGGATGAGTTTAGTGCTGTTTAGTGATGATTGTTAGCAGGTTGTTAGAACTGTTAGGACTTGGAACTTGTAGTAGAGTGCATTACAATCTTAGGTTGTTAGCACAGAATGATCTGCGTGAAGTATAGAAGAGATTAGTGTAGGTTTGGTTGAGGATTTTGAGGATGAGTTGCAGAGTATTTTCATGGAGTCAGAATTTGTCTCGATCGGTTTGAGTGATTTGCTGAGTTTCAATGCCAACTAATGCCATAGGCTTGTAGAGGGAGAAGTTCTGAGTAAGTTTCATGTTTGTATCGTGTTGATCCATGGACTGTGGAGAGAGAACAGATTGGTGGAATTGTATGCGTGCATGGAGTTTCATGGTGGAAACCCTAAGTGTTCATGAACCAATGTAGAAGACGAAATCATGGCCGTCCGTTATGTGTTAGACCATTGACCTGAGGAGCCATCGTGTGGCTGGCGTTTAATTCAGAATTTGGAGGGAAGAGTGGTGCCCTAAACGCACCGTTTCATTTAATGAAACGGGCGGGCCTAAGTGTGTTTTGCTAATCCCACCACCCCAATGCTGAGCCCAATTTAAAATACACGTGAATCCATTTCTGAATGCACCCCTGCGTGTTTTTTTTATTGTCATTAATTCTGAATGGTTCTGGGCCTAATTCAAACTTGCTACGCGCACCCCACCACTGCCTGGCCCATCTAAATATGAACTGAGCGTGTTTGCTGAATAAACCCCCCCTCCACTTTATTTCATTATATTCTTTTATTTTCTTTCATTTTTTTATGCATTTTCTAAAATTCATAATAAATAGATAAAAAATCATTTTTAATCCATTCTTTTTACATCATTTTCATTAGAATGTGTAGAAAATTGTCATTAAATAAAATTGCATTTTTATTTTTATTTGATATTTTTCCCATATTTTCCAAATAAATGACATTTTAAATAGTTTCATTTCATGCATGATTTTATTAATTTTTGTTCTATTAAATGCTTTCATATTTTTTGTTCATTCTTTTTAGGTTGCTTAGATGAGATATTGAACTTGTAGAAACAATTTAGTTCCCATTTTTAGGAATTAATTTTAGGTGCTTAATGTAGGCTTGAACAACATGAACAAATTAGGGTTTTAGGTGATGACTTAGGAGAATCAATTCATTTCCCTTAGGATTTAGGGTTTGAATAGTTTAGCTATGGGACTATAGGGGCTATGGGTAGTTATTAGATCCCCTTAGAAAAGTCAGGATTCCCCTACTGCTATTAATACTCTGTGTATGTCTGATTGACTGGTGTGGTGTGCCCTCTGGGGATTATTGCTTGCTTGCTTGGGTATTGGGATTGTCTGGGGACTTGGGAGAGCTGAAGACTTGAGGAGATAAAGACCATTGGAGATCCAAAGATTGAAGATCAACTGCCAGAGTTGGAGAGGAGGTTCTTGCTAGCAGCTGCTGAGGAGACTAGGGTTTAGGAGCTAGGCAGAGCTCGAGATTAGAAAGCTTGTTTCTCAAACATGGATTGCCTTGTCTGCATCCATTCTTCTCTGTGATTCAGAGTCTCTCTAAGACACTCACCCCCTTCCTTTGGAAGGCTTGGTGATAGTGTCTAGGAGATAGAACTCTTGAGAGAAAATGTCTTTTGTGTTAGAAGCAGTCTGTGCACCACCCTTGGTAGTCAACTGATTGCTTAACACCCAATTCACTCTTGTGACTGATCCCTCATCCTGGAGGTTTGAGCTTGAAGAAAAGCCATTGCTTATAGAAGACTGATGATCAAAGCCCTTGCCTGAAGGCCATGAAGATGGAGATTGATGCTTGTTGAAGCCTGTAGCTGATTGGAGATTACTTGAAGCTAGATGTTGATTCAGAGCTGCTGATGCTGTTTCTTTTGCTGTTGTATTTCATTCTTGATGTATTGATTGGTTTTCCTGACTGTATTGTTTGCTGTTTACCTTGTTGGGTTGAAAGTGAAGCCTGTTCACTTTTGCCTATTGTTTTCTAGGTTCGAGGTTGAGTGGGACTCCCTTGCCTCGCTTGTACTGTTGCATCCATGCATTTTACTGCTTTACTGTATATATCTGGTATTGTTTCTGTTTCTGCCTATCCCGTAGGATCTCTGTTTCTCTCTGTGCAAGAGAGGAGCATGATAGACACTAGGTCTTAACCCATGCATGATAACATTAGGTTAGTTTGATTCCCTTTGCAACCGTAGGTTAGAGTTCTGTCTCTTCTCTCTCAAAACAAACAGAAAAACACATAAAGATTTCAAACACAATAAAAGACACTTCTTTCGTAAAAGAATGTGAACTCATCAAAACGTCATCTTTGTCCGCTTGGGCTGCTAATCAGAAAAAACTTTTTCAGAAGGAATAAAATCAACCAAGACCAGCCTGTGTCTTCCGTGGCCCGAACTACGTTTGCTCTGATCTTCCATGCTGTGTGGAAGTACGTAGGCATAGGATGCGATATCCTAGCGAGCAACCTTCCCCTCCTTTCCCGTAGGTAGGCGAACTACGTTGACTCTGATTTCTCGTTCCAGACGGGAATACGTAGGCATAAAGTGCGATACTTTGCCGAGTCATTTTTATTTTCAGTTTTATTTTCTTTTTAACCCCAGACCTTTAGTTTAGATAGAATAACAATCCATACCCGAAAACAAGCGTGGATCCCATCGAGTACGATGGACGTGAGGGGTGCTAATACCTTCCCCTTGCGTAACCGACTCCCGAATCCAGGTTTTGGTTGCGACGACCATACCTTTCCCGTGTTGTGCGAGGTTTACTCTGAGCGTTTCCTTTCCCTCCCGTGGGATAAATAACGCACGGTGGCGACTCTTCTGTTCAGCCGGCGCCGATTTTCGCAGTAGCGACAAAAGGTTCTGGCTCTAATCCAGAAGTATGAAGCCTTCAAGATGGAAGACTCTGAATCTGTTGAAGCTATGTTCTCCAGATTTCAAATACTTACAGCTGGACTAAAGGTTCTGGATAAAGGATACTCTACTGCTGATCATGTGAAAAAGATCATCAGAAGCTTACCTACCAGATGGAGACCTATGGTGACTACGCTGAAAATGGCTAAAGATCTGAACAAGATCTCCTTGGAGGAACTAATCAGTTCACTAAGAAGTCATGAAATTGAACTTGAGGAAGATGAACCTCAAAAGAAAGGTAAATCAATTGCTTTAAAATCTAATAAATCCGCTAAAGCATTGCAGGTAATAGAGGAAAGCTCTGAAGAATCCTCATCTGAAGATGAAGATGAACTATCCATGCTGTCTAGAAGAATAAACAAACTCTGGAAGCATAAAGGAAAGAAGTTCAGAAACTCAGGAAGCCTAACCAAAGAAAAGAATCTTCTGGACACAGAAGATCTGGCAAAAAGGAGGTTATCTGCTTTGAATGTAAAGAACCTGGGCATTACAAAAATGATTGTCCAAAGTTGTTGAAAGAAAAGCCTAAAAGAAAATCTGATAAGAAGAAGAAGGTTCTAATGGCCACCTGGGATGATTCAGATACATCTGAATCTGAATCTGAGTCAGAAGAGGAATGTGCCAATGTAGCATTGATGGCAGACATAGAAGATCAGGAGGAAGGAACTTCAGATCTGAATCTGATTCTGAATCTGACTCTGACGCTGAAGAGGTAATGGCTAAACTCACTAAAGATGAACTTATCAAAGTGTTATCAGGAGTTCTGAAGAGCTATAACAATATTAAGCTCAAATACAAGAAGCGTCAAAGCAATCTTGTATCTGAGAATAATATTCTCAAATCAGAAGTAGCTGAGCTAAATGAAAAGAACTTAAGATTGAAAAATGATTCTGAATTAGCTCAACAAGACTCTGATTCTGAAACTGAGTCTGAATGCAAAAATATTTTGGAAAAATATGATTATAGCTTTCAGAAGTTTCTTGCTAAAAGCATAGACAGAAGCAAAATGACTTCTATAATCTATGGAGTTAGCAGAAATAACAGAAAAGGAATTGGATATAAATCTTCCTCTGGAAAGGATTTAAATCCAAAACCTGTTGATAAAATTATCATCAAGAAAACTCCTTTATATTCCCACTTTAAAGTTGGTCACTTGAATGATATTGAACAAACATGTTCTAAAAATAACATTCATGTGTTTAAATCTAAGGCTAGTCAGAATAAACCTTATGTTGAAAAACAGAAGTTTAGACAAACCTTCAGAAAAACTAACCCAAAAGGACCCAAGAAGATCTGGGTACCTAAAAGTAAAATAATTCCTGTTGTAGATGTTCTTAGCAGCAAGGTCAGGACACCAATCATGGTACCTGGACTCTGGATGCTCGCGACACATGACAGGAGAAAGGTCTATGTTCCAAAGTCTGGAGCTTAGATCTGGAGGTGATGTGAAATTTGGAGGGAATCAGAAGGGAAAGATCATTGGATCTGGCACTATTGGAAATTGTAAACTTCCCTCTATTACTAATGTTTTACTTGTAGAAGGATTAAAGCATAACTTATTGTCCATAAGTCAATTAAGTGACAATGGTTATGATATAACCTTTAATCAAAAATGTTGTAAAGCTATTAGTCAAAAGGATGGCTCAATCCTATTTAGTGGAAAGAGGAAAAACAACATTTATAAAATAAATCTTTCAGAACTTAAGGTTCAGAATGTTAAATGTCTCTTGTCTGTTAATGAGGAGCAATGGGTCTGGCACAGAAGATTGGGGCATATTAATATGAGACGTATATCTCAGATTAATAAACTTAATCTTGTCAGAGGACTTCCTAATCTGAAGTTCACCTCAAATGCTCTTTGTGAAGCATGTCAAAAAGGGAAGTTTTCAAAATCATCTTTTAAATCAAAAAATGTTGTTTCTACTTCCAGACCACTAGAATTACTTCATATTGATCTGTTTGGACCAGTGAAAACTGCATCCATCAGAGGCAAGAAGTATGGATTAGTCATTGTTGATGACTATAGTAGATGGACATGGGTAAAGTTCTTAAAACACAAGGATGAGTCACATTCTGTGTTCTTTGACTTCTGCAAGCAAGTCCAGAATGAAAAAGATTTCAAAATTATAAAAGTCAGAAGTGATCATGGTGGTGAATTTGAAAACAAATATTTTGAAAAATATTTTAATGAAAATGACATTGCTCATGATTTTTCCTGTCCTAGAACTCCACAACAAAATGGAGTTGTAGAGAGGGAAAATAGAACTCTGCAAGAAATAGCCAGAACCATGATCAATGGGACTAATCTGGCAAAGCACTTTTGGGCAGAAGCAATCAACACAACCTGTTACATTCAGAACAGAGTGTCTGTAAGACCTCTTTTGGAGAAGACTCCCTATGAACTCTGGAAGAATAGAAAGCCCAACATTTCATATTTTCATCCTTTTGGATGTATTTGCTATATGTTGAATACTAAAGAAAATCTGAACAAGTTTGATTCCAAAGCACAGAAGTGTTTCATGCTTGGATATTCTGAACGCTCTAAAGGCTACAGAGTATACAACACTGAGACACAGATTGTGGAAGAATCTATTCATGTTAGATTTGATGATAAGCTTGGCATTAAAAAGCCAAAGCAGTCTGAAAACTATGTAGATAGAGAAGTAGTCTTCACAGACTCTGAAGGCTCAGAGGCAGACAAAGCTCAAGTGAAGGAACCAGAAGCAACGCCAGATGCAATTCCTTTAACTTCTCAGATGAACAATTTAAACATTTCTGAAGAATCAACTGTTAGAGGATCATCTTCCAGAATCAAAGCTTCTCATCCAGAGAATGTTATCATTGGAAAGAAGGATGATCCTATCAGAACAAGATCCTTTCTCAGATCATCTGAAGCATCATTATTTGGACTAGTGTCAGTAATTGAACCAACTTCTGTAGATGAAGCTCTGCAAGACAATGATTGGATTATTGCCATGCAAGAAGAGCTAAATCAATTCACCAGAAATGATGTGTGGGATTTAGTTCAAAGACCAAAAGGATTCAATATAATTGGAACTAAATGGGTCTTCAGAAATAAGCTTAATGAGAAAGGAGAAGTTGAAAGAAATAAGTCAAGGCTTGTTGCTCAAGGGTACAGTCAACAAGAAGGTATTGATTATACTGAAACTTATGCTCCGGTGGCAAGGTTAGAATCTATACGCCTTCTTATTTCATTTGCTACACAAAATAACATCACTCTGTATCAGATGGATGTTAAAAGTGCCTTTCTAAATGGTATTATAGAAGAAGAAGTTTATGTCCACCAACCTCCTGGTTTTGAGAGTGAAAAATTTCCAGAACATGTTTTCAAACTAAAGAAATCTCTGTATGGTTTAAAACAAGCTCCCAGAGCTTGGTATGAGAGATTGAACAATTTTCTTCTGGAGAAAAATTTCATCAGAGGCAAAGTGGACACAACACTCTTTTGTAAATCATTTAAGAAAGATCTTCTAATTTGTCAAATATATGTGGATGATATCATATTTGGATCTACCAATACTATGCTGGGAAAGGAGTTTGCTCAATGTATGCAGGCAGAATTTGAAATGAGCATGATGGGAGAATTGAGATTCTTTCTGGGAATTCAAGTCAACCAAACTCCAGAGTGCACTTACATACATCAGACTAAATATGTTAAAGTACTTCTGAAGAAATTTAACATGATTGATAGTAAGCTGGCAAAGACTCCCATGTATCCAACTAGTTCACTAGGCAAGGAAGAGGTAAGTAAGAAAGTAGATCAGAAACTCTACAGAGGTATGATAACATCTCTTCTTTACTTAACTGCTTCTAGACCTGACATATTGTTCAGTGTATGCTTGTGTGCTAGATTCCAATCAGATCCTAGAGAATCACACTTAACACCTGTTAAGAGGATTCTAAGGTATCTGAAAGGTACTTCTAATGTGGGTTTGTGTTACAGAAAATCTGATGATTTCAAAATAGTTGGATTCTGTGATGCTGACTACGCTGGAGACAGAGTGGAAAGAAAAAGTACTTCTGGAAGTTGTCAATTTCTAGGAAGAAATCTAATCTCTTGGTAAAGCAAGAAGCAACCCACAATTGCACTATCAACTACAAAGGCAGAATATATTGCTGCTGCTGGATGTAGCACGCAGATGCTCTGGATGAAAAGTCAGCTAGAAGACTATCAGATATTTGAAAGTAACATTTCTATATTCTGTGATAATACTTCTGCTATATGTTTGTCTAAAAACCTCATTTTACACTCTAAGGCAAAACATATAGAAATTAAGCATCATTTCATCAGAGACTATGTTCAGAAGGGAATTATAAACTTAGCCTTTGTTGATACAGATCATCAATGGGCAAATATTTTCACAAAACCCCTTGTTGAAGATAGATTCAAATTTATTCTGAAAATTATTGGTATGGATTTGTGTCCAGAATAATATTTGTCAGAAGCAAATTTTACAGATGCAAAAATGTTTAATGCTCTGAAGTATTCCATCTGATTATTTATTCATTTCCTTAAATTACTTTATTTTGTGAAAATCTGAACTAACAATACTCAGAGGATCTGAACGTTGGTTAACGTTTCATTTCTCAAGAGAATTCAGAAGCACATGCAAGCAAACACGTGTCACTCTAAATCTGCAAAGATGGCGTGTACACTACTGAAGAGACGTTTGAGGTGAAGTTTGAATAGTGAAAATCTTGATTTTCCCCCCAATTTGTCAGAATCAATTAATGCTTGAAATGATTTTTATTCTTTTTCATTAATTGCTATGTGTGAACGTGCATTGTGTGTCTGTTTGTATGCTTAAATATTTACTATAAATACCACATCTCTCACCACTTTCACACTTTTCACATCTCAAGAACGTTTATGCATTTCTGTCTTCTTTTCTCTCTTCACAAAAACCCTAAACCTTTGACAAAATCATCTTCAATGGCAACTTCATCCTCCACAACTGCACAGTTTCAATCAACCATGGTTGCAGTTACTTCTGCAAATATGGGTGTGACTCCATATACGACACCAAAAAGGACTTTGTTAACACCTGTTGACAAACTGGAAGTTCTCTGTGAATCAATGGTGGAATTTAATTCATTGGCTGAAAATGGATTTGAGTTTCGTTCAATAATTGATGCTCAAGGCTGAGTAAAGTACTTTGACAGACTATTTGGACCAGTTTACCCCCATCTGGTGAAAGAGTTCTGGATACATGCTTCTGTATACCCCAAATTCATATTGTCTTCTGTTCTGGGTAAGGAGATAATCATTACAGAAGATCTGATCAGAAAACTCATAGGATATGAGGAAACTGATGGAGTATCTCATCTGCCAGCTGGGCGTGTAGATATGGAAGAAGTTTATGGGGAAGTCATAACTGCTGGACAGGCCTCTAATAAGTTTAAAGATCTGAAGCCTGACTACAAGATCTGGGCAAAGATTTTCATGTGATACATTCATCACATAAAATCTACAAACTCTCTAGATTACGTGAACAATGAACAGCTCTACTTTATGTACTACTTAAGTCAGAGCACCAAGGTAGATCTTCCCTACATTCTGTTCATGCACTTGTGGAATCATATTAATGCCTCCAGAGAATCTGTGAAAGACAAAGGTCAGAAGATCAGAACATGGATTCCCTTTGGAAGGTTAATTTCAGATATTCTAACAGAAAATTGACTGGTGACTGCTCTGTATGCTGCTGGAGTCAAGGAGGAACTTGAGTCTATTGTTGGGAAACCTCTGAATGCCAAAAGTCTTCAGAGACTTAAAATTGTAGAGGAACTCACATCAGCACCCAAGAAGCTGAATATTTCTGAACTCAGTCAGAAGAGAATCCCAGTAGAAGACTACCCTCTGTTATGTGCTGAAGAACCAAGGGAAATCATTGTAAGGTACATGGATTCATGCAAGGCAGATGGAATCCCAATCCCTGCAGATATTCTGAAAAGAGCAAGGGAACCAATGCCCGATGGAGGAGATGAGATCACAAGAAAAAGAAGTCACTCAGAAGCAGAAGATGTGACTGTTCAGAAGAAGCCCAAAGTTGCTGACAAGCCTCAGAAGCTAATCAAGAGGAAAGCATCTGGAGACGCTCCTTCTATTCCTACAAAACGTATCAAGATTAAAGACACCAAATCTTCTGTATCTTCTTTCAATAATATTGTTTTAAATGATTCAACATTTAAGTCTATTCCAAAACCACCTTCTACTCAGAAACAATCTGTTCCTGCTCCATCTTATATATATGTTCCATCCCCATAAAAATCATCTAATCCTGTTTCCATCTCACCTGTAAAACTTTCTACTACACAATCATCTGCACCAACACCAACAACAACAAAACCACCAAATCAGACTCCACAACCAGAAAAACCAACAAAACAATCTGTATCACAACAACAACAATCAGAAAAACAACCTCAAACAGAAAACCCTACAGAACAATCTGAACAACAACCACAACAACCAGAAAAACAATCTGAACAACAACAAGAAAAACAATCTGAACATCAACAACAAAAACAATCTGAACAACAACCACAACAACAAGAAAAACAACCACAACCAGAAAAACCACCATCAAACACATCTGAACCTATTGGATCTGCAAAAGTTACATCTGATCCTATTACATCAGAATCACCTACATCTGAACCCCCATCAAAACCTTCTGAAAATCCATCAGAAACAGCTAACCCATCTGAAACCAATATCCCTGAGACAGAGGTTCTAAACATTACACCTCTCAAAACTGTTTTTGAAGTGTCCTCCACATCTTACACTCCAACCACATCATCCAATTTATCAGAATCTGATATACACCCAGACTTTCTGGTATCTCCCTCTCACAGAAATTCTGAAGTAAACCAACCAGAACCACCTGTTTCTTCTGAAGTTATTATTCCAAATCCTATTCCAACACCTAAATCATCTTCTGAAATTACCATTCCCAATCCTACCCCTACATCCAAGCCAAGAACATCTGAGAATGTACCCTCTGCTTCGTGCAAACTGTTTTATTCTAACAAACTTCCTTCTGGTTTCACCTTGAAAAATTTCTACACCAGAATTGAACCATCTGACACTATCACTCCTCTCAAACCCAAACTTACCATCATTCTACCATCTGTGCTTTAAACATATATTAAAACAATGTCAGGAGTACCTTCATCAGATCCAAAACCATACTCTGCTATATCTGCTAAATCTGATAAACCTGCTAAATCTGCTTTCAAACCTTACTCTGATAAACCATTTGATGTGGTTTCCTATCCAACAAAAGCAAAACCAAATCTGTTGAATGCTTTAACCAGATCAAAACATGACAAATCATCTGAACTTCCATTCATACCCTACTACCCTCCTCCTCTGATCACCATTCAAAAATCCATCTTTCCACCTACTCCCCAACCCAAGCCAATAACCTTGGAAACTCTTTTACACCCAAGACCTAGACTGAATGTTGATCATTTATTTACAAGTTTTTTACAAGAAATATAGATGTATTTAGGATCTGTACAGAGGAAATGTTCATCAACAATGGATGCAAAGGAATCTGATGCCATTTGGAATGGATTCATAAACAGATTCAACACTGTAGCATCAAATCTGAAGAACGTATGTTCTGATGATGCGAAGCTCAGATTTGCTGAAACTGCTAGAAGTATGTTCTGGACTGTTAAGAGATCTGGACCATTGCTTCTTACAGATGCTCCTTCATCATCAGAAGAGAATACTGAATCTGCATCTGAATACAACCTTCTGGCTATGACTCTGATAGAACATCCTTCTGGCTCTACTTCTCCTAACTCCAAAGCTCCTATGGAAATTGACTATGTTCAAGCTTCAGAAACTGTTCCACCTTCTTCATCTGAGATCAAGAAAGAATATCTAGATCTTGAAGATAAGATTGCAGTTCTGGAAGCTGGTCAATCAGAAATCAAGTCATGGATGGCTAAGCAAGATAAGAAGTCTGAAGACATGGCTCAGTGGATGTCCAAACAAGATCAGAAAAATGAAACTATGACTAAGTGGATGTCAAAACAAGAACAGTCTTCTTCTGAGATCACGGATTTGTTGAAGATTCTTTTGTCAAAACAATCTTAGTTTATTTATTTTTTCTTCTGATGTTTGCATCTAATGTTTGCATATGTACTTGAATATTTTCTGATGTGTGTACTTTTTCTCTGAATGAATGAATGAATGTTTCAAAGTTTTCTCCACATGATTTATCTCGTTTATTGTTTCCTTTTCTTTGTCTTTTCAAAGTTATTACTTTTTGCTTATGACAAAAAAGGGGGAGAAAATAGATCTGAACTGTTTAATTAAACTTTACCAGAATGAAACTTCAGACATATCAATTTTATCTAACATAAAATCTGAGTATTTCAAAACATTTGATAAGTATACTCTGTAAAAGAAAATCTGAGACTCTCAGATCATTTGACAATTATTAGACTCTAACTCTGAAATATGCAAGACACTCTGACTCTCAAATGTTTAAGAACAATCAAGCTCTAACTCTGAAAAATACTCAAGACAAAAGGGAAGTTTCTATTCCTTATTTATATTTAATTCAGGGGGAGATTCATCATCTCAGGGGGAGTTTTAATTATTCTATTTTCAATTAAACAAAATTTCTGATGTTTTTGTCATCATCAAAAAGGGGGAGATTGTTAGAACACAGATTGGTTCTTAATAATATCTCTATGTTTTGATGATAACTATTATGAAATTTTGTAATTAAGAATTATATACTCTAAAATTTGCTTAAGAGTGTTTGCTGCAGATATTAAAGTAATTATCACTCCAGAAGCAAATCAGAACTGAACATAAGAAATATGTTAGACTCTGAAGCGTCAGATGCACTCATTAGAAGATTCTGAATGCTGCCATCAGAAGATCCTAAGCGCTGTCTCCAGAAGGATCTGAAGCAGTCTCCAGAAGGATCTGAAGCAGAAGCTCCAGGAGAATCTGAAGCAAGTCAGAAGCATCTGAACCAAAGAAGAATTCTGTATGAAGAGTTTTCAAGCATAGTTACTACAGAAGATTCTGAGAGTACTAAAGCTGCCAGTACTGAGGATCTGACTCAAAAATATGCTCTGAACTTATACACGCTAAAAGCACACTTGCTGCAAAAACTCTGATTCAGGAAAACTCTGATCAACATCAGAAGGCTCTGATCAAATTAGATTCTGATGATTCTTGCTGAAAATTGGTGAAGAAGAATTCAAAGATTATGTCCGTTGGAATATCCAAACGACTTTTTCCTTATTTATGCTAGACACAAGAACAAAGACAAAAAGGATTTCTCTGTGCCTTCTTCTTCTAGGAAAGGTCACTTGATGTGAAGACAAAAAGGCTCAGACCTTTTGGTACACACTTCTCAACGTGAAAAGCTCTTGGACCACTGTGCCTATAAAAGCAAGTCTCCACTCATCTTCTTCAGTTGACGTTTTACTTGAAAAGAATTGATTATCAAAGCTCTCATACAACTCACATTCTTTCTAGAATTAATTTCTTTGTTCTTAATATTAAGTGAAAAATCATAGTTGTGATAAAGCTTTATTAGAAGCATTTTAACACTTGTATTTGTTATTACATTTGATTGTAAGAAAACCTTAAGAAGATCCAGGTAGGATCAGTAGTTCTTGAGAAGACTTTGAACAGTTGTTCTTAGTGCTTACTATTGTAATCAGTTGATTAAATAGTGGATTAAGTCCTTATTTGAGAAAGGCAAATCACTCTAGGAAGGGTGGACTGGAGTAGTTGAGTTCAACGAACCAGGATAAAAATACTTGAGTTTTTATTTTTAAGTTTTTATCTTCATACTTATTCAACCCCCCTTCTAAGTATTTTCTCACCTTCAATATATATATATATATATATATATATATATATATATATATATATATATATATATATATATATATATATATATATATATATATATATATATATATATATATATATATATATATATATATATATATATATATATATATATATATATATATATATATATATATATATATATATATATATATATATATATATATATATATATATATATATATATATATATATATATATATATATATATATATATATATATATATATATATATATATATATATATATATATATATATATATATATATATATATATATATATATATATATATATATATATATATATATATATATATATATATATATATATATATATATATATATATATATATATATATATATATATATATATATATATGCATTGTTATTATGATATCGTTTCTCACCCTTCTGCTGTTTCTTTTAATGCTCAATGAGGCATTGCAGATTAGATTGCTGGAGGTATTTTTGTGAAGCGTGGCTTCTTCCCTTTTTGGTCGGTCGGCTCTGATATGTAGCACCAGGTAGATAGGAATTATTTTGATTTTTTTTTGTGATACATCTGTGTATGTATCTGTTGATGATATGTTTTGTAAACATGATGAATGATAACTGTATATGTGAACATATGTTTTGGAGAATTATGGAATATTTGGATATTTCCGCCTTGTTCTAAATATTTCTTGTGGGTGCTACCCTGTTGTTGCATATCCGTTTGAGCAGGTGTTGTATGTGTTGGAATTTTTATGATAATGTGATATTTCCCTTTTATGCCACGTTGCAAATGTACTCTGATGAAATTTTGAATTTGTGCCTAAATGATTTAATTGTTTATTTTGGGGTATAGAAAAGGGGTGTTACACTTGGAGATTAGTTGCTATGGAAAACCATAACATAGTGCATAAAGAAGCATCGGTTTGTTTCCACTTATCACGTTTGGCGGCGGGAATACTATCAAATTTTGTAGTTAAATGATCCTTATATCCTTGACCGTGAAACCACATTTTGACAGCACCAGCCCATATGTTGTAGTTGGTTGTTCCGGTTAGTTTCTCACACAAGATAAGTGGAACCTTAGTGTACATGACAAAATCGGTATCTCCCATGATATTTGATGGCTTGAAACAAAAAACTGTGAGCATATTTGGAAAGAGTACAGGAAGGCGGTATCGGCGATGAAAACGGAAACAGGAGGGGCGGTGTGATGTGAGGCTAGTACGGAGGTGTGTAAGATGTACGAGCGGTTTGCAGGAAGGCGTGTAAGGGCGCGTCGGACGCGATCGGGTTTTCAGGTTTTGGCCGATCGGGGGGAGACAAATCCGGCAGTATAGTTATCTTGCCAGGATGTCTTCGGGAGCGGTGAGGCACTTGTGTCAGTGTCGTGGATGGCCGAAATTTATGGAGAAATGGAAAATTTTATGTGTGAAAGACAGTAGGTCAAACAAATTTAGATATCATATTGTAATTGTATCTCTGTATGTCAAATATGACCACACATGCTACCTATTTATATTCAAAAGAGGTATACACACAATAAGTAATAATGAAATTTACACTTATGACTAATTGAATAACAATAAATACTACTTGATTGATAACAGATTCTGAACATTAATCAAATATAAATATAAATAAACTAATGTGTATATTTAACCTCCCTATTTCTCCTATGCCGCATGTACTGCAAGACAAAATGTGTTTCGATTAAGATGGTCTGTACGACGAACATACCAGAACTGCCTTCCTTAGAATCTTCTTTCTCTCTATGGAATCTCCCACAATCGTCGCAATAAGCTGGTAGACCGGTAACAAGTCTTATGTGTGGTCATCCCTATCCTACTCCTCTTCCAATATCTTCTAATGAGATGGTCTAGGTGGTTTTCTGTGACATATGGTGTCATATAAGAATGTGACACTTGATAGAACCATTAAATTAATGTAGTCGTGTGTGGAGCAGCTCATGGATCACCAACTCGCACACTTCATGCATCATATAGTACTAGATTAATATAGAAAGCATTGAACATAGCATCAAGATCTATGCGGAGGACTTTCAAAGGAGCAAACAAGAGGGAGATCTTAGAAAATGTGAAGAAAGCCAAACAGGTGAATGACCCGCTTAAGAAGATATGGATACATCAGCCACGACCCACAAGACAACCATTCAGAGTATAAGGATATGTTGTCCAGGGAACGCGTCTGGCGGTGATTGTTGTATGGGCATAAGCATATGTTACATGTTGTAGTGCGACCAATAAACACATAATTAGAACGACTATATCGTCTGATTCCCTCTGAATGGGGTAAAGGTGCGAGCACCTGACCAATCTTAGTGTAGTTATTCTCAGGTTCCCAGCCGGATATGCGAGGAAATTGAGAGATTATCCCTGCATCAAAAAGGTTTAAATAAAATTTTAGTAACAAGTGTTATGTGAATATTAATAATATTTGAGGTTGCAAATATATTACCGTAAACAATACACAGACACACGCGCGCGCACATACACACAAACACACACATTAAAGTTACGTGCACCATTATCTCATTTCTTTTGAGAATTTCTCTATTTGTTCTTGGTTCTTCGTGTTCCACTCCTCTTCTTGATTATTTCTCTTAAGTTTCTTATTGAATTACTATGAACTTTGTCTGCTTAGAACGATTTCTTCATAGTTTGATACTTTCCACGATCCTTCAGATTTTTTATTAAAACTTGAGAAAGAGGAATGCATTAATAGTTAGCACTCCTAAAAATCTATATTTTAAGTACTAAAAATATGGTATGATGGATTTTTATAAACAACTATAATCATTAAAATTGTTACAGAAAATGGTTGGGATAATGCAACGGTAAAAACTAGAGAAAGTCAATGGGAAATTTGTGATACTTAAGAGATGTTTCTCATAGACGACACAAGTACCTTGTACTGGAACAAAAATGGATGGACGGTTGAAGATGACAACTGCGTTAAAACTTCTGATATGGTGGTGGTTTTCTAAAGAACAAAGGGGGTACTTGCAAAATATTAGTACTCAAATGCCCAAATTAGCATTTTAATGAGGCGAAAATTTTCAAATGTGTGTACAAGATACTTGGATGTAACTCTGGTTCAAGTTTATATAGAAAAATCATTTGGAACCATTCCTAGGCGGAGAGCCTACCAGAGGCGGGGAGTCTATTATTGTTATTCAGAGGTGGGTAGCCTATTACGACTCAAATTGAATAGTATCCCATATAAAACATATGTGCGAATTGTTGCATACATATTATTCAATGAAGTTTTTTTATGGATAATATGAATTTCTATTGATATTATCGTATTTTGTTTATTATAAGCTTCATTATTTATTTACTAGTGACTCACATCGAATCTCTAATGTTTCAGATTTGCAAGCTCGTGCAGAACGAAACACCTCTAACAGAACGTAGTTATTTTCTCTTTGGAGAGGCTCTCTATGTGCTTGGAGAGCATACCATTTTCATCCTACTTATTAGTCGTTATGTCTTTTTGAGTTGTAATTAAGTAATGTCTTTAGTGGCTCTGTTGCATTACTGGATTATTGGGTAGAAGGAAAATACGAGATTTTAGCCTGTATTAGGCATGAGAAGACATTGGACTATCATTCCTGAATTTATAAGAGGTTTGTTATATCATCACTTTTTATATATCTTTTTGGGATAGAGATTTGTTATCATGCATGAATAATTAAACTTCCATAAGAAAATTTTATTGAATAAAGTGACACTAATGATAATGTTGAATGTGTATGCAAGTTAGTTATGCATTTATTCTTTCAATCACTTTTAACATGAGCAATGAGCATATTAAAATAGTTGAAGTGCTTTTTATGACTGCTATATATTATTTTTAGACATCAATATCAATTAGTGATATTTGTTAGCCATACACATAATAATTAGGAATCTGTGTGGAAGTACAAATTAGAGGGAAAATAACATAGAAACAGATCTTATACTCGGAGAAATTTAAGTGACGGTGTTTGAAGCTTTTGAACTTTTTCATGACCTTTGTCTTCTATCTTAAGAGTACACTAAAAGCACATACTATATTTTGAAAAAAAAACAAAGCATACATATAATTACTAACTACCAAGTACAAACACCTAGCAGAGACAAACAATAAAATAAGAAGATCCATTTGCGAGCCAAATACAGGATTTCTATAAATATTCTAAATGAAACAAACACTTAAAAGAGAGAATTTGCGGATGAAATGTCTTGTTTAGTTGTCAATACGCATAATCTGTTAAGCTTAGTAGAGAGGCATCAGACGTGCATTTGGGGCATGTTGAAGTTGTCTTTTCTCCATATACAGCATGAATCCAAAATGAATCAAGAATCAGTTGAACAAATCTGAAGAAAAATACTCAACATATATTAATTTGCAAAAATAACTTCATACTTAAATTTAAGACAGATCTATACAAAACTGTCCATGTCTACTAAGTTTTCTGCTTTCAACTTTCAATTAAAATAGTGTATTTTGCTAGGACTATGTTTTGTTTAAAAGCTTTTCAAGACAAACCCAATAAAGAAAATTTCAGATGTAATGAGTATCTTTTTGGAAAATTTATCTTAAGAAAATTCATCTTTGAACATAAAATAAAAGAGTGAAATGAATTCATTTGATTCAAAAGTTGTCAAATCATTATACACAATCACTAAACAATACTACAACACCGTCAAGAGAAAATGATCACACAAGTAAATAAATTTGAGACAAGTAAATTGTAGTAGATGAACTTACTTTCAACAATAGGATACCATGCTTTCAACATAATTCGCGCAGGTGTACAACCAAGGGCCATGAATTTTCTCTACTCCATTATCTTTCAAGTTATAGAGAATTGATCCTTCTCTATATTGGTTTGTCAATAATAGTGTATCATTTTTCTCCGAATAACATAATGGTAACAAATAAAGGTTGAATCCATTAAATGGATAATCTATTTGAAGATTATTATAACTAATTTTAAGGAATTGAGTCCAAGAGTCTTGAACTCTAAATTCTTTCCTTTTCCATATAACAAAGTGAGTTTGTTTGAAATCATGAGAAAAGCAAAGATAATCATTTAACACACTTAGGTTTTGATTACTAAATGGCACTTCAGGAAGCAACAATTGAGTATATGTTTCGCTGACCAAATCAAGTGAAATAATCACAAATGGATTATCAGTACGACCAAAGCGACTGTGAATTGCCAACCAATTAACACTACCACACAAATACTCAGGCTTCGTGTACGTATAATAATGAACCCTGGGAGGATTTTGAATATTTCTCCAAAAATTATCCCGCAAGTTGAAAACTCTAACATTTGTTCTCGTTACCATCACCACCTTATATGTGTTGTTTGATTTATCACAACCAAAGGAGAAATTAAGACGAATGTTTACATCGTCGCAAAAAGAACCTAATCTTTGTGACATTGTCTTGGTGGCTGGGTTCCAAATGCGAAACCAGCACTCAATATTCCCATAAAGCCGAGAAGATCCTACCAAACATATCAATCCATTGCATGAACCAACTACGTACTGAAATTCATTATCATTTAGTAATTGATTGTAAGGATCCTTGGGAAGTGTGAAAATGATTGGAGAGTTTTTGAACAAAGGATCAAATCTGAAGGATGCTACAATAAAATCAATGGCACTTACAAGCGTGTAATAGTCATTTTGTGAAGATCTGTGAAGATGTAATTTAACAAAGGTGGGATCAGAGATGAGTGAATTCCATGACTTACATACACATTTGAATCGCTTAAGCAGCTTTACTGTAAGACGTGATAACACATCTGAAATGACTTCAACGGGAACGAATGCCACCATGGGAGAATGCCGAGCGGAAGATGGATTGAGGAGATTCATTACATGTTAGAAACGTTGATCCCTAATATCAGAATACACACTTGTTTCAAATTAATTTTATAAGGATTTTAAACCCAAATTTTACTCATAAATATTAAATATATCATTTTTTTAAATGTAGCCATTATTTTTGTTTCTGAAAAAATATACTCTTTATTATTATTTATGTGTGATATTTTACCTTACTATTCTTTTAATATTTATACTTTAATTTATTTTATGGAAACTCTACGATTTTAAGAAAACATAATTTTAGGGTATGTTTGGTTGAGAAGAGAAATTGAAAAGAGACAATGATGTGAATAAGAGTATAAAAAGAAAGAAATAATTGAGAAATAAAGTAGATTTGATGTATTGTTTGATATAAAAGAGAGAAGAGAAATATAAGAGAGAGATATGTTGATTATTTTTTTAAAGTAAAAAAGTATCCCTAAATTAAAATTTATAATGTAATTAAATTTAAGTTTTATTTTAATTCAAGTCTTCAATATATTAAATATAACTTAATTATTTTTAGAATTTTAATTCATAATGTAAAATTAATCATTTTTTATTTGATTAAATAAATTTCATTAGTTAAATTTAATTGTAAATTAAATAATTGATCACTCTTTTAAATTATTTTATTAGAAAATATTATTTTTGTATATATTTTTGCCAAACAATATTTCTATGTATTATTTGTCTTTCTTACCTGATAACGCGAAATTATATCATTTATTTGACTTGACTTACATGAATTTATTTGCGATTATTGTTAATTTATCTTGATTTATGTTCTATTATACGGTTAATTTACTATGTTTTACAGATTGTGGAGAATTTGGATTAAAGAAAGAAAAGAAGAAGAAATAGAAGGAAAAAGAAAGAAGAAAGAAAGAAATAGAGAAGAAAGACATAAAAGCAGATTTTGTAGGTGTGACGGTCGTCATAGACTCCACCACGACCGTCACGAGCATCACTTAAGTGTGACGGTCGTCACAAGCTCGTCACGATCGTCACGACCCCAAGTTTAATTCGTTCAAAACAGAAGTGGCCACGAACACCCTCATCTTAATTTCTTCCTACACTTTCTCCTTCTCTCCTACACTTTCTCCACTAACTGCCCACTACAGGAAGTTACTCTCACTTCCTCCATAACTCATGCATGATCTCTGGAAGTTGAGAAATGAAATATCTCCTATAAATAGGCCTTAGATTCACAGCTTCAAGGGCGGTGGATTCTACATCCCGAAGGGCTGCCCAAGTTCTGTTGAAGTCATTTTTGCATTTCTATTGTTTCTTTTATTTCCTTTCCTTTTTCCCTTTAGTTCAGAGCATTGTTTTCTGCAATTTTATTTCGCCATAGTAGAATCCTGTCGACATTGTGGAGGACTACTCGAGAATTCAATTTCAGTACTACTTTTCAGGTTCTTATTAATTGAATACTTATTTTATTTCCTTTATTATGCATTTTATATCATTTTGTTGTTTATGTTTATTTCCGCTTGCATTAATTATCATGTCTAGCTAAACTAGTTTTATCGGTATGTAAGCAAATTAGTAGGATGGGATTCGATAACACCCGGTGCCATTACCCTTTTTTACAAACAATTTTCTGGCTGTAGTTTTTAATTTAATTTTCTAAATAAACCTTCGTCACGAGAGTGAGAAATTATTTACAACGGTTTTGCCATGAGAGTGGGAAATTTATTAAGGTACGAGCCGGCACGTGAGAGCATGGGGTTTGAACCGGATAGTAAAAACTAAGCATTGATTTTAAACACAGCGAAAGCGCTTTAAAAGAAATCATAATTTATTTGTTTTCAAAAAGTAGTTTTAACCCCGAATGGGACTGCGAGAGCGTACATTCCGCCTTAGAATTATGACCCGAGTCAACAACCAGCGTGAGGCAAAGGTCTTTAAACGGGTATTTTCTCCTGAAAAGTGTTTGCAAAAATTAAAAAGCACCGACAACCTTTCGAATTCCTGATAATTGAGGCATTACATACCGATATCCCTTTACCGCTTTTCCTTAAAACAATAACCTTTATTTCCTTTAAATTTAATTTCTTTCGCATTTAACTTTCCTAATTCCGTTAGCCTTAGCTTTACGCCGCAACAATAGATAACGGTAGGTTGACATTGGTCTCTGTGGGTTCGATAAATCTTTTATATTACTTCGATATTTCCGTGCACTTGCGGACGCATCAAGTTTTTGGCGCCGTTGTCGGGGACCAACAGTCAATATTGTGATTCCGTTGTTGCATAGTATAGACTAAGGCACTCTTATCTCAATTACTATGTATAACCCAAATTTCCCTTATAACTATCACCCCCAATATTTTGAGGAACCACAAGATCCTCTTAAATCTGACCCCGAAAATATTATTGGAGGATTTCAATACGGCGCACTCTCACCCAAATTCCCTCTACAATTACCACTCCCAATATTTTGAGAAACCGCAAGACTTTGATACATCCAACCTCGAACTATTACTAGAAGAACTTAATGCGACGTTTACTCACTCTAGGATAGAATCTATGATGGAGCACTTTGTGGAGACACAAACTCTCCAAAGTGAAGATTTTAGAAAACAACATCTCCAAATAACTGAAAATCTTAAGCAGATGAGCATTATGGTCGATTCCCTCGCGATTCACAGCGAGGCTTTGGAAACTCAAACCTCCCTGCTTACACAAACACCTCTAGGACCCTTCCCTGAGAGACATGTGGATGTTGTAACAACCATTAATGAAGAACAATTAGAAAATCTTAGGGAGAGTGATCATGAGTCTAGGAAAAATCCACCGACACCACCTGAAAGGGAGGTTGTCGAAGAGGTAGAGAAGGAAACACCTATTGTTGCTCCTCCTCCCTATACCCCACCTATTTCTTTCCTACAAAGGGGTGTGGAAGCTAAGGTAGACTCCCAATCTAGAACATATGTGGTGGTATTGGAAAATATCCATGCCAATGCACCTTTGTCTAAGGTCTTTCAAAGAAAAAGAAAATTCAAGGACCATAAAACTAGGGTCATCATTACTATTAAAAGGGTGAGATTAACTTTTGAGGTGGTGGATGAAATAACTAAGTCCAAATTTGAAAAACTGATACTCAGGATAGATCCAGAACCACCACCACAAGTTCAAAACAATGAACCACCCTACAGAAGAAAGAAAAGAAAAGGTGAAGGATATGAGCGATGGCTTGATAAGTGGCCATGGAAACCGAAGACTATTCAAAAGAAAAAGAAAGAGACTTGATATGACATCGCCGCTCTATGCCTATGTATTCCCTCGTGCAATGGGAAAGTCAGAGTCAACGTAGTTCGGCTAACTACGGGTGAAAGGGGGGAAGGTTGCTCGCCAAGACATCGCGTCTTGTGCCTATGTACTTTCATCTGGTATGAAAGATCAGAGCAAACGTAGTTTGGGATAAAAAGAACACCGGTTGGTTCAAGAGTTTTTTAGGCCCGAGTAGGGTTAACAAGTAGTTCTAGCAGTTGGTGTATGCAGCTCGACCATTAGAGACTTAGGCGTTACCGTTTGCGATAGAACTAAAAGTTAACAACACTCTTTTATCTGAAAAGATTTTCCTTGATTAAGATCCCGAAGGATGAAAAAGATTTGAAGTGTTTTTGTGTTTTTTAAAGAAGAAGTGTTTTAATTATTGAGTATTTATAATGTATGTTGTACTAAAGTCTAAAACCTAGGATCGAATGCGTCGCATATCGTCCTAAGGACGTATACTAAACACTCTAGGCAATTGAGAGGTAACCGCTCAATCACCATTTCCCAAGTACAAGGCTCGTGGAACAACATCCATTATCTTTATTAAGTATGTTAAGATTGTATGAAGATGAGAAGAGAAGAAAGGACTTCTAAATGGGACTAACTCAAAACCCTAAAGTTATCATACAAAATGGACTTAGAGTTGGGGTACAAAAGGGAACTACCTAATGTTATCATGCATGGTTTAACACCTAATGTTTATCATAACCTCTCTTGAAGAAGAGAGATTAGATATCTTAAGGTAAAGAAAACAAAAGAAGGAGAAGAAGAAAGAACATGCAAATGCAATTATGCAAACATAGAATGCACAAATAAGATGAAAGTGAGGGAGGAAATATGTATGGGGAAGTAGCCTCCACAAGCTCATCTCAACCTCAAGCATGTATATGAGAATTCAAAAGAAGAAGAGAGAAAGAAATGCACAAGATGAAATCAAACAACAAGAAGAAACCACACAAAAATGCACCAAAAGTCGGATGAAATGACCTAAGCCAAACAACATCAACCACAAGTGCCAAAAGCCAAATCAAATGAAAGGAAGACTAAAACAAAAGTGAGGATGGGAGGTCATATGAGGATAGCAAGAAACTCATAATATGCACTCAACCATAAGCATCACAAGAAAGGTGCAAAAGAAGCACAAAGGAGTCTTCAAGGATTCATCATTTTAGGTATGCTTCAAGTACCTCCTAAGGAGAGACTAAGCCACCTTAAATGAGGCTCCAAGGTCATGGGACAGAAGAGGGGATGAGAGAAAAGAGTGCTAAAAAGCAAAGGCAATCAAACCAAAAGAAAATGCAAGCACTTACACAAAAGAAAGCAAGCAAACCACATATGGAAACCCTAAATGGAAACATCAAAAGAAACACACAAATGAACAAGCAAAACACAATATCATGACCTAAAATTAAGCAACCAGCAACCTTAACATGTTAGCAACATGAATCAAAAGTAATTAAAGGCTCAAAGGATCCATAAATGTCATCTCCAAAGCAAACTAGGTCAATGTGTATGTATGAACCTCCCTTTGGGGTAACTTGACTTGCAAGTCACCTCAAAATTAGGAAAATGATTCAAAAATAACCAAATAAAATGCACAGAGCTCATAAACATGTTGGCAAATAGAAACCAAGAAATTACAATCAAGCTGTCGCACCTCGAAAAATCACGGAGACATTTCGGAGAACGCGACCCTCGCGCGAAAGGCGCGGAAATGCGGTTCGACAGAGTCGCCACCGAACTTTATTTTTCCCGAATAAACGGGAGAGGAAAATATCGAGAAAACCTCTTAAATCGAAAAGGATAGGAACAGGGCTGTCGCAAACAAGTTCCGGGTTCGGGAGTCGGTTACGTGAGGGGAAGGTATTAGCACTCCTCACGTCCGTTGTACTCGACGGGAACCTCTTAAGGTAAATGTGGGGAGTGTTGTCTAGGTTTATTGGTTTTCTTCTTGTTGATAAAGGTGAATTGGTAGGTTGATGGGTTAAAGACACTAAGGGAAAGGGGTGGTTAGAGGATAGGGTGCTCGCCAAGGATTGGGTGAAATTGACGGAATAATGGATGAAGATAGAATTGTGCTCGCCAAGATCATCGCAATCTTGTGCCTACGTATCTTATATTCAAGAATGAATAAAGAATCAGAGCAGTCGTAGTTCGTGGTAACGACCACGAAAAGATGAGATTTGAAAAGGGTTGAAGTTTGAGTTTGAGACGAAAGGGTGACTGACAAGCAACCCAAGAGCGTGCCTCGAGAGCTTATCATTCAAGAATTCAAGGAATGCGAGATCCCAAGAATTCAATTCTTTCGGGAATTAACTGAATAGGTTGAAGATAAAGAGTTGGATGTTTTGAAATCGAAGGAATGAATTAATAACAACTCCAGAGCGCGTCTTAAGAGTTATTCATTCGAATATTCAAAGAATGCTAGATTCTAAGAATATCCCTCCTTCGTAAGTTTAAAAAAAACGTTTGTGAAAAGATCGAATCGAAAAATGGCATGCGAGGCCAAAGGAAGTTGGTTTGAAAATGGCTCGACGACGTGTCGAAGATTTGATTGAAAATGAAACCGACTTGACGACGTGTCAAGGGTTAGATTGTGAGAAATGATATTGGTCCCTAAGGGTGCTTCCAATATCAAAACCACGAGGAGTTGTGAATACGTGTACGAAATGTGGGTTGCGAATGCGTATGAGCATTCGACTCAGGAAAATGTTTGAAAAAAAGATTTGGTTAGAAAAAGTCGAAAGGTTGAATGAATAACAACTCAAGGGCATGCCTCGAGAATTATTTACTCGGAAATTCAAGGAATGCTAGATTCCAAGAACTTCTTTCTTTCGAATTTTTAATTGAGAAAGGTGTGTTAAAAATGCTTTGAAGCGAAATGAGGTATGAAGATAACTTGTGAATATGTGAAAAGAATACGAAATTCAATTTGAAATTATGGGAGAAAGGATGATTATTTAATAAATGAGACGTCGGCCTCACAATCAATTAACCGGAGTATTGTCGAGATGCTCGATCTCGACGATACCTTTTTCATTCGATTTAGGTTTGGATGAACAAAGGAAATACCACACAAAATGCTAGATTCTTATGATATTTCTTTGTTCAAAAGAGGGTATGTTTAAAGAGCGAAAAGTTGAACAAAACATCATTTAAGGTGTACACCTCAATAATATCCATTCGAAAACTCAAGAAGTGCTAGACTTCAAGAGTTTAATTTTTCGTAATTTAACTAAAAATGATTTGATTAAAATATTATGGCCTCAAAGTTTTTTCTCTTTTAAGCATAATCTAATTTGAAATTGTCTTATTAAATAAATTTCTTAATAAATAGAATGATTTTGATTTAATTTATAAAATATTGTTTGAATAAACAACAAAAGTATCACGTGGAATGCTAGACTCCAATGATATTTCCTTGTCTAAATAATTAAAGGGGCGTATTTTGAAGCGAAAAGTCGAATGATGCACTACCTAAGGCGTACGCCCCAATAGTGATTATTCAAGAACTTAAAAGATGCTCGACCTTAAAAAGTTCTTTCTCTTCGTGATTTTTTTAAAAATGTCAAAAATAAATTGAATTAGGATTAGGGAAGAATAATGCTCAAATTTTGAAAATACATTTTAAAATAATTATTTTTAATCATTAAAGTATAATTAATAAAGAAAACTATAAAAGCTATTACATTTGGAGATAATCCCATTTGACTTTTCAAAACAAGTCAGTTGTTTTTTTAATTTAATATCAAATAGAATAAGATGGGAAACAAAATCCCTTACTCAAAATTGGCAAGCATCACGTTACAATTCCTCTTTGATTCCAAGTCTTTGACCAAATATCATTACCATGGACATCCACAACACAAATGGAACCACGTAGGCCAATACCGAAATCAACATAAATTTATGAAAGAAGTTTAACATATTAATTCACAAATCTCCCAGTTCCAAACAAAATTATCCTTTATTCAAAATTCATTACTGAGTCATAAAACCATCATGAGTTCCACATATAAAAATCGGGTGCTGCAAAACCGAATCAAACCTTAAAGAAACAACACACACACATCAATAGAGAGTCTGAACTTTAAAATTAAAACAAACTACAAAATAAAAGTGAAGCCATCAGTTTAAAGTGTTACCGAATAAGTCGAAATGTCGCCACCGTTGACATTTCGGTTGCTACAGATTCAAATCATGAAGTTGAATATCCTCATTACAGAACCAATTTTCCTAACCTGAATGTCTACTATAAGGTCATGTTTAGCAACTCATATACATTGTAATATGATAAGAAAATTCAGACAAACAAGACCACATCAGCCACCACTTCTTGACATGTTTTTTTTGACACCAGCAAGATTTGGAAATTATTAGAGGACACTGAATCCTATAAAAAAAAGCAGCAACATATATCAAAATAAATGTGAACCGTTACCGAAACCGCAACGAGAGAGAACCGCAACAAGGAACGGAGCAACCTTTTCTTCTGAATCAACAAATATACCCTGCTGCTTTCTGAACAACACCTGTGAATAGTTGTGCAACTACGGCGTGAGATCGGGCGAGAGCGCGTCGGCATGGGTATTATAATGTCGGTGCTGCTGTGAACATTGTTGTCGACCCTGTTGCATTTGATTGCAGCCAAACCTGTTTGTGCTTTCAGCCGCAAACGTACGACATCCAAAGAAATGCATTTGGAGTTGGCTCGACTTTACAGTTGCTTCCGCAACATTCAGACTTGAAGTTTGTCGCTACTAGCCAGGGATGTCGCATCCTAGCGTTGTAGCTTCCGTTGTTATCGTATTGTTGCAGTTGTGGCAATGTTGTTGTTAGTATTTGAATCGAACCAATATCATTAATCCCCCTTCAACCTGCACGTAAATGATCACACAAAAAGGAAGCAGTACAGGGAACCAACATGAAAACTGAAAATAAAGAGAGCAGTCTATATACATAAACCATGTTCTCCTTTTTCCAATGAATCCTCAGCATAAAGCATACTGATGTACATCAGTAGATCATAGCACAATTAATTCAAATTCAAAGGTGGTAGCTGCAGGTTCAAACCACAAAGTTGAACATTCTCACTGCACAACTGGTTTTCCTAACAAGAATGTCTACTGCAAGATAGTGCTTCATATACATTCACAATATGATAAGGGAATTTAAACAAGCTAGCATACAATGATTTTACAAACGTAAATGGAATTAAATTTAAGAAAATCTATACAGCAACAATATTTCATTTACAAAGGTCTATGCATCTTTACCCAGAAACTGAATGCAAACTTCAATAACCTATTCCACAGAAAACCCAGAAAAATGAACACAAACTGGGTCGTTACCATATTGAGACAGGTACAAACATGATGTTATCGACTTGTCATTGTGGTGCACTGCTAAGTCAGAACCGAATGCAAGCTGTTACCGAATTGAACACTCGCAGCAGGCCTACATTCTAGCAACAGCTTGTGGAGAGATTTCCCTGGTTGTCGAATATGAAAATGAGGCATGCGTGGCGTAAACGATTCGCCGACATGAGGAGAAACTGTCCTAAGAGCAATAGATCAAGCTTTGTCGCCTTAACACATCCCTGCTAGCAACTAATGAAATGGTGAGAATGTCACTTTCCGGCGGTTACGGTTGCGGTTTGATGAGGAGTTCTCTGTTGACAACATAAACTTCGTATTGCGGAAGCTCTGCTATATATACCGCGAAGGAGAAATCTGAAATCAATCTGTGATAATTTCCTTCCAAACCCGAACATCAGCAACTCCGAACTTTCCTCTTCTTCAAAATCTGCACATGAAATAAAAACAGACAGCAGGGTTGCCTTTCACAAAACCAACACCTTCACATAATTTATTACTCTAAATTACCATCAAAGTGCAAGCAGCAATGTGAACACACACTACCCTAACAATAATAACGCCATAAAAAAAAACTTGTTCGAGACCGAACCACAATACGTCAATGCAATAGCAAAACAGGACACAGTCGCGCATCAGTTTACAGTTTGATTATTGCATCCTGATGTGTTATTGCTGCTATTTCTGAACGCGGTTGTTACGTCACTGCGAGCTGAGGATGTCGCATCCTAGCTGAGAGCAGATACGAGAGCATGCGAGATGGGCGAGGTTGAGCTCAGTTGTAGACCGCGAATATTGATCTGATGATGTCACTGTTGTTGCCATTGATGTCACGGTTAAAATCGTGAGAAAAAACGCTGAAAACATCTTTCGTGAAGAAATCTCTACACCATTGTTGCAATGGACCTAACATATTTGAGCTTGCGGAAAACATCATGGATGGTCTTGTGGTGAATCGTTAATGATTTACATGGTGGTTAGGTTTTTTGATGTAGTATGGAGGAGTGAAACGGAGATATCATTATGATGGTGTGAAATCGGAAGATGATGGTGATGTAGGAAGGAAATGGGGTTTCGTCGGAAAAGGGTTTGTTGATGGTGGAGAAGATCGATGATGAGGAGTGAGGGTTTCGCGGCGGGAATAACGGGAGGTAGGGTTTTGGGGCGGCGGCGCCGTTTTCAAAAGAAAAGAGGATGAACATTCCAATTGATTTAGGGTTTTCAAAGGGCTGATGAATAGTGCCCTTTATTAGGGTTTTGTTTGCCTTTAAAAAAATCCCTTCTGATACTCCAAATGGGCCTCACTACCGGGGCCTCCATCACTTCCGTAAAAAAAAATTTTTGTCTTTTGATTAATTAGTAAATAATATAAAATAACTAATAATAACACTAATACTTAATACTAATTAACATAACTATAAAAAGAAAATAATACCTACATTAACAATTAAACGAATATTCACAATATATAAAAATAAACTAAAACTCCTAAAAAAAACAAAAACAATAATAAATAATATTATTAGTAACAAGAAAAAAAAACTAAAGAGAAAATTTATATTCACAAAAAGGTTGTTAGGCCACGTGTCACACCTTATTTGGGCGAAAAAGAATAAATTTGAAAAATGCTCAATTACTGGTGGGCACGTGTCTAACTGACATGATACTATGAAAAATATACAAAATTAAAAAACAATCGAAAAAAATGCAAAAATATTTGAAAATGGGTAAGACAAATTTAGGGTATGACAGATGCCCCTATCTAATAGGCTTAAACCTAGGGAAATAAACTGCTACGACGTTCGTTTTCCTGAGGTAGAAGTCAATTAGATATAAAGAAGACCCTGAATTTGTCCGAAAGAAAGAGAGATACCTGAGGGTTGAAAATGCTGGGTGAGGTACATCTCTGAGTAAACTGTGAATAATAGGCAAAAAGTCGTCATTATCAAAAGGATGATGGAACGAAACACACGCGGCTACTACCACCAAAAGGATGGTAGAGCAAAGCACAATCGCACAATCTGACATTAATGACCATGATAGACCCCCCACCAAAAGGATGACGGAGCGAAACACAAACAAATATCGCACAATCTGACACCAATCCAAGTGACAGACACCCCACCAAAAGGATGACGGAGCGAAACTCACACAAACTAACGCACAATCTATCATTAATGATTTATGATAGACCCCCCACTAAAAGGATGACGGAGCGAGACACAAACAAATATCGCGCAATCTGACACCAATCCAAGTGACAGACCCCCCACCAAAAGGATGACGGAGCGAAACTCACACAAACTATCGCACAATCTATCATTAATGATTTATGATAGACCCTCCACCAAAAGGATGACGGAGCGAAACTCACACCGGCCACTACCACCAAAAGGATGATAGGACAAAACACCATCGCACAATCTGACACCAATCCAAGTGACAGATCCCCCACCAAAAGGATGACGGAGCGAAACTCACACCGGTCACTACCACCAAAAGGATGATAGGACAAACACTATCGCATAATCTACCATCAACTAGATGACAGACCCCTCACCAAAAGGATGACGGAGCAAAACTCACACCGGCCACTACCACCAAAAGGATGATAGGACAAAACATCATTGCACAATCTGACACCAATCCAAGTGACAGACCCCCCACCAAAAGGATGACGGAGCGAAACTCACACCGGCCACTACCACCAAAAGGATGATAGGACAAAACACCATCGCACAATCTGACACCAATCCAAATGACAGACCCCCACCAAAAGGATGACGGAGCGAAACTCACATCGGCCACTACCACCAAAAGGATGATAGGACAAACACTATCGCACAATCTATCATTAATGACTATGACAGACCCCCCACCAAAAGGATGACGGAGCGAAACTCACACCAAACAATATCGCACAATCTATCATTAATGACTATGACAGACCCCCCACCAAAAGGATGACGGAGCGAAACACAAATAAAATGTCGCACAATCTATCATTAATGACTATGATAGACCCTCCATCAAAAGGATGACAGAGCGAAACACAAATAAAATGTCGCACAATCTATCATTAATGACAATGATAGACCCCCCACCAAAAGGATGACGGAGCGAAACACAAATAAAATGTCGCACAATCTATCATTAATGGCTATGATAGACCCCCCATCAAAAGGATGACGGAGCGAAACACAAATAAAATGTCGTACAATCTATCATTAATGACTATCATAGACCCCCCATCAAAAGGATGACGGAGCGAAACACAAATAAAATGTCGCACAATCTATCATTAATGACTATGATAGACCCCCCACCAAAAGGATGACGGAGCGAAACACAAATAAAATGTCACACAATCTATCATTAATGACTATGATAGACCCCCCATCAAAAGGATGACGGAGCGAAACACAAATAAAATGTCGCACAATCTATCATTAATGACTATGATAGACCCCCCACCAAAAGGATGACGGAGCGAAACTGAGGATGCTAGGCTAGATTGAACCGACGAAGTTCGGCTATCACCAAAAGGATGATAGTAAGGCAATTGACAACAGTCACGCTTGCTGGATACAACTCATTGGGGAACACCCAAGAGGAAGATTGGATTGAAATGAATCAACGGGGTACGCCCACCGTCTCTATTGGAGATTATAGTTTTGCTGAAATGATTTCGTGGTTACGCCCATGAATTCTGAAGAGGATGCCCCTGACTGGGCGGAGTTTGTCTTGATGTCTTGTTTTGGTCAACAAAAGGTTGAACAACTTCGTGAGGAACGCTCACGGTTTTGCTGAAGATGCCCCTGACTGGGCTGAATCTTGCACTTAAGGTCTTTGGATTTGCCCAACAAAAGGTTGAACAACTTCGTGGGGAACGCCCACGGTCTTGAATGGTATGCCCCTGGCTGGGATGTATGTTAACTTGAAGATTTGATCAAACACGAGGTTGAAATACGTCATGGGAAATACCCATGGTCTTGAAAAGAATGCCCCTGACTAGGCTGGATCTTGCTTTGAATATTTTGAAACTTTGTGGGAGAAACCCACAATCGCAGAAGATTGCCCCTGACTGGGCTGATGATTGCTTTGGAGCTCTTGAAAATCGTGGGACAAACCCACCATCTTGCGGAAGATGCCCCTAACCGGGCTGATGATGGTCTTGGAAATCTTCAAGATTGATCCTGGACCTTGACTCGCATATATGAATGCTGGATGATAAATGGTATTCCATATGAGTGGAAATGCAAATGCAAATGCTGACGCGCGAAGATGCAAAAGCTAGGGAAGTATAATATGATTGGTATGCATATGATGTAAGATGCTTATGATGTAAGATGCTTATGATGATGAATGTGATGCTTATGATACACATGACGCAGGCGGGTAATTGGAAATGCAGGTGGAGACGCCAGCGTGGTGGACTTTGGGTAGTTGCTAATGCGGATTTGGACTTCGGGTGGTGGGAGGGATTGACTTCCTCGACACGCAGTTTGCTGAAAACGCCATGATGAAGCAGAGGAAGATGCTCTGGATGCTGAAAGCCTGGGTACTTGGTGGTTTGTTGTGAATTTGTTTCAGAGAAGGTTGTAACTCTGCTTGATAATCGGGATGACTTGGACTTGCCCCTGCTCGAGCTCTTGAATGATTTGCCCCAGCCTGCGGGTCCTGAGGTAGCCTTGCTTCGTGACAGCCATTGGAAGTCGAGTTCCTTCTTGATTGCCCTTTGTCGGAATGTCTTTGAATACCTAGCACTGATTTGCAAAAATTGTACATTCATAGATGGTAATATTAATGCAAAGTTTGATGCCAGATTTGAAAAAGTGTCTTTTATTAAAGTGTCGTGATAGTGAAGCGAATGGACCGTTAGTCCAAACATTGTGTTAATTTGATTGGTGCGAAAGATATAGCAAGCAAAATGACACCAACATCGATGATTAGAAATCATGTGAGGAGTTAGGTTACGCAACCTTGCGATAGTATGCTTTCAGAGTAAATCCCGCCTCAATTAGGTCTTTCAAGGGTTGTAACGTGGTCTGGTTCACAGTTATGAAACAAAGGATATTAGGCCCAAAGTATGATTTGTACCCACCCCTTCTTCTTAATGATCTCCAGTCCTACGCTCAGTTAATTCTACACTTGTCTGGACGGTGTAAGCTTGAAGGTTCAAGGTTTGCTCGACGTGGCAGTCACCTTATTTTGGGGTGTCAGTGACCCTATTTGAATGGCCACTGAATCTTATTTTGTTTTTGTTGAGGGTTTCGGGGTCCTCTTTTGCTTTTGTTTTTGATCCCTAACTTTTGCATGGATTGACTTTGCTTGTCAGGTCCATCGGGATTGCCTTGATTTTGCCTAAGTCCCTTCTAAGGTGTCTGACTTAGCAGGCTTTTGATGTTTTTTTTTTTGGATTTTGTTGGAAGGTTGTGACTGCCATGTCATGAGTCACTGATAAACAGTCATCTTCTGAATTTTGCTTGTTGATTCGAGTGCGGGGTTGAATTAACTGAACACTACCCTGCCCCAGGTTGAGTGTAAAGGTTTGAATATCCGAAGGAAACTGCTACTTCTAGGCTCGAAGTGGTTTACTAGGGATTAACTCCTTATATCTCCAGTGTTTGGGGAATTGAAGCAATGCCTGTACATCATTGACGAGATTCAGTCTGAAAGCATACGATTTGCAATTATGGGTATCTCGTTTTCATCATCCTCCCTCAAATCATGTTAAACAATAGTGGATAGTGTGAAATGAACAAATGTGTCAGTGATAAGTGAAAATGAGTGAATACGACATAACTAATTCAAAACATGCATAAACGATACATTAATGAAAACCAAATACGAATGGCAATTGTTCAAAGCATACAATACTTAAACAAACAAAGACAAAACATAAGAAATGCGAAATATGAAATGGCAACATGACTGCCTTCTTCGGGGAGATGAACTTTAACTTGACTAGAATCGATCTGATGTTGGCACTAGTTGACTGGTGGCATCGGATTGTTGATGACATTCAGAGACTTCCCATTAAAGTTGATAGCATCCCTGTCGATCATGTCTTGAATTATGTGCTTGAAAGCTCTGCAGTCCTTGATGGTATGACCTGGAGCGCCCTTATGAAACTCACAATGAGCATTTGCATCGTAATCGGCATGAATTACAGTTGGAGGAGCCAAATCTCTTGGAACAACAACTTTCTTCTCCATCAACTGAGCAAAGATTTTAGTATATGTCATTGGTAGACGATCAAAGGCTCTATCTGGCCTCCATGTTCTCTGCTGACGCTGTGGGCGAGTACCTGGTCGTTGCTGAGTAGCTTGCATCTGCTGTTGCTGAGAAGGATATTGATATCCTTGCTGATTGTAGGCTTGTTGCTGAGGAGCCTGTTGCCGTGGCATCTGAGCTTGCACTGCTTGAACAGCTGGCTGATAAGGCATTGGAGCATATTGCGCGGTAGCAACATACGGATATTGATAATAGGGAACTTGATAAGGCATAGGAGCGGGAGCTTGTTGAGAAGCTTGCCCTTTCTGCAAAAAGATGGCATTTGTTTCGCCCTCCTTCTTCTTGTATCCATTGAAAGGCTTCTTGGTATTGTCCTGGTTGTTAGAACCTCCTGGGATCTTTCCACTCTTCAGCCCCTCTTTAATTCTCTCACCGACGATCACCAAGTCAGAGAATCCAGCGGAGACACTACCGATCAGCTTCTCATAGTATTGGCCTTGCAATGTGCCCATGAAGATGTCAATCAGTTCATGGTCAACCAAAGGTGGATGCACCCTTGCGGCTAGCTCTCTCCATCGTTGCGCGTACTCCTTGAAGGATTCATTATCCTTCTGAGTCATACTCTGAAGCTGAGTATGATTCGGAGCAAGATCGGTATTGTACTTGTACTGCTTGATGAATGCATCGGCTAGCTCGGCCCAAGTGCGCACACTATTACGTTCCAACTGCATATACCATTCGAGTGATGCCCCAGATAAGCTGTCTTGGAAGCAATGGATCATGAGCTTTTCGTCTCTGGCATAGGCAGCCATCTTGCGACAGTACATCTTCAGATGAATATTCGGGCAACTGAGACCTTTGTACTTCAAAAATTTGGGAACCTTGAACTTGGGAAGAATGACAACATCAGGCACCAAACACAATTCCAAAGCACTGAAAGAATTTGAATTGTGCCCCTCTATGGCTCGGAGTTTCTCGGCTAGATCTCGGCACATCTTCATGGCTTCAGAATCCTGAGCAGCAACAGGACTGGCAATGGGGATAGCAGCATGATAGTTCTGAACATCGTCATACTGATCCATCAGAGTATCTTCGATATGAGGAACTGGGATTTGCACAGCAGTAGGCTGGGCCTGCGGGATAGCTCCAATAGTAACTCCAGGCGCTGGGATTGGCTGAGAAGTGTTTCCTTCGGCTGTGTTATTGAAGTTCAACGGCATCCCATGAGGATTTGGAATTGGAACCAAAGGGATGGAAGTAGACCCCTGTCCTTGACCATTGTTGTTGACGACGGCGGGGGCTTCACGCTGTTCTTCCTCTCTTCTGGCCGCGAGGATGGCTTCGAGGATCTGGTCGATCTTTCCTTTCATAGAATCCAACTCTTCCCTGAAGGCAGCTTGCTCCTGCTGAATCTGCTCCATCATTCGTCTTGTATTGGCTCTAGTTGCGTACTGGTGTCGAGGAATCAGCTTGATTTACTGGAGAGGAAGGAACAAAGACATAAGATTTCGTTGAAGGACTGGAAATGCAAAATGCACAACATATGAAATGCAATGCAATGCAAGATACAAGATCCAGGATCACAGGGTCACAATCAAACAATTTTGGAGCTGATAACTGTAACAGATACACAACCACAATTTCCAATCAAAAAACTGACAGGTACAACCTATACGGGAAGATCTAAACATTCTACCCATAAACCCCCTTACGGGATGGTTTCTATGTTTGGTTCCCAGGATCACGGACACTAGTCGTATTAGCGTCACGCAACAGGCTGGCTGTATTACGACGATAATGACGATAAGGTCTCTCTTGAGCGGGGTCCTCATGCTAGGCGCACAAGGAGCGAGTCCTTGGAGACTAACACCACACAACCACCAATATCGGAACTGGTGCTACAAAAGGTTCCCAGAATCACGGACCCTTCATTAATCAAGTCGTGTAACAGGCTAGCTGTGTTACAACAAGATCTACGAATAGGTCTCCTCTAGAGGAGCTTTCATGCTAGGCCCACAAGGAGCGAGTCCTCGGAGACCAACACTACTCGACTACCAACTCTAAACTATGTGCTCTCTCTGCTTTTACCAAAGCTCGGGTGTAGAGCTTTACTCATGATGTCATCCCAAGCACCAACAGGCAACCAAGATAACAAGCACAAATAAAACCCACAAGAGAACAAATACATAAACAAGAAGAAAACAAAAAACAAACACTCCTCACAAACCAAAAGATAGGCTCGACTCTCTCTTTGCATGGAGCAATGTCCCCAGCAGAGTCGCCAGCTGTCGCACCTCGAAAAATCACGGAGACATTTCGGAGAATGCGACCCTCGCGCGAAAGGCGCGGAAATGCGGTTCGACAGAGTCGCCACCGAACTTTATTTTTCCCGAATAAACGGGAGAGGAAAATATCGAGAAAACCTCTTAAAACGAAAAGGATAGGAACAGGGCTGTCGCAACCAAGTTCCGGGTTCGGGAGTCGGTTACGTGAGGGGAAGGTATTAGCACCCCTCACGTCCGTCGTACTCGACGGGAACCTCTTAAGGTAAATGTGGGGAGTGTTGTCTAGGTTTATTGGTTTTCTTCTTGTTGATAAAGGTGAACTGGTAGGTTGATGGGTTAAAGACACTAAGGGAAAGGGGTGGTTAGAGGATAGGGTGCTCGCCAAGGATTGGGTGAAATTGACGGAATAATGGATGAAGATAGAATTGTGCTCGCCAAGATCATCGCAATCTTGTGCCTACGTATCTTATATTCAAGAATGAATAAAGAATCAGAGCAGTCGTAGTTCGTGGTAACGACCACGAAAAGATGAGATTTGAAAAGGGTTGAAGTTTGAGTTTGAGACGAAAGGGTGACTGACAAGAAACCCAATAGTGCACTACCTAAGGCGTACGCCCCAATAGTGATTATTCAAGAACTTAAAAGATGCTCGACCTTAAAAAGTTCTTTCTCTTCATGATTTTTTTAAAAATGTCAAAAATAAATTGAATTAGGATTAGGGAAGAATAATGCTCAAATTTTGAAAATACATTTTAAAATAATTATTTTGAATCATTAAAGTATAATTAATAGAGAAAACTATAAAAGCTATTACATTTGGAGATAATCCCATTTGACTTTTCAAAACAAGTCAGTTGTTTTTTTAATTTAATATCAAATAGAATAAGATGGGAAACGAAATCCCTTACTCAAAATTGGCAAGCATCACGTTACAATTCCTCTTTGATTCCAAGTCTTTGACCAAATATCATTACCATGGACATCCACAACACAAACCGCAACACAAATGGAACCACGTAGGCCAATACCGAAATCAACATAAATTTATGAAAGAAGTTTAACATATTAATTCACAAATCTCCCAGTTCCAAACAAAATTATCCTTTATTCAAAATTCATTACTGAGTCATAAAACCATCATGAGTTCCACATATAAAAATCGGGTGCTGCAAAACCGAATCAAACCTTAAAGAAACAACACACACACATCAATAGAGAGTCTGAACTTTAAACTTAAAACAAACTACAAAATAAAAGTGAAGCCATCAGTTTAAAGTGTTACCGAATAAGTCGAAATGTCGCCACCGTTGACATTTCGGTTGCTACAGATTCAAATCATGAAGTTGAATATCCTCATTACACAACCAACTTTCCAAACCTGAATGTCTACTACAAGGCCATGTTTAGCAACTCATATACATTGTAATATGATAAGAAAATTCAGACAAACAAGACCACACCAGCCACCACTTCTTGACATGTTTTTTTTGACACCAGCAAGATTTGGAAATTATTAGAGGACACTGAATCCTATAAAAAAAAGCAGCAACATATATCAAAATAAATGTGAACCGTTACCGAAACCGCAACGAGAGAGAACCGCAACAAGGAACGGAGCAACCTTTTCTTCTGAATCAACAAATATACCCTGCTGCTTTCTGAACAACACCTGTGAATAGTTGTGCAACTACAGCGTGAGATCAGGCGAGAGCGCGTCGGCGTGGGTATTATAATGTCGGTGCTGTTGTGAACATTGTTGTCGACCCTGTTGCATTTGATTGCAGCCAAACCTGTTTGTGCTTTCAGCCGCAAACGTACGACATTCAAAGAAATGCATTTGGAGTTGGCTCGACTTTATAGTTGCTTCCGCAACATTCAGACTTGAAGTTTGTCTCTACTAGCCGGGGATGTCGCATCCTAGCGTTGTAGCTTCCGTTGTTATCGTATTGCTGCAGTTGTGGCAATGTTGTTGTTGGTATTTGAATCGAACCAATATCATTAATCCCCCCTCAACCTGCATGTAAATGATCACACAAAAAGGAAGCAGTACAGGGAACCAACATGAAAACTGAAAATAAAGAGAGCAGTCTATATACATAAACCATGTTCTCCTTTTTCCAATGAATCCTCAGCATAAAGCATACTGATGTACATCAGTAGATCATAGCACAATTAATTCAAATTCAAAGGTGGTAGCTGCAGGTTCAAACCACAAAGTTGAACATTCTCACTGCACAACTGGTTTTCCTAACAAGAATGTCTACTGCAAGACAGTGCTTCATATACATTCACAATATGATAAGGGAATTTAAACAAGCTAGCATACAATGATTTTACAAATGTAAATGGAATAAAATTTAAGAAAATCTATACAGCAGCAATATTTCATTTACAAAGGTCTATGCATCTTTACCCAGAAACTGAATGCAAACTTCAATAACCTATTCCACAGAAAACCCAGAAAAATGAACACAAACTGGGTCGTTACCATATTGAGACAGGTACAAACATGATGTTATCGACTTGTCGTTGTGGTGCACTGCTAAGTCAGAACCGAATGCAAGCTGTTACCGAATTGAACACTCGCAGCAGGCCTACGTTCTAGCAACAGCTTGTGGGGAGATTTCCCTGGTTGTTGAATATGAAAATGAGGCACGCGTGGCGTAAACGATTCGCCCACATGAGGAGAAACTGTCCTAAGAGTAACAGATCAAGCTTTGTCGCCTTAACACATCCCTGCTAGCAACTAATGAAATGGTGAGAATGTCACTTTCCGGCGGTTACGGTTGCGGTTTGATGAGGAGTTCTCTGTTGACAACATAAACTTCGTATTGCGGAAGCTCTGCTATATATACCACGAAGGAGAAATCTGAAATCAATCTGTGATAATTTCCTTCCAAACCCGAACATCAGCGACTCCGAACTTTCCTCTTCTTCAAAATCTGCACATGAAATAAAAACAGACAGCAGGGTTGCCTTTCACAAAACCAACACCTTCACATAATTTATTACTCTAAATTACCATCAAAGTGCAAGCAGCAATGTGAACACACGCTACCCTAACAATAATAATGCCATAAAAAAAAACTTGTTCGAGACCGAACCACAATACGTCAATGCAATAGCAAAACAGGACACATTCGCGCATCAGTTTACAAATTGCTTATTGCATCCTGATGTGTTATTGCTGCTATTTCTGAACGCGGTTGTTACGTCACTGCGAGCCGAGGATGTCGCATCCTAGCTGGGAGCAGATACGAGAGCATGCGAGATGGGCGAGGTTGAGCTCAGTTGTAGACCGCGAATAATGATATGATGATGTCATTGTTGTTGCCATTGATGTCACGGTTAAACTCGTGAGAAAAAACGCTGAAAACATCTTTCGTGAAGAAATCTCTACACCATTGTTGTAACGGACCTAACATATTTGAGCTTGTGGAAAACATCATGGATGGTCTTGTGGTGAATCGTTAATGATTTACATGGTGGTTAGGTTTTTTGATGTAGTATGGAGGAGTGAAACGGAGATATCATTATAATGGTGTGAAATCGGAAGATGATGGTGATGTAGGAAGGAAATGGGGTTTCGTCGGAAAAGGGTTGGTTGATGGTGGAGAAGATCGATGATAAGGAGTGACGGTTTCGCGGCGGGAATAACGGGAGGTAGGGTTTTGGGGCGGCGGCGCCGTTTTCAAAAGAAAAGAGGATGAACATTGTTGCACCCCAAAATTTGCCCTCACAATACAAGACTTTGTGCTTCTTGAAGGTTCACAAGGTTCACAAACTTCTCAACATCTACAAGACCTTTCATGAGGTTCATGAAGTCCATAGGTTGCTTCTTGAAGGTTCACAAGGTTCACAAGATCCACAATGTTTACAAAGCTTTCCTAAGGGTCATGAGGTCTACAAAGCCACTTCATGATGTTCACAAGGTTCACAAAGTTCACAATTGGTCAGAAGAGTTGACAATTCCCTCAGACAATGCACCTCCTAAGCAGTGCATCCGAAACTAGGGTTTTGACTTTAATCAGGCTAAATGGACTTCCAAGACTTCAAGTGAGCTTCATAACATCTTATATGTGTATAAGAACCCCCATGTCAAGTTTCAAGACTTTTCTCAAAAGTTTGCTCAGTCAGATGATCAGATAAGTCAAAAGCAGTCAATGCAGTTAAAAGGTCAAACTGAGGTCAACTGTGGTCAAACCAAAGTCAAACTTCATGATTTTTTTTTTTTTGCCAACATCAAAGAGAGGTTGGGTGAGAAATATTATCATAATAAGTGTAATACCCCAAATTTTGCCCTAAGATTTGTCGTCGCATTTCATTGCATTTAATCAATTACTAACAAATTTGTGTAGTCGTTTGACTTTTTGCAGGTAAATATCATATGGCATGCATTTTTTTTCTAAAAAGTAAAAATGGCACAATTGGCAGGAGGACATGTGTAAGGAGTTATGAGTGTGAGAGGTTGAGAGTTCGAATCTCACCTTTGTCACTTTTTTTTTGTTTTTTATTATTTTTACTCTAAATTTTTCTATCTTTCATTAAAAAAATAACAAAAATAGTTTTTTATTATTATTTAATTATTATTTTCGTATTTTAATTAAATCATTTTTTAAAATATTATTTTTTTCACTTTTTTCTAAATTATTCATAAAAATATCCAAAAAATCATAAAATAAAAAATATTGAAAAAAATTTTGTTCTTTTTATAATATTTTTTATTTTAGGAATCAATAGGATTATTAGTTTTTATTTTAAGTTTATTTTAATTATTTTAAATTATTTAAATTTTATTTTTTCTTAACTAATTATTTAGTTTGGGCTTTAAAATGGGCTTTAGGGACATTATTGACAATTTGGTGTTAACCCTAATTTGTTCCCTGTATATACATGTGTTGCCTTGTTGGAAAAAAGGGGAGAGAATGAAAAAAACCTAAGAGGAGTGAGTGCCGTTTGCCGTTATTTAGTTTTCTTCTTCATCCATTACTATTGTTTCTTTTTCTTCATCGTTTACCGTTATTTCTTTTCCTTCATCTATTACTGTTGTTTCTTTTTCTTCATCTTTTACCGTTATTTCTTTTTCTTCATCTATTACCGTTATTTCTTTTTCTTTATCTATTACTGTTACGTTTATATATATATATAATTTTTAAATTGTTAGAGTTTATATATATAAGATTTTTGATCGAATTATGTCAATACGATATTTGCACATTTGTGTGCATGACGCGTGACATTTGTGTTAGTTCGATCTGGTTGCGATGATCGCATTTTTGTGTGAGCAATAATACTATTTTTTGCTTAATTTCTTTTTCGTTGCGATAAATTTTGTTTCGTCCGATTTAGATCTGGTTGCGATGAGCGCATTTCTGCGTTAGCAACATTGTTGGGTTATTTGGCACATTTAAAATTCATTATTGCTTTATTATTATTATTATTATTATTATTATTATTATTATTATTATTATTATCATTATTTATTATTATTATCATTATTATCATTATTATTACCATTATTATTATTATTGTTATCATTAATTTATTAAAATTTGTTATAATATAAAAATCTGTTTTTTTAAAATAAATAACATTAACATCTTTTCCAAATTAATATGAAAACCTATTATTTTTAAGAAAAACTTTTTTTTAGATAAATTTAAAATAATAACTAAAATCTTTTTTTTAAAATAATAACTAGAACCGTTATTTATTTTATTTTATTATTGTTCAATTCAAATTTCATTATCATATTGTATCTGCTCCTCTCATGTAACCTCGCGAACTTAACAATCGCTCTTTAAATTCTGCCTTTAAATTTCTGCTTGCATGGTTTAAATTATGACATTATCTCTCTGTTTGCATGATTCAATTATCTCACGCGTTTACTATTATTTCTGTCACATTACACACATCCGAAGGTTAGGTCTAACTGTTTGGCCGCCGCGCCAATAGTCCGTAAAACTTCACACATTCAATTTCAAATCCTCAAAACTACAAACTACAAACCCTAATTTTCACAAATGCCTCGCCGCAGGCAAAATTACAATTTTACCCTTAGCATTAGGTCAAAGAGCCGCCGCGCTCATTTTAGGGTTTCCCGCCGTGGAATCCCTAATTTAACCCTAATTACAACTTAACATTTCAACGTAGAGATTTGGAGTTTCTACACTCCACGTAAGCGTGTCCTTAAGATGCGTTTATTCCCCTTGAGACCTTGACCACAGTCAAGAAGTTTCTAACCTCCCTATTGAGGGGAACTACGATTACTCTGATTCCACTCCCGTAAGGATACGTAGGCACAAGATGCGATGTCTTGCCGAGTAAACTTAGAATTAACCCCCTTTATTATTTATTATTGCTTATTTATATTTTATTTATCTTTGCTATTTAATTATTTTGCTTATTATTTTGTAATTGTTTCTTGGATGTAAAGTTGTTTAATTATTTAATTATTATTATGGTTAGTAATTAGGGAGTGTAACAACATGTATGTAATATTAAAATAAATTTAGATCACTTTTAAATAAAGATAATTAAAATAAACACGTCACACACGCAAGTCGATTTTAATCGCCGTCTCACTTCCTAAGGATATCCCTCAAGTTGCCTACGAATAATGGTTAAGTGGGGTGTATAAAGCAAGTCCCTCAAATGGAAAAATCATCAAAGTCCCTTATGGTTGCCTTTACGAATCGAGTCCCTTTCGAAAAATGATGATGGTCCCTTATATGTGCTTATTACATCCCACAATGGCCTTCAAAGTCAAATTGTCCCTCACATGTCCCTTAACATCCAAAGTAAGGACTACCTACTCCATTATAGTAGGGATAGTCTTACTAAAGGAAAGAATAAAGAATAAGAAAGACCTTTAAACATTAGGGTAGGTTACTCCTAGATACTTGCTCACTTCAAAACTTTTTCACACCTAAACAAATTTCCAACAAAATTTTCAAACAAGTTTTTTTCACATCCATACCCGGATTATTATTAAACTATTCTGAAATTTTTTGCTATTCACACACTACACTTTCAAAACAATTCAAAAGTGAGCTTAAGTACCTAAGAGCCCATGGATAACCATGGATGAAAAGGGTGCTAACACCTTCCCTTTTCATAACCTACCCCCCGGACCCAAAATATTCTCTAAGGTCTTTCCTGTTCTTTTATAACCTTTCCTTATGGATAAAATAAAAGTCGGTGGCGACTCTTGCTATCCGCAACATTGTTTAAAGTCAGTTCTCCCACCGTGTTACAGAACTGGCGACTCTGCTGGGGAAACCTATTTAAGAGGGGTACCCTTAGGAATTAAGATCACTTTAAATTGTTTGCCTTGTTTGCTTTATTATTATATTGTTGGGGTGCTCTTATGTGTGAAAGGTCCTAACCCGGATCTAGTGTACCTTAGGTAAATGGCAATAGACCAAGGAAACTGTACGACGTATATCGATACGGTTGATCTGGTGGCCATAGTTAGTGCGACTTCTTGGTTGGTGCTTATATTCCTTAAGTCAAGTTGAGGATAATATTGAGGCTGCCATATGTTGTCAATGCACTAACTGACTTTTAGAACCCTAGTTAACTCATCTTGGCCTTTAGAAAGTAGTGAGGTAGCCGGCTTTGGTGCAGACTGAAGTTGGTTGACACTCGATACTACGCTCATTGAGATCTTAAACTTGGAGGGTTTTGGTTGGCAAGTAAGTTGCCTTCTGAACAACCACCCTTGTGAAGGATCAATGATATTGAGATCCCTTAGAACCTGGTTACTTTTGTAGGACAGGATGAACCATCTAACTTCAGGGGAGGGTACTTGCCTTTGAACCTCATGCAAGCCTTTAAACCTAGGGCTATGGTGTGACTTGTTTGTGTGTGCCACATGTTTGTGATTGAGCATGATATCATGACATCATCATGCATCATAAGCATATCATTTTCCCTAACCATTTCAAGGACCAAAGGATTTATCTTTGTTCTTTGTTGCAGGTCATGGCTTCTGCTCGTAGAAACACCATCAGGATCAACTTTGTAGGGATACCTGCTAAGCTCAAGGAGTTGGTTTCCCCTAGTGCCTGATCATTCCCAGTTCAACAAGAGACATGGTCACTTATTGGATCTAGTTACTTCAGGGTTCAGTGAAGACATGATGAGTGTGCTGTTTCAGTTCTTTGACCCTAAGCACCATTGCTTTACATTTCCTGATTATCAGCTGGTTCCAACCATGGAGGAGTTCTCTAAACTTCTGGGTATACCTGTTCTTGATCAGAAGCCATTCACAGGCTTAGAGAAGGAGCTTAAACCAGAAGTTATTGCTGCAGCTCTACATCTGAAGAAGTCTGACATTGTTCTAGAGACGAGAAGTGGAGTTAAAGGTATTCTTGCCAAGGTATTAGTGGATAAAGCTCAAATGTTCTTGAAGGCTATGAGCTACGATGCTTTTGAGGAGATCTTAGCCTTATTGATTTATGGCTTAGTGTTGTTCCCCAATCCTGATCAGTTCATAGACGTTCATGCCATCAACATATTCCTGAGTCACAATCCAGTGCCTACCTTACTTGGAGACATCCTACATTCTCTTCACACCCGTACTACAAGGGCAAGAGGAACTTTGATGTGCTGCATACCTTTACTTTCTAGGTGGTTTATCTCTCACCTTCCTCGCTCAGTAATGAAGAATGAGCAAGGGTTCAGATGGTCCAAGAGGATCATGTCACTTTCTCACTCAGACATCCATTGGTGCTCCAGATCTATGGAGAATGTCACCATCATTGACCGTTGTGGGGAGTTTCCTAATGTGCCACTTCTAGGCATAAGAGGAGGCATCACCTACAACCCATCTCTAGCTTTACGACAGTTTGGTTATGCCCGGAGCGATAGTCCACATGACATGTTGATTCAGGGCATTGTGTTTGACTACGACAACGATCTTCAGGGTTACCGTCAGAGATTCATACGAGCTTGGGGAAAGGTAAACAGGATTGACAGCAAGACACTGGAGCCTAAGTACACCATTCCTATGGAGGCTTATCTCAGATGGGTACGATTTCGTGCTCAGACACTCATGATGCCATATCCTGCCATCCTACCAGTTACTATGGAACCTGTTGCTGAAGGAGACACAGCTTATACCATCCTTCACCCAGACATGCCTACTGATATGGAAGACTTGCAGAGATCATGGCTCCAACTGAAAGAGCAAAGGGATGCTTTCGAGGCTCATTACAAAGCAAGCCAAGCAAGGATCCTAGAGCTAACAAAGCTACTTCATGAGGAACGAAACCTCAACTCATACCTCAACACAAAGAGGAAACGTCCATGGGAGACTTAAAACCCCATCTTTTGTACTTATTTCGTTTTCATTTTTTGTAAGCCTAAAAGGCAAAACAAGTTATTACTAATAAAAAGTTACTTTCTTGTTTGTTTAAGCAAATTTAAATCCTGCGGTCCTTGAAAACATTGCATATGCATTCCCATATCATTGCATCACAGGTTTATAATTGTGCACAGGTTTCTCATCTCCTCGCTGTTTATTTCAGCAATGGCTCTTGGACAATCAGTTAAGGATCTCCAGGCATAGAATGCACAGTTCCAAGAGCTGATCCTGAACCTATCCAAAGGGCAGGATGAATTGAAGACACTGCTGGCCAAGAAGACTAAGAAGGCTAGAAGGTCTGCTGGGTTGCTCAACATGGGAAGAAGGTTCAAAGGTCCTGTCAAGACCAAGGAACATGTTGAAGACTATGAATCTGAAGAATCTGAGCAGGAGAGAGGCAGTCTCCACAACACTATGGGGGACTCTGATTCTGAGGCTAACTACTACCATGAGCCTAACGAAGACAAATTCAAGATGCTGGTGGATAGAATGGATGCTATGGAATTACAGAAATCATCTGGGCTGGATTTTGAGGATTTGAGCTTGATATCTGGGGTGGTCATACCCATTGGGTTCAAAGTTCCTACATTTGTTGTCTATGATGGGGTCTCTTGTCCCAAATTGCATCTGAGGTCTTATGTCAGAAGAATTCAACCCCACACTGCTGATAAGAAGTTGTGGATCCATTTCTTTCAAGAGAGTTTATCTGGAGCTCAGCTAGAGTGGTATTATCAGTTGGAGAGTGTCAACATCAGAGATTGGAATGACCTTGCTGAAGCTTTCTACAAGCAGTATCAATACAATGCTGACTTAGCCCCCACTCGCATGCAGCTTCAAAGCATGTCTATGGGTGCCAAAGAAAGCTTTAAGGAGTATGCTCAGAAGTGGAGAGACTTAGCTGGAAGAGTTCAACCCCCTTTGACTGATAGGGAGTTGGTTGATATGTTCATGTGTACGCTGAATGGTCCGTTTTACAGTCATCTCATTGGAAGCTCATCATCTGGCTTCACTGAGTTGATCATGACAGGAGAGCGAGTAGAGAATGGTATCAAGAGTGGTAAGATCCAAGTGGGCACTTCTTCATCAGGTGTTGCAAAGAAGCCTCCTACTGGGAAGAGAGAATCTAATGCTGTGTATGGTCAGCCTGATCGTAACAGAAGGCATCAGTCTGTTAGTGCAGTTCATATTTCAAATCCAACTCCTGCAACAACAGAGCAGCCTCAAGGCAACCAACAGAGGGCTAGAAGACAGTTCACGAAGATCAACATGTCAATGGCTCAGGCATTGCAACACTTGTTGAAAGCTGAACTTATTACCCTAAGGGAGGCCCCTCAGAATCCCAATGTTACCTCTCCCAAGTACAATCCCAATGCACGATGTGCATATCATTCAAACTGTCCAGGACATGATACTAATAACTGCTGGGTCTTGAAGAACAAAATTCAGGATATGATTGATGCTGGAGAAATTGAGTTTGATCCACCAGGTACTCCAAATGTGATTACAGCTCCAATGCCAAATCACGAGAAGACTGTCAACGCCATTGATGAAGATATTGATGAAGATCTGCATGTCTATTCAGTTATGGAGTTGAGCACACCATTGTCTGTTATCAAAAAGAGGTTAGTACAAGCTGGGATCTTTCCAGGTTGTCATGAAGATTGTCTATATTGTACCTATAAGCCGGATAGTTGCTTCATTTTGAGAGATGGGATTCAACGTCTCATGGATAAATATACTATAGTGTTTGAAAGAAGACCAGCATCTGTAGAAAGTATGGTGGATCATCTGACTCAGGGTAAGAAGATTGAAGAGGTTGACATGGTTGACAAAGTACCACTAAGAATCACTTCAAAGGGTCCCATTAAAATCACTCATCAGGGCCCAATCAAGATTACTGCTGAAGGTCCTGTGAAAGTTGTTGCTGAAGCCAGAGTAGCTCCTCTGATCATTACCACTCCTGGTCCTATTCCTTATACATCTGACAAAGCTGTGCCTTGGCACTATGGGTCTGATGTTTACATCCATGGTGTCAAGCAGGAGCCTTTACCTGATATGCCTGTTGACATTGATAATATTGCTGGATCTAGCAAGATCACTCGTAGTGGAAGAGTCTTCTCTCCTCCAGTTGCTTCTAAGAGTGCGGTTACTCCTGCTGTTACTTCCACCACTGATGCTCGGGGCAAGGGTCCTGTTATTGAGCCTGTATCTACTGATGTGCCAGCTGCTGATGACCTCTCTAAGCAGATGGAAGAAGTATTGAAAATCATTCGCAAGAGTGATTATGATATTGTTGATCAGCTGGGGCATACTCCCTCAAAGATTTCTATGCTCTCCCTGTTATTATGTTCTGAGGCTCATGCCAAGTCATTGATCAAGTTTCTAAAGATGGCTCATGTACCCAGTGCAATTTCTGTGGACCAGTTTGAGAATTGTGTTGCGCACCTGACCTATGACAACGGGTTAGGATTTTCTGATGCTGACTTGACCCCTGCCAAGAGGGATCATAACAGGGCCTTGCATATTTCAATTGAATGCAGGGGCACTACCCTGTCTCATGTGCTGATAGACAATGGTTCCTCTCTGAATGTGTTGCCTAAGGAAGTCCTGAACAAGCTGAGTCCTGAAGATACGGTATTGAAGCCCAGTAATATTGTGGTAAAGGCTTTTGATGGTTCTAGAAGAGTAGTGCATGGGGAAATTGATCTTCCAATCAAGGTTGGCTCTCAGGTGTTTACTGCTACATTCTATGTGATGAATATTCGTCCTTCGTACTCATGTCTGCTTGGTCGTCCCTGGATCCATGGGGCAGGTGCTGTGACCTCCACATTACATCAAAAGTTGAGATATCCGGTGAATGGAAAAGTTGTTACTGTCTTTGGAGAGGAAGAATACTTTGTCAGCCATGTAAACACTTTCAAGTATCTGGAAGTAGAAGGTGAATACATTGAAACTCCATGTCAGTCATTTGAAGTGGTTCCCTGGGCTGTTAAGGATTGTGTGACTCCTCCTGCTGTGAAGAAGGTTCCTGTGGTCATCAGAAACCCTCCAACAATGGCAATGGCCTCCCTCAATGATGCAAAAGCTGTGGTGGAAGAAGGTGGTTGTACTATTTGGGGTCAGCTTCCTGATATGCCATACAAGTCTGACAAGTTTGGTTTGGGTTTCACTGCAGAGTCCCAGAAGGCTGTTCGTCGTGCGCGTGCTGTTCGTATCACCAATCAAGGGGTTATCAATGCTGTGGGAGATCAAGATGAAGACTACAACTTGGAGGCATGGATTTTTCCTACTGTGGGTGCTGGACTCAATAATTGGACAGCTGAAGATGTTATCCCTATCTCCTTTAGTCAGGAGTAAATACTATTACTGTGTTATGTTTTTAAATTTATGATTTCTGGAACAATTAAAACTTTCAAGCCATGTGCCTTACCCGGGGCACAATGGTGTGCTTGTTACGGGTTGTCATTTCATTTGCATACTTCATTCAATAAAATCAGTGGACGTTTCGTTTTCGTAAATATTGTGTTCCTTGTCTTTCTTTTTGCTTTATCAACTATGTGTTCTTACACACACCCACGTCACTAAAATGCAGATCCTCATCCACTCTGGATCCAGTTGATAACAGTTCTACTATTGCCAATTACAATTTCGAGAATCCGATCTATCAAACTGAAGACGGAAACGAGGACGATTGTGAAATACCTGTAGAGCTTGCTAGGTTGTTACAACAAGAAGAGAAAGCTATACAGCCACATGAAGAGCCAGTCGAAGTTGTGAATCTGGGAACTGAAGAAAACAGAAAAGAGGTCAAGATAGGGGCTGATTTAGAGGACAATGTCAAGAGCAGGTTGATTCAGATGCTACGTGACTATGTGGAGATCTTTGCTTGGTCTTATGAAGATATGCCAGGGTTGGATACAGACATTGTGGTTCACCGTTTGCCAGTGAAAGAAGATTGTCGTCCAAAGAAGCAGAAGGTTCGTCGTATGCGTCCTGAAATGTCAGAAAAGATCAAAGCAGAGGTAATGAAACAGTTCAATGCAGGGTTCTTGGCCGTAACTTCTTATCCTCAGTGGGTTGCAAATGTGGTACCAGTTCCTAAGAAAGATGGTAAGGTACGTATGTGTGTAGACTACAGAGATCTGAACAAGGCTAGCCCTAAAGATGACTTTCCACTTCCTCATATTGATATTCTGGTAGACAACACTGCTCAGCATAAGGTATTCTCTTTTATGGATGGTTTCTCTGGTTACAATCAAATCAAGATGGCACCTGAAGATATGGAGAAGACTACATTTGTGACACAGTGGGGCACCTTTTGCTATAAGGTAATGCCATTTGGTTTGAAGAATGCAGGGGCAACATATCAGCGTGCTATGGTGGCTTTGTTTCATGATATGATTCATCATGAGATAGAGGTATATGTGGATGATATGATAGCCAGGTCTCAGAATGAAGAACAACATCTTGATCATCTGCACAAGTTGTTTGAGAGGTTGAAGAAATACAGGTTGAGATTAAATCCAAACAAGTGTACTTTTGGAGTTAGATCTGGAAAGCTCCTGGGTTTCATTGTCAGTGGAAAAGGTATTGAAGTGGATCCTGCAAAAGTGAAAGCTATACGAGAGATGCCAGCTCCCCGTACTGAGAAGGAGGTTAGAGGTTTCTTGGGACGATTGAACTACATTGCAAGATTTATTTCCCAATTAACTACCATCTGTGAGCCAATCTTCAAGTTGTTGAAGAAAGATCAGGTGATGGAATGGAATGATGAGTGCCAGACTGCCTTTGATGAAATCAAGAGATATTTGCTAGAACCTCCAATTTTAATGCCACCAGTTGATGGAAGACCCTTGATTATGTATTTAACAGTATTAGACAACTCGATGGGGTGTGTATTGGGGCAACATGACGAGTCTGGTCGAAAAGAGCAGGCAATATACTACCTTAGCAAAAAGTTTACCGACTGTGAAACAAGATACTCACTGCTCGAGAAAACTTGCTGCGCTTTGGCATGGGCTGCTCGCCGACTAAGACAGTATATGTTGACCCATACTACCTTGTTGATTTCGAAGATGGATCCAATCAAGTACATATTTGAGAAACCTGCTCTCTCCGGAAGAATTGCAAGATGGCAAATGATCTTGACGGAATATGATATACAGTATACTACTCAGAAGGCCATTAAGGGGAGTGTTGTTGCTGATCATTTGGCTCATCAAGCAGTAGATGATTACCAGTCAATGAATTTTGAGTTCCCTGATGAAGACGTTATGTCTGTTACCAAAGAACCTGGACAATATGACGGACCTGAACAAGGATCCCGATGGACTATGGTTTTTGATGGTGCCTCCAATGCACATGGTAATGGTGTTGGTGTTGTGATTAGTTCCCCTGAAGGTTGTCATACCCCGATTACTGCCAGACTTTGTTTCTATTGTACCAATAACATGGCTGAGTATGAGGCATGTATCATGGGTATGCAAGTTGCTATCGATATGAAGATTCAGTTCCTTGAGGTGTATGGAGATTCAGCTCTGGTAGTAAGTCAGATTAAAGGAGATTGGGATACAAAGCATGATAATCTCATTCCTTACAGAGAACATGTGTTGTCTTTGATCCCACATTTCAAAGAGATTACTTTTGGACATATTCCACGAAGAGAGAATCAGTTGGCAGACGCATTGGCCACCATGGCATCTATGTTTGAGATAAGCTGGGATGATGAAGCTCCCAAGATTACCATTGATAGATTTGAGAAGCCTGCATACTGCAATGAGATTGACACTGAAGGGGCAAGTGGACTCCAACATATGAGGGACCATTTGTAGTCAAGACAGTGTTCTCAGGAGGTGCCATGATACTGACTACAATGGATGGTGAAGACTTCCCACAACCTGTAAACGCAGACATAGTTAAAAAATACTACGCATAAAAAGAGACCCGCTAGGTTGACAGGCCTAGGCAAAAATAAGGGCATCCCGGCAAACCAAAAGGGTTTGGGCAAAAATTAGGGATATATATATAAAAAGATGTACACCCGGCAAGTCGAAAACCTGAAAAGGCGGCTTGGGCAAAAAAGGGTATCCCGGTGGATTGAAAACCTGAAAGGGCAATCCAGGCAAAAGTTAGGGATTAAAGCGTATGACTATGTCTCGTTTGGATCACTCATGAAACTGCAACCAGTTGTACTACTTACTCAAGCTCAAACAGATAAAGCTCAATCCAATCGTTTCCGTCTCAACAGCAAGAAGATGAGATACTTGAGTGGCAATAGTAGAATTGAAATAGGATTATTTCCCACATAGCTGATTCTTTTTGTAAAACTTCATGACAAAATTCTCTTACTAGGGTTTATGTCTCCTTGTACAAACTTACCCGTGCATGGGTCACTTTTGATATAAATAAATTCCATCTTTTGAATCCAGATTTACTTTTACCCTATTTACATAAGCGAAACGTCCATTGGTTGTGTTTGAATGTATGTATGCCTTTGAATATGATTGATGTTTACCAGAAATGCATGTATGCTTTTAATATGATTGATGTTTACCAGAAATGCATGAAAATGCAGTAATAGTATTTACTAAGGACGAACGAGGGAAGGATTTCAACGAAGCTTCGCCGGTTCATCTTTACAAGACAGTTACAAACCATCAGTAGGACTAATCCATTTTCACAAAGTCTAATCTCCCCTGGAATTTATATCCATCTCTTTTATCCTCATACGGATATACGGGAAATTACTTTCCAATAAGGGCACGATGAACAAAGACGGGATGTTATACTTATCCTACTATCAAACGAAAACGAAGGTTATCTATACCCTACTATCCCCAACAAAGGGAGGTTATCTATACCTTGTTATCCCCAACAACGGGAGGTTATCTATACCTTGTTATCCCCAGCAGACGGAGGGTTATATATTCTTCAACAACGAATCGGGATTTATTTTCCTTGGCCAGCAGTTGTTATACAAGGATATCCAGACACTTCCAGCAGTGTCATATCATACATACATCATTTACATCATACCATAACATATATGTCTATAGTACATTACCTAAGTGTATCATGTCATACATGCATACATAAAGCATAAACTAATGTTGTTATACAGAATGCTACCTTGTTTTCAGGTTAATTATCCAACAAACAAGCTTATGATCTTTGGGACTGCTTTATTGTAGCCTCAGGGTTACTTTATCCTCCTGATGAGCTTCTTATTACTTTGGGACTGCTTTATTGTAACCTCAGGGTTATTTTATCCTCCTGATAGCCTCTCATGACTTCAAGACTGATTTAGAGCTACTGATTGCTCTATCCTCCTGAAATCATCCTATTACTTCAAGACTGCTTTAGAGCTATTCAGTGCTCTATCCTCGTGAGGTCATATTACTACTTCAAGACTGCTTTAGAGCTATTCATTGCTCTATCCTCCTGAAGCCATCTAATTATTTCAAGACTGCTTTAGAGTTATCCATTGCTCTATCCTCCTGAAATTACATTATTATTTCAAGACTGCTTTAGAGCTATCCATTGCTCTATCCTCCTGAAATCATCACTTCAAGACTGCTTTAGAGCTATTGATTGCTCTATCCTCCTGAAGACATATCACATTATTATTTCAAGACTGCTTTAGAGCTGTTGATTGCTCTATCCTCCTGAAGCCATTCTATTACTTCAAGACTGCTTTAGAGCTATTGATTGCTCTATCCTCCTGAAGCCATTATTACTTCAAGACTGCTTTAGAGCTATTGATTGCTCTATCCTCCTGAGGTCAGATTTATCACTTCAAGACTGCTTTAGGGTTATCACTATTGATTGCTCTATCCTCATGAAGACATGCTGTTACATCAGTATTACTCCAGACTCCTGACAGTTCTCATTATACTACTGAAGAACTTTCCCCTAGTGGCATCTTTAAGCCCACTCAATCATGTTCAACCAACCATCAATACCACTCTAGTGCACTGGTGAGTGCAAATTTTTGGGCTTTTGTGTTCAATCCCCTTCAACCTTCCAGGTTACGACTGGCAAATATACCAATCTAACCCCTCAGGTTTCAGAAAATTGAACAGGGGCAGCTGTTGCACCCCAAAATTTGCCCTCACAATACAAGACTTTGTGCTTCTTGAAGGTTCACAAGGTTCACAAACTTCTCAACATCTACAAGACCTTTCATGAGGTTCATGAAGTCCATAGGTTGCTTCTTGAAGGTTCACAAGGTTCACAAGATCCACAATGTTTACAAAGCTTTCCTAAGGGTCATGAGGTCTACAAAGCCACTTCATGATGTTCACAAGGTTCACAAAGTTCACAATTGGTCAGAAGAGTTGACAATTCCCTCAGACAATGCACCTCCTAAGCAGTGCATCCGAAACTAGGGTTTTGACTTTAATCAGGCTAAATGGACTTCCAAGACTTCAAGTGAGCTTCATAACATCTTATATGTGTATAAGAACCCCCATGTCAAGTTTCAAGACTTTTCTCAAAAGTTTGCTCAGTCAGATGATCAGATAAGTCAAAAGCAGTCAATGCAGTTAAAAGGTCAAACTGAGGTCAACTGTGGTCAAACCAAAGTCAAACTTCATGATTTTTTTTTTTTTTTGCCAACATCAAAGAGAGGTTGGGTGAGAAATATTATCATAATAAGTGTAATACCCCAAATTTTGCCCTAAGATTTGTCGTCGCATTTCATTGCATTTAATCAATTACTAACAAATTTGTGTAGTCGTTTGACTTTTTGCAGGTAAATATCATATGGCATGCATTTTTTTTCTAAAAAGTAAAAATGGCACAATTGGCAGGAGGACATGTGTAAGGAGTTATGAGTGTGAGAGGTTGAGAGTTCGAATCTCACCTTTGTCACTTTTTTTTTGTTTTTTATTATTTTTACTCTAAATTTTTCTATCTTTCATTAAAAAAATAACAAAAATAGTTTTTTATTATTATTTAATTATTATTTTCGTATTTTAATTAAATCATTTTTTAAAATATTATTTTTTTCACTTTTTTCTAAATTATTCATAAAAATATCCAAAAAATCATAAAATAAAAAATATTGAAAAAAATTTTGTTCTTTTTATAATATTTTTTATTTTAGGAATCAATAGGATTATTAGTTTTTATTTTAAGTTTATTTTAATTATTTTAAATTATTTAAATTTTATTTTTTCTTAACTAATTATTTAGTTTGGGCTTTAAAATGGGCTTTAGGGACATTATTGACAATTTGGTGTTAACCCTAATTTGTTCCCTATATATACATGTGTTGCCTTGTTGGAAAAAAGGGGAGAGAATGAAAAAAACCTAAGAGGAGTGAGTGCCGTTTGCCGTTATTTAGTTTTCTTCTTCATCCATTACTATTGTTTCTTTTTCTTCATCGTTTACCGTTATTTCTTTTCCTTCATCTATTACTGTTGTTTCTTTTTCTTCATCTTTTACCGTTATTTCTTTTTCTTCATCTATTACCGTTATTTCTTTTTCTTTATCTATTACTGTTACGTTTATATATATATAATTTTTAAATTGTTAGAGTTTATATATATAAGATTTTTGATCGAATTATGTCGATACGATGTTTGCACATTTGTGTGCATGACGCGTGACATTTGTGTTAGTTCGATCTGGTTGCGATGATCGCATTTTTGTGTGAGCAATAATACTATTTTTTGCTTAATTTCTTTTTCGTTGCGATAAATTTTGTTTCGTCCGATTTAGATCTGGTTGCGATGAGCGCATTTCTGCGTTAGCAACATTGTTGGGTTATTTGGCACATTTAAAATTCATTATTGCTTTATTATTATTATTATTATTATTATTATTATTATTATTATTATTATTATTATCATTATTTATTATTATTATCATTATTATCATTATTATTACCATTATTATTATTATTGTTATCATTAATTTATTAAAATTTGTTATAATATAAAAATCTGTTTTTTTAAAATAAATAACATTAACATCTTTTCCAAATTAATATGAAAACCTATTATTTTTAAGAAAAACTTTTTTTTAGATAAATTTAAAATAATAACTAAAATCTTTTTTTTAAAATAATAACTAGAACCGTTATTTATTTTATTTTATTATTGTTCAATTCAAATTTCATTATCATATTGTATCTGCTCCTCTCATGTAACCTCGCGAACTTAACAATCGCTCTTTAAATTCTGCCTTTAAATTTCTGCTTGCATGGTTTAAATTATGACATTATCTCTCTGTTTGCATGATTCAATTATCTCACGCGTTTACTATTATTTCTGTCACATTACACACATCCGAAGGTTAGGTCTAACTGTTTGGCCGCCGCGCCAATAGTCCGTAAAACTTCACACATTCAATTTCAAATCCTCAAAACTACAAACTACAAACCCTAATTTTCACAAATGCCTCGCCGCAGGCAAAATTACAATTTTACCCTTAGCATTAGGTCAAAGAGCCGCCGCGCTCATTTTAGGGTTTCCCGCCGTGGAATCCCTAATTTAACCCTAATTACAACTTAACATTTCAACGTAGAGATTTGGAGTTTCTACACTCCACGTAAGCGTGTCCTTAAGATGCGTTTATTCCCCTTGAGACCTTGACCACAGTCAAGAAGTTTCTAACCTCCCTATTGAGGGGAACTACGATTACTCTGATTCCACTCCCGTAAGGATACGTAGGCACAAGATGCGATGTCTTGCCGAGTAAACTTAGAATTAACCCCCTTTATTATTTATTATTGCTTATTTATATTTTATTTATCTTTGCTATTTAATTATTTTGCTTATTATTTTGTAATTGTTTCTTGGATGTAAAGTTGTTTAATTATTTAATTATTATTATGGTTAGTAATTAGGGAGTGTAACAACATGTATGTAATATTAAAATAAATTTAGATCACTTTTAAATAAAGATAATTAAAATAAACACGTCACACACTGTTCGCTGTGTTTTCTGGCGAACAACCTCTGGTTAACCAATTTCTTCAGAAAGTTGGGTTACTTGCAGGACCAACCATACAAGTCCTGGGATACATGTGCATTTGGTTCTGTCGAAATATTCTTAGACTTTTGGTGACTAATTTGCGGTTTGTTTTATCAATATTGTCAAAGTATTAAGGACTTTGATTTTGCAAGTAACGAAAGTTTGAACTTAAAGGTGAAATAAGGTTAAAAGTTTAAACAAGAGCAAAGAAATGTCGAAAGGCTAAAAACTTGCAAAAAAGTAAATGAAATTTAAAATGACATGGACTTGAAGAATAAACAAGTAATTTAAAATGACTTTGAAATATAACTGGTGTTTAAACGTACATTGTTCCAAATACTAGGCTCATTTTCTCTCACACTGGGTACTTAGAGCTTTTACAGGAATTTTGTACAAATTTTCACACACACATTCTAACCACAAACTATCCTATTTATACATAAACAAAATAACTGCTTAGAACGGAAAAACTATAACTAAACGACAAGTGTCAGCCTGCATGTAAATTTCTTCTCTGAAACCTCCATGTGTCCAACTGCCAAAGGTTACAACCTTTGAATTTGAATCTCTTCCTTGGTGACGAAACCTTGTAACTCTTCAAAACTGTCGAAACCCTTTTAAAGGAGAAAAACTCTTCAGCACTTGCCAAACCTTATCTTTTTTTTAACAAACTTCTTCTGTCGAAGCCCTCAGTCACACACTCTCCAAACTATTCTGCCAGAACATTATATCTATTTCTGTCGAAACAATGAAACTTTAAAACCTTGTCAGTAATTCTTGGATTCTCCTCCTGATGCTATCCTTCGACAAAGATGACCTTAAAGCCTGAATTTTAATCTTGTCGAAATTATGGGTTTACAAATTGCCCCCCAGCAAAGATATTTTCGACTATCAAAGGAGAAATGTCTTTTGCTGTCGAAGTGACCTTTGTAATTTAGTTTGTTCTTATTTTTATTTCGTGCAGTGTTGGTTTATACTTTTTTAAGTACCTCCCATTTATTTTCATCACTCTTCTATCTTTTTCTATTTCTTCGACTTCGTATGCACCATTGGAAAAAACTCTTAAAGTTTTGAAAGGTCCTTCCCACTTAGGGGACCATTTTCCCATCACTCTGTCTTTCTTCTCCATGGGCAAGATCACTTTCCAGACTAAATCATTTACTAAAAAGGCTTTGAATTTTACTTTTTTGTTATAAAACTTTTCAACTCTCTCTTTCTGCCTTCTTATTAATTCTAAAGCACGCAACCTTTCTTCGTCTAAATCAACCAATTCATCCATCATCATACTCCAATAGATTTCAGATGGAATCTCATGATGTCTTTGAATTCGTATTGACTGTAAACAGATTTCGACAGGCAATACTGCATCATGTCCATAGGTTAATTTAAATGGGGTGGAGTTAGTTGCTTCCTTAGGAGAGGTTCGACAAGCCCAAAGGATTTGATCCAGGGTCTTATGCCAATTTCTGGGTTTTTTACCCACATGTTTCTTTATCAGGTTTATCACCACTTTGTTGGCTGCTTCGACCTGGCCATTTGCTTGGGCATAATAAGGTGTCGAAGTCAACAACTTAAAACCTGTCTCTCTTGCAAATGCTTGCATATTTCTGCCAGTAAACACAGATCCTTGATCAGTGGTTATAGTCTCTGGTATTCCAAATCTATACACTATGTGTTTCTGGATGAAATCTATGACTGCTTCCTGATCTACATTTGTCAAAGGTATGGCTTCAATCCATTTAGTGACATAGTCTACTCCTACTAAAATGTACTTCTGCCCTTTTGAAGAAGCTGGTCGAATCTCACCAATCAAATCTAAAGCCCAACCTCTGAATGGCCAAGGCTTTATAATAGAATGTAACTCACTTGCTGGCACATGAGGTATGCCTGCATGGATTTGACATTCCTGACAACCCTTTGCGAATTCGACACAATCTTTCAACATGGTTGGCCAATACATTCCTTGTCGAAATAATAGCCATTTCATTTTATGTCCTGCTTGGTGGGCACCACATGCACCACTGTGTACATTCGACAAAGCTATGTACGCTTCAGTCTCTCCAAGGCATTTTAGTAGAACTCCTTCTGCAGTCTTTTTAAACAGTTCATTTCCAAAGAGCACATAACTTAAGGCTCTGTACTTTATCTTCCTTTCGACTGTTTGATTTGGATTTTGCAAATAATCTTTAATGGGTTTTCTCCAATCTCCATCCTCTAGATTACCCACATTGAAAATCTCAAAGTTTTCTTGATCACCATATCCCAATCTTATTGTGTCCAAATCAGATGGGGACAGCTTAGTAGATAAAACTTTTCCTCTCACTTCGACAAACTTCAACAGATTTTCTTTCGACACTTTATACCCTGAAGCCAGCTGGGCCAAGTCATTTGCTTCCTGATTTTCTAATCTGGGGATGTGTCTAAAAACTACACTGTCGAATCTCTTGAGGAGTCTGTTGGCTATCACAAAGTACATGATCAAATTTTCTTTGACACATTTGTACTCTTTCGTCAATTGTTTTATCACCAATTCAGAGTCACCCATTATTTCGACCTCTGTTGCTCCCAGTTCCAACAAGATTTCAAGTCCAACAATTAAGGCTTCATATTCTGCCTCATTGTTTGAACAGAATTCTTCTATTTTGTACTTGAACTTTGTTGGAACTTTATTGGGAGAAATAATTAACACCCCAACACCTGTTCCATTTTTATGACTGGAACCATCAAAATATAACCTCCAAGGCTCTTTTTCGACATAATTTGTCTCCTCTCCAAGTATGGAGTGGTCAGCTATAAAGTCAGCAACTACTTGCCCTTTAACAGCTTTTAGAGGCATATATTTTAAAGAATATTCAGTTAAGGCTAAAGCCCATTTTCCAATTCGACTATGTAAAATAGACTTAGACAACATATGCTTTATTACGTCGAAATGAGAAGATATATGTACATCGACGGGTTTTATATAATGCTTTAATTTCATACAAGAGAAATATACACATAAACATAATTTCTCTATCATGCTATACCTAGTTTCAGCATCATTCAAGACCCTGCTGAGATAGTAAATGGCTCTTTCGACGCCATGTTCATCTACTTGACAAAGCATACTTCCTAATGTTCTGTCAGATGCTGATATGTAGAGCCTCATGCTTCTTTTTCGGCAAGGAGATATTAGGACTGGGGGATTTGCCAAATACTCCTTGATCTTGTCGAAAGCAGCTTGTTGCTCTTGCCCCCAAGTGAAACCCTCTTTCTTCAGTCGAAGCAAGGGTGAGAAGGCCTGAGTCTTTCCACTAAGGTTGGAGATAAATCTTCTGAGGAAGTTGATTTTCCCTAGTAGAGACTGCAATTCCTTCTTTGTCGATGGCGCTTTTGCTTCCATTATTGCTTTAGCTTTGTTTTCATTGATTTCAATCCCCTTTTTGTGGACCACAAAGCCTAAGAAATCCCCAGCCTGCACACCAAAAGCACATTTAAGAGGATTCATTTTCAAACCAAACTTCCTCATCCTTTCAAAGGACTGTCGAAGATGGTTAATATGGTCGAAGCCTGAAGCAGATTTAATCACAATGTCATCTATATAAATTTGCATAAACGTTTCAATGAAATCGTGAAAAATAGAATTCATAGCCCTTTGGTAAGTAGCTCCAGCATTTTTTAAACCAAAGGGCATTACTACCCATTCATATGTTCCTATTGCTCCTGGACAACGAAAAGCTGTTTTTGGAACGTCTTCTTCAGCAATAAAAATCTGGTTATAACCAGAATAGCCATCAAGCATACTTAAATACTCATGGCCTGCTGCAGAATCTACTAGCATTTCTGCTACTGGCATAGGATACTCATCCTTAGGGGTGGCTGAGTTTAGATCTCTAAAATCAATACACACCCTTAGTGTGCCATTTTTCTTAATCACAGGAACAATATTAGCAATCCATTCGACATACCTTGTTGTACGGATGAATTTGCATTTTAGAAGTCTTTCGACCTCTTCTTTGATCTTCGACAGAATTTCAGGTGCAAAGCGTCTGGGGGTCTGTTTTATTGGCTTCTTCCCTTCCAGAATTGGCAACTTCAATTCCACCAAACTTCTGTCTAAACCAGGCATTTCGTCATAATCCCATGCGAAGCAGTCTTTAAACTCATTCAGCAGCTGGATTATTTCGATTCTGAGTTGAGGATTCAACTTGGCACTGATGTAAGTGGGCCTTTTCTCTGCCCCCAGTCCCAGATTAATCTCCTCTAAGGGATCCTGTGCCACCATTTTCATATTGGTGGAGGTTGGATCCTTTTCGAACCCCAGAGGTTCGTCATCATAAATGGCATCAAGTCTTTGGTTCTGCCATTCACCATTTGAGTCTTCTTCAAAACTCTGATTTGCATGTTGCTCCTCAATATTTTCTTGAGGGTGTTGTCCTTCGACAACCTGAGTGCTGGCTTCGGCAGCCATATTTCTTACTTCAGCCTCAAGGGCCGCTTTGTGTTGTTTTTCGGCTATATAAGCCGAAATCCTTTCCATTGCTGAAACTTCAGTCATTTTCACTGAATTCACTTCCCCATCCAGTTGGGTTGACGTGGGCAGTTCCCCAAGTGTAATTTGTTTCCCCAATTATTTCTTTATCCCACTGGAAACCATGTGTAGGATGGAGGTACATGGAACAGTAAGCGTTGTCGGAAGCTGCCAGGTCGAAAGCCGCAGGATTGCATGGTGCTATATGGGCTAGGTTCTTGTCGAAGTTACGACTAGTGATATTGTTCACATCAGCTGTGAAGTAACTCTGATCTGCTTCAATGTTTTCGACAATCCCATCTGGCCTCCAGATTGCTATTCTTTGATGCATGGAGGATGGCACAGCCCCAATCCCATGGATCCATTCTCTTCCCAACAGCAAGTTGTAATTTGCTTTTGATGCTATCACCACAAACATTGTAGGCCTGGTGATGGATCCTACAGTCAAGTTCAATTGTATTACTCCCAGTGTTGTTCCCATTTTACCTTCATAGTTGGACAACACCATATTGTGAGGCTTAGTGTCGGAGTCATCTTTTCCAATTCTCCTTATCATGTAATGAGGAATTAAATTTACAGCTGCTCCGCCATCTATCAGAATTTTGTTGACACCTACACCTTTTACCTTTCCTTTTATGAAGAGAGGCTTTAAGTGAGCCTTCATTGCATCATCTGGCTTTTCGAAGAAGGCATTTTGCTCTTCGACACAGCCATTGTTCATTATGTAGTAGCATACAGGCTTCAAGCTTATGCTATCATCTATCATGTCATCCTCTTCGTCTTCGACTTCCATTATCCTGTCGAAGTCTCTGGGCAGTACAGAAACCACATTGCAAGTTACGTCGAAGGAAGCATCTGATTCTGAACCAAATTCATCTGTGACTTCTTCGTCCACTGGCATTCTATTGTTTGTTTTCTGCACCTCTGTGGTGTCACCAGATCTATTCTTCTGAATGATTTCTTTTTCTGCCAGGGGCATTCCCTTGTTCGTAATCTGCACACATTTGCTTGATTCAGCTTCCTTCTGCCCAACCTTTTGGTATTCTACAGTTTTCTTTTCAATTTTCTTCTGCCTTTGGAATCTTCTCCATTGGGATCTGGACATAGGATTCTTCCCTTTGTAGTTTTCAGAGACGTATTTTGGCTTTGCCTCCTTTTTAACTTCCATGGAAGGACCCCTGTTCACTTCAAAACTCTTCCATCTCTTCTGACCTTGGACATCCCTTATAGGCTGAACCCATTTGTCATCATTTGGCCTGTTGGATGGTTTGTAAGTGTTGAAACGTCTTTCTCCGACCCCTTGACTGTGATGCTCCCCTCTTCTTGGGTCGAATCTTTCGTTTCTGGTTGGTGGGACTGTTCCCCAATTTCTTTTCCTCTGGGTCTTTACTGCTGCTTCTAAGTCATCAGCTGCTTTCTTGTCGAACACAGCACTGCATCTTGGGCAAAGCATGACTTCTGCATTCTTCCTTTGACACCTCTGGATGAATTCAACCAGACTCTCGTTCTCTTCTGGGTAAACCAGCTTCTGATGCTCCTCTTGACGCTTCTTTCCCTTGTCGATGTCTGGTCCTCCCTTTTGAGTGATTTCCACCATATGAATCCCAGCACTCTGTTCAGTTGTAATTTTCAATTTGTTCATTTTTTCGACTAGCATGATTTCCTCTGGGATGTCCTCCTTTGACTGACTAACATTGCCTTTTGGGTGTAAGCCCTTATAGATGTATTTGCAGCAATGTGCAACCCTTTCGACAGGATGTTCTTCATTTTTGGTGGTATCACTGTTCATTTGTTTGACAGTGAGGGAATTGTCATCAGTCCCTGGTGTTTTAATCTCCTCTTGGTCAGCATCTCTTTCACAGTTTTTCTTGTTGAAGCTTCTTCCCACTTTGACTGCATTTCTTCCGTTGAAACCTTCAGTGGTCTTAGTGACATTCTCACTGTCGAAGTCTTCAGAAATTTTGACTTCTTTTGCCTCAGCCTGGCCAGCAGAATTATCACCTTCTTCCACCACATTGACATGGGTGTCGAAACCTTCAGCAGCTTCTATCATGGTGAAGTTGGTGTCGAAGCTTTCAGTAACTCCTACCATTTCAGAATTTTCTTCTGCCATGATCTCCATTTCGACCACGTTTACCATTTCTGGCTCAGCATAATTTGCCTCCACAATCTGCATGGGATTGGGGTCAATCTTCATCTGCTGCTTGCCTTTGTCTCCAAACTTCAACCTTCCATTTTGGATTGCATTTTGGACAAGATCCCTGAAAAGGTAACATTGAGAAGTTTTATGACCCAAGAAATTATGGTATTTGCAAAAACCTCTCTTTTTCTGTTGGTCTATAGGAGGCTCTTTAGTGCCTGCTGGTTTTATTAACTGACCATCTTTGACTAGTAAATCAAATATCTCATCACACTTGGTGATGTCGAATGTATAGGTTCTTTTAGGGAACCTGTCATTCTTTTCCATTTCGACTGGACTTTTTCCATTCGACGGGGCTAAAACTTTACAAGAATATGGAGGGCCTTGCTTTAATTCTGCAAGATCAATTTCTTGCTGGTCGAAAATGACTGGTTCGTTTTCGTCGTAATCATCTTGAACTATTCCTACATAGGCCACTCTTTCCTTCTTGTTTTTATTTGATCTAAATTTCTCATTTTTTAGTCTTTCTATCTGCCTTACTCTGTCTGCCAACTGTGCCATGTCTCTCAGATATTGGGTATCCAGTTTTTTCCTTATGGAATAATCAAGACCCCCTGCAGCCATTTCGACTAGTTCTTGTTCCGGCACTTGCGTAAAGCATCTGGCTTTTAATAATCTAAACCTATTCAAATAGTCATCTATGGGTTCAGAAAATTTTCTTTTGACACTTGCCAACTCTTTCAAACTTATCTTGGTTTGTCCCATATAAAATTGTTCATGGAACAATCTCTCTAATTGGGTCCAAGTAAAAATTGAAGTTGGAGGAAGTGACGTAAACCAAGTGAAAGCGTTTTTTGTCAAAGAACTTGGGAAATATTTCGTCCTTAAGTTCTCGTTATTAGCAATCTCTCCCGCTTCTATCAAGTAACGTGCCACGTGTTCTATGGTGGATTCACTAGTATCCCCTGAAAATTTTGTGAATTTGGGGACTTTCCACCTTGGTGGTAACTCTTGTTGTAAGATAAATTCAGACAAGGGGGAAGTATAACTAGGCCTTTGTAATCCTACGTTTACTCCGTTTTGTGCCATTATTCTCTCCACCATGGTGGCAATATTATTTTCGACAGGCATGTTATTGTAACGCATTCTCTGCTGTAACACTTCGTCAGCATTTTGGTTTCTCTGGACTATTATCCTTCTTGGTTCCTGTCGAATAGGCTCTTCTACATTAGGCTGTTCGACCATCACCTCTTGCCCCCTGGGATTTTCCTGAGGGTTCCCTAAGGGCCTTTGGTTTATAGTGAGTTCCTCTTCGACAGCCCTATTGGCAGGATTCTGGTTTAATTGCATTCTTTGTTGTGCTTGTGGGACTCCAAAAAAATCAGCAATGCGTGCCATCTGTTCTGCCAATATTTGGTTTGTTTGGGTAGTGTTTTGTATTAAGGGATTGAACACGTCTCCCATTTGTTGTGTCAAAGCCTGCACCATATCATGATTGCTTTCATCCATCTGTTGACGGATTACTTGTGCAGAATGGTTTGTCATAGCGGGCATATGGAAACCTGGTGGAATTTGATTCATTCTATTTCCATTTCCACCATATCCTGATCCTTGCAATGGTGATGACACTTGAACCATGGCATCAGAGAATAATGGTGACGAATTATGTAGGCTTGCCATCATTGAAGTTGGCATTCCGTACGGTTGTTCTCTCCCAGTCAAAGGCTGAGAATAATTCAGATATGGCCTGAATGTATTTCCTCCAGGGGGAGGGGTTCCCAAGGGTCTGGCGTGTCCCATGGTGGAAGAACTAGGCGCATTCTGGGATCCTGAACCCGTTGGTATGGAATCCCCCAAAGGAGGCCTATTCTGTTCTAAAACAGGGCCAGACACTGGTATTGTTCCTGACGAAGGGATAGGATTGGAAACTGGAATGGTTTCGTCAGAAATATTTGAAGCATTTGGCAAGTTAGCCATGTTTCTTCTTCTTGTTCTCTTTGGTCTCTCTACGTCGGTTACGGCTAATTTACCGCTTCTAAGAATCATACAACGTAGCAAGGAACAATTTGTCTAAAAATTTCTATTAGATTTTATCAAATGCACTGGTCCCACCAGGTGTGCCAATTTGTTCGCTGTGTTTTCTGGCGAACAACCTCTGGTTAACCAATTTCTTCAGAAAGTTGGGTTACTTGCAGGACCAACCATACAAGTCCTGGGATACATGTGCATTTGGTTCTGTCGAAATATTCTTAGACTTTTGGTGACTAATTTGCGGTTTGTTTTATCAATATTGTCAAAGTATTAAGGACTTTGATTTTGCAAGTAACGAAAGTTTGAACTTAAAGGTGAAATAAGGTTAAAAGTTTAAACAAGAGCAAAGAAATGTCGAAAGGCTAAAAACTTGCAAAAAAGTAAATGAAATTTAAAATGACATGGACTTGAAGAATAAACAAGTAATTTAAAATGACTTTGAAATATAACTGGTGTTTAAACGTACATTGTTCCAAATACTAGGCTCATTTTCTCTCACACTGGGTACTTAGAGCTTTTACAGGAATTTTGTACAAATTTTCACACACACATTCTAACCACAAACTATCCTATTTATACATAAACAAAATAACTGCTTAGAACGGAAAAACTATAACTAAACGACAAGTGTCAGCCTGCATGTAAATTTCTTCTCTGAAACCTCCATGTGTCCAACTGCCAAAGGTTACAACCTTTGAATTTGAATCTCTTCCTTGGTGACGAAACCTTGTAACTCTTCAAAACTGTCGAAACCCTTTTAAAGGAGAAAAACTCTTCAGCACTTGCCAAACCTTATCTTTTTTTTAACAAACTTCTTCTGTCGAAGCCCTCAGTCACACACTCTCCAAACTATTCTGCCAGAACATTATATCTATTTCTGTCGAAACAATGAAACTTTAAAACCTTGTCAGTAATTCTTGGATTCTCCTCCTGATGCTATCCTTCGACAAAGATGACCTTAAAGCCTGAATTTTAATCTTGTCGAAATTATGGGTTTACACACACGCAAGTCGATTTTAATCGCCGTCTCACTTCCTAAGGATATCCCTCAAGTTGCCTACGAATAATGGTTAAGTGGGGTGTATAAAGCAAGTCCCTCAAATGGAAAAATCATCAAAGTCCCTTATGGTTGCCTTTACGAATCGAGTCCATTTCGAAAAATGATGATGGTCCCTTATATGTGCTTATTACATCCCACAATGGCCTTCAAAGTCAAATTGTCCCTCACATGTCCCTTAACATCCAAAGTAAGGACTACTACTCCATTATAGTAGGGATAGTCTTACTAAAGGAAAGAATAAAGAATAAGAAAGACCTTTAAACATTAGGGTAGGTTACTCCTAGATACTTGCTCACTTCAAAACTTTTTCACACCTAAACAAATTTCCAACAAAATTTTCAAACAAGTTTTTTTCACATCCATACCCGGATTATTATTAAACTATTCTGAAATTTTTTGCTATTCACACACTACACTTTCAAAACAATTCAAAAGTGAGCTTAAGTACCTAAGAGCCCATGGATAACCATGGATGAAAAGGGTGCTAACACCTTTCCTTTTCATAACCTACCCCCCGGACCCAAAATATTCTCTAAGGTCTTTCCTGTTCTTTTATAACCTTTCCTTATGGATAAAATAAAAGTCGGTGGCGACTCTTGCTATCCGCAACATTGTTTAAAGTCAGTTCTCCCACCGTGTTACAAACATTCCAATTGATTTAGGGTTTTCAAAGGGCTGATGAACAGTGCCCTTTATTAGGGTTTCGTTTTCCTTCCAAAAAAATCCCTTCTGACACTCCAAACGAGCCTCACTACCTGGGCCTCCATCACTTCCGTAAAAAAAAAATTTTAGTCTTTTGATTAATTAGTAAATAATATAAAATAACTAATAATGACACTAATACTTAATACTAATTAACATAACTATAAAAAGAAAATAATACCTACATTAACAATTAAACGAATATTCACAATATATAAAAATAAACTAAAACTCCTAAAAAAAACAAAAACAACAATAAATAATATTATTAGTAACAAGAAAAAAAAACTAAAGAGAAAATTTATATTCACAAAAAGGTTGTTAGGCCACGTGTCACACCTTAATTGGGCGAAAAAGAATAAATTTGAAAAATGCTCAATTACTGGTGGGCACGTGTCTAACTGACATGATACTATGAAAAATATACAAAATTAAAAAACAATCGAAAAAAATGCAAAAATATTTGAAAATGGGTAAGACCAATTTAGGGTATGACACAATGTCAATTCACAACACCACCAAAGAAATTGATTCACAAGGGTGTCCCATTATGAATGAGGATTGTCGAGGGTCAAATGAAATGCAACCAAAGTCAAACCAAAAGCCAACCAAACAGAGGCAAAATGGTCCTCAAAAATCAATCAACTCATCATGGATATGAGGATTAATTTTTAGTCATTGGATCAAAAGGAAAAAGGAGAAACAAATCAAGAACAAAGGCATGTCAAGAATTAATCCAAATAAAACATCTCCAATTAATAATTCTTTTTTTAAATAAAAAATAATCCAAAAAAGAATAAAATAAAAATTCTAATAATAAAAGGACATCCTAAAATGTATAGAAAATATTTTTGATGAATTTTATTAATTGGAGAACTATTTTTGAATGAATTAATTCCAAACAGTCACAAAAAAAAATAGAAATAAAATATAAAAAAATAAAAATAAAAAGGTGCAAATAGTAATCCACACGCGTGTAAATCCTTGGGCCTGTGTGCAGGGGGTGCCAAAAGCAAGTGAGGGCCCAGATCCACAAGCGTTTAAGTGAAACACAGCACTTTGGTGGACCAGGTGTGGCAAGGCATTGTGCGTGCACGGTGCATTATGTTAATTGCCATAGGATCAAACAGTCAACAAATCAAACAGATCAAAGTACACACGTGGCCTGACAACATTTTCTTGTGCCAAACTCAATTTTTCAAATCCGATAATTTTTCAAAAAGGGGTGTGGAAGAGGTAGAGGTAGAGAAGGAAACCCCTATTGTTGCTCCTCCTCCCTATACCCCACCTATTTCTTTCCCACAAAGGGGTGTGGAAGCTAAGGTAGACTCCCAATCCAGAACATATGTGGTGGTATTGGAAAATATCCACGCCAATGCACCTTTGTTTAAGGTCCTTCATAGAAAAAGAAAATTCAAGGACCATAAAACTAGGGTCATCATTACTGTTAAAAGGGTGAGATTAACTTTTGAGGTGGTGGATGAAATAACTAAGTCCAAATTTGAAAAACTGATACTCAGGATAGATCCAGAACCACCACCACAAGTTCAAAACAATGAACCACCCTACAGAAGAAAGAAAAGAAAAGGTGAAGGATATGAGTGATGGCTTGATAAGTGGCCATGGAAACCGAAGACTATTCAAAAGAAAAAGAAAGAGACTTGATAGGACATCGCCGCTCTATGCCTATGTATTCCCTCGTGCAATGGGAAAGTCAGAGTCAACGTAGTTCGGCTAACTACGGGTGAAAGGGGGGAAGGTTGCTCGCCAAGACATCGCGTCTTGTGCCTACGTACTTTCATCTGGTATGAAAGATCAGAGCAAACGTAGTTCGGGATAAAAAGAACACCGGTTGGTTCAAGAGTTTTTTAGGCCCGAGTAGGGTTAACAAGTAGTTCTAGCAGTTGGTGTATGCAGCTCGACCATTAGAGACTTAGGCGTTACCGTTTGCGATAGAACTAAAAGTTAACAACACTCTTTTATCTGAAAAGATTTTCCTCGATTAAGATCCCGAAGGATGAAAAAGATTTGAAGTGTTTTTGTGTTTTTTAGAGAAGAAGTGTTTTAATTATTGAGTGTTTATAATGTATGTTGTACTAAATGTTGGTGTAAGCCCTAGAGGCCAATACTTTTTGGTACTTGTATCGGATTATTCGTTTAATAATAAAAGGAATTTCTTTATTATGTTTGTCTTTCAGAATAATAAAGTCCCTAGAATAGTTAGTTTGTTTAATGAAATGTTAAGTGTGACTTAATCATGAGATCCCATTAAACATAAAGACATTATTCTTAAAATATCCGTAGTCAAGCTTTATTGCAAAGTGGGATAACATTAAAAGCATTGAGACTATTATGAAGATAGACTGATGATCACATCTCATGGATCATGAATAAAGAGTTATCAAGTCTTGACATAGGTATAAATATTAGGAGTAATATTTATACCGGATTGACCCACTATGAGAATACTACATAGTATGTTATGCAAAGTGTCATAAGTTATTCTCATGGTGATAATGGTGTATTACCACCCTTCGACCTGAAACCACTATGGACCCTGGATGTAGAGTCGGGTGCTTTATTGTTGATCAAACATTATTCGTAACTGGATGATCATAAAGACAGTTGATGGGCACTCCACGAAGCATGCTGAGGGACATGAGTGTCCTAGATGGAATTTGCCAATCCTGCATAACAGGAGAAATGTCTAAGGGCCCAATATTGAACTGGACAAGGATGACACATTGTATGCCTTGTGTTCAATATAGACATAGGGGCAAAAGGGTAATTGTACAAACATATATTATCACGAAAAAGGTTTTGTCAGATCACATGACATTTTCGTGACTTGGGTAGCAGTGATGTGTTGCTAGATACCGCTTACTGTTTATTATGTTAAATATATAATTTAATATAATTACCAACGTTACGAAATCCTACAGGGTCACACACATAAGGACAGTTTGATGAGAGATAGAGAAATCAAAGGAACACCGTAAGGTACGGTGCACTTAAGTGAAAAATAGAAATTCGGATAATATAATAATAATTATTGTTATTTTATAATGGTTATAAAATAATAATAAAATAAATATATTTATTATAATAATAGTTATTATAATAATATATATAATATTATTATGGATCATGTGAATTGGGGTTTTAGCCCGCAGCCCACAAGAGAGTCTATAAAAGGAACCCTTGTGATGAAGCTTTCACTTGATGCAATTTCGTTTTTGATTCTCTTTTCTCACTCAAATAATTCCGTTCGTAAGCAGCTAGCACTGTGACCGGAAGCTGTTTGTGTGGACTGAGTAGAGGCGTTGCACTTCATCAATGCTTGTGATCGCTGCATCAAAGATCTGAATCGCCACAAAGAGGTAACGATTCTATCACTGACCATGCTCATTCGTAAGGATCACTAAAGGAAATTTTTGTTTTCCGCTGCGTTTAGATCGCAATTTTCCATCAGTGGTATCAGAGCCACTTACGAAACCATGGATCTGATAGCTGTTAAATTTCCGTCTTTTCTGTATTTGATTCGATTAAAACACAGAATGAATTTAACAATAAACGATTAATTAAATTTGGCATCTGTTGTGTATGATTTGGATGATTGATGTTGATTATGCTTCAGAAACCGACATTAGTATGGTGAAGTTGTGCGATACATTGATCATCCATAGGTTACACAATTAGATCGATCACTTTTATATAAGATATAAGAAATTCTGATGCAAAGATGGTAAATGGGATATACTGTTTTGATTTCATCCATTCAATCACATAAGGATTGTAATTCTTTTGAAAGATCATCATTTTCATTCGCTTCGGAATCCGACGTTAGTATGGTGAAGCAATGACATGTTAATCTATCATATTGAGTTATCAATCGTGTTGTGTTTGACGGCATGAAATTGTTGCATTAGGATTAATGGCAGTACAAGTGTTGTATTGCCGCAGACTTTTCCGGTTGGGGTTGTAAATGCACAAAAGTTGTGCAGGAAACGACGTGAAATACAATGAAGTGTTCATAAAATTTTTCGTCGGGGCGCTGACCGGGCAGCGGAACCATATGCTAAGTCTGCAAAGTGTGATCAATCAGCCGAAATTTAATTTAGTTTATTTAATTATCGGAATTTTAAACTAATAATAAAAGTGTGTTTATTATTATTTATTTGTGGTGATCAGTTATGGCCTTAGTTTATCCTTTATTATTGTTTTGGGATTTTTGAATACGGCCTGCGTGTCGTGCCTCTCTCTCAATCTCTTTATGTAACTTCTTTTCTCATCTCACTCCCTCGTATGTAAAACGAGTTTTCTTATATGTAATGTAATATTATGTTATGAAAAAAAAAAGGAAGTATTCAATATTAAAGGAGGATAACCTTGGAGATCATGCTTGGAGAAGCTTAGATCGTTATTAGGTTAGCTTAGGTTCTCTCATTGGCTTGAGAGAACAATTGCGTTAGGGGCCATAATTGTATCTTTTTTATATGTATGTTGATGCATGTAATTGTATGTTGATGCATGTGAGAGACGTTTTGCATGTTAAGCCGGTGAGATCAAACTAATAACAAATTCCCTCAAAATTAAATATTAAGTTTATGCTTTCCAATTTTTTAGCACTCATCAAGACTAGTATCGAGCATTGTAGGTTTCGCCTACGCGAGGTGCATGTTCTATATTAGTAAGGTGTGATGGGATAATTGTAATATCCAATTGCTAAAACAATGGGTCAAACTTAACTAAACAAATTATAATAAGATTATATATGTTTAGAAGCAAGAATTGGGAATGATTCATGTGATGGATCAGAATAAGGAGTTATTCACCCAATTGAAAATATTCGAGAGTTGTATGAGATACAATTGGAAGGAGTTCCTACCTAAATAACTTAGTTTTGTGTAATCAGCCTAACGCTGACTTAAAACAAAGTGAAACATGGATCTCGACCCACTAGAAAGTCTTCCAACGGGATTTTCCGAATCAAATGATGAGGGTCATTTGTTTTGAATAAAATAGTGGGAGCATATTTGATTAAAGGCCTAATTAAATATGTTGTTTTAATGATACTTATATTTTCATATTTATCTTGTAGATTACCATGACAACAAACACATCGAACAATATTTTGCGATCCATCCTAGATAAGGAAAAATTGTCTGGGACAAATTTCCTGGATTGGCACCGTAATCTGAGGATTGTCCTCAAGCACGATAAGAAGCTGTATGTCTTGGAGACACCAGTTCCTGAGGAGGAACCTCCTAGTTCTGCACCAAAGGCAGAAAGAGATGCTTATAAGAAGCATTTCGATGATGCCAATGAAACCGCTTGCCTCATGCTTGCTACCATGAACTCTGAGTTGCAAAAGCAACACGAGAACATGTCTGCGTTCGATATGATCGGACATCTGAAAATGCTTTATCAAGAGCAAGCAAGAAATGAGAGGTTTCAGGTTTCAAAGTCCCTTTTTAACAACAAGTTAGCTGAGGGAGCCCCTGTAAGTCCCCATGTACTCAAGATGATTGGGTATGTGGAGAACCTTGATAGATTAGGGTTTCCCCTTGGAAAAGAACTTGCGATTGATCTGATCTTGCAATCGTTGCCAGAGAGCTTCAGTCAGTTTGTCCTGAATTTCAATATGAATGACTTGGACAAAAGTCTTCCAGAACTGCTAGGCATGTTGAGAACTGCTGAGCAGAATATGAAGACAAAAGGGAAATCCATTCTGATGGTCAGTAATGGAAAGAAACAGAACAAGAGGCCCATCAAACAGGCTGGTAGAGGGAAAGGCAAGGAAGTTGCCAAACCCAAACCCACTCCTCCTGTTTTGAAGCCTAGTGGAGGAATAGCAAAGGAGGGCACTTGCTTCCATTGCGGTAAGACCGAACATTGGAAGAGAAATTGCCCAAAGTACCTGGAAGATAAGAATAATGGAGTAGAGACTTCAAATTCAGGTATTTTTGTTATTGAAATTAATTTATCTACTTCTGCATCATGGGTATTAGATACTGGATGCGGTTCTCACATTTGTACTAATGTGCAGGGGCTAAAAAGGAGTAGAGATTTGGCAAAAGGTGAAGTTGACCTACGAGTTGGCAATGGAGCAAAGGTTGTTGCTTTAGCTGTAGGAACTTATGTTTTAACTTTACCTAGTGGTTTAATAATTCAGTTAGAGAACTGTTATTATGTACCTGCAATTAGCAGGAATATTATTTCCGTTTCTTGTTTGGACAAGTTTGGTTTTTCATTCATAATAAGGAACAATTGTTGCTCCATTTATTTGAATGATATATTCTATGCTACTGCAAAAATGAATAATGGACTATATGTCCTTGATCTTGAAATGCCAATTTATAACATTAATACTAAAAGGTTGAAACCTAATGAGTTGAATCCAACTTACCTTTGGCACTGTCGATTAGGCCACATAAATGAGAAACGCATTTCCAAACTCCATAAAGATGGACTCTTGGATTCTTTTGATTATGAATCATATGAGACATGCAGATCTTGTTTAATTGGAAAGATGACAAAGTCCCCATTCACAGGAAAAGGTGAAAGGGCTAATGATCTTTTGGCACTCATACATACTGATGTATGTGGACCACTGAACATACCAGCCAGAGGAGGTTTTCAGTACTTCATCACTTTTACTGATGACTTCAGTAGATACGGATATGTGTATTTAATGAAACACAAATCTGAGTCCTTTGAAAAGTTCAAGGAATTCAAGAATGAAGTACAAAACCAACTAGGTAAGAATATTAAAGTTCTTCGATCAGATTGAGGCGGTGAATATTTAAGCCTAGAATTTGATGACCATCTAAAAGAGTATGGGATTCTATCCCAACTTACTCCTCCTGGAACACCACAATGGAATGGTGTATCTGAGAGAAGAAATCGAACCTTGTTAGACATGGTCCGATCCATGATGAGTCACGTCGATCTTCCAAACTCCTTTTGGGGACATGCATTATTAACAGCAGCTTACACACTTAACCGTGTTCCATCCAAAAAGGTTGATAAGACACCATATGAGATATGGAGTGGTAAGAAACCACATATGTCTTACATGAAGATTTGGGGTTGCGAAGTTTACGTCAAACGACAAATTTCAACCAAGCTTGAGCCCAAATCTGACAAATGCTTGTTTGTGGGGTATCCTAAAGAAACAAGAGGATATTACTTCTACAATCCTTCTGAGGGCAAAGTGTTTGTCGCTCGAACTGGAGTCTTTCTGGAAAGGGATTTTATTTCCAAAGGAAACAGTGGGAGGAAAATAGAGCTTGAAGAAATTCAAGAATCACAAAACATTGAAACACCTATGGAGGAACTAGAGCGGGAAACACAAGTAGTTGTGGAAGAGCAACCTGCTCAAGTAGAACAAGACCAGCGTAGGTCAAGCAGGATACGTCACCAACCTGAGAGATATGGATATCTCATAAGTGATCAGGGTGATGTATTACTCATGGATCAAGATGAGCCTGTGACCTACAAAGAGGCCATAACTGGTCCTGAGTCTGAGAAGTGGCTAGAAGCCATGAAATCTGAAATGGATTCCATGTACACAAACCAGGTTTGGACCTTGGTAGAACCTCCTATAGGAGTTAACCCTATAGGATGCAAGTGGGTCTTCAAGAAGAAGACTGACATGGATGGTAAGGTACATACCTATAAAGCAAGACTGGTTGCAAAAGGCTATAAACAAATTCATGGGGTTGACTATGATGAAACCTTTTCACCAGTTGCAATGCTTAAATCTGTTCGGATTTTACTTGCCATCGCTGCATATCATGATTATGAAATATGGCAGATGGATGTCAAAACTGCTTTCCTTAATGGGAATCTTCTTGAGGATGTGTACATGACACAACCTTAAGGATTTGACATACCACAAGATGCCCAAAAGATATGCAAGTTACAGCGATCAATCTATGGATTGAAGCAAGCTTCCAGAAGCTGGAATCTTCGTTTTGATGAAACCGTAAAACAATATGGATTCATCAAAAATGAAGATGAACCTTGTGTCTACAAGAAGGTTAGTGGGAGCATGATCGTGTTTCTGGTATTATATGTAGATGACATATTACTCATTGGAAACGATGTCCCTACCTTGCAACAAGTGAAGACTTGGTTAGGGAATTGTTTTTCTATGAAAGACCTAGGTGAAGCAGCCTATATATTAGGAATTAGGATCTATAGAGATAGATCACAAAAACTGCTTGGCCTAAGTCAGAGTACATACATAGATAAAGTGTTGAGACGCTTTAATATGCATGATTCCAAGAAAGGATTCATACCTATACAACATGGTCTGTGTTTATCAAAAACACAATCCCCTTCAACTAAGGAAGAAAGGGATCGCATGAATAAGATTCCATATGCATCTGCAATAGGATCTATCATGTATGCCATGTTATGTACTCGACCAGATGTCTCGTATGCATTAAGTGCAACGAGTAGGTACCAATCTGATCCCGGTGATGCTCACTGGGTAGCTGTCAAGAATATCCTTAAGTACTTGAGAAGGACTAAGGATTCATTCTTGATATATGGAGGTCAGGAAGAGCTTGATGTAATTGGTTACACTGATGCTAGCTTCCAGACAGATAAGGATGATTTTAGATCACAATCTGGTTATGTGTTATGTCTCAATGGTGGCGCTGTGAGCTGGAAAAGTTCAAAGCAAGAAACAGTTGCTGATTCTACAACTGAGGCCGAGTATATTGCTGCCTCAAATGCAGCAAAGGAAGCTGTTTGGATCAAGAAGTTCATTAGTGAACTTGGCATAGTCCCTAGCATTGTGGATCCCATTGGTTTATATTGTGATAACAATGGTGCTATCGCACAAGCTAAGGAGCCTAGATCTCACCAACGATCCAAACACATACTTAGGCGTTATCACCTCATTCGAGAGATAATCGATCAGGGAGATGTGAAGAAATGCAGAGTACCTACACTTGACAATATCGCTGACCCATTAACAAAGCCTCTTGCGCAACAGAAGCATGATGGTCATACTAGATCTATGGGTATTAAGGGTATGCCTAATTGGCTCTAGTGCTAGTGGGAGATTGTTGGTGTAAGCCCTAGAGGCCAATAATTTTTGGTACTTGTATCGGATTATTCGTTTAATAATAAAAGGCAATTCTTTATTATGTTTGTCTTTCAGAATAATAAAGTCCCTAGAATAGTTAGTCTGTTTAATGAAATGTTAAGTGTGACTTAATCATGAGATCCCATTAAACATAAAGACATTATTCTTAAAATATCTGTAGTCAAGCTTTATTGCAAAGTGGGATAACATTAAAAGCATTGAGACTATTATGAAGATAGACTGATGATCACATCTCATGGATCATGGATAAAGAGTTATCAAGTCTTGACATAGGTATAAATATTAGGAGTAATATTTATACCGGATTGACCCACTATGAGAATACTACATAGTATGTTATGCAAAGTGTCATAAGTTATTCTCATGGTGATAATGGTGTATTACCACCCTTCGACCTGAAACCACTATGGACCCTGGATGTAGAGTCGGGTGCTTTATTGCTGATCAAACATTATCCGTAACTGGATGATCATAAAGACAGTTGATGGGCACTCCACGAAGCATGCTGAGGGACATGAGTGTCCTAGATGGAATTTGCCAATCCTGCATAACAGGAGAAATGTCTAAGGGCCCAATATTGAACTGGACAAGGATGACACAGTGTATGCCTTGTGTTCAATATAGACATAGGGGCAAAAGGGTAATTGTACAAACATATATTATCACGAAAAAAGGTTTTGTCAGATCACATGACATTTTCGTGACTTGGGTAGCAGTGATGTGTTGCTAGATACCGCTGTCGCTACTGCGAAAATCGGCGCCGGCTGACAGAAGAGTCGCCACCGTGCGTTATTTATCCCTCAGAGCGGGAAAGGAAACGCTCGAAGTAAACCTCGCAAAAAACGGGGAAAAGGTATGGTCATCGCAACCATAGCCTGGGTTCGGGAGTCGGTTACGCAAGGGGAAGGTATTAGCACCCCTCACGTCCGTCGTACTCGACGGGATCCACGCTTGCTTGGGTTGTCTACTGGATGCAAAACAATCTTATCTACGGCTGCTAAATCTAAACAGAAGGGAATTGACTCGATAGAGCGTCGCACTCTATGCCTACGTATTCTCAAGAGAGAAAGTCAGAGTCAACGTAGTTCGGGACTACGGGGAAAATTGGCTCGCCAAGACATCGCGTCTTGTGCCTACGTACTTCCACTGAATGGAAGATCAGAGCTTTACGTAGTTCAGACTAACTACGGCTAATCAAACATTCTCACACAGCAGTGAGAAAAACAACTGGCTTCACAGGGTCGGGAACCTATGGTCTTAACTATGGCTGAGTCTCAAATGCACTTGGGCAAGAGAGAAAAAGGGTTACAATTAATCGTCAGCGGGAAAGTCTCGATCGCACAGCCGCGAGAGAACAAAAGTTAGTCGTTAGTGTGCTCGCTAGGATATCGCATCCTATGCCTACATATCCTTGTCTGGCACAAGGAATCAGAGCAGCTGTAGTTCGGCTACTATCGGACCACAGCTCAAATCTCGTTTTATTCATCTCTGAAAAAATGATTACAATGAGTATACTGAAATAAATCTCCTAGGACGCTATCCTATTCTATCCTGAAAAATCGAATGAAAATAACCCCCTAACAAATGGGCCTCTAATTCTATCCTAAAAGTCGGGAATAATCTATGAAAATATCCCCTAAAAGAAATGCTTGAAAAATATTAAATCGAAACTTTAATATTTTTTCCTTTTTTTTTCTTTTCTTTTCTCCTATTTTTCTCTTTTATATTTTCTTTTCACTTTTTCTTTCTATTTTTCACCTTTTTCTTTATTCTCTTTTATTATTTGTTTCTATTTCTTTTCTATTTTCTCTATTTTCTTTTTTCTTATTATTTTTTCACAAATATTCTTTTTCTCTTCTTTTTCTATTTTTTTTTCAAATATTTTCTTCTTTATTTCTTTTTTTCCTAGAAACTCTAAACAAAAGAAAATAAAATATTACAACAAAGAAAAGGGAGGGGGTATACTAGTATAAGGGGAGTTTAACAAAATAAAATAACAAAAGCTGAAGCACTGGGCCCAGCCCAATTCTTTTCAACAAAAAAACGCAGGGGGGTGCAGAGGCAATCTGGGGCGTTGCTGCAGAAACGAGGCCCAGACCCAGAACTGCCAAAAAAAGGGAGGGAGGTGCGTGCCAAAAATTATTGGGCCTGGCCCAATCTCACCCATCTTCGTCTACCTCTCTCCACTCTGAGGGAACAAACCCTAGCTTCGTTGGTCACTGTTCATACCCCAGGGGCGCCGTTTCACTCTCTTCGTCCCAACTCTCTCAGACTCTCTCTCCACCTTCGTTCAATCCCTCTCTCAAACGTTCGCAAGCACAAACGTTCAGCTCAAATCAACTCACCCACCAACTAACAACCCCAATGCAATCGGTGTCCATGGCTGGAAGATCTCAGATGACGAAGGTTCGTGTTCTTGATGGAGGTCTAACTAAAGCTGGATCTAGATGCTACTCTGATGATTTCTGTTTGAAGATTGATGACTTAGATCGTACTTGAAAATCTTGTTGAAGCTTCATGAAGACTCTTGGAAGTTCTTGGAGGAAAGAAACTGGAAAACGTGAAGAACACAACGAACATGGATGAAGGCTTTGAGTGTTCCAGGGACCTTACTTGAAGATTGAGGGAAATCGACGAACATGCGTGAAGGTTCTTGAGATTTTGTTGAAGATCGTTGCTGGGAAGAGGATTCACTTGATGTTGTTAGTTCTGTTGAGGGATTCTGGAGTTTTCTGGAGTTCTTGAAGAATTTTCTGGTGAGACTGATGATTGCGTTGGATGATGGAAAAGATTGATGAGGATGGGAAGTTTGTGAAGAACGATCTGAGAAAACGTTGATGATGGAAGATCTTTGCTGGAATTTCTGGATTTCTGAGGTTCTTGAAGGTTGAGAACGATGAAGGTGGTGGTTCGGTTGAAGAGGAAGGTCGCCGGACGGTTGTGGATGGTGGTTTGTGACCGGAGAGGATGAATGAGGGAGGGTGAAGATTGAAGGTTGGAAGTTGATGATGGAGGTTGGCCGGAATCTGGGCGTGTTGGTCGCCGGCGACGGTTGGTGCTGGCCGGAATACATGCACGGCAGTCCGGTGGGAACTCTCAGGCGAGGTTCTGTGAGTGACGCGTGGTTGCAGAAGTGGGTGGAGTGTGATGCATGCCTGCCACGTGGAGCAGGCGTGGCTGAGAGAGAGAGACGGTTGCGTACGCGTGGCGTGCAGTGAACGCGAGAAGTGGGTCCTCCCTCTCGGGGACACGTGTTAACTGCTGGCATTTATAGCTGATGCCTTCTGGCGCTTTCCAGAACCTTCTGGAGAAGACTTGAAAATTCTGGGAACAGCTGGAATATTCGCTGGATCTTTCTTGGACTTTTTTTTTGGACCAATGCTGAATCCTTTGGACAAAAAACTCTATCTGGGCCTGCAAAGCTGAATAAAGCCCAAAACGAAAAAAAATGACTAAAACTCACAAAAACTGAAAAACAATTATTAAAATATGCTAATTAACTACTAATAACCCACTAATCTGAAGATTAACTCTAAAACCCCTATTAACTCTAAAAATCAAATTAACTCCTAATTAAAACTCTAAAAAATCCCTAATAAATTCTAAAAATCTATTCATTTATTATTATTTCTATTTAAATTCTATTTAAGAATTATACTAATATTCTAAAAAACCTATATTATCTAAAAATACTAAAATCTATAAAAGATCTATTAAATCCTAAAATGAATTTAAAAATCTATTTAATTCTATAAAATGCTAACAATTGATTTAAAAATATTAAAATCTATTAAAAAAATTCTATTAAATCCTAAAAATTGATTTAAAAGCTAATTAAACCTTAAAAATCCTATAAAATCCAGAAAAATCAAGATAATTCCCAGAGGGACAAAATAAGCACCAAACGACACAAAAATAATCGGTAAAAATAAACGGGCACCGAAATATCCCAAAAATCGATTCTACTGATTAAAAACACCTGAAACACGAGACGGGAGCTGTGATCCCTGATAAAATCAAAACAAATGAAAAATGCAATGTATGCGATATGCAGATGCGAATGCGGTTGTGCGTCGAAACATCGAGCCAAATGCGAGACCCGGTTGGTCAAATTTTGGGGTGCAACAGCTGCCCCTATTCAAGCGACTTCGACCTGAATGGGTGAAGAGCGCTTAGCCTTCAGACATTCAAGGTAGATGACGGTTGAATACAAATGGAACCCTGAAATTTGCCAACCGCAAGAATATACTGCAAAGCTGCTTGAGGAATAGCTTCCAATAAACTGAAGTTTGGTTGTAACGGCAACATCTGGTCAATTTTCTGATAAAATTTCTTCTCCAAAACCTGTGTGATGCCACAAGTATTGAAATAATGCTTCATAAAGCAAACACCTTGATTCCCATCTCTTTCGTGGGATCAAATCTGGTCAACTCACAGTTCATTGCGAACTTGAGGACAATTCTCCTGGGGAAATTCTGAATTGAACTGCCTTGCACCTGTTTTGACAAAGGGGGCAGCTTCAGAAGTCTGATATGTCAATCTCCTTGTTGTTGTTGTTGTTGTTGTTTTTTTCCGATGCTGACGTAACAATCAAATGAAGAATCACTCCGCTGGGGAAGTCAAGAAGCTGAACCACACAACTCTGCAGGTGAACAAATTCGAAATCCAATAGGCAACCATCTTGGTCTATGTTTCGACATGCGTATGCTTGATAATGATGCAATGTCCTATATGATATGTAAATGCTATGCGTTTTGTTTGAAAATGCGATGCCCTATATGACATGAATATGCTATGCGTTTTATTTGAAAATGCGACGCCCAGACGGCATGGATATGCTATATGCTTGTATAAATGCTATGACTATATATGCAAATGCTAATGCAAGCCCGAGCTGCCAGAGAACACCAGGTCTGAAAACCACTTGGCAAAATAAATGCCGAAGATAATGTCAACTCTACTGGGGATGACCTGAAGTCACAGAACCATCTCAGCAAAATAAATGCTGGCAACGAGAAATCAAATCCTCTGGGGATAACTGCCCTGCTGGAGAAATGAAAAGGCAACCCTGCTTGACGACTTCACTGGGGAAGGAAAGAGAACTCTGCTCGGGGATGCTTTCTTCAGACCATTGGCAACTGATTGCACTCTGCGGGGATTGACCCAAACTGAGGTTGATTACGCGCAGCACACTGCTGGAAATGCTCCTACTATCAAGGATATCAATCTTAATCTGCTGAAGATACTCCTGCTCCTACTCTGATACGGGGTAAAAGACAATCTCGACTCTTCCGGGGATACTAAGCAACTTTCATCTGCTGAAGAGTAGCAATTCTGATTTGACAATATCTGCAAGGAATTCAAACATTACTCGGAGCTTCGTATCGGGGAACATGACGACATGCGGGTCATTGGGAAATACTGTGTCAGATACCTTTAGGTTTTTTTGTTTTGCTTTTCTGATTTAGAATAAACATGGATTATGTACCCAGTGGAATGGAAAATACTAGGCGAGAACTAGCATTCAAAGGTAGACTACCAGGCGAGAACTGATAGGGAAATAGGTTAGGAAAATTGATTTTTTTGTTTTTTTTTGTGAACCAGACGGGCTGACTAGATAACAGACTAAGAAAAAAGACAACCAGGCGAGAACTGGCTGAAAGCTAACGTACACCAGGCGAGAACTGGCATACCACATAGGTTAAAACACATGAGAACTGATTATGTGATGACATGTACCAGGCGAGAACTGATACACCACTTGAAGAAACGGTGACCAAACGAGACTTGGTTACCAATAAACTGCACCAGGACGGGAACTGCTGCTTACAATAAACTGCACCAGGGCGGGAACTGATGCTTACAGAAAACTGCACCAGGACGGGAACTGATGCTTTGGAAACGACTGGTTACTGCCACGCAACAGGTTTAAACTGCAGGATAATGATCCAACGACAACAAGATCTTCTTATTTGAAAGGTTTTCGATAAGGGTATTGACATGATTCCCCGATACTTAGCTCTGGCTGGGGATAAACAAGCGGGTTTGAATGACTTGCCCCTGTACACTCAGCTGGGGATAACAAGACTATCTTGCACAACTTGCCCCAGTACCATTCAACTTGCCCCAATCTTACTCTTGGGAATACCTGCTCCGAACACCTTGCTACGAGAATACTTCGAGAATATTTGCCCCGGTATCTGTACGACAAAAGAATTCAATCTCCAATTAAACACCTAACAACCCAGTTGATTTCAACATTCTCTGCGATGACTTGCCCCTGAATGAGCGATGAGCGACTCAACCCGATCTGATTATCCATTGGAAGCATCTGCTTTCAAATCTCAACATTCTGCATAATTGCCCCTGAATGGCTCTCGAGAAGACTCATTTCTGACCAACTATTTCTCAAACAAACTGCCCCTGCTCAACTGGAACTTCGGGACTTGTCCTCAGACTGACTGATACTGAACTTACTGGAAGATAATGCCCCTGATTCATTGGGCTTCACAACATGCACCATTCTGGTTCAGACTGCTGGATTACTCAGTCCTGCTCGATTATTTTCTGATGGAATTTCTTTCATGCCAACTACTAACCTGCAATTTAGAATCGTCTGTCTTCGAATGGTAATCTTAGTGCAATGGCTATGCAGATTTTGAAAAATTTGAGCTGTCACTCATTTATATGCATATGATTGAAAGTGACGAATGAACCAAAGTTCAAACGCAGTGCTTACGTGGTCAGTGAAAATACAACAAGATGTGACTAGCAAGTCAAGAAGGAGTCAGGTTACTCAACCTTATCGTAATGCGCTTCAGACTAACCCTACCTCAATTAGGTCTTTTGAGGGTTGTATCGTGGTCGGGTTCACGGTTCGTGAAACAAAGGATATTCGGCTCAAATTTTGATTTGTACCCACCCCTTCTTCGTGATGATCTCCGATCCTAAGGTTCAGTTAACCTGGCACAAGTACTCGCCTCTTCGAGAAATATGTTGAATGGTAAGAGCCACAGTTAAGGAATTCACAATGCTTTTCTTCTAGAGTGATAGCTACTCCTTCTTTGCTTTCGGTGTCTGTGTACACGACTTTGATTTGCTGGGGAAAATTTCTTTTTAATGTCCCCTCTTTTTCATTCTTTTGGTTCCCTAATTTTTGCCTGGACTGACTCTTTTTGAGTTCTTTTCGATTTTTTTCGATTTCTTTTGAAGTCCAGCGGGATGCCCTGATTTTTGCCTAAGTATTAGCTTTCCAGCTCTTCTTTCTTTTTACTTAGCGGGCTTTCTTTCTTTCTTTCTTTTGGAACAAAGTCGTGTGACACTGGTTGTCTTGATTGCTCCGAAAGGATTGTAACTGCCTCACTCCTGATTAGTGAGATTTGATCTCTTGAAAGGTATAAACTGATTGGTCCTTGAAAGACAACACTCCTCTGCAAGACTTGAATGCTCGGTCAAGCTAACTGACAACTACCCTGCCCCGGGTTAAGATGTGAGGGTTTATAAGTCCGAAAAAACTTCTACTTCCTGGCTCGAAGTGGTTGGCAAGGGACTAACTCCTTATATCTCCAGTGTTTGGGGAATTTGAAACAATGCCTTGTACGTCATCGGTACGGTCTTATCTGAAAGCATACAATCATTGGTTATGAGTTTCAGTTTCGTCATCCTCCCTCCTAACTTTGCTAATCACAGCGAAAAAGTGGAGTGGAATAAATGCAAGTGTCAGTGCAATGCAATAAATGAGCGACAGCGACATGATTAATTCAGAAAAATGCATAATCACTTTATTATTATCACCATTCAAAACATACAAATGTTAAAAAGCAGGTAGTAACTAACAGAAAAAGAAACTACAGATGCAAATGATGTAAAGGCTTGAGAACTGCCAATGCTGAGGCGCCTGCCTGTCTGAACCACTGGCTTATGCTGGGGAATAGACCCTCTGAATCTACGAGCTTATACAGCTGAGCGGTTAGGGATGGACAAACAGAAACCCTTCTCGAAAGGAGATGCGATCCTGATCAATCAACTGCTGTACCTTCGCCTGAAATGCTTTACAATCTTCCGTCGAATGCCCTGGAGAGCCACCATGATAACCACACTGAACGTGGGGATTGTACCCAGGAGGGTAAGGTTCTGGAACTGGCTTAAGAGCTTTCGGCTCCACCAAAGACTTCTGAATCAAAGACGGTAGCAACTGGCTACACGGCATCGGCACTGGGTGAAAAGGAGCTTTCCTTCGTTCCAAGTTGTTGCGAGGTCTGTTCTGATTCTGACGCTGATTCTGATAACCTTGACCACGAGTTCGCTGATTTGCAATGGAAGCGACATAAGATTCCTGATATGGTGCCCCAGGCACGACTGTCTGTTCAGCATAACAAGCCACGGGAGGTACTGATCTCTGATAAGATGACGAACCAACAAAATTCACTGATTCGCTTTGAGGATATTCAATCTTTGGCATGACTGAGTTGATCACCACTTCTTCTTCACTCTGATAGTCACAAGGATATTCAGTTTCACCAGCTTGATCATATGAAGTAATCTGAATTTTCCCCATTCTTATGGAGTACTCAAGGCGTTCTCCTAATGCTACCACGTCAGAGAAACTGGCCGGAACTCCGAGCAACCTTTTGAAGTACGGATATTGTAGGGAATCCACAAACATGCTTGCCAGCTCTTGGTCTAACAGCGGGGGACGCACTCTAGCAGCAAATTCTCTCCATCTCTGAGCATACCTCCTGATAGGCTCATTGATCTCTTGAGACAACTCTTGCAAATGCATGCGATAAGGAGCAATGTCTAGATTGTAATCGTACTGCTTCAGAAAAGCTCTGGCTAAATCCATCCATGACTGAATCTGATTCCTCTCCAACTGCATATACCACCTCAAAGATGCCCCAGTCAGACTATCTTGAAAGCAATGGATCATCAACTTATCATCTCGTGCGAACGCAGTCATTCTTCGACAGAACATCATCAAATGCAGCTTTGGACAGCTATCTCCCGTGTACTTCTCAAATTTCGGCACTTTGAACTTGTAAGGCAACACCAGGTCAGGAACCAAACACATGCCTACAGCGTCCAGGTTGACAGCATCTTTGGCTTTCAAAGCTTTCATTCGCTCTTCCAACACTCGGACTCTTCTAGCATCGTCAAGGGCTCTTGGATCTACCATCCCAGCTGCTGGAATATCTCTTCGGTAATTCATCACAGGGAAAGCAACACCTTGATTGTTGACAGGAGGAGGACGCTCATTCTGGGCAACAAACTGCTCATGTCGATCTCGGTTCTCAACAGAAGGCTGTATAACTTGGTCTGCAGCAACATTGTTCACTTGCGGGAAGTCTTCCGTGGAATCATACAGAGGGTTGGACGCCATAGTGAACCCTGTCAGGGTGTTAGGAGACTGGAAATTGCCTTCAGACATGGCTACCAATAATCTTCAGCCGACTTCGACACTTGATTCTGCTCAAATCTTCTCAACCCCTGGGTAGGTCTTCTGACAATCAACAGCTGCTCAATCCAAACTCCGGGTAATCACCTTCAGGAAACAAAGGCTGGATCAGAACTCTGGCTAGCTGGAGGATGATATGCAATGCAACACTGATATGCATATGATATGCAAAATGCAGCAAACAATGGGACCACAGCCCCCACACAAAATCTAAATACTGCTGCGCTGCTGACGGAGACGTTCTCTGAAAAGAAGACCAGAATAACGGGTAGGTTGGAAGTCAAGTTTCCTGCATAAAAAACCCCCCCCACTCACAGGTATGGACCTATATCTGACAAGGTACGGCATCCTATGCGGTCGTCAGCGTCACAGACTTTCATGAGGAATGATACGATTCCCAGAAGGAGTGGCATCGTCATCTCATGAAGAGGCCTCACTTAGCTGACTTCCAATTGATCGGTTCCCAGAGTCGACAATCCTCACGTCTGGACTCCCCTCAGATCCTCAGGACCGGAAAGAAGCACCTCTGCAAGAATCTCGTCCGAGTGCGAATTTTCGTAGGGAACTGTGCCTGCTCAGCAGACAGGTTCGTCTACTACTTCTCCGCAACTATATCTAGGTGTATACTCATACTCGAGCCCAGGTCCGGCTTATCTCAATCATAGAATACCCGTAACAGCCCAACAGCAATAGATAATATCGATAAATAAACACCTAATAGACAAGCAAACAAGCGCTAGGATTGACTCTCTCTAGGGACGTTGGATCCCACATGCATGGGGAACTATCGCAGTCCCCAGCAGAGTCGCCAGCTGGCGCTACTGCGAAAATCGGCGCCGGCTGACAGAAGAGTCGCCACCGTGCGTTATTTATCCCTCAGAGCGGGAAAGGAAACGCTCGAAGTAAACCTCGCAAAAAACGGGGAAAAGGTATGGTCATCGCAACCATAGCCTGGGTTCGGGAGTCGGTTACGCAAGGGGAAGGTATTAGCACCCCTCACGTCCGTCGTACTCGACGGGATCCACGCTTGCTTGGGTTGTCTACTGGATGCAAAACAATCTTATCTACGGCTGCTAAATCTAAACAGAAGGGAATTGACTCGATAGAGCGTCGCACTCTATGCCTACGTATTCTCAAGAGAGAAAGTCAGAGTCAACGTAGTTCGGGACTACGGGGAAAATTGGCTCGCCAAGACATCGCGTCTTGTGCCTACGTACTTCCACTGAATGGAAGATCAGAGCTTTACGTAGTTCAGACTAACTACGGCTAATCAAACATTCTCACACAGCAGTGAGAAAAACAACTGGCTTCACAGGGTCGGGAACCTATGGTCTTAACTATGGCTGAGTCTCAAATGCACTTGGGCAAGAGAGAAAAAGGGTTACAATTAATCGTCAGCGGGAAAGTCTCGATCGCACAGCCGCGAGAGAACAAAAGTTAGTCGTTAGTGTGCTCGCTAGGATATCGCATCCTATGCCTACATATCCTTGTCTGGCACAAGGAATCAGAGCAGCTGTAGTTCGGCTACTATCGGACCACAGCTCAAATCTCGTTTTATTCATCTCTGAAAAAATGATTACAATGAGTATACTGAAATAAATCTCCTAGGACGCTATCCTATTCTATCCTGAAAAATCGAATGAAAATAACCCCCTAACAAATGGGCCTCTAATTCTATCCTAAAAGTCGGGAATAATCTATGAAAATATCCCCTAAAAGAAATGCTTGAAAAATATTAAATCGAAACTTTAATATTTTTTCCTTTTTTTTTCTTTTCTTTTCTCCTATTTTTCTCTTTTATATTTTCTTTTCACTTTTTCTTTCTATTTTTCACCTTTTTCTTTATTCTCTTTTATTATTTGTTTCTATTTCTTTTCTATTTTCTCTATTTTCTTTTTTCTTATTATTTTTTCACAAATATTCTTTTTCTCTTCTTTTTCTATTTTTTTTTCAAATATTTTCTTCTTTATTTCTTTTTTTCCTAGAAACTCTAAACAAAAGAAAATAAAATATTACAACAAAGAAAAGGGAGGGGGTATACTAGTATAAGGGGAGTTTAACAAAATAAAATAACAAAAGCTGAAGCACTGGGCCCAGCCCAATTCTTTTCAACAAAAAAACGCAGGGGGGTGCAGAGGCAATCTGGGGCGTTGCTGCAGAAACGAGGCCCAGACCCAGAACTGCCAAAAAAAGGGAGGGAGGTGCGTGCCAAAAATTATTGGGCCTGGCCCAATCTCACCCATCTTCGTCTACCTCTCTCCACTCTGAGGGAACAAACCCTAGCTTCGTTGGTCACTGTTCATACCCCAGGGGCGCCGTTTCACTCTCTTCGTCCCAACTCTCTCAGACTCTCTCTCCACCTTCGTTCAATCCCTCTCTCAAACGTTCGCAAGCACAAACGTTCAGCTCAAATCAACTCACCCACCAACTAACAACCCCAATGCAATCGGTGTCCATGGCTGGAAGATCTCAGATGACGAAGGTTCGTGTTCTTGATGGAGGTCTAACTAAAGCTGGATCTAGATGCTACTCTGATGATTTCTGTTTGAAGATTGATGACTTAGATCGTACTTGAAAATCTTGTTGAAGCTTCATGAAGACTCTTGGAAGTTCTTGGAGGAAAGAAACTGGAAAACGTGAAGAACACAACGAACATGGATGAAGGCTTTGAGTGTTCCAGGGACCTTACTTGAAGATTGAGGGAAATCGACGAACATGCGTGAAGGTTCTTGAGATTTTGTTGAAGATCGTTGCTGGGAAGAGGATTCACTTGATGTTGTTAGTTCTGTTGAGGGATTCTGGAGTTTTCTGGAGTTCTTGAAGAATTTTCTGGTGAGACTGATGATTGCGTTGGATGATGGAAAAGATTGATGAGGATGGGAAGTTTGTGAAGAACGATCTGAGAAAACGTTGATGATGGAAGATCTTTGCTGGAATTTCTGGATTTCTGAGGTTCTTGAAGGTTGAGAACGATGAAGGTGGTGGTTCGGTTGAAGAGGAAGGTCGCCGGACGGTTGTGGATGGTGGTTTGTGACCGGAGAGGATGAATGAGGGAGGGTGAAGATTGAAGGTTGGAAGTTGATGATGGAGGTTGGCCGGAATCTGGGCGTGTTGGTCGCCGGCGACGGTTGGTGCTGGCCGGAATACATGCACGGCAGTCCGGTGGGAACTCTCAGGCGAGGTTCTGTGAGTGACGCGTGGTTGCAGAAGTGGGTGGAGTGTGATGCATGCCTGCCACGTGGAGCAGGCGTGGCTGAGAGAGAGAGACGGTTGCGTACGCGTGGCGTGCAGTGAACGCGAGAAGTGGGTCCTCCCTCTCGGGGACACGTGTTAACTGCTGGCATTTATAGCTGATGCCTTCTGGCGCTTTCCAGAACCTTCTGGAGAAGACTTGAAAATTCTGGGAACAGCTGGAATATTCGCTGGATCTTTCTTGGACTTTTTTTTTGGACCAATGCTGAATCCTTTGGACAAAAAACTCTATCTGGGCCTGCAAAGCTGAATAAAGCCCAAAACGAAAAAAAATGACTAAAACTCACAAAAACTGAAAAACAATTATTAAAATATGCTAATTAACTACTAATAACCCACTAATCTGAAGATTAACTCTAAAACCCCTATTAACTCTAAAAATCAAATTAACTCCTAATTAAAACTCTAAAAAATCCCTAATAAATTCTAAAAATCTATTCATTTATTATTATTTCTATTTAAATTCTATTTAAGAATTATACTAATATTCTAAAAAACCTATATTATCTAAAAATACTAAAATCTATAAAAGATCTATTAAATCCTAAAATGAATTTAAAAATCTATTTAATTCTATAAAATGCTAACAATTGATTTAAAAATATTAAAATCTATTAAAAAAATTCTATTAAATCCTAAAAATTGATTTAAAAGCTAATTAAACCTTAAAAATCCTATAAAATCCAGAAAAATCAAGATAATTCCCAGAGGGACAAAATAAGCACCAAACGACACAAAAATAATCGGTAAAAATAAACGGGCACCGAAATATCCCAAAAATCGATTCTACTGATTAAAAACACCTGAAACACGAGACGGGAGCTGTGATCCCTGATAAAATCAAAACAAATGAAAAATGCAATGTATGCGATATGCAGATGCGAATGCGGTTGTGCGTCGAAACATCGAGCCAAATGCGAGACCCGGTTGGTCAAATTTTGGGGTGCAACAACCGCTTACTGTTTATTATGTTAAATATATAATTTAATATAATTACCAACGTTACGAAATCCTACAGGGTCACACACATAAGGACAGTTTGATGAGAGATAGAGAAATCAAAGGAACACCGTAAGGTACGGTGCACTTAAGTGAAAAATAGAAATTCGGATAATATAATAATAATTATTGTTATTTTATAATGGTTATAAAATAATAATAAAATAAATATATTTATTATAATAATAGTTATTATAATAATATATATAATATTATTATGGATCATGTGAATTGGGGTTTTAGCCCGCAGCCCACAAGAGAGTCTATAAAAGGAACCCTTGTGATGAAGCTTTCACTTGATGCAATTTCGTTTTTGATTCTCTTTTCTCACTCAAATAATTCCGTTCGTAAGCAGCTAGCACTGTGACCGGAAGCTGTTCGTGTGGATTGAGTAGAGGCGTTGCACTTCATCAACGCTTGTGATCGCTGCATCAAAGATATGAATCGCCACAAAGAGGTAACGATTCTATCACTGACCATGCTCATTCGTAAGGATCACTAAAGGAAATTTTTGTTTTCCGCTGCGTTTAGATCGCAATTTTCCATCACTAAAGTCTAAAACCTAGGATCGAATGCGTCGCATATCGTCCTAAAGACGTATACTAAACACTCTAGGCAATTGAGAGGTAACCGCTTAATCACCATTTCCCAAGTACAAGGCTCGTGGAACAACATCCATTATCTTTATTAAGTATGTTAAGATTGTATGAAGATGAGAATAGAAGAAAGGACTTCTAAAGGGGACTAACTCAAAACCCTAAAGTTATCATACAAAATGGACTTAGAGTTGGGGTACAAAAGGGAACTACCTAATGTTATCATGCATGGTTTAACACCTAATGTCTATCATAACCTCTATTGAAGAAGAGAGATTAGATATCTTAAGGGAAAGAAAACAAAAGAAGGAGAAGAAGAAAGAACATGCAAATGCAATTATGCAAACATAGAATGCACAAATAAGATGAAAGTGAGGGAGGAAATATGTGTGAGGCATTAGCCTCCACAAGCTCATCTCAACCTCAAGCATGCATATGAGAATTCAAAATAAGAAGAGAGAAAGAAATGCACAAGATGAAATCAAACAACAAGAAGAAACCACACAAAAATGCACCAAAAGTGGGATGAAATGACCTAAGCCAAACAACATCAACCACAAGTGCCAAAAGCCAAATCAAATGAAAGGAAACCTAAAACAAAAGTGAGGATGGGAGGTTATATGAGGACAGCAAGAAACTCATAATATGCACTCAACCATAAGCATCACAAGAAAGGTGCAAAAGAAGCACAAAGGAGTCCTCAAGGATTCATCATTTTAGGTATGCTTCAAGTACCTCCTAAGGAGGGACTAAGCCACCTTAAATGAGGCTCCAAGGTCATGGGACTGAAGAGGGGATGAGAGAAAAGAGTGCTCAAAAGCAAAGGCAATCAAACCAAAAGAAAATGCAAGCACTTACACAAAAGAAAGCAAGCAAACCACATATGGAAACCCTAAATGGAAACATCAAAAGAAACACACAAATGAACAAGCAAAACACAATATCATGACCTAAAATTAAGCAACCAACAACCTTAACATGTTAGTAACATGAATCAAAAGGAATTAAAGGCTCAAAGGATCCATAAATGTCATCTCCAAAGCAAACTAGGTCCATGTGTATGTATGAACCTCCCTTTGGGGTAACTTGACTTGCAAGTCACCTCAAAATTAGGAAAATGATTCAAAAATAACCAAATAAAATGCACAGAGCTCATAAACATGTTGGCAAATAGAAGCCAAGAAATTACAGTCAAGGTCAATTCACAACACCACCAAAGAAATTGATTCACAAGGGTGTCCCATTGTGAATGAAGATTGTCAAGGGTCAAATGAAATGCAACCAAAGTCAAACCAAAAGTCAACCAAACAGGGGCAAAATGGTCCTCAAAAATCAATCAACTCATCATGGATATGAGGATTAATTTTTAGTCATTGGATCAAAAGGAAAAAGGAGAAACAAATCAAGAACAAAGGCATGTCAAGAATTAATCCAAATAAAACATCTCCAATTAATAATTCTTTTTTTTAAATGATAAATAATCCAAAAAAGAATAAAATAAAAATTCTAAAAATAAAAGGACATCCTAAAATGTCTAGAAAATATTTTTGATGAATTTTATTAATTGGAGAACTATTTTTGAATGAATTAATTCCAAACAGTCACAAAACAAAAAAAATAGAAATAAAATATAAAAAAAAAGGTGCAAATAGTAATCCACACGCGTGTAAATCCTTGGGCATGTGTGCAGGGGGTGCCAAAAGCAAGTGAGGGCCCAGATCCGCAAGCGTTTAAGTGAAACGCAACACTTTGGTGGATCAGGTGTGGCAAGGCATTGTGCGTGCACGGTGCATCATGTTAATTGCCATAGGATCAAACAGTCAACAAATCAAACAGATCAAATGCACACACGTGGCCTGGAAACATTTAAAAATGGAAAACGGAGGGAGAAACCAGGTGACCGGAGCACGGCAGCTCCGGTCATCTTCTCCTGCGAGATCAAAACACAGGTGGGATTCCACTTCACCAAATCATACAAAAATATAGTCTAAATTCATCCTCATGCAACGTAGAACACGAATCCATGGTCCATTTTCAATTTCAGTTCATAAACAAGTCAAATCGAAGCCAAACAGTTTGGAGCTCAAATCACAAATCAACACAAACAAGAACAAATACTATCCAGAAACGATCTACACAGTTCATAGATCATGATCATGCAAAAATGGCAGTCAATTTTATCATATTCAGAGAGAATTGTTGAATTGAAGCTTACCTAGTGGAGTGCTTCCACTGAGCCTTCAATTCTTGATGAAGCTTGAAGAAAAACGCCCAGAAATGATCCTTGATCTTCACTGGAGCCTTAGATGTGCTTGATTTGGCTTGAAATTAGTTGAATCTGGAAATTCGTATTTCAACTTTCCTTGAGCTTTAGCAACTGTGTTCTTGAGAAATTCTTCACCAATTTCACCTCTAAGTATTTGTACACAATGCTGAAGTTATATACAATGGATTTGGAAGGAAATGAGGCCCAATCAAAGTGGTTTTAGGTCCAATTGAAATCCATTTTTTTGCACATGAAACCTCCAAAATGCACACGAAAATAGAGTTGTTATGACTTGGTTTTTGGCTTAGGTAACTTGCAAATACTCCATTCTGATCCAATGGATAGGAATTGTCCCTTAATTTGATCTTGTGGTATGATTTGCATTTGTTACTTCATGGTAAAGCAAGCATGAAAATCGCCATGAAAATGAACTCAAATCTCAAATCCAAAATTGGCATTGTGTTTAGAATAACTTTGGCACTCAAAATATGCATAAGGTTGCCTTGAAGTGATTAAAAATCAATTAATGGCATTTTTCCCCTTTTAAGGCTTTTCCCATGAAAACTCTTGCACCAATTCTTTAATCCAAACCAAATCAATGACAAATTGATGTTTTTTAATGAAATTGACCCTATTTGGAGCAAGTTTGAAGTTGGAATGATTTCCATTTGAAGTGTGCAAAGTGGTGAAATGGACCTATAATGAAAATGACCTGTAATCTTACTTTCCCAAAATACCCCTGCCTTGCAAGCCTCATAACTTGAGTTCTACAAATCATATGAAGGACTTATAGTACTCTTTGGAAAGCTAAGATCATGAGGAACAACTTTCATGTTTGGGTCAGAGTGAGGAGAAACATCCTTCTAGGTCAAAAATGTCTTGGAAGTTGGTTGACTTTTGTTGACCAAAATCACATTCATTTGAGGACCTGTAACTTGTCAGTGTCATAACTTGAGTTCTAGAAATAAAATGAAATACTTCTAGTACTCAAACGAAAGCTAGAAACATGCTCTACAAGTTTCATGTTAGGGTCAAGATTAGATGAGACTTGTATCTTGAGATATGTGGTCTTGAAGTTGGACACTAAACAGAGGATTTTACACTGAGAACCCTAATTTAGTAACTTCTCACACTCTTGATTGTTCTTGATTTGATCTTGAAATGATATATTATACATATCAACACAACATTCCATGATTACAAAGACTTGGAATTGAGTCTTAATCTCCTTCAATTTCACAATTGACTGAGGGTTGACCAGATGAAAACCCTAGATGCACCACTCTTGACTGTGGCTTCTTCCACATGACACAACAACTTGAATAAACTCCAATATGGCTCTCAAATCCTTCAATGAGCTTCCTCATCATCCTATATCCATAATCATGAATTCACAATCCTCTGATGATCTTCAACTGACCTCCAAGTTAGGAGATGATCCATATACACCCATCAATTCTTTCACAAAACTTTGACCACTTCTTGGTGACTTGATGATCATTCATGCTTGAGTAAAACCCCTTGCTTAGGCTCAGAACTTGGTTACCTTCTCTTGATATGCACAACCTCTTGATCCCCTGTCAAATAACAATGTTATGTAATGCAAATGCTAGAAGAGAATGAAATGAAACATAAACCAAGTTAAGAAAAGGTTGGTCAAATTTTGAGGTGCAACAGCTATATAGAGTATTAACAAGATATGATAGGTAAACCACACATTTAATGGTTACCAATTCATTGTTGATCTCAGCAAAACAAAACTTGTACGTGTTGTTTTTGGGAACTTGTGGGCATTTCATGTAGACATGCCATAGCTGCCATGAGTTATGAGAAATTGGATCCAAAAACTTATGTGGATAAGTGTTATAGTAGAGAAACATATAAATTATGTTACTCCTCTAATGTCACTCCTATTAATAGAATGGATACGTGGCCTAATGCTGATGCTGAGGACATGCTTCCACCATCATTTAAGAAAGGTTCGGGTAGACTTAGGAAACTTAGGTTAGTGAGCATGATGAGAATGGTTCTAGAATGAAAAGGCATTATGTTAGTTGCAGGTGCACTAGATGTAATAAATATGGACATAACACAAGAAAGTATCAAAGTCAAGAGCAAAACCCTGCGGCATTGAAGAGAAAGGTTTGTGTATTCTGTAATTTATATTCATAATGTATTGTGACTCATGTTTAAAGACTTATGGTTATTAATTTTTTTTGTATTAGAGAAAAAAAACCTAGGTCCAAACCTGCCAAAGGAAGTACAACTGGACCTGATGAAGATGTAAATGCACCTGTTGCAAATGAACCTGCACCTATTGTAGATGAACCTACACCTGTTGCAGATGAACCTGCACCTGTAACTAGTACAAGTGAACCTGCTGATGGTGTAATTGATACAAGTGATGCTACTGATGGTGTAATTGCTGGAGTTGACTAGTATGATGATTCTATTGTTGAATCAATAGAAGACATGGTGGCCTTAGTAGAAGCTAAATACCAGGCATCTCAACCAACTCAAGAATCTCATATTGTGGATCCAACACCAGCTACAAATGATGAGCCTGCTAGCATCAAGTATAAAAAAAGAAACCAAAGTTGGCATCAAAGAAGAAGACATGGGAAGAAATATCAAGGCAAATGTCACAGTGAAATGAAACTTGTTTTTTTGTAATGCACATAAACTGCTTATTTTTTTTAATCTTGATTGTAATGCACCTAGTGTGCTTAATTAGGTAATCTTTAGTGTAATACACATAATGTGCTTAATTAGGCAATCTTGTATGCCATGCACATAATGTGCTTATTTATGTAATCTTGAATCTTTGGCTTATATGTAATGCAAAATATGCTCAGTTTGGTTTATATGCGATCACATGAGAAGTTATGTTGCAAATTTGTTTTGGGGCATTTAAATTGCAGACAATTGTATGTTTAATGCAAAAGGTATACATAATGACACAAAATACTCTAAAATGTACCAATTTATTTCAGTCATAATCAAAATGTTACACAATTTGTTATGGTATAGAATGTAAAACCACTTCTTTCATTACAGGTACTTGTACATAATGACATAAAATACTCTAAAATCACTTCTTTCATTAGAGGTACTTGTACATTATAGCAAACAAAGTCTAAGATGCAACTAGAAGAAATTAATTCTCTTCTGATCATTTGCAGCCTTTAGCTTGAGTTTCTCTATTTTTTTGTTGCTAATGACCTTCCCAAACTCATGACTAAACTCTTTCCTAAACTCTGCTTCATAGTTCCTCATATCCACTTTGATTTTATCACATTCATAACAACCTGCATTAGACCTTGATTCCACTTGTTTACCAGAAAAATAATTCATCATCCCAGTGGAAGAACTGACAACCATCATCATTCTTGCAAAACAACATATTATTCATTGTTAGAAAAGATAAAAATATTAAAGAAAAATGAATGGAAGAGACGAAGATATTTCATGAACAGAGCTAACTAACCCCCCAAAACTTGCATTTATGATATCTTCTTCTTGGGTTTGAGCTAGATCTAAAAACAAGAATTTTCATTGGAAGCCGATGTCCACAAAACAGAGCTTTTCGCCCACACGACATAACACTTGAACTTGCACTCGTGTTTTCAACCATTACGATGAACCTTGAAGATGAACTTAAAATATATGCAACTTCATATTTAGGTAGAAGATGGAGAATGTTTTTAACCCTAACTACAACTACACGAACCTCACTCTATTTTTAATTTCATATTTTTATTAAATGAATTAATATATTACTTTGTTATTAGAAAATGTCATATGAAATTAAAATTAAATGAAAGAAAAAAAATACTCTCTTTGTGCCACATCAACCACATTATTGACTAAATGTAATGAAGAGGTAAAAAAAGGAAATCTTTAAAATACAATGACAAAATCTGTATTTTTGTTACAAAATTATTTTTCGATTTCTCTCATATGATTGAAGAAAATGAATATTAATCCAATATTTTTTCACAAGTCTTCCATAAATTTCATAGACCAAAAAACACCTAAATTTTTCATGAAAAACAATTTGTGGTTATAAAAAGGACAACTTTTTTCTCGTTTGAAAGAATGGTAAATTCTGTTATTAGGATTTAACATTTTCACTCTCCAAAACCCCCAAATGAATCTCCTCCCTTCATCTGACTCTCGATATACTCCCACGGCGTCACTGTCGTCGGTAATCCTCCCGGATAATCCGATTGCGGAAGTGCTATCATGGATTACCGTAAAGCCACTGATGCGGATGAGGTGTGTGTCCAAGTCATGGAAGACTCTCATCTCCGATCCCAAAGTCTCCAAATTACACCTTCGTCGATCTTCACCAAATGCAGATTTCACGGTTGTATATAAATCAGGTTGCAATTCTGTATCCTTCACAGTTATTCGTTTATTCGAAAACCCTCTGATCTTCTTCACCCTTCCCAACTATGAATTCATAGAGGAAAAGTTAATTGGTTCCTAGAATGAATTGTTATGTTTGGTTGGCTATTCTCGTGTTAACGGAGATATTGATATTGAGAGCTGGTTTCGCTTCCAGAACCCAGCCACCGGGACAATGTCACAAAGATTAGGTTATCTTTTGAATGACCAAACTATCCCTCCTCGTTTCACGTTTGATTGTGATAAATCAAACAATGCATATAAGGTGTTGGCTTTAATGCACACAAAAGTAAGAGTGTTCAACTTGCAAGATAATGCTTGGAGAAATATTCAAAATCTTCTTATGTCTTGAAATTACTCGATGAATGTTGTGTATCTGAGTGGTAGTGTTAATCGGTTGGCAAGTCACAGAGTCTCACTTATATATCTGCAATTTATGATTGTTTCATTTGATTTGGGGTCCGAGACACATACTCAGTATCCGACTCCTCCTGGTTTTGATATACTGCCATCTGTTCATGCACCTAACCTAATTGTGTTAAAAGATTGTCTTTGTTTTTGTCATGATTTCAAACAAACTCATTTTATTATACGACTAATGAAGGAATTTGGAGTGGAAGATTCTTGGACTCAATTCCTTAAAATTAGTTATCATAATCTTCTATTAGATCCATTTGAAGATTTAGTATCTTTTTTAGTGCCAATATGCCTTTCAGAGAAGAACGATACACTACTATTGGCACAAGGGGTGTTCAAAAATATGATTAACTGAATTGTATACTTGAATTGAATTGCATTGCACTATAAAATGATTAATGAACTGAATCATTTAACTAAAACAATTCAAATTCAATTTAAAACCGGTTCAAAACCAATTTTCTTTTATAAACTGGTTTAATTATATAAATTAATTAGTTTTTAATAAAAAGAATAAAAAAATTAATTCAGAGTAAAAAAAATTCTGAAAATAAAAAATTAATAATTTTATTTGAAAATTAAAAAAAAATTCTAAAAAATATATTTTTTATTTCATGAAAATAATTTTTCAAAAAATATTAAAAAGTCAAGTTTTTTCGGAAATATGAAAAAGTCGAGTTTTTTTGAAATATGAAAAAATTGAGTTTTTTCAGAAATATGAAATAGTTGAGTTTTTTCGAAAATATGAAAAAATTGAGTTTTTTTTCCGGAAATATGAAAAAAGTCGAATTTTTTGGAAATATGAAATAGACGAGTTTTTTTGGAAATATGAAAAAGTTGAGTTTTTTTCGAAAATATAAAAAAGTCAAGTTTTTTTAGAAATTAAAAAATCGAGTTTTTTTTCAAAAATATGGAAAAAGAAGAGTTTTTTTTTTCGGAAATACAAAATAGAGTTTTTTCGAAAATATGAAAAAAGTCGAGTTTTTTTAAGAAATATTGAAAAAGTCAAGTTTTTTCGGAAATATGAAAACGTCGTGCTTTTTCGAAAATATGAAAAAATTGAGTTTTTTCGGAAATATGGAAAAAGTTGAGTTTTTTCGGAAATATGAAATAGTTGAGTTTTTTTTCGGAAATATGAAAAAAATCGAGTTTTTGTTTTCGGATATATGAAAAAAGTCGAATTTTTTGGAAATATGAAATAGACGAGTTTTTTTGGAAATATGAAAAAGTCGAGTTTTTTTTGGAAATATGAAAAAGTTGAGTTTTTTTAGAAATATGAAAAAAGTCGAGTTTTTTCAAAAAATACTAGAAATCGAGTGTTTTAAGAAATATGAAAAAGTCAAGTTTTTTTGTAAATATGAAAAAAAAAATCGAGTTTTTTTAGAAATTAAAAAAAACAAGTTTTTTTTCGAAAATATAAAAAAGTCGAGTTTTTTCAAAAATATGGAAAAAGAAGAGTTTTTTCGGAAATACAAAATATCGAGTTTTTTCGAAAATATGAAAAAGTCGATTTTTTTTCAAAAATATGTAAATGTTAAGTTTTTTTCAGAAATACATAAAATCGATTTTTTTTTCGGAAATATGAAAAAATTGAGTTTTTTTCGAAAATATGAAAAGGTCGAGTTTTTTCGAAAATATGAAAAAGTTTGAGTTTTTTTAGAAATATGAAAAGTCGAGTTTTTTCGAAAATATGAAAAAGTCGAGTGTTTTCGAAAATATGAAAAAGTTTGAGTTTTTTTAGAAATATGAAAAGTCGAGTTTCTTCGACAATATGAAAAAGTCGAGTTTTTTTCAGAAATATGAAAAGGTTGAGTTTTTTTACAGAAATCTGAAAAAGTCCATTTTTTCGGAAATATGAAAAAATCGATTTTTTTTCAGAAATATGAAAAAAAATCGAGTTTTTTTTTAAAATATGAAAATGTTGCGTTTTTTTGAAATTTTGAAAAAGTCTAATTTTTCAAAAATATGAAAAATCGAGATTTTTGTGAAATATAGAAAATCGAGTTTTTTAAAAATGCAAAAAATCGAATTTTTATAGAAACAGTGTAAATCAAGCTTTTTTGAAAATAAAAAAAAATGAGTTTTTTCAATAAATATGAAGAAATCAAATTTTTTCGGAAATACAGAAATTCAAGTATTTTTAGAAATACAAAAAATTGATTTTTTTTTCAAAAATACGAAAAATCAGTTTTTTTTAAAAACAAGAAAATTTGATTTTTTTTCAAAAATTCAAACTCTGAAAAATAAAATTGAAAATATTTTTTTCCCAATAAATTTTTTTAAAAAAATCTCAAAAAAAATTTAAAAATATATAATATTTTTTTAATATAAAAAAATTTAAATTTTTGTGAAGTTAAAATTTTGGTTTTAAAAGAGTTTAAAATTGTAAATTGGTTATAAATTAGTTTATAAATATAAACTAGCTTTAAATTGAATTAAAACTATTTTAGCAGTTAATTGAATTTTTATTGAAGTTGTTATTCCAAAATGAACCAAAAACGTAAATGTGATTCGATTCAATCTAATTTATGGACCATGAACACTTCTAATTGCCACACGAATATAAACAAGTAACAATTCTCTATAACTGGAGAGATAATACACTAGCCCTTGGCCCTTGGTGGTGCACTTATTTGAATTATGTTGAAAGCTTGGTATCCTGTTGTTTGAATGTAAGCTCTTGATTAGAGTTTGGATTTATATAGAATTTATACCCCTCTAATTTCAGTTGTTTTTGCACTTCCGCAACTGTCTACATTTTGACTTTGTTTGGTCTTCGAATTTGGTAGTTGCTAATAATGTGCATGCTTTGTTTTCTTTCAAAGTATAGTATTTTCACTCTATATGATTATGATGATATTAAGTTTGTTGTCATGTGAAGCTGAAGCCTATGCTTTCATTTGCTTTTGTTGGAATTATATTAATTAGAGTGGAAATTGGAAAGATTTATTGACAATTAATGGGCAATAAATGAACACAAGTAAGAACTAATATAGAAGTGAAATTGAAAAGATTCATTTTAGTCCCACATTGAAGGGAATGGAAATATTAGTAGTGTTTATATATTCCAACTTGGTCAATTAGGTTGGGCCCTAAAGGGCATCCAATTTTGTGAAAAGAGTGAGGACACACCCATGACCATCAAGACGCGCGCCGCCGCCGCCGCCGCCGCCATCTTCTCTCTCCCTTAATTCTCTTCGTCTACAAATCCTTCTTTTCTTGTTTTTTCTTGTTTTTTCGACTGCCTATTTTCGCCAGATACTGTGACTTAGAAAGGTGTATTTCTAGAGCGATTTATCAATCGTACGTTATTGAACGGGCAGTTTTATCTTGGAGACGTCGTCGTAAATCGAATGCTTTGCATATTTTGGCAGTACGACGAAACGTCTTAAAGAAAGCGACCTAGTACGCGACTCGTCCCTATAATTTCCTTGTGCCAAACTCAGTTTTTCAAATCCGAAAACAACAATTTTAAGACGTTTTAATAACTGCCATGGCAACTAAGGAAATTATCAGTACTACTGCGGCCGCTTCGGTCTCTGACAAACCTTTCAGGTTTGAGGGTTCCAATTTCAAACGTTGGCAAGCTAAGATGAAGTTTTTCTTAACTTTGAAAAAGGTTGCCCATGTTCTGATTGAGGATATCCCGGTTGTCCCTTCTGCATCATCTAAACTACCTAATGGTAACTCACTTGCAGATTCCGACGGGACTTCCAAAACGTCTGACTCAGATGCTGCAAAAGCTAAGGCTGCAGCAGATGATCTACAGCTCCGAAAAGAAATCACCTTATAGCACGAGAATGATTATCTGTGCAAAAATCACATTCTGAACAACCTTGTTGATGATCTGTACGACTACTACAGTAGCTACAGGACTGCTAAACAGGTATGGGAGGCTCTGCAAAGAAAATATGATACTGAAGAAGCAGGTGCGAAGAAATTTGCTGTCAGCCGCTACTTGAACTACAAGATGGTGGATGAAAAGTCGGTGGAAGCTCAAAGCCACGAAATTCAGAAGATTGCTCATGAGATTATTACAGAAGGTATGCCCCTCAATGAACAATTTCAAATTGCTGTAATTATTGACAAACTGCCCCCTGGTTGGAAAGATTTCAAAAATGTGCTTCGTCACAAAACAAAAAAAATTTCAATCGAGAGTCTGATTACTCGCCTCCGAATTGAAGAGGAGGCTCGGAAACAAGATCAGAAATAAGAAGTCTTAGTTGTGTCTAACAACAAAAAGAAATTCGGTGCGATTCTGAAGCCTACGGGCAAACCTTTAAAGAATCAGAACCGCAATGCTATGAACCGAACTAAGAATGGGAATCCCTCTAGGGCCCCATCGGCTTCATTTGCTAGGCAACAACCACCACCTCAAAGAAATGATGCCTCGGTTTTCTCTTGCTACAACTGTGGGAAACCGGGCCATATGGCAAAGAAATGTAGGAGCAGGCCTAAACCTGCAGCTGGCTCAAATGCTCAGGTTAACCTGACTGATGAGCAACTCATTGCCATGATCACTGAAATCAACATGGTTGGTGGAAGTGATGGTTGGTGGATAGACACTGGCGCCACTCGTCATGTCTGCTATGATCGTGCTATGTTCAAGACATACATGAATGCTGAAGATAAGAAAGTGTTGTTGGGAGATGCTCATACCACTAATGCTGCTGGAATTGGAGATGTTGAGCTGAAGTTCACTTCAGGAAAGACCTTGATCTTGAAGGACGTCATGCATGTTCCTGAAATTAGGAAGAATCTTGTTTCTGGTTTTATTTTGAATAAGGCTGGGTTTAGTCAAACTTTAGGGGCATATTTGTACACCATCACTAAAAATGGTATTTTTGTAGGAAAAGGGTACGCCATTGATGGCATGTTTAAGTTGAATGTTGATTTGAATAAAATTTCTCCTTTTGTTTACTCTTTGTGTAACTTTAATATTTGGCATGGTAGACTTTGTCACGTTAATAAACGAATCATTTCTAATGCAAGCAACATAGGCCTAATCCCTAAACTAAATGTCAATGATTCCAATAAATGTGAATTTTGCAGTCAAGCAAAAATAACAAAGACTTCACATAAATCAATTATAAAAGAATATGATCCCCTAGATCTTATACACTCTGATATATGTGAATTAGATGGAAGTTTAACTAGAAATAGTAAACGTTATTTTATCACTTTTATTGACGACTGCTCTGATTATACTTATGTATATCTAATGAAGAATAAAAGTGAAGCGCTTGACATGTTTAAGGTGTATGTAACTGAAATTGAGAATCAATTTAACAAGAAGATTAAGAGACTTCGCAGTGATAGGGGAACCGAATATGACTCTAGCTTGTTTAATGATTTTTATGCTGAACATGGTATTATACATGAAACGACTGCTTCATACTCTCCTGAAATGAATGGTAAAGCAAAAAGAAAGAATAAGACTCTTACTGAACTTGTAGTCGCAATCATGTTAAATTCTGGTGCTGCACCTCACTGGTGGGGGGAAATTTTATTGACTGTTTGCTATGTCCTGAATAAAGTTCCCAAGTCAAAAAGTAAGATCTCACCTCATGAGATATTAAAGAAAATACAACCAAATTTATCTTATTTGAGAACTTGGGGCTGTCTGGCTTATGTCAGAATTCCGGATCCGAAACGAGTTAAACTCGCTAGTAGAGCCTATGAATGCGTATTCATTGGGTATGCAGCAAACAGTAAGGCATACAGGTTTTATGACCTAAATGCCAGAGTAATCATAGAATCAAACGATGTTGAATTCTATGAAGACAAATTTCCTTTCAGATCGAGAAATAGTGGGGGCTCACAATCGAGTCACATTCCTGTGATAAAAAGCACTGAAAGCAGCGACAATGTAGAAATAGAACTTAGAAGAAGTAAAAGAGCAAGATTTGCTAAAGAATATGGGGCCGATTATGTGGCCTATAATGTAGAAGAAGATCCAATAAATCTTCAAGAAGTATTGTCATCTATGGATGCAGATTATGGCAAGAAGCCATTAATGATGAGATAGATTCTCTAGAATCTAACAAGACCTAGCACTTAGTAGACTTACCCCCGGGTTGCAAACCAATTGGTTGCAAATGGGTCTTGAAAAAGAAACTAAAACCTGATGGAACGATTGAGAAATACAAGGCTCGCCTTGTAGCCAAGGGTTTTAGACAAAGAGAAAATATAGATTTCTTCGACACCTTTTCTCCGGTCACTAGAATTACATCCATTAGGGTACTCATTTCAATAGAAGCCATTTATAACTTAATAGTACACCAAATGGATGTTAAAACAACCTTTTTAAATGGTGACTTAGAAGAAGAAATCTATATGGAACAACCAGAAGGGTTTGTAATCCAAGGACAAGAAAGCAAGGTCTGTAAGTTAGATAAGTCTCTGTATGGACTAAAACAAGTCCCTAAGCAATGGCATGAAAAGTTTGATAACTTAATGATAATTAATGGGTACAAAGTGAATGAAAGTGACAAGTGCGTTTATTACAAATCTGAGAATCGCATTTGTACTATCATATGTCTATATGTAGACGATTTACTTATATTTGGATCAAATGTCCAGGCTATTAATGATATGAAATCATTGTTATGCAATAACTTTGATATGAAAGACCTCGGAGAAGCAAGCGTGATCCTGGGTATCAAGATCACGAGATCCGACCAAGGAATTTCTTTGGATCAATCTCACTATGTGGAGAAGATCTTAAAGAAATATAAATACTTTGATTGTAAACCTGCATGCACTCTGTATGATCCAAGTGTGAAACTGTTTAAGAACACTGGAGAAAGTGTCAAACAAGCAGAATATGCGAGCATCATTGGCAGTCTTAGGTATGCCACTGATTGTACTAGACCCGACATTGCATATGTCGTAGGATTGTTGTGCAGATTTACAAGTAGGCCGAGTAACGAACATTGGCAAGCTATTGAGCGAGTAATGAGGTACCTTAAAAGGACTATGGACCTCGACCTACACTATCAGAAATTTCCTGCTGTACTAGAAGGGTATAGTGATGCAGATTGGAACACCTTATCGGATGATTCCAAAGCTACTAGTGGTTATATATTTAGTATAGCCGGAGGAGCTGTATCTTGGAAATCAAAGAAACAGACCATTCTGGCACAGTCCACAATGGAGTCTGAGATGATAGCATTAGCTACAGCTAGTGAAGAAGCAAGTTGGTTAAGATGCTTGCTAGCTGAGATTCCTCTATGGGAAAAACCTATACCAGCTGTGTTGATCCACTGCAATAGTACCGTGGCTATTGCAAAAGTTGAGAACCGTTATTATAATGGTAAAAGACGTTAAATTAGAAGAAAACATAGCACTGTTAGAGATTGTATCTCTAAAGGAGCTGTGAGAGTGGATCATGTACGCACTGATGAGAACTTAGCAGATCCTTTGACGAAAGGATTAGCTAGAGAGAAAGTCCATAATACTTCCAAAAAGATGGGACTAATGCCTATAAAGCAATTAGTTACTCATGATGGTAACCCGACCTAAATGACTGGAGATCCCAAGACTTAGGTTCAATGGGTAATAACAAGTTGTGAGTAATATGAAAATGATCATGCAAGTAAAGCATGAATCCTGAAGTAATGAGAGGATGCGATAATAGAAACTCTTAATGAGATCTATACTCTGTATGAGGGAGTACCTAGGCTACAGGAGTACTCTTGATAGATTCACCTATGTGACTATGGAACTGAGGCCGGTCCCTATGGAATTTCGAGGCAGAATTCCTAGAGCATTCACTAAACCGGGATACACGTGCAGGACCACTAAAGCACGGGCTACAAGAATACACCTTACGGAAAGGTTGTGTGCGGGTCTGATGTCCGAGATAGAGTTCAAGACAATGATGTCACTCTTGTTGAATCAGAATCCTACTCGCTATGCTAAGGTTCAAGTCGTAGACACCTTTGCTTATGCTCAATCTTAGAAACGTCTGACGTACTTCTAAAATCTCTTTTAAATTCAAGTGGGGGAATGTTGGAATTATATTAATTAGAGTGGAAATTGGAAAGATTTATTGATAATTAATGGGCAATAAATGAACACAAGTAAGAACTAATATAGAAGTGAATTTGAAAAGATTCATTTTAGTCCCACATTGAAGGGAATGAAAATATTAGTAGTGTTTATATATTCCAACTTGGTCAATTGGGTTGGGCCCTAAAGGGCACCCAATTTTGTGAAAGGAGTGAGGACACACCCATGACCATCAAGACACGAGCGCGCGCCGCCGCCGTTCGTCCGGCCGGCCGGCTCGGTTCGGTCCGGTCTAGATGAATTATTTTTTGGACCCGAATTTATAGAATTTAATTATCATTAATTAATTAATATAATTCGGTGGAAAATTAATTAATAATAAATATTAATTAATTAAGAAAATAATTGGTCAGTAACTGTCATATTGACTAGATCCAGTATTTTCCCATTCTCCCATGATTTTCTCCATTCACCATGAATTTCTCCCTACTCAGCCTTACTAGCTGCCTATAAATACAGGGTAGAAGTTCAGTAGTGAAGCAGCGGATTTCAAAAAAAGTTCACACGAATTTTGATTTCCATCTTCTCTCCCTTAATTCTCTTCGTCTATAAATCCTTCTTTTCTTGTTTTTTCTTGTTTTTTCGACTGGCTATTTTCGCCAGATACTGTGACTTAGAAAGGTGTATTTCTAGAGCGATTTATCAATCATACGTTATTGAACGGGCTGTTTTATCCTGGAGACGTCATCGAAAATATACTGCTTTGCATATTTTGGCAGTACGGCGAAACGTCTTAAAGAAAGCGACCTAGTACGCGACTCGTCCCGATAATTTTCTTGTGCCAAACTCAATTTTTCAAATCCGAAAACAACAGCTTTGTTACAAATACGAAATCTTTGAAACGATATTCCTTCAATATGCTACTTCAAACAAAAGTCGATAGAATTCATAGATTTTTATTATTGTTGCAATGATAAAATTCATCATTTTGTGTGATCATCATTCGTGCTCTGCAGAGTTAAAACAAGGCATTATAAAAGTTATACATGAGTCAAACATATTTAGAAAATGTATTACACGTGGTATTTACTAGTACTACACCTTGAATATCTTTGAATTCCCCAACAGTAAAACTAAACAAGTTACAGAAGTAACTAACTGGCGCCGAGTTCCAACCAAAAGAGAAAAATGTGCTTTTAGTGTACTCTTAAAGTATAAAGATTTTAGTGTATGTTTGGTATTGAGTTTGGAGTCTTATTATATTTCTAAATTTATTAATGAAGCATTCTTAGCAACTAATGTCAAAAATATATAGAAGTGTTACACATAAAAACTAGTTCAAATATGTTATAAATTCTTGCATAAGTATACCAGGTTAAAGCCTTTTAAATTGAATGGTTTCAATTCATTCTTCCATAAGATCAAGGTTGATTGAGTGAAATTATGCATAGGTTGTAGTTGAATTTCTAACATCTGGTATTTAGAGCTCCGGTTAAGATTCAAGAAAGGAAAACCGTGATGGCGATGAATCATTCAAACGGTCACTTTCTGACATACCTTCCATTTCTCAAGAAAGATAATTATGAGAATTGGTGCAAGCAGATTAAGGTGATTTTCTGTTATCAAGATCTTTGGAATCTTGTGAAGGGAGGAGTATCACCGCTTGTAGAAAATGCACTGTGTATGATAACATCTAGGACCTAGTCTCCCTTAGACCTCAGGTGCGTCTGTTGCACCCCAAAATTTGCCCTCACCATACAAGACTTTGTGTTCTAAGAAGGTTCACAAGATTCACAATGTTTACAAAGCTTTCCTAAGGGTCATGGGGGCCTACAAAGCCACTTCATGATGTTCACAAGGTTCACAAGTTTTCACCAATACCTCAGCATAATAATTGGATTTGGGACTCTGTTTACCTCTCGAGTCATTAGTTCATCAGGGCAAGGAGAGCTTATTTTGGAGATAAAATTGCTTAAGTGGATGGGCAAAGTTATAAGCCATAATGAAAAGACGAAATCGCAAATTCATGTGTATGTTCAGTTCATGGACATCAAGATTTGATCTCAAGTGTTTCAAATTCAATGATTTATTTTATTCGAGGCAAGAATTACGTACACCAAGAAGTTTATGTGAATATCTTGAGTCGGAGGTATTCGAAATTTGAACTAAATTCGTTCAACTTTGTGATAAGAAGCAAGTTTATATTCAAACTACAAGAATCAAATAAAGATAATTCTTTGTGCCGTTCAAAGATGCTACGAGTACATAGTTCAGGGCCCATCGTTTTTCCAACTCTGATGCTACTTGACTTTTGTTACTATCCCTTAACTTTAAAAAAGGCCATGACTAAATAACTACAGTTACAAATATTTGCAAATACATAACAAGGTGCCGTTTAGAAGCTGCTCCTTGCTAGCTGAAGTGAAATGTTGGCCATGAGCCTTTCCTTTGAGTTGCACAAATTACAAACACCATTGACTCAACAACCAATCTGGCCTGCGCAGCAACAGTAGCAGAGTGGAAGACCTCAACCAAATGTAACGAATGGGCAACACGTTAAGATGCTTGAACAACAGAACAATGTTGGTGACACACTTAAGTCCCAGAAGTTGCATCCACAGCAGATTAATCTCATGGACCTGCAACATCAACAACAACAGTTAATTTAGCAGATATGCATCAGCAGCAGCCATGGAAAGAGAAACTCTGCATAGCAAGCCAGTTGCTTACTACCTTCTCAATCGATATACTGAAGCTTCTTAACCACTCTCTGTATTAAGGAATTTAGTGAATGAGCACAATGTCTTATGGTTGAATTGGTGGCTAAGCACATTTCTGTAGATAACAGCGAATATTTGATACAATGAATCTCCTTGAAGATAGACTCCAGCGTGCAATTGGTGTTGTTGTCTTGCCAACAATACTTCTGCACTTGACTTTGTCCACGGCTGATGTTCATCAGCAGGCATATGAGCGTATCAAATCCGGAACAATCCTACGCAATTCTTAGCCACCTGCATCTCTTGGTCATGCGAGCCCCTCATGTTTTCTCCTCAGACTGCAAACACTTTTATTGCCAATATAATGAACCATCCTATGTCGAAAGGTTAAAACTTGAAATGCTGACTGCAGTTGCAAATGAAGGTAACACCTGCGAGATAGTAACAGAATTATGTGTAATCTACTGCAACAGTATGATGTCAGTGCCATTGTTGATCAACTTCTACAGTTTCTAGAAATGGAAAAGGATTAGGTTACCTCTGAAGCCCTGATGCGTGTTAAAGATCTCCAGAGCAATACCCTCATTGGAGGCAGGATTGTATTGCCGTTGTTGGGAATATCGGTAGCAACAATGTCCAAGAATCTAAGGCTAAGGCAGCTCTCATATGGATGTTAGGAGAACATTCCCAGGGGATGCTTGATGCTCTGTATGTCCTGGAAAGTATGATTGAGGTTGTGTTAAAATAAGAAATAAACTTTCAAGCAAACGATAAACTGAAGATGATACAGAGATTGATGATGCACCTGCATTATTGGACGTTCTCGTGGATACATTGCTTTCTCTGCTTCCACAGTCATCAGCTCTTATGCGGTCTGCTTTTGATCAGGGGTTCAAATATTCTTGAAGTGACATCCCATTGCAGTTAGTGCATATGAAGATAACAATAATGAGGTTGATGACTTGTGCAATACCTCACTCCATCTCCCGAAGCATCATCACCAAATACATGAAAAAGGAAAACAGTGTTAGATACACATCAACTTGATCTAAAAGCAAGAATAGAGAACAAAGTGGAAGAAAAAACCAACGACCTTGCTCTTCTTCTTGTCTTCTACTCACTCACATTGATGCAGTTGCTAAACGCACAAAGACCAAAGAATCACGGCTACCAGCGACCACCTTCCTGTTATTATTGTTGGTCAAACCCACAGGATAGCATATCATACATTCAGCTCTTTTGTTTGCAAGATAGAAATTTGAGATGATACTCACTATCATTACCAGCATCTTCATGTGAACCTTCACCAAAAGAGTATCAAGAGTGGTTGAAGTCCATTGCAAACGCATCAGATGACAAGAAACGGAATTGGTATTACTCTGGGCTGTTGATGTCTTTTGGCCCAAATCCGTTTACTACCCGCACCTGCCAAACGCAAGCCTTGAATTAGCAGAATCAATTGGAAGAATATTCCTAAAATATCCAATCCAAATCACAATTCTGAAACAAATTGATGCAGTATCAAATATTTGATTTTCATTTAACAAATGTTTAGGAGGGTGGAATGAAAAAGGAAAGATTTCAAATCCGGCTAAACCAAATTGGAAACAATCAATCAGCATTCACTTGTGATTAACCAAAATCAATCAAGGAATCAAAATTAGAGCCTATATAAAGAGGAACAGAAAGCTATCGAAAGAAAAAAGGAGACCACAATCCACAATTGGAAACCCTAGACCGAAAGGAAAAGAAAACTTATCTTATCCTCAGAGTACATCGCCACTGCATCCAACGCAAGCTCGAACTTCCGCCGTCAACATTCACCGTGAATCGTCTCTCAGCAACTCTTTCGCGAACCGCCGGTAACGCTCCCTTTCTTTTCCGTATTTTAAATTATTGATGCTCTTGCTGTGTGTTTGTAGATTCGAGACTCGATGAAGGAGGAGGAATCGATCGCAACTGACGGAAGGAGAGAGAGAGAGAGAGTCGATCGCGGTAGTAGAAGGCGAGGGAAGCGAGATTTGATTCGGGGGAGGGAGACGAAAAGAGGAACCTAGGGTTCATGTTCTTTCTTTTGTTCAATTATGTTTGCAGGATTTCACAAACACACACTCCACACACTCATTGCTAAACTACCATTAAATCACCCTCCTAATCACCTTTAACTATTAATCTAACCTAGTAACCTTGTTTTATTTTTTTAAAATAAATCCTTTTTTAAAAAACTTAAATAAATGTTATTTTATCCCTTTATTTAAATAAAGTTATTTTCTAGATAAATAATGAACCCTCTTTTGTTTTATTTATTTTACATTTTATTTGTTTTTATTAATTTTTATTATTTTCAAATTTTTATTAAAACCTTTTTCTAACTAAATATTAACATTTGTTTTTTAAAAAAAATATAATTTAAACCTTTTTAAAAAAAAAATCTAACTTAAACCCTTTTAAAAAATGATAACATAAAAAAAATAAAAACTTTTTAGATAATTAAACTAAACTATTTTTTTGAAAATTAAACTTAATCTTTTTTTATTTAAACATCTTTTTTTAACTTAAATCAAAAACCCTTATGTATAAACAATAAAAAAACTCCAATCTTGCACTTTTGTCTCATAATTCATCTGATGACTGTCTGATTCGGTTCACTAACATTGTTTCCTCGTTTTGCAGCTTGCTACGTTGCCAGTAGTTTATTTTTGTGTATTTTTAATTCAAATTTTCATTATTATTGTAACTGCTTCTCATTTGTAACCTCGCGAACCAACAATCGCGTTTACCTTCCCACTTTTACTTTCCGCTGTTTGCATGATTAAAATTCTCACATTCATTTACCGTTAATCTATCACATTGCACAACTCCGAAGGTTTAGGTCTAACTGTTTGGCCGCCGCGCCGATAAACCCTCAAACCCTCAAAATTACAAACCCTAATTTTCACAAATGCCTCGCCGCAGGCGCAATTACCAATTTTACCCGTAGCATTAGGTCAAAGAGCCGCCGTGCTCATTTTAGGGTTTCCCGCCGTGGAATCCCTAATTTAACCCTAATTGCAACTTAACATTTCAACGTAGAAATTAGGAGTTCCTACACTCCGCGTAAGCGTGTCCTTAAGGCGCGTTTATTCCCCTTGAGACCTTGACCACTGTCAAGAGATCTCTAACCTCCCTTTTGAGGGGAACTACGATTACTCTGATTCCACTCCCGTAAGGATACGTAGGCACAAGATGCGATGTCTTGCCGAGTAAACTTAGAATTAACCCCCCTTTATTATTTATTATTGCTTATTTATATTTTATTTATCTTTGCTATTTAATTATTTTGCTTATTATTTTGTAATTGTTTCTTGGATGTAAAGTTGTTTAATTATTTAATTATTATTATGGTTAGTAATTAGGGAGTGTAACAACATGTATGTAATATTAAAATAAATTTAGATCACTTTTAAATAAAGATAATTAAAATAAACACGTCACACACGTAAGTCGATTTTAATCGCCGTCTCACTTCCTAAGGATATCCCTCAAGTTGCCTACGAATAATGGTTAAGTGGGGTGTATAAAGCAAGTCCCTCAAATGGAAAAATCATCAAAGTCCCTTATGGTTGCCTTTACGAATCGAGTCCCTTTCGAAAAATGATGATGGTCCCTTATATGTGCTTATTACATCCCACAATGGCCTTCAAAGTCCAATTGTCCCTCACATGTCCCTTAACATCCAAAGTAAGGACTACCTACTCCATTATAGTAGGGATAGTCTTACTAAGGAAAGGATAAAGAATAAGAAAGACCTTTAAACATTAGGGTAGGTTACTCCTAGGTGCTTGCTCACTTCAAAACTGTTTCGCACTTAAACAAATTTTCAACAAGTTTTCAAACAAGTTCTTAACACATCCTTACATGGATTATTTATTAACTATTCTGAAAATTTTCTATTCACACACTACACTTTCAAAACAATTCAAAAGTGAGCTTAAGTACCTAAGAGCCCATGGATAACCATGGATGAAAAGGGTGCTAACACCTTCCCTTTTCATAACCTACCCCCCGGACCCAAAATATTCTCTAAGGTCTTTCCTGTTCTTTTATAACCTTTCCTTATGGATAAAATAAAAGTCGGTGGCGACTCTTGCTATCCGCAACATTGTTTAAAGTCAGTTCTCCCACCGTGTTACAGCGTCTCTCTTCTTTCTCAAAGAAAAATCAAAACACGTAATAAATACAATGAGTATTATGCGCCACGAGGCTTAAGTATATGGAAAATAACGAGTGAGGGGTCTCTCCTTACTTTTCTAGAGTGTTTAGCACACGTCCCGTTTGAGGGCGTCCATGCGATTCATTCGCTCATATGTCATAGACTTTAGTGCAATATGAATCTCAAATAAATTCAACTCACTTCTGTTAAAACTCACAAACAAATGCAAATCATTTTTTTCATTCGGGATTCTCCTTCAAACCTTTTCAGAAAAGGCATGATATTTTCATTCTACCGCAAACAGGCGTCGACCCTAACTACTGGAACGTGAACTTAGCACCGCTCCTAAAAACACTTAACCAATTTGTGGTCATAACCACGAACTAAAAATGTTTTGACTTCTCATTCTCGTCCGAATGAGGATACATAGGCACAAGACGGCGAAGTCTTGGAGAACAACCTTCCTCCATCCACCCGTTGTCCTCTAAACTACGTTAACTCTGACCTTCCCATTGAGCGAGGGAATACATAGGCCTAAGACGGCGAAGTCTTATCGAGTCTCCTTTTTTCTTTTTCTCTTCCTGTTTCAGTTTAGATAATACACCCTTTGATTAGAACAAAAAGCGTGGATCTTGTTAAGTGCAATGGACGCGAGGGGGTGCTAATACCTTCCTCTCGCGTAATCGACTCCCGAACTCCGGATTTGGTTGCAATGACCATGTCTTCTCCCTTCTTTGAGGTTTTCTTCGATTGTTTCCTTTCTCTTCGTCAGGACGAATAACGTTTGGTGGCGACTCTTCTGTTTTTCCGCCAGGTGTTTTTCGCAGTTGCGACAGGTTGTGGTCTAGAAAATTTGATCCAAAATTTAAAAATTTGTCGATAAAAAAAGTGGAAAAAGGCACTTCTTCAAAAAAAATCATGATGAATAAATGACTAAAGAAAAAGAATGACATCATAAGAAAGATCAGAAATATTTAGTACTAATAAAAAGGTATGATGAGTGGAGGAGAAGTAGGAACCAAACTCCAAAGGTTTAACCCTACTTTCTTAAATATATCTTACCCTAACTTAAGTTAAGTTACAACCTAAAAAGTCCTCTAATGTGTGTGTTGTGATTTCTAAGATTAACTCTGTTAGAACATGATCAAGTTAAGTTTAATTGATTTTGCATGTTGATTGAATGATAACCCTATCCATTGAGCGAGTTAAGTGAGCTGAGAGATAGGTTGAGTACTAGTCAATGTTGAAAATGTTTTTCGAATTTTTCGAATGGAAGTTGGAAGCTGGAATAATGATCAGGTAACTGAAAAAATATATGGTGATGTTCAATTCTTATTGTGCGACTTGTTGTCTGTTGAAATGTGCAGTTGCATGTGAGTTGCTTTTAGAAAAGTAAATATTTAAGTTTGAGGTTTTGATGACAGTCTGTCATTGCATCTAAATAGTCGAAGAATCGGGGAAAAAGAGCGAAAGATGAGCCAAAATGATGAAGAAATACCCAAGAATGAGAGAAAAATAGTCAAGTATGGAAGAATGAGACTTAGTGAAAACTTTGGATAAAAATGGTGATTTTCCTCGCAGCTACTGGAATAATCACGCGCACCATGACACACCTTCGCGTGCGTGATAGAGGCAATAAAGATGCATCGTGCGTGATAGAGGCAATAAAGATGCATCGTGCGTGCAATGGTTTCTTTTTTGGGCTTTTTCTGATGCGTTATGACCCGTTTTAACAACTTTAAAAGGGGATTTTCTGCTTTTTGATAAGGGTTACGAGAATTGGAGGCTAGAGCACGAATTTGGGAGCACAAAACGAGATTTTTAGAGCATTTGAAGCCATTGGAGGTCATCTCTTCAAGGGACTTCTCATGTTATTTCTATCTATCGATTATGGTATCTTTCTCTAAATAATGTGTAGATAAATCATCTTAGTTTAGGTTGTGTGATGATGAACCTTATTCAATCTTGTTGGCATTATATGTTGGTTTAACTTTGTATGAATCCTTTCAATTATAATTTTATTCAATTGTTAATTATGCTTAATTCTTTTTATTTAAGGTATTCTATTAATCTGTTACTGGACACATAGGGATTCCTGACCTATGCCTATGTGTTGGACCTAGGGCAACTATTCTACAAACGCTGGTTGAATAGGGGTAGGAGACTAGGGATAGAAAGCTCAAAGTAGTTATTAACAGTATGTACATCAACTAACACTGTTTACGCTGGTAGACTAGGGATAGAAAGCTCAAAGTAGTTATTAATAAATTATTTTGTGGGGGACTGACTATAACGGTTTTGTTAATTTGCCTGAGATTATAAGGATAAGACCATTCATACATCAACAAGATAGAATAAGGGGATTCTAAAACATAACCTGACCAGTTTTATGACATTGTTTTCTCGTTCATTTAATTTTTGATCTGAAACTTGCAAAACCCCCCTTTTTACTATTTTACTTTAAATTGCACAAATCATTGTCTTGTTCGAACAAAATCCTTGTGGGTTTGATTTTTTATTATTGCGGCATTATCAGTACACTTGTCGAGAAGTCATCAGAAGCAAGAGCAGATGATTCAGTGAGAGATGGGGTAGAAACCGGTCCAAAAGCATGAGGGGTAGCCAAGCACGACAGTTATTCACTAACTGCTTCATTGTTAGGAACATTAGATCCGGATAAAATTTGGTTTCGAACGGAATAAGGCTCTGATGCTAGTCCGACAAGTGCCACAGTCATCAAACAATTATTTTGTTGTTCAACATAAGTTGTTGCATCTTTTGTAAAAGGCATTAGGGTTCTGAAATTTTCCTTTAACGCATCAAGCTTACTCAAATATGCTTACATATTTATATTCTCCAATTGCAAAGAGTTGAGTTTAGTGATGACACTGTAAAGATTATGGACATCATTAGAGAATACTTTCTTATCCTTTTCCCAAACCACATAACAAGTGGTAAATGCTTGGTACTATGCTTGGTGTAACGCCCCGATTCCGATTTCCTTTATTTTGAGTCCTTTTAATTTAATTGATTGAATTATTATTTTAAATGTAGGATTTATGTGTTTAATATGTTATGTGTGCATATTATGCTATTTCTTTTACCGATTTTGAGTGTTTCGGGTAAAAATAGGTTGGAGGGTATTTTGGGCATTAGTGATTATGCTAAGTGGATATTTTTATGAGAATTGATTAATTAGTGTATGGAAAGAATTTGAGAGGAAAGAAATAGAAATATGAGATGAGAGAGGAAAAGAAAAAATATAGTAACATAGAAAGAAAAACAAGAGAAAGAAAGAGGAAAAGAGAAAGTGGAGAGAAAAGAAGAGGAAAACCTAGAACTTCAAGAAATCATCACCAAAGCTTTTGATTGATCGGGTAAGGGTGTGAAACTTTATTATTCTATCAATGTGTATAATCATGTATGATTTCGTTGGATTGTTTTGGATTGTTGGTAGTTTTTCTACACTTTCCATTTTAGGTTGAATTTGGTTTAATCGAAAGGAATCGTTGTTTAACGGTTAGAATCGTGATTAGATGATGTAGGTTAGACGATATATGTTAGACTAAGGCTACTGGAACAACTTTGGATTTAATCGGGTGATTTTGGTGAGTTTGGAGGTGCTGGAGCAGAACTGAATGTTGTTGTTCGCAGGCGACTCGCTAGCAGCTCGCTAGGCAAGCACGCAGCGAACGTTCGCTAGCAGCTCGCTAGGCGAGCGTGCAGCAAACGGTCCCATACTTGGGACAGTGAGGTTCTGATGTCCCTCGTTGGCAGTGAAGGGAGTAGCTAGGAGCTCGCTGGAGGTTCGTTATGGCGAACGGGGTAGCGAACGAGGTCTGTAGCCTCTGTTCTTGCTCGCTAGTAGTTCGCTAGGCGAGGAGGTAGCAAACGCTCGCTAGCAGCTCGCTAGGCGAGCGTGTAGCGAACGTAGCAGGATGAATTTTCCCTGTTGCGTGGTGTTTTCGTGGCTTGGGGTTTTGGTTGCGATCGACCCTTCTTTGATTTAATATCTTATATGCTGGTTTGTGATGTGTTGTGGGTAGCCGTATGGCGTGAATCCTAGATTATGAATTGTGGCTGTTTGGGCAATTATGTGCATTGTTTAGCTTGATTAAAAATTTATGATGTTTGTATGAATATATGCGATGAATGCGTAGAATGCATGAGTATGTTTGTAAACATGTGTGCATTTCAAGAGTGTCATGAGTCATGTTGCATGTGAAGCATCATGGTATGCATTCTTGTGTCGATTGATTCCTCGGTGAATCTGCAGAACCTCGTGTGCCCTTGTGGGGTATGAGCGATGGTTAATTATTGATCCCTCGGTGGATTTGCAGAACCTCGTATGTTGCGATGGTCATTTTGATTCCGCGTAGAATCTGCAGAACCTCGTGTGCCCATGTGGGGTGTGAGCGATGGTTATTTGGTTCTCTTCAATTGAACCTGCTGAAATGAGTCGGTACCGCATTTGCATCTGCATAGAGTCGTGTGTCGGTCTCTATGAGTTGCATGTTGACATCTTGCATGGTGTATGGTGAATAAACATAATTATAAATGTTTATATGAATTGTTGATGATTGGCATGATTGGTATGCTTGAAGACACATGTATGTGTGAATATATGTATATGTATGTTTTGTGTGTTTATGAACTGATATAAACATTGTTGACGCATATTGTATATGCATGGTGTTCTATTTGTAAATAGATAATGTGAATACATTGCGATGTACGGTATGACGAGGTGAGTTGCGGTGAGAATGCAAAAGACGTATATTGGATATTATATATATATATATATATATATATATATATATATATATATATATATATATATATATATATATATATATATATATATATATATATATATATATATATATATATATATATATATATATATATATATATATATATATATGTTTATATGCATTGTTATTATGATATCGTTTCTCACCCTTCTGCTGTTTCTTTTAATGCTCTATGAGGCATTGCAGATTAGATTGCTGGAGGTATTTTTGTGAAGCGTGGGTTCTTCCCTTTTTGGTCGGTCGGCTCTGATATGTAGCACCGGGTAGATAGGAATTATTTTGATTTTTTTGTGATACATCTGTGTATGTATCTGCTGATGATATGTTTTGTAAACATGATGAATGATAATTGTATATGTGAACATATGTTTTGGAGAATTATGGAATATTTGGATATTTCCGCCTTGTTCTAAATATTTCTTGTGGGTGCTACCCTGTTGTTGCATATCTGTTTGAGCAGGTGTTGTATGTGTTGGAATTTTTATGATAATGTGATATTTCCCTTTTATGCCACGTTGCAAATGTACTCTGATGAAATTTTGAATTTGTGCCTAAATAATTTAATTGTTTATTTTGGGGGTATAGAAAGGGGGTGTTACATTAAGTGGTATCAGAGCCAGTGTTGAGTCAGTTGTGTCTGTCTCGTTGTTTTGTTGGTTGAACGGTTGTTTAACCTTGTTGTTATTTTTGGGAATAATCAGAATATGGCTGGTCATAATGACAATTCTATGGTTGCGGCATTGGAGGCTATGTCTCGAGCGGTGCAGGGTGCGCCGAATGTGAATGCTAACGATGAGTTTAGAAAGAATCAGCCGCCGGTGTTCAAAGGAAGGTTTGATCCGGACGGTGCTCAGATTTGGCTGAAGGAGGTCGAGAGGATCTTCAGAGTTATGAATTGCGCTGAGGGGAACAAGGTGAGACTTGGATCTCACATGCTGAGACAAGAAGCCGATGACTGGTGGGTCGGCATAAGACAAATTCTTGAAGTTGATGATGAGGAAATAACTTGGGATTTGTTCCGCACTGAATTTTTGAGGAAGTATCATCCGGAGAGTGTGAAGGGAAAGAAGGAAATGGAGTTTCTAGAATTGAAACAAGGGAACATGTCCGTGGTTGACTACACGGCTAAGTTTACGGAGTTGGTGAAGTTCCATCCTCACTATGATGCGGTGACGGCGGAATTTTCCAAGTGTACTAAGTATGAGAATGGCTTGCGTCCTGAGATCAAGCAAGCAGTGGGTTATCAGAGGATTCGAAGATTTTCGGATTTGACCGAATGCTGTAGGATCTTTGAAGAAGATAGTAGAGCTCGTTCTACTCACTATAAGAGTTTGAATGAGAAGAGAGGGAAGCAACCGGTAAGGAGTGGACCTTATGTGACGCCTGCTAATAAAGGCAAGCATAGGGAACACTTTGTTAAGAGATCCGGAGGTGGAAGTTCTGGTCCCATTAAGTGCTATAGGTGCGGTAAAGTGGGACACAAATCTTTTTAGTGTAAGAAGGCTGGGGAGAAGTGTGCTAACTGTGGTGGTATCGGTCATGCTACAACTGATTGTAGAAGGAATGTGGTTAAGTGTTACAACTGTGGGGAGGTTGGTCATATTAGTACCAAGTGTACTAAGCCAAAGCAAGCTCCATCAAGTGGGAAGGTATTTGCATTAGCGGGTGCAGACACTACTAATGCGGATCGGTTGATTAAAGGTACATGCTTTATTAATAATATGCCTTTAGTCGCTATTATTGATACTGGAGCGACTCATTCGTTCATCTCTTTTGAGTGCGCTAAGCGTTTGGATTTGTGTTTGTCTTCTTGTGGTGGTAATATGGTTATTAAGACGCCCGCTTCGGGGTCGGTAACTACGTCTTCGGTATGTTTGAGTTGTCCCTTGACCATGTATGGTAAGGACTTTATTATGGACTTGGTGTGTTTGCCATTAGAAGGATTAGATGTGATTTTGGGTATGAATTGGTTGCAGTATAATAGAGTTCGTATTGATTGTTATCACAAGTTGGTGAGGTTTCCATCTTTGGAAGATGAGGAGGAAGAGAGTTTTCTATCCACTAAAGAGTTGAAGAAACTTTTGGCGGATGAAGCTCAAGTGTTCTGTTTGTTTGCGTCGCTGTCGGTAGAGAATAAGGTTGAATTGGATTTGGTTCCAGTGGTATGTGACTTTCCAGAAGTATTTCCAGAGGACATTACGGATGTACCGCCGGAAAGGGAAGTTGAGTTTTTGATTGATCTAGTTCCCGGTACTAGACCGATTTCGATGGCACCGTATCGTATGTCGGCATTGGAGTTGGTAGAGTTGAAGAAACAATTGAATGATTTATTGGAAAAGAGATTTGTTAGGCCGAGTGTTTCTCCTTGGGGTGCGCCGGTATGTTGGTAAAGAAGAAAGATGGGAGTATGCGGTTGTGTATTGATTATCGGCAGTTGAATAAGGTGACTATTAAGAATAAGTATCCGCTTCCTAGAATTGATGATTTGATGGACCAATTGGTTGGTGCCCGTGTTTTTAGTAAGATTGATTTGAGGTCAGGTTATCACCAGATTCGTGTTAAAGAGGAGGATATCCAAAAGACGGCTTTTAGGACACGGTATGGTCATTATGAATTTTCAGTGATGCCATTCGGAGTTTCTAATGCGCCGAGTGTGTTTATGGAATACCTGAATCGTATTTTCATGATCAGTTGGATCATTTTGTGGTTGTGTTTATCGACGACATCTTGATTTACTCTAAGTCTCAAGAAGAGCATGAAGAGCATTTGAGGATTGTGTTACGGGTTTTGAAGGAGAAGCAATTGTATGCTAAGTTATCAAAGTGCGAGTTTTGGTTATCGAAAGTGAGTTTTCTTGGGCATGTTATTTCTAGAAATGGTGTTAGTGTTGATCCGTCTAAGATTGATGCGGTAATGCAGTGGGAAGCTCCTAAGTCGGTTACGGAGATTCGAAGCTTTTTGGGCTTGGCCGGTTATTATTAGAGGTTTATCAAAGGGTTTTCAAAGTTGGCACTTCCGTTGACTCAGTTGACTTGTAAGGGAAAGGCTTTTGTTTGGGACATTAATTGTGAGAAGAGTTTTGTTACTCTCAAGAGAAGGTTGACAATGGCGCCGGTTTTGATTTTGCCAAATCCGACGGAACCGTTTGTGGTTTATTGTGATGCTTCTTTGTCTGGGTTAGGTGGTGTTTTGATGCAAGATGGTAAAGTTGTGGCTTATGCTTCAAGGCAATTGAGAATGCACGAAAAGAATTATCCTACGCATGATTTGGAATTAGCGGCCGTGGTGTTTGTTTTGAAAATTTGGAGGCATTATCTTTATGGTGTGAGATTTGAAGTTTTTATTGATCACAAAAGTTTGAAGTATCTATTTGATTAAAAGGAATTGAATATGAGGCAAAGGAGGTGGTTAGAGTTTTTGAAGGATTGTGACTTTGATTTGAATTACCATCCGGGTAAGGCAAATATGGTGGCCGATGCTTTAAGTCGGAAATTGGTTCATATGTCTACATTGATGGTAAGGGAGTGGGATCTTTTGGAGGATTTTATAGATTTGAGTTTGGTTTGTGAAATGACGCCGAGTAGTGTGAAACTTGGTATGTTGCATGTTACGAATGACTTTCTTGCTACCGTTTGTGAAAAGCAAAAGTTGGACTTGAAATTCGTTGATTTGATGATGAATGAGAATGAGGACTTCAAGGTTGACAATTTTGGAGTTTTAAGATTTCGTGGTCGTATTTGTATTCCCGACGATATGGATTTGAAAAAGATGATATTGGAAGAAGGACACCGGAGTAATTTGAGTATTCATCCGGGAGCGAATAAGATGTATCAAGATTTGAAGAAAATCTTTTGGTGGTCCGGATTGAAGAGGGATGTGGCTCAATTTGTGTATTCGTGTTTGACTTGTCAGAAGTCTAAGGTGGAACATCAGAAGCCTAGTGGTTTGATGCAACCGTTGGATATTCCGGAATGGAAATGGGATAGTATATCGATGGATTTTGTTATGGGTTTACCAAATACGCAAAGAGGTCACAATGCTATTTGGGTGATTGTTGATAGGCTTACTAAATCTGCTCACTTTATTCTGATTGATATTAGTTATCCTTTGGAAAAGTTAGCCGAGATTTATGTTCGGGTGATTGTGAAGTTGCATGGAGTTCCCAAGAGTATCGTGTCGGATAGAGATCCTAGATTTACTTCGAGATTTTGGGAAGGTTTGCAAAAGGCTTTAGGTTCTAAGTTGAGATTGAGTTCGGCTTATCATCCGCAGACGGATGGTCAAACCGAGAGGACGATTCAATCGTTGGAGGATTTGTTGCGTGCTTGTGTGCTCGAGCAAGGTGGTGTTTGGGATAGCTTTTTAGCATTAATTGAGTTCACTTACAACAACAGTTTTCATGCAAGTATTGGTATGGCACCATTTGAGGCTTTGTATGGTCGGAGATGTCGAGCACCTTTGTGTTGGCATGAAACCGGAGAGAGATCGGTAGTTGGACCGGAGATGGTACAACAAACGACGGAAAAGGTGAAGTTTATTTGGGAGAAGATGAAAGCTTCTCATAATAGGCAAAAGAGTTATCATGACCAGAGAAGGAAGGATCTTGAATTTCAAGAAGGTGACCATGTGTTTTTGAGAGTTACACCGGTTACGGGTGTGGGTCGTGCTTTGAAGTCGAAGAAGTTGACTTCTCGTTTTATTGGTCCGTATCAAATTATTGCATGAGTTGGTGCGGTGGCTTATCGTGTGGCGTTGCCTCCGAATCTTTCGAATTTGCATGATGTGTTCCATGTTTCGCAACTTCGGAAGTATGTTCCGGATCCGTCACATGTGATTCCTATGGATGAGATGGAGGTAAGAGATAATCTTACGGTTGAGGTTTTACCGGTTATGATTTTGGACCGCGAAGTTAAGAACCTAAGAGGCAAGGATATTTCGCTTGTAAAAGTAGCATGTGGAGGTACTGTGGAAGGTAATATGACTTGGGAATTGGAGAGTAAGATGCGTGAGTCGCATCCTGAGCTGTTCGAATCAGGTAATATTTTCGAGGACGGAAATTCCTAAGTAAGGGAGAGTTGTAACGCCCCGATTTCGATTTCCTTTATTTTGAGTCCTTTTAATTTAATTGATTGAATTATTATTTAAAATGTAGGATTTATGTGTTTAATATGTTATGTGTGCATATTATGCTATTTTTTTTTACCGATTTTGAGTGTTTCAGGTAAAAATAGGTTGGAGGGTATTTTGGGCATTAGTGATTATGCTAAGTGGATATTTTTATGAGAATTGATTAATTAGTGTGTGGAAAGAATTTGAGAGGAAAGAAATAGAAATATGAGATGAGAGAGGAAAAGAAAAAATATAGTAACATAGAAAGAAAAACAAGAGAAAGAAAGAGGAGAAGAGAAAGTGGAGAGAAAAGAAGAGGAAAACCTAGAACTTTAAGAAATCATCACCAAAGCTTTCGATTGATCGGGTAAGGGTGTGAAACTTTATTATTCTATCAATGTGTATAATCATGTATGATTTCGTTGGATTGTTTTGGATTGTTGGTAGTTTTTCTACACTTTCCATTTTAGGTTGAATTTGGTTTAATAGAAAGGAATCGTTGTTTAACGGTTAGAATCGTGATTAGATGATGTAGGTTAGACGATATATGTTAGACTAAGGCTACTGGAACAACTTTGGATTTAATCGGGTGATTTTGGTGAGTTTGGAGGTGCTGGAGCAGAACTGATTTTGGTTCTTAATAATATCTCTATGTTTTGATGATAACTATTATGAAATTTTGTAATTAAGAATTATATACTCTAAAATTTGCTTAAGAGTGTTTGCTGCAGATATTAAAGTAATTATCACTCCAGAAGCAAATCAGAACTGAACATAAGAAATATGCTAGACTCTGAAGCGTCAGATGCACTCATTAGAAGACTCTGAACGCTGCCATCAGAAGATCCTGAGCGCTGTCTCCAGAAGGATCTGAAGCAGTCTCCAGAAGGATCTGAAGCAGAAGCTCCAGAAGAATCTGAAGCAAGTCAGAAGCATCTGAACCAAAGAAGAATTATGTATGAAGAGTTTTCAAGCATAGTTACTACAGAAGATTCTGAGAGTACTAAAGCTGCCAGTACTGAGGATCTGACTCAAAAATATGCTCTGAACTTATACACGCTAAAAGCACACTTGCTGCAAAGACTCTGATTCAGCAAAACTCTGATCAACATCAGAAGGCTCTGATCAAATTAGATTCTGATGATTCTTGCTGAAAATTGGTGAAGAAGAATTCAAAGATTATGTCTGTTGGAATATCCAAACGACTATTTCCTTATTTATGCTAGACACAAGAACACAGACAAAAAGGATTTCTCTATGCATTCTTCTTCTAGGAAAGGTCACTTGATGTGAAGACAAAAAGGCTCAGACCTTTTGGTACACACTTCTCAACGTGAAAAGCTCTTGGACCACTGTGCCTATAAAATCAAGTCTCCACTCATCTTCTTCAGTTGACGTTTTACTTGAAAAGAATTGATTATCAAAGCTCTCATACAACTCACATTCTTTCTAGAATTAATTTCTTTGTTCTTAATATTAAGTGAAAAATCACAGTTGTGATAAAGCTTTATTAGAAGCATTTTAACACTTGTATTTGTTATTACATTTGATTGTAAGAAAACCTTAAGAAGATCCCGGTAGGATCAGTAGTTCTTGAGAAGACTTTGAATAGTTGTTCTTAGTGCTTACTATTGTAATCAGTTGATTAAATAGTGGATTAAGTCCTTGTTTGAGAAAGGCAAATCACTCTAGGAAGGGTGGACTGGAGTAGTTGAGTTCAACGAACCAGGATAAAAATACTTGAGTTTTTATTTCTAAGTTTTTATCTTCATACTTATTCAACCCCCCTTCTAAGTATTTTCTCACCTTCAGTTGGCATCAAAGCTCCGATTCTGTGTGTGCTACCACTTCACAATGACAGTAAAGATCCAGTGAGAGAAAAACTTTGATATATATTTGGTTGTTACTATGGCTGATAATGCAATGTCTAACATTAACAAAAAATATGAAGAAAGGGACAGAATCAACACTAACCCCCTATGTTTGATGGGGAGAAATTTGATTATTGGAAAGACAGGATTGAAAGTTTTTTCCTTGGTTATGATGCTGATTTATGGGATTTGGTCATAGATGGATATGTTCATCCCATTGATGGGAATGGCAAGAAAGTAGATAGAAAATCTATGACAGAAGCCCAAAAGAAGGAATTTAGAAATCACCACAAGGCCAGAACAATATTGTTAAATGCAATATCTCACACTGAGTATGAAAAGATCACAAATAGAGAAACTGCATTTGACATGTTTGAGTCCTTAAAGATGACTCATGAGGGAAACTCTCAAGTTAAGGAAACAAAGGTTCTGGCTCTAATCCAGAAGTATGAAGCCTTCAAGATGGAAGACTCTGAATCTGTTGAAGCTATGTTCTCCAGATTTCAAATACTTACAGATGGACTAAAGGTTCTGGATAAAGGATACTCTACTGCTGATCATGTGAAAAAGATCATCAGAAGCTTACCTACCAGATGGAGACCTATGGTGACTGCGCTGAAAATGGCTAAAGATCTGAACAAGATCTCCTTGGAGGAACTAATCAGTTCACTAAGAAGTCATGAAATTGAACTTGAGGAAGATGAACCTCAAAAGAAAGGTAAATCAATTGCTTTAAAATCTAATAAATCCGCTAAAGCATTGCAGGTAATAGAGGAAAGCTCTGAAGAATCCTCATCTGAAGATGAAGATGAACTATCCATGCTGTCTAGAAGAATAAACAAACTCTGGAAGCATAAAGGAAAGAAGTTCAGAAACTCAGGAAGCCTAACCAAAGAAAAGAATCTTCTGGACACAGAAGATCTGGCAAAAAGGAGGTTATCTGCTTTGAATGTAAAGAACCTGGGCATTACAAAAATGATTGTCCAAAGTTGTTGAAAGAAAAGCCTAAAAGAAAATCTGATAAGAAGAAGAAGGTTCTAATGGCCACCTGGGATGATTCAGATACATCTGAATCTGAATCTGAGTCAGAAGAGGAATGTGCCAATGTAGCATTGATGGCAGACATAGAAGATCAGGAGGAAGGAACTTCAGATCTGAATCTGATTCTGAATCTGACTCTGACGCTGAAGAGGTAATGGCTAAACTCACTAAAGATGAACTTATCAAAGTGTTATCAGGAGTTCTGAAGAGCTATAACAATATTAAGCTCAAATACAAGAAGCGTCAAAGCAATCTTGTATCTGAGAATAATATTCTCAAATCAGAAGTAGCTGAGCTAAATGAAAAGAACTTAAGATTGAAAAATGATTCTGAATTAGCTCAACAAGACTCTGATTCTGAAACTGAGTCTGAATGCAAAAATATTTTGGAAAAATATGATTATAGCTTTCAGAAGTTTCTTGCTAAAAGCATAGACAGAAGCAAAATGACTTCTATAATCTATGGAGTTAGCAGAAATAACAGAAAAGGAATTGGATATAAATCTTCCTCTGGAAAGGATTTAAATCCAAAACCTGTTGATAAAATTATCATCAAGAAAACTCCTTTATATTCCCACTTTAAAGTTGGTCACTTGAATGATATTGAACAAACATGTTCTAAAAATAACATTCATGTGTTTAAATCTAAGGCTAGTCAGAATAAACCTTATGTTGAAAAACAGAAGTTTAGACAAACCTTCAGAAAAACTAACCCAAAAGGACCCAAGAAGATCTGGGTACCTAAAAGTAAAATAATTCCTGTTGTAGATGTTCTTAGCAGCAAGGTCAGGACGCCAATCATGGTACCTGGACTCTGGATGCTCGCGACACATGACAGGAGAAAGGTCTATGTTCCAAAGTCTGGAGCTTAGATCTGGAGGTGATGTGAAATTTGGAGGGAATCAGAAGGGAAAGATCATTGGATCTGGCACTATTGGAAATTGTAAACTTCCCTCTATTACTAATGTTTTACTTGTAGAAGGATTAAAGCATAACTTATTGTCCATAAGTCAATTAAGTGACAATGGTTATGATATAACCTTTAATCAAAAATGTTGTAAAGCTATTAGTCAAAAGGATGGCTCAATCCTATTTAGTGGAAAGAGGAAAAACAACATTTATAAAATAAATCTTTCAGAACTTAAGGTTCAGAATGTTAAATGTCTCTTGTCTGTTAATGAGGAGCAATGGGTCTGGCACAGAAGATTGGGGCATATTAATATGAGACGTATATCTCAGATTAATAAACTTAATCTTGTCAGAGGACTTCCTAATCTGAAGTTCACCTCAAATGCTCTTTGTGAAGCATGTCAAAAAGGGAAGTTTTCAAAATCATCTTTTAAATCAAAAAATGTTGTTTCTACTTCCAGACCACTAGAATTACTTCATATTGATCTGTTTGGACCAGTGAAAACTGCATCCATCAGAGGCAAGAAGTATGGATTAGTCATTGTTGATGACTATAGTAGATGGACATGGGTAAAGTTCTTAAAACACAAGGATGAGTCACATTCTGTGTTCTTTGACTTCTGCAAGCAAGTCCAGAATGAAAAAGATTTCAAAATTATAAAAGTCAGAAGTGATCATGGTGGTGAATTTGAAAACAAATATTTTGAAAAATATTTTAATGAAAATGACATTGCTCATGATTTTTCCTGTCCTAGAACTCCACAACAAAATGGAGTTGTAGAGAGGGAAAATAGAACTCTGCAAGAAATAGCCAGAACCATGATCAATGGGACTAATCTGGCAAAGCACTTTTGGGCAGAAGCAATCAACACAGCCTATTACATTCAGAACAGAGTGTCTGTAAGACCTCTTTTGGAGAAGACTCCCTATGAACTCTGGAAGAATAGAAAGCCCAACATTTCATATTTTCATCCTTTTGGATGTATTTGCTATATGTTGAATACTAAAGAAAATCTGAACAAGTTTGATTCCAAAGCACAGAAGTGTTTCATGCTTGGATATTCTGAACGCTCTAAAGGCTACAGAGTATACAACACTGAGACACAGATTGTGGAAGAATCTATTCATGTTAGATTTGATGATAAGCTTGGCATTAAAAAGCCAAAGCAGTCTGAAAACTCTGTAGATAGAGAAGTAGTCTTCACAGACTCTGAAGGCTCAGAGGCAGACAAAGCTCAAGTGAAGGAACCAGAAGCAACGCCAGATGTAATTCCTTTAACTTCTCAGATGAACAATTTAAACATTTCTGAAGAATCAACTGTTAGAGGATCATCTTCCAGAATCAAAGCTTCTCATCTAGAGAATGTTATCATTGGAAAGAAGGATGATCCTATCAGAACAAGATCCTTTCTCAGATCATCTGAAGCATCATTATTTGGACTAGTGTCAGTAATTGAACCAACTTCTGTAGATGAAGCTCTGCAAGACAATGATTGGATTATTGCCATGCAAGAAGAGCTAAATCAATTCACCAGAAATGATGTGTGGGATTTAGTTCAAAGACCAAAAGGATTCAATATAATTGGAACTAAATGGGTCTTCAAAAATAAGCTTAATGAGAAAGGAGAAGTTGAAAGAAATAAGGCAAGGCTTGTTGCTCAAGGGTACAGTCAACAAGAAGGTATTGATTATACTGAAACTTATGCTCCAGTGGCAAGGTTAGAATCTATACGCCTTCTTATTTCATTTGCTACACAAAATAACATCACTCTGTATCAGATGGATGTTAAAAGTGCCTTTCTAAATGGTATTATAGAAGAAGAAGTTTATGTCCACCAGCCTCCTGGTTTTGAGAGTGAAAAATTTCCAGAACATGTTTTCAAACTAAAGAAATCTCTGTATGGTTTAAAACAAGCTCCCAGAGCTTGGTATGAGAGATTGAACAATTTTCTTCTGGAGAAAAATTTCATCAGAGGCAAAGTGGACACAACACTCTTTTGTAAATCATTTAAGAAAGATCTTCTAATTTGTCAAATATATGTGGATGATATCATATTTGGATCTACCAATACTATGTTGGGAAAGGAGTTTGCTCAATGTATGCAGGCAGAATTTGAAATGAGCATGATGGGAGAATTGAGATTCTTTCTGGGAATTCAAGTCAACCAAACTCCAGAGTGCACTTACATACATCAGACTAAATATGTTAAAGTACTTCTGAAGAAATTTAACATGATTGATAGTAAGCTGGCAAAGACTCCCATGTATCCAACTAGTTCACTAGGCAAGGAAGAGGTAAGTAAGAAAGTAGATCAGAAACTCTACAGAGGTATGATAGCATCTCTTCTTTACTTAACTGCTTCTAGACCTGACATATTGTTCAGTGTATGCTTGTGTGCTAGATTCCAATCAGATCCTAGAGAATCACACTTAACACCTGTTAAGAGGATTCTAAGGTATCTGAAAGGTACTTCTAATGTGGGTTTGTGTTACAGAAAATCTAATGATTTCAAAATAGTTGGATTCTGTGATGCTGACTACGCTGGAGACAGAGTGGAAAGAAAAAGTACTTCTGGAAGTTGTCAATTTCTAGGAAGAAATCTAATCTCTTGGTAAAGCAAGAAGCAACCCACAATTGCACTATCAACTACAGAGGCAGAATATATTGCTGCTGCTGGATGTAGCACGCAGATGCTCTGGATGAAAAGTCAGTTAGAAGACTATCAGATATTTGAAAGTAACATTTCTATATTCTGTGATAATACTTCTGCTATATGTTTGTCTAAAAACCTCATTTTACACTCTAAGGCAAAACATATAGAAATTAAGCATCATTTCATCAGAGACTATGTTCAGAAGGGAATTATAAACTTAGCCTTTGTTGATACAGATCATCAATGGGCAGATATTTTCACAAAACCCCTTGTTGAAGATAGATTCAAATTTATTCTGAAAATTATTGGTATGGATTTGTGTCCAGAATAATATTTGTCAGAAGCAAATTTTACAGATGCAAAAATGTTTAATGCTCTGAAGTATTCCATCTGATTATTTATTCATTTCCTTAAATTAATTTATTTTGTGAAAATCTGAACTAACAATACTCAGAGGATCTGAACGTTGGTTAACGTTTCATTTCTCAAGAGAATTCAGAAGCACATGCAAGCAAACACGTGTCACTCTAAATCTGCAAAGATGGCGTGTACACTACTGAAGAGACGTTTGAGGTGAAGTTTGAATAGTGAAAATCTTGATTTTCCCCCCAATTTGTCAGAATCAATTAATGCTTGAAATAATTTTTATTCTTTTTCATTAATTGCTATGTGTGAACGTGCATTGTGTGTCTGTTTGTATGCTTAAATATTTACTATAAATACCACATCTCTCACCACTTTCACACTTTTCACATCTCAAGAACGTTTATGCATTTCTGTCTTCTTTTCTCTCTTCACAAAAACCCTAAACCTTTGACAAAATCATCTTCAATGGCAACTTCATCCTCCACAACTGCACAGTTTCAATCAACCATGGTTGCAGTTACTTCTGCAAATATGGGTGTGACTCCATATACGACACCAAAAAGGACTTTGTTAACACCTGTTGACAAACTGGAAGTTCTCTGTGAATCAATGGTGGAATTTAATTCATTGGCTGAAAATGGATTTGAGTTTCGTTCAATAATTGATGCTCAAGGCTGAGTAAAGTACTTTGACAGACTATTTGGACCAGTTTACCCCCATCTGGTGAAAGAGTTCTGGATACATGCTTCTGTATACCCCAAATTCATATTGTCTTCTGTTATGGGTAAGGAGATAATCATTACAGAAGATCTGATCAGAAAACTCATAGGATATGAGGAAACTGATGGAGTATCTCATCTGCCAGCTGGGCGTGTAGATATGGAAGAAGTTTATGGGGAAGTCATAACTGCTGGACAGGCCTCTAATAAGTTTAAAGATCTGAAGCCTGACTACAAGATCTGGGCAAAGATTTTCATGTGATACATTCATCACATAAAATCTACAAACTCTCCAGATTACGTGAACAATGAACAACTCTACTTTATGTACTACTTAAGTCAGAGCACCAAGGTAGATCTTCCCTACATTCTGTTCATGCACTTGTGGAATCATATTAATGCCTCCAGAGAATCTGTGAAAGACAAAGGTCAGAAGATCAGAACATGGATTCCCTTTGGAAGGTTAATTTCAGATATTCTAACAGAAAATTGACTGGTGACTGCTCTGTATGCTGCTGGAGTCAAGGAGGAACTTGAGTCTATTGTTGGGAAACCTCTGAATGCCAAAAGTCTTCAGAGACTTAAAATTGTAGAGGAACTCACATCAGCACCCAAGAAGCTGAATATTTCTGAACTCAGTCAGAAGAGAATCCCAGTAGAAGACTACCCTCTGTTATGTGCTGAAGAACCAAGGGAAATCATTGTAAGGTACATGGATTCATGCAAGGCAGATGGAACCCCAATCCCTGCAGATATTCTGAAAAGAGCAAGGGAACCAATGCCCGATGGAGGAGATGAGATCACAAGAAAAAGAAGTCACTCAGAAGCAGAAGATGTGACTGTTCAGAAGAAGCCCAAAGTTGCTGACAAGCCTCAGAAGCTAATCAAGAGGAAAGCATCTGGAGACGCTCCTTCTATTCCTACAAAACGTATCAAGATTAAAGACACCAAATCTTCTGTATCTTCTTTCAATAATATTGTTTTAAATGATTCAACATTTAAGTCTATTCCAAAACCACCTTCTACTCAGAAACAATCTGTTCCTGCTCCATCTTATATATATGTTCCATCCCCACAAAAATCATCTAATCCTGTTTCCATCTCACCTGTAAAACTTTCTACTACACAATCATCTGCACCAACACCAACAACAACAAAACCACCAAATCAGACTCCACAACCAGAAAAACCAACAAAACAATCTGTATCACAACAACAACAATCAGAAAAACAACCTCAAACAGAAAACCCTACAGAACAATCTGAACAACAACTACAACAACCAGAAAAACAATCTGAACAACAACAAGAAAAACAATCTGAACATCAACAACAAAAACAATCTGAACAACAACCACAACAACAAGAAAAACAACCACAACCAGAAAAACCACCATCAAACACATCTGAACCTATTGGATCTGCAAAAGTTACATCTGATCCTATTACATCAGAATCACCTACATCTGAACCCCCATCAAAACCTTCTGAAAATCCATCAGAAACAGCTAACCCATCTGAAACCAATATCCCTGAGACAGAGGTTCTAAACATTACACCTCTCAAAACTGTTTTTGAAGTGTCCTCCACATCTTACACTCCAACCACATCATCCAATTTATCAGAATCTGATATACACCCAGACTTTCTGGTATCTCCCTCTCACAGAAATTCTGAAGTAAACCAACCAGAACCACCTGTTTCTTCTGAAGTTATTATTCCAAATCCTATTCCAACACCTAAATCATCTTCTGAAATTACCATTCCCAATCCTACCCCTACATCCAAGCCAAGAACATCTGAGAATGTACCCTCTGCTTCGTGCAAACTGTTTTATTCTAACAAACTTCCTTCTGGTTTCACCTTGAAAAATTTCTACACCAGAATTGAACCATCTGACACTATCACTCCTCTCAAACCCAAACTTACCATCATTCTACCATCTGTGCTTTAAACATATATTAAAACAATGTCAGGAGTACCTTCATCAGATCCAAAACCATACTCTGCTATATCTGCTAAATCTGATAAACCTGCTAAATCTGCTTTCAAACCTTACTCTGATAAACCATTTGATGTGGTTTCCTATCCAACAAAAGCAAAACCAAATCTGTTGAATGCTTTAACCAGATCAAAACATGACAAATCATCTGAACTTCCATTCATACCCTACTACCCTCCTCCTCTGATCACCATTCAAAAATCCATCTTTCCACCTACTCCCCAACCCAAGCCAATAACCTTGGAAACTCTTTTACACCCAAGACCTAGACTGAATGTTGATCATTTATTTACAAGTTTTTTACAAGAAATATAGATGTATTTAGGATCTGTACAGAGGAAATGTTCATCAACAATGGATGCAAAGGAATCTGATGCCATTTGGAATGGCTTCATAAACAGATTCAACACTGTAGCATCAAATCTGAAGAACGTATGTTCTGATGATGCGAAGCTCAGATTTGCTGAAACTGCTAGAAGTATGTTCTGGACTGTTAAGAGATCTGGACCATTGCTTCTTACAGATGCTCCTTCATCATCAGAAGAGAATACTGAATCTGCATCTGAAGACAACCCTCTGGCTATGACTCTGATAGAACATCCTTCTGGCTCTACTTCTCCTAACTCCAAAGCTCCTATGGAAATTGACTCTGTTCAAGCTTCAGAAACTGTTCCACCTTCTTCATCTGAGATCAAGAAAGAATATCTAGATCTTGAAGATAAGATTGCAGTTCTGGAAGCTGGTCAATCAGAAATCAAGTCATGGATGGCTAAGCAAGATAAGAAGTCTGAAGACATGGCTCAGTGGATGTCCAAACAAGATCAGAAAAATGAAACTATGACTAAGTGGATGTCAAAACAAGAACAGTCTTCTTCTGAGATCACGGATTTGTTGAAGATTCTTTTGTCAAAACAATCTTAGTTTATTTATTTTTTCTTCTGATGTTTGCATCTAATGTTTGCATATGTACTTGAATATTTTCTGATGTGTGTACTTTTTCTCTGAATGAATGAATGAATGTTTCAAAGTTTTCTCCACATGATTTATCTCGTTTATTGTTTCCTTTTCTTTGTCTTTTCAAAGTTATTACTTTTTGCTTATGACAAAAAAGGGGGAGAAAATAGATCTGAACTGTTTAATTAAACTTTACCAGAATGAAACTTCAGACATATCAATTTTATCTAACATAAAATCTGAGTATTTCAAAACATTTGATAAGTATACTCTGTAAAAGAAAATCTGAGACTCTCAGATCATTTGACAATTATTAGACTCTAACTCTGAAATATGCAAGACACTCTGACTCTCAAATGTTTAAGAACAATCAAGCTCTAACTCTGAAAAATACTCAAGACAAAAGGGAAGTTTCTATTCCTTATTTATATTTAATTCAGGGGGAGATTCATCATCTCAGGGGGAGTTTTAATTATTCTATTTTCAATTAAACAAAATTTCTGATGTTTTTGTCATCATCAAAAAGGGGGAGATTGTTAGAACATAGATTGGTTCTTAATAATATCTCTATGTTTTGATGATAACTATTATGAAATTTTGTAATTAAGAATTATATACTCTAAAATTTGCTTAAGAGTGTTTGCTGCAGATATTAAAGTAATTATCACTCCAGAAGCAAATCAGAACTGAACATAAGAAATATGCTAGACTCTGAAGCGTCAGATGCACTCATTAGAAGATTCTGAATGCTGCCATCAGAAGATCCTAAGCGCTGTCTCCAGAAGGATCTGAAGCAGTCTCCAAAAGGATCTGAAGCAGAAGCTCCAGGAGAATCTGAAGCAAGTGAGAAGCATCTGAACCAAAGAAGAATTCTGTATGAAGAGTTTTCAAGCATAGTTACTACAGAAGATTCTGAGAGTACTAAAGCTGCCAGTACTGAGGATCTGACTCAAAAATATGCTCTGAACTTATACACGCTAAAAGCACACTTGCTGCAAAAACTCTGATTCAGGAAAACTCTGATCAACATCAGAAGGCTCTGATCAAATTAGATTCTGATGATTCTTGCTGAAAATTGGTGAAGAAGAATTCAAAGATTATGTCCGTTGGAATATCCAAACGACTCTTTCCTTATTTATGCTAGACACAAGAACAAAGACAAAAAGGATTTCTCTGTGCCTTCTTCTTCTAGGAAAGGTCACTTGATGTGAAGACAAAAAGGCTCAGACCTTTTGGTACACACTTCTCAACGTGAAAAGCTCTTGGACCACTGTGCCTATAAAAGCAAGTCTCCACTCATCTTCTTCAGTTGACGTTTTACTTGAAAAGAATTGATTATCAAAGCTCTCATACAACTCACATTCTTTCTAGAATTAATTTCTTTGTTCTTAATATTAAGTGAAAAATCATAGTTGTGATAAAGCTTTATTAGAAGCATTTTAACACTTGTATTTGTTATTACATTTGATTGTAAGAAAACCTTAAGAAGATCCAGGTAGGATCAGTAGTTCTTGAGAAGACTTTGAACAGTTGTTCTTAGTGCTTACTATTGTAATCAGTTGATTAAATAGTGGATTAAGTCCTTATTTGAGAAAGGCAAATCACTCTAGGAAGGGTGGACTGGAGTAGTTGAGTTCAACGAACCAGGATAAAAATACTTGAGTTTTTATTTTTAAGTTTTTATCTTCATACTTATTCAACCCCCCTTCTAAGTATTTTCTCACCTTCAATATATATATATATATATATATATATATATATATATATATATATATATATATATATATATATATATATATATATATATATATATATATATATATACATATATATATATATATATACATATATATATGTATATACATATATATATATATATACATATATATATATATATATACATATATATATATGTATATACATATATATATATGTATATACATATATATATATATATATACATATATATATATATATATACATATATATATATATATATATATATATATATATATATATATATATATATATATATATATATATATATATATATGTATATATATATATGTATATATATATATATATATATATATATATATATATATATATATATGTATATACATATATATATATATATATATATATATATATATATATATATATATATATATATATATATATATATATATATATATATATATATATATATATATATATATATATATATGCATTGTTATTATGATATCGTTTCTCACCCTTCTGCTGTTTCTTTTAATGCTCAATGAGGCATTGCAGATTAGATTGCTGGAGGTATTTTTGTGAAGCGTGACTTCTTCCCTTTTTGGTCGGTCGGCTCTGATATGTAGCACCAGGTAGATAGGAATTATTTTGATTTTTTTTTTGTGATACATCTGTGTATGTATCTGTTGATGATATGTTTTGTAAACATGATGAATGATAACTGTATATGTGAACATATGTTTTGGAGAATTATGGAATATTTGGATATTTCCGCCTTGTTCTAAATATTTCTTGTGGGTGCTACCCTGTTGTTGCATATCCGTTTGAGCAGGTGTTGTATGTGTTGGAATTTTTATGATAATGTGATATTTCCCTTTTATGCCACGTTGCAAATGTACTCTGATGAAATTTTGAATTTGTGCCTAAATGATTTAATTGTTTATTTTGGGGTATAGAAAAGGGGTGTTACACTTGGAGATTAGTTGCTATGGAAAACCATAACATAGTGCATAAAGAAGCATCGGTTTGTTTCCACTTATCACGTTTGGCGGCGGGAATACTATCAAATTTTGTAGTTAAATGATCCTTATATCCTTGACCGTGAAACCACATTTTGACAGCACCAACCCATATGTTGTAGTTGGTTGTTCCGGTTAGTTTCTCACATAAGATAAGTGGAACCTTAGTGTACATGACAAAATCGGTATCTCCCATGATATTTGATGGCTTGAAACAAAAAACTGTGAGCATATTTGGAAAGAGTACAGGAAGGCGGTATCGGCGATGAAAACGGAAACAGGAGGGGCGGTGTGATGTGAGGCTAGTACGGAGGTGTGTAAGATGTACGAGCGGTTTGCAGGAAGGCGTGTAAGGGCGCGTCGGACGCGATCGGGTTTTCAGGTTTTGGCCGATCGGGGGGAGACAAATCCGGCAGTATAGTTATCTTGCCAGGATGTCTTCGGGAGCGGTGAGGCACTTGTGTCAGTGTCGTGGATGGCCGAAATTTATGGAGAAATGGAAAATTTTATGTGTGAAAGACAGTAGGTCAAACAAATTTAGATATCATATTGTAATTGTATCTCTGTATGTCAAATATGACCACACATGCTACCTATTTATATTCAAAAGAGGTATACACACAATAAGTAATAATGAAATTTACACTTATGACTAATTGAATAACAATAAATACTACTTGATTGATAACAGATTCTGAACATTAATCAAATATAAATATAAATAAACTAATGTGTATATCTAACCTCCCTATTTCTCCTATGCCGCATGTACTGCAAGACAAAATGTGTCTCGATTAAGATGGTCTGTACGACGAACATACCAGAACTGCCTTCCTTAGAATCTTCTTTCTCTCTATGGAATCTCCCACAATCGTCGCAATAAGCTGGTAGACCGGTAACAAGTCTTATGTGTGGTCATCCCTATCCTACTCCTCTTCCAATATCTTCTAATGAGATGGTCTAGGTGGTTTTCTGTGACATATGGTGTCATATAAGAATGTGACACTTGATAGAACCATTAAATTAATGTAGTCGTGTGTGGAGCAGCTCATGGATCACCAACTCGCACACTTCATGCATCATATAGTACTAGATTAATATAGAAAGCATTGAACATAGCATCAAGATCTATGCGGAGGACTTTCAAAGGAGCAAACAAGAGGGAGATCTTAGAAAATGTGAAGAAAGCCAAACAGGTGAATGACCCGCTTAAGAAGATATGGATACATCAGCCACGACCCACAAGACAACCATTCAGAGTATAAGGATATGTTGTCCAGGGAACGCGTCTGGCGGTGATTGTTGTATGGGCATAAGCATATGTTACATGTTGTAGTGCGACCAATAAACACATAATTAGAACGACTATATCGTCTGATTCCCTCTGAATGGGGTAAAGGTGCGAGCACCTGACCAATCTTAGTGTAGTTATTCTCAGGTTCCCAGCCGGATATGCGAGGAAATTGAGAGATTATCCCTGCATCAAAAAGGTTTAAATAAAATTTTAGTAACAAGTGTTATGTGAATATTAATAACATTTGAGGTTGCAAATATATTACCGTAAACAATACACAGACACACGCGCGCGCACATACACACAAACACACACATTAAAGTTACGTGCACCATTATCTCATTTCTTTTGAGAATTTCTCTATTTGTTCTTGGTTCTTCGTGTTCCACTCCTCTTCTTGATTATTTCTCTTAAGTTTCTTATTGAATTACTATGAACTTTGTCTGCTTAGAACGATTTCTTCATAGTTTGATACTTTCCACGATCCTTCAGATTTTTTATTAAAACTTGAGAAAGAGGAATGCATTAATAGTTAGCACTCCTAAAAATCTATATTTTAAGTACTAAAAATATGGTATGATGGATTTTTATAAACAACTATAATCATTAAAATTGTTACAGAAAATGGTTGGGATAATGCAACGGTAAAAACTAGAGAAAGTCAATGGGAAATTTGTGATACTTAAGAGATGTTTCTCATAGACGACACAAGTACCTTGTACTGGAACAAAAATGGATGGACGGTTGAAGATGACAACTGCGTTAAAACTTCTGATATGGTGGTGGTTTTCTAAAGAACAAAGGGGGTACTTGCAAAATATTAGTACTCAAATGCCCAAATTAGCATTTTAATGAGGCGAAAATTTTCAAATGTGTGTACAAGATACTTGGATGTAACTCTGGTTCAAGTTTATATAGAAAAATCATTTGGAACCATTCCTAGGCGGAGAGCCTACCAGAGGCGGGGAGTCTATTATTGTTATTCAGAGGTGGGTAGCCTATTACGACTCAAATTGAATAGTATCCCATATAAAACATATGTGCGAATTGTTGCATACATATTATTCAATGAAGTTTTTTTATGGATAATATGAATTTCTATTGATATTATCGTATTTTGTTTATTATAAGCTTCATTATTTATTTACTAGTGACTCACATCGAATCTCTAATGTTTCAGATTTGCAAGCTCGTGCAGAACGAAACACCTCTAACAGAACGTAGTTATTTTCTCTTTGGAGAGGCTCTCTATGTGCTTGGAGAGCATACCATTTTCATCCTACTTATTAGTCGTTATGTCTTTTTGAGTTGTAATTAAGTAATGTCTTTAGTGGCTCTGTTGCATTACTGGATTATTGGGTAGAAGGAAAATACGAGATTTTAGCCTGTATTAGGCATGAGAAGACATTGGACTATCATTCCTGAATTTATAAGAGGTTTGTTATATCATCACTTTTTATATATCTTTTTGGGATAGAGATTTGTTATCATGCATGAATAATTAAACTTCCATAAGAAAATTTTATTGAATAAAGTGACACTAATGATAATGTTGAATGTGTATGCAAGTTAGTTATGCATTTATTCTTTCAATCACTTTTAACATGAGCAATGAGCATATTAAAATAGTTGAAGTGCTTTTTATGACTGCTATATATTATTTTTAGACATCAATATCAATTAGTGATATTTGTTAGCCATACACATAATAATTAGGAATCTGTGTGGAAGTACAAATTAGAGGGAAAATAACATAGAAACAGATCTTATACTCGGAGAAATTTAAGTGACGGTGTTTGAAGCTTTTGAACTTTTTCATGACCTTTGTCTTCTATCTTAAGAGTACACTAAAAGCACATACTATATTTTGAAAAAAAAACAAAGCATACATATAATTACTAACTACCAAGTACAAACACCTAGCAGAGACAAACAATAAAATAAGAAGATCCATTTGCGAGCCAAATACAGGATTTCTATAAATATTCTAAATGAAACAAACACTTAAAAGAGAGAATTTGCGGATGAAATGTCTTGTTTAGTTGTCAATACGCATAATCTGTTAAGCTTAGTAGAGAGGCATCAGACGTGCATTTGGGGCATGTTGAAGTTGTCTTTTCTCCATATACAGCATGAATCCAAAATGAATCAAGAATCAGTTGAACAAATCTGAAGAAAAATACTCAACATATATTAATTTGCAAAAATAACTTCATACTTAAATTTAAGACAGATCTATACAAAACTGTCCATGTCTACTAAGTTTTCTGCTTTCAACTTTCAATTAAAATAGTGTATTTTGCTAGGACTATGTTTTGTTTAAAAGCTTTTCAAGACAAACCCAATAAAGAAAATTTCAGATGTAATGAGTATCTTTTTGGAAAATTTATCTTAAGAAAATTCATCTTTGAACATAAAATAAAAGAGTGAAATGAATTCATTTGATTCAAAAGTTGTCAAATCATTATACACAATCACTAAACAATACTACAACACCGTCAAGAGAAAATGATCACACAAGTAAATAAATTTGAGACAAGTAAATTGTAGTAGATGAACTTACTTTCAACAATAGGATACCATGCTTTCAACATAATTCGCGCAGGTGTACAACCAAGGGCCATGAATTTTCTCTACTCCATTATCTTTCAAGTTATAGAGAATTGATCCTTCTCTATATTGGTTTGTCAATAATAGTGTATCATTTTTCTCCGAATAACATAATGGTAACAAATAAAGGTTGAATCCATTAAATGGATAATCTATTTGAAGATTATTATAACTAATTTTAAGGAATTGAGTCCAAGAGTCTTGAACTCTAAATTCTTTCCTTTTCCATATAACAAAGTGAGTTTGTTTGAAATCATGAGAAAAGCAAAGATAATCATTTAACACACTTAGGTTTTGATTACTAAATGGCACTTCAGGAAGCAACAATTGAGTATATGTTTCGCTGACCAAATCAAGTGAAATAATCACAAATGGATTATCAGTACGACCAAAGCGACTGTGAATTGCCAACCAATTAACACTACCACACAAATACTCAGGCTTCGTGTACGTATAATAATGAACCCTGGGAGGATTTTGAATATTTCTCCAAAAATTATCCCGCAAGTTGAAAACTCTAACATTTGTTCTCGTTACCATCACCACCTTATATGTGTTGTTTGATTTATCACAACCAAAGGAGAAATTAAGACGAATGTTTACATCGTCGCAAAAAGAACCTAATCTTTGTGACATTGTCTTGGTGGCTGGGTTCCAAATGCGAAACCAGCACTCAATATTCCCATAAAGCCGAGAAGATCCTACCAAACATATCAATCCATTGCATGAACCAACTACGTACTGAAATTCATTATCATTTAGTAATTGATTGTAAGGATCCTTGGGAAGTGTGAAAATGATTGGAGAGTTTTTGAACAAAGGATCAAATCTGAAGGATGCTACAATAAAATCAATGGCACTTACAAGCGTGTAATAGTCATTTTGTGAAGATCTGTGAAGATGTAATTTAACAAAGGTGGGATCAGAGATGAGTGAATTCCATGACTTACATACACATTTGAATCGCTTAAGCAGCTTTACTGTAAGACGTGATAACACATCTGAAATGACTTCAACGGGAACGAATGCCACCATGGGAGAATGCCGAGCGGAAGATGGATTGAGGAGATTCATTACATGTTAGAAACGTTGATCCCTAATATCAGAATACACACTTGTTTCAAATTAATTTTATAAGGATTTTAAACCCAAATTTTACTCATAAATATTAAATATATCATTTTTTTAAATGTAGCCATTATTTTTGTTTCTGAAAAAATATACTCTTTATTATTATTTATGTGTGATATTTTACCTTACTATTCTTTTAATATTTATACTTTAATTTATTTTATGGAAACTCTACGATTTTAAGAAAACATAATTTTAGGGTATGTTTGGTTGAGAAGAGAAATTGAAAAGAGACAATGATGTGAATAAGAGTATAAAAAGAAAGAAATAATTGAGAAATAAAGTAGATTTGATGTATTGTTTGATATAAAAGAGAGAAGAGAAATATAAGAGAGAGATATGTTGATTATTTTTTTAAAGTAAAAAAGTATCCCTAAATTAAAATTTATAATGTAATTAAATTTAAGTTTTATTTTAATTCAAGTCTTCAATATATTAAATATAACTTAATTATTTTTAGAATTTTAATTCATAATGTAAAATTAATCATTTTTTATTTGATTAAATAAATTTCATTAGTTAAATTTAATTGTAAATTAAATAATTGATCACTCTTTTAAATTATTTTATTAGAAAATATTATTTTTGTATATATTTTTGCCAAACAATATTTCTATGTATTATTTGTCTTTCTTACCTGATAACGCGAAATTATATCATTTATTTGACTTGACTTACATGAATTTATTTGCAATTATTTTGAGAACATGTAAGAATTTTTTAAGTGATTTTATTGAATAATCATTTCACATAGATTTATAAACACATATTTAAAAATATGTTGAATGTTTAAGAGTAATTATAACTAATATATCAATTATATTAAATTTTATCAAATTGATCTAAATTGTTAATTTTTATTTTATTTTATTTATGTAATATTTTATTTTATTATATAAAGTGTATATGTTAAAATGTAAGTGAATTAATAAAATTTAAGAAATCAATTCATAAATTAATCTATAAATAATTTTAATTTTAAAAGAATAATTTATTGATGAAGTATCCAACTGTTTACCCAGAAGGTAGATTGACAAAGAATTTGGAAGATTGTATTCAGCCGTTTACGCTAAAGCTAGAACAACAAGACATTGGAAGATTGTATCCAACCGCCTACGCTGAAGGTAGATCGACAATAGATTGGAAGATTGTATTCATCCACTTGCACTGAAGGTAGATTGACAAAGGAATTGGAAGATCATATGCATCCACTTACGCTAAAGATAGATAAACAATTCATCGGAAGATTGTATCCAACCATCTACGTTGAAAGCAGATCGACAAGGGATTTGGAAGATCGTATTCAGTCGCTCGCAATGACGGTAGATCGGCAAGGGAATTAGGAGATTGCATTATGCCATATGCACCGAAGGTAGATCGATAGGGGAAATGGGAGATCATATTCAACCCCTTACACTGAAGGTAGATCGACAAGGGAAAAAGAATATTGTATTCAACCGCTTGCACTGAAGGTAGATCGACAAAGGGAAATGAGAGATTATATTCATCCACTTGCACTGAAGGTAGATCGATAAAGGAAATGGGGGATTTTATTCAGCCGCTTGCACTTGAAAGTAGATCGACATGGGAAATAGAAGATCGTATCCAGTCGCTTGCATAGAAGGAAGATCGACAAGAGAAATGGGAGATCATATTCAAACACTTGCACTGAAGGTAGATCAACAAAGGAAGTGAGATATTGTATTCATCTTCTTGCACTGAAAGTATATTGACAAGGGAAATGGGAAGATCATATACAGCCGCTCGCACTTAAGGTAGATCGACAAGGGAAATGGAAGATTGTATTCAACCACTTGCACTGAAATTATATCATCAAGGGAAATGAGAGATCGTATTTAGCCGCTTACACTGAAGGTAAATTGCCAAGGGAATTGGGAGGATCGTATTCAGCTTCCAAGGGTTGCACAGTTCCTGAAAACGTTTCTCATTCATCGTGACTTTTCGTAGCAATTGAAAATCTCATTCAAGATAGACTCTCATAAGTCCCTATTTAATCAGGTTTAGTATTTCCTTCTAATAGTGGCTTCGTGCAAAAACTCCTTTATGAGACTTAGAGCAACTTTATAGCTCACAACCAAAATTATTTATAGCTTACGTTAGTAATAAGAAATTTGCATTACAGGAAAGCTGACATGGCATCCAAGTGAACTAAAATTTAGTTCCCATCATCTATATAGTTAACGTTAACTATGTGAAACCTATTATAATATTATTTAATATTAATAAAATATTCCAAATATTCCAACAACATTAAAGTAAGGGTATGCTATTTGAAAATAGTAACGGTTTTTACCTTTTATTAATTCTATAGAAATTTTAATTTTTTTTACCCACCGTTTTACTTTTAAATTTTTTCCTTTCAATTTTCAATCTTATTTATTTATTAAATTGATCACAACCAATCAAATTCTTATTATAATTATATTCCTATGAAAATGTAATTTTTTTTATGTATTATTGTTGTGAATTTTGTATCATTTTTAATTTTATAATAAAATATATTTAATATTATTTTTAAGTTTTTAAGGTAAATTTTATTTAAAAAATTATATGTATTTTAATTAAAATAATTAAGTTAATGGTAACTTGAATAAAAAATATAAAATGTGGGGTCAAGTTTTGGTTTCTTATAGACAACCACCATTAAAGTAAAAACTACTCAAATCAACTATAAATTTTTTAAATCCTACAAATCACTTTGGGCCCACAAAAAGTATCTTAGTTTACCCATTTAGTTTACTCCCACTAAAGATGCTCTTAGATGCACCTCCATCTAGTGGCTTAACCGGCGGCGACTTTGTGGAAGCTGCGAAAATAAAGGACTACATGGGAAAACTCATCCATTATTCAAAAGTTGTTGATATAACGTGGCTAGATAAAATAACCACAAAAAATTATCTCTTTAAAATTATTACTATAATTTGGTATCATTATTTATAAAATTTAAATATATGAAAACAAAAGGGGTAAATTAGCAACCTACACTTTTTTTAACCTAAAATTCAACATTTTTTTCAACTACTTTATTATTGTGGATATTATTGCAATTTGATATATTTATTTAAATTTTTTTAATTCATAACTATTTCAACAAAATTCAATATTATGAAAAATAAGTCTATGTATGCATTATGTTTATATATCAATTTATCCTAAATTTAATTTTTATAATTAACGTTTTTATTTAAATTGTTTAATTTTTTTTCTTCATAATTTAGATAGTATGTTTATTATTATTTAATAAAAACTGTTAAGTATTATATTTATTTTTACAATTGATAGTTTTATTTATAAAAATATAATAAATATTAAATGAAAACGTTTTTCACTAAATAGTTTAATTTGTTGAACTTATTTCTTGCATGGCGGTTCATCTATAGCATAAAGCATTGTGTTCCTTGAGAATGCTATTGATGTATGGCATGAACTGAAGGAGCGCTTTTCTCGAGGAGATTACATTAGAATTTCTGAGCTTCAATGCGAGATATTTGACTTGAAGCAAGATTCAAAAATTGTCTCTGAGTTCTTCACAATTCTCAAGATCTTGTGGGAAGAACTTGAAGCATATTTTCCTACACCAGTTTGCTCTTGTCCATTCGATGTATATGGGAAACATGTATCACCAATGCTAGGTATCACCATGATATAACTCATTCCATTATACTTCCGACTGGTCTCAATGATCATTTTGATTCGGTGCATGCTCAAATTCTATTAATGAATCTCTTACCATTTATTAATTGTATCTTTTCCATTTTATTGCAACAAGAAAGACAATATAATGCCACTCATATTGATGAATCTAAAGTTCTCATTAATGCTAGTTGTTGCGGTTAGAATAGGATATCAAATTATTAATTAATTTGAATCGCATCTCTAGTTCACAACCGACTTTGATTTATCCGAAGGAAAAGGTCAAAAGAAGGAAAACTTATTTTTGCATCGTAAACACAATGCGTGGAGAGACCTAGGTAAGGGGTTGGTTAAGCTTAGGGAAGATACTAGCATCCTAAACTTCTGTAGTACTCTACATGAGCCTTTTGTTTATTGTACTATTTTTGCTTTATTATTTTCTTTAAGTATATATTGAGCTAAGGGATGGAGTGACCTAAAGACCTAAGGGTTAGTCCTAAGTTTACTCTGCAAGATTCGCATCTTGTGCCTACGTATCCGGGGTAGGGAATGGAATCAGAGTAATCGTAGTTCCCCTCGAGAGGGAGGTTAAAAACTTCTTGACTGTCGTCAAGGTTTCAAGGGGAGTAAGCATTTCTTATGGAAACGCTTACGTGGAGTCTTGAAACTCCTATTTCTACGTTGAAAAGTTGAATTGAAATTAGGGTTAAATTAGGTGTTCCACGGCGGGAAACCCTAAAACAGAGTACGGCGACACTTTGACCTAATGATAGGATAAAGGGTATTTTCGTCCACGACGCGACGCCTAAGCTAATTAGGGTTTTGAAACGGTCAAAGATTAGGGTTATTGATTCAGCGGTCAAACAGATAGACCTAGTCCTTCGGAAGGATTTAATGGCGAATAATGAAAATGAGCAATTGTATTTTCAAATTAACTAATAAAAAAGTAAATTAATATTGAAAAGAAAAAATATTTTTTAGTGTTTTTTAGAATATACAAACAAAAGAAACATTATTACAGGAAAATAGATAATTAAAATACAAAATGGAAAAGGTGAAAAGAATCAACGGGCCTAATCCCATTTTACCATAAACCCCAAATTTTGAACTAGATTTATTTTTAAAAAACATAAATGGGTTGATAGTAAAATGAAATAAATTTGAATTTATTTTGATACAAGAAATTAGCATGTGCACATGACTAGTAACCAAAGCATGATTGATATCAACACTATATTAAACAAGGTGAGACTTTGCTTGAACATAACTTATAGTAACAATCATAAATAACATAAAATGAATGTTTGACCTTTTTTTTTTGAAATATTTAATCAAATAAATAATTAAACTAAAAAGTGAAAATATTAAAAATAAACGATCAAAATATTTTTGTGTGTGGCTTTCTTCTAAAATATAAATAAACAAATAAACTTAAAATCAAATATTAAAGAAAAATGATTAAGATATTTTTTCATCCCATTTTTTTTAGAATTATCTAAATAAAAGAAAAAACATTAGAAAAATTGACTAAAATATATAAACTTAGTCCTTTGTTCTCTAAAAAAAATCATGATTTATCTGTTACTAAAGAAAAAAAATATTAAATGTTAACAGTAAGAAATACACCAATAAATACACCAATGCAACGAAAATACGCACGCATGACACAGTGTGCACACACAAGGGACTAACATTATCACATTAACAAATATTCACAGTAACCATATAAAACACATTCTATGACTATTTCTACCGAACAAAGAATGATAACAAAAACAAAAGGGAATCAAAAATGGTCTACCGATGGATTTGATAATTTTGCAGTGGCGGTCTGGTTTTGATTCAAAGATGATGCGAAAGCTACTCGTAATTTGGATTGTGAATTGTTGGCAGTAATTGGTTCGTCAGCCGTGTTGTAATGTGGTGGTTTGTTGTTGCTGCCTTGTTACGGTTGTGCGGTCGAAATGATTATCGCCGGAAAAAGCTTGAAGGATGATGGTGGTGGAGCAAGTGGGGCTGAGTATCTTGTTTTCTTTTCTTTTTTAATTTGAATTTTTGAGAGAGGAATAACGTAAGTATGTTGTCTTGTGAAAAAGGTGAAAGAGTTTTGTGACAAGCGCCGCTATGTTCATTTATGAGAAGGTTTCTATTGGCATCCTCTCTCCAAGTTTCAATAACTTAATATATATATATATATATATATATATATATATATATATATATATATATATATATATATATATATATATATATATATATATATATATATATATATATATATATATATATATATATATATATATATATATATATATATATATATATATATATATATATATATATATATATATATATATATATATATATATATATATATATATATATATATATATATATATATATATATATATATATATATATATATATATATATATATATATATATATATATATATATATATATATATATATATATATATATATATACTATTTTTCTAGGGTTATAAGTTTTAATAAAAAATCAAAAGTGCCCTTAATAAGTATTATTAGTGTAAAACTAGTTAAACAAATTGAATTAAATAGAATTATATTAATTTAAATAATCCATATTATCTTGAAACAAAAACAAAGAAAATTCTAATAATTTATTTCAAACAAACATTTTGTCAAAGAGATGAAAATAAACGGATTCAAAATAAATAATAGGACTGGAATCGAAGTGCTCAGAAAAATAAAATGAATACACCAAAGTGATCAGAAAAAAATATACGATTCAGAAAAATACAGCGTTCAATCAAATTTTGAAATAAATTGTACCCGCTAAAACGACATAAACTGTCCAAAAATGCGACCGCAAAGTGGTCGAAAAATTTAATTGAGCACGCCAAGTTAAACCACGAAAAACGTAGATTAATATGACTGACGTTTGCAGGCTCGACTTTAAAATTTTCCGTCCGCTGATTTTTCACACAATTGACTTTTAGTTTGACCGATTCGGCTGTAATTCCGACAAGTTTATTTCAGCTGATAAATTGGGTATTATGAAAAATGACAGACATGATTTGCTATACAGGCAATGCAAGAAAAATATGAAGGTAAAATTTGGGGTGCAACATTAGTGATGCAAGAAAGTTTTCAGTTAATGAAAATTGTGGTGCAGGTGGATCTAATTTATCATGAAAATCTTATGGTTATAAGAATAAAGAATGCTCTCACTGTGGTAAGGTAGGCCACACCATCAATGTTTTCTATAGGAAACATGGTTTTTCCCTAAACTATGGAAAAACTTACTTTGCTAACAATACCTTTACTGAACAAACAGATAAAAAAAGGATGTTGATTGTAACACCCTTCTAAACCCCACGGAAAATATACAATAAGTCAGAGTAAATAATCATGCATTCAAAAAGGATGTCACACATAACTTTCATAACATCAACAACCACCTGTCATGCTTATTAACACTTTAATAATTAATCATGTTTTTCAAAATTTCACTTTGCATGTAGCAGCGGATTCAATTTAAATCATAACTCTCTTAACAGAACATTCATGTTCATCACATAATTCAACATTACTTAGGCACTAAAGCCAACATCACAATATTCCAATGAATATGAAAACATAACCTAGAGTATACAATGTATCTCTAAAATATAAACCAAACAATCCCAGTGCTACAGACCAGAGCATGACCCGACCCAACATAATTAAGTTACTAAACAGCTACACCAATAGTGACTTCACGACTACAAGCAGCTCTACTCTCGATACCTGCACGATGTCATATAGGACATCATTCCAGCAGAAGGGTGAGAAATATTATCATAATAACAATGCATATGATCATATATGTACATTAACATAAAAATATGCATACACTACGATCTCACCACATTTTATCATAATCCACTCATATACATCACAATGCACATATTCCCAATTAACATCATTGTACACAAACATACACATCCATGTTTCTTCACCACAATTCATCACAAAGTACACACACACACACACACACACACACACACACACACACACACACACACACACACACACACACACACACACACACACACACACACACACACACACACACACACACACACACACATATATATATATATATATATATATATATATATATATATATATATATATATATATATATATATATATATATATATATATATATATATATATATATATATATATATATATATATATATATATATATATATATATATATATATATATATATATATATATATATATATATATATATATATATATATATATATATATATATATATATATATATATATATATATATATATATATAACACCAAGCATATTTATCATACATATATCCAAAGTTCTCAATTCAACAATTTACACACAAACATACTTTCATAAAACAATGATATCTATGCCATGTGACTCATATAAAACTCATCAATTCTCACCAATCCCTATTTGGGATTATGGGTACATTGTTTATACCCCACCAGGAACAACATCTCAGTTATTCTACCCCGGTGATTATTCCACTAGGAATGACATCTAGTCATTCTACCCCAGTGTATACGACCATGTCACTATACCTCACTAGGAACAACATCTTGTCATTCTACCCCAGTGATTACTCCACTAGGAACAACATCTTGTTATTCTACCTCAGTGATTACTCCACTAGGAACAACATCTTGTTATTCTACCCCAGTGAGTACGAGCCTTACACATATACATATTTTCAACATCATCATCACATTTACCAAGCAATGCACATATATTCAAAATATATTCTCATGCATCCTTCACATACAATCGCATACAAACAATATACATTCACAATTCAATACCATCACCACATTTATCATAATTCAATCATATATATATATATATATATATATATATATATATATATATATATATATATATATATATATATATATATATATATATATATATATATATATATATATATATATATATATATATATATATATATATATATATATATATATCGCAACATATATATAATTCACCATTCATTCATATACATCACAAGTGATATGAGCGACGACGATTCGAGGAATCACGATGGAGGGATTTAAATACAGATAACCGAAAATTTTGCCTTTAGACGCAGCGTTATGCAATGCTATGGACAAAACAAAATGACTATAATGTTGACAATGCCATGACTTTAATATGATGCGTATGATGGAATGATAAATGCAAGGATGCAGACGACACGACGACACAGGGGACAAACGCGACACGCACACACTAGGGAAAATGACGCACTGGGGAGACAGCATGACACTGGGGAAATCTAAAGTGATGGCCAACTGGTGCGAGCACGACCAATTGTCACTTTTAGAAAGGACGGTAAGAAGGAAATCCTCAATGGAGATGGCACCGACGAGACGGCCTCCACTGGGAAATATCTAAGAGTAGTTGTTCAACAGGTTTAAAAATGATCGGCTGACACTCTAGGGTAAAAAGGTAAAACTGGACCCGCATGACTGCAGGATCAAGTAAACAGAATGCTGGAGCATTGAGCAAAGAATAACATCCGAGCTTCTGGAAACTTTCCCTCGTGACGGGATCGAACAGAATTTTCGGGAATCCGTAGAAAATATACAGGGTAAAATCAACATCAGGAGCATCCGGAAGAACATCGAATGAACTTTGAAACACACCAGAGATACTCGGAAAAACATCGAATAAACTCTGGGACTGCATCCATAAACAAAAGGACAATATCTATAGGAGCATGAGATGAAGACAAGTCTCTGAAGGTAAATCCGAAACATTTAGGACAACAATAAATGTACGGGACAAGTTGAAGACATATTTGGAAGAACATCAGATAAGCAACAAAGGAGTTCCGGAAGAAACATCAGAACCAAAAACTCAAACTGGAAAAACATCAGAGAGAGAAACGTATCCGGAAAACCATCGTATAAACTTTGAAAAACCATCAGAATTGAAAGACTCGATCTGGAAAACCGTTAGAAAGAGAAACAAATTCGGAAAAACATCAGATGAGATTTTGGAAAACCATCAAAATTAAAGGATAAATAAATCCGGAAAACCATCGGATAGATTCTGGAAAACCATCAGAATCACAGGGGTATCTGGAAAACCGTCAGATAAAGTTCTGGAAGAACATCAGAACAAAGACTCGATCTGGAAAACCATCAGAAGGAGGAATGTATTCGGAAAACCATCAGATAAGATTTTGGAAAACCGTCAGAATCGCAAAAGAATATCTAGAAAACCATCAGATAAGTTCTGGAAGAACATCAGGACAAAGACTCAGTCTGGAAAACCATCAGAAAGAGGAATAAATCCGGAAAACCATCGGATAAGAAGGAAAATATTTGGAAAACCATCAGATAAAAGATACTCAATCTGGAAAACCAGAAAGAGAAAAGTATCCAGAAAAACATCAGATAAGATTCTCGAAATCCATTAGAATTGAAAGGAAGATCTGGGAAACCATCAGATACGTAACAACGAAGTTCTGGAAGAACATCAGAACAAAGAGACTCAATCTGGAAAACTATCAAAAAGAGACATTAAAATCAGGGTACCAGACATCCAATACTGTCTTTGAATGAAAGGTATAAACACAATATATGAGAATAGTATTGGACGTAAAAGGAACATACATATCCGGAAAACCATCGAATAAAAAAAAACGTCATATTTGGAAAAACATCAGATAGACACGACACAAAATTTTTTGGTAGGTGCCAAGTGAGTTGGACTTCGACCACAAGGTAAGACATGGATAAAATACGACCTCGGGATAAATGCAAATGAGGATGAAACACTCATGATATGAATATGTTATGATATGTGATCAGATGCAAATATAGATGTCAACGACAAGGCTCGACTCTTTTGGTGAGATGACAAGAGTGGAAAACTGATTCCTCAACACGGGGATCAATGTCATTCTGCTAGGAGACCAAAGATGTTGTTGCTGGGCACATCTATGCCACAATTGTAAACTGTGTCAAGTTGATGATCCTTGTAGGAAGGAAAGATAGCTGCTTGGGGATTCTTCAAGTAAACTGCCCCAGATTAAACTGTCTGTAGACTGAACTGGTAAATACTTCAGCTTGTCTGATTATGTAAACGACTGCTTTATTGTACCCTCGGAGGCTTGCCCCAGTCTGAGTCTTGACAAATCTTTTGGATAAACCAACGCTGAGAAGACATTGCCCCTGATAGGATCACCGACCAATTTTCTCAATGTTTGAAAATTCCTTAGAGGAAAGCCAGTTTGCAAACAAAAGTATTCATACAAACATGGTAATACAAAGTTCATGCAACTTTTGAAATCAAAAATCATTTTTGAAAGATGAAAAAAATAAATGAGACGTTAGTCAGAACACGACGGTTCAGGACTGTTGCACCCCAAATTTTGACCCCTTAGATCCTCATCATCATTTTAGGATCATATTCGTTTGATTAGCTAACCTTAACCCATTTCAAGTTTATCTTTGTCAAGATGCAGATGAATCAGGGCTCCGTACCGTCAAAATCGAGGCTTCGATGGTTTGATCAATCAATGTTTTGGATTGATTCAACTATAAAAAAGATTAAGGATACTACATTGGGTCAAGTATGAATTCAATTTGAGGTTGTCACCCAGGAATTGAGAACAGCGCAGTTCAGGATACCCGATTAGGGTTTTCGATTAGGAAAAGTCAATTGTAGTTTGACTTTTGATTTAAAAAGTGTTCCAATGATGGGATCATGGTCCATGAAGTTCCTATGGCTTAGTAAAGTCTATTCAAAGAGTTTTAAGGCCTCAAAAGGTCTAGAGCGTCAACAGTCGACTCGGTAGTCACCGGTTAATCGAACGGTTGGCCAAAAAGTCAACTCTTCAACCATAAAGAATTTGACTTCAAGATCTGAATCAAAAATGTTCCTTATGTCATATTACACCTGCCCATATAATTTCATGACCATTGGATCAAGGGTTAGGAAGTAACTGCAAAAATCGGAAATTAGGGTTTTGAAAGGGGCAAGACTATAACTCCTCAACCACAGATCCAATTGAGTTGGTTCAAAGCTCATTAGAAAGCTTTTGACAAGTCCTACAAAATTCCCAAAGTGGTCCATGATCAAAAAATGCATATATTTGGAGTTATGACCAAATTCATTTCAAGAAGGGAAATAACTTAGAAAAATTATAAGTTATTTGGCCTTTTAAGTATGTTTTTTCAACAACTTTGAGAGGTCTTTTGACCTAGTTTCAGTGGGAATTTGAAAATCTCAAAAACATGAAAGTTGTAGAGCTACTTGATGGATTTCTAAAATATGGTAGAACTCCTCAATAGCATTTGTGAGCTGAGAGTTATGGATCATGGAAGTTGGGGCTGCCACAATTGAAGTCAACACTTCAACTCTTTCCAAAATTCAAAATTCAACAACTTGGGCCACCCTCAGCCATTGGATCATGTTTTATTCTGATAATGTGAAGCTTAGATGAAGCAAAAACAAGAATAAATGAAGAATTGATGGGCTTTGCAACTTGGAGCAAGTGGCTAATATAATAATCATTTAAAGGACTATGAAAGAGAAACTTTTTCAAAGAGTTGTGCAGCTGCAGTCCCCTACTCTCATAGCTTCACTTCAATCATCTCATCCCTCCCATCTCACTTGATATTTTGCTCAGCATTTGCCCAAGAATTGATGAGAAAATCTGCCACTTGATCTTGGCAAGATTTCCTTCAAAATCTCCCTCCAAAATGGGAAAAACCAAGGCTGCCCTCACCCTCACTCTCCCTATAAATAGAGACTTTTATCTATGTTATTAACGACACCAGAGCTATCAAGAATACATAGAAACTCATAGCACTCCCATTCCTTTCCTTGCTTGAAAGTGCTTAAGTTCTCAAAATCACAAAAATCACCATTTTCCACTTTTCATGCCATTTCTTTTTCCAAACATCAAAACACTTCAAAGACCATCTACACACCCTTAAAATGGCCATTTGAAACTGTTCCCACCTTTACTTTTATCAAAAAACTCATCAATCTAAAATTCAACCTTCATACCTCCATATTTTGACTTTTATGCACTTTGGAAGCCAAGTCTCTACTTAAGGCCTTTCCTACTACCTCAACACTCCCAAAACCTCATGTATATCTTGTTTCAACTGTCCAAAGGCTCAAAAACTAGCTGGGAGGTTCATTACTCAAACTTTCCTAAAGATTTGCTTATTGCTTCAAGAGGAAGAAAACTCCAAATATGTGCCAAAAAAGAAGATCTCTGGGTTTCTTTGCTTTCTAGCTTGCTCAAGAAGGTCTACAAGAGGTATGTAATGCTCAACCTCATCATCATACATACATTGTCATGTTTTGTAAATTTGAAGTTCTATTTTGAAAACCATAGTCATGTTGTCCCAAAATGGCTCTTTGTCAAGAATTTGTGTTTATCACTATGTTCTTGCTTTTGTTAAAGTATATTGTTCATGAGTGATATGTATTGATGATATGCTGTCAAGGATGAAATTTGTATGTTGTTTACAACTGTTTTGAGGAATTTGTCCACAAGGGTAGCTTTAGAGGTCTTAACATGAATTGTTGTTGTGCTTAATACAAATCTATCAACCCTTGTTTATTTATGATATTTGAATAGCTTGTTAGTTATTTCATAAGGTTTCCTTGCCCATAGATCATGTATGAATCTAGGTTGGCTTTTGCTTCACAGTTGTGATGTTTGTTTCAATTTCTATACCACTGTTCATGAATGTTGTGCTAAGATAGTATGCAACTACTTGTTTCACACTTAACTACAATGTTTCATCTCAATTGTTTGAACTATTGGTTTGTGCTTGTTTGGTCTTGTTTGTCTTGCTACTAGTTGAAACTTGTTGAAATGATAAAAACATGAGGATTAGCCAATAGGACCTGCTATGAGGTAGTTTACTTTTAAGGCTGTCAAAAGTTTGTAACTACTGCAAAATACACTTTGAACTTGAGGCTTACATTGGTTCATACCATAGCATGCTACATCATTTTTGTCAAGAAGTTGTTGATGTTTGTTACCACTTAACTTGCATCTTGTATGATCATATGGTATGCATCACTAGCTGCTCAACAATTTTGCATTTTTGCCAACAACATGTCCATTTCTGTCTCAGTTATTTTCTCATTGATCTTTCAGCCTAGAATCATCATTCTACATGTTTTTAAGTTTGTGTGTGATGCCTAACTGTCTCAAATTGCCATAATCTATCCTGCTGCATATTGAAGTTGTTTTTCATTTCATAAGTTTGAATCATTTTTGAGTAGTTCATGAGCATGAATCATCTGTTGACACATTTGAAGAGTGTATGTAATGTGCATTTGATCTGGACCTACTGCATTTGAATTTTGGCAGCTTGTATCACATTTATTGCTTTAGTTTGCAACCAATATACCTTTTTCTGTTTAGTGTTGATTTGAACCGTTTCTTGAGCATGAGATCACCCTTTAACATGTATGTGGTGTGTGTGTCATTGGTTTAGCATGAATCTCATTATTTGGAAAATGCCCTGCTGCACCATCAATTTGTTTCAAGACAGCTTTTTGCATTTCAACCAACATACCAATTTCTGTTCTAATTGCTATATGCCTAAACTTTGAGTGTGACCTCATTTGTTTTCATGTTTGTGATATGTATATGCTAATTTCATGACATGAAACTATTTATTTTGAACTGAACTAGCAATACCTCATCATCTTACTGTCAACAGCTTTTGCAAACCACATCTGCACACACACCATACACTTTTTTATTTGAAGCATCTTTGGGTTATTTCATGAGCATTAGACCATTAGATAACATGATTAGGGCTTGTATGTGTGTAGGAACCAGACCTCATTTTGAATGCTATGCCAATTTGTACCTTCCTGTCTTGACAGCCTGCTCACATGTGCCATACTTGCAACCTTTGAACCAAATTTTGTTATGTGCATATTATGTTCAAAGTTGAGTTATAGAATCATCCATGGATACATTTGAAACTTGTGTATGGTGTTTATTTGGTCTAAAGCTGTTCCAATCATGTCATGATTTCAATTATGCATTTCATTTGTAAATGAGCAACTAGCATTATTTGATTTGTGTGTAAGGTGTGTTCAACCTGAATCTGTTCCATTCATGGCATAGCTTTCAAATTGCATTTTTCATTTTCACATGGCATGTTGATGACAGTTTTGTTTGGTTTATGATCTTGGCATTTATTTGTTGCCATCTTGTTTTTCTTTACATTTCAAGTAGTTTGTTTGAGATTTCATGATTTTAATTGTTGATTTAATCAAGTGTGAGTTACATCCATGATTGCCCTTTTGTTTGAAAATTTGGACAGCATGGCCACTTTGCCTTGGCCTGCTGCTTGTCTGCTATTTCTGATCAATCTTTGATCCCCTCAATACCATTTGAGACCAGCCACATATGTGTATGTTTGGAACTGTTGTCTGTTTGGATTTAGCAACTTGGTTTTTGTCTTGATGTCTTTGATCTTGTTGTTTGAGAGCACATAGTTCACTATCTATTTTGCAACTCACCAGCCAATATGTTGCCCTTGCTGTATCATACTACCTTCTTCTGCCTGAGACATTCTTGTTTGATTTGTAAGCATTAAGAGCATCAATAAGCATGTTTAGAACTTGTAGGCCATGTGTGTATGAATTAAACATTTCACATCTGCACCTTGACAACTTGCTCAACTTTTATGTTATGTTTGTAACCAATGAACCAATTTCAATTATGTTGATCTGTGGCTGAGCCCTAAGTGTGCAATTTATCAATCAACCTGTTTATGACTTATGTGCAATGTTTGTTTGCTGAGAATAAACTCTGAATATACTTTGATTTCCATTATGCAACTCAAATGACCAATTTGCATTTACATTCGTGTTTTTGATTGAAGGCATCATTTCACAAAATGGTTGTTACCATCATCATCCTTGTTTAAAAACAATCATGTTAGGCTTCAATTTTGTTAAATTTGGTGTTGATTTGATCTAGTTTGAAACCTTCACGCCTTTGGTTTTGGTTGTTTGTATTTGGCCCAGAATTTCAATCTTAGATAGCCTTATCTTTTTTTGGGGTGGCTAAATACACGGATGTATCGCCACCCCAGTGGTTACAGCATGCGCCTTTCACTTCACATGCCAGGGTTCGATCCTCAGTGATAACCCATTTTGGTTCTTTTTATTTTCATTGTCATGATTTATCATTTTTTTTCCATCCTTCCCCCTCCTTGACAGCGTGCGCGCAGTGGCAAGGTGGTTGGTGTTGGGTTTGTGAACCAAGAGGGCCTGGGTTCAACCCCCTCCCATGACATTTCTCTTTTTTTTTATCGCATGCTTCATTTATTTATCTTCATGAAATTCAATAAATCACAACTTTTGCATGCTTTATAATTTTAGATCCGTTCTTTTTGCAAAATGTTCGTATTGTTGTCTAGTTTCATGGTGAGAGAAAATATTTCAAATTGTCCATGATTATAATCACTTTTGCCTACTTTTAAGTTGGTTCCCTTTAGGGTTGTTACCTTGATTCTTGTTGAAATTTCTCTTGAACCATGCTTGATTTATCTTGTAAGATTTGTTTGTGATCCCTATGTGTTAGTTAACATGTTAGGGTTTGCCTTCCTTTGGTTGTTACCATGAGCTTATGTTTTCTCCTCTTAATTCTTGAACTTAAGCTGTTGAGACATGTCTTACATACTTTACATACTTGATTGTCATCAATGCCTAAATGTTATTACATTTGAACTCATGATCATCTTAAGTTGTGACTTATTTGCATGATTATTGTTTTTCCATATTTGTTAATATGTACCCCTTGGGTTGTTGCCTTTATCTTTGTAAAGATGTGTCATACTTGGTTGAAATCATTTGTATCAATTTAATCCTGGCTTATTATTATATGCATGCTTGCTTGGTTGTAACCATATTCCTTGTATTCTTCATGCTTGTTTGTTTATGTTGCTTTGTTAAGTATTTCTTCCCCAAGTGATGGAACTCTTTAGTTCTCATCCAAGTTGCCTCTCTCTCTCTCTCTCCTTCCAAAGGAAAATTCTCTCCATTAACCCTTGTGTCATGGATAGTTCATTACCCGCTCCCTTGACTTTGTGAAGTCATCTTGAACCTTAGTATAAGCCATTAGACTTTGCCCTAAGTCTAAAAAACCCACCTTTACTAGGAGTGTTTCTTCAACTAGAACCCTAGGATAGAGTTTGTAAACTCTATGTAAGAATCATAGTAATGATTACTTATTCCCCTCTTGAGTGTTTTAACTTAGATCTAGAGAGTTTTGTTAAACTCTATACAAACATTGTTATGTTTGTTCCCCTTTGAACCTTGATCGTAATCGAGTGTTCTTCAACCCTAGTGAGGTGAACTACGATTGCTCTGATTCTATCCTAGTAAGGATACGTAGGCAAAGGACGCGATGTCTTTGCGAGTAAATTTAGAAACTATCTTTAGGTTTTAACCTTCATCTTTTACCCAATCCCAATCCATAGCAAACATTTAGCAAACTTAGCATGCAAGTAAACAAAAGGTTCCTGTAGGATACTACAGATGTTTAGGATGTGAAATACCTACCCTAGGCATAACCAACCCCCGATCCCCGAATCTCTTAGCGTTGTTGTTACATCGTGAAAAGGGTTTTTTCTTTCTTTAGACCTTTCCTTTGGATAAATTAAAGTCCGGTTGTGAATTTAAGAATTAAGATTTAAGTTAATCAATAGCTTGGTATCATGATTCTCACCGCAATAGAAATGGCGACTTCACTGGGGATTTTTAACTTGAGGGTTTAGCCTATTTTGTTTAAATTGCATGCTATATTTGTGAATATTTGTTTAACATGTATATTTGTCAATATATTTGTTTGTGTGTTGGATATTGGGTACTTTGAGTGGTGAGACGGTCCTATACCCGAACTTGAGTGCAATTATGATAGGATGGTGGTATATTCAAGAAGGCTTATAGGGAGTTGATTCCCGAACAAGCTAACTTGAGAAACCACCGCTCAGTGTAGGCCCTCTTGAGAGTTTAGTATTGTTGATTGAATATTCGTGAAAATAATGCTACTTTCGACGAAGGAGCCCGTGACACTGTGGACTTTTAGATTACATTCTACCCCACTTTGGCCTTATTAGGATGTAGTGCGATGGCTATAAGGAAGTATTTCCGAAATAGTTGATACGCGATACTACACTTGGACGAGACTCTCTTGAGAATACTATCGATTACCAAGTGATTTAGGAAGTTGATAATATCTGAGAGATGGGTTGATGACTCTGGGAACTCTGTTAGAACCCGTTCGTCAGGTACAAATTAACCCATAGTGCAAATCCTTGGGGATGGGTAGACCTGGGACCCACTCTCGCCCTTTAAACCTAAGCTTGTGTTTGTGTGCATATGTGTGATCTTTGCATTACCTGTGTTTGTGCATTTTGCATTCATAAACATCATATCGTAAGGTTTCATAGAACTCAGACTTTTTTGTTTGTAAACATTAGAGGCCATTATGAATAGTGAAAGAAAGAAAACTTTGAAGTACACTTACAAGGGTTTTAACCTAGAAGACCTAAGAAGGTTGAGCACCTTGGTGACAGATCCAGAGAGGTTCCAAAGCAGATACGGGAAGCTATTGTTACTATTGAAGATAAAGATGGATAATCGACTTCTTTCTACACTTCTCCAATTTTATGATCCGCTCTACCACTGTTTCACCTTTCCCGACTACCAGCTAATGCCCACACTAGAAGAATACTCTCATCTGGTTGGTTTGCCCATTCTTGAAAAGTCTCCTTTTCCAATCATGGAGGAAGACCCTAAGGAGCAAGATATTTCCAAGGCTACACGTTTGGGATTGATTGATATTAAAAAGAACCTGATTACAAAAGGAGGAGTTTTTGGGTTAAATGCAGAGTTCTTGGCCGAGAAAGCTCAATATTATGTGGATCATTTAAGCATGGATGCATTCGAGGCTATCCTCGCCTTGCTCATTTATGGCATCTTTTTGTTCCCTAGCTTCGAGAATTTTGTGGACCTCAATGCCATTAAAATCTTCTTGAAGAAGAATCCTGTGCCTACCTTGCTAGCAGATGCATATCATTCTGTTCATCTAAGGAACTTTCATAATGGAGGGATGATTACTTGTTGCGCTCCTCTGTTATACAAATGGTTCACTTCACATTTGCCTAAAGTTAACGCCTTTTGGGATCCGAAGAAAGGATGGTGGTCACAGAAGATCATGGCTCTCACTCACTCCGATATTGATTGGTATAGTCGTGACTATGATGGAACAATGATTATTAACAATTGTGGGGATTTCGGTAATGTACCTCTTCTCAGTGCTAATGGAGGAATCAGTTACAATCCAGTCCTCGCCCGTCGGCAATTGGGATACCCTTTGAAGGATAAACCCAATGGAGTTCATGTGGAAAGCATTTTCTTCAAAGAAGAAAAGGATAGTCAAGAGCTAAAAGAGAAGATTCTAGAGGCTTGGAAACATCTGCACAAGAAAGGGAAAAAGGATCTTGGAAAACTCAACTGTGTCTCTTTGGAGCCATACCTCCAATGGGTTCGGGAGAGAGCCATCACACTACGGATGCCTTATCCTAAACAAGAACCTATGGTTTTGAAAGAAGAACGCACCTTGGTCTTCATGTCTGAAGAAGAAAAGATGAAAATCGCTTTAGTCAAAGCACGACAAACCAAAGACGCTTGGAAACACAAGTATCAAGTGGTCGTTGAAGAGAATTAAGAACTTCAGAAACAACTCCAGTTGAAGGACGAATAAGTACTCTCTTGTAAGAAGAGGAAAGCACAAGAAGAACTGTTTTCTTCTAGTCCTCAGTCTACTCCATGGAAGTTAATTGTGGACAAGCTCATTCTCGAGAAGGCTCAGATGGAAAAAGAGATTGAGAAACTCAACATAAGGATGCTAGGGAAACCTTCTTAGGATTCATTAGTTGTTGTTTATGTTTAAAACTCTTGTAAGAGGAAACAATATTTTGTAATCCCATTTTGTTAATCAATGAATAACGACCTTTGATGTTCGTAAATATCTGAGTTCCATGACACCATGCGCATTTTCATTTGCATTTTTCTAACCATTCAAGGAAATTCAAACTTTTCTTTTTGCAGACAACAACATGGTGAGACGAGGCATGCTTCCTTTTCCAGATTTGAAGTTGGGCCGTCTTAGGATGTTGGCAAGACTTGTCAGGAACCCCGCCGCCTTCATTGCCAAATATGGAGATCTCCTACCACTGATAAGTGCTCAAGTCAACGAGTTCATGCTGCAGGCTCTTGTTGAGTTTTATTCTCCAACCTACCACTGCTTTGTCTTCCCAGACTTTCAGCTGCTTCCGACCATAGAGGAGTATACTGACTATCTGAAGATTCCATGGACTTTCACACTTCCTTATGGAAAACCAAACAGAAAGGATCTGGCCAAAGCCCTACATCTCAAGCAAGAGGATTTACCACCTATGAGAGCAAAGGGAGGATATTACAGAATGGAAGCAGGACCACTAATGGAGATGGCCGAATATCATTATGAGAATAGAAATTTGGGCATCTTTGAAGCAATCTTGGCATTCCTAATATATGGGTTGTATCTCTTCCCAAGCCGTTATGACTTCATCAGTGAGGAGGCAATCCGTCTCTTCATCATCAAAAATCCAGTAAATGAGATATTGGCAGATACCTATGTGGTCATCCACCGCTACACCTTGTATGACCTCGGTCAGCTTTCATGCTGCCTCGCATTGCTTGACAGATGGTTTACATCCCATTTGCCCAAGACCCACATCCTTTTGAGGCTCTATAGCATGAGTGCTTGGATTTCCAAGCTCATCACTCTCAAGCATTATGATATCACCTGGTATGACATCAGCCTCGGTGATCTAGTTATGATTCCCAGTTATGGAGACTTCCCCAATGTACCTCTCATTGGAACGAGGGGAGTCATCACCTACAATCCTATTCTTGCTCAGCGTCAGTATGGGTATTCAACCGGGCCGGAATCGGAGCCCGAACTACTAAGACCTTGCTTCTGTGAAACCGGTTGCAACCCGGAGTTGGAAGTCCGTGCTCACTACGCTCAGAGAGATCCTCACCTCTTGGGTATAACTCCAATGGAGAACATAAGTTGTTTAACTACCAGAGCTTACTAGCTTTGGTAAAAGGAAATAGCTTTGACCATGTTCTACACTCATGATCATGAGATAACGATGGAACCAGAGGTCCCCATGACTAGGGAAGAGTTGAAATACACTTTGATCAAAGCACAACGAGAGAATGAAGACCTGTGGGAGATCATCCGCCAGGACCGAGCTCACGTTGAAGATCAAGAAGGAGAAGGATCATCTTGTTAGAATGATCATTATTTCACCATTTCCTGCTTTCCCTAAAAAGGATTGTAATCCTATGTTGCATTTACTTTCACTTCTTGTTGTAAGAAAGGTCTTGCTTTTTAGCAAGAGCCATCTATTGTAATAGACTTCAAATTATCAATGAAAAATGCTTTTTAAGCATGTCGTTACATGTTGTTCCAACTTTTTTGTTTGTAAATAAAAATTTTGCTTTTCCTTGAATGGTTTGTACATTTGCATTTACATCTGCATTCGCATCTCATCCTGCATTGGTCTTGCATCTAAGTTCCGCAGCTCATCCTTTGTTCTTGTTCAGAAAAGAGAGAGAAAGGAGTCACGTTGAATTCTCACAAATACAACACTCGATCCAGAGCTTAGAAGAAGATGGCTGATAATGAACAGAGGTTCGACCAAATGGACAACGACATTGAAGGAATCAAGGGTGACGTCATCCAGATTATGGAAGTTCTCAATATAATCAAGGCAAAGATGGACACACAATCTACGGTAATCTCCGAAGTCGCCACAACAACGACCAACGTCACAGTAGCTCCAGTTACCACTGCAGAATTTCCCTATGGCATGTCTCGGGATTTCGTGCCACCATTCAGCAATATACAATCCTCAGGTTTTCAACCACTATTTGATTCAACAATCAGGAATCCCATTTTCACTCAGGCGGGTGGACCAACTACGGTGCGGCCTGTTTTCCACAATCAACAACCTATCTTTGACATACCGGACAGTTCTGAAGTCGAGTATGAAAAGCATGAAAAACTAAGGGTAGAAATGGACATTATGGCTAAAAGAATGAGAGCCATCGAAGGAAGCAATGTTTTCGGGTATGATGCCAAAGACATGTGTTTGGTGTCCAGTTTGGTATTCCCCCAAAAATTCAAGATGCCAGTGTTTGACAAATATGAGGGGACTACTTGTCCCAAGGTACACCTGATCATGTACTGCAGGCAGATGGCTCCACATATTGAAAACGACAAACTATTGGTGCACTGCTTTCAGGACAGTCTTAAAGGAGCATCTGCTAAATGGTATCTCAGCCTGGATCAAGCAAAGATCCATGGTTTTCAAGATATTTCAGATGCCTTCATTCAACAATATAAATACAACATGGACCTGGCTCCAGACCGCCGTCAGCTCCTCAGCATGACACAAAAGAGCACTAAAACCTTCAAAGAATACGCGCAAAGATGGCGCGGGACCGCTGCTCAGGTGGAGCCACCCCTTACTGAAAAGGAATTGGAAGACTGGTTCGTAGATACTATCATACCAGAATTCTATGAGCGACTAATCAGCAGTGTCACGACCAACTTCTCCGACATCGTGGCAGTGGGGGTCAAAGTTGAAGCCGATTTAAAAAGTGGGAAAGTGGCTACTCCAAATACTAATTCAAACACTAGTGCCGCAAAGAAGCTGACCAACAACTTTCACAAAAAGAAGGAAGGGGACGTAAGTGTGGTAACATACGGGAAGAAGACGCAAAGTTCTACGAACCATCGCCAACAATATCATCCACCATCATATATAGCGGTTGTGACTCCAGTTTTTCAATAGTCATCGCAGCAGGGTCCTCAGCATGGGGCATCCAACAATCAACAACAATATCATTCTAACAATCAACAACAATATCATCAATAGCAGGGTCAGCAACCTCAAAATAGGGCTTCAAGGGCGAATTACCAGGCGAGTCGGCCAATAATACAGCCTATTCCGATGAGCTACACTGATCTATTCCCAATGCTGATAGAAAGAGGTCTGGTCAAGACAAGGAAATTATGTGCTCCACCTAATCCACTTCCATTCTACTACAACGCCAATGCCCGTTGTTTATTCCATGAGAACGCTCCGAGCCACGATCTTGACGGTTGGTTCGCACTTCAGCACCTCGTCTGAGAGTTAATCAAAAAAGGGTTCTGTCCTTTGAAGACAATCACCCGAACATAAAGAATGACCCTCTACCAAATCATGGTGGAGTAAATGCTATTACTGAAGAAGGGGAAGGGTCTGAAGATAAGACAGTTACTACCATTGATGAGATCAAGGTACCATTGGTGGAACTACACAAACGTCTTGCTCAAGCATGGGCACTTAAGACATCTCATGAAGACTGCAAACAATGCATGCTGAACCCAGAAGGTTGTGACCTTGTGAAAAAAGACATTCAAGCAATGACCGAACAAGGGATGATAGAGATTGATCGCAGGAAGAAAGGGGAAGATGTGGCAGTCATTGAACCCGTGTTTAATATGCCTGAAGAGCCTAGCAAAAAGGCTGTTTTCAGAAATAACAACTACAAAAATGTCCGGCCAGTGTTCCGCGACGATGCACCCCCGAAATTCGGGAGAGAGCAAGCCAGATTTGAGCCAAGGGGAGGAACTAAACCTCATCCAAGGGCCGTGACACCAAAACAGGATCATTCATGGTGCGAAGGAATTTTCAAAGAAAGGAAGCCGGTAAATGTAGCCAATATTGCCGGTGGGAGTAAGATGACCCGGAGTGGTCGCATATACTCACCAAGGGCAAATAATGCGGTTCCTCCGCCAGCAATTGCCATTCCAAAAGCCTCAGTTCCTCAAAAACCCATTCCAGAGGTAGTCGTCACTAAGAACCTTTGGTCAAAGGAAAAGAAAGCCTAAAAAATGATGAAGAAGAGTTTCTGAGAATTATCCGACGAAGTGATTACCGGGTGGTAGACCAACTGAATCAGACGCCATCTAAGATCTCGGTCATGACATTACTCTTAAGCTCTCCGGAGCATCGCCATGCTTTGCTAAAGATCTTGACGCAAGCCCATGTTACCAAAGACATTACAGTGGGGCAATTCGACTCCATTGTGGCGAACGTCACGGCCTGCAACACTCTAAGCTTTTATGACAATGATCTAACAGCGGAGAAACGCAAGCACAATCATGCTCTGCATGTGTCGATCAAATGTGAAGAAGATACATTGTCTAGGGTGCTTGTTGACACAGGATCCGCGCTCAATGTGATGCCGAAGTGGACACTAGCCAAACTGGCTTACCAAGGTGCTAACATGAGGCCAACATCTCTCGTAGTGAAGGCATTTGATGGGTCTAGAAGAGCTGTGATAGGGGAGGTTGATCTTCCTATCATGATAGGACCGCAATCTTTGAAGTCACCTTTCAGGTGATGGACATCAATCCGGTTTACAGCTGTCTACTAGGGAGGCCGTGGATACACGCAACAGGCGTTGTAACCTCTACTCTCCATCAGAAGATGAAGTTTGCGGTCAATGATCAGTTGGTTACCATTCACGGAGAAGAGGATCTAATGGTGAGCAACTTATCCTTATTTCGATACATCGAGGCTGACGAAGATTCCCTTGAGACAGCCTTTCAAGCGCTAGAAATAGCCGACGCTGTTCTAGTCGATGAATCTGACATAACTCGCAGTCCATCCTTCACCTCTATTCAGAGTATCAAGGCAGCGCTAAAAGCTGGAATCCCGTTGGGATGGGGGGAGATCATTGAAGTCAACGCTCGGGTAAAGAACGATCGACAAGGGTTGGGTTACAAACCAACTCTAGAGGGCGAGCCGGAAGAAAGCGCCATGAGGAAGAAGTCTTTGAAAGAAATATTTACCAGTGGCGGAATACAAATCAATGCTATCATTGTTGAGGATGAGGATTGCAATCTAGATCATCTGATAACTCGAGGAGGAGCAGTTTTACACAACTGGGAGGCTGTGGAAATTCTTGTCTTTTTACCTTTAGAGTAATTCATTTTGCTTGTCAGCTTTGTGTTTTCTTTAAAATTCCTGGTCTTGCCCAAGGCCTGCGAATTATTTTGTATTGGGCCACTTTGCGATTTGAAAATCTATGAATGAAAAAGTGTTTTTGTTAAAACTCTTGTTTATTTATTGCTCATCATTTCCACTCTTTTTGTTAAAAGGAAAAAATGACATCTTTTTTTGAAAAAATAAAAACAACCCTTCATCTGCATGTCTGTGTGTGTGTGTGTCTAATTATTCCCAAAAATGAAACATGCAGAATACCTCCATTAACCACAGAATCCCATGATCCTTCGGTTCCTTCTACTAGTGGTTCATCTGTCTTCCAAGCTGAAGAAGAGAATGATGAAGAATTAGTAGTCCCAGAAGAGTTGAAGAGAATGACTGAATACAAAGATGTTTATCTCCAGGCGTACAAAGAGCAGATTTAGGTCATCAACTTGGGATCCGAAGAGGCAAAAAGAGAAGTCAAGATTGGGGCATCATTGGGGTCAGAGATCAAAAGCAGGCTGATAGCACTCCTCAAAGATTATGTCGACATATTCGCTTGGTCTTATCAAGACATGCCAGGGTTGGATACCGACGTTGTTATGCACAAGCTCCCCCTGAAGCCAGAGTGTCCTCCGGTCAAGCAAAAACTTCGCAGATCAAGACCAGACATGACTCTTAAAATCCGAGACGAAGTCAAGAAGCAGATTGATGCGGGCTTTTTAGCAGTATCCAAATATCCGGAGTGGGTGGCAAACATCGTACCAGTCCCAAAGAAGGATGGCAAGGTCAAAATGTGCGTCAATTACAGGAATTTAAACAAAGCAAGTCCGAAAGACGATTTCCCTCTACCACATATCGACACTTTGGTGGATAATACAGCTAGTTTCGTAGTATTCTCATTCATGGACGGGTTTTCTGGTTATAATCAGATAAAAATGGATCCAGCCAACATGGAGAAGACAACCTTCATCACACCCTGGGGCACCTATTGTTATAAGGCCATGCCTTTCGGTTTGAAGAATGCAGGGGCAACGTATCAAAGGGCCATGGTCACACTCTTCCATGATATGATGCACAAAGAAATTGAAGTATATGTGGATGACATGATCGCGAAGTCTCAAAGCGAAGAAGACCATTTGGATCATCTGTTGAAGTTATTTGAGAGACTCCGAAAGTATCAGTTAAGATTAAACCCAGCAAAATGCACCTTCGATGTTCGCTCAGGCAAATTACTAGGCTTCATCGTTAGTCAGCGAGGAATTGAAGTAGACCTCGACAAAGTTAAAGCAATCCAAGAGATGCCTGCTCCTAAAACAGAGAAACAAGTCAGAGGTTTCCTCGGATGTTTGAATTACATCTCCAGGTTCATCTCCAACCTAACTCCTACTTGCACGCTGATCTTTAAGTTGTTAAGAAAAGATCAGACAGTGGTATGGAACGAAAGTTGTCAGTCCGCATTTGAGAAAATCAAGCAGTATTTACAAGAACCTCCAGTGTTGATTCCTCCTGTGCCGGGAAGGCCTTTGTTCATGTATATGACAGTACTAGAGGATTCAATGGGCTGTGTCTTGGACCAGACTGATGAGTCGGGAAAGAAAGAGCACGCAATCTACTATCTGAGCAAGAAGTTCACCGATTGCGAGAGTCGATACTCCCCGCTGGAAAAAGCATGTTGTGCTTTAGCATGGGCCGCCAAGCGTCTAAGACAGTACATGATCTGCCACACCACAATGTTGATTTCTAAGATGGACCCCATCAAGTACATCTTTGAAAAACCAGCTCAAACGGGAAGATTGGCCAGATGGCATATGCTCTTATCAGAGTACGATATTCAGTATGTTGCTTAAAAGTCTATCAAGGGAAGGGTCTTGTCAGAACACCTCGCAGAGCATCCCATGGAAGATTACCAACCACTCAAGTTTGAGTTTCCTGATGAAGATGTGATGTACATTCAGCGCACGAAACCAGAGCCTGGTCCGGAAGAAGGTCCCGAGCCTGGATCCCGCTGGGAAATGATGTTCGATGGAGCGTCAAACAAGAACGGACATGGTGATGGAGCTGTTTTAAAAAATCCAACCGGAGGGTATACTGCCATCACATCCTGACTTTGTTTCTCGTGTACGAATAACATAGCCTAGTATGAAGCCTGCATCTTATGATTGGAAGCTGTTATTGATCTTCGCATCAAAATTTTGGAAGTAATCGGTGATTCTGCTCTGGTGATCTACCAGCTCAAAGGAGAATGGGAAACTAGGGATGAAAAGTTGATCCCTTACAAGACTCATATCCTAGAGATGGCTGAATATTTTGATGAAATTACCTTCAAACATGTACCGAGAGCGGAAAATCACATCGCTGATGCATTAGCCATGATGGCATCAATGTGGAAGGTCCAGTTTGTTAACGAGGCGCCTCTGATTCGCATTGAAAGAAGGACAGTACCCGGGTATGTTATGACAATAGATGAAGAAATTGATGAGAAACCATGGTTCCACGACATCAAGAACTTTCTTCAAAATCAGGAATATCTAGCTGACGCATCCAGGACTGACAAAAGAGCCATATGAAGATTGTCGGCTAAATTCTTCATCAGCAATGGTACTTTGTACAAAAGAAACCACGACATGGTTTTACTCCGATGTGTCGATGAAAAATAAGCAAGTCTCATAATGACTGAAGTGCACGAGGGAACGTTCGGTACCCATGCCAACGGCCACGCCATGGATAAGAAAATCTTAAGAGCAGGTTACTTTTGGTTAACTTTGGAGACGGATTGCATACTCTTTGCTCGAAAATGCCATAAATGCCAAGTCTATGCTGACAAAGTGCATGTCCCTCCACATCCTCTCAATGTGATGACATCACCATGGCCCTTTGCAATGTGGGGCATAAACATGATTGGGGCAATAGAGCCAAAAGCCTCCAACGGCCATCGCTTCATCCTTGTCGCAATTGATTACTTCACCAAATAGGTGGAAGCAGCGTCGTATGCAAACGTGACAAAACAAGTGGTTGCTTGCTTCATCAAAAAGGAAATCATTTATCGATACGGTATTCCTAACCAGATCATTACTGACAATGGGTCGAATCTAAACAACAAAACAATGAAGGAACTCTGTGACGATTTCAAGATCAAGCATCACAATTCGTCTCCTTACAGACCCAAGATGAATGGCGCAGTTGAAGCTGCAAACAAAAATATCAAGAAAATAGTATAGAAGATGGTCATAACATACAAGGATTGGCACGAGATGTTACCATTTGCTCTACATGGATACCGAACATCAGTGCGAACTTCGACAGGAGCAACTCCTTTTTCCTTAGTATATGGAATGGATGCTGTGCTGCCCATCGAAGTCAAAATACCTTCTCTAAAGATCTTGATGGAAGCCGAGCTTGAGGAAGACGAATGGATAAAAGAAAGGTTCGACTCATTGAACCTCATTGATGAGAAAAGGATGACGGCCATGTGTCATAGTCAGATCTATCAACAAAGAATGATGAGAGCGTTCAACAAGAAGGCTCGTCCCAAAGAGTATAGGGAAGGAGAGCTTGTGCTTAGAAAAATCCTACCAACTCAAAAGGATATGCGCGGCAAGTGGATGCCCAACTATGATGGCCCCTTCGTTGTAAAAACTGTCTTCTCCGGAGGATCTCTAATTCTCGAGACCATGGATGGCGAACAACTCAAGTACCCTGTCAACTCAAATGTTGTGAGAAAGTACTATGCCTAAAAGCAGAAAACCTAGAAAGGAGATTCCAGTGCTTCAGCAAGGTGGAAGTCCAAAGATTGAAAGCTGACAAACGCATGGGCAAAGTCTTGTGCAAGATGTTAGAAGAAATATCAACGTCTGTCATTCTCGTCAGAAGCAGCGAAGCAAATGAACTGATAGTTAAAAGGACCAAGTTATTATGGGATTCTGAAACCCTTTCTGTTTGCCATTTTTTTCAAATGTATAAAGTTCTCGAGGCTTTGCCCTTTGTAAAGTTCTTGCCTATCAATGAAATCAGATTTTGGCCAATCATTGTTATGATCTTCTGTTTTTGTTATGCAATTTCACTTATTTGTTAATAAGGATTTTTTCGAAAGCAAAGTGTTTTGAAAAACTTAAATTCTATTTTAAAAAGAAAACACAATTTGAGAAAACGATTGAAGAACTCTAGAGGTAATCTGATAACATTACGCAATTCTCAAGTCGTGAAAGTTTGTTGTCACCTTTGACCAAACTAGATGCATCCGACAGCAATTCCTGCTCTTAAGCCAGGACTTCTCCTCTGCAGGGTTACGAGGATATTGTCTGGGAAGATTGTTATCTACGCCAAAAGGAAGTTTCGCCTAACTTGAAGCAATTGAGACTCAGTGTGATGAGTTCCCTCTGTGTTTTCCTTGTTTTGCTTTTCTTTTTTGCGGGTCGGTTTGCATTTTAGATACAGCATCATATCAGCATACGCATTTGTTTGCATTTGGTTTTGGTCTCTGTTTGTTTGGTTGTCGCCTTTGAGATCCTTTGGTCATTTCCTCTATCTTTGATCTGTTGCTGCAATTTCGCTTCTAGGTTGACACCCCAAGGTTACTAGTAATCTTGGGATTACTATCTTCTCTGGGAAGTTGGTGGTGACTAGCAGTATCCGATTTACACAGATGAGCGGTTGTTACCAATGTTTATCTCTGATTTGGTTGTCACCAATAATCTTTGAAAGTCTAGTAGTCACTAGCATTGTTTAGAACCAATTATGGTTGGTGTCTCGATTTGGTCGTCACCAACAATTTCTAAACCCAGTTGTCACTGATTCCGTTATAAAGAAACCAATCATCATTGGAGTCCTTTTGATTCAATTATTACCAATCTTTGCTAAAATCTAGTGGTTACTAGTATTTCCTTTTAAAACCAATGGTCATGGGTACTTGAGTTGGTCGTTACCAAATTTCTCTAAAAGTCCAATAATTATTGTCATCATCTGAATCCAATTGTTATTGGTACCTTTTGATTCGGTTATTACCAGTCTTTCTGAATCTAGTAGTTACTAGTATTATCTTCAAATCCAATTGTTATTGGTACCTTTTGATTCGGTTATTACCAATTTTCTAAGTCTAGTGGTCACTAGCATCGTTTGGAAAATCTAGTGTTTACTAGCACTGTCCAGAACCAGTTGTTATTGGTATACTTGATTTGGTCGTCCCCAGTCGGCCTAAGTCCAATAGATATTGGCATCACTTAAATAAGGATTGTTATCATCACTTTGGTTCGGTTGTTACCAAACCCTTTGAAAATCCAGTATTTATTGGTATTACCCAAATCCAATGGTTATTGGCCTCTTTGGACTCGGTCGTTACCAATCTTCCCAGTTAAATCTAGTGGTTACTAGCATTATCCAGAATCAATTGTTATTGGTATACCCCAATTTGGTCATCACCAGTCCCCTCTAAGTCCAGTAGTTACTGGCATTGCTTGAAAACTAGTCGTTATTAGTCGGTTGTTACCAATTCCCACAGCCGAGGTCTGGTGTTTTACCAATATTGTTTGAAATTCCCAATTGTAATTGGAACTTTGATTTGGTCGTCACCATATCCCCAGGAAGTCTAGCGCTATTTAGCATTTTTTGGAAACCGTTGTTGGATTGGTCATCACCATCATCCCCAGGGAGTCTAGTGAAAACTAACACCACTTGAAACTGTTGGTTGTTCTAGTCGTCACCGGTTTCCCCATTGAAACTTTTCCTTTCCCAATCGAGTCTCAGAGAACTAGTGGATACTACCTTCCCTGGCACGTCCAGTCTTGTTTCTAACCTTTTCTTGAAGATTCCGTTTGAACTCTTCGTCATAGGAAATTTCTCATCTAGTTATCCCCAGTGAGGTTCGTGTCTCTGTTCCGTCTTTTCCCCGGTGAAGATTTGCTTCCCCAGCAAAGTTTTCCCCAGTGAGGTTTGCACTTCTTTTCTTTCGTATCTCCAGTGAAGAATTGCCTTCTCCCCCAGCAGTGTGTCTCCTTTTCCCCAGTGAAGATGTGTCTTCCCTGGTGGAATTTGTGTCCCCTGTGTGAAAGATTCCCTTGAACAGCATCTTTAGTCATGTTTGAACTATCTTGCTTACTTTGCTTTGAATCTTTCCCCAGTGTGTCGGGTCCCTCGTGAGTGGTTACTCGTCGTATTGTCGTTCTTTTATATTTGCTTGTGTGTTTGCATCTGTCTTGCATTCAAGCATCATAAAACATCATTTAGAACCCATTGCATTTCAGCATTTTTCCTTTTGCATACCATCAGATCTAAGGGACAAAATTTCTAGTTTGCTATATTTAAATACCTTTCACTACGATTCTATGAGGATTGTCATCTCTCATTGCCATCTAGTGAAGATATTTAAATAGGGGCAACTGTTGCACCCTAAATTTTGACCCCTTAGATCCTCATCATCATTTTAGGATCATATTCGTTTGATTATCTAACCTTAACCCATTTCAAGTTTATCTTTGTCAAGATGCAGATGAACCAAGGCTCCGTACCGTCAAAAATCGAGGCTTCGATGGTTTGATCAATCAATGTTTTGGATTTATTCAACTATAAACAAGATTAAGGATACTACATTGGGTCAAGTATGAATCCAATTTGAGGTTGTCACCCAGGAATTGAGAACAGTGTAGTTCAGGATACCCGATTAGGGTTTTCGATTAGGAAAAGTCAACTGTAGTTTGACTTTTGATTTAAAAAGTGTTCCAATGGTGGGACATGGTCCATGAAGTTCCTATGGCTTATTAAAGTCTATTCAAAGAGTTTCAAGGCCTCAAAAGGTCCAGAGCGTCAACAGTCGACTCGGTAGTCACCGATTAATCGAATAGTTGACCAAAAAGTCAACTCTTCAACCATAAAGAATTTGACTTCAAGATGTCAATAACAAATGTTCCTTATGTCATATTACACATGCCCATAAAATTTCATGACCATTGGATCAAGGGTTAGGAAGTAATTGCAAAAATCAGGAATTAAGGTTTTGAAAGGGGCAAGACTATAACTCCTCAACAACACATCCAATTCAGTTGGTTCAAAGCTCTTTGGAAAGCTCTTAACAAGTCCTACAAAAGTCCCAAAGTGGTCCATGATCAAAAATTGCATAGATTTGGAGTTATGACCAAATTCATTTCAAGAAGGGAAATAACTTAGAAAAATTCTAAGTTATTTGGCCTTTTAAGTATGTTTTTTCAGCAACTTTGAGAGGTCTTTTGACCTAATTTTAGTGGGAATTTGAAAATCTCAAAAACATGAAAGATGTAGAGCTACTTGAGGGCTTTCTAAAATATGGTAGAACTCCTCAATAGCATTTGTGAGCTGAGAGTTATAGATCATGGAAGTTGGGGTTGCCACAATTGAAGTCACGACTTCAACTCTTTCCAAAATTCAAAATTCAACAACTTGGGCCACCCTCAGCCATTGGATCATGTTTTATTCTGATAATGTGAAGCTTAGATGAAGCAAAAACCAGAAGAAATGAAGAATTGATGGGCTTTGCAACTTGGAGCAAGTGGCTAATATAATAATCATTTAAAGGACTATGAAAGAGAAACTTTTTCAAAGAGTTGTGCAGCTGCAGTCCCCTACTCTCATAGCTTCACTTCAATCATCTCATCCATCCCATCTCACTTGATATTCTGCTCAGCATTTGCCCAAGAATTGATGAGAAAATCTGCCACTTGATCTTGGCAAGATTTCCTTCAAAATCTACCTCTAAAATGGGAAAAACCAAGGCTGCCCTTGTAACACCCCGATTCCCAAATTATAAATAAAACGATTCAAATAACATATATCAGAGTATCATTCCCAACCGGGATGTCACAGTTCATATAAAAATTCCACAACATTTTTTCCAAATAAATATTAACTGATTTATCCAATAAAATTGCAGCGGAAAGGACATAGCCTGTCATAACTCAAAATATCATATATATACGCCACCCATAATACACAAAACATCATGTATCATCATATGTACAACCATAGGCCATTTACCTCAAAACATAATAAACATGGCATCATCAAGTATCCATTCATATCCCAAAACCAGATACGCCACTGGGGCACACATAGTCAACACATAGACAAGTAACTCCCAAAAACACCCCAGTGTTACGTATCAGAGCAACCTACAAAGACGCCTCAATCCAAGCTAGCTAAGCACCTGGATTGTCTGTACTTCCGAAGAAGCACAGACCACAACAACAACAAAGGGGTGAGAATCACGATCAAATAATAATGGCATATACGTACATGAAATAAAAGGCAGAATCATATAAATCATTTCATATACATAATAACTGGACTCACTGTCCCACTACCAACCACAACATCCAATCACGCAACACATGCGCACACACTCATCCCAAAACGTACAGTATCGACTCACAACAACGATGGGCAACTGGCCATCAACCCTCCACACAGGAGCACATATCAACGATGGGCACCTGGCCATCAACCCTCCACACAGGAGCACATATCAACGATGGGCACCTAGCCATCAACCCTCCACACTGGGAGCACACCACTAACATCGATAGACAACTGGCTATCACCCTCCACAGAGGAGCACCACAATAATATACCGATGGACAACTGGCCATCACCCTCCTCACAGGAGTACCACAATCATATTCACACGCATCATACATCTAGCACACTAAGTGCAAAACGATCCTATGGATCCACCCCTGACTCAGTACATATACGCGACGCCCGAGGCGCACTGATCCCACGGATCCACTCACCATACAACCTATCACACACAATGCACACGAGGCATGTCGGTCTCACTGACCCAACCTCATCACAAAACAGCACATAAGTGCAACGCATCATAAGCGTATCGATCCTAATGATCCACATAATCTCACACGCGGCACACACAGTGCACCCGTAACATATTCACATCGTGCATTTCTATGTTCGACTCATAATCCTCCAATTATGGTAATTGCGATAAACGCCGGCCACGAGGCCCTCATACCCTTCACCACACTCTCATTATTCAGCTAACAACTCATCATAACTATCCGATTGCACCCAACATCCAGCACTGCACACAGCCTTCACATTCTGAATTCTGCTACACTCGCTACCTGCTCGCTACGCGAGCTCCTAGCAAGTGTTCGCTACTCGTTCGCCTAGCAAACCACCACGCGAAACACACATCTAAGCTACTGCCAGGGTTCGCCACAAACACGCCCAGCCAACTAGCTAGCGAATCCCACACCTCAGCTTCTGCCAAAGTTCGCTACGCGAGATGTCAGCGAACGTTCGCCAGGCATCCGCCTAGCGAAGAGCTAGCGAAGAGCTAGCGAATCCTGCGAATTCTGCAGAAATAAGTTCTGCTGTTCTGCAACAGCACCTACCCCACTCCCCAATTCTCACTAAAATCGTGTTAAGCTCATCGGCTACGCATATTACCGAACATTCCACCCAACCACTACTCAATTCACTCAACCAAACCTCGGTCTTAACCGATTAAATCAACTTTGACTCAGAACCGATTCCAACTCCGAAAACCCCAAACGCTCATATCATCATCTCTACCACACATGAAACAATGCCAATACCATAACTATAATCACAACAGAAATTAAACCACACATTGCAGCAAACAATCATCATCAAATTAACATAATCATGCAATTATCCAAACATGGGGTTAGGGATTCCCCTTCTACCAATTTTTCATGTAAAGCCAATTAACCGTAAAATCCCCCCCCCCTTACCTCAATCGAAGCTTTGATGTTGATAATCCTCTTCAATTTCCACGAATTCTGATTGTCCCAGCTTCTTCACTTGATTGTGCTTGCTTGTTCTTCACCAACTTGCGTTTTTCCCCTTCCCGTCTTTCTCGTGCGTGTTCCTCTTCCTTTCCTTCCAACTCTATTTTCCAAAATGACCATACCATCCTCAATACCCCAAAATCATTTTATTAATCCAAATAATAATTATCTTAATTCTTTTAATTCCATAATAATAATAATAATGATTTCTCTCACCATATTAGTGTTAATAAAAGTAATAATAATAATAATAATAATAATAATAATAATAATAATAATAATAATAATATTAACATAATTATTAATACTAATTATTAATCATTATTATTATCAATTACCCCCCACTAATATTATGCTCCTAATTATTCTTCAATCTACACACAACGCGAAACGAAATAACACTGGAAACTGGAAATAATAAAAATGGGTGTTACAGCCCTCCCCCACTTTAATTATTTTCGTCTTCGAAAATACCTGATGGAAATAGCTCCGGATACGCTTCCCGCATCCTGCTTTCCAATTCCCAGGTCACACTGCCACCTACAGCACCTCCCTAAGCCACTCTCACCAACGGTATCTCTTTTCCTCTGAGTCGTTTCACCTTGCGATCTTCTATCCTCAATGGCAACGTTTCCACAGTTAGATTCTCTCTAACTTGGACTTCATCTCTCTGAATCACATGAGACGGATCGGGTACATACTTCCGAAGTTACGACACATGAAACACGTCATGCTAGTTCGAAAGCTCTGGTGGCAACGCCACCCTGTAAGCCACAACGCCAATCCGTTGCAATATCTGATATGGCCCGATAAACTTCGGATCCAACTTATTGGACTTCAAAGCACGTCTAACACCCGTCACTGGGTTAACCCTCAGAAATACATGGTCACCCTCACTAAATTCCAATTGTTTCCTGCGGTTATCATAATAACTCTTCTGTCGATCCTGAGATGCTTTCATCTTTTCACGGATCATCTGAACCGTCTCAATAGTCTGTTGCACCAACTCTGGTCCCAAAACCACACTCTCACCCGACTCGTACCAGCACAAAGGAGTCCTGCACCTCCTACCATACAGAGCCTCAAACGGTGCCATCCCGATACTGGAATGGTAACTGTTGTTGTACGTGAACTCAATCAAAGGCAAATGAGTATCCCACGTACCACCTCTTTCCAACACGCAAGCCCGCAACAAATCCTCTAAAGTCTGAATGGTTCTCTCCGACTGCCCATCCGTCTGCGGATGATAAGTTGAACTCAGCTTCAACTCAGTACCCAAAGCCTCTTGCAAACTTTTCCAGAATACAGAAGTGAACCTCAGATCTCTATCCGACACAATACTCAACGGCACACCGTGCAACTTCACGATTACCCGAATATAAATCTCAGTCAGCTTCTCCAACGGAAAGCTGATACTGATCAGTACAAAGTGTGCAGACTTCGTAAGCCGATCTACAATCACCCAAATGACATCAAATCCTCTCTCCGTATTCGGCAACCCTGTAACAAAATCCATAGCAATGTTATCCCACTTCCAAACTGGAATCTCTAACGGTTGCATCATCCCCGAAGGCCTCTGATGCTCTACTTTCGATTTCTGACAAACCAAACAAGCATAAACATACCGAGCAATATCCTTTTTCATGCCCGACCACCAGAACAACTTTTTCAAATCCTGATACATCTTCATAGCTCCTGGATGAACACTCAGGCTACTACGATGTCCTTCGTCCAAAATTGACTTATTTAACTCTTCCTTATCCAGCATGCAAATCCTGCCCCAAAACCTCAACACACCTGCGTTATCCAACTTAAAATCACTACCGGAGTCACTTCCGGCCCCTCGCATCAAACCCACAAGTTTCATATCCAATTTCTGATGCTCTCTAATCATGTCCAAGAAATCATTCTTCACTTGCAATTTTCCCAACATCACACCATCAGATGTAAACTCACAAACCATACTTAAATCCCGAAATTGCTCAATAAGCTCCATCACTTTTACCATCATTGTCGACATATGAATTGTCTTCCTGCTCAACGCATCTGCGACCACATTCACTTTCCCGGGGTGATAACTCAAACTGAAATCGTAGTCTTTCAAAAATTCTAACCATCTCCTTTGTCGCATATTCAACTCTTTCTGATCAAATAGATACTTCAAACTCTTGTGATCACTGAACACCTCAAACCTTGAACCGTACAAATAATGTCGCCAAATCTTCAACACAAAAACCACCACGGCTAACTCAAGGTCATGAGTAGGATAATTCCGTTCATGCACCCTCAATTGCCGCGAAGCATAAGCTACCACTTTCCCATCCTGCATAAGAACTTCGCCTAATTCCAACTTAGACGCATCACAGTATACCACAAAAGGCTCACTCGGATTAGGTAACACTAAAACCGGCGCTGAAGTCAATCTCTTCTTTAGCTCCTCAAAGCTCTCTTCGCAAGCAGCATCCCACACAAACACTTGATCTTTCCTTGTCAACTGAGTCAACGACAAAGCCAACCTAGAAAAACCTTCAATGAATCTTCGGTAATATCCTGCCAAGCCCAAAAAGCTTCTAACCTCGGTTATCGTCTTTGGCGGTTCCCACTATAACACCGCACTCACTTTAGATGGGTCTATCGAAACACCATCACCAAAAATGACATGCCCCAGAAAACTCACGGTCTTCAACCAGAACTCACACTTTGATAACTTATCATACGACTTGTTATCTTTCAACACTTGCAACGCAACCCTCAAATGCTTAGCATGCTCCTCCTCGGACTTAGAATAAATCAGTATGTCGTCAATGAATACAACAACAAACTGATCTAAATAAGAGTGGAAGATACGGTTCATATATTCCATGAATACACCCGACGCATTAGATACTCCGAAAGGCATTACTGCATACTCGTAAGGTCCATATCGAGTCCTAAACACCGTCTTCTGAATATCACCTTCCTTCACTCTTATCTGATGATAACCCGACCTCAAGTCAATCTTGCTGAACACACGAGCTCCCACTAGCTGATCCATCAAATCATCAATCCTTGGAAGAGGATACTTATTCTTGATGGTCACTTTGTTCAACTGACGGTAATCGATGCACAACCGCATGCTACCGTCCTTCTTCTTTACCAACAAAACTGGAGCTCCCCACGGCGACACACTCGGTCTGATAAACTTTCTATCCAGCAACTCTCCAATCTGAGATTTCAACTCGGCTAACTCCACTGCCGACATCCTGTACGGTGCCATAGAGATAGGCCTCGTACCAGGAATAAGATCAATACTAAACTCAACCTCTCTCTTCGGAGGTAACTCAGTAACATCATCCGGGAACACTTCCGGAAACTCATTCACCACAGCTAACTCGTCCAACAACGCCTTGTTGTCAACAGACAGTGATGCAAATAAAGCAAACACTTGAGCTTCATCTTCCAACAAGATCCTCAATTCCTTACCAGACAAGGAATCTGCCAAAGCTTCCTCCTCAGGAGTTAAAAACAATAACACCTTCTAAAAACAGTCGATGTACACTCGGTTGAACTCCAACCAGTCCATACCAGGTATAACATCCAAACCACCAAGTGGCAAACAAATCAAATCCACGCCAAAATCTCAGCCAAAGATAGTCAGTGGACACTTCGATCATACAAGCGAAGTAGTCACTGAACCAATCGAGGGAGTCTCAATAGTCATCTGCCGCTCAAGAGTAGTCGGCACCAAACCTAACCTCTTCACACAATCAACAGAGATAAACGAGTGGGTTGCACCCGTATCAATCATAGCAGACAAGGGAACATTATTGATGAAACAAGTACCTCGTATAGAACGACCATCGCCAGTAGCTTGAGTTCCCACTACTGCAAACACTTTGCCGCTGGTCTGTGGCACCTGAGTCGACTTCGGTTTCCCATAATGAGTACTGATGTGGCCTTTCTCACCACAGTTGTAGCATGTAGGCATGGCAACTCGAAAATTAGCTATCACGTGGCCTGACTTGCCACACTTGAAACACTTTTTCTCTTCAAGAGGACACACAGTGCACCCGTAACATATTCACATCGTGCATTTCTATGTTCGACTCATAATCCTCCGATTATGGTAATTGCGATAAACGCCATCCACGAGGCCCTCATACCCTTTACCACACTCTCATTATTCAGCTAACAACTCATCATAACTATCCGATTTCACCCAGCATCCAGCACTGCACACAACCTTCACATTCTGAATTCTGCTACACTCGCTACCTGCTCGCTACGCGAGCTCCTAGCGAGTGTTCGCTACTCGTTCGCCTAGCGAACCACCACACGAAACACACATCTAAGCTACTGCCAGGGTTTGCCATAAACACGCCCAGCCAACTAGCTAGCGAATCCCATACCTCAGCTTCTGCCAAAGTTCGCTACGCGAGATGTCAGCGAACGTTCGCCAGGCATCCGCCTAGCGAAGAGCTAGCGAATCCTGCGAATTCTGCAGAAATAAGTTCTGCTGTTCTGCAACAGCACCTACCCCACTCCCCAATTCTCACTAAAATCGTGTTAAGCTCATCGGCTACGCATATTACCGAACATTCCACCCAACCACTACTCAATTCACTCAACCAAACCTCGGTCTTAACCGATTAAATCAACTTTGACTCAGAACCGATTCCAACTCCGAAAACCCCAAACGCTCATATCATCATCTTTACCACACATGAAACAATGCCAATACCATAACTATAATCACAACAGAAATTAAACCACACATTGCAGCAAACAATCATCATCAAATCAACATAATCATGCAATTATCCAAACATGGGGTTAGGGATTCCCCTTCTACCAATTTTTCATGTAAAGCCAGTTAACCGTAAAATCCCCCCCCCCCTACCTCAATCGAAGCTTTGATGTTGATAATCCTCTTCAATTTCCACGAATTCTGATTGTCCCAGCTTCTTCACTTGATTGTGCTTGCTTGTTCTTCACCAACTTGCGTTTTTCCCCTTCCCGTCTTTCTCGTGCGTGTTCCTCTTCCTTTCCTTCCAACTCTATTTTCCAAAATGACCATACCATCCTCAATACCCCAAAATCATTTTATTAATCCAAATAATAATTATCTTAATTCTTTTAATTCCATAATAATAATAATAATGATTTCTCTCACCATATTAGTGTTAATAAAAGTAATAATAATAATAATAATAATAATAATAATAATAATAATAATAATAATAATAATAATAATAATAATAATAATATTAACATAATTATTAATACTAATTATTAATCATTATTATTATCAATTACCCCCCACTAATATTATGCTCCTAATTATTCTTCAATCTACACACAACGCGAAACGAAATAACACTGGAAACTGGAAATAATAAAAATGGGTGTTACAGCCCTCCCCCACTTTAATTATTTTCGTCTTCGAAAATACCTGATGGAAATAGCTCCGGATACGCTTCCCGCATCCTGCTTTCCAATTCCCAGGTCACACTGCCACCTACAGCACCTCCCTAAGCCACTCTCACCAACGGTATCTCTTTTCCTCTGAGTCGTTTCACCTTGCGATCTTCTATCCTCAATGGCAACGTTTCCACAGTTAGATTCTCTCTAACTTGGACTTCATCTCTCTGAATCACATGAGACGGATCGGGTACATACTTCCGAAGTTACGACACATGAAACACGTCATGCTAGTTCGAAAGCTCTGGTGGCAACGCCACCCTGTAAGCCACAACGCCAATCCGTTGCAATATCTGATATGGCCCGATAAACTTCGGATCCAACTTATTGGACTTCAAAGCACGTCTAACACCCGTCACTGGGTTAACCCTCAGAAATACATGGTCACCCTCACTAAATTCCAATTGTTTCCTGCGGTTATCATAATAACTCTTCTGTCGATCCTGAGATGCTTTCATCTTTTCACGGATCATCTGAACCGTCTCAATAGTCTGTTGCACCAACTCTGGTCCCAAAACCACACTCTCACCCGACTCGTACCAGCACAAAGGAGTCCTGCACCTCCTACCATACAGAGCCTCAAACGGTGCCATCCCGATACTGGAATGGTAACTGTTGTTGTACGTGAACTCAATCAAAGGCAAATGAGTATCCCACGTACCACCTCTTTCCAACACGCAAGCCCGCAACAAATCCTCTAAAGTCTGAATGGTTCTCTCCGACTGCCCATCCGTCTGCGGATGATAAGTTGAACTCAGCTTCAACTCAGTACCCAAAGCCTCTTGCAAACTTTTCCAGAATACAGAAGTGAACCTCAGATCTCTATCCGACACAATACTCAACGGCACACCGTGCAACTTCACGATTACCCGAATATAAATCTCAGTCAGCTTCTCCAACGAAAAGCTGATACTGATCAGTACAAAGTGTGCAGACTTCGTAAGCCGATCTACAATCACCCAAATGACATCAAATCCTCTCTCCGTATTCGGCAACCCTGTAACAAAATCCATAGCAATGTTATCCCACTTCCAAACTGGAATCTCTAACGGTTGCATCATCCCCGAAGGCCTCTGATGCTCTACTTTCGATTTCTGACAAACCAAACAAGCATAAACATACCGAGCAATATCCTTTTTCATGCCCGACCACCAGAACAACTTTTTCAAATCCTGATACATCTTCATAGCTCCTGGATGAACACTCAGGCTACTACGATGTCCTTCGTCCAAAATTGACTTATTTAACTCTTCCTTATCCAGCACGCAAATCCTGCCCCAAAACCTCAACACACCTGCGTTATCCAACTTAAAATCACTACCGGAGTCACTTTCGGCCCCTCGCATCAAACCCACAAGTTTCATATCCAATTTCTGATGCTCTCTAATCATGTCCAAGAAATCATTCTTCACTTGCAATTTTCCCAACATCACACCATCAGATGTAAACTCACAAACCATACTTAAATCCCGAAATTGCTCAATAAGCTCCATCACTTTTACCATCATTGTCGACATATGAATTGTCTTCCTGCTCAACGCATCTGCGACCACATTCACTTTCCCGGGGTGATAACTCAAACTGAAATCGTAGTCTTTCAAAAATTCTAACCATCTCCTTTGTCGCATATTCAACTCTTTCTGATCAAATAGATACTTCAAACTCTTGTGATCACTGAACACCTCAAACCTTGAACCGTACAAATAATGTCGCCAAATCTTCAACACAAAAACCACCACGGCTAACTCAAGGTCATGAGTAGGATAATTCCGTTCATGCACCCTCAATTGCCGCAAAGCATAAGCTACCACTTTCCCATCCTGCATAAGAACTTCGCCTAATTCCAACTTAGACGCATCACAGTATACCACAAAAGGCTCACTCGGATTAGGTAACACTAAAACCGGCGCTGAAGTCAATCTCTTCTTTAGCTCCTCAAAGCTCTCTTCGCAAGCAGCATCCCACACAAACACTTGATCTTTCCTTGTCAACTGAGTCAACGACAAAGCCAACCTAGAAAAACCTTCAATGAATCTTCGGTAATATCCTGCCAAGCCCAAAAAGCTTCTAACCTCGGTTATCGTCTTTGGCGGTTCCCACTATAACACCGCACTCACTTTAGATGGGTCTATCGAAACACCATCACCAAAAATGACATGCCCCAGAAAACTCACGGTCTTCAACCAGAACTCACACTTTGATAACTTATCATACGACTTGTTATCTTTCAACACTTGCAACGCAACCCTCAAATGCTTAGCATGCTCCTCTTCGGACTTAGAATAAATCAGTATGTCGTCAATGAATACAACAACAAACTGATCTAAATAAGAGTGGAAGATACGGTTCATATATTCCATGAATACACCCGACGCATTAGATACTCCGAAAGGCATTACTGCATACTCGTAAGGTCCATATCGAGTCCTAAACACCGTCTTCTGAATATCACCTTCCTTCACTCTTATCTGATGATAACCCGACCTCAAGTCAATCTTGCTGAACACACGAGCTCCCACTAGCTGATCCATCAAATCATCAATCCTTGGAAGAGGATACTTATTCTTGATGGTCACTTTGTTCAACTGACGGTAATCGATGCACAACCGCATGCTACCGTCCTTCTTCTTTACCAACAAAACTGGAGCTCCCCACGGCGACACACTCGGTCTGATAAACTTTCTATCCAGCAACTCTCCAATCTGAGATTTCAACTCGGCTAACTCCACTGCCGACATCCTGTACGGTGCCATAGAGATAGGCCTCGTACCAGGAATAAGATCAATACTAAACTCAACCTCTCTCTTCGGAGGTAACTCAGTAACATCATCCGGGAACACTTCCGGAAACTCATTCACCACAGCTAACTCGTCCAACAACGCCTTGTTGTCAACAGACAATGATGCAAATAAAGCAAACACTTGAGCTTCATCTTCCAACAAGATCCTCAATTCCTTACCAGACAAGGAATCTGCCAAAGCTTCCTCCTCAGGAGTTAAAAACAATAACACCTTCTAAAAACAGTCGATGTACACTCGGTTGAACTCCAACCAGTCCATACCAAGTATAACATCCAAACCACCAAGTGGCAAACAAATCAAATCCACGCCAAAATCTCAGCCAAAGATAGTCAGTGGACACTTCGAACATACAAGCGAAGTAGTCACTGAACCAATCGAGGGAGTCTCAATAGTCATCTGCCGCTCAAGAGTAGTCGGCACCAAACCTAACCTCTTCACACAATCAACAGAGATAAACGAGTGGGTTGCACCCGTATCAATCATAGCAGACAAGGGAACATTATTGATGAAACAAGTACCTCGTATAGAACGACCATCGCCAGTAGCTTGAGTTCCCACTACTGCAAACACTTTGCCGCTGGTCTGTGGCACCTGAGTCGACTTCGGTTTCCCATAATGAGTACTGATGTGGCCTTTCTCACCACAGTTGTAGCATGTAGGCATGGCGACTCGACAATTAGCTATCACGTGGCCTGACTTGCCACACTTGAAACACTTTTTCTCTTCAAGAGGACACACAGTGCACCCGTAACATATTCACATCGTGCATTTCTATGTTCGACTCATAATCCTCCGATTATGGTAATTGCGATAAACGCCAGCCACGAGGCCCTCATACCCTTTACCACACTCTCATTATTCAGCTAACAACTCATCATAACTATCCGATTTCGCCCAGCATCCAGCACTGCACACAACCTTCACATTCTGAATTCTGCTACACTCGCTACCTGCTCGCTACGCGAGCTCCTAGCGAGTGTTCGCTACTCGTTCGCCTAGCGAACCACCACACGAAACACACATCTAAGCTACTGCCAGGGTTTGCCATAAACACGCCCAGCCAACTAGCTAGCGAATCCCATACCTCAGCTTCTGCCAAAGCTCGCTACGCGAGATGTCAGCGAACGTTCGCCAGGCATCCGCCTAGCGAAGAGCTAGCGAATCCTGCGAATTCTGCAGAAATAAGTTCTGCTGTTCTGCAACAGTAGCTACCCCACTCCCCAATTCTCACTAAAATCGTGTTAAGCTCATCGGTTACGCATATTACCGAACATTCCACCCAACCACTACTCAATTCACTCAACCAAACCTCGGTCTTAACCGATTAAATCAACTTCGACTCAAAACCGATTTCAACTCCGAAAACCCCAAACGCTCATATCATCATCTCTACCACACATGCAACAATGCCAATACCATAACTATAATCACAACAGAAATTAAACCACACATTGCAGCAAACAATCATCATCAAATCAACATAATCATGCAATTATCCAAACTTGGGGTTAGGGATTCCCCTTCTACCAATTTTTCATGTAAAGCCAATTAACCGTAAAATCCCCCCCCCTTTACCTCAATCGAAGCATTGATGTTGATAATCCTCTTCAATTTCCACGAATTCTGATTGTCCCAGCTTCTTCACTTGATTGTGCTTGCTTGTTCTTCACCAACTTGCGTTTTTCCCCTTCCCGTCTTTCTCGTGCGTGTTCCTCTTCCTTTCCTTCCAACTCTATTTTCCAAAATGACCATACCATCCTCAATACCCCAAAATCATTTTATTAATCCAAATAATAATTATCTTAATTCTTTTAATTCCATAATAATAATAATAATAATGATTTCTCTCACCATATTAGTGTTAATAAAAGTAATAATAATAATAATAATAATAATATTAACATAATTATTAATACTAATTATTAATCATTATTATTATCAATTACCCCCCACTAATATTATGCTCCTCATTATTCTTCAATCCACACACAACGCGAAACGAAATAACACTAGAAACTGGAAATAATAAAAATGGGTGTTACAGCCCTCACCCTCACTCTCCCTATAAATAGAGACTTTTCTCTATGTTATTAACGACACCAGAGCTATCAAGAATATATAGAAACTCATAGCTCTCCCATTCCTTTCCTTGCTTGAAAGTGCTTAAGTTCTCAAAATCACAAAAATCACCATTTTCCACTTTTCATGTCATTTCTTTTTCCAAACATCAAAACACTTCAAAGACCATCTACACACCCTTAAAATATCCATTTGAAACTGTTCCCACCATTACTTTCATCAAAAAAACTAATCAATTTTAAATTCAACCTTCATACCTCCATATTTTAACTTTTATGCACTTTGGAAGCCAAGTCTCTACTTAAGGCCTTTCCTACTACCTCAACACTCCCAACACCTCATATATATCTTGTTTCAACTGTCCAAAGGCTCAAAAACCAGCTGGGAGGTTTATTACTCAAACTTTCCTAAAGATTTGCTTATTGCTTCAAGAGGAAGAAAACTCCAAATATGTGCCAAAGAAGAAGATCTCTAGGTTTCTTTGCTTTCTAGCTTGATCAAGAAGGTCTACAAGAGGTATGTAATGCTTAACCTTATCATCATACATACATTATCATGTTTTGTAAATTTGAAGTTCTATTTTGAAAACCATAGTCATGCTGTCCCAAAATGGCTCTTTGTCAAGAGTTTGTGTTTATCACTATGTTCTTGCTTTTGTTAAAGTATATTGTTCATGAGTGATATGTATTGATGATATGCTGTCAAGGATGAACTTTGTATGTTGTTTACAACTGTTTTGAGGAATTTTTCCACAAGGGTAGCTTTAGAGGTCTTAACATGAATTGTTGTTGTGCTTAATACAAATTTATCAGCCCTTGTTTATTTGTGATATTTGAATAGCTTGTTAGTTATTTCATAAGGTTTCCCTGCCCATAGATCATGTATGAATCTAGGTTGGCTTTTGCTTCACAGATGTGATGTTTGTTTCAATTGCTATACCACTGTTCATGAATGTTGTGCTAAGATAGTATGCAACTACTTGTTTCACACTTAACTACAATGTTTCATCTCAATTGTTTGAACTATTGGTTTGTGCTTGTTTGGTCTTGTTTGTCTTGCTACTAGTTGAAACTTGTTGAAATGATAAAAACATGAGGATTAGCCAATAGGACCTGCTGTGAGGTAGTTTACTGTAAAATACACTTTGAACTTGAGGCTTACATTGGTTCATACCATAGCATGCTACATCATTTCTGTCAGGAAGTTGTTGATGTTTGTTACCACTTAACTTGCATCTTGTATGATCATATGGTATGCTGCATCACTAGCTGCTCAACAGTTTTGCATTTTTGCCAACAACATGTCCATTTCTGTCTCAGTTATTTTCTCATTGATCTTTCAGCCTAGAATCATCATTCTACATGTTTTTAAGTTTGTGTGTGATGCCTAACTGTCTCAAATTGCCATAACCTATCCTACTGCATATTGAACTTGTTTTGCATTTCATAAGTGCCCATGCCAAATCCAGTTTTGAGTGATGTTTGATATAATTTTGAGCATGTAAATTTCAATTAGTATGATTGTGATGTGTGTGTGCTAGTTTCATAACCTGAATCTATTCAAATCTGGACTGTGATAGCTTGTGTTCAAGCAGTCTTGATTCACAGCCACACACAACATACGTTTTCCATGTTTGAATCAGTTTTGAGTAGCTCATGAGCATGAATCATCTGTTGACACATTTGAAGAGTGTATGTAATGTGCATTTGATCTGGACCTACTGCATTTGAATTTTGGCAGCTTGTATCACATTTATTGCTTTAGTTTGCAACCAATATACCTTTTTCTGTTTGGTGTTGATATGAATTGTTTCTTGAGCATGAGATCACCCTTTAGCATGTATGTGGTGTGTGTGTGTGTCATTGGTTTAGCATGAATCTCATTATTTGGAAAATGCCCTGCTGCACCATCAATTTGTTTCAAGACAGCTTTTTGCATTTCAACCAACATACCAATTTCTATTCTAATTGCAATATGCCTAAACTTTGAGTGTGACCTCATTTTTTTTCATGTTTGTGATATGTATATGCTAATTTCATGACATGAAACTATTTATTTTTAACTAAACTAGCAATACCTCATCATCTTGCTGTCAACAGCTTTTGCAAACCACAACTGCACACACACCATACACTTTTCTGTTTGAAGCATCTTTGGGTTATTTCATGAGCATTAGACCATTAGATAACATGATTAGGGCTTGTATGTGTGTAGGAACCAGACCTCATTTTGAATGTTATGCCAATTTGTACCTTCCTGTCTTGACAGCCTGCTCACATGTGCCATACTTGCAACCTTTGAACCAAATTTTGTTATGTGCATGTTATGTTCAAACTTGAGTTATAGAATCATCCATGGATACATTTGAAACTTGTGTGTGGTGTTTATTTGGTCTAAAGTTGTTCCAATCATGTCATGATTTCAATTATGCATTTCATTTGTAAATGAGCAACTAGCATACCATTTTCATTTTTGTTTGGTTTTTGATTGGTCTTGAAGTGTAGAAACACTTGTTAACATGTTTGTAGTTTGTGTGTAAGGTGTGTTCAACCTGAATCTGTTCCATTCATGGCATAGCTTTCAAATTGCATTTTTCATTTTCACATGGCATGTTGATGACAGTTCTGTTTGGTTTATGATCTTGGCATTTATTTGTTGCTGTCATACCCTAAATTTGTCCTACTTCGGTATTTAATGGATGTTTGACTGCTTCACGACTTCTGGCCATGATTCTCTAAGACTTCGTTTATAAAGACTTTATATGTACTCATTGTGGTTATAATCTCTAGCAAGTTATGCTGAATTCTTGTGGGAGGAGCGCGCCTCCCGTCCCTTGTATCCAAACTCATGTGTGTCCTCGTTCTCACGATCAGACAGACATGATATGATCAATAACGTAAAGTACATGATTGGATCTATCTTGCCACACAGTTTCAGGAAATTTACACCCTATTTCAACTTGATTATAGACTTCTCCTTAAATGTTGTTTAAGCCTCACTACAAGTTGCTTATTATGGTTTGTACTTAATTCAAGTTAATTCAAAGATACTTCACATGATGCTTGTGGACACGGTCGATTTAGCCTCAGGCTTTGTTCAAATCGATTGCAAGCGTCAGGCTATGTTTGGATACTAAATCAGTTTGTGACAAACTTAGATTTAGCTTGCAAGTCATAATTGAATTCAGATGCAATTAATCTAGAAGATATTTCGATTCGTTTCAAGACATAATCATTTGGTTTCAAGTAGTTATTGAACCATATTTCGAATTGGTACTCAAGGCGTGTGATAAACAAGCTAAACTTAGGCCAAGTTTGGTTCGAGAAGATCAGGGCATAGGAATTTTGTTTGCGCTTACAAATTTTTGCAAGGAAGTGGAATGTGGGGTGTAGATAAAAAAAGTTACTTGCATATTAATTGTCAAAGTCATATATGTTACACACCTCTAGATATGATTTAACTTGTTTTAAAAGTGTTTACAAGTTATTATCCATTTGTGTGTAAGGGTGATTTTAAGTCAACAGTTACATTATAAGAGGTGTGTGGAATAATTGATTAATGATTATGATGTGTGGCCAATATAAGTTTTGTTGGATTCAAGGCCATAACTCAATTTTTACTTCCGATAGAGTTCTCCATTCGTACAAAAAATTATGATTCCCTTCATAAGAGAGCATATCAAAAAACTATGAGTGTACACATGTTATTATCTTATGCCAAAGATTTCTAACCATCCAAGTATCAATTTTAAGGTGGTCCATGGCCACATTGCAGTTAGGCTGGCTGTATAATATGGCAGAAAAGATAAATCAATTTATGACAGAAAATTACAACGCTATGCTGCGAAATCATAACAGAAAGTAACAAGTTCAAGTCCTTAATATTCAGAACAGAATTTCAAAACAGCTTGCTATTTAAATTACTACCCAGGCATACAAAGCCCATTCCAGTTCAAGAGGCGTGAGGGATTCTCAACAATACATAAGCTGGCCTCATTCGAAGTACATGATGAAAGCAATTAAAAGATGGAAAAATGCAAGTTCTACCAAATACCATGTTCAGTATTACATTCTCAAAGGAATACTACATTGGATTATAGAGATGAGAAAATCACGGCTATAATAGATGGGAAAGATATTCCAATTTTCACAAAAGAGGAGGTCACCTATTAATCTAAACCACAGGACACGCCACCGCTTGCTGGGCCCTAAAGCTGCTGTAAATGATATCAGTATAAAGCAAAATATAAACCAATATGTAGTACCGGAGACTGTTGTTTAGCATCAACCGAACAATAATCCTAGTAAGGTACAGATTGAGTGCAGTAAATCTGTTGTTGGAGATGTTAGAGTTAGAAAGCAAATACCTGCAGAATTGTAAACAAAAGTAATAATCATATCAGTAGTGCATCTTTTCGGCAATTGATCTCGCATAAGAACAAGTTTCAACCAAAAGAAATTTGAGTAAATATGTCTAGAGCAACACAGTCATTGACAATTTACCTTCATAATGTATCAAAATGATTGCTTCACCAAAATTGAGAGAATGATCTTCACCAAGAAACTTGATACTGACATGACTTCCTCTTTGTCCAAAGCCTTTTCTAGTTTAGAAGCAGATATTTTCTCTTCATCTTCATTGCGAAAGCAAAACTCTGAGGTTCTTGTTTTTGACGATGATAAAGAAAATTGTGGGCAAGCTAATAAAGGTAAACAAGTAGAGGAGATAATTAAATCTGCAGTTTTGGAAGAAAAGATGTCTCAAAGAGATGCTCTTGACAGTAATTCTCCTGGTAAGGTTAAGCAGTAGCGTTTTGATGTTAATTCTAGAATGAAGATTGATGCCACTGCTGCTGTTAAGATTGTGCAACAACCTTCTGATGTTTTGTCTGAACATGATAGGAACGACCTTTCATTATATTCATCTGATGAAGTTGGTTTTAAAGACAGAGTTCTAGGTTCTAGTGTTGTAACTCCCAGAAACATGAACAATAGGAGCTCGGAAATAGCTCCAAACCAGAGCATTCCTTCAAAGCCATCTTCTGAGAATCAACGCTCAAGGTTTAGCTCTCCTTGTGTTTGTGCAAAGGAGCATGAAAATCTTACAGTCTCCGTTACTGATGCAAAAGCTCCAGAGCAGAATTTAGGGGATCAAAGTAAAGACGATGGAGAATTTGAAACGAGTAGCGCATTTGGTGGAACACCTTTCAGGAAAGGTTTTGAATTACCTTCTGCATAGAAATCTCTTTGGTTCAGGAATACTTTCCTCTGTAGCCCAAATACTGAAATTACAATGGAGGATCTTGGATTTTTCAAAAGCCCGGGAGGTGATAAAAGCTACGATGCTATCGGTTTGTTAAAAGGAAGTTGGTACCCAATCCTGCTGGAGCGTTGCATGGACTCAGTTCAGTCATACCAAGTTGAAGAATGTACATGAAAAAATTAGTGCAAAACACAAAAAGATTAGCAGATTTCACAGTGTAAAGATTGGTCATAAGAGAAGTTTGAAAGAGCATAATAGAAGCAGAAGTACACTACCTGACATGCCGCAAAATGCCAACTTATTTTCATCTCGTAATTATTTAAAGATTCTCCCACACCACCATCATATCAAGGTCTTGCATAAAACACGCAATTGGCACAGTCATTTTAACACACCAAAGTTCAACTTAATTCACAAGATTCAAATTCCCAAAATGTGAAAATTATAAGGTATATGATTAAGAAGATCAAAATGACTACATACTTCCATCACAAAGTCTGTACCTAAAAGAGTGAATCTCAGTTTCGCCAAGGTCTTGCTCCAAGGTCATCATCACCACTTTTTGTTCTTCAATTGCCTTCATTCCTCTGTTGTCTTTACTGTTATGGCATGGCCTACAAGAGTAAACTGAGAATGATGAATAAGTATACTCAAAATAAAAAGCACTACCATTTCTCCTTATGGGCAACACCAGCCATCCGCAACTTTGTCAACTACCTAACAAACTTTCCACCACTGTTCTGACATTCTTCAAATCACTAAACGACATTGAGAGCTACCGGTAAAGCTTCTTGATCCTCTTCACCAGTTTTACCTTGCCAAACACTAAGGACCAGTAAGTGTTACAACCTGCAATGACTACTCAACATTAGCAACATATGAAGAAGAAAGAGCATGCCAGTTATAACAGAATATGGAAACAAGAACAAAATTTTTTTAGGGCAAATAAAGACTCCCATGTCAGCAAATTTAATAAGCAGTAAAAGAAACATTTTCACACAGTAAAAAACCAGGGTAAAGCTAGATATTTTTCTTCCTCACTACAGACAAAGAAAAGGTCACTATCAAGTCCCAGAAAAGCAGAAATCATGGTATAAACCTCTAACAGAATTGTACTACCAAAATACACCTCACCTCACCCGATACCAAACATTTCCTTCAGCAAATTTCAAATTTTCACACGTATCAAAAAACCCTAAAATCTCCTATAAATACACTCCTAACCATCGGCAAAAACAGAGAAAAAGACCCTAGCAAAGCTCTGCGAAATTCAAGCCCCAAAATACCAAAATCACACGAAAAGTTCTTTAAAGTTGATAGAGCTTCACACTGAAACTCTAGCCAACTTGAACAAAGCCACCTTACCATAACTAACAGAAGCAGGAATAAGCTGAAACGAGCCTAAATTTGAAGTTCACAAGTAGAGAAGAAGAAAAGTGAAAAGAGCAAAGGGTAAACAAGCTACCTCGTGGATATACCGTCAGAATAACTCAGAAAAACTGGTGAGTCCCTCTTCGTCTGATTTTTGCTCGTCGTTAATATATGCTCTTGAATATGTTGTTCTCTGTGTGGTTTAAGTTTTGATTCTGGTGATTTAGGGCTTTATCCGTTAGAACTGAGTTTGGTTTTAGAGTCAGGGACCGAGGTTTTTCCCGTTGAGTGGCGTCAAACCCCGGTCATTGTGTCTCCGACCGCATTGATTCGAACTGATAAGGAGATGGAGGGTAGGAGGATTTAAGAAAATAGAGAGGTTTCAGGGGAGATTCGTTTTGAGTTTAAAGATAAAAAGGATAATTTGGTTTGTGAGGTAAGTGAGACAAGGGAGGGATAGAGTTTAACCTTTTGGTTTTAGTTTGAGTTTCCAACGAATCTCGGAAATCCCCAACCGACAGCATCCATTATTGATGTTTCCTCTTCCCCATTGAACTAGGCGTAGCGTTTTTGTTCCAATAAACTATGCAAACAGTAGGTGTTTTAGACTGTCACGAGTGAGTAAGGTCGTTAGGACTATAATGTTATTAGTTTAATTAAAACATAATAAGGTCCTATCTTAGAAACTAATTAAATTAGTTTAAAATATTATTAATGTTTAGTAATATTATAAGTCTTATTTTATATTTTTTTATTTATAAATTATGACATTTAATTTACAATTTGATTTAGATTTAAGAATTTTATCAAATTTATTTATTTTTCTATTAAATTCAAAACATTTTTTTATGTTTAAATTAAAATAGTAAAAATTCCTTTTTTTGAAATTATATGGAAGTGGTGGATTTTTTGAGTCTAGCACTCCTTGAGTCCTTAAGCGACCGCTCTCGAGGTGCACACCTTGAGTTGTGGTCGTTTCGTCTTTCATCGTCAAAACCCCTCAATATTGTTTAAACCTTTCAAAGTAGGCAAACCCTAACCCTAGCCATACGCCTACCCTAGTTTAACCCCTATGCTAATATGTTCAGATTATTTTCTTAATTAATTCACGAAAGGATCGAGTTCTTGGAGTCACGCATTCCTTGAATTCGAGAATGATTACTATCGAGGTGTACGCCTTGAATAGTATATCATTCGAACTTTCGTTCCTAAAATATTTCCCATAATTATTTGGACAAGTACTTTCACTGTCCAACAAACATATTTCATAATTAATGGAATGAAAAAGATGTCGTTGGGATCTAGCATTCCAACGATGTCCCTACTATTTGGTTACGAGACCGACGTCTCGCTTATCGAATAGTCGTCATTCCTCCCAAATTTTCAACTCGTCTAACCGCGTTCCTCTTCTTCAATTCAAACCCTAATACGCGTATAAACAGTTCAATTCAAATTATTTTCTTATCTAAATTGCGAAAGAATTGAGTTTTTGGAGTCTAGCATTCCTTGAATTCTTGAGTAACTACTCTTGAGGCGTACGCTTTAGGTTGTGGATTACCCGACCTTTCGCCTATAAAACATGTGCCCTAACTATTTGGACAAATATCATAATTGTCCATTCAAATACAATTTCATAATTAATTGAATGAAAAAGGTGTTGTTGGGATCTAGCATTCCAACGATATCCCGACTAATTGGTTGCGAGATTGACGTCTCGTGTATCGAGTAGTCGTCATTCTCCCTTAAAATATTCAACCATTCTAACTCTTTTCTCGCCCTCGTGCGATTTCCAACCCAAACACTTGTTCCTAAAGAACATTGTTTAGTCTCTTCTTTCGCACATAACAAACTCGAGCTTCAGCCTCCCCTAGCGAGCAGACAAGCCAACGTTTAGCAGTTAGAATGTGACCTAAACACTCGTTCACGTACCAAACCCTTTTACCGTAGTTAGCCGAACTACGACTGCTCTGATTTCTCATTTATCAATGAGAATACGTAGGCACAAGATTGCGATGATCTTGGCGAGCACAATCCCCCCTTTTACCCGTAGTCCCACGAACTACGAATTCTCTGATTTTCCACTTCTTACAAGTCAAGATACGTAGGCACAAGGGCCCCAATCCTTGGCGAGCACCCTATCTTAAAACCACACATTCCCCCTATAGGAGAAACCTTAGAAGAAAACAAACAAGCGTAGTTAACTTTACTCTCGAATCAAATCAAGAGGTTCCCGTTGAGTACAGCGGACATGAGGGGTGCTAATACCTTCCCCTCATGTAATCGACTTCCGAACCTAGAATGTGGTTGCGATGACCATGTTCTTATCCCTTTAAAGGTTTTATCGGTATTTTCCTATTCCTTCCTTGGAATGAATAAAGTTTAGTGGCGACTCTGTTTCGAACGTATTTTTCGCGTCCATCGCGAGGATCGTATTTTTCGAGGTACGACAGATGGCGACTCTGCTGGGGACATGCATTGCCCTATGCAAGAGAGAGTCAAGCCTCACTTGACACGATTCGAGAGTACTAACCTTTTGCTTAACTGTTTTCTTTATGTTTATTTTCTCTTGTTCTTTATTTATTGCTTTCTCTTTCTATTATATGCTCTGTAGTATATTTGCTTGTTGGATTCTGGGAAAATATCACAAGTAAAGCTCTACACCCGAGCTTTGGAAAAAGAAGAGAGAAAACATAGTTTAGAATTGGTAGTGATTAGTGTAAGTCCCCAAGGACTCGCTCCTTGTGTGCCTAGCATGAAAGCTCCTCCAGAATAGACCTTTTTGTAGATCCTATCTTAACGCAGCTAGCCTGTTGCACGATTTGATTCATGAAGAGTCCGTGACTCTGGGAACCACTCGTAGAACCAGTTTCTATATTGGTAGTCGTGTAGTGTTAGTCTCCGAGGACCCGCTCCTCGTGTGCCTAGCATGAGGACTCCGCTCAGGAGAGACCCTATCGTACTCTCGTTATAATACAGCTAGCCTGTTGCATAATGTTGATGCGATTGGTGTCCGTGATATTGGGAACCTTATCTGTCAACATAGAAGTTATCCTGTGAGTGGGTATGTGGGTAAAGAAAATAGAACTTTCCTAGTGTAACCTACCGGTTAGGGAGCTTTGACCTGCTTATGTTATCCTGGATCCTGCCTGCATTGCATTCGCATGTCATTGCATATGCATTTCATATCGTCTTCCAAAACCAAAAAGCTCATCCATCCTTTGTCTATAATCCATAGTTGATTTCCTGACACACGTGTTGGACTTGAAGTAGTGCTAGAAGACCATGGAACACTTGAGGCAAAATCAAGTTGAGCTGAGAAAAGACGAGAATAGCAGGGAAGGCAAGATGAAGCAGACGCCAGAAGTGGGAAGAAGAAAGGAAAAGCTTCAAGAAGGTACCACAACTAGGAGTTTTACTCCCATATTTCATCCCACTCCACAACCTCTTGGTTTTTATCCCCAACCATTTCTTCCAAAGCCTCGGAATCAATGGTCATCACCTGTTCTATCCCAGGAACAGGGGAATTTAAACCAGAGAAGCGTCAAGAAGTCTCAGTCACGCCCTATTCGCGACCCTATTCCTATACCATGTGGACAACTGCTCTCGCACCTGATTCAGAGTTCATTAGTGGTACCCGTATCCCTCGGGCCAGCTCGTACTCGTCTTCCACCTGGATATGATCCTGATACGCAGTGTGAATACCATAAGGGGGAGAAAGGGCACTCTATTGAAGGTTGTTGGTCATTCAAGAATAAAGTTCGAGAGCTAATTAACAACAAGCGCATATTCTTTGAGGAAGACAACCCAGGGGCAGAGTGTGGGTATCATACTGGAACCGTAGGGCATGCTATCGAAGAATGTAAAAGCTTTCGAAACAAGTTGCAAAGATTGACCAGAAAGGAAGACCCTATCCCAAATGGTTCAACTCAAAGATCTGGCAAAGAGGAAGTACAAGAGTTTTGTGGACCAATCAGACTCCGGTACCACAAGGAAAAGGTTGAGTTTTTGGCAGATGAGTTGTCTTTATCTTCTGATAATCATGTTGAGACTGTGATCTCAAGAGAAGAGCTGAAAGAGGAGTCCAAAAGGGTTGTATCTACTAAAGAGACTTCAAAAAGTCACTTGGGAGAGCATCCTACTGATACTGAGGAAGATGACGACATCCACCTATGGATCCCAAAAGGACACCCAACAATACCTGAGGAACCATGTCAGAAACCATGGATTGCTCCTATGCAAATCAACAAACTTATGGCTTAGGAAATCAGAATCCACGCCAAAATCAACATAGGCCTCGCAACAATTTGGGAAGTAGGAACGCTCCTCTTCACCCAGTTCCTGTATCGCACACTTAGCTTCTGCCACACTTGATTCGAAATTCACTAGTGGAGCCTAAGTCTTTCAAGCCAGTGCAAGAACCATACCCTCCTGGGTATGATCCCAATGCACATTATGGCTACCATGCTGGATCAATGGGGCATTCAACAGAAGATTGCAAAGCTTTTCGGGCTAGGGTGCAACAATTGATTGACGAGGGAGACATATCCTTTCAAGAAGGGAGTTTGGTTGTGCGAATTCGCCTTGCACCTGAATGAGTTTGAGGACTTCAAGACGCATCTTCTCTAGACAATTGATCAAGGAAGAATAGCCCAGTTCATCAATGCTGGCAGTTTCCATATCATTTATGTGCATTTGTAGTTTCTTTTATGTTAAGTGCTACTTGCTTTTAGACATTACTTCTTATTAATGGTATTGTTAATGTGATAATTATGCATGTTTTTGATCAAATCCATTCGTATTCACTCACATTTTCCCACTTATCATGAAAAAATATTTCACTTCCTTTATCGCACTGTTGTTTAGCAAAGATTTGAGGGAGGATGACGAAAGCTAAATACCCATAATTGTTGATAGTATGTTTTTTGGATAAATTTCCGCCGATGATGTACAGGCATTGTTTCGAACCCCCAAACACTGGAGAAATAAGGAGTTAGTCCCTAGATAACCACTTCGAGCCTAGAAGTAGGAGTTTCCTTCGGATTTCTAAACCCTTACACTTAACCTGGGGCAGGGGTAGTTGTTCAATTAATTCAATCCCGCACTCGAGACAAAATCCAAAAGATATGATGGTTGTTCATCAAAGACCATTGACTTGGCGGTCACAAGTCTCCAAAAAAAAATCAAAAGCCTGCTAAGTCAAGCACCTTAAAGGAGACTTAGGCAAAAATCAAGGCAATCCCGATGGATCTAACAAACAAAGTCAGTCCATGCAAAAGTTGGGGATAAAAAACAAAACCAAAAAGAGGTCCTCGAACCCTCGACAAAAACAAAATAAGATTCAGTGGCCACCCAAATAAAAGGGTAACTGACATCCATGAAAAAATAATAAGGTGACTGCCATTTAGAGCATACCTTGAATCATCAAGCTTACACCGTCAAGCTCTAAGTAAGTGTGTAGAATTAAATGAACGTAGGACTGGAGATCATCACGAAGAATGGGTGGGTTAAAATTAAATTTTGAGCCTTATATCCTTTGTTTCTATAACCGTGAACCAGACCACGATACAACCCTCAGAAGACCTAATTGAGGCGGAGTTTATTCTGAAAGCATATTACAGCAAGGTTGCATCAACTGACTCCTAAAGATTTGCTAATCGTTTGCATTGGTGTCATATTCTTGCTATATCTTTCGCACCAGATAAATCAGCACTGTGTTTGGGCTAATGGTCCAATTCGTCACACACTTTCACATCATTCCCAATAAATGATATTTTCATAACTTGCATGAATGTCGCATTAAAATTACCATTTTTGAATGAACAATTTTAATTGCAAATTAGTAATTGGCATAATGGAAATTCCAACAAAGTGTAATCAAAGAGGAACTTGATCACTCATTGGTGTTGACCTGAATTAAGACTTTCTCCTAACCCTACGAATCTGGGGCAAGTCCTTCTAAGGTTTAAACCGGGGCAGACCACTGCAAGGTTCAGACACTGGGGCAAATGGGTTCAAGCCATATCCTAGTATAATCACCGCCAAAGTTCTCATCCCAGAAGAAGTCCTTCAAATACCCGACAGACTGGGGCAAACTGGTTGAACTTGGGGCAAACTAGCTGATGGTTGAGGTCAACAAGCGTCAAAGGCCTTGGGGCAGAGCAAAAGCACGACTAATATGCATTGGTTAAGTCGCTACGCTCACGCAATCCATATGCATTGGTTAAATCGCTACGCTCACACGATTAACACGCATTGGTTAAGTCGCTACGCTCGCGCAGTCAACATGCTTTGGATAAGTCGCTACGCTCAATGTTTGTAAGTCATCATGACATATCAGCTAGAAGCAAGGTTCTTACAAGAACAAGTATACCACTTCTGCAAAGGATCCAACTTGGGACACCAAGAGTATCCACATCTGTCTTCTGATTGTAGCACTGCCAGAAACTGTGTGTCAAATCCTTTTATCAATAAAAGTCCAATCTCGCTTGGCACACCCCACATAAAGTCCAATCTTTTATTGGCAACCACAAAAAGCCACTCCAATTGGAACCTTCAATTCACCCTAAAAGTCCAATCTTCATTGGCAACCAATAAAAGTCCACCCTCGATGGTATCCTCATAAAACCAAAATCCAAATCCATTTGGCAACTACCAAATCCAGTCCCTGGTGGTATCCCCGGCAGGATTTTATCCCCAGCATACCTGATCATTTGCATTATCATAAGAACGACGTACAACATTATATCATGATCATATCAAGCATTAGCACGTCATCTGCATATGCGTCTTGTATTCCCTAGCAGTTGCATCTTAGTTGCATGTTTGTGCATCATAACGCACAACATCACTATCCTTAGCAACATGACATAACAACATAGCAGGATCCAAGATCGGTTCACAAACATCTTGGCCAGTCCTCCATGGAAGTTGGCAGTATGGCTCCAAAAAGAGTTAATACCCCGCGAGTTCAAGGAATTCTACTCCCTAGCAAGTCATTCTTCAACCATGCAGTTGATGATGATAATCCCCAGCAACTATTGCTCTTATGGCTCCCCAAGCAGAGGTTATCTTAAAAGCTTTCCCCTTGCAGAGTTTGCACAACGTTGTTCCTCCAATATGAATTTTGGCTAAACTATTCCCTAACAAATTTATCATCCGAGATGCTACTTTGGTATCGCGAAGGACCTTAACGAATGAGGGACTGCTTCGACCACCCAAAGAGGCTCGTTTATACCACTTTGGTATCGCGAAGGACCTTAACGAATGAGGGACTGCTTCGACCACCCAAAGAGGTTTGTTTATACCACTTTTGTATCGCGAAAGACCTTAACGAATGAGGGACTGCTTCGACCACCCAAAGAGGATCGTTTATACCACTTTGGTATCGCGAAGGACCTTAACGAATGAGGGACTGCTTCGACCACCCAAAGAGGCTCGTTTATACCACTTTGGTATTGCGAAGGACCTTAACGAATGAGGGACTGCTTCGACCACCCAAAGAGGTTTGTTTATACCACTTTGGTATCGCGAAGGACCTTAACGAATGAGGGACTGCTTCGACCACCCAAAGGGGTTTGTTTATACAACTTTGGTATCGCGAAGGACCTTAACGAATGAGGGACTGCTTCGACCACCCAAAGAGGTTTGTTTATACCACTTTGGTATCGCGAAGGACCTTAATGAATGAGGGACTTCTTCGACCACCCAAAGAGGATCGTTTATACCACTTTGGTATTGCGAAAGACCTTAACAAATGAGGGACTCCTTCGACCACCCAAAGAGGTTTGTTTATACCACTTTGGTATCGTGAAGGACCTTAACGAATGAGGGACTACTTCGACCACCCAAAGAGGATCGTTTATACCACTTTGGCATCGCGAAGGACCTTAACGAATGAGGGACTGCTTCGACCACCCAAAGAGGTTTGTTTATACCACTTTGGTATCGTGAAGGACCTTAACGAATGAGGGACTGCTTCGACCACCCAAAGAGGCTCGTTTATACCACTTTGGTATCGCGAAGGACCTTAACGAATGAGGGACTGCTTCAACCACCCAAAGAGGATCGTTTATACCACTTTGGTATCGCGAAGGACCTTAACGAATGAGGGACTGCTTCGACCACCCAAAGAGGTTTGTTTATACCACTTTGGTATCGCGAAGGACCTTAACAAATGAGGGACTGCTTCGACCACCCAAAGAGGCTCGTTTATACCACTTTGGTATGGCGAAGGACCTTAACGAATGAGGGACTGCTTCGACCACCCAAAGAGGTTTGTTTATACCACTTTGGTATCGCGAAGGACCTTAACGAATGAGGGATTGCTTCGACCACCCAAAGAGGCTCGTTTATACCACTTTGGTATCACGAAGGACCTTAACGAATGAGGGGCCGCTTCGACCACCCAAAGAGGATCGCTTATAGTACTCTGGTATCGGGAAGGACCTTATTAGATAAGGGATTGCTTCGACCACCCAGAGAATATCAAGTTATCTTGTTCATCCTATTAACCCATTCATGGTACTTTTCACTCCTCTACCGGACAAATTTCGGGGTCTTCTTGTATCTAATTGACTTCCGCCTTAAAATGAACGCCATGCGGCAGTTCATTCACTCAGGTTTAAGGAAATTAGATAGGGGCATCTGTCATACCCAAAATTTGTCCTACTTCGGTATTTAATGGATGTTTGACTGCTTCACGACTTCTGGCCATGATTCTCTAAGACTTCGTTTATAAAGACTTTATATGTACTCATTATGGTTATAATCTCTAGCAAGTTATGCTGAATTCTTGTGGGAGGAGCGCGCCTCCAGCCCCTTGTACCCAAACTCATGTGTGTCCTCGTTCTCACGATCAGACAGACATGATATGATCAATAACGTAAAGTACATGAATGGATTTATCTTGCCACACAGTTTCAGGAAATTTACACCCTATTTCAACTTGATTACAAACTTCTCCTTAAATGTTGTTTAAGCCTCGCTACAAGTTGCTTATTATGGTTTGTACTTAATTCAAGTTAATTCAAATATACTTCACATGATGCTTGTGGACACGGTCGATTTAGCCTCAGGCTTTGTTCGAATCGATTGCAAGCGCCATGCTATGTTTGGATACTAAATCAGTTTGTGACAAACTTAGATTTAGCTTGCAAGTCATAATTGAATTCAGATGCAATTAATCTAGAAGATATTTCGATTCGTTTCAAGACATAATCATTTGGTTTCAAGTAGTTATTGAACCATATTTCGAATTGGTACTCAAGGCGTGTGATAAACAAGCTAAACTTAGGCCAAGTTTGGTTCGAGAAGATCAGGGCATAGGAATTTTGTTTGCGCTTACAAATTTTTGCAAGGAAGTGGAATGTGGGGTGTAGATAAAAAAAGTTACTTGCATATTAATTATCAAAGTCATATATGTTACACACCTCTAGATATGATTTAACTTGTTTTAAAAGTGTTTACAAGTTATTATCCATTTGTGTGTAAGGGTGATTTTAAGTCAAGAGTTACATTATAAGAGGTGTGTGGAATAATTGATTAATGATTATGATGTGTGGCCAATATAAGTTTTGTTGGATTCAAGGCCATAACTCAATTTTTACTTCCGATAGAGTTCTCCGTTCCTACAAAAAATTATGATGCCCTTCATAAGAGAGCATATCAAAAAACTATGAGTGTACACATGTTATTATCTTATGCCAAAGATTTCTAACCATCCAAGTATAAATTTTAAGGTGTTCCATGGCCACATTGCAGTTAGGCTGGCTGTATAATATGGCAGAAAAGATAAATCAATTTATGACAGAAAATTACAACACTATGCTGCGAAATCATAACAGAAAGTAACAAGTTCAAGTCCTTAATATTCAGAACAGAATTTCAAAACAACTTGCTATTTAAATTACTACCCAGGCATACAAAGCCCATTCCAGTTCAAGAGGCGTGAGGGATTCTCAACAATACATAAGCTGGCCTCATTCGAAGTACATGATGAAAGCAATTAAAAGAAGGAAAAATGCAAGTTCTACCAAATACCCTGTTCAGTATTACATTCTCAAAGGAATACTACATTAGATTATAGAGATGAGAAAATCACGGCTATAATAGATGGGAAAGATATTCCAATTTTCACAAAAGAGGAGGTCACCTATTAATCTAAACCATAGGACACGCCACCGCTTGCTGGGCCCTAAAGCTGCTGTAAAAGATATCAGTATAAAACAAAATATAAACCAATATGTAGTACCGGAGACTGTTGTTTAGCATCAACCGAACAATAATCCTAGTAAGGTACAGATTGAGTGCAGTAAATCTGTTGTTGGAGATGTTAGAGTCAGAAAGCAAATACCTGCAGAATTGTAAACAAAAGTAATAATCATATCAGCAGTGCATCTTTTCGGCAATTGATCTCTCATAAGAACAAGTTTCAACCAAAAGAAATTTGAGTAAATATGTCTAGAGCAACACAGTCATTGACAATTTACCTTCATGATGTATCAAAATGATTGCTTCACCAAAATTGAGAGAATGATCTTCACCAAGAAACTTGAGACTGACATGACTTCCTCTTTGTCCAAAGCCTTTTCTAGTTTAGAAGCAGATATTTTCTCTTCATCTTCATTGCGAAAGCAAAACTCTGAGGTTCTTGTTTTTGACGATGATAAAGAAAATTGTGGGCAAGCTAATAAAGGTAAACAAGTAGAGGAGATAATTAAATCTGCAGTTTTGGAAGAAAAGATGTCTCAAAGAGATGCTCTTGACAGTAATTCTCCTGGTAAGGTTAAGCAGTAGCGTTTTGATGTTAATTCTAGAATGAAGATTGATGCCACTGCTACTGTTAAGATTGTGCAACAACCTTCTGATGTTTTGTCTGAACATGATAGGAACGACCTTTCATTATATTCATCTGATGAAGTTGGTTTTAAAGACAGAGTTCTAGGTTCTAGTGTTGTAACTCCCAAAAACATGAACAATAGGAGCTCGGAAATAGCTCCAAACCAGAGCATTCCTTCAAAGCCATCTTCTGAGAATCAACGCTCAAGGTTTAGCTCTCCTTGTGTTCGTGCAAAGGAGCATGAAAATCTTACAGTCTCCGTTACTCATGCAAAAGCTCCAGAGCAGAATTCGGGGGATCAAAGTAAAAACGATGGAGAATTTGAAACGAGTAGCGCATTTGGTGGAACACCTTTCAGGAAAGGTTTTGAATCGCCTTCTGCATAGAAATCTCTTTGGTTCAGGAATACTTTCCTCTGTAGCCCAAATACTGAAATTACAATGGAGGATCTTGGATTTTTCAAATGCCCGGGAGGTGATAAAAGCTACGATGCTATCGGTTTGTTAAAAGGAAGTTGGTACCCAATCCTACTGGAGCGTTGCATGGACTTAGTTCAGTCATACCAATTTGAAGAATGTACATGAAAAAATTAGTGTAAAACACAAAAAGATTAGCAGATTTCACAGTGTAAAGATTGGTCATAAGAGAAGTTTGAAAGAGCAGAATAGCAGCAGAAGTACACTACCTGATATGCCGCAAAATGCCAGCTTATTTTCATCTCGTAATTCTTTAAAGATTCTCCCACACCACCATCATATCAAGGTCCTGCATAAAACACGCAATTGGCACAGTCATTTTAACACACCAAAGTTCAACTTAATTCACAAGATTCAAATTCCCAAAATGTGAAAATTATAAGGTATATGATTAAGAGGATCAAAATGACTACATACTTCCATCACAAAGTCTGTACCTAAAAGAGTGAATCTCATTTTCGCCAGGGTCTTGCTCCAAGGTCATCATCACCACTTTTTGTTCTTCAATTGCCTTCATTCCTCTGTTGTCTTTACTATTATGGCATGACCTACAAGAGTAAACTGAGAATGATGAATAAGTATACTCAAAATAAAAAGCACTACCATTTCTCCTTATGGGCAACACCAGCCATCCGCAACTTTGTCAACTACCTAACAAACTTTCCACCACTGTTCTGACATTCTTCAAATCACTAAACGACATTGAGAGCTACCGGTAAAGCTTCTTGATCCTCTTCACCGTTTTTACCTTGCCAAACATTAAGGACCAGTAAGTGTTACAACCTGCAATGACTACTCAACATTAGCAACATATGAAGAAGAAAGAGCATGACAATTATAACTGAATATGGCAACAAGAACAAATTTTTTTTAAGTCAAATAAAGACTCCCATGTCAGCAAATTGATAAGCAGTAAAAGAAACATTTTCACACAGTAAAAAACCAGGGTAAAACTAGATATTTTTCTTCCTCACTACAGACAAAGAAAAGGTCACTATCAAGTCCCAGAAAAGCAGAAATCATGGTATAAACCTCTAACAGAATTGTACTACCAAAATACACCTCACCTCACACGATACCAAACATTTCCTTCAGCAAATTTCAAATTTTCACACGTATCAAAACACCCTAAAATCTCCTATAAATACACTCCTAACCATCGGCAAAAACAGAGAAAAAGACCCTAGCAAAGCTCTGCGAAATTCAAGCCCCAAAATACCAAAATCACACGAAAAGTTCTTTAAAGTTGATAGAGCTTCACACTGAAACTCTAGCCAACTTGAACAAAGCCACCTTACCATAACTAACAGAAGCAGGAATAAGCTGAAACGAGCCTAAATTTGAAGTTCACAAGTAGAGAAGAATAAAAGTGAAAAGAGCAAAGGGTAAACAAGCTACCTCGTGGATATACCGTCAGAATAACTCAGAAAAACTGGTGAGTCCCTCTTCGTCTGATTTTTGCTCGCCGTTAATATATGCTCTTGAATATGTTGTTCTCTGTGTGGTTTAAGTTTTGATTCTGGTGATTTAGGGCTTTATCCGTTAGAATCGAGTTTGGTTTTAGAGTCAGGGACCGAGGTTTTTCCCGTTGAGTGGCGTCAAACCCCGGTCATTGTGTCTCCGACCGCATTGATTCGAACTGATAAGGAGATGGAGGGTAGGAGGCTTTAAGAAAATAGAGAGGTTTCAGGGGAGATTCATTTTGAGTTTAAAGATAAAAAGGAGAATTTGGTTTGTGAGGTAAGTGAGATAAGGGAGGGATAGAGTTTAACCTTTTGGTTTTAGTTTGAGTTTCCAACGAATCTCGGAAATCCCCAACCGACAGCATCCATTATTGCTGTTTCCTCTTCCCCATAAAACTAGGCGTAGCGTTTTTGTTCCAATAAACCATGCAAACAGTAGGGGTTTTAGACTGTCACGAGTGAGTAAGGTCGTTAGGACTATAATGTTATTAGTTTAATTAAAACTTAATAAGGTCCTATCTTAGAAACTAATTAAATTAGTTTAAAGTATTATTAATGTTTAGTAATATTATAAGTCTTATTTTATATTTTTTATTTATAAATTATGACATTTAATTTACAATTTGATTTAGACTTAAGAATTTTATCAAATTTATTTATTTTTCTATTAAATTCAAAACATTTTATTAATGTTTAAATTAAAATAGTAAAAATTCCTTTTTTTGAAATTATATGGAAGTGGTGGATTTTTGGAGTCTAGCACTCCTTGAATCCTTAAGCGACCGCTCTCGAGGTGCACACCTTGAGTTGCGGTCGTTTCGTCTTTCATCGTCAAAACCCCTCAATATTGTTTAAACCTTTCAAAGTAGGCAAACCCTAACCCTAGCCATACGCCTACCCTAGTTTAACCCCTATGCTAATATGTTCAGATTATTTTCTTAATTAATTCACGAAAGGATCGAGTTCTTGGAGTCACGCATTCCTTGAATTCGAGAATGATTACTATCGAGGTGTACGCCTTGAATAGTATATCATTCGAACTTTCATTCCTAAAATATTTCCCATAATTATTTGGACAAGTACTTTCACTGTCCAACAAACATATTTCATAATTAATGGAATGAAAAAGATGTCATTGGGATCTAGCATTCCAACGATGTCCCTACTATTTGGTTACGAGACCGACGTCTCGCTTATCGAATAGTCGTCATTCCTCCCAAATTTTCAACTCGTCTAACCTCGTTCCTCTTCTTCAATTCAAACCCTAATACGCGTCTAAACGGTTCAATTCAAATTATTTTCTTATCTAAATTGCGAAAGAATTGAGTTATTGGAGTCTCGCATTCCTTGAATTCTTGAGTAACTACTCTTGAGGCGTACGCTTTAGGTTGTGGATTACCCGACCTTTCGCCTATAAAACACGTGCCCTAACTATTTGGACAAATACCATAATTGTCCATTCAAATACAATTTCATAATTAATTGAATGAAAAAGGTGTTGTTGGGATCTAGCATTCCAACGATATCCCGACTAATTGGTTGCGAGATTGACGTCTTGTTTATCGAGTAGTCATTATTCTCCCTTAAAATATTCAACCATTCCAACTCTTTTCTCGCCCTCGTGCGATTTCCAACCCAAACACTTTTTCCTAAAGAACATTGTTTAGTCTCTTCTTCGGCGCATAACAAACTCGAGCTTCAGCCTCCCCTAGCGAGCAGACAAGCCAATGTTTAGCAGTTAGAATGTGACCTAAACACTCGTTCACGTACCAAACCCTTTTATGGTAGTTAGCCAAACTACGGCTGCTCTGATTTCTCATTTATCAATGAGAATACGTAGGCACAAGATTGCGATGATCTTGGCGAGCACAATCCCCCATTTTACCCGTAGTCCCACGAACTACGAATGCTCTGATTTTCCACTTCTTACAAGTGAAGATACGTAGGCACAAGAGCCCCAATCCTTGGCGAGCATCCTATCTTAAAACCACACATTCCCCATATAGGAGAAACCTTAGAAGAAAACAAACAAGCGTAGTTAACTTTACTCTCGAATCGAATCAAGAGGTTCCCGTTGAGTACAACGGACATGAGGGGTGCTAATACCTTCCCCTCATGTAATCAACTCCCGAACCTAGAATGTGGTTGCGATGACCATGTTCTTATCCCTTTAAAGGTTTTATCGATATTTTCCTATTCCTTCCTTGGAATGAATAAAGTTCGGTGGCGACTCTGTTTCGAACGTATTTTCCACGTCCATCGCGAGGATCGTATTTTTCGAGGTACGACAGTTGCCATTTTGTTTTTCTTTACATTTCAAGTAGTTTGTTTGAGATTTCATGATTTTAATTGTTAATTTAATCAAGTGTGAGTTGCATCCATGATTTCCCTTTTGTTTGAAAATCTGGACAGCATGGCCACTTTGCCTTGGCCTGCTGCTTGTCTGCTATTTCTGATCAATCTTTGATCCCCTCAATACCATTTGAGACCAGCCACATATGTGTATGTTTGGAACTGTTGTCTGTTTGGATTTAGCAACTTGGTTTTTGTCTTGATGTCTTTGATCTTGTTGTTTGAGAGCACATAGTTCACTATCTATTTTGCAACTCACCAGCCAATATGTTGCCCTTGCTGTATCATACTACCTTCTTCTGCCTGAGACATTCTTGTTTGATTTGTAAGCATTAAGAGCATCAATAAGCATGTTTAGAACTTGTAGGCCATGTGTGTATGAATTGAACATTTCCCATCTGTTACATGACCAGAGAATGACTCGACCCAACATGATTAAATTACTAAACAGCTACACCAATAGCGACTTCACGACTACAAGCAGCTCTACTCTCGATACCTGCACGATGTCATATAGGACATCATTCCAGCAGAAGGGTGAGAAATATTATCATAATAACAATGCATATGATCATATATGCACATTAACATAAAAATATGCATACACTACGATCTCACCACATTTTATCATAATCTACTCATATACATCACAATGCACATATTCCCAATTCACATCATTGTGCACAGACATACACATCTATGTTTCTTCACCACAATTCATCACAAAGTATATATATATATATATATATATATATATATATATATATATATATATATATATATATATATATATATATATATATATATATATATATATATATATATATATATATATATATATATATATATATATATATATATATATATATATATATATATATATATATATATATATATATATATATATATATATATATATATATATATATATATATATATATATATATATATATATATATATATATATATATATATATATATATATATATATATATATATATATATATATATATATATATATATATATATATATATATATATATATATATATATATATATATATATATATATATATATATATATATATATATATATATATATATATATATATATATATATATATATATATATATATATATATATATATATATATATATATATATATATATATATATATATATATATATATATATATATATATATATATATATATATATATATATATATATATATATATATATATATATATATATATATATATATATATATATATATATATATATATATATATATATATATATATATATATATATATATATATATATATATATATATATATATATATATATATATATATATATATATATATATATATATATATATATATATATATATATATATATATATATATATATATATATATATATATATATATATATATATATATATATATATATATATATATATATATATAACACCAAGCATATTTATCATACATATATCCAAAGTTCTTAATTCAACAATTCGCACACAACCATACTTTCATATAACAATGATATCTATGCCATGTGACTCATATAAAACTCATCAATTCTCACCAATCCCTATTTGGGATTATGGGTACATCGTTTATACTCCACCAGGAACAACATCTCGGTTATTCTACCCCAGTGATTATTCCGCTAGGAACGACATCTAGTCATTCTACCCTAGTGTATACAACTATGTCACTATACCTCACTAGGAACAACATCTTGTCATTCTACCCCAGTGATTACTCCACTAGGAACAACATCTTGTTATTCTACCCCAGTGATTACTCCACTAGAAACAACATCTTGTTATTCTACCCCAATGAGTACGAGCCTTACACATATACATATTTTCAACATCATCATCACATTTACCAAGAAATGCACATATATTCACAATATATTCTCATGCATCCTTCACATACAATCGCATACAAACAATATACATTCACAATTCAATACCATCACAACATTTATCACAATTCAATCATATATATATATATATATATATATATATATATATATATATATATATATATATATATATATATATATATATATATATATATATATATATATATATATATATATATATATATATATATATATATATATATATATATATATATATATATATATATATATATATAACAACATATATATAATTCACCATTCATTCATATACATCACAAGGTATATTTATTCACAATAAACATATTCATCACTCCACATAAACATTTACAATTATGTTTATTTACCAATACATAATTCATGATGATAAATGCAACTCATAGAGACCGACTCACGACTCTATGCAGATGCACATGCGGTACCGACTCATTCAGCAGGTTCAATTGAAGAACCAAATGGAACCATCACTCGTTACCGAAGTAACTCCCCGCCGGGCCTACGATGTTCACCCATCGCTCACACCCCACATGGGCACACGATGTTTTAGGATTGCTCGCACCCCACACGGGCACACAATCCGATCACTCACACCCCATACGGGCACATGATCTGATCGCTCACACCCCACATGGGAACACGGTTTGATTTCTCACACCCCACACTGGCACACAATCATTCAGCAAATTCTACGCATAATCAATCAGCACAGGAATGTATATCATGATGCTTCACATGCAAAATGACTCCATACACTTCTTGAAATGCATACATATTCATAATATTTTTATGCATTTTCATCTCATCTAATCTCATATAATCATAATACATTCATAGTGCATATTCCATATTTTATTCATCATTTATCTCATATTATCACATACAATCCATATGCATTCACAACAATTATGCCAAACGGCAACCAAACGCTCTAATTATTTAAGCCTCACTACTTAAAATAATTAATCTCGATTAATCGGTAAAATCGGCTAAAAATAATATTTCTTTTCACCAAGTTATAGAACATATTATTAGCTTCAGTTTGTTATAAAGAACGGCAAAATCCGATAAACGGTGAAGAAGTTATGAATTTTCAAAGTTTTGAAAAATAATATTTTTCTCACACTTACAGTGTTAACCGGTTAACCCTTTTCGTTAACCGGTTAACACACCCAGATTTTCAAAATCCTGGCGCATTAACACTCCGTTAATCGGTTAACAAATATTGTTAACCGGTTAACGGCTCCAAAAACATCAGTTTTTAGGCCATTTTTTATACCATTAATCGGTTAACCCAAAGCGTTAACCGGTTAACACCTGAAATTTTGGAAAAACAAAGTTACGGATTTGAGCCAAAAACATCCAAAAACCCGACCGATTTAATTATTTTCTCCCGATTAAATACCTACTAATCATTACCAATCATATAGTAACAATTTAGGATCATAAAGCGCAAATTTTACGACTTCCGATTTTCATCCAAAATCTTAACCTCCAATTGTCCAAAAATGTCAAAACTCATAAATTCAATCAAACGAAATCCAATAATCACGACTAAACATTACCCGACTAAACTACGCAATTTATTTCGAGTTTCATCCGCAAAAACATCGGTTTCTATCGATTAAATCCATTTATGCCCTAGAATGGAAAAAAAGGGAAAAACATCCAACAAATCCAAACACACACATACATAATCATAACATTGATAAGATAATGATATTTCACACCCTTACCTTGATTAAATCGAAAGCTATAAGTTGTTCTTGAGCTTTCCAAGCTTTTCCTTCTTTTCCTTCTCTTTTCCCCTCTTCCTCTTCCTTTCTCTTCTCTTTCTCTTTCTCTTATGTTACTATCCTTTCCTTTTCCTTCCATTTTTCCTTATATATCTTTCTCTTCTATTTCTCTCTAATATATTTCTTCTCTTAAAATATCTACCAATTCCTTTAAATAATCATCCAATAATTTCAATAAATCAATTAATTAACATAAATAATTAATTAATGAAAATTGGGATGTTACATTGATGACTACAAAAGCTCCAGACAAAATTATTCTTTTGGCTTCACAAGGGAACGATATGAATAATTGGTAGGCATGGTACAAAATTCTAGCAAGGTGGGTGTAGTCAATCATACTGGCACTCGTATCACATCAGGTATCACTCACATGTCATTTTCTATGAATCACTCATCATTAGAATCTTGGATAGTAGATTCGGGTGCAAGTGACCATATTTGCTCTTCCTTAAGTCATTTTATTCAATATCATAACATAATTCCCATCCATATCAAAATACCCAATGGTCATGTCTCTTTAGCTAAAATTGTTGGAATTGTCAATTTTCACCTGGTTTGATCATATAAGATGTTCTATTTGTGACTGACTTCCATTTGAACTTGTTATCTGTACCAAAACTCTGTCTTTATAACAATTGTAATGTGATTTTTAAGCATGATAAACCTTTGCTACTACAAAAGAAGACTTCGATGATGATTGATTTGGCTGAGTTAATTGAAGGATTGCACTACCTTACCATACAAGAAACATTAACTGTCATAACCACATCTCAAACCATCATTCCCAAAGAAGCTCTATGGCATTTCAGATTGGAACACTTATCCAATTGTAGACTTTCAAATTTACATCATAGTTTTTCCTTTGTAAACGTACACCATAATGTTGTTTGTGACATTTGTCATTATGCTGGACACAGAAAATTAAAATTTCTCATTAGTACGAACAAAGCTTTAAAATGTTATGAAATATTTCATTTTGACATTTGTGAATCTATGTGCTTGCAGGTATGAAGTCTGTAGATCTGGTTATGATGTTGATAATGTTCTTAAGAGAAGTCTTCGTATGTCTTGTCATTTGAGGCGTGATTGGTTTATATGATATCATCTGATATTTTGATCAAGTGATAGCATTTGATATGTTACTAATCAAGTGATTGTACTTGATATGTTGACCAAATAATGGCATTTGAAGATCAATACAAGGATCTATGTGTTTGCACTTATCTCTGATGATGTTGCTCATTTTGAAGCTATCTCAAACCTTATCAGAGAGAAGATTTAAGATTTCATGAAGTGGTAAAGTCAAAGATAATATAGCAAGGATCTTGAAACTTCAAAATTGTGAAAGAGAGAAAATGTGAAAGCTCTTCTAGTCAGTCCTGCACATTACTTATGTCTGAGTGACCAACATATTGTAAAATGGTAGAGTAACTCTTAAGTTACTAAGAAAACTACCACACACTAACAAAATGTTTTTGGGGACCTCCTCTCTTTTATAAAATCACCAAAAAAATGTTTTTAGCATATAGTGAATAGGTTACAAGTCCAAATAATCAATTATGAGTGATAATTATATTGGATAATGGATTATTGTTTATGCCTAATCAATTATCTCACCTCATAATGGATTCATAAGGTTTGTAGTCGATTAGTATCAAAACAATTGAAAGCTTTCCATTTTTGAACTACATAATCGACTATTGGATACACATAATCATGATTGTCAAACAATTTTATGAGTTTATGATGAAAAAAGAAGAAGAGTAGAATCGCATCTATAATCGCTTTTTATAGACTCTAGTAGTTTCGCACAAACTCGTGAGTCTATAGCGAGTTTACAAGTCTATATGTTTTTCTAAATTTGTTATTTGATTGGAAAAAACCTAAAAAAAAAACAACCCAAATTCTCCCAAAAAAAACTTAAGAAAAACTTGCACTTGTGTGATTGTTAACGAAATTGAAGTTTTTTAAAATAATATTAAATAATTATTTATTTGTTTAAAAAACTTGATTTTTATTTATTTAAAAATATTGAGGTGAATTATTATTTCCGTTCATACAAAGAGAAATATAGGTTGCATAAAAAAAACTTTATGTTATTTTATATAGAATTTAATTTGAAGTTGAAAAATAAAAAATAAAAAACAAAAAATATTATTCTTTCATTTGAAAATATTCGCGATGAATGGATAACATAAGATCCTAGTAGGAAAAAAAAGAAAGTGGTATTAACGATAGCAATGTGATGGATAATCACATTGACATTGTACAACTTTTCCATTCAGATTACATAACATTTAATATTTTTTTAGTGGTCTTTTATAGACATATTTGAAACAATATAATATTTTTTCACAAGTCTTCAATAAATTTCATAGACCAGAAAGAAAAAAAGACCATAATGAAACAATTTGCGGTTATAAAAAGGACATTTTTTCCCCCTAATTTGAAACAATTGTAGATTCTGCTATTAGGGTTTAACGTTTTCACTTCTCCAAAACCCCAAATGAATCTCCTCCCTTCTTCTCACTCTCGGCGTACTCCCACGGCGTCGCTGTCGCCGATAATCATCCCGGATGATCTGATTGAGGAAGTGCTATCATGTCTCACCGTAAAGACACTGATGCGAATGAGGTGTGTGTCCAAGTCATGGAAGTCTCTCATCTCCGATTCCACCTTCGTCAAATTACACCTTCATCGATCTTCACCAAAGGCAGATTTCACGGTTGTATATAAATCAGGTTCTAATTCCGTATCCTTCACAGTTATTCGTTTATTCGAAAATCCTCCAATCTTCTTCACCCTTCCCAACTATGAATTGATTGACGAAGGCGAACAGCTAGTTGGTTCCTGCAATGGATTGCTATGTTTGGTTGGCTATTCTCGCGTTAATGGAGGTATTGATATTGAGAGCTGGTTTCGCTTCTGGAACCCGGCCACCGGGACAATGTCACAAAGATTAGGTTATCTTTTGAATGACGAAACTATCCCTCCTCGTTTCACGTTCGGTTCTGATAAATCAAACAACGCATACAAGGTGTTGGCTTTAATGCACACCAATGTACGAGTGTTCAGCTTGCAAGATAATGCCTGGAGAAATATTGAAAATCCTCCCGTGGCTCGTAATTGCTCGATGAACCCCGTGTATCTGAGTGGTAGTGTTAATTGGTTGGCAAGTCACGGAGTCTCAATTATATATCCACAGTTTGTGATTATTTCATTTGATTTGGGGTCCGAGTCACATACTCAGTATCCGACTCCTCCGGGTTTTGATCTACTGCCATCTGTTCATGCACCTAATCTAACTGTGTTAAAAGAATGTCTTTGTTTTTGTCATGATTTCAAACAAACTCATTTTGTTATATGGCTAATGAAGGAATTTGGAGTGGAAGATTCTTGGACCCAATTCCTTAAAATTAGTTATCATAATCTTCTATTAGATCCATTTGAAGATTTAGTATCTTTTTTAGTGCCACTATGCCTTTCAGAGAAGAATGATACACTATTATTGGCACACGAATATAAACAAGTAACAATTCTCTATAGCTGGAGCGATAATACACTAGCCCTTGGCCCTTGGTGGTGCACTTGCTTGAATTACGTTGAAAGCTTGGTATCCCATTGTTGAATGTAAGTTCTTCTAACACAATTTATTTGTCTTAAATTGATTTACTTGTGTAATTATTTTCTCATGACAATTTTGATTGTATTGTTGAGTGATTGTGTATAATTGTTTAACAACTTTTGAGTTAAATGCATTAATTTCACTCTTTTATTTGTTTTATGTTAAAAGATGAATTTTCTTTAGGAAATTCTCTCAAAAGAAAACTCATTTTGTCTGAAATATTCTTTATTTGGTTTGTCCTGACAAACTTTTAAACAAAACTTAAGCATGATATAATCTTCAGCATGGGAGCATAATACATTAATAAATTTGAAATGCAAGGAAAGTTCACTTAAAGCTGAATGAAAGTGAAATTGAAAGCTAAAAGCAGGAAACTATTCAAAGAGCAAGTGGTTTATATCAATAGACTTTGACAGTTTTTTATAGATCTGTTCTAAATTGAAGTATGAAGTTACTTTTGCAAATTAATATATATTGAATACTCTTGTTCAGATTTTTTCAACAGGTTCTTGTTTCATTTTGGGTTCATGCTATGTACGGAGAAATTACAACTACAACATGGCCCAAATGCATGTCGAAGCCTCTATGCCAAGGTTGTTGCATCATAACCGGAAAGAAAAAGTCATTTACAAATTACAATCCAAGGTTGTTAGCAAATAGTCCTATTTGATTTTTCTAGAGTAGAGTTTGGGTTTATATAGAAGTTATACCTCTAATTTAAGTTCTCTTTGCACTTCTGCAACTGTCTATATTTTGTCTCTGTTTGGTCTTCGTATATGGTAGTTACTAATAATATGAATGTTTTGTTTTCTTTAAAAGTATAGTATTTTCACTATATATGATTATGATATTCAGTTTGTTGTCATGTCAAGCTGAAGCTATGCTTTGATGGAGGTTTTGAAACGGGTTTCCTTAAATAGACAACTTCAAACATAAGTAGATAGAAAACATACATTTTTCTTATTGTTGCAATGACAGGATTCACCATTTTGTGTGATCATCAATTCATGCTCTGGTATCATAAAAGAGGTTGTTTTATATCATGATATTAGAAAGGATTCTTAAAAAATCAAAATCAGGTTTTGGTTATGAGATTGATTACCGAATTCACATTGCTTTGGCTACCACATGAAAAAGTTATACTTATGCCAATGAGTCAAACATATCTAGAAAATGTATTACGCATTGCATTTATTAGTACTACACCTTGAATATCTGTGTTTGGCTTTGATGCAAGTAAACCAATGAAATTTTCTTTGAATTCCCCAACAGTGAAACTAAACAAGTTACAGCCAAAAGAGAAAAATGTGCTTTTAGTGTACTCTTAAAGTAGAATATTTTAGCATATGTTTGGTATTGAGTTTGCAGTCTTATTTTCACATCCCAATACACTTTTAAAGTAGGAGGTGGAAGGTGGAGGATTGTGTTGTTTAATGTTCTGATATGAAATGTTATTACATTTCTAATTTTATTAATGAAGCATTCTTAGCAACTCACCATAACGACCTAATGTCAAAAATATATAGAAGTGTTACACATAAAAAAGCAGTTCAACTATGTTAAAAATGATTGAAGAAATAAGTGCATGACTAACATGCATACACATATCATCAACTAAGAATTTCTATAGTACCTCAGATTGAATATCTAAGTGTGTGGTTAGCTTACATTTGAGGTGATAGTTCAAATTTAAAGAAAAAATGTATGATTTGTTCATAAATCATGGATTGTGCCATTCTGTCTGAAAACGAAAACTCATTAGTGCATCTTATATAATGTTGGTTTTCTGGTTGAATTTTCCAAATGAATAATTGATATAACCACAATAGTCGTTTACCTCCCAGAATTACTTGTAATAGGAACAAAAAGACAAATATGACAGGAAAGAAAGAACAATTGAACTATTTCGTGAAACATGGTTGTCAAAAGTCATGAAGTTAATGTTCAAAAAACTTTACAATCTATAAGCCATGCAAATATACCAGGTGAAAGCCATTAATTGAGTGGTTTCAAATCATTCTTGCATAAGGACAAATTCTCTATCCCAAAAGCATACATAAAAAAGTGATGTTATAAGTTTAGGGAGTGTCCTATGTCTTGCCTCAGAATGTATCAAATCATTTGTACATGTGGCATGGCATTTTATTGGTGAAAACTTATTCCTGCAGTGCACCACAAGCTTTGATCTCCCAACATGAAAAAAAGAAAAAGAAAAAGAAAACATCTTGAAGATTATGTTAACCACTTGAGCTAAATAGATTGAATCAGCCTAAACAAGATAAAGAGCATAAATGATGTGATTTCATCTTTCATGTTTACAGGGTGTGTTTAGACATACAGTTGCATTATTGTTAGAAGCAAACTTGCAACTTGGAAGGGTTCAAGATACCCTTATTGATTTGCTTTGTGGCTTTTATTGAATATTTTGATTTTAATATGCATATTAAGATGATCTTTATTTGTCTTCTTCCCTATCATCTAATTATTAGTTTCTGTTACAGCCTTTTGATTTAACTGCCATATTTTTTTCGTTTTAACTTTCATATTTATTCTTTTTAGGGGTGTGTATGGATTATAAACCAAATCAAATGGTTTGGTTTGGATCTTAAAACCGTTTATATAAAATCAGTTTATTTTTTAAAACCGGTTTACAAGTGGATTGGTTCAATTTCAAATCGATTTTAAAAAAAAAAATAGTTTTTTTAAAAACCAGTTTTAAGTCAGTTTCTCTTAAAATCAATTTTTTTATTTTTTAAAAAAAAAATCAGTTTTAAAACCAATTTTATAAAAAAAAACTAGTTTTAAAATCAATTTTTCAAAATGAACTGTCATGTTGATTATAATTCATTAAATTCAAGTTAAAAAATATAAGCACACAAATTTGCAAGCATTATATGAACATTCATTGCATTTCCCAATCAGTTGTTATAACAATACATTGCATTTCCTTTACAGTTGAGTTGTGTCCACTAAGTTTGTTTTCTTCATTTTGTAGAAGGAAGGGAAATATACTTTCAACAATATGGAGAGTATAATATCCATAAAATTTGGCGGAATGTCGTATTACCATTTTTCTACGACACTGTTCAGTAGTATTCTAAATTTCAATTAACAATACTAACTTTGAGTTATTTTTCCATCAATCTTTTACATGATAAATGTTCTCAATGCATAAGCTTATTATAACTAACATAATTTGAACTATTATTTTGTAAAATTAACTTATGGTAATGAATTATGTAACACAAATAATTTGGAAGTAGTTTTACAATCAGGACCCAACCATGGGGTATGGTATTGTCTCTGCTAAATAGCTTAATGAAAATAAATCGAACATCTGATATGCAAACATAACAATTGGGAGTTTAAAATTATAGCAGTATAGAGAATGTTCAAAAACTAACGGGCTCACCTGCGCACGACCACGACTGTATCTCAACACCTCCGCCTATTCAGCAACCCAAACAACAAAGCTCCCGTCTTCAACGTATTTGTCATCCACTGTTACCTCATATCACTAACCGTCCTCCGCCGTTACTTAACGTCCGTCCGCAACTTCCTCCGTCGCAGAACTATTTCGATAAACCCATGATTGTGATTTAGAGAATTAAGATACAAATGAGATTAAGGTTTGAAATTTCAAGAATGATGAAGAAGAAAGAGATGAATAAAATTTGGATTTTGAAGATTAGGGTTTCTGAAATTTGTGTTGATCTTGATTTTCCCAAACTATTTTGCTTTTGTTTCTGAAGCTTATTGAAAAATGGTTACCATATCTCAAACTAGTTTGGAACAAATGGTTACCGTTTTTTTTTAATTTGATAAATGGGCCACCAAATTTAAAATATAAATTTGGACTGAATTTTAAAATTTAAATTAATTTAGATAGAAATTTGATTCATGGTTATTGGTTATTTTGCACACCCCTAATTCTTCTTTACTCAAATTTGATGAAATTCTACTTGCTGCTGATATAGCATGTTGGTGATTTTAGTATCATCAATGTATTTTAGTAGTAATGTGATTTACTGTAGGCCGATGCAATTATACGTTAAACTTGGAAACGAGTTAGGGTAGTGCGAAGTGCACGCTCGTCGAGCCAACGTACAATTGAATGCGAATAATTGAAAAAGGGTTCTAAGGGGCAGAGCCTCTGGCGGGGTGCGGGGCAGCGCCCCGTGGGGTTCCAAGGGGCAGAAATTAAATTTTCTGAAAGTTTTCTGGTAAGTTTTGAACCCGTTCGAAATTAAATTTGAAAAGATGAACTCGTTCAAATTTTTTGAACAAATGTCCCTTTTCGTTTTCTGTTATTTAATCTCCTATATAAGGAGTCATTAGGCATCAGTTTTACACATTGAACAAAATTCATATTCTCTCTACATTCTTGATTTGTTTTCTATTGCCAGAAACAAATTGTTCTTCAAAGAATTATCCCCACAAAGATTTCGTGAACCCAGACAAATAATAGGGTCGAAATACTTTGTTCAGAAAATATACGAACACGATTCCTCGAAGATATCCAAGATTATCACACCGAAATTTTCAACATAGCCTTCCATACATCATCAATACTACTGATAATCAAAATAATACTTTTACATTAACATGTTCCGCAATAGTTTTTCACACTTTTACATTAACATGTTCCGTAATAGTTTTTCACCCAGTCAATGAATTTTAACTCAATGCAAGCTATGCATGTAATATTATTTTTGAAATTAAAGAGGCATTACTTCTATATAAAGTCTAACCTCTACTCTAGAAAATTAAAATAACATGAAACAAACACTTAAAAGTGAGAATTTGTGGACGAAATGAACTTGTCTTTTCTCCATATATAGCATGAATTTAAAATGAATCAAGAACAAGTTGAACAAATCTGAACAAAAATATTGAACATATATTAATTTGCAAAACTAACTTCATACTTAAATTTAAGACAAATCTATACAAAATTGTCCATGTCTACTAATATGAACCACTTGTTCTTTAAATTATTTTCTGCTTTCAACTTTCAATTAAAATAATGTATTATGCTAGAACTATATAATACCATGCTTAAGTTTTGCTTAAAAGCCATTCAAGACAAACCCAACAAAGAAAATTTCATACAAAATGAATAGTTTTTGGGAGAGTTACCTTAAGAAAGTTCATGTTTAAAAATAAAAATAAATAAAAGAGTGAAATAAATTCATTTGATTCAAAAGTTGTCAAACTATTATACCAATCACTAAACAATACAATCAACACCGTCAAAAGAAAATGATCACACAAGTAAATAAATTTTAGACAAATAACTTGTGGTAGAAGAACTTACTTTCAACAATAGGATATCAAGCTTTCAACCTAATTCACACATGTGTACAACCAAACATAAATTTTCTCTCCTACATTATCTTTCCAGTTATAGGGAATTGACCATTCTCTATATTGGTTTGATAGTGTATCATTCTTCTTCGAATAAGAAAATGGTAGCAAAAAGAAAGTTGAAATTCGTTTGAATGGATAATCTATTTGAAGATTATTATAACTAATTTTAAGGAATTGAGTCCAAGAGTCTCCAACTCCAAATTCTTTCATTTTTTATGTAACGAGGTGAGTTATTTTGAAATTATGAGAAAAGCAAAGACAATCATTTAACACACTTAGGTTTTGATTAATAAATGTCACTTCAAGAAGCAACAATTGAGTATATGTTTAAGCCATCAAATCAAGTGAAATAATCACAAATGACTTATTAATTCGACCAAAGCGATTGTGTAATAATGAACCCTGGGGTGATTTTAAATATTTCTCCAAGCATTATTTTACAAGTTGAAAACTCTAACATTTGTTCCCGTTACCGTTACCACCTTATATGTGTTGTTTGATTTATCACAACTAAACGAGAAATTAAAACATATGTTTAGATCGTCACAAAAAGAACCTAATCTTTGTGACACGGGTTTCAAATGCGAAACCAACACTCAATATTCCCATTGACGCGAGAAGATTCTACTAAACATATCACACTACGTCAAAAGTGCTTTTTGACAGAACTACAAAGACAGTGCTTTTTTTCAAAAGCGCTGCTAAAAGTTATAAAAAAAACAAGGGAAAAAAGGTTTGCTAAAGTATGCCTTTAGAAAGCGCTTTTGAAAAGCGCTGCTAAAGGTCATACCTAGGCTAAACAATAGAAAACATTTTCTAGAAAGCGCTGCTAAATGCCTACATTAAAAAACACTTTACAAAAGCGCTGCTAAATGCCTACATTAGAAAACACTTTACAAAAGCGCTACTATAGGGGGTGTCTAAGTCACACCTTAGACAACGCTTTTCAAAAGCGCTGCTAAAGGTCTAGGATATGAAAGCGCTTTGTAAGCAAAAACGCTACTATATGTATAAGAAAAGTAAGCGCTTTCAAAAGCGCTGCAATAGGTAATTATATTCTAAAATTAAAACAAAATTTTTATGTTTTGGAAAACCATTCTCTCTCTCTCTCTCTCTCTCTCTCTTCTCTCTCTCTCTCTCTCTCTCTCTCTCTCTCTCTCTCTCTCATCTCTCTCTCTCTCTCTCTCTCTCTCTCTCTCCTCTCTCTCTCTCTCTCTCAAACGTACCTCTGTTCCTACCCCTATCAGACGTACCTCCTTCGTATCTTCCTCCGACCGGCCGTGTTATTAGTCGCGACTACTCCTTCGCCGTAGCATCCCTCCGTATTTAGTTCTTTCCTTCTCCCTCTGTTCGCCTCCGACCGCGCTCCACCATTTTCAAGGTATTTCTCATTTTCTTCATTTTCAAGGTTATTTGCATGGTATTTCATTATTTTTTTTGGATTCGCAAACCATGAAATACATTGTGATGTTGTTGTTATTTGAATTCACTAGAAGTTTGAATGAAATTGTTGGTGAATTAGTGTTGAAGATATGAAAGTAACGATATTAATTGTTGGAATGAATTGATGAGTTCGTTTTATTGTGGAAACAATTGAAATGAGACATTGAACGTGTTGATATGGATGTTGTTTGAATTTGATTTCGAAATTTTGTTGTAGTAAGGTTCAAGATGATGAATAGTGATATTTGTGGTGAATTTCTTTTGAGTTTTGGTGTTAATTTTGTAAGTTAATGTTGAATGTTAGTGATGAAGTTGTTGAAAATAATTGACGATAATAACATTGTTGATGGATAATTGTTGAATGTTAGTGATTACTTTGTTTTGATCTAAATGTTGATTAAAAATGTTAATTAGTGACAATTACTTTGTTTTGATCGAAATGTTGATTGAAAATGATAATGAAATTAATTGTTAATTGTTAAGATTGAAGATGGTGAATAGTGATGACAATGTGAATTTATTTTTAATAATCATTGGTGATGTTGTTGATTGAAACTTGAATGACATTCGTGAATTAATTGTTGAATATTGTAATGTTGTTGATTGTTTAAACTTAAGTGATGAAGTTGTTATATTTGGTAATTTAAATGTGGACTTGATAATTTTGGTGATTGATTTATGCTCGAATTGATGATTTTTGTGACTTACTTGAGTTGAAACATTAAGTGTAACACCCTTATTCTACCCCACAAATATTACGGCAAAATAACACGGATTTTAGAGTAAAATATTAACTATCATTAAAAAGCCATAAAAGGGTGTACATTTCTCAAAGTCAACAAAGTTGGTCAATACTCCGTAACACACGGGTTTTCTCAACATACATCAAACATCATATACAACGGAACTCAAAACATAACTCAATGTTTTCCTCATAAGGGAACATCAGTAAAATAACCCAATGATATACAATCAACTCAAAGAACCCAACCCGATGTTACATATCAGAGCAAGACCCTCTACATTAACCATAAAGGCTAACGACTCTAAACTTCACAATACTCCTCGACGGTGTCCACGGATAAACTTGCTCATCTGCACGTTACCCATATGGAGGTAACATTCAAACAGGCAGGGTGAGTAAGACAATTCATAATAATCAATGTATAACAATTAATGCATAAACGGCATATTACTCATAGTTATATTCAACACATTGATATCCTTCAAATATGCCTCAAAGGCCACAACGTCATAATTTATACACAAAGACTCATAAATGCAAATGCAACATAGACTTAATGCATGTGGTACCAATCATCACAACGCGATGAACACTGTGCCATCAACCCTCCATAGATCCCCATCAATAGGATCAGAGCATATCAAAATACTTCACATCCACACAGTGGGATTGAAGCCAAAGTAATCGAGATCCTGAACCGAAGTCCGGATGCACATGAATGCATGATGCACACTTCACAATAGTCCTCATAATAATAGCATATGGTGCATCATCATTCATCATATTCATCATCATTACACGTCATATCTCATCGTCATATTCATCATCATAAATCATGTCATCATAGCTCATCGTAACAATCATCATCATACATCATACTATCTTATCTCATCACAGTAATCATCATTATACAACATATCATCATATCTCATTACATTAATCATCATACAGCATATCATCATAATTCATCATATTACTCATCATACAACATATCATCATAGTTCATCATAGTAATTAATCTCACACATCATGCTATCATATAATCCCGTATAAATAACATATTAGCTCATAGTCATATTATCCCATATCAATTCATAATACTACCCCCATATCATCTCATATTAATTTATCAAATTATACTCACGGTAATCCTCACACTATCGCCTATCAATCACATAAACTTCACAGTTCTACTCATGTTAATTCCTCATATCATCACATAGTATTTACATATTAATCCCTAATATCATCTCACATTGCCTCATATTAATTCATCATAATTACACTCGCGGTAATTCTCATACTAGCACTTATTACTCACGCAACCTCACTGTCATACTCATATTAATTCATCATATTATACTCACGGTAATTCTCATACTATCGCCTATTAATCACATAAAATTCATAGTCCTACTCATGTTAATTCATCATATTATCACAGTTATCCTCATGGTAATTCATCAGGAAAATCGCAGCATCAAAATGTCAAGACATCACTGAAACAAAACATGATTCATTAATATGACATATACACAATTGACTTCTCAAACATAATTAGATATACAAATATTGGGAAACCAATTCCCTTATCTATACTATGTTATAGCCCTGTTCATTAGCTTTCCAACGCTTCGAACGGGGGTCAAAACGGACTTACGGATCAAAAGTTACGTCCAAAACGATTTCGACCGAAAACATGAACAGTCGTGACAGACAGCAAAACGCTATTACGCTCCGGAACCTAAATCAACCCAAAAGTCCACACGATTCACTTCCCCAATACCTCTAAAATATCCCTAAATCATCCCTAAGGTCTTACGACGATAAAGGCACAAAATCTATAGTTTATTAGGCCAATCTGGCAACATTTGCACTACCTAAAACACTATTTTCCTGCAATTGCTCTGAGTGCATCAGAGTTACTCACATTGAATATTTATATTCCTACAGGGTCAAACATATCACAATCCAAGGTTTTGTCTATGAAGGCCTAAGGTTTCCCTTCTCATATCAATATTCAGTGTTACATACCATTACCCCTAACCTCAAAGCCTTATCATCAAATTCCCTATTTTCCCATAACCAACTTAAAATATCTTAAATCACAAACCAACCATAAACGCATATAAAGGAATACATAGAAAATCATGAACAACGATACTCCCCATACCTTAGCCGATTCAGAGCTTTCACGATTAACTTCGGCAATCTTCCGAAGCTTTTGCCTCTATTGATCCCTCCTCAGAGCTCTGGCCTCCATTCTTTTCACGGTTAACAAAATAAATCATCAACCTTCAGAATTCTATTTTGTCAAACTTAGACTTGGGCCACACAATTGGGTTTTTCCCATAACACCCTTACTAACTCTTCATAATGCCCAATTTATCCTTATTTCACTTATATTCATTTTAATCAATAATAATACTAATATTCTCATATAGTATACTATTAATTAAATAAATAGTTCAAAAATGCACATTTTCTCAATAATCCACAAAACCACCAAAAACCACCTAAAATACGAATATTCTCAATTAAATAATTAATTAAAATATTCCGCTTAAATTTGGGATGTTACATTAAGTGTGATTGAATTTGCGCGTATGCTATAGTTGTTCGTTTGCTATAGTTGCGTGAATAATTATTGTTTTTGTTTAACTTACTTATTAAAAATCATGGATAAAAAATGGATGTCATCCAATCGATTGTCAAAAGAGTACAAGAATTGGGTACCAAAATTTGTTAAGTTTGCTGTTGAACACGCCAAAGGCCCTAGTCGGATCACATGTCCTTGCTTAGGTTGCTGTTATGACCGTCGGATTGACACAGTTCAGTTGGAATCACATTTAAAGAGGCATGGAATTGATCGAAGTTATACATGTTGGATATTACATGGTGAGATAAGTAACGAAAATGTTGAACCGGGGATAATACAACCAATGCTTCAAAAGACAATGACACAGGTACATACGACTGTGATCGAGTCGAAGAGATTGCAGAAGTACTTGAAGAAGATCTTCAAGATTGTCCCAAAATGTTTGAGTGGTTGGTAAGCGATACAAAGAAACCATTGTATAAAGGTTACACTAAATTGACAAGATTATCTGCGGTATTAGAATTGTACAACTTAAAGGCAAACAATGGATGGTCGGATAAAAGTTTCACAGAGTTATTAGCCTTTATGAAAGAGATGCTTCCAGAGGATAACGTTCTTCCCAATCGAACCTATGAGGCCAAAAAAATGTTGTGCTCTATTGGAATGAGCTATGATAAGATACATGCTTGTCTAAATGATTGCATTTAGTTTCGAAATGAATATGCATCGTTAAATGAGTGCCATAAATGCGGTGTCTCTCGATATAAGAAAAAATTATCTCCAGCAAAAGTCTTATGGTATTTTCCTATAATTCTGAGATTTAGACGCATGTTTTATAGTGAAACTGATGCAAAACACTTGACATGGCATGTAGCTGAAAGAATTATAGATGGAAAGTTTTGACATCCGGCAGATTCACCATAGTGGATGAAAATTGATAATGATTATCCTGATTTTGGAGAATAAGCAAGAAACCTTCGCTTGGCATTATCTATTGATGGAATGAATCCACATGGTCTGCAAAATATCTCACATTCCACATGGCTTATGATTATTATGATTTATAACCTACCTCCATGGCTATGTATGAAGTGTAAGTACATGATGTTATCTATGTTAATTTCTGGGCCTAAACAACCAAGGAATGACATAGACATATACTTGACACCTTTAATCGAAGACTTAAGGTTTTGTGGGAGAACGGCGTGGAGGTTTATGATGGATACAGGAAAGAAAGTTTCAATTTGAGGGCGATATTGTTTGACACAATTAATGATTTTCCAGCATACAGAAATCTATCAGACAAACAATCTACCTCAATGTATCAGAAGATACATGAGTGACACAATACAACAACACATTAAAAAGAAAACTGAAACCCTAAACCCTTATTTGCACACACGGGTTCTTCAACAATAATTCCACCCTATTTTAGCTTTAGTAAGTCTCATTTTATAGCCTCGTGCAATATGGGCTTGAACTCTTCCCATTTTTCCAATTTTAAGCCACCTACAAAGTCTTCTCCATAATAGCAGGAAAAAATCTTCAAAGTTTCCTAAAACGTCTCATCATCTAAATTTAGCTTTTTGTGTACAGTTGGAGATACATAACCTTGTTTCTGATAGTATCTTCTTGACCTGCATAAATTACTGAGATATATCCAAAAAAATATCACAGAATTAAAACAAACCAAATCTGTCAAGATTTAAAACAATCAGAATAGATGTTCTGGTAGAATGTTCTGACATCTGTCAGGGCATCTACTCTCAATGTGATTTGAGCATCATGTTACAACATCACACACAACATCCTGTAGTGAACCATGTTTTAGAAACAATTGTTATCAATCCATAAACCATGGAACCTTCACTTACACTATTACAAATAACATTTTTATGACGAAACGTTCACCTCGAAATGCCTGAAATCGAGAGTATAGTTCCAGGTAGCGTCATCCTAACAACTTGTTACCTCGATTATCTATAAAATCAAGGGAATGTATCTATAAGGGAGCGCTATTTTATTTTTGATATAACCTATTACTTCATATTTTTGTAAAACTAAGGGAATATAAATATTAGGGACACTTTGAGTCCTGATTACTTCATTTTTATGTTTTTTTTTCAACGGTTCAATTAGTATTTTTCACTTGGCGCCTTTTCAGATTCCATTTTTTCTTTATTAATTTTTTCTTCATTTTTTTCAAAGTTAAGTAGTAAAACTAAAAATCTTTGTTATCAATAAGGGCTTTTATTAAAATGCTCCCACTATTTTTACTCAAACAAAATGACCTTCAACATTTGATTTGGGAAATCCTGTTGAAAGATTTTCTAGCGGGTCGAGATCCATATTTCACTTTGTTTTAAGTCTGCGTAGGCGGATTACACAAAACCTCGTTATTTAAATAGGAGCTCTTTCCAATTGTATATAATACAACTCCCGAAATTTATCATTTGAGTGAACAACTCCTTATTCTACTATATCATATGGGTTGTTCTTAAATCTTGTTTCTAAACATATACAATCATATTATAATTAGTTTATTAAGTCAAACCCAAAAATTTAGCAGTTGGATATTACATTTATCCCATCATATCTTACTAATATAAAACATGCTGCTCACGTTGGGGGAAACCTACATTATTCGATACGTTGTGTATCTCATACACTTCCTTATAATCATAAATTTCTTGCATCACATACATAAAATAAAATTTTGTAATACGATTATGACCACCTAAAATATAAAAATTAAATAAATTACTTTATTACAATTCTTTGACCCACGAGCAACCTTCTCCATCAACATCATCATTTGGCATTGTCTTTTCTTGAACTCTTGAACTTGAACAATTATAGCATTTACATAAATAATTAAATGACAGGACACGCGTGTCGTATTTAACTAAAATAAATCATGAGATACATGTCGGATTTAAAATAAATAAATGTCAAAATCTAAGGACATAATTGTATACCAATTTATTTAATAATATATAATTATATCATAAATAATAGTATATTATCAATTTATAAATATTGATGTATCAACCCTTGACGTTTTTTTGCGAACCCTAAAGATACAACTCTTGTGTCGTCACAAACTCTAATGCAAAACCATTCATACTATCAAAACATAATGATTGGTTATCCAATATGATTGACCGAAATGTCATTACTTCACTATAAAAATTTCGGAATCCAAAGTAGAATGCACATTAATTATTCAAATGTATAACAATCATTACACTAATTTAATGGACAAAATAAAATAGTGTATCAAATACACTAACTTTGCATTAGAAATATTTATATTATATATAAATTTATCAATTATATTTGTATCACTTATGGATGATCGAAGTATTGTTGATTCACCATACAGATGTCAGATTCTAAAGCATAATCAACCATGAACATCCAAATTATATAAACATATGATGTAAATATTTAGTATTAAATAATAAAATATTTATTACTCACTCGTTTCAAAATGATTGTCGTTTAAGGTTTTTGCACACAGAATAAGAAATGCAATGATATTGTCATAAGATATTGCACTTTTACTTAATTAGTCTTATTAATGTCTTGAAAATAGTGTGCAGAGTAATAATTATTTGACACAAATGGAAAAATTACAATTATTACTACATAGAAAAGTGAGAATGACATTCATTTTGAAACAAAAATTTTCCTCTAAAACGACAGTCATTTTGAAATGGAGGAAGTATTTTATTATTATTTATAATTTATTTTATTAAATATTATTGTTATAGTATTATTATGTTAAACTTTAACAATAAATTAGCATGCATACTAATTGTATATTGCTTTGGAATGAAAACTTATGTTACAACATTGCGGCAACATACCTCTTGGGGCAACAAATATTTCATATCACATAAGCATTCACATGTATGGAGGAATCATTTACACGGAAGCAATAAGGAACAATTAAAATCATCACAAATTCAATTATACACTCATGAGATTAACATATATCTTACTTGCCCTTACGAAAAACAAATTGTACGATAACAACATATTTTTAATTGGCAAAACACTTTTGCAAAATTATCAAGCAAGCATAAAAGATATTTTGATGGAAATTCAGCCACGACCTATGGAGAATTTCACTCAAAGATAATGGAACCTCATTTCGATGTGCTTTCTTCGGCCGTGTGCTATTGGATTCTTCGCCAAGTTGATACCTGACATGTTGTCGATCTTCGTGGTAATTGCTCCATGACTCTTCGCTGTGATCTCTTCGACCAGGTTCACCATCCAAGTTGCTTGACATGCACAAAGAGAAGCAGTTATACATTCTGCTTCACATGATGACAATGTCACTACTGGCTCCTTTCTCGATCTCCAAGCAACTGTTGCACCAACTAACATAAACACATAGCCAGCTGTGGATTTTTTATCCTCAACATCATTACACTAACTAAAGTCGGTGTATCCCATTAACTTGCATTATTTTCCTTCATCAGCTGCAGGAAACAAAATGTCGTAGTCGAGAGTCCCTTTCAGATACCTCAGTATCCTCTTCGGCGCTGCTAGGTGTGATACCTTTGGCTTCTGCATGAATCTACTTACCATACCTACACTGTATGCTAAGTTAGTGTGATAAAGGTATCGAAATGACCCAATAAGTCTTCTATATTGGGTTGGATCGACATCATCTTCATCTGAATCCTTTGACAGTTGCAATCTAGTTTCAGTTGGAGTCGAAGTTGGGTTGTAATCTTGCATCTCAAATCTCTTGAGTATTTCACCTACATATCTTCTTTGGTGCATCATCAAACCTCTACTACTCTTGTAAAATTTGATGCCAGGGAAATATGAGAGATTTCCCAAGTCTGACATTTCAAACTTCCCACTCAAGTTATGTTTGAATTCTTCGATCTCCTTCTTACAACTTCCTGTTATCAACAGGTCATCGACATAAAGGCAGTTCGCTACTGCTTCTTGTTATGTACGCTTCACAGATTCCTTCTCCTTAAGAAGCTATCGATTTTCTTATTCCAAGCTTTTGGTGCTTGCTTAAGTCTATACAGGGCTTTATGCAGCATATACACCTTTCTTTCTTCGCCTCATTTCATAAACCCAGCTGGTTGTGCAACATAAACTTCTTCTTCTAAGGGGCCATTAAGGAATGCACGTTTCACGTCCATCTGACATGTGTGCCAACTGTTCATATTTTCTAGACTAATAACCGATCTGATTGTTTGGATCCTAGAAACAGGTGTAAAAACTTCGTCAAAGTCGACTCCTTCCTTATGAAGAAGTCCTTTTGCCACAATTCTCTCCTTGTGTCGAGTTACTTCTCCTTTAGGATTCACTTTCACCTTATAAACCCACTTCACATCAATTGCCTTCTTGCCTTGAGGCAAATCGATAAGTGACCAGGTGTTGTTGACTTCAATGGAGTCTGACTCTTCATTCGTTGCTTTCACCCACTTCGAATCTTTCAATGCCTCAGTTGCATTGACTGGTTTGACAACTACATAGAAATCATAGTGTACCAACTCGCCTTCTTCATCGGCCATATCATCTGATGTAATCACACATTCTTGCAACCTTGCAGGCATGTGTCTTGTTCGTCAAGGTCTGGTTATGTCAGCTTCATCTCTAACTTGTTCCTGTCAAACTTCTCTTTTAACTTCAGTGGTTAATTCTTCACAAGAGATTCTTATTGAATCCTTCTTGACATTCTAGTCGAATCCCATTCTTTAAGCTCATCTATAATCATGTCCCTGCTAATCACTACCTGCTTATTTACTAGATCGAACAACTTGTAACCTCCAATCAAATGATATCCTATCAAGATCATCTAATTCGACCTGTCATCAAGTTTTCTTCTCAACTGATTTGACACATGTCTATATGTTATACATCCAAACACCTTCAAGTGGCCGAGGCTAGGCTTGACACTAGACCAACATTCTTCTGGTGTGATTCCTTCAAGCTTCTTCCCCAGACATCTGTTTAATATGTATGTTGTTGTCGAAACCGCTTCTCCTCCTAGTTCTTTGGATGATGCTTTCCATTCAACATACTTCTCACCATGTTCATGATGGTTATGTTCTTTCTTTCTGCAATTCCATTTTGTTGTGGAGTGTAGGGTGGCAGCACCTCATGCACAATCCCTTCTTTTTCACATAATGCATTGAACTCTTTCGACACATACTCTCCACCACCATCAGTCCTCAGAATTTTCAGCTTTCGACCACTCTGCCTTTTGACCATAGATTTGAATCTGAAAAATACCTCGATCACATCAATTTTCTTATTAATGATGTAAGTCCACAACTTTCGAATGTAATAATCTATGAACGTGATAAAGTATCTGTTGTCTGCAATCGAATCCACCTGGATTGAACCACATACATCAGAGTATATGACTTTCAGAATTGACTTCGACTTCCTTCCTGCATCCTTGCTGAAGCTATTCTTGTGTTGTTTTGACTGAACACACTCTTCACAGACTTCACTCAGAATGTCGATTTCAGGTAATCCTGAAGCCATATTTCTTCTCTTTAGCTTTCTGATGTCATTGAAGTTGAAATGGCCTAGTCGAAATTGCCATAACCATTCATCTCTATTGACCGCAGTTGCTAGGAACTTGTGCTCTATCACATTGAGTTCAATCTTGAAGGTCCTATTCTGAGACACTTGAGCCTTCAAGATCAACCCACCACTTGCATCGAGAATTCTCATTGTAACACCCCACTTCCCAAAATTAAATAAAATATGATTAATCCAAATAAACATCAGAGTCTCCCCTCAACAAGTGGGATATCAAATCACATAATCCATAATACTCTTCATTAGAAGGTTTTCCCTTATCAGCACGAACACTGTAAGGAGTACCACCAAACCTCTGCTCACCTTTACGGTCATTCACCGCCTTATAATATGCAATCCTGGCCCTATTATCATTATAGTAAATCCTGCTTCTGCTTACCAGCTCAGGATAATTCCAGATCTTCTGATAAGCAATCCCCAACTTAACTTTCGGACGCAATGCATTCTCTAATTTCAAACACTTAGAGGTCATCGCATCTTCAGTATTGTAATGAGGACAATACTGCACCAGCTCTTCAAATTTCGTAGCATACTCTGCTACGGTCAGATTACCCTGCTTCAGCTCTAGGAACTCTACCTCCTTAGCACTTTGTATGTCTTTCGGAAAGCACTTCTCTAGAAAACCCTTTCGAACTACATCCCTAGTGATCGCAGTTCCTGCAGTCACCCATCTCTAGCGATTGTTGTCCCACCAAGCCTCAGCTTCACCTTCTAGCATGTGAGTACCAAACCTCACCTTTTGCTCATCACTATAACCCATTGTCTTGAAAATTTTCTCAATCGCCTTCAGCCACTTCTGCGCAGCTTCAGGATCCAAAATTCCTCCTTCAAACGTCGGCGGCTTGTTACTCCGAAACTGTGCCAAATCCCCAAATTACGCACCCGTAGCTTGGTTCTGATTAGCAACCACCTGCGCCATCGCTTGCATAGCAGCAGCCAAAGCAACATCATTCCTTCCTGCCATACTGCTCAACAATAACAACACCAGGTTAAAAGATACACAATCTCTATCCTAAGGACAGACTCGACAACTACACTGGCCGGACGGACCGACCTGCTCTGATACCAATTATAACACCCCACTTCCCAAAATTAAATAAAATATGATTAATCCAAATAGAAATTAGAGTCTCCCCTCAATAAGTGGGATATCACATAACATAATCCATAATACTCTTCATTAGAAGGTTTTCAAAACAAAGCAGCGGAAATAATCCGTAATTCATCATTCTCGGCCATCCGCCAAATTACATAAAAGATTCATTAAAATGTTCACCAACATGATACGTCACAGGAAATAAAACAAGTTCAACATAAAAACAAATGAACACCCAAGTCCCGTGCTACGTATCAGAGCATCCTAAGACTCGACTCGCACACCACTATCCAAGCTAGCTAAGTACCTGGATTATCTGTACTTCCGAAGAAGCACAGACCACAACAACAACAAAGGGGTGAGAGAACATGATCAAACTATTCGGTAATATAGTACATGAAATAAAGGTAGCAATCATATAATTCATCACCCAACATTCATCTAACACGACCTACTGTCCAACATCAACACAACACACCATAATGCAATTATGCAACTCAATACCATACATGCGGTACCGACTCATTGGTTCATTCAATCGAACCCCGGATAGATCACATACACCCGTCCTTCTCTATGATCTATCCCCACCATTCTCCACAATGGAGTACGGATGAATCACATACACTCCTCCTGAGCAATGATTCGTCCCACCAAACACCATGATATGCATAACACCAAATGCACAACAAATGAACTCAAGCACACAAGGTGCACACGATCCCCTGATCACATCACTGTTGCACCCCAAAATTTGACCAACAATTATTCATTCATTGAGTGTTTGAAAGTTGATACCTTCATCAGTCAGTTCAAGAGATCTTCAGAGGAATTGGTTGAAACCAGGGTTGTGTGCTTCATAGCTTGAGAGTTGTGGGTGCTCCTCAGATGATTCTGAGACTTTGAGAATGAACTAGATGTTTTGAGGAAGCCTGTGAGATGTCTTGATAGCCATCATGAAGCCCAGAGAGGTCATTATGCAAGAATTCAGGAGATTCAACCATGAATGGTAGAATTAGGGTTTTGACTGGGTCAACCCTAGGATAACTGAAGATTTGGAGAAGGTTGAGACCTAATCCAAGGGCCATAAGATCATGGAATGATGTATGGAGATGTTATAAGGATGATTCCTAGACCAACTCATCATGATTGAAGAGTTTGGGAAGTTTCAAGTCAGGGTTTCCAAGGATTGTCAGTGAAAAAACCCTAGTTTGATCCCTATTTTCCAGGCAGTTTTAGCTCAAGATGTGATTGATATCTCATCTTCCCCACAACATGAATGTTGTAGAGCTTGTTCTTAGCTTTAATTTGAGTGGTAGAAGTCCTTGATAGGAGGTGCAGAGCTCAAGTTATGGTTTTGACAAATTACAGGTCAGCTGAGGTGTGTGAATCTGGGTCCTTGAAAGTCACCCAACTTGCAGACAACTTTTGCCCTAGTAGGATGGTTCCTACGATTTCTTGGTCAACATGAATGTTGAAGGGCATATTCTTAGCTTTAATTTGAGTGGTAGAAGTCCTTGATAGGATTTGTGGAACTCAACTTATGGTCTGAACAAGACAGGGGTATTTTGGTTATTTGTCAGTTATAGGTCATTTTTAAGCAAAGGCCATATCTCCTATTTCCAAGCCTCAAATGGAAAAACTCAAAACATGAAAGTTGTCCAAAATATGATTTTAAGTCTAGAAAGAAGGTCATGAATTGTTGGAAAGGCTCATAGCATGGATTTGCATGATTGGTCAAAAATGAACTAAAAATGGCTTATAAGTTTAAAAAGTTGAAATTGGAAATTGGTTTGGAGGATCTAGAAATCCAAAATGGGTCATCCAATATATCATTTTGATTGGAAACATCATTTTGAGAACATTGGTTTAGATAGAATTTTGATTTGAAGCTTTAAAATGGGTGATGCTTTGTTATTTTGTTACTTGCATTTGAAGTCACCTTTGGAAATCCTAACACAAGGCAAGGAAAAAGCTTGTAATGGTTCATAACACTTCAATATGTCATGTGAGTAGATTTTAAGGCCAATTTGCAATGGATAATGCATGATGCATGAGATTTTCAACTTACCATCATATGAGATTCTAGCACTTTCTAGATCTTTCTAGATGAATCCAAGAGTTTCCATTAATCATTATTTAAAGAGTGAATCAGGGAGGGTAAATGGTTGGTGATCATTGTTGATGAGAGGTGAGTTTAGAGTGTGAGAAGCAAGATTCTTCCATTGGCAATTTGATCTCAAACCTTCATTCTCTTCAATCTCCATTCATTTCTCCACCATAAACCTATTATTCTGATCATTGTGAGTGAGTACATGCTGAGGCAGAAGAAGATCCATGGCAGTGTGAAGCTATCTTGAGGAAATTGCAAGAACTGCATTTTGCTGTCCAACTCGAGTCTCAAGCCTTGTTCACCACTTTTGCTGCATACAGAATCCACATTGGCCTCTAAGGATCAAACAAGGAAGGTTTCAAGCACTGAATTGCAAGGGAATCCTAGCTTCCATTAAAGTGTAACAGGTTGGTGATCTTGCTCAAATCTCATAGTTTATGTACATTCTGCCATAGTTATAGGTTTAGACTGGTTAAGCTAGGATAGAGGATCATTTTCTGAGAATTAGGGGAAGGATCATGAGGTTTCGAGGCAGGGTGCAATTTCTTGCAGAATGAATAACAAGCTAGTTTGTGTGCATCAAGGGATATGAGATGGTGTAGAATGGTTAGGGAAACGTGTAGAATAATTCTTGATCATTAGTTGGAAGTTCCATTGAGTTTGATAACAGAGGAAAGAAATGGAACCTTGATGATGAAGCTTTCTGTTAGGATGATTTAAAGAGTTTCAAGGAAAACTAGAGATGGCATCGTGTTCTTGGTGAGTCATAGCACAACTTTGCTTTTGGAATCATGGAATTTCATGGGGAAATGGATGAGCACGAACGGGTTGAAGATGCTTGCATGGGGTTAGGGTTTCTGCAAACCCTAGAGTTCAGTTGGGGACGATGAAGGTCCACCGTCGGATGATCTCAAGACCTTGACTTATTCTCATGATCCAATGGCCCATATTTGATTTCAGAATGGAGGGAAGACTGAAGCTTGCGAAACACTGCGTATCATTTAGCCAAACGCACCGTTTTGGTTCGTTGGTAAACCTGGGCTCAACAACTTATTCCTATCCACACCCCCAGACATGGCCCAATGTTCAGAATCAACTGGGGCGCCTTACTTTTCTCACCCCCCTCCCATTTATTTCTTATTCTTTTATTTTTTAATTTCTTTTAATTCTTTGCATTTTATAAAATTCATAAAAAATATAAAAATCAATATTTTTCATTTCTTCTTTTTTTCACATAATCATGATTTTGTCTAGAAAATTAATAAAAAATAAAATTCCATTTTATTTTTAGTTTAATATTTTTTAGCATATTTTCTTGTAAATAGCACTTTTAACATGTTTTAGTTGATACTTGATTTTGTACAATTTGTTTTAGGACTTTCCCTTAGGATTTTTGAGCCATTATTTTTGGCATAGTTAGATGTTGAACCCTAGTTTCATGTAGGATTTATCTCTTGATTTGTAGATTAAAATTTGATGTAGTTTGATTGTTAGACATTTAGGTGTTCTAATTAGGGTTTTAGGTTGTATAGGTAGACTTGAATAAATTTGTTTTGGGGTTTATAGGCCAAATTAGTGTATGGGGAATATATGGTTAAGGGTAAGTATGTATAGAATCCCCTAGAATTTTACTAGAATATTGTATGGTGTTTTAGTATTTTTCATTGATTTTTGAATGTATGGATAGTATGTGTGTTGCTTAAAGGCATAAGTTGTATTGTTGTGTTTTCTTCCCTTCTCTTTTGAGTGTGTGAGCTTTGAAGATTGAGTTGAAGACCTTGTGGATCATCATGGAAGCTTTGAAGACCTTGCAGAGGAGTTTAGCATAGCTTTTGTTTTGTTTATAGGTTCATAGGTGCATAGGCAAAGCCCTAGATAGAATATTTTGTTCAATAAACAAGGAGTGTCTTGTTCACCTCCTTTCTTCTCTGTGACATAGAGTCCCTTAAGGGTATTCACCTCTCTCCTTTGGAGGGATTAGTGACCTTGCCCTCTGAGGTAGAACTTTGAGAGAGCCTTTCTTTTGATGTTAAGTCCTCAATGACATCCTTTGGAAGTCAGTGAGTACTATAACATCCTCACATCATCTTGTTGACTGAATCTTGTTTGCTGGAGCATTGGAGCCATTGAAGATAGAAGCTGAGGCCTTGAAGAGGATGATTCCTTGAAGATTATTGAAGTCTGAAGACTCTGTGAAGATCAAATTGATGCCTGAAGATCCCTGAAGATAGTGAAGCCTGAAGGTAGAGCTGATCAAAGGAGCTGAAGCTCAAGGGAGAAGATGAGTTGATATTCATGTTGTAGGGTTGATACCTGGAAAGCAAGTGATCTCTGAAGTCTGAAGACTGGGTTGCTGCTGGAGGAGCTGAGGCTTGCTTCTGTTTTCTTTGATGTATTGTGTGTTTTGTCTGATTTGCCTGTTGCATTAGACTAAGCCCATTTAGAATAAGTTCAGTATAAGAGCATGAGTGCATCTGATTGCATTGTTATTGCTTGGCTTTGCTTGCGGGTATTCGGTAGAGCCCAGCTCCCTTGCCCATGTGTTTATTTTGCTTGATAGCATTTCATTTCTTTTATCTGTGTAAGTACAATTTACTGTTTTTGCTGGATAGCATGTTGTTTATTTCAGTATGATTACTGTTATTTCATGACTGGCTTGAGGTCGAGACGAGCTCGTGGAGGCTGAAGCCCCACACACATTTCCTCCCTCACTTGCATTGCATGCATTTTACTGTTAAAGCTGATGCTTTGTCTGTTTTGGTGTATCATTGACATGATCCCTCAGGACTCTCATTTCCTCTGATGAGGATTTGATGATAGACTTTTAGGTTGAAACCTATGCATGACAACATCTAGGAGTTCCCTGTTCAAACCTCAACCATAGGATGAATCCATGGCATGACAACAGTAGGACTTGATAGTCCCCCTCCTAGCTGGGCCTATTCTCTTCTCATCTCAAAGCAGTTTAAAATACAGTAATCATGAATGATTTCTTTCGTACGTTACGAGCCTTAAGCTATCTGAGAAAGGATTGTGGGAGAGTTTCTTTTCCACAGTCTGGATGTTTAGTATGGTACCCTTTGGGTGACATGCGACGCATTCACTCTCAGGTCATAGTCTTTAGCGCGGTTGAAATCACAAACACAATAAAAAACACTTCTTTTAGGAGATAACCCGTAGTTTCCCGAACTACGTTTGCTCTGATCTTTCATACCAGATGAAAGTACGTAGGCATAGAACGCGATGTCCTAGCGAGCAACCTTCCCCATCTTCACCCGTAGTTAGCCGAACTACGTTGACTCTGATTTCTCGTTCCTGACGGGAATACGTAGGCATAAAGCGCGACGCTTTGCCGAGTCATTTTTCTTTTCTTTTTCAGCCAGCCTTGATAGGTAGATAGATTATAACCAACCCGTCCAAGTAAACAAACAAGCGAGGATCCCGTCGAGTACGACGAACGTGAGGGGTGCTAATACCTTCCCCTTGCGTAACCGACTCCCGAACCCAGACAATGGTTGCGATGACCTTGTCTTACCCTCTTTTCGTCAGGTTTTTCCGATCGTTTCCTTTCCCGCTCTGAGGGATAAATAACGAAAGGTGGCGACTCTTCTGTCATGCTGGCACCTTATTTTCGCGTAAGCGACAGCTGGCGACTCTGCTGGGGACTCCAACGGTTCCCTGTGCGAGTCAATCCTATCGTTTGTGTGTTTGCTTGTTGGGTTGCGTTTATTTATCGAATTTTTTTACTTCTCGCACTTTATTTCCCGCATTTTATTTCCAGTATAATATGATTATTTGTGCTGTTATGGGATGGGAGTTCTGATTGAGTGAGAAGCCAGACCCAGGCTTGAGTGCACCATAGACTTAGAGTGGAAATTAGTGGGCACGTGTTTGCTTTGCAGGCACTAGTGTCTCATGAAATCCACGCTCAGACGAGGTTCATCCGGTTGGCTTCACTTTCAACCCTTTGGGTTGAGACGGTTGCTGGTTTGGTGGATTGTCGACTCTGGGGACCGATCATTTGTGATTCAGCTAAGTGAGGCCTCTTCAGGACTTGATGATGCCACTCCTTCTGGGAATCGTATAATCAGTTTTGAAAGTCTGTGACGCTGATGAACGCATAGGATGCCGTACCTTGAGTCAGTCTAGGTTCATACCTGTGAGTGGGGCTGGGTTTATTGCAGGAAACTTAGACCTTCAGACTACCTGGTTTTCTTGACAGTGAATCAGTTATGTTGGGTTCTCAGTTGCAAACATGTTCTTGATAGAGCAAGAGGTTTTTGATCAGAGGATCTTGTCGCCGGGTGTTTGTCTGTTCTTGATAGAGCAGGCTTTGATCAGTATGTTATCATCAGGGGTTTGTTCTGGATGGAGCAGATTTTGAGTGAGGTCTGAAGACCTCATCGGCAGATGTTATTTGTTCTTGATAGGGCAGATTTTGAGTGAGGTCTGAAGATCTCATCAGCAGCTGTGTGTTTGTTCTTGATAGGGCAGATTTTTGATTTGGGGTCTGAAGACTTCAACAGATGTTCCTTGATCTTGCGCCCGGGGTCCTTATTATCAGTCACTTACTCTTGTCAGAACGGGATTTTGATATCGGTCCTATCAGATGGTTATTCTCAGCAGATCAGATTAGTGGTCTTACACCGGGGTTCCCCCCTCATCAGTGACTGTTCATATCGAATCTCCGCAGCAGCTACCTGGATATATTATTGCATACCTGCATTTTGCATTAATTTGCGCATTCATCTGCATTCCATTAACGTGTGTCTGTGTTGCAGGTACCGTTTCCCCGATCCAAGATTTCTCGTCTTCTGCTGCTATTATGGCTCCTCTCAGGAAGACTGTTGCATACAAGTTCCCGACCCCCGATGTGTCGAAGCTGACCGGTTTGATAGCCCTGGCAGGGGATTCAGTGAAGGATAGGTTCAGGAAGTCTTATGGCAGGTTGCTTAGCCTGGTTTACAAACCTTCTACGTCCGAGTTGAATGGGTTGCATGCTCTTCTGCAGTTTTATGACCCTCCCTTGAGGTGTTTCACCTTTCATGACTTCGTTCTCGCACCGACATTGGAAGAGTATGCTGATATGCTGAGTGTGCCCATCAAAAGGCAGATGCCTTTTGTCCACATGGATGCTGAGCCTGATCTGGTTGGTTTGGCTTCCTCACTCCATTTGAGCGCTTCTGAGTTAGTGGTGACGAGTTGGAACAAGGTCCCAGGGTTTTCTCTGCAGTTTCTGATAGCTAAGGCTCAACAGTGTGCTAAGGACAAATGTTGGGACGCCTTCAGCGCCATCCTTGCTTTATGCATATATGGCATTATCCTATTTCCCAGCATGCCTGATTTCGTAGACTTTGATGCCTTCCATATCTTTGCCTCAGGGAATCCAGTCCCTACTCTGATCGGAGACGTTTACCATTCAGTGCATTACAAGAATGAGAACCGGAGAGGGAAGAATGTTTCATGCTGCGTGCCGTTGTTGTACAAGTGGTTTGATAGTCATTTTCCTAAGAAGGGTTCTTCTGTCTTGTCTGCAGCCACAGCTGAGTGGCCTGAGCGTCTAATGAGTTTATCGGCCGAAGACATTGATTGGTTCGTTGACAGAGACAGATTAGGCACCGAGGTGATCTTCAGTTGTAGTGGGTTTCCTAACGTACCTCTGATAGGTAGGAAGGGTTGCATCAACTACAATCCATCATTGCTAGTTCGTCAGTTTGCATATGCTTTGAGGACTCCACCGAAGGAAGAAGAGGTACGGGAATCTCTGTACCTCACGGGTATTCTAGAGGGGGATTTATCGTCCAAGCTTCAGTATGCGTGGAACAATATCAGCACGAGAGGAAAGCCTTTGTTGGGGAAGAGCAACAGCCAAGCCTACCCTCCTTATTCCGATTGGATCAGAGCCAGAGCCAGCGCTATAGGGATGCCATTCCCTCATGTCCGACCAGAGAGCCCTCCACCAATCGAAGAGCCTACCACTGTGCCCGTTCATCAGCACAACCAGGTATTAGCCGAGCGTGATGAACTGAAGAAAGCAAATGCAGAATTAGAGAAGGAGTTAGCTCAGGTTCGAAGTGAGAGGAACGAAGCCGTGCATGCTCTCAAAAAGCAAACAGAATCGGTAAGCCAGCTGAGTGCAGACTTGGCAAAGCAGATTGCTGATCGGGAACGCTTGGGTCAGGACTTCAGGGCCGCTAACGATGTGCTAGCCACGAAGAAGCAGCATTTGGAGGAAGCGTATCGGAGAATATCTAAGTTCGACCAGCATTGGAAGACTTCCATGGCCACCAGGAAGGAGCGAGAAGACAAGCTGATGCTGCAGATTTCTAAGCTAGAGACCGAGGTAAAAGACAGTGAGCGGAGGTTTGATGAAGAGACCGCCCGCAGGTACTCCGCTGAAGCCCGTCTCAACAAGGCTATTGCTAGCCTGAAGGAGCATAAGCTGATGTTTGAGTCTAAGAAGCGGAAGCTGGAGGATTGCTTTGGCAAAGGCGCTTGGGAGAATTCAGTTCAGGGGCTTCAGCATACTATCAGGCAGAGGGAACTACTCGTCGAGGGGTTGCTCACTTCGCCAGATCATTCAGAGACAAAGGAGTTATTAGCAGAGTATCGCGCCCGTGGCCGTGCTTGACTAGTTATATCCCTGTTGATTTTGATCTTTAATGTATGCTGACCATCACCAGACTTGTTGGCTGAGGTCATGCTGTTGATTTGTACTCGCTGATACTGTGTACTGCCTTGACAGGCCTTTCCATATATATATGAGATTGATGTTTCCATGATCGGGTTCAGATTTCGTCTTCCTCTTATTATTATCAGCACTGGCACTGAGGCACTAGGATCGGGGGAAACCTCCCACGCACACAGACACACGCCTGCATCTGCATGCAGCATATTTGCATGGTGTATATCTTATTGCTTTTCCTAACCTTTATTGTTAACAGGTTTTTCAGGTTCCGAGCTGCTTTCGATCTCCAGGATTGATCAAAGACTCATCCACCGCTATTCAACTCGCGCTAATCAGACGAGAATCATGGATCAGGTGCAGTCAGATGTCCAAGAACTCCGTGAACGGATGGATCGTTTTATGGAGCTGATGCAGGTGGTCGCGAATGGTCAAGACCAGCTTCGTACTCTAGTTCAACCGCTGATCTCCAGGGTTGACAGTAATGGCATACTTCATGGAGGGGCCGTGCCTACTCCTCCTCCAGGGGATACTCCACAGAACGTTGTTCCTGCCGCCGGGGGCAACGGCAGTGCTAACGGCAATCTGATGACTAATCTCGGACTCAACGCGGCTGGCGCCGTCAATGGTAGTTTAGGAGCCAATGTTAACATAGGGCCGGTCAACGACAATGCTGGTGCAGGAAATCTGGTGGTGCCTCAACCGTGGCTGGAGGACCATCAGGATGACATATTCTCTCAGAGAGGTGTAGAGGCAGAGTTGAATGCTGAAGCTCGACTCAGGTTCAAGGCGCTGGAAGACAAGATGAGAAGCATAGAAAATCAGAACACATTGGGCGTTGACATGTCCAACCTAGGGTTGATTGCTGACTTTAAAGTACCTCACAAGTTCAAGGTGCCTACTTTCGAGAAGTATAAGGGTACTACTTGCCCCCGGGTCCACCTCCGATCTTATTATAGAAAGATGTCCGCCTATTCTGACGATGAGAAGTTGCTGATGCACTTCTTTCAGGATAGTCTTTCTGGTCCATTACTCGAATGGTATATGGGTTTGGAGCCCGCTACTGTACGCACCTGGAAAGATCTTGCAGAAGCGTTTGTTCTCCACTATCAATACAATAGCGACTTGGCTCCCAACCGAGTTCAGCTTCAGAATCTTTCACAGCGGAACAATGAAAGCTTCAAAGAGTACGCCCAGCGGTGGCGTGAATTGGCTGCTCGGGTTCAACCGCCGATGGTTGAGCGTGAGTTGGTACAAATGTTCGTGGCTACCCTTCCCGGAATCTATTATGAAAAGCTGGTCAGTGGCATGTCTGGAACATTCTCGGCTCTTATCACTTTGGGCGAGCATGTTGAGAACGGTATAAAGATTGGAAAAATCCAGGGCGAATCATCCTCAGCTGGAGGAAGTGGCAAGAAACCCTATACTGGCAAGCGTCGAGAGGGAGACGCCAGTGCTGTCACTAATGCTAGGAGAAAGGGCAAGGGTCCTCAGTCTCAGATCGCTAGCATAAATATCCCAGCTGCTCAGCAGCAGCAGCAGCCTCAGCAGCAGAATCAGCAGGGGTATAAAAGATATCAGAACCGGGGTCCTATGGCAAGCCGTCATTTCGATACTCCACCTATGTCGTATGCACAGCTTCTGCAAACATTGCTTCAGCTCCAATTGGTTCAAAAAAGGACGTTGGCTCCCTTAACAGGGGCACCACCACCGGGGTATGATGCTAATGCTACTTGTGAATTCCACACTGGGTCACCAGGCCATACGATTGAGAATTGTAAAGCTTTTAAGCACAAAGTCCAGGACTTGGTGGACGCCAAGGTTATCAACTTTTCTGACAACGTGCCCAACGTCACCAAAAATCCAATGCCTCATCATCAGGGGGGCGGAGTGAATGCTGTTATCACAGAAGAGAGTGCGGACTTGCTGACTGATGTCAAAGAGTTGAAGACGCCGTTGAGTTTTGTCAAGGCTAAGTTGCTGAAGAAGGGCTTCTTCCCTGGATGCGGAGAGTTATGTATGGCTTGTGCTACACTTCCTGATGGGTGTGAGCAGCTGATCGAAGGTATCCAGAGTCTGATGTCTGAAGGTATTTTACAGTTCAGCCGGAGCATTGAGAGTGCATTAGGGGAAGTCATGCTGAAGCAGGCAGATGAAGTTGCTACCATTACTATTCCTCGTCACCCCATTACTATTTCTGCGCCCCGTCCGCCTACTATCACCATCACTAGGGCCGGACCAATCCCATTCGAGAGTACTAATGCTGTCCCATGGCATTATGGCGCCGAAGTTTACTGCAATGGTCAGAAGATAGAGCTTGAGCCGTTTGGATCGACTGTGCAGAACCTTACTGAAGTCAGTGGTATCACTAGAAGCGGTAGAGTGTTTGCGCCAGCAGAGGTTGCAGCAGAGAAAGTGGTCCGAGCTGACGCTGTGGATAAGGGTAAAGGTAAAGCTGTTGAGGAGGTCCCTTCTGGGGCAGAAAAAGAGTTGCTGGTTAAAGATGCTGAAGAGTTCATGCGACTAATCAAGAAGAGTGACTACAAAATTGTAGATCATCTTCATCAGACTCCGTCAAAGATCTCGATTCTTAACTTGTTGCTGTGTTCTGAAGCGCACCGCAACGCATTACTGAAGGTGTTGAATGCTGCATACGTGCCGCAGGAGATATCAGTAAATCAACTCGAGGAGGTGGTGGCCCATGTTAATGCTGGTAATGGGCTGGGATTTACAGATCTGGAGCTGACTCCCAAGGGAAGAGATCACAATAGCGCCTTGCACGTCTCGATAGAGTGCAGAGGCACGATTATGTCACATGTCCTGGTGGATACGGGTTCCTCGCTTAACGTGCTCCCGAAGAAGGCACTGATGAAGTTGGATACCCGTGGATTGCTGTGCACGCCCAGTGATCTGGTCGTGAAAGCCTTTGATGGAACCAAGCACCACGTCTTCGGAGAGTTGACCCTGCCAATTCAAGTGGGTCCAGAGACGTTCAATACGGTTTTCTATGTCATGGATATCATGCCCGCCTATAGTTGCCTCTTAGGTCGGCCATGGATCCATTCTGCTGGTGCCGTGACGTCCACGCTGCATCAGAAGCTTAAATATGCTGTTGGGGGCAGCATAGTGACAGTCTGTGGTGAAGAGGACATCATGGTAAGCCACCTATCGTCCTTTAAGTACGTTGAAATGGATGGTGAGATCCATGAGACTCTTTGCCAAGCATTTGAAACCGTCAGGGTAAAAGAAGTAGCTCCTGTCGTCGCAGAGAAGCAAGAGTTGAACCTCTCCTCGTTTAAGGAAGCTCGGGCCGTTGTCGAAGCCGGCTCCACCCCAGGCTGGGGGCATGTCTTGGATATACCAATCAAACAGGATAAGTTTGGATTGGGATATTCCCCTGGAGCTGATGCTTCATCTTCTTCTGGCAGCTCGTCTCGTGGGAAAGGGCCGATCTTATTCACCAAGGGGGGAGTAATTTTCGAGAGTATCAACGCGGCGTCGGAGGACAGCGGAGACAGTGATTGCGATCTTGACGCCTGGATTCAACCGAGCAAGCCGGGCGAGCGCCTTCACAATTGGACCATCAAGGAGATTATCAAGCCGACGAATGAAGAGTAATGATTTGCTTTTTACAATCTTTGTACAACCCTATGTCCTGCCCGGGGCATAGTGGTTTTACTGTCAGGGCCTTGTTGGATTATGTGTATGCATTTTGTTAATAAATAAAAGGCGTTTTCTTCGTAATCAAACATTGTGTTCTCTGTTATTCCTATTTTATGTTTATTTCGAAAAACAGCAAAATAGCAACGAGGTTCGTGCTAACCTGCATATTCCTGCTTTAAACTTAACCCTTGTTATTGCAGGATCCACGTAACAGATGACATCGACTCTGGACCCTCTACGGCTCACTACGACTTTGATTGCCCGATCTATCAAGCCGAGGATGAGATTGATGAAGACGAAGACCTTCCGGAAGAGTTGGCTCGCTTGTTGAGACAAGAGGAGAAGGTTATTCTGCCTCACGAGGAGGATATTGAGATTGTAAATTTGGGTTCTGAGGAGCTCGTCAGAAATGTCAGAGTAGGGGCTGCGCTGCAGAATGATGTCAAGCATAGACTGGTCGAGATGCTTCGAGAGTATAGTGACGTCTTTGCTTGGTCATATGAGGATATGCCCGGACTTGACACTGATATCGTGGTTCATCGCTTGCCGTTGCGGGAAGATTGCCCTCCAGTCAAGCAGAAGCTCAGAAGGACGAGACCAGACATGGCTGTAAAAATCAAAGAAGAGGTCCAGAAGCAGTTGGACGCAGGATTTCTAGCCGTTACCACTTACCCTCCGTGGGTCGCCAACATAGTGCCTGTACCGAAAAAGGACGGTAAGGTACGCATGTGCGTCGATTATCGGGATTTGAATAGGGCGAGCCCTAAGGATGATTTCCCGTTGCCTTATATCGATGTGTTGGTCGACAATACAACCCAGTTTTCCGTGTTTTCGTTCATGGATGGCTTTTCCGGTTACAATCAGATTAAGATGGCGCCGGAGGAAATGGAGAAAACAACGTTCATCACCCCCTGGGGCACATTCTGCTATAAGGTAATGCCCTTCGGTCTGAAGAACGCAGGGGCCACTTACCAGCGGGCAATGGTAACTTTGTTTCATGATATGATTCATCATGAGATCGAGGTCTATGTTGATGACATGATTGCAAAGTCCCAAACGGAGGAAGAGCATCTGGTCAATTTATTGAAGCTGTTTGAAAGGCTTAGGAAGTTCAGGATGAGGCTGAATCCTAACAAGTGCACTTTCGGAGTGCGGTCCGGAAAGTTATTGGGGTTTATCGTTAGCGAACGAGGTATTGAAGTTGATCCTGCGAAAATAAAAGCTATCCAAGAAATGCCAGCGCCGAAAACAGAGAAAGAAGTTCGTGGTTTCCTGGGCCGAATAAACTACATTGCAAGGTTTATCTCTCAGCTCACGGCCACTTGTGAACCGATGTTCAAACTGTTAAAGAAAAATCAGGCGATTACTTGGGATGAGGATTGCCAGAAGGCATTCGATAAAATAAAGCAGTATCTTCAAGAACCTCCAATCTTGATACCCCCAGTGGCTGGACGGCCATTAATCATGTACTTGACAGTTCTTGAGAATAGTATGGGGTGTGTTCTCGGTCAGCACGACGAGACGGGCAGAAAAGAGCATGCCATTTATTATTTGAGTAAAAAGTTCACTGAGTGTGAATCTCGATACTCGATGCTGGAAAAGACGTGTTGTGCATTAGCTTGGGCTGCCAAACGTCTACGACAGTATATGCTCAACCACACCACTATGCTCATTTCGAAGATGGATCCGATCAAGTACGTCTTCGAGAAGCAGGCTCTTTCGGGCAGGATTGCCAGATGGCAAATGGTGTTAACAGAATATGATATTCAGTACGTCTCTCAGAAGGCCATTAAGGGGAGCGTATTGTCTGATTACCTTGCCGAACAGCCAATCGAAGACTACCAGTCTATGAAGTTCGAATTCCCTGACGAGGACATTATGTTTCTCAGAGCGAAGGATTGCGATGAGCCATTGCCCGATGAAGGGCCAGATAGGAAGTCTCAGTGGAAGTTGATATTCGACGGAGCGGTTAATTCCTATGGAAGTGGTATCGGGGCTATCATCACGACTCCTCACGGATCCCATATCCCGTTTACTGCAAGACTGGTGTTTCCAGTTACCAACAATGAAGCCGAGTATGAAGCATGTATTATGGGTCTAGAAGAGGCAATTGATTTGAGAATCAAGAATCTAGACATATATGGTGACTCAGCGCTTGTAATCAATCAGATTAAAGGGGAGTGGGAAACTCGTCAAGCGAACTTAGTGCCGTACATGAATTATGCCAGGAGGCTACTTCCGTTCTTCGACCGAGTAGAACTTCATCATGTACCCAGGGCTGAAAATCAGATGGCTGATGCTTTAGCCACGCTGGCTTCAATGTATAAAGTCAATTATTGGAATGAGGCTCCAAGGATTGTACTTTCGCGTCTTGACAGACCGACATTTGTCTTTGCAATCGAGGATGCCACTGACGGCAAGCCATGGTTCCACGACATCCAGACCTTCCTCATGACCAAGGAGTATCCTGCGGGTGCGTCGACCCAGGATAAGAAGACTCTAAGGAGGCTATCTGGGAACTTTTATCTCAATCCTGATGGAGTGCTGTACAAGAGAAACCACGATCTTGTGCTACTCAGATGTATAGATGAGAAAGAAGCAAGTATGCTCATGGAGGAAGTCCATGAGGGCACATTTGGTACGCACGCCGGCGGGCATGCCATGACGAGAAAGATCCTGAGAGCAGGGTATTACTGGCTGACCATGGAGTCGGATTGCTTCAGATTCGCGAAGAAATGTCACAAATGCCAGATTTATGCTGATAAAGTTCATGTGCCGCCGTGCCCATTGAATGTCATGTCCTCCCCTTGGCCGTTCTCCATGTGGGGCATCGACATGATAGGCAAGATCGAGCCCACTGCATCCAATGGTCATCGTTTCATTCTGGTAGCTATCGACTACTTCACCAAATGGGTGGAGGCAGCCTCGTACGCTAATGTGACCAAGAAGGTGGTAGCCAAATTCATAAAGAGGGACATCATCTGTCGCTATGGAATTCCCGAGCGGATCATTACTGATAATGGTTCGAATTTGAATAATAAGATGATGAAGGAGCTGTGCCAGAGTTTCAAGATTGAACACCACAACTCATCTCCTTACCGGCCGAAGATGAATGGCGCTGTTGAAGCGGCCAACAAGAACATCAAGAAGATTGTTCAGAAGATGGTTGTGACGTATAAAGATTGGCACGAGATGCTGCCGTTTGCCTTGCACGGTTATCGTACGACGGTGCGTACGTCGACCGGGGCAACTCCTTTCTCCTTGGTGTACGGTATGGAAGCTGTCCTACCGCTAGAAGTGGAGATTCCCTCTTTGCGAGTTTTGGTTGATGTAAAACTCGACGAGGCAGAATGGATTACGAATCGCTTGAACCAGCTCAGCCTGATGGACGAGAAGAGGTTTGCATCGATTGCATTTGGTCGCCTGTACCAAAGCCGAATGAAGAAAGCTTATGACAAGAAGGTGCGTCCTCGAAGCTTTCAGACGGGTGATCTCGTCCTGAAGAAGATTCTTCCGCCACACTCCGATCACCGGGGCAAATGGACTCCGAATTACGAAGGGCCGTATGTCGTCAGCAAGGTCTTCTCAGGAGGAGCTTTGTTGTTATCCACGATGGATGGTGAAGATTTTGCATCCCCGGTGAACGCGGACGCAGTTAAAAAATACTTTGCTTGAAAGAGATCCGCTGGACAAAAAAGAAAGAGTCCAGGCAAAAAAAGGGCATCCCGGCGAACCAAAAACAGAATAAAAGGTTCGGGCAAAAATTAGGGATATATTGAAAAAATGTACACCCGCGAAGTCGAAAACCTACACTGGGCGGCTTCGGCAAAAAAGGGTATCCCGGTGAACTGAAAACCCGAAAGGGCGGTTCACGCAAAAGTTAGGGATTTGAATAAGCAAATGACCGCGTTCCGCGTGTGGACTTTCATTGTTTAGTGGTTCGGAGGACCTGAGGGCCGTTCATCTGAATCAACCTCTTCCGAAGCTGAAGCGACAGAGAAGTATCGAAGTCGAGTGGGTCTTAGAGGGATCAACTCATGGTGTTTGTCTACGCCTCGTTGCCGACATTTGTATATACCGATGTATATTTATGTTTTCTTTTTGCGCGGCTTCCTCATTCCAGGAGCTTGCCTCTGTTGTAAAACATTTTTGCCCATTCAGGGGTTCACCATCAATAAAATGCACATTATTCAACAATTCTGCTTGTCTGTTTAGCATTTATCTGTTTTGTTTGCGAATGAAAACGCCGATGTTTTTTAATAAAATGCGCATACATAGACTTGCAGGCCTAGGCCCATTGATTGTTGAAACAATTAATTAATTGAATATTGTCACGAGATAATAACCTGGATAGGCCCTTTTGAGAAGGGTATCTTGTCGGTTTGTTTGTGTTGTTGCAGGTGTAGCGCCTTCCAGAAAATGTGCCGTGCGCATCCCCGAAGCAGGGCGAGTCCTCCTTCTCCAGCAGAGTTCAGTAGTCTCTCCTCCGCAGAGTCTGAATGCGAAGCGGTGAACATTGATATGTCTTCCCCAGGTGGAGAGGATTCTCTTCCCCAAGCGGACGCATCCTGAAGGAACGTCACCTCATCAGCTGAGTCAAGGGCCGAAGCTCGTGTTTTCCCCAGTAAAGTCGCCGAAGCAGGTGTCTTCCCCCAGCACCGGGTCACAAGTGCAGGGTTCGTAGGAAATTGTTCGTATATCGAAGTGTGTAGTAACTGATGGTGCCAGACTGAGGTCTTCAGCGGAATTAAGATTCCCCACCAGAGTTGTATTCTCTCCTGAAGTTGGATGATTCCCTCTTCCCCAGTAGAGTGTTGGAACGGCTGATGTTGTATTCCCCTGCAGAGTTGTACTCTCCCCCGAAGTCAGATGATTCTTTCTTCCCCAGCGAAATTGAAATTCCGCACCAGAGTCGTACTCTCCAGTGAAGGGGAATGATCTCTCTCCCCGGCTGAGTCCGCAGAAAAGCAGAATCCTTGGAAGCAGTTGAAACCTTGAATGAATGTTCCCTAGCAGATAGTGAACAACTGATGCTGTATTTCCCCAGAGTCGCACTCTCTCCAGCGAAGCAGAATGATTTCCCCTTCCCCAGCCGAGTTTGCAGATGTCCAAGAGAGCCGAATCCTTGGAAGGTGATCAGATCATGGTTGGTTTTTCCCCAGTGGAGTGTTGAACAGCTGAAGTTGTCTCCCCACAGAGTTATCCTCCCCAGAAGAGTAGCCGAGATGGCCGCGCAGTTTATTCTCGCGATCGATATCAGCAGGTCCAAGTTCTCATAGAGCTTCGTTCCCCTGCAGCAGTCAGCTGAAGTTGTTTGCCCTACAGCAGTCAACCGGAAGATCAATTCCCCAGACAGAGGCCGATTGATATCGGCATGTCCACGTTCTCCTCAGCAGGATGATCCCTCTACCTGAGTTCTTGGCTCCTCGACAAGAGGGTTTCCTCCCCCAGCATTTATTTGGCGGACGGGATCGCATCATTGTGCATGATTGCATAGCATTTAAACACTGCATAGCATTTAACGCTGCATAACATCGTGCATGATTGCATGGCATTTAGCATAAACGCATAGCATTCCCACCGTGTGGGGCGTAGCGCAGAAGCATACGCATCATAAGCATGATCTAGGTCATTATCACTCTTGCTTTACAGGTGTCCCACCAAGAGACTAGTTGCTCAGGATGATTCCTGACATTCCCTCCAACAAGGTCACTCTCTTGAGATGATTCCCAGGACCCCAGTGTAATTCCCACGGTCGCTCACTCAAGATGATTTTTGAGATCCCCAGCGAAGTCTTCAGTTCAAGGCGATGCTTGAACTCCTCAGCAGGGCCGTTTGCTTAAGATGATTCTTAAGACCTCAGCGCAGGTACCCGAATGGTTTGCTCAGGATGATACTTGAGCTCCCCAATAGCATCCCCAGCAAGAGTTGCCCAGGAAGATTCCTGGAATGCCCAGCAGAATAAAGTCTCCAGAAAGGTTATCAGTTCAGGATGATTCTTGAAGGTTCCCGACGGAGTTGTTTGTTCAAGATGATTTTTGAAGTCCTTAGCAGCGTGAAATGCCTGCTCCAACAGTGATGTCTAGTCTGAAGATTGACCTCGTAGGTGCCTGAAGGCGATACCAGAGGTTCCTGTGAGCTCAGAGGTCCTTGTCGATGAATCAACGTGTGGCTGAAGACAAGGTTCCAAATTTTGTATTCAAGATGATCCGTGTTGGTCTGAAGACCAAGTCAGTTATCCTGAGGTGATGATTGATTGCGATCAAGTGAATGATATTTCTTCTGACTGAAGTCGAAGATGTTTCTCCAACTGAAGCGGAGTCTGCCTGAAGGCAAAGTGTTTGAATCCCCGTAGAGTCATGAATGGCTCAGGATACCATTTCTTTGACTGAAGTCATAGATTCCCCAAGCTGAAGCGAAGGTGCCTGAGGGCAAGGTTATCCCCAAGGTCATGAATGACCTAGGATTCATTTTTCGGACTGAAGGCCGAAGTATATCCCTGACTGAAGTCTCGGATGCTCTATAGCAGAGGTGGAGTTGCCTGAAGGCATATCCATGTATCCTTGAAGGCCAAGGACCATTTCTTCAGACTGAAGTCGAAGATACCTCCTGCAGAGTTGCCGACAGGCAAAAGTTTACATCCTTGAAGGCCAAGGATGCTTATCTTCAGAAGTACTTGAAGATTTTTCTAGCTGAAGCTGGAAGTGGCCAGGGGCCAGGGTTTCAAATATCTTTAATGTTGAAGTTCTACGGCGGGCAGTGTGCAACAGTATTCCGATGTTCGTCATGGTTCTGAGGGTGAACCCCAGATCAGAGTATGCTCGGTTAAGTCTCTCATTCCCAGCGGAGTAGTTTCAAATACGCAAGTGTACCTTTTGTTCCATTTACCAGGGGTGGACCCCAAGTCAGATGTTGCATTTTGTCCAGCGGCGAGGTTGGATGTTTTTTCGACGGCGAGGTTGAACGTTTGGATTTGGCGGCGAGGTCAGATCATATTTTGTCCAGCGGCGAGGTTGGATGATTGTTCGGCGGCGAGGTTGAACGTTTGGATTTGACGGCGAGGTTAAATCATATTTTGTTCGGCGGCGAGGTTGGATGATTGTTCGGCGGCGAGGTTGAACGTTTGGATTTGACGGCGAGGTTAAATCATATTTTTCCGGTGGCGAGGTTGGATGTTTGTTCGACGGCGAGGTTGAACGTTTGGATTTGACGGCGAGGTCAGATCATCATTTGTCCAGCGGCGAGGTTGGATGTTTGTTCGACGGCGAGGTTGAACGTTTGGATTTGACGGCGAGGTCAGATCATCATTTGTCCAACGGTGAGGTTGGATGTTTGTTCGACGGCGAGGTTGAACGTTTGGATTTGGCGGCGAGGTCAGATCATATTTTGTCCGGCGGCGAGGTTGGATGATTGTTCGGCGGCGAGGTTGAACGTTTGGATTTGACGGCGAGGTTAAATCATATTTTGTCCGGCGGCGAGGTTGGATGATTGTTCGGCGGCGAGGTTGAACGTTTGGATTTGACGGCGAGGTTAAATCATATTTGTCCGGCGGCGAGGTTGGATGTTTGTTCGACGGCGAGGTTGAACGTTTGGATTTGACGGCGAGGTCAGATCATCATTTGTCCAGCGGCGAGGTTGGATGTTTGTTCGACGGCGAGGTTGAACGTTTGGATTTGACGGCGAGGTCAGATCATCATTTGTCCAACGGCGAGGTTGGATGTTTGTTCGACGGCGAGGTTGAACGTTTGGATTCGACGGCGAGGTCAAATTATGTTTGTTTGACGGAGAGGTCAGACTCTTTAAATCCCCAGTAAAGATGATGTTTGTACGACGGCGATGTCGAGTGTCTCTAAGAGGATGTTTGTTTCCGACGACGATGTCAGATTCAGTTTTCCAGCGGCGATGTTGGGCGTGTCAAGGTGATCCAGTCTTCCGACGGCGATGTTAGGTGACGCAGATCCTTTAGTTCTCCAGCGGCGATGCAGGGTATTTTGACAGATTTAGTTCTCCAGCGGCGATGCGGGGTGTTCTGTCAGATGTGTTTCTCCAGCGGCGATGTTGGGTATTTTGGTGATTCAGGTTTAGGTCTCCGGCGGCGATCTTGGGCGCTTGTTTCCCCGAGTTATGGTTGTTCTTGACGGAGATGTCAGATGATTTGGTGTTCCAGCGGCGATGTTGGGCGTTCCTCAGAATCTTGTTTGACGATAATGTCAGGTGATTTGGTCTTCCAGCGGCGATGTTGGGCGTTGTGGTTGTCTGAAGGCAATATCAGAAGAATTTAATGTGGATAACTGACAGCAATGTCAGATCGATATTTCTCCAGCTAGTTGTCGTGCAGCTGGCATTGCAATATTCGAAGATTTGTTCCTCGCAGAGTACCGTGTGCTCGTGCAGTTGGCAAATTTTCGGGTTTACCGGTATTCAATCGTCTCGCACCTTGATTGGTTGAGAGCCGTTCGCTGCTCACCCAGTCAGGTTCAAGCCGTTTGAATAGGGGCAGCTGTTGCACCCCAAAATTTGACCAACAATTATTCATTCATTGAGTGTTTGAAAGTTGATACCTTCATCAGTCAGTTCAAGAGATCTTCAGAGGAATTGGTTGAAACCAGGGTTGTGTGCTTCATAGCTTGAGAGTTGTGGGTGCTCCTCAGATGATTCTGAGACTTTGAGAATGAACTAGATGTTTTGAGGAAGCCTGTGAGATGTCTTGATAGCCATCATGAAGCCCAGAGAGGTCATTATGCAAGAATTCAGGAGATTCAACCATGAATGGTAGAATTAGGGTTTTGACTGGGTCAACCCTAGGATAACTGAAGATTTGGAGAAGGTTGAGACCTAATCCAAGGGCCATAAGATCATGGAATGATGTATGGAGATGTTATAAGGATGATTCCTAGACCAACTCATCATGATTGAAGAGTTTGGGAAGTTTCAAGTCAGGGTTTCCAAGGATTGTCAGTGAAAAAACCCTAGTTTGATCCCTATTTTCCAGGCAGTTTTAGCTCACGATGTGATTGATATCTCATCTTCCCCACAACATGAATGTTGTAGAGCTTGTTCTTAGCTTTAATTTGAGGGGTAGAAGTCCTTGATAGGAGGTGCAGAGCTCAAGTTATGGTTTTGACAAATTACAGGTCAGCTGAGGTGTGTGAATCTGGGTCCTTGAAAGTCACCCAACTTGCAGACAACTTTTGCCCTAGTAGGATGGTTCCTACGATTTCTTGGTCAACATGAATGTTGAAGGGCATCTTCTTAGCTTTAATTTGAGTGGTAGAAGTCCTTGATAGGATTTGTGGAACTCAACTTATGGTCTGAACAAGACAGGGGTATTTTGGTCATTTGTCAGTTATAGGTCATTTTTAAGCAAAGGCCATATCTCCTATTTCCAAGCCTCAAATGGAAAAACTCAAAACATGAAAGTTGTCCAAAATATGATTTTAAGTCTAGAAAGAAGGTCATGAATTGTTGGAAAGGCTCATAGCATGGATTTGCATGATTGGTCAAAAATGAACTAAAAATGGCTTATAAGTTTAAAAAGTTGAAACTGGAAATTGGTTTGGAGGATCTAGAAATCCAAAATGGGTCATCCAATATATCATTTTGATTGGAAACATCATTTTGAGAACATTGGTTTAGATAGAATTTTGATTTGAAGCTTTAAAATGGGTGATGCTTTGTTATTTTGTTACTTGCATTTGAAGTCACCTTTGGAAATCCTAACACAAGGCAAGGAAAAAGCTTGTAATGGTTCATAACACTTCAATATGTCATGTGAGTAGATTTTAAGGCCAATTTGCAATGGATAATGCATGATGCATGAGATTTTCAACTTACCATCATATGAGATTCTAGCACTTTCTAGATCTTTCTAGATGAATCCAAGAGTTTCCATTAATCATTATTTAAAGAGTGAATCAGGGAGGGTAAATGGTTGGTGATCATTGTTGATGAGAGGTGAGTTTAGAGTGTGAGAAGCAAGATTCTTCCATTGGCAATTTGATCTCAAACCTTCATTCTCTTCAATCTCCATTCATTTCTCCACCATAAACCTATTATTCTGATCATTGTGAGTGAGTACATGCTGAGGTAGAAGAAGATCCATGGCAGTGTGAAGCTATCTTGAGGAAATTGCAAGAACTGCATTTTGCTGTCCAACTCGAGTCTCAAGCCTTGTTCACCACTTTTGCTGCATACAGAATCCACATTGGCCTCTAAGGATCAAACAAGGAAGGTTTCAAGCACTGAATTGCAAGGGAACCCTAGCTTCCATTAAAGTGTAACAGGTTGGTGATCTTGCTCAAATCTCATAGTTTATGTACATTCTGCCATAGTTATAGGTTTAGACTGGTTAAGCTAGGATAGAGGACCATTTTCTGAGAATTAGGGGAAGGATCATGAGGTTTCGAGGCAGGGTGCAATTTCTTGCAGAATGAATAACAAGCTAGTTTGTGTGCATCAAGGGATATGAGATGGTGTAGAATGGTTAGGGAAACGTGTAGAATAATTCTTGATCATTAGTTGGAAGTTCCATTGAGTTTGATAACAGAGGAAAGAAATGGAACCTTGATGATGAAGCTTTCTGTTAGGATGATTTAAAGAGTTTCAAGGAAAACTAGAGATGGCATCGTGTTCTTGGTGAGTCATAGCACAACTTTGCTTTTGGAATCATGGAATTTCATGGGGAAATGGATGAGCACGAACGGGTTGAAGATGCTTGCATGGGGTTAGGGTTTCTGCAAACCCTAGAGTTCAGTTGGGGACGATGAAGGTCCACCGTCGGATGATCTCAAGACCTTGACTTATTCTCATGATCCAATGGCCCATATTTGATTTCAGAATGGAGGGAAGACTGAAGCTTGCGAAACGCTGCGTATCATTTAGCCAAACGCACCGTTTTGGTTCGTTGGTAAACCTGGGCTCAGCAACTTATTCCTATCCACACCCCCAGACGTGGCCCAATGTTCAGAATCAACTGGGGCGCCTTACTTTTCTCACCCCCTCCCATTTATTTCTTATTCTTTTATTTTTTAATTTCTTTTAATTCTTTGCATTTTATAAAATTCATAAAAAATATAAAAATCAATATTTTTCATTTCTTCTTTTTTTCACATAATCATGATTTTGTCTAGAAAATTAATAAAAAATAAAATTCCATTTTATTTTTAGTTTAATATTTTTTAACATATTTTCTTGTAAATAGCACTTTTAACATGTTTTAGTTGATACTTGATTTTGTACAATTTGTTTTAGGACTTTCCCTTAGGATTTTTGAGCCATTCTTTTTGGCATAGTTAGATGTTGAACCCTAGTTTCATGTAGGATTTATCTCTTGATTTGTAGATTAAAATTTGATGTAGTTTGATTGTTAGACATTTAGGTGTTCTAATTAGGGTTTTAGGTTGTATAGGTAGACTTGAATAAATTTGTTTTGGGGTTTATAGGCCAAATTAGTGTATGGGGAATATATGGGTTAAGGGTAAGTATGTATAGAATCCCCTAGAATTTTACTAGAATATTGTATGGTGTTTTAGTATTTTTCATTGATTTTTGAATGTATGGATAGTATGTGTGTTGCTTAAAGGCATAAGTTGTATTGTTGTGTTTTCTTCCCTTCTCTTTTGAGTGTGTGAGCTTTGAAGATTGAGTTGAAGACCTTGTGGATCATCATGGAAGCTTTGAAGACCTTGCAGAGGAGTTTAGCATAGCTTTTGTTTTGTTTATAGGTTCATAGGAGCATAGGCAAAGCCCTAGATAGAATATTTTGTTCAATAAACAAGGAGTGTCTTGTTCACCTCCTTTCTTCTCTGTGATATAGAGTCCCTTAAGGGTATTCACCTCTCTCCTTTGGAGGGATTAGTGACCTTGCCCTCTGAGGTAGAACTTTGAGAGAGCCTTTCTTTTGATGTTAAGTCCTCAATGACATCCTTTGGAAGTCAGTGAGTACTATAACATCCTCACATCATCTTGTTGACTGAATCTTGTTTGCTGGAGCATTGGAGCCATTGAAGATAGAAGCTGAGGCCTTGAAGAGGATGATTCCTTGAAGATTATTGAAGTCTGAAGACTCTGTGAAGATCAAATTGATGCCTGAAGATCCCTGAAGATAGTGAAGCCTGAAGGTAGAGCTGATCAAAGGAGCTGAAGCTCAAGGGAGAAGATGAGTTGATATTCATGTTGTAGGGTTGATACCTGGAAAGCAAGTGATCTCTGAAGTCTGAAGACTGGGTTGCTGCTGGAGGAGCTGAGGCTTGCTTCTGTTTTCTTTGATGTATTGTGTGTTTTGTCTGATCTGCCTGTTGCATTAGACTAAGCCCATTTAGAATAAGTTCAGTATAAGAGCATGAGTGCATCTGATTGCATTGTTATTGCTTGGCTTTGCTTGCGGGTATTCGGTAGAGCCCAGCTCCCTTGCCCATGTGTTTATTTTGTTTGATAGCATTTCATTTCTTTTATCTGTGTAAGTACAATTTACTGTTTTTGCTGGATAGCATGTTGTTTATTTCAGTATGATTACTGTTATTTCATGACTGGCTTGAGGTCGAGACGAGCTTGTGGAGGCTGAAGCCCCACACACATTTCCTCCCTCACTTGCATTGCATGCATTTTACTGTTAAAGCTGATGCTTTGTCTGTTTTGGTGTATCATTGACATGATCCCTCAGGACTCTCATTTCCTCTGATGAGGATTTGATGATAGACTTTTAGGTTGAAACCTATGCATGACAACATCTAGGAGTTCCCTGTTCAAACCTCAACCATTGGATGAATCCATGGCATGACAACAGTAGGACTTGATAGTCCCCCTCCTAGCTGGGCCTATTCTCTTCTCATCTCAAAGCAGTTTAAAATACAGTAATCATGAATGATTTCTTTCGTACGTTACGAGCCTTAAGCTATCTGAGAAAGGATTGTGGGAGAGTTTCTTTTCCACAGTCTGGATGTTTAGTATGGTACCCTTTGGGTGACATGCGACGCATTCACTCTCAGGTCATAGTCTCTAGTGCGGTTGAAATCGCAAACACAATAAAAAACACTTCTTTTAGGAGATAACCCGTAGTTTCCCGAACTACGTTTGCTCTGATCTTTCATACCAGATGAAAGTACGTAGGCATAGGACGCGATGTCCTAGCGAGCAACCTTCCCCATCTTCACCCGTAGTTAGCCGAACTACGTTGACTCTGATTTCTCGTTCCTGACGGGAATACGTAGGCATAAAGCGCGACGCTTTGCCGAGTCATTTTTATTTTCTTTTTCAGCCAACCTTGATAGGTAGATAGATTATAACCAACCCATCCAAGTAAACAAACAAGCGAGGATCCCGTCGAGTACGACGGACGTGAGGGGTGCTAATACCTTCCCCTTGTGTAACCGACTCCCGAACCCAGACAATGGTTGCGATGGCCTTGTCTTACCCTCTTTTCGTCAGGTTTTTCCGATCGTTTCCTTTCCCGCTCTGAGGGATAAATAACGAAAGGTGGCGACTCTTCTGTCATGCCGGCACCTTATTTTCGCGCAAGCGACAATCACCATACATCATACATACATATTGTTCATTAATTAATTATTTTAATTAAAGTCACACGATCCCCCTGATCCCATCACCATACCCCATACACATCTCACACTCCAATCTACTTATTTCAATTAACTTCAATCACTACATAATTTCACCTTTTAATGCCAAGTATACACTCTTCACCACTAATCACCATATCTATACTGGTCACAACTCAAGGGATACTACAAAATGAGGTCACAAGACAAAACAACACAACATCACTTTTCTGTCATGCTCGCTGACTTGTTCGCTTAGCGAAGCCCTAGCGAACGCTCGCTAGCTGCTCGCTTAGTGAACTCCCTAGCGAAGGCAGATAGTGGCTACTGGACGCGTTCGCGACCTGGCTCGCCTAGCGAATTCTCGCTACTAACTCGCCTAGCGAAGGTGCTAGCGAGCGTCTGCGATCTCTCAAAACCCTCACTGTCCAACAATGTCATCTTGCTGAATTCCAAGCCTATCACTCTATTTCCATCTCCCACCCTATCATCCCTACAACCAGTACACACTACTCTAGTCCTTATTCTATCAATTTATTTCCAGAACCCACACCTATGTCCATCAACAGAACTATAGAAGTTACTCAGAACCTCACCAAAATCACACCATATGTGCACCCATTCATCAATGGCAGCAACAATCATAAACACATCAACATGCACACAAAATTCATCATGATCAACAACAATCAAAGACATATCAACATAACAAACATGTTCATCAAAATCCCTACGGGGTTAAGGAATCCCCTCTACCCAATTTCATGTAAACACCAATCCTAATCAGTTTCTCCCCCTTACCTCGATTAATGCTCCGATTGACGAAGAACCTGAAGAATCGCTAGCCCTAGCCTTCTTCTCTTCCTCCTTGTTCTTCCTCTTTACTCTTCTTTCTAAAACTGGTTTATCGTGTTCTGTTCCTCTTCCTCTCCCCAAAACTTATCTAATACCCCTTAAATTCTTATTTTACTTATTCCAATAATAATAATAATAATATCAATAATAATCATAATAATAATAATAATAATAATAATAATAATAATAATATTACTAATTATTAGATTATCATCATTATTAATTATATTATATTATTATTAAACTCTATATTTTATTAAATAATTTCCTATAAATTAAGGACACCCACCTACGCGCTCAGACACACTCCCCCACAAAGGACACACCCAAAATAAAATAACACCAAAAGACTAAATAATTAAAATGGGTGTTACACTCATCATCTTGTCTTTGATCGACACCTTGTAGTTCTTTTCGACTAGCTTCCATATACTGAGCAAATTACTTTTCATGCCTGGTATGTACAACACATTGGAGATTGTTAACCTCTTGGCATCCTTCCTCATAATCAAAACATCGCCAATACCTTCAGCTGCTAAAGTATTGTCATTTGTAAATTTCACCATGTTCTTCGACGAGGGCTTCATGTTGGCAAAACAATATTTCCTTCCAGTCATGTGTGATGAGCATCCTGTGTCCAAGTACCACTGATCCTGGAATCTCTCTTCTTCTCTTGTTGTGACCATTAGCAACATCTCTTCTTCTTCATGCTTCGCTATCTTTGCATCAGTTTCTTGATTCTTCTTATTTTCTCAACATTCACTAAAATAGTGATCATACTTCTGACAATTAAAACATTGAATGCGACTTTTGTCAGGCTTTCGTCCACCACCTTTTCCTCTACTTACAACACCACCTCTTTGGTTGCCTTGATTCCAGGTTTTATCTGATTCGACCAGTTTCCTTCCTGCTGATTTCGACCAGTCGAATTGTTGTAGCCTCCTCTACTTTTGTTGCCATTCCAGCTTCCTTTGCCTTTCCTTTCCTTTTCTGACTGCGCCTGCAAAACTATATCACTCTTCGACTTTCCTACAACTCTCTCAGCCATCCTTTGTTCATGAGACACAAACGTCCCTTAAAGCTCTTCCTTCGTCAATGTTGATAAGTCTTTTGACTCTTCTATGACTACTATCACGTGGTCGAACTTTGGAGCCAACGACCTCAAGGTCTTTATAACAACTGATCTTGATGTCAACACTTCTCCACATACCTTGATTTGATTCACCAACTTTGTAACTCTAGTGAAGAAATCTGATATACTTTCATTTTCTTCCATTTGAAGCAATTCATAGGCTCTCTTGTGAGTTTGTAACCTCACCTCTTTCACCTTTTATGCACCTCCAAACGACTTTTCAAGAATCTCCCACACTTCCTTCGCTGATCCTACATCACTAACCTTTTTAAAACCATTGGGTCTACACATTGATGGAATATAAAGAGAGATTTATAATCTTTCATCTTTAATTCTTTGAATGCAGCCTTTTCTTGATCCATCGCGTTTTCTGCAGGCGGTGTTACTCCTTCCTTCACATGATCCCAAAGATCTTGATATCAGAAAACCACCTTAATGTGCTTGCACCAATTCTCATATTATGTTTCTTGAGAATTGGAAGGTTTACCAGAAAGTGACTGTTTGGATGATTCATCTTCATCACGATTTTCCTTCCTTGAATCGTAATTGGAGCTCTAGATACTAGATGTTGGAAATTCAACCACGACCTATGGAGAATTTTACTCAATCAATCTTGATCTCAAGATTGTTTCAACCCACGTAATGAGAATGAAAGAAAAGTTTAGAAAGAAAGAAAGAAAGTAAACATTGGACAAGAAGAAGATGGACAATTTTCTGCAGAAAACTCTCTGCCCACAAACTGTGGAAATTCTGTTATTTCACTTGCAATCGCAAACTATGAATTACAAAAAATATGATAAGTTGTTTACAAAATAAATATTTCTCCCTATTTATAGATTTAGGTTTTCTTGCACCCCAAGCTAAAGCGCAAAACTTATGACAACCCAAAATAGCTAACATTACTAAAATATGCCTAAGTCAAAATCCTGTGTGAAGCAACCTGCTTCGACACTTCGACACACTAACACATTAAGCTATTTTGACTAATCCTTGTTTCTTTCGAGCTACACTGCTTTGACACAAGGAATTACAAACTCAACATATTTGAATTAATAATTTCATCAGAAACAAAATTTTGATATCATTCAAGGGATTTAAGAGACATTATTTCAAAAAAAAATTATCCTCGTAGTTGAACAACTCTTATAAACTGATTTTAATTTAATTATTAATTACAAATTAAACAGAAAATTGATTACCAACGTGAAAATAGTCATTTCTACGAAATCCACATGAGTACAAAGTGGAACGGGGTGCTAACCATTTCTTGTTCTGAGAAAATTGACAATTAAGATTGCAAGGGAAAAAGTTTATCTATTTAAAGAGAGCTACTAAAACTCAAATACTCTTATTTTGGACATTTTCAAAATAAGCCTAATCTTATTTAATTAAACAATTTTAATTAAATAAATATTATTTATATTTAACTAAACTTTTTTAATTAAATAAATTAAAACATTAATTAAATTATATTATATTTAATTTTTTAATTCTGATTTATTTAATTAAATCATATTTAATCAAATAAATTATATAAGTGTTAATGTATTAAGAAGCAACTTAAATACTATTAACATATAATTAAATTAAATTTTATTTAATTTAATCGTTAATTCCACTATCAATACTCTATACATGCGACTCTCTAGGTTCTCGTAATGCTGACAATAACATTAAATTACCTATTTAATATTATAAATAGTGAGCGGTATCTATCTACACATCATTGATACCCATGTGACGAGAATGTCGTGTGATTTGACATAACCTTTACGTGATAATGATCATGTATACAATCATTGTAACACTCCAATTCTATACCCCCAAATAATCACATAATCATTTAGGCACATATTAAAAATTTCGTCAGAGTATAATTATAAACATAGTATAAAAGAGGTATGTCATATTATACATGAATTTAAAACATTCAACACCTGCTCAACAATTGATATGCAACAGTGGAGTAACTTTGCAACAGAGGAACTTAGTCCTTACACCCACATCTCAATATTTAGAATAAAAGCGGAAAATATAAACATTGAATAACATCAAACATATATATATATATATATATATATATATATATATATATATATATATATATATATATATATATATATATATATATATATATATATATATATATATATATATATATATATATATATATATATATATATATATATATATATATATATATATATATATATACATGTTTACATAATTCATGTTTACATAAACATTCATCAACAAGATACATGTACAAATGTATCACAAAAGAATCATAATCATCTAACTACCCGGTACTACATATCAGAGCCGACCGGCCAAAAGAATGAAGACACGCTTCACAAAAAGACCACCAGCATACCTACTCTGCAATGCCTCATAGAGCATCATAAAACAGCAGAAGAGTGAGAAATATTATCATAATAACAATGCATATAATTATATATCTTAGCATAAAAATACACATATTCTACATTCTCACCACAACTCATTGCCACTCACCCATATACATCACAATGTATATATATATATATATATATATATACTAAACCAAGCATATTCATCATCCATACTGTTGCACCCCAAAATTTGACCAACATTTCTTTACCTAGCTTGTGTTTCATTTCATTCACATTAGCATTATCATTTGCATTTTATTGACATGTATGCAGGAGATCAAGAGGTATGAGTACCAATCAAGAGCTATACAAGACTATGAAGCTAGCCAAGAAGGTTATTCAAGTGTTCAAGGGTTGATATCCTTGTCAGAGAAGTCAAAAGATCCTCAGAGAGAGTGGTTGAAACCAATAGTTGTGTGCCTCCTAACTTGAGAGTTGTGGGAGCTCCTCAGATGATTCTGAAGCCAAGAATGTGGACTCTAAGCCTTGAGAGATATTATGAGATGCCTTGAAAGCCATCATGAAGCCTAGACAGGTCATTGTGCAAGAATAAGAAGCCTCAGCCATGAGTGGTGCAGTTAGGGTTTGACTGGGTCAACCCTAGGTCAACTGATGATTTGAGGAAGGTTGAGACCTAATCCAAGAGCCATGTGATCATGGATTGATGCATTGAGATGTTATAAGGATTATTCCAAGGTCAACTCATCATGATTGAAGAGTTTTAGAAGTTTCAAGCTAGGGTTTCTAGGGCTTGACAGTGTAAAATCCCCTAGTTTGACCCCTATCTTCAAGGAAGTTTAGCTCAAGATGTGATTGTCATCTCATCTTGCCCCCAACATGAATGTTGTATAGCTTGCTCTTAGCTTTAATTGGAGTACTAGAAGTACTTGATAGGATTTGTAGAGCTCAAGTTATGACTTTGACAAGTTACAGGTCATCTGAGGTATGTGAATCTGGGGCCTTGAAAGTTACCCAACTTGCATCAAACTTTTGCCTAAGAAGGATGATTCCTATGAACTTTTGGTAAACATAAATGTTGTTCCTTATCTTCTTAGCTTTCTATAGAGTACTATAAGTCCTTGATAGGATTTGTAGAACTCAAGTTATGACTTTGACAAGTCAAGAGCATGTTGGTCATTTGGAGATTATAGGTCATTTCAAGCATAAGGCCATAACTCCTATTTCCAAGCTTCAAATGGAAAAATGTTCAACATCAAACTTGCTTAAAATGATGTTTTAAGGCTATTAAGGAGGTCATGAGATGTTGAAAAGGCTTGTAGCTCAAAGAGGTAAAAATGACCTAAAATGAAGGCATATGTTAAATAAGTCAAAGTTGGAAATTGAAATTTTCAAGCTACACATCCAAACCATGGCATGTAATATATCATTTTGACTCTAGAGAACATTTTAGAAACAATGATTTAGCCACATTTTTGATTTGAGGTCTGAATCATGTACTTGCTTTGGAAAATGGTTACTTGCATATTAAGCAACATATGCAAAACATAAGGAAGATCAATGCACAAGCTAGCAAAGCATCCTAACATCTCATGCATCTCATCTAAGGAGATTTTAAAAGGAGAAAAAGCTGCTGCAAGAGATATAGCATGGACTGGTGTAGGCTTGGCTTGAATTCAAAAACTCATGACATGAGAATCTCAAATTCTCATTGGATGCTTCCAGAAAGTTCTGGATGATTCAGAACCATCCTATATATTGATTAGAAGCTGCTCAGATGCAAGGTTGGTGAGAGTTAAGAGAGGAGAGTGAGATTTCCATTTCGTTTCTTCCATTGCAAGTTGAAATCAATTTCTATATTCTACATCATTTCCATTGATTCTTTCTATTGTAACATCTTCCATTGATCATACTGAGTGGATCCATACCAAATTGAGAGCAAGATCTTGAAGGATTGAAGAGTTAGCATTTGGATTTTGGAAGCTGCAAGTCACTATCGGATTTTGAGTTTCAAGCATCCTCTATCAAAACTTTTGCAAACAGTAGCAACATCTTGGTACAAGGAGTGATTCTGGAGAGATTGAAGGGTTGAAGTGAAGATTTGATCTATCTGGTATTCAAGAATTGGCAGGTTTGCAACTTTTACTCTACACCTTAATTTAAGCGCATTTAGTTAGATTTGTTAGGTTAGAATGGTTAGAGATGGTTAGGAGATGGATTCTGGAGAGTTAGAGAGAGTTTGGTGATGTTTGAAGTGTTGACACCATTTCTTTATTGATCAAGAACATGAGGTATAGTGAGGCATAACATGAGTTTTATAGCAAGTTTTAATCAGGGTAATATGGTGAGTATGCCGGTATAATCAATTTCAAGAATAGTCAGAATTGAGATTTGAGCTTAATTTGGATTCACTATCGGGTTTAGAGATTGAGGAGGATTCTTTGAATGCTAAGACTATGGTTATGATCAGTATGGAATTTAGAGTAGATTAGCGTTTTGAAAGATGAATTTCGAGTGAGATTTGAGGTTCTGCGAATGGAGGGAGGTGATACTATGAAACTCTGTTTCCATGGATTCTTGCTTCCAAAACCCTGGCTGAAGGTAGGTGATGACTCAATGGCCGTTGGATCATGCAAAGACTCATTGACCGGACTTAGATCTAAAGGCCGAGAATTGATTTCACGTTTTGAAGAGGGAAAGCCTGAAAACAATGAAACGAGGCGTTTCATTAATTGGAGTCTTGGGCTTTAATGGATTGATAGCTATACACACCCCCAAGTCTTGGCCCATGATGATTTGAACTAAATATCCTTACTTTCTGCACCGCATCCTTATCTATTTTCTTGCTATTTTCTTTCTATTTTCTTTTTATTTTCTGACTGAGATCATGGGCTTACGCGCATTGCTTTCTAAACCCCCATTTTAAGCCCACTCATATAATGTACTGCATCTCATTGCTAAATACACCAACTGTTTTCACATTTTATTTTCTTTTTCTTTATTTTTCCTTAATCTTTAGAAAATCATATTAAATAGAAAAACAATGATTTTGGCATGGGGATTTTTTCTCCTATTTCAAATTTATGTCTAGAAAATTATAAAATCAAAACATTTGCATTTCATGCATTTTTAATATTTTTTGTATATTTTCTTTTTTAATAGCTTTTTAATTCATTTTATGTTGATGCATAGTTTTGTAGAATTTTGTTTAGCTAGTTCCCTTTATATTTTTGCACCATTCTTTTTAGGATAGTTAGATTAGGACTTTAGCTCCCCTCTGGATTTATTCCATAATTTTATGATTAGTTTTTGATTAGTTTTGATTAGATGACTTTAGGTTGTGTAGATTTAGGTCAATCCTTAACATAGGTCCACAATAACACTAGAGTTTTGGATTTTTAGGTCAAGTTAGATATTGGGACATATAGGGTATTAAGGATAGTTATATAGGATTCCCTAGAAATTATATTAGATTTTAATATAATAGTATACTATTTTTAATTGATTTTTTTAATTGATTGTTGTTTGTGTTGCCCTTGTGGGCTTGTATTTTGTTTTGCTTTGCTTTGTGGGCTTTTGCTTGGCTTGGTGGGATTGGTGTTGCTTTGTGGAGCATGGAGGAGCATAGTGGAAGACTTGAAGATTGAAGAAGGAGCTTGAGAGCTTGAAGACTTGTTTGTTTTGTTGTTGTTTTAGGGTTAGGAATTAAGTAGAGCTTAGACTTAGTTAATTTCTTTCTTAAACATGGATGGTATCTTTCACCTCCATTCTTCCCCATGATGCAAGGTCCTTCCATGGTATTCACCTCCCTCCTTTGGAGGGATAAGTGATGGTACCTAGGAAGTAGAAATTTTGAGGGAACCATTCTTCTGATGTTAAAACCTTATAGGCCTCCTTTTGTGGTCAATAAGCAGTTTAATATCCTAGCTTATCCAGTTAAGTGATTTCTTCTGGTTTGAGTATCTTGAAGATGTTGGGCTTGAGTGTGAAGATGAAGACTTCATTGAATAGTATGGAAGAGGATGATTCCCTGAGCATTGCCATTGCAGCTGAGGCTTGAAGAGCAAGAAGAAACAAGTTGATACTTGAAGACCCAATGAAGATCCAGTAAAGACTGAAGGATGAAGTTGACATTCCCAGATGATTGAGGACTACTCTGAGAAGCTGAAGCTTGTAGGAAGAGAAGACCAAGTTGAGACTGGTAAAGTAAGAGAGCTGAAGCTTGAAGACTGAGTTGATACTTGTGAAGAGGATTCAATTGAGATTGAGGGTAGAGCTGAAGCTTGGAGAGGAGAGGATAAGTTGATACTTATGTTGAAGGGTTGAAAACCTGGAGAAGCAAGTTGATACTTGCCAGTGAAGCTGATATCCTTGAAGGGTGGTTGAAGTCTGAAGACTGGATTGATGTTAGATGAGCTGAAACTTGAATTGAAAGAGGGAGCTGTTGATCTGCTTTCTCTCTTGTCTGTTTTCTTTTCTGTGCTGATGCGCCTTGTTTGACTTGCTTGATGCATTAGAATAAGTCCATATCTAGACTGACTTTAAGCTAGGAGCATGATTGCACTAGAGGTTGAGTGGCTCCCTCTGCTTGTATTGTTACTGTATGGCTTTGCTTGCGGGTATTCGGTAGAGCCCTGCTCCCTTGCCCATGTGGTTTCTGTTTGCTTGATAGCATGTTATTTCTTCTGTATGATTGCAGTTTACTGTATTTTTCTTGATAGCATGTTGTTATTTCCTCAGTATGATTACTGTTATTCATTCTGGCTTGAGGTTGAGATGAGCTTGTGGAGGCTGTTTCCCCACACACATTTCCTCCCTCACTTGCATTGCATGCATTTTACCGTCGTTTATTGTTTACTGTTTAAGCTGATGCTTTATCTGTGTCTGTTTATCATTGACATGACCCCTTAGGACTCTCATTTCCCTTGATAAGGAAGTGATGATAGAACTTTAGGTTGAAACCTATGCATGATAACTTCTAGGAGTTCCCTGTTTCAAACCTCAACGATAGGATGAATCCTTGGCATGACAACATTAGGACTTGATAGTCTCCCCGTAGTTGAGCCTGTTCTTTTCTCATCTCAAAACAGCTTAAAATACAGTAATCATGAATGATTTCTTTCGTATGTTACGAGCCTTAAGCTATCTGAGAAAGGATTGTTGGAGAGTTTCTTTTCAACAGTCTGGATGTTTAGTATGGTACCCTTTGGGTGACATGCGACGCATTCACTCTCAGGTCATAGTCTTTAGTGCGATTGAAATTGCAAACACAATAAAAAACACTTCTTTCGTAAAAGACGGAAAACAAACTTCAAACCTTTTTGCCCCGTGGGCCCGTAATTCAAAGGAAACTTTTCTGAAGAAAAAAGTGTCGTTAAACTTCAGCGCCAACGCAAACAGGCTTTGTCCCTAACTGCTGGAATTGCTGTTTAACCCTACTCGATAAAACAGATAAATCTGAATTCCCGTAATCCGTATTATCCCGAACTACGTAAGCTCTGATCTCTCATACCTATTGAGAGTACGTAGGCACAATACTGATGTATTGGCGAGCCACCTTCCCCGTAACCCGTAGTTAGTCGAACTACGTTGACTCTGATTTCTCATTCTCTGATGAGAATACGTAGGCATAAAGCGCGACGCTTTGCCGAGTCATTTTCTTTTCTTTTTAAGCCAGCCTTGATAGGTAGATAGATAAACCAACTCATCCAGTAAACACAACAAGCGTGGATCCCGTCGAGTACGACGGACGTGAGGGGTGCTAATACCTTCCCCTTGCGTAACCGACTCCCGAACCCAGACAACGGTTGCGATGACCTTGTCTTATACCTTTTCGTCAGGTTTTTCCGATCGTTTCCTTTCCCGTTCCGAGGGATAAATAACGAAAGGTGGTGACTCTTCTGTTTTGCCGGAACCTTATTTTCGCGGAAGCGACACATACCTTCACAATTCTTATCGTTCCACATAAACATACATATTCATGTTTATTCATTAATGCACAATTACAAAGATGATAAATGCAAATCATAGAGACCGACTCACGACTCTATGCAAATGCAATACGGTACCGACTCAATCATCTCAAGTTCACTCAGGAAATTATTAGAACCATCGCTCGTTACCAATGTAACTCTCCGTCGGGCCTACGATGTTCACCCATTGCTCACACCTCACATAGGCACACAATGTTTATGGATTGCTCACACCTCACATAGGCACACAATCCAATTGCTCACACCTCACCTAGACACACAATCGTTTGTAATCATCGCTCATACCTCACACAGGCGCACAATGTTACAATGAATTCTCATTAGAATCACACAACACAAGAATGTACGCCATTATACTTCACATACAAAATGACTCAAGACACTCTTGAAATGCATATATATTCACAATATATTCATGCATTCATCTCATACTATCACATACAATCTATATACATTCACATCAATTACGCCAAACGGCAACGAGCATCGCTTTACCACCTAAACGGCAACGAACTCTTTCACAATTAACATGCATTTACATTTAATTTAAACAATGCACTTATTTTCCAAAAGGCCACAATTCACAATAAATTTCATAATCTAGGATTCACTCCATAAGGCTACCCACAACACATCGTATAATATCATGCACAAGCTATACGTTATATAACAAAAGCATACTGCACGATAACACATCAATCGCACACATTCGCGACGGTAAAAATCAACACAACGATATGTTTTCAATTTTATGCTATAATTGAACCAGATAAAGGCCTCAAAACCATTTTTCCTAGAAAGAGCATCTCATTAACTTTCCAACGCTTCGAACCGGGGTCAAAACCGACTTACGGTTCAAGAGTTATGATTTTCGAAGTTTTTTCCAAAACAAAATTTTTCTACATAAAGACTGCTACGGGTTTGAGCATTTTCGCCCGAAAATCCGACCAATTCAATTATTTTCTTTGAAACAAACACATACTCATTCATACCAAACATATAGTAGTGATTTAGAACCATCAAACGTGAAATCTACGACTTTCGATTTCAATCCGAATCTTAAACCCTCAAATCTCCAAAAATGCAAAAACTTACAAAATCAACCAAATTCGATAAAACAAGCATACTCAATCACGACCTAACATTACCCGACACAACTACGCAATCTATTCCGACTTTCGTCTGTAAAAAGATCGATTCCTCACAAAAATCTCAATTTCAATCTAGAACTCAAGCTATGGAAAACAAGAAAACATCCAAGAAAACACATGCATAATGATATACATTGATGAGATAATAAGATTTCACACCCTTACCCGATTAAACCGATTCCTAGAAGTTGTTTTAAAGATTTCCAAACTTTTCCTCTTTTTCTTCTCTTTTCTCTTCTTCCTCTTTCTTTCTCTCCTTTTTCTCTCTATTTCTCTTTTCTTTCTATTTCTCTCCTATTTCTTCTTCTTATCTTTTTTTTTACACAAATTTAATTAATTCATTTTCTCACATCATTCTACACTTAATCACTTTTCTACCAATTTTACTTAATCACTTTTCTACCAATTTTACTAAATTTCTCACATAATTCTATTTCCACTAAATTTCTAACTTATCATTAAATGAGAAATGTCCAAAATACCATCCATTCTAATTTCCCCGAAAACTCTCAAAAACGGTAAAATATCATAACATGTCAACATATCATATTAACACACCAATTTCACAAATAAAATAATTATCACTCAATTTAAATAAAAGACTCAACAAAATGGAAATAATCGAAATCGGGGCGTTACAATCATCCTTTTGACCTTATATTTATATTGAGCACAAAGCATATAATGTGTCACCCTTATATAGTCCAATATTTTATTCTTTGATCCTCAAGTATACTTGATAATAACAAATAAGCTCAATATCTCATATCGGCTTAATTGATCACGACCATGTATTTTGCAGTCATACTCTAACAAGGGCTAACAAATATTACTTCCATATTTGTAGGAGGGACAAATATCATCTAGGACACTTGTGTCCCTTAACATGATTTGTAAAGTACCTCTCAACCATCTTTATGGTCATCCTATTATGAACAACGTTAAATTAACAATAAAATATTCGACTCCGCATTTAGGATACATAGTCGTTTCAGGTCAAATGATGGTATACATCATTAACACTATGAGAATAACCTATGATACTTACATAACAAACTATGCAGTATTCTCATGGTGTGTCAATCCAGTATAAATATCACTCATAATATTTATAACTATGTGAAGACTTGATATCTCATAAGTCTACTCACATAATAATTTCTATGCATTACTGTTGTCCTATTTGACAGTAAACCTTAGCTACAAATACTTTAAAAATAAATCCTTATGTTTAATGAGAGTCTCATGATTATGTCACACTTAATAGATTATTAAATAGAATAATTATTCTAAGGACTTTATTATGTCATATACAAATAATATAATAAATAGAATGCCTAATAAATACATATATTAACAAACAATACATATCTAAGTCATGATACAAAAACATATATAGTAAATATTGATTAGCTATTAGGACTTACTCCAACACCAAACACATTTAACACAATATTTTTTTAGGCTTATAACTATGATTTAACAACGTATTACATTCAGGAAACATTTCTTGCCACAATTCAAGTAATTTAGTGAAACTTTTATCCGTTGAACCACCTCTTGCCTTAAGATTAAATAGTTTTAACATAGTTGACAATCTTGTAAAATTTTTGCATCCTGGATATAACGACTCTTCCATATCACTTCTCAAAGTATCTTTCACATGATCTTTCTTAAAAGCATCTAATCAAATATCATGAATCATATCTTCTAGTGTATCATTCATAAATTCATCATCTTCAACTCTATGTGATGTAGGTCTTTTTGCCACTTCAGCATGTCATACCCGTTTAGTGTAATTTTTAATAATTTCATTACTACCACAATGATTTAATACACTAGTGCAGAAAGCAAAATTTACACCTTTTTTATACATTTTACACCCGTTATTAGAGGGTGTAAATTCAAAGGGTGAAAAATGTCTGACGAATTTACACTCGTTTTAAAACGGGTGTAAATAGAGAGTATATTACATATTTTTTTTAGAAAAAATGGATGTAAATTGTTACATATATACACATTTAAATCAAACGAATTTACACCCCATTTGACAAATATCAAGTGTAAAATGAATAATGCTTATTATGAATATCAACAAATTTAAATTTAAAGACCAATAATCACATTTAAATCTTGCGGACTAGTAGTCCTAAATTGATTTGAATGTGATTAAAATATTTGAAGAAAGTGTAACTTTGAAAAGAACAAGATGAAGTTACAACATTATCAATGGAATAGGAAGGAAAAGAAGTCATAAAATTGCTAACAAATTGTCTTAGACAATTCAATCCCAATAATATTAAATTTCACCCAAAAAGTTTGTAAAAACATTCCTAGAGTTCCCTCACCATTTGATTCCATTGGTGTTGGGACCTAAATATGTTGTGGAGTACTTGACAGTACATATGAAAAATTGACTCCCATTGGTGTTGGACCTACATTTTCCATGCTAACAGTTCCGGGTCTAGTATGAGAGAGTTTAAAATTCTCATCTTTGAAAGTGCGACCATATATACTCTTGCCATCAGTTTCATTTTCTTTGTTGATATCTCCCCCTTGAATAATGAATTCTTTAATGACGCGGTAGAAGGTGGAATTCTTGTAGACAAATCCCTTCTCACCAGTGCAAAGGGTGCGAAAGTTTCGCTAGTTTGAGGGACATCATCACCGAAGAGTCCGATGAATCTTTCCTACGAGTTTTCCGACTGGATTTCCAATGTCGATGTCAAAGTATACTTTATAAGTCACTTTTGATTGTACGGTTACTTCCTCTGACTCTGAATTACCGGTGGCCACCCTCACTTTAAGTCTGGCAGCAGGAACAATACTAGTGGTACGTAACATAATATGAAAAAAGTGTGTAAATGCAAGGTTTTAAAAAAGAATCAGGTAGAAAGGTTTCTAAACTCACTTCTTCATAAACTGAGGATAAATGGGGACATTTAAGTTTCCTTTGTATAATTGGTGAGTAAGAATCATTAATTTCTAAGAAAGATTTCGCGGTTGATATATCGCTTCTTCTTCTCTGAAACATGAGAGAAGGAAGTCAAATTATATTATTTGAACAACAAAAAGTAAGACCTGAGAATTAACATTCTAACAACTACAAATACCTAAAAAACAATACTACATTATATCTTTAGTCTCAAAATTCATGACAATAACAATAACAGTAAATAATAGTAACTAACAACACAACATTATACCCTAAGTCTCAAAAGTTATGATAACAACAACAACAACAACAACAACATTCTATGAGAAATTTTTACATATTGGAGGAGAAGAGAGAATCGAAGAAAAACGTTGGATTGAGGTTTGAGCTTCTTTCTTCCTTGTAGAAGATTGTGTTTTGGTTTGTTAGATTGAGAGAATGGTGTTTCAGTTGAAGAAAAGTGTTAGGGTGTAAAAAGTGAATGAAACATAACACTCTGACAATTAAGTAAAATATTATTTAGAGTTTACATCTCGGTTTTCAGAAAAACCGAGAGAATAAAACGAGATAAAAAATGTGTTCCATTTATTTAAATAAAATATTAATCAACTTTCAATGTCAGTTTTTTAAACAACCGAGGTATAAGATGATTAATAAAATAATGGTGAAATTTTGGTTCTAAATAAAGAATAAATTTGTAGGAGGTACGAATCGAAGCTCAAATCCTGAGTTAGATAACATGTCGATTTTCAACAAAACTGAGGGATAATATTAAACTATTTTATAAAAATAAAATAAAATGACTTATTTTAGGTCATCTGACCTCAGATTTTCATTGGATGAGGTGAAAGCTTTGTTGTATCATTTGTAGTAGTGTCTGACACAATTTTCTCACTATCTACGAGCAATTCACACTTGACCATAAAGAAACCATTGTCAACGTCCAAGATCTCAAAATCTCTTATAAGTTTCCACATCTTCTTTAAGCTATCATTCATAAAATGATAGCAAATATTCTTCCTAAGGAGTTTAATGACTAGAGCCTCCTTCTAAGGGTTACACAGTTCCTGAAAATGTTTCTCATCCATCGTGACCTTTGGTAGCAATGAAATTCCCCCTTTAAGAGAGACATTCACAAGTCCATATTTAATCAGGTCCATTCTCTCATTGGTTATGGTTTGGACAAAGATTTGAATATTGGATATAAAATCTAGAAATTTGATTTTGACTTGGAAAATGAAATTGGGTTATGAGATGACATGGATAATTGGATTTGTGAATTTGGATGGTAAGAAAAATGGTTATGAAATGTGGATTTAAAAATGATTTTTGGATATTTGGGTTTGGATAATGGTTATGATGAGTGGTTAAGGATGAACATTGGATACAAAATGGTGACTGCTAATGAACTTGAACAATCCACTTTGTTACTTGAATTATAAGAAACCCACTTAAAATATAAATCAAATTCTAGGAAAAAAAAATAAATGTTTAAGAACTTGATGCCACTTGAACATTCTTAAATCAATGAATGCAAAAGCAATCACATTCCATTTTATGAAATCTTATTTCAGTTTAATCAACAATAAACACCTTGACTTAATGAAACTCCAAGCAATCCTTTAGATGATGATGATCTTATCACAAGAACCATGCTTTAAGGAATCCTTGTAAATAAGGATGCAACTTGAAATGAAACTTGCCATTAAACCCTAACCAATCTTCAATTGATGAACATGCTCAAATACCAATAAAAGGAAAACCCTAATTCTCCTTGAGATGTACACTGAGGCTTCCGAGAGATATTGAAAAAAATGACCTTGATATTTGATGAACCTTGATAAGAGGATGCTCATGATGATGATAGTTCAAACCCTAATTCCATAATCTATGGAAGAACTAGTATGATTAATCTCCAGTGAAGTAGAAACCTCAAACCAATAGGATCCCATGCCTTAGGATCTCATGAAAATGAATGGTTGTGAGTGTATGGCCTGGTGGACAAAAGCATATGATTGTGAAGCACAAAAAGATTAGGGTTAGGATAAAGTGAGGGAAAATTTTGGGGTACAAAAACTCCAAACAAAGATGTGTTTGAGGAATTGTGTTGTTGGGAAACAACAAATCTTGCAAAATTGAAGGTATTGGATCTGTGACATTCAAGCACCATGATGAGTCAATAAGGCTATTGACTGATGTTAGGTATGTACCTGATCTTAAGAGGAATCTGATTTCTCTAGGTGAATTTGACAAGAAAGGATATGTTTTCAAAAGGAGAGCAAAGCATCCTAAAGGTAATGAAGGGGTCGAAAGAAGTCTTGAAAGACGTGAATAAACAAGGCTTGTATACCCTCGAGGCTGAGGTTGTAAGTCGTTCAACAAATGTGGCATCCACGAAACTTGTTTCGAAGACTGGGCTATGACACAAGAGACTTGGCCATGTTAGTGAAAGAGGATTACTCGAATTGTCGAAACAAAATTTGCTGGCTGGTAACAAGGTCGAAAAACTGGAGTTTTGTGAACCTTATGTATTTAATAAATCCTGTAGAATGAAGTTTAACAAAGGTAAAAAAAAAAAAGAACACATGGTGGAGCTAGCGGGATTATACCTGAGTGAATCGCACACTCAAAGATACAAAAAGAGTCGCCACAGAACTTTATTTAGTCCTAGAAGACAGGGAAAATATCAATAAAACACAAGGGAAATAGAAACAGGAAAGGGGGTCGGTTATGCGAAAGAAAGGTACTAGCACCTTAAGCATCCATCGTACCTGACGGGAACCATTTTTCTTACTTCTAGGCTTGGATGGGTTATCTATCTAAAGGCTTCTAGCTAAAAAGGAAGGAAAGAAAAGAAAGAAAAAGAAAGAAAGGAAAGTGCTCGAGGAGGATTGGGGCCCTCGTGCCTATGTACCCTCATAGTGCAATGAGGAAGTAAGAGCTCTGTAGTTCAAGGAACCAAGGAAAAGAAAGAAGAGGATTTGGATGGACCAGAGAGATAGAAGAATAGAAGAAGACGGAGGAAGGTGGATCGCCAAGATTTCGCAATCTTGTGCCTACGCACCCTAATAGTGCAATGAGGAAATCAGAGCCTACGTAGTTCGGGGAACTACTGCTGGGAAAGAAAAGGGAAATACGGCTTCAAAGCCAAGAGTTAAAAGAGAAAGCAAGACCCAACTGGGGGATGCAAGAGAAGTGTTGTTAAAACCAGGAAAGGAAACGAAAGAAAACTATGCCGAGGAACACAAAGAAGAAAGCCAAGAACTCTACGGGGACATGTAGGAGAAAAGGGATAACTCTACAGGGGGTAAAACAAGAGAATGGCGACATGGCCGGGGAAAAAAGGAATAAAGGACAAGAATCAAAATAAAGGTAAGATCCACGGGGGACTCGGTGTATTAACTGGAAGGCAGTGATTAACTGAAGAAAAATGAAAAGCTTTGTGGGGGGAGTAAAAGGGTTGATGTCAATAGACGGACAATGACGAACCAGGAGAAAGGGAATATTGAACCAAAGGAAAGTTTTTGACTCGGAGGGGAAATCAGTATATTAACTGATAAACAGTGGTTAACCGGAGGGATAAAGGAGATGGTTTTAACTGATAAACGGTGATCAACCAAAAGACGGTGTGGAACCAAGCAAAGGTTGTGACCCAAAGAATGGGTGTAGAACCAAGCGAAGGTTGTGACTCAAAGAATGGTACATTGACTGAATAAGCAGTAATTGACCAAAGGAAAGGGTATTCGAATCGAATAAAAGTTACTAACCCAAAACTGGCAGTATTTGAACCAAATAAAGGTTTCTAACTGCAGGGGGTTCAGTGTTTAACAGACGGACTATGATTAACCGAAAGAAATGAGTGATTAACCAAAATAAGGTGATTAACTCAAAAGAAACTCAATATCTTAACAAATGGACTGTGGTTAACTGAGAAAAAGGATAATTGGTTCAAACAGGCGGACTGTGGTTGACCAAAATACGGGTGATTAACCAAGAGAAGGTGATTAACCCAAAGAAAAGCTGGTTTTAACGGGAGGACCGTGATCAACCAAAGATCGGGTGATTAGCCAGGAGAAGGCGATTAACCCAAAGAAAAGCTGGTTTTAACGGGCGAACCGTGATCAACCAAAGATCAGGTGATTAGCCGGAAGAAGGTGATTAACCCAAAGTAAAGCTTAGTATTAACAGATAAACTGTGATTAACTAGAGAAAAGAGGATTTAGTGCTTGACTGTTAAACATTGATGACCCAAACAAGAAGGAGAAATAACCAAGAGAAGGTTACAAACTCTGGTGGGGAATAGGTTAAAACAGGAAGACTGTGTAAACCAGAGAAGAAAGATTGACTTAGCCGAGGAAGAAGGGAATTAGGTTTAAACTGAAGGAAAATTGATCAACCAAGGAAAAGAGTGATTACAAATCTCTGGGGAAACCAAGAGAAGACTGTGGAAACGAAAGGAGGAAGTTACCTCCAAAGAGGAGGTAAGGGTGCAAGTGATCAAGGATCGACTCGACTGGAGAAAGAGGTATACCACAGTAAGGAGGTTGAGATGACTACTCCAGGCACAGGTTCATTCGTCCCCTACCCAAAATGGTCAGAATGAGTGTAGGAATTCTCCACTCTCATTCTTTATTTAACACCAAAGTGTGGTGTAAGAATCAAAACTGATAACACAACGGTGCCAAATTTGTACAGTGCTCCAATGTGTTGCAAACCTTCAACTCTACCGGGGAAGAAGGAAGGAGGAAAAATATTCAAAAGATCCAAAGGAGAAGAAAGAGAGAAGGATCGATTAATCGAAACTAAGTTTTGATTTATCAATCAAAAGGGGAATATGCTAATAATTTTCCAAAGGGATGAAAAACCATTAAAGCAAAAGGGTGATTTATTGATTATACAAGATTGAGTTCATTCCAAAGAGGAACAAACTCAATGAAAACATGAATAAAAGTGGAAAATAGTACCAAAACAAATAGCATGCATCACAAACCATGTAGCAAGTGATCAAAGAAATATGCAAGAATGATCATGATCAAAGTGTCGAAAATGCACATAATCGAGAATTGACAAATTAAATATTGAAATATTGCATAGATGCTTCAAAGAATAGGTGAATAGCTCATAAAACATCCACAAATATCAAGCATATCAAGCCATGGAAGTTATATTGGAAAAGAATAGCAAACGAGCTTGAAAACGGGCAAAAAATGACATTCTGCCTTTGAGTAACCGGTTACTTGAAGTGGGTAACCGGTTACTTGATCAAAAATGGAGAAAATAGGCTAAAATTGTGCAGAGTAACCGGTTACCCTATATAGAGTAACCGGTTACCACTGTAACAGTGGCAAAAACAACTTTTTGAAAATCAGTTTTTACAACCAAAAGCTTTCCCCAATCTTCCACATGCTATGCTTGACATTTGTGCACGAAAAATGAAGTTAAAAAGCACTTAAACATCAATTAATCATCAATGGAAAGCATTAAACTTGGAGAGCAAAGATCAAGAAGTCACATGATTAAGAGAAACCGAAAAACGATCGAACTATATTGTAAACGCGCGAAATAGATCGAAACGACAAATCAAGTGAAAGATAACCAACCTACAAGGCTGAGATTTCCCTTGGATGTTGTTGCTATTGATATATGATGAGAATTAAGTAAAGAAACCCAGAGAATTCAGAATTTGCAACCGAACCGTAGCAAAACCGAGCAACTTGCGACGAAATCTCCAAATACGAAATTGCACCGAATAAGCTTGAAGTAATCACTTGAGATGAATCAAAACCCAATAAAACTCCAGAAAATAAGGTAGAATCACAAGATGATGATGGTTAAGCTCAAGAGAAAACACTTCCAATGAAGAAGTTGCTACTCTTTAATGGAGGATTTGAGCTTTAGTGAGGTTTTGGGAAGATGATGGAGATGAATGTGCAAATGTTGCAGAAAATTCAGAGAATGTGAGAGAATTGAGAGTGATCAATGTGGAAATTAAGAAGAAGGATTGAAAATTGTTCAAGCCCTTCTGTGAAATGGTGGTGATTTTCTTATATAGAGTTTTGCTTCGGAGTTGCTAGGTTCGGAGTGAGCTTTGGATGTAGCCTCGGAACTAGCCTTGGAGTTAGTTAGGCTTAACTCACTGAGTTGGAGGTTAACTCAGTTAGTTAGGTAGTTGACTTGGTAAACATCCCAATGCAAGTTGATAATCTAATGGTTCACATGCTTGGAAACAAAGGTGTATGGTGGTCTTAATTGGAAATGATGTATTGGAGAAAATGCCTTCAAGTGTCTTAAATGTTCTTGAGGTCTCTAGAATTGTCTAGACTTTTCCACACAATGCTAGAACCAAATGGACCTCCAAAATGTAGAGAGAAAAGTGGTTGTCCCAAAAAAAATGCAGTAAAATCTGCATTTTTGCACTGGGTAACCGGTTACTTGGTTTTCCTAGAAAATGAGTAACCGGTTACTTCAGGCAAAATTTGCATATTTGCTTGAAAAATGGTGTTGTGGCTGTAGTTCCGATTTTCGACCTTTTGATATGATGAATAGGAATATAAACCTTCATTTTGTGCTTGTTTTGATAATGTGATATCTTTGAGAGGATGTGATTAGTCGGGCTTGCAAAACCTGAATATTCCTGCAACAAAAATCATAGAGAAAAGTGATAATGTGTATGTCAGCGATGCGAATGCACATGCTTACGCAAAAGATAAAAAGGAGGTCAAATTTTGGGTTACGACACATGGATCCCTGGATTACATTCATACTGATCTTTGAGGGCCTGCAAGGAATCCTTCACACTCAGGTGCAAAGTATTTTCTATCCATAGTTGATGATTACTCTAGAAAGTTATGGAAAATCATCCAGAAGACTAAGGATGAAACTTTTAAAAATTTCAAAACTTGGAAGGCTCTGGTCGAAAACCAAACTGGCAGGAAGGTAAAGAGGTTGAGGATTGATAATAGTCTTGAATTTTGCAATGAGGCATTCAACAACTATCGTGATGCGTCTGGTATTGCAAGGCACATAACTACTGTAGGGACTCCCCAATAAAATGGTTTGACTGGAAGTTTAATTGAACCTTTCTAGAAAGGGCGAGGTGCATGTTGGTAAGTGCAGGACTGAAGAAGGTGTTTTTGGCAAAAGCTGTTGTGGCTACAGCTTACCTAATAAGTAGGTGCCCCTCAACTGCCTTGGGAATGAAGACACCTAAAGAAGTCTGATTGGGGAAACCACCTAGTCTCGACAGTCTTAGAGCATTTGGTTTCTTATCCTATGCTCACATTAGGCAAGACAAGGTCGAACCTAGAGCTCTAAAATGTATGTTCCTTGGATACCCTGAAGGAGTTAAAGCTTATAAGTTGTGGTGCCTAGAGTCAGGTCACAGGAGGTGTATCACAAGTCGAGATGTAGTTTTTAATGAAGTTGAGATGGCTTTCAAGAAAATTGATGAAATTAGTCAAAGTTTGAATATTTCTGAAGAAGAGCTAGATCAAGGAGAGATTCCTGTTGAGGTGGAGCATAGTGATGCTGAATTACATGACCTAGATGAAGTCAAAGAAGAAACAAGAACTGTTGTCGAAGATGAGGAAACTAATAATGAATACCTGCTAGCAAGAGACATGTCGAGAAGAGTCATCAAGCCACCTTAGATACATGGTTATGCATATCTCATAGCTTCAAGTGAGGTCCTTGATAAAGAACCTAGAAATTATAAGGAAGTTATAAGGAGTCGAGACAAGAATGAATGGATGAAAGCCATAGATGATGAAATAAAATCTCTTCATGATAATAACACTTGAGAGTTGATTGAGAAATCTGCAGGAGCCATGTTAGTTGGTTGTAAGTGGATTTTAAGGTTAAGGAAGGAATATAAGAAGTGATGTCGAAGCACTTTAAGACAAGGTTGGTTGCTAAAGGGTTCAATCAGAAAGAAGGTGTCGACTTCAATGATGTCTTCTCACCTGTTGTAAAGCATAAATCTATTACAATGTTGTTAGCCATGGTGGTGAAGTTCGACCTAAAACTTGAACAAATGGATTTGAAGACAATATTCCTGTATGGTGATCTAGATGAAACGATCCTGGTGAGGCAACCTGAAGGATATGTAGAAAAGATAAGAAGGAAGAAGAATAGAGAATTGGTTAAATTTGTTTTACTATTCACTTTCTCAATAAGGGTTCAAAGGTTACAAGTGAATACCAATATTTAACCTTTCCCACTCTAATTAGGATTTGCACCACCCTTACAAAGATGAGAGACTAATATGCTATTTATAAGAAAACTAACATACTAACCTAATGGACTTTTACACACAAGCCATTACACAAGCTAACTTAGGGAACAAGCTAACTTAAACAATTGGGCTTACAAGCAAGATCCAATTCGACATACTAACTTAAATTACAAGTTAACATATTTTGACAGCATGCTTGAACAGACTTCGACTACAACATCCACAAGTCCTATCAAAATATCAAGCTACCCTTGTCAACACTAGAGTTTGATCCAAAATAACACAAATCTCCATGTTGGAACAAACTCTACACAAACAAGGGAACAAACTAGCTTTCATCATCTTTGATCATTTCAACGCTTCTAACAAACCCTCTTGAATATGAACGGCTTGCATCTACAAGTGTCACAAACCGAAATCATTCACACAGGTGAATTTCTCAATTTCATATTTGTTGACGACATCTTCTCCTCCACGCTCATGCACCAATTTGTTGTGAAACAATGTCATCAATAACAGAACAAAGTTATGAGATAAATATTAACAAAACAGAGTTATGAGATAAAGATTGAGTTTCTTGAACAAACACAAGGAACCCTATTAGATTTCACAAAGGAAAAGAGAATAAGGAAGAAGAATAGAGAATTAGTTAAATTTATTTTACTATTCACTTTCTCAATAAGGGTTCAAAGATTACAAGTGAATACCAACAGTTAACCTCTCTCACTCTAATTAGGATTTACACCACCCTTACAAAGATGAGAGACTAGCATGCTATTTATAAGAAAACTAACATACTAACCTAATGGGCTTTTACACACATGCTCATTACACAACTTAACTTAAACAATTGGGCTTACAAGCAGGATCCAATTCGACATACTAACTTAAATTACAAGTTAATATATTTTGATAGCATATTTGAATAGACTTCGACTACAACATGCACAACTTCTATTGGAATATCAAGCTACCCTTGTCGACACTAGAGTTTGATCCAAAATAACACAAATATCCATGTTGGAACAAACTAGCTTTCATCATCTTTGATCATTTCAACGCTTCTAACAAACCCTCTTGAACAAGATTGGCTTGTATCTTCAAGTGTCACAAACCGAAATCATTCATACAATTGTTACAAAAATACAAATAAAAATAAACTACTATGTATATCTAATAACCTCCCTATTTATCCTATGCCGCATTTATTGCAAGGAATTTAGTACGTCGACTAAGATGGTCTGTACGACGACCATATCAAAATTGTCTTCCCTAAAATCTCTTCTCTCTATGGCGTCTTTTGCAATCGTAGCAAGACGCTGACAGATTGACAACATGTTCTAGGCGTGGCCATCCCTAGCCTACTCCTATTTCAATATCTTCTAATGAGATGGTCTAGGTGGTGTTTGTTGGCTCCTAATTTCGACGCCTGATTTAATTCATACAAATAAGGGAAAAGGAAATTTTTGCCAAGTTATGGTGAACTTTGACTAGGTAAGTTTGATGTTGGAAGCTCAATCAAAGACATTCCTTATGAAAGGAAAGATGACTAAGTGGACTTAGGAAAATTTCCTAAGTATTGAAATTATATTTCGACGCGATGTTATGGATCGCATTTTTGACCCAAGTTTTTGAATCAAGGAGGGAATGTTGTCCTTATCCAGATTTGGAAATAAGGACACGTGGAGTACGTTGGGAAGTCAAAGGCATGCCGAGTTCCATTTGTCTTCTTTTCAGAGAGAATCCTTTATAGGAAGTTATTTTGGTTCAATATAAATAGGAAGTATTAGTGTTAAGAATTTCGCGTGTATTCAAGTTGTACAAAATCACTCAAATACTCAAAGTACCTGTGTGTGGAGAAGCGAGTTTATTGAGAGCATGTACATTTGATAAACACCATTTATTTGCTTACATTTTAATAAAATTCGATTTATGCTTTTACCCAGAAATTAGTCTTTATTTTTATGCAAGTTACTTTCCGCATATTTTATTACGCTTTCGATCCTTCTTTTGTCATAATACTTTTTCTTTCATTGGAGCAAACTATTTTCTAAACATGAATGATGTCGAAGCATCCATTATTTATGAAACATTAAAATAAACACACTAAGCACATATCCTAGGATTCACTGATTGATCCTGCATGTTAACCAATATTTGGAGACCAACGCTTATTTACAAAAATTTTCATGGTAAACAAATTGGCACGCCCAGTGGGACCGTGCTATAATGTGTGAAACATTTTTTCTTTTTAAAGTAATTTGTTCTTACAATCTTGCTGCGCTTCGTTGCATGAGCCTTAGGGTGGTAAAATAGCCATTAGTAACAAAGAGAGGCCTATAAGGAGATACACAAGAAGGATGGCGAATCCAAGTTCGCTAAATAATCAAAACCCACCGAATGATGGAAAACCGCCACCTGCCTCTTCGAATGGGGGAAATATGGTCTCAGTATCAGTTTCTGAGGCTATACCATCAATTGTAGGTTCGATGCCAGTGCAGCCGATACCCCAAAATGTTCCTAGTTTTTCCAATATGGGAACACATGGTCCTCAAATGACCCCTCTGCCAGTGGGAAGTAGTCTATTCAGGCCTTATATGCCTGGATTTGTTATGCCTCTAATGAGTTGAGAACAACCTTATGGTATGCCAATGTCGATGATGGCAACTTTGCACAATGCTTCATCAGCGTTTGCAAAGCCAGTGGTGAATGTGACTTCGCCACTACAAGGATCTGGTTCAGGTATAAACTATACGGGTCGAATGAGTCAACCTTTAGGAACTGGATATCCTACTAATATGCCAAACATCACTAACATTTCTACAGCAGCGATAGGGCAACAAATGGATGAAAGTAACCATGACATGGTCCAAATGCTTGCCCAACAAATGGGGGTTATATTTAACTCTTTGATCCAAAATACTAACCAAACCAACCAGCAATTGACAGTGCAAATGACGTGTATTGTTAACTTCTTTGGGGTCCCACAAACCCCTCAAAATCCTCAGAGGGAGCGTATGGTACTGATCACGACTTTCTATGTCTAACTCAATTAACTGCAAGTGCATAGTCTATCGCGTAGTAATAATAGATATCGATCCCACAGGGACTCGTAATCAAACTAGTATTTTCAGGTGTTACGGTGTTTAGCTAGGTTGGTAATGTTTTAGGGGAATAAAAACAAAATAAGTGCGTAAACTAAAGGGAACTAAAGCTTTTAATTAAGGTATAAATGCTTAAATCGGTATGTAATATGTTAGTTCTTCAGGGATTCTACAAGTCACCGGTGTCTTTAGGTTTTCAAAAATAGTTTAAGAAGAAAATGATGGTTTAAAGACCTTTGTCTCACGATGGTTGTTGACGCTAGTCGCAACTCTAAGGCGGAACGTATGCTGTCGCTATCCCGTTCGGGGTTAAAGTTACTTTTTGAAAACTATGAAGTTCTAATTCCTTTTAAAGCGCTGTCGCTGTTTTTAAAATGAATGCTTAGTTTTTACTATCTGGACTTAACCTCAGCTGTCGCTTGTTGGTTCGTACCTTTATGAATTTCCCACTGTCGTGGCAAAACTACTGTAAATAATTTCTCGCTGTCGCGACGAAAGTTTATTTAGAAAAATCGATTTAAAAACTGAAGCCATAAATAAGTTTTGAAAAGGTAGTTATACATCGGTTAATTATCGAATCCCATAAGATTATTTATTACATACCGATTACTTAAGATTTAGCCAGACATGGAATATAAATTAACAACACGTAAATAATGGCAGAAAATAATAATATGCATTATAATGGGAAATAGCAATCAATTAACGATTAAAATAGAAACCTATAAACAATTCGATTGGCTTTTGGGAAATCCTCCAAAATGGCGGCAGGATTTAGTCTTTATGCCAATTACTCGTACAAAATAGAAATGGGAAAGTAAAACAACAATTGCAAGGAAAGAAAGAAAAAGGAAACAAAATAACAATAAGAAAATGGGAAACTGAATATTGCTCTGAAAGTAAATTGGCAGCACTTCGTCTCTTCAATGCGGCTCCCTTTTTCTGGTATCAGCTCCCTCCTTTTATAGATGGGATTTTCAACGGTTTATTTCTTCGGGAAGTGGGAATGATATCAGAAAATATAGGAGTTAGTGGTCCACTCCTCTTTGGCATTTTCAGCACTTCACAACACATGCAGAAAAACTGCATTTTAACTCCATGACGGTCATCACACGTATGACGGTCGTCATATCAGCATAACTCGTTTTTGCTGCTTTTTGGCCTGATTTTCACCTGGTTTTCACCTGTAAATGCTTCTTTTCTTCATCTTGCTCCATTTGAGCATGGACTTTGAATACCTGCAAAATACTGGACAACTAGTATGGAAATATCCGAAATCGGAGTGAAAACGGTCGCTGATTAGTAGAAAAGTACGTCATTATATATATACGATTTCGCATTATCAAACTCCCCTAAACTTGAATCTTTGCTTGTCCTTAAGTAAAGGTAGGAAAAATTTATAGTTCGGCAAGCACGCGGCACGCTCTTTCTTTGATAAGATTTCTCGGGCGTCAAGGTAGGAAAAACCGGGGGTCCAATGGAAACAAAGTGTATACGGCAACGACACTGGATTGTAAGTCTTCGAAGGCCTCTCTTTTATGCAAGCCAGTCCCAATCATGTTACTACAGCTCAGCTTCAAGTTTCTCGCAACAAATTTTACCCGGCTTCGCTCTGGCGCAGTCACATTAAGCCCGTTATCCATACATGTTCATGGCAAGAAAACCTGTTGGTGACTATGATCTCTTTGCTAGTTTAATTTTTTTTCTTTTGCACATATGCTCATTCTGCTATAAATCTGCAAGAGTTTCGTACCTTTGGGCTAAATGCTCAGGCGAGGAGCACCTAACTTAGAAGGGACATATCTCTATATTCATGCTATATGGCTTTTCTTTTCTTTCAAGATTATTGAACTCTTACTAGAGATCATACACTTATTTGCATCGGTTTCTTGCTTAGAAGTGTTTAGGATGGTGCTGACTGCTCGTATAAACTACTGGGGGCTCCGTTCGAGTCGAAACTTGAGGCTTTGGTACGAGTAAGTAGTGAGACTGACTCGCATAAACCAGAGGTCTAAGGTGTCAGGGCGTAGAAGCTTTGTTAAAATTTTCTTCTCGGAAATTCCAACTTGGTAAAGTTTAGGCATGTCAAGTGATGCTTTGGAGAGGATAAAAGTTTCTTTGTATATGTCAGATGAAGCGCGGGGAGTTCACGTAACGGATATATATATATATATATATATATATATATATATATATATATATATATATATATATATATATATATATATATATATATATATATATATATATATATATATATATATATATATATATATATATATATATATATATATATATATATATATATATATATATATATATATATATATATATATATATATATATATATATATATATATATATATATATATATATATATATATATATATATAAGAGCTTATTTGCCGAAAATTAAAAATACTTTAAATTGAAAATTCGAAAGAAAGAGTACAATCGGAAATGGGAAATAACAGGGAAAGGGAAATAACGGTCCGCTCCCACATTATCTCAATCAGTGTCCTCACTGATTTGAAAGAATGCGGAAGGGAAAAATACAAAGGAAAGAAAAACAAAAAGACAAAAAATGAAAAATACTACTAGTCCCTTCCTCTTCCTCGATCTCTACCTCGACCTCTGGCTGTGCTGTCGCCTGCCGCGAGGTTCAAAGCTCCGGTGTGGAAGATGTAATCGCGGAGGCCGTCGACTCGCACAGTGAGGTGTGCCATCTCATCGGCCATGCCGAAATGGACATCTTGGATCTGCTGCAAAGATTGCCTCATGTGATCGGTTTGTTCTCTCTGCCACGCTTTGAATTCTTCAGCCCTTCGGTTCTGCTGTTCCATCATAAGCATCATCTGATTCTGCTGTTCGATGCAACGGAAGAGGGCCTGGGATGTGTCATCAGTGGCAGGACGACGGCGGTGGCGCGCGGAAGGGCCTTCGGCAGCAGTTGCTTGTGATGGCTCAGACTGGTCGGCTCTGTCTAACTCTTCTTAAACTTCATCCCTGGGCTCTTGGGCATTATCCTAAGTTGGGGCAGCAGGGGCAGTGGTATCGAAAAGCCAGTTGGCTCTATCCTGCGGATGCATTCGGGTGCGTGAAGGCATGATGATGCTCTGGATAGTGCGGCCTCGTATTAACGGATGGTATCTCCCATCTGCGCGGGATCTGATGAGGTGGGAGGCGCGGCAGTGGTCGGTGTCTAGGAAGACAGGGGCATCTGGCGGAGGGTCTGGAGGCGGTCGCCAAGGCCGAGGCCTATGGCAATGGATGTGATGATGCCACCAAAATAGAAAGGTTTTGAGCCGCGGTTACAATTGGCTTGAATGTGAGCCAAGAGGAACGGGGCGACGTTAACAGGTTCCGAAGCGAACACGCAACGGAGGAAAAACAGCTCCTTCGAGTTGACCTTGTGGTTACTGTCACGAGCGAATATGGTGTTGCTCAACACGCGGTGAAAGTAGTAGATTGTTGGGTTGTGGATATGAGTAGCTTTCAGAGTGTCTCAACTTTCTGGAGTGGTGCCGGTCAGTTGGTTCCATAGAGGGAAAGCTTCTTGGTAGAACTGATCGGGTATGCGGCGATGAGCATCGTCGCTGTGAGGGAACTGTAGAATGACGACGATGCGGTCCTGGGGGACTTGATATTTGGTGCCGAACAAGCGAAAGCAGGCGGCGCCGGTAAGTTGGTTGGTATCGCCGGGTGATGTTGCATACGCGAAGGAACTGAGAAACTCCAGTGTGAGTTGCTCGTAGGTGGGTTGGGGATTGGTGCAGAGATGCTAGATGCCGGCTCTCTGTAACATCCAAGTTACGCCATCCAGAATCCCTAGTTCTGTCAGAGAATCCAGGTGAGCATACCGGGTTGGCTGAAGCGACCGTTGATGGAAAGCTATGTAGTTGGTCTGCTGCCTTTCGTCGGCCTCGCCTTCTCGGAAAGTGATAGTGCTCAAGTCGGGGTTTGCACGATTTTGTTTGGACATTTTCGTGAGAGAAGTCCAGAGGTTGAGAATAGGAAGTTTATGTGGATGGTGAGGTATAGGAGTGCAGAGGTTAATATATAATAGTGAATTGGAAGTTGAAATGGTGGAGGTTTAATGGGGGATTCAGAGGGTTTTTAGTGGGGTTTAAATGTGTGAAAGTGGGGAATTAGGAGAGTGGAGGTGGAGAGGTGCGTGACCTCTGTTTTGACAAAATTGGGGTTTTATCTGCGTGACGACCTTCAGGGATGTGTGACGGTCGTAACACGCGTGATGACCGTCAGGGGAGTGTGACGACCGTCACAACAGAAAATTATGCAGAAATGCAGAAATTCGCTTGTGGGGCGTTTTAACAGTGGAAAATATGATTTTTGAATACTTTTGCAGTATGATAGACTGATTACAAAATATAAAATAACATGACACATAATTAAGGGAGATACCGGAATGAAATTAAAATAACATTGAATCAAAAATGAGTTTAAAGTAATACAATATCCAAAAAGAAACAATTGCAAAATTAAATAATGTGAAACAATGTGAAATGCAGTAAACTAAAATTAAAGAGAAAACTAAAATATCACTCCTTTGGTTTCTTCAAGTTGTTGACCTGCTGAATAACGTCATTAAATTGGTCGCTAACTACGTCCATGTAAGTAACGAAATCCATGTGAAGCTGCGTTAGTTCATCTTTTATAGTGGTTACTTCCAGCTTGAGGTCGTCCATAGTTCTCAGAACAGTGTCCAACTTGTCTGTGTTTTGTTCAGGAGTGGGGTGATGAAAGTTATGGTAGTTAGGAGGGGTCTGAGGATCTATCTCCACTTCGGACTCATAATCTTGGTAGTACAAATAGTCATGTGCTTCTGAGATTTGATCACTGTCATACATGTAAGCCTGGGGTGTGGAGTGAGGTGATGGGGGTCCCATAGGCTCGTCCAATTCATAAAGCCAATTGTCTCTGTTATGGATACTGGTTAGCTCATGGTTGGGCAATGTGAAAAGGTGGACAGGTTGATCATCTATGAGGTATTCGTAGGCTCCTGGTCCTAAGGCACCTAAGATACGTCTGTTGAAGCAGAACTGGATGTCCATTGATCGGAGGTTGCCGAAACGAACGGCTTTGTTCAGGTAATACCTCAGGCCAATTTCATGGGCGATCATGGTGACTAGGCCTCCTATTTAAAATGGGTGAGTGAGGTTCCTGATTAAGGAGTGTGAATGCCCTCATCATAAAAGGGACAACATTTACATGGTGGCCTTGTGAAGCACAGAGAAGGATGAACAACTCTTCCTTTGAGACTGTTGTGATGTTTTCCTCCTTCCCAAAGAGGGTATGGGCTAAAATCCTATGGAAGTAACAGAGGGCTGGATTGTGTATCTCGTTTTTGTGCATGTCATTCGGTTCAAGGTGATAGTTACCGGTGATGGTACCCCAGAATTGTTCTAACTCGAGATCAATATCCTCTTCAGTGGTGGTAAACACAAAAGGTCCGCTAGGGAAGCCTAGGATGTTAGCTAACGATGTACGGTTGTGTGTTTGGTCCATTCCAAACATTCTAAAGGTTATCAGCTCTTTAGTGGATCCATAGCCATGTTCGGGTAAGTAACTTAAGGAGCTAAGGAATTCGAACGTCAGTTCGCGGTAGGTAGCAAATCGGGTCTTTAGAGCAGTTTGCTCCCAGCCTAATTGGTTAAATAAATACTGAATGCTATCCTGGATTCCTAGCTTGTCCATGGTGGGTCTATCATAGTACAGAGTCGAAGCAAAGCTTCTCTGAGTCAGTGCCTCAAATCTGGCCTTATGAGCTAGTCCTCTAAATACAACAGTCGTAACATCGATGTCAGCCATACTCGTTAGTCGGATAAAAATGGGAGAAAAGTAGAACGACTTTAAAATCCTGGAAAAGTTAAAATCACATTCATTTAGATCATATTTTTAAGAAGCAAAGGGTGATAAAAGAAAGAAAAATAAAATAAATAGTAGAAAAATAAGAAAATAAAAATTTATAGAAATTATAAGTTAAAGGGAAAACATAGTTTTAATAAATTTAGAAGGGAAAAATGGGAAAAATTTGGGTTGCCTCCCGATCAGCGCTGTCTTTAACGTCAGAAGCCTGACGATAGCTTGGCTATAAGCTATTCGGAAGCTCGAGCAACTTCATATTGCTCACGTGGTCGCTGTGTTCATTTTGATTATAATGCTTCAAACGCTGTCCGTTTACTATAAACGGTGCGTTGATCTGATTTTTGATTTCAACAGCTCCACTCTTAAGGACTTTGGTGACCTCAAAGGGTCCAGACCATCTAGATTTTAATTTTCCAGGGAAAAGTTTTAATCTGGAGTTGAATAGGAGCACGATGTCTCCCACACTGAATTGTTTCCGGATCGAACGTTTATCATGCCATTTCTTGGTTCTTTCTTTGTAGATACGTGCATTCTCGTATGCGTCCAATCTGAGCTCTTCCAATTCATGAAGGTTCAAGATCCATTTCTCTCCTGCCGCGGTGTAGTTGAAGTTCAGCGTCTTAATAGCCCATAAGGCTTTATGCTCTAATTCTACCGGCAGGTGACATGATTTTCCGTAAACTAGTTTAAATGGTGTGGTACCTATTGGTGTCTTAAAGGCGGTCCTATAAGCCCATAAAGCTTCGTTTAGCTTTGATGACCAATCTTTCCTAGAGGTTGCGACAGTTTTTTCCAAAATTTGCTTTATTTCTCTGTTCGAATTCTCCACTTGTCCACTAGTTTGTGGATGATACGGTGTAGCTACGCGGTGTTTGACTCCGTATTTAGAGAGGAGTTTGTCAAAGATTCGCGATATGAAGTGCGAACCACCGTCACTAATGACGAGTATGGGCACACCGAATCTAGGAAAGATTGTTTTTTTTAAAGAGTTTGACGACTCCTCGCGTGTCATTTGTTGGAGCGGCAACGACCTCTATCCATTTAGATACATAGTCGACAGCGACGAGTATATATTTGTTTCCAAAAGAAGACGGGAAAGGTCCCATGAAGTCTATTCCCCAGACGTCAAAGATTTCTACTTCTAAAATTCCTTTCTGAGGCATTTCGTCGCGTCGTGAGATGTTTCCAGTGTGTTGGCACCGGTCGCATTTTAGTACAGCGATATGGACATCCTTCCAGAGACTGGGCCAAAATAGGCCAGATTGTAGAATTTTAGCGCACGTCTTTGAGGTGCTAGCATGACCACCATAAGGTGCTGAATGGCATTGAGAGATGATGTCTTCTATTTCTTCCTCTGGGACACAACAACGGTATAAGTTGTCGGCGCCTCGTTTGAAGAGTAGAGGTTCGTCCCAGTAGTAATGCTTTAAGTCGTGGAAGAATTTCTTCTTTTGTTGATAAGTTAGGTCCGGTGGAAGCATGCCTGCAGCCAAGTAATTAACGATGTCGGCAAACCACGACAAAGTGGCTTGGGCATAGACAGCTTCCACGACTTTTTCCAGTTCTGGTTCTTCCGAAGTTGAGTTGGACATATCGCTTTCCAATTTGGCTATCAGACGTTCGTAGGGAAAGTCGTCATTGATAGGCACTGGTTCTTGTTTAATGCCCTCTATACGGGATAAGTGATATGCAACTACGTTCTCGATCCCCTTCTTATCTTTAATTTCTAAGTCGAACTCTTGTAATAATAGGATCCATCTCAATAATCTTGGTTTGGCGTCCTTTTTGCTTATTAGGTACCTAATGGCAGCGTGGTCTGTGTATATGATTATTTTGGCTCCTACCAAGTAGGAACGGAATTTGTCAAGAGCAAACACAACTGCTAGAAGTTCCTTTTCCGTTGTGGCGTAGTTCATTTGGGCAGGGTCTAAAGTTCTACTGGCGTAGTAGATAGCGTGAATCTTCTTGTCTTTCCTTTGTCCTAGAACTGCGCCTACATTGTAATCACTCGCATCACACATGATTTCGAATGGTAGTCGCCAATCTGGGGGTTGCATGATTGGTGCGGTGATAAGTGTTGACTTTAAAGTTTCGAATGCTTCTAAGCATTCTTTGTCGAAGATGAACTCGACATCTTTCATTAATAAACCTGTAAGAGGTTTTGTGATTTTCGAGAAATCCTTTATGAATCTTCGGTAGAATCCAGAGTGTCCTAAGAAGCTTCGTATTTCTCGTACGGTTTTCGGAGGTTGAAGATCCTTTATGATCTCTATTTTAGCTTTGTCAACTTCGATCCCTTTTTCAGATATGACGTGTCCTAAAACGATGCCTTGTCGGACCATGAAATGACATTTCTCCCAATTAAGGACAAGGTTCACTTTAGCGCATCTTTTGAGTACCATTTCTAAATTTGACAGACAGCTTTTAAAACTTTTTCCGCATACAGAGAAGTCATCCATGAACACTTCCATGATGTCGTCTATGTAATCCGCAAAGATTGCCATCATTCGACGATAAGCAAAAGTACCATAAGGACAGGTGAATGTTGTCTTTTCCTGGTCATCGGGGTGAATAGGAATTTGAAAGAATCCCGAAAAACCATCTAGATAGCAGAAGTACGAATGTTTCGCTAGTCTCTCCAACATCTAGTCTATGAAAGGTAAAGGGAAGTGATCTTTCCGAGTTGCCTTGTTCAGTTTTCTGTAATCGATACACATCCTGTTACCGGTCACAACTCTTTGGGTTATTGATTCACCTTTCGCATTCTTCATTACAGTAACGCCTCCTTTCTTTGGTACTACGTGTACTGGGCTGGCCCATTGGCTGTCGGAGATCGGGTATATGATTCCTGTGTCTAGTAACTTTTTCACCTCGTCTTTGACTACAATGCTTAGGATCGGGTTTATCCTTCTCTGATGTTCTCTTGAAGTTTTGCAGTCTTCCTCTAGCATGATACGGTGCATACAGATGGAAGGACTTATGCCTTTTAGATCGCTTATATTATAGCCTAACGCAGTTGGGTATTTCCTTAGGACTTCTAATAATTGCTCAGTTTCTGATTGTCCTAAATTAGCGTTGACTATTACTGGTCTTTTGAATTCTGTATCTAGGAATTCGTACTTGAGGGTTTTAGGTAGCTCTTTAAGTTCTAAAGCTGGGTTTTTCGGACCTGGCATGCGATTTGGAGTTAGTGCTAAGATCTCGCGCAGACTATCATCTTTGTATGGTGCACGCCAGTTGTCGTCTTCATGAATAGCAGGGATATGGATTTTCATGATTTCAGAATATGTAATTTCTTCCTTCTCTAATTCTCGTATGCATTCGTCAATGAGACCTACTATATAGCATGTTTCATCTATAGCTGGTGCCTTCAAGAACTTAGTAAGGATGAACTCTATCTTTTCTTCTCCTACTTCGAATGTTAGCCTTCCTTTCTTTACGTCTATGATAGCTCCGGCTGTCGCTAGGAACGGTTTTCCTAGGATAATTGGGGTAACAGAGTCCTCTTTGATGTCCATGATTATGAAGTCGGTTGGGATATAGAATTGGCCTATGCATACTGGAACGTTTTCCAGTACACCGACGAGATATTTGACTGATCGGTCAGCCAATTGCACGTACATTTTAGTCGGTCTTAGTTCTCCCATATTCAGCTTTTTGCATATAGATAAAGACATTACACTTATACTGGCTCCTAGATCGCATAGAGCTTTGTCTATAACGAACTTTCCTATGACGCAAGGTATGGAGAAACTACCTGGGTCTTTTAGTTTAGGAGGCATGTTGTTTCGAATGATTGCGCTACATTCGGCAGTAAGTGTCACTGTCTCGTTATCCTCTATTTTCCTTTTATTATACAAGATTTCTTTAAGAAACTTAGCGTATGACAGCATTTGAGTTATCGCTTCTGTGAACGGAATAGTGATGTTTAGTTGTTTCAGAAGTTCAACAAATTTCTTAAATTGTCCTGAAGTTTTGGAGTTTATTAATCTTTGAGGATAAGGGATAGGTGGTTTATATGGCGCTGGAGGCACATATGCGTTTTCATCTTTGGCGGCTTTTTGCTCGTCACATTCCTTCTTTTCTGTTTCAGACTCCTTTTCTGTTGGTTTATCAGATTTCTGATGCATTACTAAATCTTCATTCCTAGGATCTGTTGGGCCTTCCAATTCTTTTCCACTTCTCAATATAACAGCGTTTGCGTGACCTTTCGGATTAGGTTTGGGCTGGCCTGGAAATGTTCCAGCTGGGGCGGCTGCAGAGGCTTCTTGTTGAGCCACTTGTGATATCTGCATTTCGAGCATCTTATTGTGGGTGACTAAAGCGTCTACTTTTCCGGTCAGCTGTTTAATTTGCTCGCTAGTGTGTATGTTTTGATTCAGGAATTCTTTATTTGTTTGAGCTTGAGCAGCTATGAATTTTTCCATCATCACTTCGAGGTTTGATTTCCTAGGGGCAGTCTGGGCAGCAGCGGTTGGTTTCTGATATCCTGGCGGAGCAGCGGGTGCTTGCAAGGCATTATCGTTCTTGTAGGAAACGTTTAGGTGGTTCCTCCATCCTGGGTTGTAAGTATTTGCGTAAGGATTTCCTTGAGCGTAGTTTACTTGATCTGGTGAGATTCCTGCCAACAATGGGCACTCAGGCGCATTATGAGTGGCAATTCCACATAACTCGCAGTTTGGAGTTACAGCAGCTACGGTTGCCGTTGGGGTAACGGTCAGACTGTCGATTTTCTGTGCTAGAGCATCTACTTTAGCGTTGAACTTTTCAAGGCTGCTGATCTCGTACATCCCACCTTTCGCTGCCGGTTTCTCTGCTGGAGTTCGTTTGCCTCCCCACTGGCAGTGGTTCTGAGACATGTTTTTGATAAGTTGATAGGCTTCGTCGTATGGCTTATCCATATGTGCACCGCCCGCGGCGGCGTCTACCGTTAATTTGGTGTTATACAGAAGCCCATTGTAGAAAGTATGGATCATCACCCAGTCTTCTAAACCGTGGTGAGGACATGCTCTGATCATATCTTTGAACCTTTCCCACGCTTCGTAGAGAGATTCAGTATCTTTTTGTCGAAATCCGTTGATTTGAGCTCTAAGCATAGCAGTTTTGCTTGGCGGAAAGTATCTCGCTAAGAAAACGTTCTTCAACTGTTCCCACGTCGTAACAGAGTTGGATGGTAAGGATTGTAACCACGTCCAAGCTCTATCTCTAAGAGAGAAAGGAAAAAGACGAAGTCTTATTGCGTCTGGAGTTACTCCATTTACCTTCACTGTGTCTGTGTATTGCATAAACTTCGTTAAGTGTTCATTCGGGTCCTCAGTTGCATTTCCTGAGAATTGATTTTGTTGTACAGCTGACAGCAATGACGGTTTTAGTTCGAAATCGGTTCGATTGATAGCTGGGGTGTCGCTTCCGCGAAAATAAGGTGTCGGCAAAACAGAAGAGTCGCCACCTTTCGTTATTTATCCCTCAGAACGGGAAAGGAAACGATCGGAAAAACCTGACGAAAAGGTATAAGACAAGGTCATCGCAACCATTGTCTAGGTTCGGGAGTCGGTTACGCAAGGGGAAGGTATTAGCACCCCTCACGTCCGTCGTACTCGACGGGATCCACGCTTGTTGTGTTTACTGGACGAGTTGTTTTTATCTATCTACCTATCAAGGCTGGCTTAAAAAGAAAAGAAAATGACTCGGCAAAGCGTCGCGCTTTATGCCTACGTATTCTCATCAGAGAATGAGAAATCAGAGTCAACGTAGTTCGACCTACGACGGGTTACGGGGAAGGTGGCTCGCCAATACATCATTATTGTGCCTACGTACTCTCAACAGGCTTGAGAGATCAGAGCTTACGTAGTTCGGGATAATACGGATTACGGGGATTCAGATTCATCTGTTTTATCGAGTAGGGTTAAACAGCAGTTCTAGCAGTTAGGGACAAAGCCTATTTGCGGTGGCGCTGAAGTTTAACGACACTCTTTTCTTCAGAAAAGCTTCCTTTGAATTATGGGCCCACGGGGCAAAAAGGTTTGAAGTTTGTTTTCTGTCTTTTACGAAAGAACTTGTTTTTTATTGTGTTTGCAATTTCAATCGCACTAAAGACTATGACCTGAGAGTGAATGCGTCGCATGTCACCCAAAGGGTGCCATACTAAACATCCAGACTGTTGGAAAGAAGCTCTCCAACAATCCTTTCTCAGATAGCTTAAGGCTTGTAACGTACGAAAGAAATCATTCATGATTACTGTATCTTAAGCTGTTTTGAGATGAGAAGAGAACAGGCTCAACTAAAGGGAGACTATCAAGTCCTACTGTTGTCATGCCAAGGATTCATCCTATAGTTGAGGTTTGAAACAGGGAACTCCTAGAAGTTATCATGCATAGGTTTCAACCTAAAGTTCTATCATCACTTCCTTATCAAAGGAAGTGAGATTCCTAAGGGATCATGTCAATGATACAGAAACAGATAAAGCATCAGCATACACAGTAAACAATAAACGACTGTAAAATGCATGCAATGCAAGTGAGGGAGGAAATGTGTGTGGGGCAGCAGCCTCCACAAGTTCATCTCAACCTCAAGCCAGATATGAATAACAATAATCATACAGAAGAAATAAAATAAAGTTCTATCAAGCAAGATAGAATAAACTGCAATCATACAGAAGAAATAAAATGCTATCAAGCAACACAAACCACATGGGCAAGGGAGCAGGGCTCTACCGAATACCCGCAAGCAAAGCCACACAGTAAAAATACAAGCAGAAGGAGCAACTCAACCTCTAGTGTAATCATGCTCCTAGCTTACATCAATCTAGATATGGACTTATTCTAATGCATCAAGCAAGACAAACAAGGCACATCAATACAGAGAAGAAAACAGACAAGAAAAGAAACAGATCAACAGCTCCTACAACTAACTCAACTTAACAGCAGTCCAGTCATCAATCTTCAGCAGCTCTTCAGGGCTATCATCTTTCATGACAAGTATCAACTTGCTTCTCCAAGGTTTCAATCCATCAAACATAAGTATCAACTTATTCTCTCTTCTTCAAGCTTCAGCTCTCCAGTCAATTCCACCTTCAAGCTTCACTCCTAACTACAAGTATCAACTTGATTCCTTCAGGCTCTCAATGCATCAGTGCAAGTGTCAACTTATCCTTTATTCCTCAAGCCTCAGCTCTACACTCAATCTCAATTGAATCCTCTTCATAAGTATCAACTTAGTCTTCAAGCTTCTGCTCTCTTTGCTTTACCAGTATCAACTTGGTCTTCTTCTCCTACAAGCTTCAGCTCCTCAGAGTAGTCTTCAATCACCTGGAAGTGTCAACTCCATCCTTCAATTCTTTTTCAAGCCTCAGCTCTTCAGTCAATCTTCAGATCTTCTTCACAAGCATCAACTTGTTCTTCTTGCTCTTCAAGCTTCAGCTGCAATGGCAATGCTCAAGGAATCATCCTCTTCCACACTCTTCAGTGAAGTCCTCATCTTCAAACTCAAGTCCAACATCTTTCAAGATACTCAAACCAGAAGACCATTGATTTAACAGAATGAGTGGAAATGATAAACAACTTATTGACAACCAAAGGAAGCCTGTAAGGGTTCATCATTAGGAGAGACTGGTTCCCTCAAAGTTCTACTTCCCAGATAAAGCCACTCATCCCTCCAAAGGAGGGATGTGAATATCTTAGAAGGACTTTTATTTATTGGGAGGAATGGAAGCACAAGATGCTTTCCATATTTGTGAAAGAAGTCATTCTAATTCTAAGGCTCTCCCTATGTCTCCTACCTCCTAAATCTTCATCAGACACCTTCAGGCACAAACAACTCCTAGCTCCAAGCAACTTCAAGCAACTTCAAGCATCCTCACCTTGTCTTCAACTTGTCTTCAATCTCAACCAAAGGAAAACAAAGCAAAACCCTAATCTAAGGGGACTAAAGAAGTTAATCTATTTGAGTTAGTAAGTTAGGATCACCTAAAACCTAGTACTAAAGTTAGTCCTAACTAAAAGACTAAAACCAATTGTAAAATCCTACAAAAATAACTATGGGAACCTAGGTCAATCATGACTCTACCATATTAATTCCAGAGATCAAATCATCAAATAAGACCTAGAAATAAATTCTACACTACAAGGTACTAAACCTAAACCCTAAAAGGAAGCACCTAAAGCTCAATCTAGAAAACACACCTATTTTCATCACAAAAATGTGAGAAAAATGATATGGGAGCATACATGTCTAAACTAATCACACACAAAAAATTAGCTCAAGAATCATCACCAATTAATCACACAAAATTCCACAAAATCAAACATCAAGCATGACTATTTTAATATTAATTAAAAAGTAAAATTCCCATAAAATCAGAAAATGCATGAAATAAAAATATTTTTTCTCTAAAAAATACTAGACTCAATCATGAGTATAATGCAAAAATAATAGGATTAATTGGATCATTTTTCAATTTTATATGATTTTATCAAGAACCATGTATAAAATGAAAAAATAAAAGAAAATCAAACAAAAATAACAAATGCGTGGTGTGGATAGTAATGAAAATCAGTTCATATAATGGATTGGGCCATCAGGGGGGTGCAAGTATCAACCAATTCACTAAGCCCAGCATCAGCAACCAAATGAAACGATGCGTTTCATTAACTCAGATCCTTCACAAATTGAAATTAAAACGTGGCCGTTGGATCTCTCCTCTAGTCAAATGTCTTAGCCCCATCCAATGGCTCTAAAGTCATCTTCTTCATTTTGAACTTCTGAACCTCGCGCGCTGCTCCGGCCACCACCGGTGGTGCTCCGGTCATCGTCCCCAACCCTAACTCTCTCTAGGATCCTCCATTCCAAATGGTCTATACATGAAACTTGTCCCTAATTTTGTCACGAATTCATCCATACCCTTTATTCTCTCTGAAACCTCAAGATTCGCCATAACCAATTCTCAACCGAAAATGGTAATGTCCCTAATTGGTCACTAATTCTCAAATTAATGGTCTGAAATCATTCCTACACCATTCTACAATGCATCTAACACCCTAATTCGCATGGATTCTACCTAATTCATGCTGGAGGAAGAAGGTTACTAACCTGAAAATTCTTGATGAACAGATGCACTAAATCTTCAAATCAAGCTCTCCAACCTTCCAAACACGATCAATGGATCATTTCCTTGCTTCTGTATGCAATAGAACTGGTTGAAAACTCCTGAAACTTGAAACCCAATGGTGAGTTGCAGGTGGAAAAATCTGAGCTCAAGAACACCAATCAGCCACGAGTTCCTCTTGATTATGATCTGGACTCAATCCCTAGCATCCATGGAAGAGGTTGCAATCAAGAAAATGGATGGAAAGTGAAGAAATTGGTGAAACCGAATTCAGTTGCAAGCCATGAAATCTCAATCTCAATCTATGCTCTCTCCTTCAATCATCACCAACCTTTCATCTGAACCTCTTCTACTCAATATATAGAACATGTGTGGATGATCTAGAACCCTCTAGATCCTTTTAATGAGAGTTTCAATCTCTCATGACATGAGAATTTCAACCATATGCCATGATATGCATAATTCTGTTTGCAGCTTGAAACCAATCTCATTATCTTCCAATTTCTCCCCTAGTGACATTTTGGAAGTGTTTTGCTTGCAAGGGGCTTTGGTTATATCTTGATTCTAGGTTTTGCAAATGTTACTTATGATGTAAGTAACTACTTTTCAAAGCAAGTCCATAAATTAGACCTCAACTCAAAACTTTGGCTAAACCAATGTTCTTAAAATGTTTTTTAGAGTCAAAATGATATATTACATGCCTTGGTTTGGATGTGTAGGTCAAAAATATCAATTTTCAACTTTGGTTTATTTAACTTATACCCTTATTTTAGGTCATTTTTGCAACTTTGAGCTAAAAGCATTTCCATCATCTCATGACCTCTTTACTAGCTTTAAAACATTATTTTGAACAAGTTTGATGTTGAACATTTTCCCATTTGAAGCTTGGAAATAGGAGTTATGGCCTTATGATTGAAATGACCTGTAATCTCCAAATGACCAAAATACCCTTGACTTGTCAAAGCCATAACTTGAGTTCTACAAATACTATCAAGGACTTCTAGTACTCTCTAGAAAGCTAAGAGGATAAGGAACAACATTCATGTTGACCAAAAGTTCATAGGAATCATCCCTCTTGGGCAAAGGTTTGATGCAAGTTGGGTAGCTTTCAAGCCCCCAGATTCACACACCTCAGATGACCTATAACTTGTCAAAATCATAACTTGAGTTCTACAAATCCTATCAAGGACTTATAGCACTCAAATTAAATCTAAGATCAAGCTCTACAACATTCATGTTGGGGGCAAGATGATATGACCATCCCATCTTGAGCTAAACTGCCTTGAAGATAGGGGTCAAACTAGAGGATATTACACAGTCAAGCCTTAGAAACCCTAGCTTGAAACTTCTCAGACTCTTCAATCATGATTAGTTAACCCTAGAATCATCCTTATAACATTTGAATGCATCAATCCATGATCACATGGCTCTTGGATTATGTCTCAACCTTCCTCAAATCATCAGTTGACCTAGGGTTGACCCAGTCAAACCCTAATTACACCACTCATGGCTGAGTCTTCTTAATCTTGCACCATGACCTGTCTAGGCTTCATGATGGCTTTCAAGACATCTCATAAGCTCTCTCAAGGCTTCAAGTCCACATTCTTGGCTTCAGAATCATCTGATGGCTTCCCACAACTCTCAAGTTAGGAGACACACCCTCTTGGTTTCAACCACTCTCTCTGAGGATCTTTTGACTTCTCTGACAAGGATATCAACCCTTGAACACTTGAATAAGCTCCTTATCTAGCTTCAAGGTCTTTCATAGCCCTTAATTGGTAATCATACCTCTTGATCTCCTGCATACATGTCAATGAAATGCAAATGATAATGCTAATGTGAATGAAATGAAACATAAGCTAGGTAAAGAAATGTTGGGCAAATTTTGGGGTGCAACAGCTGCCCCTATTCAAACGGCTTGGACCTGACTGGGTGAGAAGCAAACGACTCTCAAACAATCAAGGTAAAAGACGGTTGAATACCAACAAACCCGGAAATTTGCCAACTGCACAAGTACACGGTACTCTGATGGGAACAAATCTTCGGAAACTGAAATATTAGCTGCACGACAACTAGCTGGGGAATTGGTCACACGGTAACCGGTGATACATGGTCGATTATGCCGTCAGGCATTAGGGTTCCTCGGGACTTATCAGATCAACAATCAAGTTAACCACGCCATCGGGCATTCAAAGAAAACTTTGGGCGTCAGCCGAACTTCGTCAGTAAGACGGGAATAGGATTCTCGGTCAATCATGAACCAGTTGGGGATATCCAACTTCTACCATCAGGCACTCGCATCAGCTGAGGGAACTGCTTTGTCAATACGGTTGGACTTCAATCATCAAGTCTTCGAGGGAAGTTTCAACTTTGCTGTTTAGAAACCTGCTGGGGATGACACATCTCCGTTAGGGATTCTGGAGAACCATCAAGTTACTCTGCTTCGGGGTTCAGGAATCATTCTGGGTGAATCATCTCTGCTGAGGAAATCAAGAATCATCTTGAACAAATAACTCCTCCGGTACTTCAAGAATCATCCTGAACCAATAACTCTGCTGGAGATTTCAGGAATCATCCTGAGCAAACACTCTGCCGGGGACTCCAAGCGGCGACTTGAGCAACCCTCTCTGGCGACTTCACAGGGGATTTTAAGAATCATCTTAAACAAGCACCTTCGCTGGAGAATTCAAGAATCATCTTGGGCAAACGACTTTGCTGGGGAATTCAAGAATCATCTTGAGCAAGCGACTCTGCGGAGGAACACCTGCAAAACAAGAACGGTAACGACCTGGCTCATGTTTCATATGCATATGCTTTGACAACGGCGCAATGCTTCACACGGTGGAAATGCTACGCGTTTATGATAAATGCTATGCAATCATGCAAAATGCTGCGATCCCGTCAGCAAAATAAATGCTGAAGGGAGAATCCTCCTGTCAAGGAGAAAGAACCACTCTGGCGGGGGAAGGAATCATCCTGCCACAGAGAAAAGGCCACGCCAATCTCAATCGGACTCCGCATGGGGAAGCAAACTTCAGTTGACTGCTGCAGGGGAATAAAGCTCTACGAGAACTCAGACCTGCTGAGGAAAGCGATGTCAATCGCAGAAATAAGCTGCACGGCATTCGCAGCCAGAGCTTTCCTGGAGGTAACGACTCCGGCGGGGAAATACAGCATCAGCTATTCAACACTCTATTGGGGACAACCAATCATGGCCCGAACTACTTCCAAGGACTCGGCTCTCTTGGGGAACTGCAAACTCGGCTGGGGGAGAAGGAATCATCCTGCTTGGGGGAGAGTACGACTCTGTGGGGAATCTCGGTTCCGCTGGAGACTTCAGTCTTGAACTATCGAGTGCTACACACTTCAGTATGTGACTCAGCTAGGGGGATGACGACCTTCAGGATACATCTGATTGGGGAGAGAATCTTCTCTGCCTGGGGGGACATATCAATGCCTTACGATCTCCGGTTCAGACTCTGTGGGGAGAGGCTGCTGAATTTTGCTGGAGAAGAAGGAATCATCCTGCTTGGGGAGGCATGCGGCGTACTACCTGGAATGTTGTACCTGTAAAAACACAAACAAACAGACGAGATACCCTTCTCAAAGGGACCTATCAAGGTTATCATCTTGTGACAATGTTCAAGTAATTCATTGTTTTAACAATCAGTGGCCTAGGCCAGTAAGTTTATGTATGCGCATTTTAACAACAACATCGGCGTTCTTTTTCGCAAACAAAACAGATAATGCTAAACAAACAAACAGAATTGCTGAATCGTATACATTTTATTGATAACGAACCCCTGAATGGGTAAAAATGTTTTACAACAGATGCAGGCTCCTAGAATGAGGCAGCTGCGCAAACATAAATATAAATATACATCAGTATATACACAAATGTCGGCAATGAGGCATAGACGAACCCCATGAGTTGATCCCTCTATGACCCACTCGACTTCGATACTTCTCCGACGCTTCAGCTTCAGAAGAGATTGATTCAGATAAACGGCCCTCAGGTCCTCCAAACCACTAAACAATGAAAGTCCACACGCGGAACGCAGTCATTTGCTTTTTCAAATCCCTAACTTTTGCCTGAATCGCCCTTCCGGGTTTTCGATTCACCGGGATACCCTTTTTTGCCAAAGTCGCCCATCCGGGTTTTCGACTTTGCGGGTGTACATTCTTTTCTTTATATCCCTAATTTTTGCCCGAACCTTTTTCCTTTTTTATGGTTCGCCGGGATGCCCCCTTTTTGCCTGGATATTCTTTTTCTTTCCAGCGGGTCATTTTTAAGCAAAGTATTTTTTAACTGCGTCCGCGTTCACCGGGGATGCAAAATCTTCGCCATCCATCGTGGATAACAACAAGGCTCCTCCCGAGAAGACCTTGCTGACGACGTACGGACCTTCGTAATTAGGAGTCCACTTGCCCCGGTGATCGGAGTGTGGAGGAAGAATCTTCTTCAGGACGAGATCACCCGTCTGAAAGCTTCTAGGACGCACCTTCTTATCATAAGCTTTCTTTATTCGGCTTTGGTATAAACGACCATGCGCAATCGATGCTAATCTCTTCTCGTCCATCAGGCTGAGTTGGTTTAGTCGGTTCTTAATCCATTCTGCCTCGTCGAGTTTCACATCAACCAAAACTCGCAAAGAAGGGATCTCCACTTCTAACGGCAGGACAACCTCCATACCGTACACTAAGGAGAAAGGAGTTACCCCGGTTGATGTACGTACCGTGGTACGACAACCGTGCAGTGCAAATGGCAGCATCTCGTGCCAATCCTTGTAGGTCACAACCATCTTCTGAACAATCTTCTTAATGTTCTTATTGGCCGCTTCAACGGCGCCATTCATCTTTGGCCGGTAAGGAGATGAGTTGAGGTGTTCAATCTTGAAACTCTGGCACAACTCCTTCATCATCTTGTTATTCAGATTCGAACCATTATCAGTAATGATCCGTTCGGGAATTCCGTAACGACAGATGATGTCCCTCTTTATGAATTTAGCCACCACCTGCTTGGTCACATTAGCGTATGAGGCTGCCTCCACCCACTTGGTGAATTAGTCGATAGCTACTAGAATGAAGCGATGACCGTTAGATGCAGTGGGCTCAATCTTGCCTATCATGTCGATGCCCCACATGGAGAACGGCCACGGGGAGGACATGACGTTTAACGGGCACGGCGGCACGTGAATCTTATCAGCATAAATCTGGCATTTATGACATCTCTTCGCGAATTTAAAGCAATCCGATTCCATTGTCAGCCAGTAGTATCCTGCTCTCAGGATCTTTCTCGTCATCGCATGCCCGCCGGCGTGCGTACCAAATGTGCCTTCATGGACTTCTTCCATGAGCATACTCGCCTTTTTCTCATCTACACATCTGAGTAGCACGAGATCGTGGGTTCTTTTATACAAAACTCCATCAGGATTGAGATAAAAGTTTCCAGACAGCCTCCTCAGAGTCTTCTTATCCTGGGTTGATGCTCCCGCAGGATACTCCTTAGTCATAAGGAAGGTCTGAATATTATGGAACCATGGCTTGCCATCGGCGGCTTCCTCGATCGCAAAGACGAATGCAGGTCTATCAAGAGGAGAAAGGACAATTCTTGGAGCTTCATTCTAAAAATTGACTTTATACATCGAAGCCAGCGTGGCTAAGGCATCAGCCATCTGATTTTCAGCCCTGGGCACATGATGGAGTTCCACTCGATCAAAGAACGGAAGCAGCCTTCTGGCATAGTTCATGTACGGCACCAAATTCGATTGACGAGTTTCCCACTCCCCTTTAATTTGGTTGATCACAATCTTCTAGACCCATGATGCATGCTTCGTACTCCGCTTCATTATTAGTGACCAGAAACGTCAGTCTCGCAGTGAACGGGATGTGGGATCCATGGGGAGTTGTGATGATCACCCCAATGCCACTTCCGTAGGAATTAACCGCCCCGTCAAATATCAATTTCCACTGGGATTTCCTATCTGGACCCTCGTCGGGCAACGACTCATCGCAATCCTTCGCTTTGAGAAACATGATATCCTCATCAGGGAATTCAAATTTCATCGGCTGATAATCTTCGATCGGCTGTTCGGCAAGGTATTCAGACAATACGCTTCCCTTGATGGCCTTCTGGGAAACGTACTGAATGTCATATTTCGTCAACACCATTTGCCATCTGGCAATCCTGCCCGAAAGCGCTTGCTTCTCGAAGACGTACTTGATCGGATCCATCTTCGAAATTAGCATGATGGTGTGATTGAGCATGTACTGTCGTAAACGTTTGGCAGCCCAGGCTAGGGCACAACACGTCTTCTCCAGCATCGAGTAACGAGATTCACAGTCTGTGAACTTTTTACTCAAGTAGTAAATGGCATGCTCCTTTCTTCCTGTCTCGTCGTGCTGACCGAGAACACACCCCATACTATTCTCAAGAACTGTCAAGTACATGATTAAGGGTCTTCCGGCCACTGGGGGTATCAAGATTGGAGGTTCCTGTAGATACTGTTTTATCTTGTCGAATGCCTTTTGGCAATCCTCGTTCCAGATAATCGCCTGATCTTTCTTTAGTAGTTTGAACATCGGTTCACACGTGGCAGTGAGATGAGAAATAAACCTTGCAATGTAGTTTATTCTGCCCAAGAAACCACGAACTTCTTTTTCTGTTTTTGGCACTGGAATTTCTTGTATTGCTTTTATCTTCGCAGGATCAACCTCAATGCCTCTTTCACTCACGATAAACCCCAGTAACTTTCCGGACCGTACTCCGAAAGTACACTTGTTAGGATTCAGCCTCAACCTGAACTTCCTAAGCCTCTCAAAAAGCTTCAGCAAATTGACTAGATGTCCTTCCTCCATTTGGGACTTCGCAATCATGTCATCAACATAGACTTCAATCTCATGATGAATCATGTCATGAAACAAAGTAACCATTGCTCGTTGGTAAGTGGCCCCTGCGTTCTTCAGACCGAAAGGCATTACCTTGTAGCAAAATGTTCCCCAAGGTGTGATAAACGTAGTTTTCTCCATGTCCTCCGGCGCCATCTTGATCTGGTTGTAGCCGGAGAAGCCATCCATGAACGAAAACACGGAGAACTGAGCTGTATTGTCGACTAACACATCGATATGAGGCAGCGGGAAATCATCTTTAGGGCTCGCCCTATTCAAATCCCGATAATCGACGCACATTCGCACCTTACCATCCTTCTTCGGTACAGGTACTATGTTGGCGACCCACGGAGGGTAGGTAGTGACCGCTAAGAAGCCAGCATTAAGCTGCTTTTGCACTTCTTCTTTGATCTTAACGGCCATATCTGGTCGCGTCCTCCTAAGCTTCTGCTTAACGGGAGGAAAATCTTCTCGCAGCGGCAAGTGATGGACCACGATGTCAGTATCAAGTCCGGGCATATCCTCGTATGACCAAGCAAAAACGTCACTATAATCTCTTAGCATCTCGACCAATCCCTGCTTGACATCACTCTGCAATGCAACCCCTATCCTGACATTCCTGATAAGTTCTTTAGAACCCAGATTCACAATCTCGATCTCCTCTTCATGAGGCAGAATAACTTTCTCTTCTTGTTTCAACAAGCGGGCCAACTCTTTGGGAAGGTCTTCGTCTTCATCAATCTCTTCTTCGGCTTGATAGATCGGGCAATCGAAGTCGAAGTGAGTCGTAGAAGGTCCAGAGTCGATGTCATCTGCTATGTGGATCCTGCAATAACAAGGGTTAAGCTTAAAACAAGGATATGCAGGTTAGCACAAACCCCATTACCATTTTATTGTTTTTCAAAACAAATATAAAACAGGAATAACAGAGATCACAATATTTGAATACGAAGAAAAACGCCTTTTGATTTATTGATAAAATGCATGTACATAATCAAACGAGGCCCTGACAATAAAACCACTATGCCCCGGGTAGGACATAGGGTTGTACAATGATTGGAAAAAGTAAATCATTACTCTTTGCTTGTCATCTGGATGATATCCTTGACGGACCAATTGTTGAGGCTCTCGCCTGGCTTGCTTGGCTGGATCCAAGAGTCTAAGTCACAGTCGCTATCTCCGCTGTCTTCAGACACTGCGTTGATGCTTTCGAATATCACCCCGCCGCTGGTAAACTGGATCGGCCCTTTACCTCGCGACGCACTGCTAGAAGAGGAGGCTTCAGCTCCAGGAGAATATCCCAACCCAAACTTGTCTTGCTTGTTAGGTATCTCCAAAATTCGCCCCCAGCCTGGGGTAGATCCGGCTTGAACAACGGCCCGGGCTTCCTTGAATGAAGAGAGAGTCATCTCTGGCTTCTCAGTGATTGCAGGCGCTACGTCCTTGACTTTAACAGCTTCGAACGCTTGGCATAGGGTTTCGTGGATTTCCCCATCCATCTCAACATACTTGAAGGACGACAAATGGATCACCATTATATTTTCCTCGCCACATACAGTCACGATGCTACCTCCGACGGCGTACTTGAGTTTCTGGTGCAACGTGGAGGTCACGGCACCCGCCGAATGGATCCATGGCCGGCCCAAGAGACAACTGTAGGCAGGCATGATGTCAATAATGTAAAAGACCGCATCGAATGTTTCCGGACCGACTTGGATTGACAACGTCACCTCCCCGAAAACATGGCGTTTGGTTCCATCGAACGCTTTCACCACCAGATCACTGGGTGTGCAAATCACTCCGCGAGTATCTAACTTCATTAATGCCTTCTTCGGAAGAACATTGAGCGACGATCCCGTGTCCACCAACACGTGGGACATAATCGTTCCCCTACACTCTATCGAGATGTGCAGGGCGCTATTGTGGTTCCTTCCCTTCGGCGTCAGCTCTAGGTAAGTGAAACCTAACCCATTTCCAGCATTCACGTGGGCTACGACCTCTTCCAGCTGGTTTACCGATATTTCCTGCGGTACATATGCGGCGTTCAACACCTTCAGCAACGCGTTGCGGTGTGCCTCCGAACACAGCAACAGATTCAGGATGGAAATCTTCGAGGGTGTTTGATGGAGATGATCCACGATCTTGTAGTCACTCTTTTTAATCAACCTCATAAATTCCTCGGCGTCTTTAACAAATAAGTCTTTTTCTACCCCACGGGGGGTCTCTTCAACGACTTTACTCTTCCCTTTATCAGTTGCATCAGCTCTGTCCGCTTTATCCGCCACGACCTCAGGTGGTGCAAACACTCTCCCGCTGCGAGTGATTCTGCTGATTCCCGCAAGGTTATCCACAGCCGACCCATATGGTTCCAGTTCCAACTTCTGTCCGTTGCAGTAGGCTTCAACCCCATAATGCCATGGGACAGCGTTAGTGCTTTCGAAAGGTATCGGCCCAGCTTTGGTGATGGTAATCGTGGGCGGCCTAGGTGCTGAAATAGTTATCGTCTGGCGAGGGATGGTGATGGTAGCAACCTCATCATCTTGCTTCAGCATTACCTCACCTGATCCGCTTTCGGCCCTTCGGCTAAATTGCAGTATTCCCTCAGTCATTAGACTTTGAATCCCCTCTATCAACTGTTCACATCCATCAGGACTTGTCGCACATCCCATACACAGCTCTCCACAACCTGGAAAGAAACCTCTTTTCATTAGCTTAGCTTTAACGAAGCTAAGCGGTGTCTTCAGATCTCTGACGTCAGTCAACAAATCCAAACTCTCGTCTTCAATAATGGCGTTTACTCCACCTCCCCTATGATTCGGCATAGGGTTCTTCGTGGCATTTGGCACATTATCGGAGAAGTTGATGATCTTGGCGTCCACCATGTCCTGCACCTTGTGCTTGAAGGCTTTGCAATTCTCTATTGTGTGGCCTGGTGCCCTTGAGTGAAACTCACAAGTCGCATTCGCGTCATAACCTGGCGGAGGTGCCCCTGTCAAGGGAGCCAAGGTTCTCTTCTGGATCAATTGTAGCTGAAGCAAAGTCTGTAACAGCTGGGCATAGGACATGGGCGGTATCTCGAGGTGACGGCTCGACAGAGGTGCCCTGTTCTGATACTTTCTGTACCCTTGTTGATTCGACTGCTGCTGCTGCTGCTGTTGCTGTGGCTGTGGGACTGCCGGGATAGTTATGCTGGCCACCTGTTGGTGAGGTCCTTTACCCTTCCTTCGAGCGTTGGTCACGACGCTCGTTTCTCCTTCCCGTCTTTTGCCACCATAAGGTTTCTTTCTGCCTCCTCCAGCTGAGGATGACTCACCTTGAATTTCCCCCAGTTTGATCCCATTTTCGATGTGGTCACCCGTGATAATGAGATCTGAGAAGGTTCCAGACATACCGCTGACCAATTTCTCATAATAAACCCCTGGGTGGGTGGCTACGAACATTTGCACAAGCTCACGTTCAACCATCGGCGGCTGAACCCTGGCTGCCAACTCACGCCATCGCTGGGCGTATTCCTTGAACCCTTCGTTGTTCCTCTGCGACAGATTCTGCAGTTGGACTCGGTTCGGGGCCAAGTCGCTATTGTATTGGTAGTGGTGCACAAATGCTTCAGCAAGGTCCTTCCACGTGCGCACACTGGTAGGCTCCAGACTCATGTACCATTCGAGGGATGGTCCGGACAGACTGTCCTGAAAGAAGTGCATCAGCAACTTCTCGTCCTCAGAATGAACGGACATTTTCCGGTAGTATGATCTTAGGTGGACGCGAGGGCAAGTGGTGCCCTTGTACTTTTCAAAGTCAGGTACCTTGAACTTGGGAGGCACCTTGAAATCAGCAATCAATCCTAACTTGGACATATCAACACCCAGGGTGTTCTGGTTCTCGATATTTCTCATCTTATCCTCGAGCGCCTTGAACCTTAGACGTGCTTCAGCAGTCATCTCCCCTTCGGCACCTCTCTGAGAGAACACATCGTCTTGACGGTCTTCTAACCACGGCTGAGGCCCAAGCAGATTTCCAACACCCACAGTGCCGTTGCCCAGCCCAACATTGACGTTAGCCTCAAAATTCCCATTATCGACGCCCGTCGTATTACCATTGAGTCCCATGTTAGCTATCACATTGCCGTTGGCACTGCCGTTTCCCCCGGTCACGGGGACGCCATTCTGAGGAGTTTCAACAGGTGGAGGGGTAGGCACGGTCCCGCCATGGAGTACACCATTGCTATCAACCCTTGAAATCAGAGGCTGAACCAAGGTTCTGAGCTGATCCTGGCCATTGGCGACCGCTTGCATGAGCTCCATGAAGCGATCCATTCTTTCGCGGAGTTCCTGAACATCAGTTTGCACTTGCTCCATGATTCTGGTTTGATTTTCTCTGGTTGGATAGCGATGGATGGGTCTCTGATCAATCCTGGAATAACCTGAAACAACCTGAAAACACAAAAGGGTTAGGAAAACGACAAAGTGCTCGTTATGCGAATGCTTCATGCAAATGCAAACGTGTGTCTGTGCGTTAGGGAGGTATCCCCCGATCCTAGTGCCTGCGTGCCAGTGCTGATAATAAGAAGTCCGAGTCCAGTCATGGAAATAACATCTCATATATGAAGAAATCCCATCAAGGCAGTACACAACGTTACTGAGTACAAGATGAATCAATAGCGTGACCTCGACCAACAAGCCTGGTGATGGTCAACATACAACAATGATCAAACAAAAGGAATACAAATAGTCAAGCACGGCCACGGGCGCGAAACTCTTCTAACAACCCCTTCGTTTCTAGATGATCAGGCCGAGTGAGCAACCCTTCGACAAGTAACTCCCTCTGCATAATGGTGTACTGAAGAACTTCGACCGAATCTTCCCATGCTCCTTCGCCGAAACAATCTTCTAGCTTCCGCTTCTTGGATTCAAACATCAGTTTGCGCTCCTCCAGGTTAGCAAGAGCTTTGTTGAGCTGGCCTTCAGCGGCATATCTGCGAGCGGTTTCTTCATCAAACCTCTTCTCACTAGCCTTTACCTGGGCTTTCAGCTTGGAGATCTGTTGCATCAGCTTATCCTCCCGCTCTTTCCTGTTGGCTAGGGAGGCCTTCCAATGCTGGTTAAACTTGGATATCCTCCGATACGCTTCGTCCAAGTGCTGCTTCTTCGTGGCCAGCACATCATTGACAACTTTGAAGTCTCGACCCATGCGCTCGCGCTCAGCTATCTGCTTAGTCAAGTCTGTGCCCAACTGGTTCACCAGCTCGGTCTGCCTCTTGAAGGAATGAACGGCTTCGCTTCTCTCGCTTCGGAGCTGAGCCAATTCTTTCTCCAGTTCTTCATTTGCCTTTTTCAGCTCATCTCTCTCAGCTAACACCTGATTATGCTGCTGAATAGGCACAATGGTAGGCTCTTCAATCACTAGAGGGCTTTCTGGCTTGGCAGGAGGAAACGGCATCCCTATAGCATCTGCTCTGGCTCTGATCCACGTCACGTACGAAATGTAGGCTTGACTATTACTTTTCCCCAGCAATGGTTTTCCCCTCTTACTGATACCATTCCAAGCGCGCTGAAGCTTAGATAACATATCCCCCTCTAGAAGACCAGTGAGGTACAAAGATTCCTGCACCTCTTCATCCTTCGGCGGAGCTCTCAAAGCATAAGCAAATTGTCGGACCAGCAAAGACGGATTATAGTTTACACAGCCCTTTCTGCCTATCAAAGGCACGTTGGGAAACCCGCTGTAGCTAAAGATAATCTCGGTACCCAACCTATCTCTGTCAAACCAGTCAACATCCTCCGCTGACAGACTCATCAAACGCTCAGACCACTCAGCTGTGGCTGCAGACGAAGCAAATGGACCCTTCTTGGGCAGGTGACTATCAAGCCATCTATAGAGCAAGGGCACACAGCATGAGACATTCTTGCCCCTTCTGTTCTCGTTTTTGTAGTGGATGGAATGGTAGACATCTCCTATCAAGGTAGGGACCGAATTCCCTGAAGCAAAGATGTGGAAGGCGTCGAAGTCTACAAAGTCGGGCATATTGGGGAACAGAATGATGCCATATATGCACAGAGCGAGAATGGCGTTGAACACGACCCAACATCCGTCTTTGGCGTACTGCTGAGCTTTTCCCACCAATAACTGCAAGGAGAAACCGGGAACCTTGTTCCAACTAGACAATACCAACTCGGAGGCATCCAGATGAAGTGAAGGAGCTAGACTAGCCAGATTAGGCTCAACATCCATATGAACAAAGGGCATCTGACTCTTGATAGGCACACCTAACAAATCAACATACTCCTCTAGCGTAGGTGCGAGAACAAAATCCCGGAAAGTAAAGCATCTCAATGGAGGATCGTAGAACTGTAGCAAGGCGTGCAACCCATTCAACTCAAACGCAGAAGGTTTACGAACCAAACTGAGCAATTTGCCGTAAGATTTTCTGAACCCATCTCTCACAGAATCATCTGCTAAAGTAATCAAACCAGTCAGCTGAACCACATCAGGGGCAGGGAGCTTGTAAGCCACGGTCTTCCTCAGAGAACCCATAACAATACAATAGGAGGCAAGAAAACCTGGATCGGGGGAAACGGTACCTGCAACACAGACACACGTTAATGAAATGCAAATGAGTATGCAAAACAATGTAAAATGCAATCATGCAGCAGGAGATCAAGGCAACTGCGCTGTGGAGATTCTGCATCAACAAAACCATAATCCTGCTCTATCAAGAACAACCACTATATCTGATAATAAGAAAACCCTGGTATCGGACCACAAATCTGCTCTGTCAAGAACACACATCTGATAATAAGGTCCTCTGATACAGGACCAGAACTCTGCTCTATCAAGAACAAACATCTGATAATAAGGACCTCTGATACAGGACCAAAAAACTCTGCTCTGTCAAGAACAAACATGCATTTGCTGATGAGATCCTCAGATCCCAATCATAAACCTGCTCTATCAAGAACAACTACGCATCTCTGAAGATAAGGTCCTCTGATACAGGACCATAACTCTGCTCTGTCAAGAACAAACATACATCTGATGATGAGACCCTCTGATCCCAATCAAAACCTGCTCTGTCAAGAACAAACATCTGATGATAAGATCCTCTGATCCCAATCAAAAACCTGCTCTATCAAGAACAAACATCTGATAATAAGGACCTCTGATACAGGACCAAAACGCTGCTCTGTCAAGAACACATACACCTACTGATGAGATCCTCTGATCCCAACAAAACTGATTCACTATCAAGAAAACCAAGAAGTCTGAAGGTTAAGGTTTCCTGCAACAAACCCGACCCTGCTCACAGGTATGGACCTAAACTGACACAAGTTCGACATCCTATGCGGTCATCAGCGTCACAGACATTCAAGAGGGGTGATACGATACCCAGAAGGTGTGGCATCACCATCTCCTGAAGCGGCCTCACTCAGCTGAATCCCAAATGATCGGTCCCCAGAGTCGACAATCCTCCAAACCAATAACCCCCTCAACCCAAAGGGTTGAAAAAGAAGTCAACCGGGAGAACCTCGTCTGAGCGTGGATTTCATGAGACACTAGTGCCTGCAAAGCAAGCACGCGCCCACTAATTTCCACAACTAATGCTAAGTACACTCAAGCCTGGGTCTGGCTTCTCACTCATCAGAATGCCCCTCCCACAACAGCATAGATAATCATATCATACTGGAAATAAAATGCGGGAAATAAAAATGCGATAAATAAACACAACCCAACAAGTAATCATACAAGCGCTAGGATTGACTCTCGCAGGGAACGTTGGATCCCCAAACTGACTCGCATAAGGGACGTTGGATCCCAGGAAACTATCAAGTCCCCAGCAGATTCGCCAGCTGTCGCTTCCGCAAAAATAAGGTGCTGGCAAAACAGAAGAGTCGCCACCTTTCGTTATTTATCCCTCAGAATGGGAAAGGAAACGATCGGAAAAACCTGACGAAAAGGTATAAGACAAGGTCATCGCAACCATTGTCTGGGTTCGGGAGTCGGTTACGCAAGGGGAAGGTATTAACACCCCTCACGTCCGTCGTACTCGACGGGATCCACGCTTGTTGTGTTTACTGGACGGGTTGTTTTTATCTATCTACCTATCAAGGCTGGCTTAAAAAGAAAAGAAAATGACTCGGCAAAGCGTCGCGCTTTATGCCTACGTATTCTCATCAGAGAATGAGAAATCAGAGTCAACGTAGTTCGACCTACGACGGGTTACGGGGAAGGTGGCTCGCCAATACATCAGTATTGTGCCTACGTACTCTCAACAGGCTTGAGAGATCAGAGCTTACGTAGTTTGGGATAATACGGATTACGGGGATTCAGATTCATCTGTTTTATCGAGTAGGGTTAAACAGCAGTTCCAGCAGTTAGGGACAAAGCCTGTTTGCGGTGGCGCTGAAGTTTAACGACACTCTTTTCTTCAGAAAAGCTTCCTTTGAATTATGGGCCCACGGGGCAAAAAGGTTTGAAGTTTGTTTTCTGTCTTTTACGAAAGAACTTGTTTTTTATTGTGTTTGCAATTTCAATCGCACTAAAGACTATGACCTGAGAGTGAATGCGTCGCATGTCACCCAAAGGGTGCCATACTAAACATCCAGACTGTTGGAAAGAAGCTCTCCAACAATCCTTTCTCAGATAGCTTAAGGCATGTAACGTACGAAAGAAATCATTCATGATTATTGTATCTTAAGCTGTTTTGAGATGAGAAGAGAACAGGCTCAACTAAAGGGAGACTATCAAGTCCTACTGTTGTCATGCCAAGGATTCATCCTATAGTTGAGGTTTGAAACAGGGAACTCCTAGAAGTTATCATGCATAGGTTTCAACCTAAAGTTCTATCATCACTTCCTTATCAAAGGAAGTGAGATTCCTAAGGGATCATGTCAATGATACAGAAACAGATAAAGCATCAACTTACACAGTAAACAGTAAACAACTGTAAAATTCATGCAATGCAAGTGAGGGAGGAAATGTGTGTGGGGAAGCAGCCTCCACAAGCTCATCTCAACCTCAAGCCAGATATGAATAACAGTAATCATACAGAAGAAATAAAATAAAGTGCTATCAAGCAAGATAGAATAAACTGCAATCATACAGAAGAAATAAAATGCAATCAAGTAACACAAACCACATGGGCAAGGGAGCAGGGCTCTACCGAATACTCGCAAGCAAAGCCACACAGTAAAAATACAAGCAGAGGGAGCAACTCAACCTCTAGTGCAATCATGCTCCTAGCTTACATCAGTCTAGATATGGACTTATTCTAATGCATCAAGCAAGACAAAAAAGGCACATCAATACAGAGAAGAAAACAGACAAGAAAAGAAACAGATCAACAGCTCCTACAACTAACTCAACTTAACAGCAGTCCAGTCATCAATCTTCAGCAGCTCTTCAGGGCTATCATCTTTCATGACAAGTATCAACTTGCTTCTCCAAGGTTTCAATCCATCAAACATAAGTATCAACTTATTCTCTCTTCTTCAAGCTTCAGCTCTCCAGTCAATTCCACCTTCAGGCTTCACTCCTAACTACAAGTATCAACTTGATTCCTTCAGGCTCTCAATGCATCAGTGCAAGTGTCAACTTATCCTTTATTCCTCAAGCCTCAGCTCTACACTCAATCTCAATTGAATCCTCTTCATAAGTATCAACTTAGTCTTCAAGCTTCAGCTCTCTTTGCTTTACCAGTATCAACTTGGTCTTCTTCTCCTACAAGCTTCCGCTCCTCAGAGTAGTCTTCAATCACCTGGAAGTGTCAACTCCATCCTTCAATTCTTTTTCAAGCCTCAGCTCTTCAGTCAATCTCCAGATCTTCTTCACAAGCATCAACTTGTTCTTCTTGCTCTTCAAGCTTCAGCTGCAATGGCAATGCTCAAGGAATCATCCTCTTCCACACTCTTTAGTGAAGTCCTCATCTTCAAACTCAAGTCCAACATCTTTCAAGATACTCAAACCAGAAGACCATTGATTTAACAGAATGAGTGGAAATGATAAACAGCTTATTGACAACCAAAGGAAGCCTGTAAGGGCTCATCATTAGGAGAGACTGGTTCCCTCAAAGTTCTACTTCCCAGATAAAGCCACTCATCCCTCCAAAGGAGGGATGTGAATATCTTAGAAGGACTTTTAGTCATTGGGAGGAATGGAAGCACAAGATGCTTTCCATATTTGTGAAAGAAGTCATTCTAATTCTAAGGCTCTCCCTATGTCTCCTACCTCCTAAATCTTCATCAGACACCTTCAGGCACAAACAACTCCTAGCTCCAAGAAACTTCAAGCAACTTCAAGCATCCTCACCTTGTCTTCAACTTGTCTTCAATCTCAACCAAAGGAAAACAAAGCAAAACCCTAATCTAAGGGGACTAAAGAAGTTAATCTATTTGAGTTAGTAAGTTAGGATCACCTAAAACCTAGTACTAAAGTTAGTCCTAACTAAACGACTAAAACCAATTGTAAAATCCTACAAAAATAACTATGGGAACCTAGGTCAATCATGACTCTACCATATTAATTCCGGAGATCAAATCATCAAATAAGACCTAGAAATAAATTCTACACTACAAGGTACTAAACCTAAACCCTAAAAGGAAGCACCTAAAGCTCAATCTAGAAAACACACCTATTTTCATCACAAAAATGTGAGAAAAATGCTATGGGAGCATACATGTCTAAACTAATCACACACACAAAATTAGCTCAAGAACCATCACCAATTAATCACACAAAATTCCACAAAATCAAACATCAAGCATGACTATTTTAATATCAATTAAAATGTAAAATTCCCATAAAATCAGAAAATGCATGAAATAAAAATATTTTTTCTCTAAAAAATACTAGACTCAATCATGAGTATAATGCAAAAATAATGGGATTAATTGGATCACTTTTCAATTTTATATGATTTTATCAAGAACCATGTATAAAATGAAAAAATAAAAGAAAATCAAACAAAAATAACAAATGCGTGGTGTGGATAGTAATGAAAATCAGTTCATATAATGGATTGGGCCATCAGGGGGTGCAAGTATCAACCAATTCACTAAGCCCAACATCAACAACCAAATGAAACGATGCGTTTCATTAACTCAGATCCTTCACAAATTGAAATTAAAACGTGGCCGTTGGATCTCTCCTCTAGTCAAATGTCTCAGCCCCATCCAATGGCTCTAAAGTCATCTTCTTCGTTTTGAACTTCTGAACCTCGCGCGCAGCTCCGGCCACCACCGGTGGTGCTCCGGTCATCGTCCCCAACCCTAACTCTCTCTAGGATCCTCCATTGCAAATGGTCTATACATGAAACTTGTCCCCAATTTCGTCACGAATTCATCCATACCCTTTATTCTCTCTGAAACCTCAAGATTCGCCATAACCAATTCTCAACCGAAAATGGTAATGTCCCTAATTGGTCACTAATTCTCAAATTAATGGTCTGAAATCATTCCTACACCGTTCTACAATGCATCTAACACCCTAATTCGTATGGATTCTACCTAATTCATGCTGGAGGAAGAAGGTTACTAACCTGAAAATTCTTGATGAACAGATGCACTAAATCTTCAAATCAAGCTCTCCAACCTTCCAGACACGATCAATGGATCATTTCCTTGCTTCTATATGCAATAGAACTGGTTGAAAACTCCTGAAACTTGAAACTCGATGGTGAGTTGCAGGTGGAAAAATCTGAGCTCAAGAACACCAATCAGCCACGAATTCCTCTTGATTGTGATCTGGACTCAATCCCTAGCATCCATGGAAGAGGTTGCAATCAAGAAAATGGATGGAAAGTGAAGAAATTGGTGAAACCGAATTCAGTTGCAAGCCATGAAATCTCAATCTCAATCTATGCTCTCTCCTTCAATCATCACCAACCTTTCATCTGAACCTCTTCTATTCAATATATAGAACATGTATGGATGATCTAGAACCCTCTAGATCCTTCTAATGAGAGTTTCAATCTCTCATGACATGAGAATTTCAACCATATGCCATGATATGCATAATTCTGTTTGCAGCTTGAAACCAATCTCATTCTCTTCCAATTTCTCCCCTAGTGACATTTTGGAAGTGTTTTGCTTGCAATGGGCTTTGGTTATATCTTGATTCTAGGTTTTGCAAATGTTACTTATGATGTAAGTAGTTACTTATGATGTAAGTAACTACTTTTCAAAGCAAGTTATTAAAATGTTTTTTAGAGTCAAAATGATATATTACATGCCTTGGTTTGGATGTGTAGGTCAAAAATATCAATTTCCAACTTTGGTTTATTTAACTTATACCCTTATTTTAGGTCATTTTTGCAACTTTGAGCTACAAGCATTTCCATCATCTCATGACCTCTTTACTAGCTTTAAAACATCATTTTGAACAAGTTTGATGTTGAACATTTTCCCATTTGAAGCTTGGAAATAGGAGTTATGGCCTTATGATTGAAATGACTTGTAATCTCCAAATGACCAAAATACCCTTGACTTGTCAAAGCCATAACTTGAGTTCTACAAATCCTATCAAGGACTTCTAGTACTCTCTAGAAATCTAAGAGGATAAGGAACAACATTCATGTTGACCAAAAGTTCATAGGAATCATCCTTCTTGGGAAAACGTTTGATGCAAGTTGGGTAACTTTCAAGCCCCCAGATTCACACACCTCAGATGACCTATAACTTGTCAAAGTCATAACTTGAGTTCTACAAATCCTATCAAGGACTTGTAGCACTCAAATTAAAGCTAAGATCAAGCTATACAACATTCATGTTTGGGGCAAGATGATATGACCATCCCATCTTGATCTAAACTGCCTTGAAGATAGGGGTCAAACTAGGGGATTTTACACTGTCAAGCCTTAGAAACTCTAGCTTGAAACTTCTCAGACTCTTCAATCATGATGAGTTAACCCTGGAATCATCCTTATAACATTTCAATGTATTAATCCATGATCACATGGCTCTTGGATTAGGTCTCAACCTTCCTCAAATCATCAGTTGACCTAGGGTTGACCCAGTCAAACCCTAATTACACCACTCATGGCTGAGTCTTCTTAATCTTGCACCATGACCTGTCTAGGCTTCATGATGGCTTTCAAGACATCTCATAAGCTCTCTCAAGGCTTCAAGCCCACATTCTTGGCTTCAGAATCATCTGATGGCTTCCCACAACTCTCAAGTTAGGAGACACACCCTCTTGGTTTCAACCACTCTCTCTGAGGATCTTTTGACTTCTCTGACAAGGATATCAACCCTTGAACACTTGAATAAGCTCCTTAGCTAGCTTCAAGTTATTGCATAGCCCTTGATTGGTAATCATACCTCTTGATCTCCTGCATACATGTCAATGAAATGCAAATGATAATGCTAATGTGAATGAAATGAAACATAAGCTAGGTAAAGAAATGTTGGGCAAATTTTGGGGTGCAACATGGGGCAACAATGCTACTTCGAGGTCCCAACTGAGAGGGTGTAGCATAGTCCTTCAGCGGTTTGTTCTGAGGTCCGTCAGCCATCTTTTCTTCTTCAACAGGAGGATGAGCTAGAAGATCAAGAATATTGTGTTTTCGTTGATATTCGATGATGCGCCTTCTTAAATGTAAGAAGCGCTCTAGTTCGGCGATTGTAGGTTGTAAGATGTCGCCTTGTGAGCGAGTACTTGGCATACAATCGAAGAGCGAGTAGAGGGGGAGAGAATAATTAACCTAGTCTATACTGTGTAACAAAAGATTACACTATTGACTGAACGGGTCCCCGGCAACGGCGCCAAAAATAGATATCAATTAACTACAAGTGCACAGTCTATCGCGTAGTAATAATAGATATCGATCCCACAGGGACTCGTAATCAAACTAGTATTTTCGGGTGTTACGGTGTTTAGCTAGGTTGGTAATGTTTTAGGGGAATAAAAACAAAATAAGTGCGTAAACTAAAGGGAACTAAAGCTTTTAATTAAGGTATAAATGCTTGAATCGGTATGTAATATGTTAGTTCTTCAGGGATTCTACAGGTCACCGGTGTCTTTAGGTTTTCAAAAATAGTTTAAGAAGAAAATGATGGTTTAAAGACCTTTGTCTCACGATGGTTGTTGACGCTATTCGCAACTCTAAGGTGGAACGTATGCTGTCGCTATCCCGTTCGGGGTTAAAGTTACTTTTTGAAAACTATGAAGTTCTAATTCCTTTTAAAGCGCTGTCGTTGTTTTTAAAATGAATGCTTAGTTTTTACTATCTGGACTTAACCTCAGCTGTCGCTTGTTGGTTCATACCTTTATGAATTTCCCACTGTCGTGGGAAAACTACTGTAAATAATTTCTCGCTGTCGCGGCAAAGGTTTATTTATAAAAATCGATTTAAAAACTGAAGCCATAAATAAGTTTTGAAAAGGTAGTTATACACCGGTTAATTATCGAATCCCATCAGATTATTTATTACATACCGATTACTTAAGATTTAGCTAGACATGGAATATAAATTAACAACACGTAAATAATGGCAGAAAATAATAATATGCATTATAATGGGAAATAACAATCAATTAACGATTAAAATAGAAACCTGTAAACAATTCGATTGGCTTTTGGGAAATCCTCCAAAATGGCGGCAGTATTTAGTCTTTATGCCAATTACTCGTACATAATAGAAATGGGAAAGTAAAACAACAATTGCAAGGAAAGAAAGAAAAAGGAAACAAAATAACAATAATAAAATGGGAAACTGAATATTGCTCTGAAAGTAAATTGGCAGCACTTCGTCTCTTCAATGCGGCTCCCTTTTTCTGGTATCAACTCCCTCCTTTTATAGATGGGATTTTCAATGGTTTATTTCTTCGGGAAGTGGGAATGATATCAGAAAATATAGGAGTTAGTGGTCCACTCCTCTTTGGCATTTTCAGCACTTCACAGCACGTGCAGAAAAACTGCATTTTAACTCCATGACGGTCGTCATGGACCTGTGACGGTCGTCACACGTATGACGGTCGTCACACCCTTGTGACGGTCGTCATATCAGCAGAACTCGTTTTTGCTACTTTTTGGCCTGATTTTCACCTGGTTTTCACCTGTAAATGCTTCTTTTCTTCATCTTTCTCCATTTGAGCATGGACTTTGAATACCTGCAAAATACTGGACAAATAGTATGGAAATATCCGAAATCGGAGTGAAAACTGTCGCTGATTAGTAGAAAAGTACGTCATTATATATATACGATTTCGCATTATCAGGTACAAAATACTGGGGTGGTTTTAGAGGAAGGCCCTACAATTAATCATGTTCAACCAAATATACCTCAGGCAAACGTTTTAAACCAGGGGAAGTAGTCGAACCGCCCAGAGTCGAACACCTAATCCAAGGAGAACCAATGGTAGTGGTGGTAAATAGAAATCTAAATAATGATGAAGTTATAAACCAAATTCGACGCGAAGATGTAGCGCCAGATAACAACTTAGCAGCCATGGTCGAAAGGATTATGGCGAGAAACAGGATAAATATTGGCCTACATAGGCCAAACTACACGTCACCCTTATCTGAATCTATCTTACAGTCAGATTTACCCCTAGATAGAAAGTCCCCAAATTCACTAAGTTTTCTGGGGATACTAGTGAATCCACAGTCGAACATGTAGCAAGATATCTGATCGAGACTAGCGAAATCGCAAATAACGAAAAACTAAGTGAAATATTTTCCAAGTTCGCTTACTAAAAATGCCTTCACTTGGTTTACAACCCTGTCGGCGAATTCTGTCCACAATTAGACTCAGCTGGAGAGACTGTTCCATGAACAATTCTATATGGGACAGATAAAAATAAGCTTAAAATAATTGGCTAGTATTAAGAGAAAGTTCTTAGAGCCAATTGAAGATTACCTAAATAGGTTTGATTACTTAAGGCAAGGTGCTTTACTCAAGTTCCTAAACATGAGTTGGTCGAAATAGCCGCCGGTGGTCTCGACTACTCAATTAGAAAGAAATTGGATACCCAGTACTTGAGAGATATGGCCCAATTGGCTGACAGAGTTCGACAATTCGAACGATTGAAAGCTGAAAAAGTTAGGGTAAACAAGAATAGAAAAGAAAGGGTATCCTACGTTGGAATTACTGAAGATGATGAATAAATATATAATGAGTCTTTAGACTTTGACGAAAACGAGGTCGACCTTGCTGAACTGGAGCAGGTGTAACACCATTTTCTACCCCACAATTATTATGGCAAAATTACACAGATTTCAGAGTAAAATATTAGCTTTCATAAAAAGCCACAAAAGGGCATACATTTCTCAATGTCTCAAAATAAGTCAATGCTCCGTAACACACGGGTTTTCTCAAAATACATCAATTTGCACAAAGCAGCGAAACTCAAAACATAACTCAAGGTTTTCCTCATAAGGGAAAGTTTGTAAAATGACCCACTACTATATAGTTCAACTCAAGGAACCCAACCCGATGTTACATATCAGAGCAAGACCCTCTAAGTTAACCAAAAGGCTAACAACTCTAAGACTTCAAAAATACTCCTCGACGACATCCACATCTAAACTTGGTCATCTGCACGTTACCCACGTGGAGGTAACATTCAAACAGGCAGGGTGAGTAAAAAAATTCATAATAATCAATGTATAACAATTAATGCATAAACGACGTCATATTCATACTCAACACATTCATATCCTTCAATAGGCCTCGAAGGCCACAACGTCATAATTTATACACAAAGGCTCATAAATGTAAATGCAACATAGACTCAATGCATGTGGTACCAATCATCACAGCGCGATGGACACTGGGCCATCAACCCTCCATAGATCCCCATTAATAGGATAGATTCTACTTGAGAACCAGAGCACATCAAAATACTTCACATCCGCACAGTGGGATTGAAGCCAAAGTAATCGAGGTCCTGAACCGAAGTCCGGATGCACATGAATGCATGATGCACACGCCACAATAATAATCCTCACAATACAACATATGGTGCATCATCATTCATCATATTCAACATATTCATCAAACGTCATAACTCATCAACATAGTCATCATCATCACATAAATCATCATATCTCATGCTATCACATAAATCGTCATAATCATCATCATCATCACATAAATCGTCATATTTCACATCACTCATCATAATAATCATCGTCATCACATAATTCATCATAATAATAATCATCATCACATAAATCATCATCATCACACATCATGGAAATCGTCATATAATCACGTATAAATCACATATTAGCTCATAGTCATCCTCATATTAACCCATCATATTATCACATATTATCCCATATTAATTCATAATACTACCCCATATTATCTCATATTAATTCTTAATATTATCCCATATTATCTCATATCAATTCATCAAATTACACTCGCGGTAATCCTCACACTATCGCCTGTCAATCACATAATTCCACACTGTCATACTCATGTTAACTCATCTCATAAATCTCAGAATCAAACATCACATCATCACTGCACATGATCAATTTCGCGAAACTCTGCTACGTTCGCTGGCATGCTCGCTAGGCGAGTCTGTAGCGAGTCTTCGCTAGCATGCTCGCTAGGCGAGTCTGTGGCGAGTCTTCGCTGGCATGCTCGCTAGGCGAACATTGCGATGACAACAAAACTCTGCTACGTACAGAACTGGTTCTTGCCCAAATATTCACACGATTCACTTACCCAATGCCCCCAAAACATCCCTACGATCATGCGGCGATAATGACACAAAATCTATGGTTTATTAGGCCAATCTGGCAACATTTGCACTGCCTAAATCACTATTTTCCTTCAATTGCTCTGAGTGCATCAGAGTTACTCACATATGAACATTCCTATTCCTACAAGGTCAAACATATAATGATCCAAGGTTTTGGCCACGAAGGCCTAAGGTTTCTCTTCTCATATCAATATTCAGTGTTACATACCATTACCCCTAACCTCAAAGTCTTATCATCAAATTCCCTATTTTCCCACAGCCAACCCAGAATACCTTAAATCATAAACCAACCATAAACACATCTAAAGGCATACATAGAGAATCATGAACAACGATACTCCCCATACCTTAGTCGATTCGCAGCTTTCACGATTAACTTCGGGATCTTCCGAAGCTTTTGCCTCCACTTCTCCCTCCTCAAAGCTCTGGCCTCATTCTTTTCACGGTTAACAAAAATGAATCCTCCACCTTCAGAATTCTATTTTGTCAAACTTAGACCTGGGCCACACAATTGGACTTTTCCCATAATATCCTTACTAACGCCTCTTAATGCCCAATTTACCCTCATTTATCTTATATTTATTTTAATTCATAATAATATTAAGAAATCCATATTACATACTATTATTCCAAAATAAATACTCCAATATGCATAATTCCTCAATAATTCCCAAAACCACCGGAAACACCCAAAACACCAAAATACGAATATCCTCAATTAAATAAATTAATTAAAATATTCCGATTAAATTTGGGGTGTTACAACTGTCCCCCACTTAAAAGAATTTTCACCCTAAAAAATTACCTCAAGGAATAGAGTCGGCTACGACTCCCTCAAATGATCTCCACACTCCCAAATCCAACTTTCTCCAGCTGGTCCTCCCAAAACTACCTTCACCAAGGGAATCTCTTTATCTCGAAGTTGCTTCTCGTTCATCAATCTGAACTAGCAATGCTTCAACAATCAGATTATCTCTCACTTGTACACCTGTCGCACCTCGAAAAATCATTCGAACATGCGACCCTCGCGCGAAAAGGCGCGGAAATGCGGTTCGACAGAGTCGCCACCGAACTTTATTTTTCCCGAATAGACGGGAGAGGAAAATATCGAGAAAACCTCTTAAAAACGAAAGGATAGGAACAGGGCTGTCGCAACCAAGTTCCGGGTTCGGGAGTCGGTTACGTGATGGGAAGGTATTAGCACCCCTCACGTCCGTCGTACTCGACGGGAACCTCTTAAGGAAATTGTGGGGAGTGTTGTTTAGGTTTGCTGGTTTTCTTCTCGTTATTAAAGGTAGAATTGGTAGGGTAAGAGGTTAGAGACGCAAAGGAGAGATGGGTGGATGGAGGATAGGGTGCTCGCCAAGGATTTGGGCCCTTGTGCCTACGTATGCTCATTCAGACGAGAATGAGAAATCAGAGCGTCGTAGTTCGACTACGAGAAAGGATGGGGGAAGCGGAAGATGGATAGAAGTGTGCTCGCCAAGATCATCGCAATCTTGTGCCTACGTATCTTATATTCGAGAATGAATAAAGAATCAGAGCGTCCGTAGTTCGTGGTAACAACCACGAAAAGATGAGGTTTGAAAAGGGTTGAAGAGTGAGTTTGAGATGAAAGGGTGACTGACAAGCAACCCAAGAGCGTGTCTCAAGAGCTTGCCACTCAAGAATTCAAGAAATGCGAGATTTCAAGAACTCAGTTCTTTCGGAAATTGACTGAATAGGTTGAAGATAAAGAGTTGGATGTTTTGAAATCGAAAGAATGAATTAATAACAACTCAAGGGCGTGCCTCGAGAGTTACTCATTCGAACGTTCAAAGAATGCTAGATTCTAAGAATATCTCTCTTTCGTAAGTTTTAAAAAAAGTTTGTGAAAGGATCGAACCGAAAAATGGCATGCGGGGCCAAAAGGAAGTTGTTTTGAAGTAGTTCGACGATGTGTCGAGGATTTGATCGAAGATTGAATCGGCTTGACGACGTGTCAAGGGTTAGAGCGGTGAGAAACGATATTAGTCCCTGAGGGTGCTCCTAATATCGAGACCACGAGGAATTGTGAATGTGTGTGCAAAATGTCGATGGTTGCGAATGCGTACGAGCACTCGACTTAGGAGAACGTTGGAAAATTTTTGAGTTTGAAAGAAAGTCGAAAGGTTGAGTGAATAACCACTCAAGAGCGCGCCTCGAGAGCTATTCATTCGAAGATTCAAGGAATGCTAGATTCCAAGAATCTTCTTCTTTCGAAGTTTGATCGAGAAAGAATATTTTAAAAATGACTTGAAGCGAAATGGGGGATGAAAATAATTTGTGAATGTGTGAGAAGTGAGAACGCGAGATTGAGTTTGAAAATATCGATTATTTAATAGATGAGACGTCGGCCCCATGACTAGATAATCGGGGTATTATCGAGATACTAGATCTTGACGATACATTTTTCATACATAAACTTTTTGAATGAACAACGGGAATATCACACAAAATGCTAGATTCTTATGATATTCTTTGTTCTAAAATAGCGTACTAAGCGAATAGCTGAACGACATATTATTTAGGGTGTACACCCCAATAATGTTTGTCTAAAAAATTCAAGAAGTGCTAGACTTCAAGAATTTAATCTTTATGACTTGATTGAGAAATAATTTGGTATTAAAAAAATATACTGAAACAGGATTTAAAGAAAATCAAACATATTTTAGAAATAAGCTGAAAAATAGATTGTAAGTTAAAATGGATTGATTTAAATAAAATAAATTAATTAAAATTTAAAAGTAAATTTGAAAAAAAAATCTAAAGCGTAATTTATTGAATTGTTTAAAATATGTTACTTACTAGTACAAAAAATAAAAGTTGAATTGCCTAATAAATTAATTATATATAAAAAAATGAACAATACATTATTTAAGGTGTACACCTTAATAATGTTCATTCGAAAACTCGAGAAGTGCTAGACTTCAAGAGTTTAATTTTAAATAATCAAAGGGCGTATTTTGAAGTGAAGAAAGTCGAACAATGCACTACTTAAGGCGTACGCCCCAATAGTATTCATTCAAAAAAAAAACTCGAGAAGTGATAGACTAAGAATCTATTTTTGAGATTTATTTAAGAAAATAGTCCTTTTGTGTTGAAATTACATTGGATTAGGGTCAGGAAAAGAAAAACACCCAAATTTCGAAAATACTTTGAAGATACCCTAAGATTATTATTATAGAACTGCCTTAAAAATTTTATTAAATTGAATAGAAAAGTAACCTTAATTTAAAAGAAAACCATCAAACTCTGAAAATGGAATACGCTCGAGAAGATTGATTTGTGCGAAATAACAACGCGGCGAAGATGCCATACGCAAAACTCAGGACTTGATGAAAATTCAAAATCCCTAAACAACTTAATTAATACAAGACTGAATACCAAAATAACAATTTAAAAACCAAACTTGAAGTGATACCATCTATTTTACGCTCAACTCCAAATGCTCATGTAGCGCTCATCAAAATGAGCTTTGCCACCACCGATTTACGGTTCGCATACTCCAAATACTATGATTGCAGTATTTACAAGCTAATGTAAAACGTATCAAAACATAGCAACTCAAAATATCACTCTTCATTTTTTACCAATTCCATAGAAAACAGCATTCATCCATTCTGAAATATGGGTCCTCATGGTGTTAACCCCCTCACCGCTGTAGCAGTGATAACAGACCGAGCTTTCTCCACTTTGTTTTTAAAGAAAATCAAAGAAAACTTTAAATAACACGACGTATGGCAACGTACGGCCTCATCATCGGCAATTGATTTCAACAATAAAGCAACGACAAATTCAAAACAAAGCATATGAAAATTCAAAAGGTAATATCGATTCACCGAGTGTTGTCACAGACAAAGATTACCCCCCTTTGGAATCAACAATGATACCGTAAAAAATGAGCCAGATACCAAACAGATAAATCATACATAAGAGTATCAAACAAAACACTCTGAACTGTGATTTGAGCTGTGTTTATCGCGGTGGCCAAAACCCAATCCCCCCACACATCAATCTCAGATCAGCACTTCACCAAAATTCTCTCAAACATTGAATTCAAACATTACTAAAACAAAATGCTCCTAAAAAGCTGAGGCCAATCGACATAACAACTTATCATTACATACATAAAAAGAGATAATAACTTTTCTGATGAAATATCGAAACAAAATCGAAATGTTTAACCATGGTTCGAAAATAGGTAATACAAAATCGCGGCAGACTGAAGTATTTACAACTCTATTATACGATTGAATTGAAAATCAGAACAACCCGAATATTGACGACGTCACGTCGCATATTCGACAAAGTTTAAAAAAACAACCATAAAATATCTTGAAAATACATTAAAAGCCAGTACTCAATCGAACCTAATCAGGTATTGGATGCAACAGAGCCAAAGAAAAAGATGCAGATTTACCAACGCCGACTTCAAGTGCTGGTAGATGATGACTTCTGGTGTTGCTCTTTCCAACTGAACCTCCAAGACGGTGTTGTTGCGTTATCTGTTGTGGTACACCACGTAGTAGTCATAATACTCCAAAATCTGCAAGTTTCCTTTAAAACAACACAAGAAATGCAAACCCCCTTTCTGAAACAACACACGTGAAGTCACAAAACCTAAAATGTTATTGATTCTAAATCGTTGTAAAATCAAGAAACAAAGACCAAACAACCTTCAACAGACAAACTTAAAAATACATATAAACTTATATCAGTAAGAAAAAACAAGAACCCTCAACAGCACAAAGGTTGCAAGAAGCTGTATTCCCCTATCAGTATGGCTATCTGTCCCCTTCTAGCTAAAAAACGAATTCAAAAACCCCAAGTTGTGTTTAACACACATAGTAACCTTCTGTTAGCCCAATAAACGGTAAAGTTAAACCTTATATGAGCATAAATAACATTAACAGGACAGCAAGATAATGCTAACAGGGTAACTTAATCCATCCTATTTACATAGTTTAAGCCATGGTAAGTATCAGCACAACGGGACCGAAATAAGCACACAAGAGTTGAAAAGGAAGTTACCGATACGCAAAATAGGGCAATAGTTGGTGGCTCCTTGCATAACCAGAACCTGCTATGAGATACAAATGCGATACGTCGCTGACAACATAAAACCTGTTGACGAGTTGCTCTTATCGTAGTTGCAGAGCTAATGGCGTAGACGTCGTTAAATCAAAGCTTTGACTATCTCGCAACAGAACCACCGAGTCGACATTGCTATTGTTGCTCTTGTAGCTGCGGATATGAAACGGTGGTGCGATTTGGGAGAGTCAATGTTGGAGGTTGAGGGTTTGGAGGTGGCGGAGAAGATCGATGGTGAGGAGTGAGAGTTAGTCGAATTTCAGAGGTGAATGAAGGTGAAATCGAAGGAGGAAGGTGACAGATGGATTTGAGTTTCAGAGGGGGCGAAGGATTTCGCGACGCCGTTTATGCTTTTGGGGAATCGGAGCGCCGTTTCGCTGAAAGATGAAAGGGATGAACAGTAATCTGCCCTAATTAGGTTTTCTCTGCCTCCCTCTTAAAGGCCATCAACATTAGATCTAATGGGCCGTAAATGGGCCTCCCTCCTAACCTGCTCCTTTTTTTTTTCTTTTTTTTTATTTTCTCCTTCTATTCAAATTAATTAATTACCAGCAAAATAATAAACAGCCAATATAAACTAACATGGATATAACTAATTAATATACAAGTATTAATAATAATTACTAAATGGATATTAACAAATATAATAACTAATAAACAAATATTAATAAATACACTACTAATTAACATGGTTAAATATTGAGTACATATTAACCATAACAAATAAATATTAACAATGTCTAAAAACAACAAAAAAAATAAGAATATTATTAATCCCTATTATTAACACTTAACTAATAATTACTATTAAATAAATAAATATTAAAAAAAAATAAAAATAAACTAAAATTTATAAAAAGAAAAGATAATTACTAAAAAAAATATTATTAGTAATATTTAAAAAGTTTAAGAAAATAATATTCACAAAAAAAAGTATTAGGCCACGTGTCACACTTTAATTGGTCAAAAAGATAAATTTTTGAAAAATTAACCAATTGCGAGATGACACGTGTCTAAATGGCATGGAACGATAAATGCGAAAATATCTACAAAAGGGTAGGACAAATTTAGGGTATGACAGATGCCCCTATCTAATCGGCTTAAACATAGGAAAATGAACTGCATTAGCGTTCATATTCCTGAGGTAGAAGTCAATTAGATATGAAGAAGACCCTGAATTTGTCTGAAAGAAAAAAAAGGTGTTTGAGAATTGCAAATACTGATAAATGTAAACCTCTGAGTAAACTGCAAATAACTGGCAAAAAGCCATCATCACCAAAGGGATGAGAGAATGAAACACACACGGCCACCACCACCAAAAGGATGGAAAAGCAAAACACAATCAAAATAACGCGCAATCTGACATCGACGAAATGTCAGACCCACCACCAAAAGGATGATAGAGCGAAAACACAAACAAAACATCGCATAATTTGATATCGACGAAATACCAGACCTACCACCAAAAGAATGGTAGAGCGAAAACACAAATAAAACATCGCACAATCTGGTATCGACGAAATACCAGACCTACCACCAAAAGGATGGTAGAGCGAAAACACAAACAAAAACATCGCACAGTCTGACATCGACGAAATGCCAGACCTACCACCAAAAGGATGGTAGAGCGAAAACACAAATAAAACATCGCACAATCTGATATCGACGAAATACCAGACCTACCACCAAAAGGATGGTAGAGCGAAAACACAAACAAAAACATCGCACAATCTGACATCGACGAAATGCCAGACCTACCACCAAAAGGATGGTAGAGCAAAAACACAAATAAAACATCGCACAATCTGATATCGACGAAATACCAGACCTACCACCAAAAGGATGGTAGAGCGAAAACACAAACAAAAACATCGCACAATCTGACATCGACGAAATGCCAGACCTACCACCAAAAGGATGGTAGAGCGAAAACACAAATAAAACATCGCACAATCTGATATCGACGAAATACCAGACCTACCACCAAAAGGATGGTAGAGCGAAAACACAAACAAAAACATCGCACAATCTGACATCGACGAAATGCCAGACCTACCACCAAAAGGATGGTAGAGCGAAAACACAAATAAAACATCGCACAATCTGATATCGACGAAATACCAGACCTACCACCAAAAGGATGGTAGAGCGAAAACACAAATAAAACATCGCACAATCTGATATCGACGAAATACCAGACCCAACACCAAAAGGATGATGGAGCGAAACACAAACAAAACATCGCACAATCTGATATCGAAGAAATATCAGACCTACCACCAAAAGGATGATAGAGCGAGTGTAACACCCTTTTCTATACCCCAAATAAATGCATATAAAACATTTAAGCATATACAAATTCATCAGAGTAAAAGTTTTAGAATAAGGTATAAAAGAAGAATGTCACAACTTCACCAATAAAACACTTTAACATTTTGCTCTATAAAATATGTAACATTTTCAAAAGTAAGCGGAAGATCAAATCCTTTAAGCAGTTCCAAAATATTAATTCAAATGCACATAAGTCATCCAGATTAATACATCATATCAGTTAGATTACAAAACCACATCAGCTGATACATCGCAATGTATCACAAAAGAATGACTATACTAGTCTAACTACCCGGTGTTACATATCAGAGCAGCAGACTCAAAAGAATGAAGACTAATCTTCACAAAAGGACTCCAGCATCCTAATCTGCAATGCCTCATAGAGCATTATAAAACAGCAGAAGGGTGAGAAATATAACCATAATAATCAAAGCATAAGATTACGTATATATAGGTATCATATAACACATATTCACATTTCTCACCTCACTTTATTCCCACAATCATAATCATATCACATTCACATATATCAACATTGTGAATAACCACAAGCACATCCCTTCATGCTTGACTTCACAATCATTCACAAGCACATATGTACCACAACAATATTATGCAATGTGACTCAACATATTCAATGCAACTCAATGCTATGCGGTACCGACTCTCGTTATCTTTTCTCGGTTTTTACTTTAAACCGGGTCCACCCTTCTAGACCGATAACAACCAAGCCCGTCCCCTAGGCTTCAAACCCACCCTTCTAGGTTTGGGACAAGCCACTAGTTTCCACGAAACTAACAGACATTGCCTCTTGACTGAATGATGCATGTACAATCAACCAATCACAATAAATGCACTTAAGACCGTTCCCGCGTCTTAATCCCATGCATTCGAATAATTCACCCCTTCGAGAATTTCATCATGATTGCACATACAACATATATCAACATTTATCAATGTATTCATTTCACACATCATCATATTCAACAACAATGCACACATATCACATATGTTCCCATGCATTCACACAACAATCGCATACATATATGCACTCACAATTCATTAGACGATACACATACATTCCTCATTGTATTCCCATGTATCTCTAATTATCACAACAATCAAGGTATTCACATCGCAATACCAATCATACAATTATAAGTTATGCACACATATTCAAAATGTTCTCATGCATACTCATTACATAATTGTACACAACAATCAAACATTCACAACTCATCAATTAATGCACACATAATCATCATTATGTTCTCATGTATTTTAACCGATTACAATTAATCATTCATATCACAACTCTAGGATTCACGCCCGAAGGCTACCCACAACACATGTTATCATAATAGTTCACATACTCATTCATAACATAGAAGTATAAACATATGCGAATCAACCAAACAATCACCATTTGGATAACACAGCAAAGAAATATACTGTCACATTCGCCTTCATTCGCCTGGCGAACCCTCGCAGCGAACCTTCGCCTGGCGAACTCTCTCAGCGAACACTCGCTAGGCTTCGCCTGGCGAAACTCCCCAGCGAGCCCAAGTCAGTAGCTACTGACTTCATTCGCCACCACTCGCCAGCACCTTCGCTGGGCGAACCTTCGCTATCCCACTTCGCCTGGCGAACCCACCAGCGAGGTCTACTGGGACTTAAATATAATTATTCGCCAACATTCGCTAGGCTTCGCCTGGCGAAGCTTCGCCTTCGCTCGCCTGGCGAGAGCCAGCGAACCTGCGCAGAACAGAACCCCATTCTGTTCCTCCTTCACCAATCCATCATCAACCCTCTCTTACACCTCCAAATCAGTACAAACAACATCAATACATGTTACCCGACTATTCTACGGCATTATTGCTCAGTTTCAACCGATTAAATCATCAATCTACCAATTATCCAACATTTGCCCTAATTGGAAAGTGATGAAAACTCTACCAAAACCCTAACCCAACATACATAACATCATACCATGATCAAATAGAAACATTTCTCACCCTTACCTCGATTAATCGGAGCTTTGATGTTGGTTCTTGATGATTTCCACTTTTCCTCTTCTTCTCTTCTCTTTCTCTCCTTTCTTCTTCTTTCCTCTTTCTTTCCAAATGTTTTCTAACTTTCTTTTCTTTTCTTTCTCTCTTATATATATTTCCTTCATTTTCCTTCCTTCCAATTTCCTTCTCAATTCTCTATTAATCCCAATTAATAAAATTAATTTCCAACATTAATAAAAATCCCACTAAATCAATTAATTACTATAATTAATTATTTAATGAAATTTGGGCTGTTACAACCCTCCCCCATTTTAGGAATTTTCGTCCTCGAAAATGTTACCTGATTCAAACAGTTCTGGATAAGACTCCTTCATCTGGCTCTCAAGCTCCCACGTAACATTTCCACCAGCCGGTCCTCCCCAAGCGACCTTCACTAAAGCAATCTCTTTACCTCGAAGCTGCTTCAATTTCCGATCCTCTATCCGCATAGGTGATGCCTCAACAGTCAGGTTATCTCTCACCTGCACATCATCTATCTGGACTACATGAGACGGATCCGCAATGTATTTCCTCAACTGAGATACATGGAATACGTCGTGAAGATTAGCAAGCGACGGTGGTAAAGCCACACGATAGGCCACTTCTCCTATCCTTTGCAAAATCTGATAAGGACCAATGAAACGCGGCGACAACTTGCGCGACTTCAGTGCCCTACCAACACCTGTCATCGGAGTGACTCGAAGAAACACATGATCTCCCTCTTGAAATTCAAGTGCCTTCCTCCTCTTGTCATAATAACTCTTCTGACGACTCTGAGCAACTCTCATCTTCTCTTGAATCATCTTGATCTTATCAGTAGTCTGTTGAACTAACTCGGGTCCAACAACCGAAATCTCTCCTGACTCGAACCAACACAATGGTGTCCTACACCGCCTACCATACAACGCCTCAAATGGTGCCATACCAATACTCGAATGGAAACTGTTGTTGTAGGTAAACTCAATCAAAGGCAAGTAGCTATCCCAAGCTCCTCCTTTTTCCAATACACAAGCTCTCAAAAGATCTTCAAGCGACTGAATCGTCCTCTCCGTCTGACCATCAGTCTGAGGATGATACGCTGAACTCAAACGCAACTTAGTACCCAAAGCACTCTGCAGGCTCTCCCAAAATCTCGAAGTAAACCGCGGATCTCTATCCGAAACAATACTTAACAGAATACCATGCAGACACACAATCCTCTCAATATACAACTTAGCCAACTTCTCCAAAGGGTAATCCATACGCATAGGAATAAAATGAGCAGATTTAGTCAACCTATCCATGATAACCCAAATAGCCTCAAAATTACTCGGCGTCCTCGGCAAACCCGATACAAAATCCATGGAGATACTATCCCATTTCCACTCAGGAATAAACAACGGCTTCATCAAACCCGATGGCTTCTGATGCTCAATCTTCGACTTCTGACAAGTCAAACAAGAATACACAAATTCCGCGATATCTTTCTTCATACTAGGCCACCAGAATACTTTCCTCAAATCCTGATACATCTTAGTAGCACCCGGATGAATACTCAATCCGCTACGATGCCCTTCTTCAAGGATACTCCTTTTCAGCTCAACCACATTTGGAACACAAACTCGATCCCGACATCTCATAATCCCATTCTCATCAATCCGAAAATCACCACCTTGGCCTTGGTTGATTAAAGTCAACCGATCAACTAGGCTCAAATCCGATTTCTGTCCTTCTCGAATTTCGTCCAAAACACCACTTGTAAGCTTTAACATACCCAAATTAAATCCAAAAGAAGTTCTCTCACATACCAAACTCAAATCCCGAAATTGCTCGACCAATTCTAACTCTTTCACCATCAATGCCGACATATGCAATGATTTCCGACTCAATGCATCCGCTACTACATTCGCTTTACCCGGATGGTAGTTCAAGCCAAAATCAAAATCCTTCAAAAGTTCAAGCCATCTTCTTTGTCTTGCATTCAATTCCTTTTGATCAAAAAGATACCTCAAACTCTTGTGGTCACTAAACACTTCAAATCTTGCGCCAAATAGATAATGCCTCCAAAGTTTCAACACGAATACAACGGCGGCCAACTCTAAGTCATGCGTCGGATAATTCTTCTCATGCACTTTGAGTTGCCTCGAAGCATAAGCTACAACTTGGTTATTCTGCATCAACACACCTCCTAAACCCATCAAAGAAGCATCACAATACACAACGAATGGTTCTTCCGGATTTGGCAGAATCAAAACAGGGGCTGTCGTCAACCTTCGCTTAAGTTCTTGAAAACTCGCTTCACACTTGGCGTCCCAAACAAAGGCTTGACCTTTCCTAGTCAACTGCGTCAACGGCAACGATAACTTAGCAAATCCCTCAATAAACTTCCGATAATAACCGGCTAAACCAAGAAAACTTCTGATCTCAGAAACTGACTTCGGAGTCTCCCATTGCAACACCGCTTCAACCTTCGACGGATCAACCGTAACACCACTACTAGAAATCACATGACCAAGGAAACTAACTTCCTTCAACCAAAATTCACACTTAGAAAGCTTCGCGAACAACTGCTTCTCTCTCAGCACAGATAACACAATCTTCAGATGCTCGGCATGCTCTCCTTCGCTCTTCGAATAAACCAAGATGTCGTCAATAAACACCACCACAAACTTATCCAAATAAGGATGGAAAATCCTATTCATGTACTCCATAAATACACCCGGTGCATTAGTCACACCAAATGGCATCACGGAATACTCATAGTGTCCATACCTCGTCCGAAACGCCGTCTTCTGAATATCCTCAGCTTTCACACGGATCTGATGATACCCAGATCTCAAATCAATCTTGCTGAACACGCTTGCACCAACCAACTGATCCATCAGATCATCAATCCTCGGAAGTGGATACTTATTCTTAATAGTCACCTTGTTCAACTGTCTGTAATCCACACAGAGCCTCATAGAACCCTCTTTCTTCTTAACCAACAAGACCGGTGCACCCCACGGTGACACGCTCGGACGAATAAACCTCTTTTCAAGCAAATCCTCAAGTTGACTCTTCAACTCTTTTAACTCCGAGGCCGACATACGATATGGAGCCATCGATATCGGACTAGTTCCAGGAATCAAATTTATCGAAAACTCCACTTCTCGCTCCGGCGGTAAATCCTTTATCTCTTCAGGGAATACTTCCGGAAAATCTCTAACAATGGGCACAACATCAATCTCTTCACTTTCACTAGTCCTCAAAGTTGCCATAAGCATAAATACCTTAGCCCCATCTTGCACCGATTCTTTCACTTGTTTCCTCGTCATAAACAAATCTCTTTCAACATCCGAATCGGGAAAAATAACCGTTTTGTCAAAACAGTTAATATACACACGATTGAATTTTAACCAATTCATTCCAAGAATGACATCCAGTTGATCCAAATGAAGACACACTAAATCAATCCCAAAATCTCTACCGAAAATACTCAACGGGCAATTCAAGCAAACATACGGTGTAGTTACTGAACCCATAGCAGGAGTATCAATAACCATACCGCCACCAATCACAGACAACTCAAGATTCAACCTTCTAACACAATCCAAAGAAATAAAAGAATGCGTAGCTCCGGTATCAATTATAGCGATCAAAGGTATACCATTAATAAAACACGTACCTCGGATCAATCGATCGTCGCTAGCAGTCTCAGATCCAGAAAGAGCGAACACTTTCCCGCTCCCTTGATTCTTCTTCGGCTTATCACATTTCGTACTAATGTGTCCTTGCTCACCACAGTTATAGCAAGTAACACCCGTACCGCTTCTGCACTCAAGCGCCTTGTGGCCTGGCTTGCCACACTTAAAACACGCCTTCTCAACACTTTTGCATTCGGGAGCACGATGTCCCGCTTCACCGCACCTATAACATCTCACCGGAGTAGAAACTCCCCCACTTGGCCTCTTGCCATAACCCATTCTCTGCTTCCCTTTGTCCGCAGGAGTCACATAAGGTTTTTCTCTGAGTTGACCTTTTCCTTTCTTATCACTTAGGCTCTTGTAGTGGCTAGACCTAGCCCTACTGTCTTCGTCATAAATTCTGCTCTTGTTAACCAACTCAGAAAACCGCCTGATTTCCTGGTATCCAATAGCTTGTCTAATCTCAGGTCTTAAACCGTTCACAAACTTGAGGCACTTAGACCTCTCAGCATTACCAGTATTATAGTGAGGACAAAATTTGATCAACTCCTCAAATTTCGCCGCATACTCAGCAACCGTCGAATTACCTTGCTTCAACTCAAGAAATTCGATCTCTTTCTTCCCCCGCACATCCTCTGGAAAGTACTTCTCCAGAAAAGTTTCTCTAAACAAATCCCACGTAATCACAATATCATCTTCCTCAAATCTTTGGCGAGTATTACCCCACCAATCTTCAGCTTCTTCTTCGAGCATATGAGTCCCAAACTGCACCTTCTGTGCATCCGAGCAATTCATAACTCGAAAAATCTTTTCCACAACTTTCAACCAAATTTGTGCCTTGTCCGGTTCATGAGTTCCCTTGAAGACCGGAGGGTTATTCTTTTGGAATTTCCCCAAAGCACGGAATTCATCATCAGCATGATCCCTCACATTCACATTGGCCGGAGGATTCTGCCCAATTGCTCCCGCCAATCTCGTCAATGCCTCCGCAATTGCTTCGTCATTCCTCCCTGCAACCATCTTACTAATTCCAACAACAGAACCACGTAAGAACAACCAATATTGATAATGCATCACACGCATATCAATAACACACAGGGAAAAACACTCTAACAACTTGGCCGGACGGACTGACCTGCTCTGATACCACTATTGTAACACCCTTTTCTATACCCCAAATAAATGCATATAAAACATTTAAGCATATACAAATTCATCAGAGTAAAAGTTTTAGAATAAGGTATAAAAGAAGAATGTCACAACTTCACCAATAAAACACTTTAACATTTTGCTCTATAAAATATGTAACATTTTCAAAAGTAAGCGGAAGATCAAATCCTTTAAGCAGTTCCAAAATATTAATTCAAATGCACATAAGTCATCCAGATTAATACATCATATCAATTAGATTACAAAACCACATCAGCTGATACATCGCAATGTATCACAAAAGAATGACTATACTAGTCTAACTACCCGGTGTTACATATCAGAGCAGCAGACTCAAAAGAATGAAGACTAATCTTCACAAAAGGACTCCAGCATCCTAATCTGCAATGCCTCATAGAGCATTATAAAACAGCAGAAGGGTGAGAAATATAACCATAATAATCAAAGCATAAGATTACGTATATATAGGTATCATATAACACATATTCACATTTCTCACCTCACTTTATTCTCACAATCATAATCATATCACATTCACATATATCAACATTGTGAATAACCACAAGCACATCCCTTCATGCTTGACTTCACAATCATTCACAAGCACATATGTACCACAACAATATTATGCAATGTGACTCAACATATTCAATGCAACTCAATGCTATGCGGTACCGACTCTCGTTATCTTTTCTCGGTTTTTACTTTAAACCGGGTCCACCCTTCTAGACCGATAACAACCAAGCCCGTCCCCTAGGATTCAAACCCACCCTTCTAGGTTTGGGACAAGCCACTAGTTTCCACGAAACTAACAGACATTGCCTCTTGACTGAATGATGCATGTACAATCAACCAATCACAATAAATGCACTTAAGACCGTTCCCGCGTCTTAATCCCATGCATTCGAATAATTCACCCCTTCGAGAATTTCATCATGATTGCACATACAACATATATCAACATTTATCAATGTATTCATTTCACACATCATCATATTCAACAACAATGCACACATATCACATATGTTCCCATGCATTCACACAACAATCGCATACATATATGCACTCACAATTCATTAGACGATACACATACATTCCTCATTGTATTCCCATGTATCTCTAATTATCACAACAATCAAGGTATTCACATCGCAATACCAATCATACAATTATAAGTTATGCACACATATTCAAAATGTTCTCATGCATACTCATTACATAATTGTACACAACAATCAAACATTCACAACTCATCAATTAATGCACACATAATCATCATTATGTTCTCATGTATTTTAACCGATTACAATTAATCATTCATATCACAACTCTAGGATTCACGCCCGAAGGCTACCCACAACACATGTTATCATAATAGTTCACATACTCATTCATAACATAGAAGTATAAACATATGCGAATCAACCAAACAATCACCATTTGGATAACACAGCAAAGAAATATACTGTCACATTCGCCTTCATTCGCCTGGCGAACCCTCGCAGCGAACCTTCGCCTGGCCTTCGCCTGGCGAACTCTCTCAGCGAACACTCGCTAGGCTTCGCCTGGCGAAACTCCCCAGCGAGCCCAAGTCAGTAGCTACTGACTTCATTCGCCACCACTCGCCAGCACCTTCGCTGGGCGAACCTTCGCTATCCCACTTCGCCTGGCGAACCCACCAGCGAGGTCTACTGGGACTTAAATATAATTATTCGCCAACATTCGCTAGGCTTCGCCTGGCGAAGCTTCGCCTTCGCTCGCCTGGAGAGAGCCAGCGAACCTGCGCAGAACAGAACCCCATTCTGTTCCTCCTTCACCAATCCATCATCAACCCTCTCTTACACCTCCAAATCAGTACAAACAACATCAATACATGTTATCCGACTATTCTACGGCATTATTGCTCAGTTTCAACCGATTAAATCATCAATCTACCAATTATCCAACATTTGCCCTAATTGGAAAGTGATGAAAACTCTACCAAAACCCTAACCCAACATACATAACATCATACCATGATCAAATAGAAACATTTCTCACCCTTACCTCGATTAATCGGAGCTTTGATGTTGGTTCTTGATGATTTCCACTTTTCCTCTTCTTCTCTTCTCTTTCTCTCCTTTCTTCTTCTTTCCTCTTTCTTTCCAAATGTTTTCTAACTTTCTTTTCTTTTCTTTCTCTCTTATATATATTTCCTTCATTTTCCTTCCTTCCAATTTCCTTCTCAATTCTCTATTAATCCCAATTAATAAAATTAATTTCCAACATTAATAAAAATCCCACTAAATCAATTAATTACTATAATTAATTATTTAATGAAATTTGGGCTGTTACAGCGAGAACACAAACAAAACATCGCACAATCTGATATCGACGAAATACCAGACCTACCACCAAAAGGATGGTAGAGCGAAGCTCACACCAAAACATCGCACAATCTGATATCGACGAAATACCAGACCTACCACCAAAAGGATGGTAGAGCAAAAACACAAATAAAAACAGGTCACTATCGCCAAAAGGATGATAGGACTACACAGATTTGAAGTTTACCAACACCAAAAGGATGTAGGCTAGGTTGAACTGACGAAGTTCGACTATCACCAAAAGGATGATAGTAAGGCAAATGACAACAGTCACGCTTGCTGGGTACAACTCACTAGGGAAACCCCAAAGAGGAAAATTGAATTTGAGATGAGTCGACGGGGTACGCCCACCGTCTTTGCTTGGAAATCATAATTTGCAGAGATGATTTCATGGTTACGCCCATGAATTCTGAAGAGGATGCCCCTGACTGGGCTGAATTTGTCTTGATGCCTTGTCTTGCTTAACAAAGGCTGAACAACTTCGTGAGGAACGCTCACGGTTCTGCTGAAGATGCCCCTGCTCGGGTTGGATCTTGTTTTGAACTTCTTGGATTTGCCCAACAAAAGGTTGAACAACTTCGTGAGGAACGCTCACGGTTTTGCTGAAGATGCCCCTGCTCGGGTTGGATCTTGCTTTGAACTTCTTGGATTTGCCCAACAAAAGGTTGAACAACTTCGTGGAGAACGCCCACAGTCTTGAATGGTATGCCCCTGGCTGGGCCGAATGTTGATTTGCATATTTGATCAACCACGAGGTTGAAATTCTTCACAGGAGACGCCCATGGTATTGAAAAAGATGCCCCTGACTGGGCTGAATCTTGTCTTGAATGCCTTTGAATTTTTGGGAGAAACACCCAATTGCGGAAGATTACCCCGACTGGGTTGATGATTGCTGTGAAGCTTTTGAAAATCGTGGGACAGACCCAACGTCTTGCGGAAGATGCCCCTGACTGGGCTACCAATGGTCTTGGAACTCTTCGGGATTGATCCTGGACCTTGACTTGCATATATGAATGCTGGACGATAAATAATATTTCATATGAGTGGACGTGCAAATGCAAATGCTAACGAGCGGAGATGCAAGAGCTGGGGAAGTATGGTATGATTGGAGTATGATGCAGGACACTTATGATGCTGAATGCGATGCGTATGATGCACATGATGCAGACGGGTAATTGGAAATGTGAGTGTAGATGCCAGCGTGGTGGACTTTGGGTAGTTGCCAATGCGGATTGGACTTCGGGTGGTGGGAGGGATTGACTTCCTCGACACACAATTTTGTTGAAGACGCCATGATTGAAGCAGAAGATGTCCTTGATGCCCCAAGTCTGGGATATTTGGATGAATGTGAATTTGCATCAGAGAGAATTGCAACTTTGCTAGATGGTCAGGACGACCTGGTCTTGCCCCAGTCTGAACGTGGTAGTGGCCTGCCCCTACTCGAGCTGTTGAGTGATTTGCCCCAGCCTGTGGGTTCTGGGGTAGTCTTGCTTCATGACAGTCACTGAAAGTCAAGTTCCTCCTCGATTGCCCCTTGCTGGAGTGTCTTTGAATACCTAGCACTGATTTGCAATTAAAATTGTGCATTCGTAGATGGTGACGTTAATGCAAAGTTCGATGCAAGATTTGGAAGAGTATCGTTTTATTGAAGTGTCGTGATAATGGGATGAATGGACCACTAGCCCAAACATTGTGCTAATTGATTGGTGCGAAAAAATATATCAAGAGAAACGACACCAACGCTGATGATTAGAAGTCATGTGAGGAGTCAGGTTACGCAACCTTGCGATAGTATGCTTTCAGAATAAACCTCGCCTCAATTAGGACTTTCGAGGGCTGTAACGTAGTCTGGTTCACGATTATGAAGCAAAGGATATTAGGCTCAAAGTATGATTTGTACCCGCCCATTCTTCTTAACGATCTCCATTCCTACGTTCAGCTAATTCTACACTTGTCTTGACGGTATAAACTTGATGGTTCAAGGTTTGCTTGACGTGGCAATCACCTTATTTTGGTTTTTTGATGGATGTCAATGCCCCTTTTGATTTGGGTGGCCACTGTATCTCATTTTGTTTTTGTTGAGGGTTTCGGGGTCCTCTTTTTCTTTTGTTTTTGATCCCTAACTTTTGCATGGATTGATTTTGTTTGTCAAATCCATCGAGATTGCCTTGATTTTGCCTGAGTCCCCCCTGAGGTGTTTGACTTAGCAGACTTTTGATTTTTTTATTTTGAATTTTGTTGGAGGATTGTGACTTCCATAACACGGGTCTTTGATGAACAGCCGTCTTTTGGATAGTGCGGGATTGGATTAACTGAACACTACCCTGCCCCAGGTTGAGTGTAAAAGGTTTGAATATCCAAAGGAAACCGCTACTTCTAGGCTCGAAGTGGTTTACTAGGGATTAACTCCTTATATCTCCAGTGTTTGGGGAATTGAAGCAATGCCTGTACATCATTGACGAGATTCTGTCCGAAAGCATACGGTTTGCAATTATGGGTATCTCGTTTTCATCATCCTCCCTCAAGTCATGCTAAACAACAGTGAGTAGAGTGGAGTGAATAAATGTGTCGGTGATAAGTGAAAAATGAGTGAATACGACATGACTAAATCAAAACATGCATAAACGATACATTAATGAAAACCAAATACGAATGGCAATTGTTCAAAGCATACAATACTTAAATAAGCAAAGACAAAACATAAGAAACTGCGAATAATGAAATGGCAACATGACTGCCTTCTTCGGGGGAACAAACTTGACTGGAATCAATCTGCCGTTGGCGCTAGTTGACTGGTGGCATCGGATTGTTGATGATGTTTGGAGACTTCCCATTAAAGTTGATAGCATCCCTGTCGATCATGTCTTGAATTATATGCTTGAAAGCCCTGCAGTCCTCAATGGTGTGACCTGGAGCGCCCTTATGAAACTCACAATGAGCATTTGCATTGTAATCGGCAGGAAGGATGGTCGGAGGAGCTAAGTCTCTTGGAACAATAGCCTTATTCTCCATCAACTGAGCAAAGATTTTCGCATATGACATTGGTAGACGATCAAAGACTCTATCTGGTCTCCATGTTCTCTGCGGACGTTGTGGGCGAGTACCCTGTCGTTGCTGTGTAGCTTGCATCTGCTGTTGCTGAGGAGGATACTGATATCCTTGCTGGTTGTAGGCTTGTTGCTGAGGAGCCTGTTGCCGTGGTATCTGAGCTTGCGCTGCTTGAACAGCTGGCTGATAAGGCATTGGAGCATATTGCACAGCAGCAACATATGGATACTGATAGTAGGGAACTTGATAAGGCATAGGAGCGGGAGCTTGTTGAGAAGCTTGCCCTTTCTGCACGAAGATGGCATTTGTTTCGCCCTCCTTCTTCTTGTATCCATTAAAAGGCCTCTTGGCATTAGCCTGGCTGTTAGAACCTCCTGGGATCTTCCCACTCTTCAGCCCTTCTTCAATTCTCTCACCGACGATCACCAAGTCAGAAAATCCAGCGGAGACACTACCGATCAGCTTTTCGTAGTACTGGCCTTGTAAAGTACCCATGAAGATGTCAATCAATTCACGGTCAACAAGATGTGGATGCACCCTTGCGGCTAGCTCTCTCCATCATTGCGCGTACTCCTTGAAGGATCCGTTGTCCTTCTGAGTCATACTCTGAAGCTGAGTACGGTTCGGAGCAAGATCGGTGTTGTACTTGTACTGCTTGACAAATGCATCAACTAGCTCGGCCCAAGTGCGCACACTATTACGCTCCAGCTGCATATACCATTCGAGTGATGCCCCAGACAAGCTGTCCTGGAAGCAATGGATCATGAGCTTCTCGTCTTTGGCATAGGCAGCCATCTTGCGACAGTACATCTTCAGATGAATGTTTGGGCAGCTGAGACCTTTGTACTTTGAAAATTCGGGTACCTTGAACTTTGGAGGAATGACAACATCAGGCACCAAGCACAATTCCAAAGCACTGAAAGAATTTGAGTTATGCCCCTCCATGGCTCGGAGTTTCTCGGCTAGATCTCAGCACATCTTCATGGCTTATATATTCCTGAGCAGCAACAGGACTGGCGAAGGGAATAGCAGCATGATAGTTCTGAACGTCGTCATACTGATCCATCAGAGTATCTTCGATATGGGGAACCGGGATTTGCACAGCAGCAGGCTGGGTGTTCGGGATAACTCCAACGGTAACTCCAGGCGCTGGGATTGGCTGAGAAGTGTTTCCCTCGACTGCGTTGTTGAAGTTCAGCGGCATCCCATGAGAACTTGGAATTGGAACCAAAGGGATGGCAGTAGACCCTTGTCCATTGTTGTTGACGACAGCGGCGGCTTCACGCTGTTCTTCCTCTCTCCTGGCTGTGAGGATGGCTTCGAGGATCTGGTCAATCTTTCCTTTCATGGAATCCAACTCTTCCCTGAAGGCGACTTGCTCCTGTTGAATCTGCTCCATCATTCATCTGGTATTGGCTCTAGTTGCGTACTGGTGTCGAGGAATCAGCTTGATTTACTGGAGAAGAAGGAACAGAGACATAAGATTCTGTTGAAGGACTGGAAATGCAAAATGCACAACATATGTGTCGCTACTGCGAAAATCGGCGCCGGCTGAACAGAAGAGTCGCCACCGCGCGTTATTTATCCCACGGGAGGGAAAGGAAACGCTCAGAGTAAACCTCGCACAACACGGGAAAGGTATGGTCGTCGCAACCAAAACCTGGATTCGGGAGTCGGTTACGCAAGGGGAAGGTATTAGCACCCCTCACGTCCGTCGTACTCGACGGGATCCACGCTTGTTTTCGGGTATGGATTGTTATTTCTATCTAAACTACAGGTCAGGGGTAAAAAAAGAAAAGAGAATGAAAATAAAAATGACTCGGCAAAGTATCGCACTTTATGCCTACGTATTCTCGCCTGGAACGAGAAATCAGAGTCAACGTAGTTCGCCTACCTACGGGAAAGGAGGGGAAGGTTGCTCGCTAGGATATCGCATCCTATGCCTACGTACTTTCATACAGCATGAAAGATCAGAGCAAACGTAGTTCGGGCCACGTACGACACAGGTCTGTCTTGGTTGATTTTATTCCTTCTGAAAAAGGTTTTTCTGATTAACAGTCCCGGCGGACAAAAATGACGGCTTGATGAGTTCACATTCTTTTACGAAAGAAGTGTCTTTTATTGTGTTTGAAATCTTTATGGTATTTTTCTGTTTGTTTTGAGAAAGAAGAGACAGAACTCTAACCTATGGTTGCGAAGGGAAACAAACTAACCTAATGTTATCATGCATGGGTTAAGACCTAGAGTCTATCATGCTCCTCTCTTGCACAGAGAGAAACAGAGATCCTAAGGGAATAGACGGAAACAGAAACAATATCAGATATATACAGTAAAACAGTAAAATGCATGAATGCAACAATACCAGCGAGGCAAGGGAGTCCCACTCAACCTTGAACCTAGAAAACAATAGGCAAAAGTGAACAGGCTTCACCTTCAACCCAACAGGGTAAACAGCAAACAATACAGTCAGGAAAACCAAGCAATACATCAGAAATGAAATACAGCAAAAATAAACAGCTACAGCAGCTCTACATCAACATCTGTCTTCAAGTAATCTCCAAACAGCTACAAGCTTCAGTCAGCAGCACTCTCCATCTTCACAGTCTTCAAGCAAAGGCTTTGGTTGTCAGTCTTCAGTCTACAATGGCTTTTCTTCAAGTCTCAGGCTCCAGGATGAACATCAGTCAACCAGATGAAGTGAATGAATGTTAGACAGTTAATTACCTACCAAGGGTGGTCCATCAACTATTAACATTAAACAGAAAGTTTCTCTCAAAAGTTCTATCTTTCAAATACATTCACTGATCCTTCCAAAGGAAGGAGTTGGATATTTGGAAGAGACTTTGAATCATAGAGAAAGGATGGATGCAGACAAGGCATTCCATGTTTGAGAAACAAGCTTTCTAATCTAGGGCTCTGCCTAGCTCCTAAACCCTAATCTCCTCAACAGCTGCTAGCAAGAATCCCCTCTCCAATCTCTGGAAGTGGGTCTTCAGTCTCTGGATCTCCAATGGTCTTCATCTCCTCAAGTCTTCAGCTTCCCCAATCCCCAAGCAATCCCAATACCCACACAGACAAACAATAATCCCCAGAGGGCACACCACACCAGTCAAACAGTAATAATAGCAGTTATACTAATAGCAGTATGGGAATCCTGGTGATTTCTAAGGGGAACTATCCTATGCCCATAACCCCTATAGTCCATACCCCAAAAATCAAATGAAAATTTCCTAAAAGAATTAAACTATCTCACCTAAGTTGATTTAAAACCCTAATTTTGTTCATGTTATTCAAGCCTAAACCAATCATCTAAAATTAATTTCTAAAAATATGAACTAAATTGCATATACAAGCTAACAATGTCTATTAATCAACCTAAAAAAAATGAGTGAAAAATATTAAAGCCACTAATAGAACAAAAATTATCAAAATCATGTATGAAATGAAACACTTAAAATATGCATTTATTTGGAAAATATGGGAAAAATATCAAATAAAAATAAAATGCAATTTTTATTTTTTTATAATTTTCTAGACTCTTTAAAGAAAAATATGCAAAAAGAACCATCAAAAAATAATGATTTTTCAATTTTATATGATTTTTATAAAATGCATGAAAAAAATGAAAAGAAATTAAAAAGAAACATAAAGAAATAAATGGGAGGGGGTGAGAATAGTAAGAAAACACAAAGGATACACGTTGGGCCCAGCAAGTTGGGGGTGTGGAAATGAAAACAAGCCCAACCGGTCACTAAATGAAACGGCAGCGTTTCATGGCTGCTGCAATTCCCTCCAAAAACTGAAATTGAATATGGGCCTTTGATCTTGAAGTCTAGTCAACCATTTCACATTGATCCGACGGCTGACACATTTCTTCCCCAAATGAAACCCTAAAACTCATACAACTCCATTTCATGCGTGATTCTTCCAGCAATCCTAGCTCACTCGTTTCTCCATGAAAGTTTATGAAATAAAAATCAAAAATCATCCTCTTCTCGCCCTCTATCCAACCATACTCTTAGTTTACCCTGAAACCTCTTGTACACTTCAAACCGAACGCATAAACCCTTGGTTCCACCATGAATACGTGCCATGCAGCTTCATTAAACCTTGAAATTCTTGATGTTAACTTGTTCTACATGCCACCCTGAGTACACTAAGCTATAATACACGCTTTAAAACTCCATAACCAAAGCTTCCTTGATCTTGCAAGAATTGATACCATCTTTCGAAACTTCATGAAATGATCTTAAACTACTCATGGATGATCCCTAGATTGTCTCTATTGCAAATAACTTAAGATCTAACCCTAACAAAGGCTAATCATGGTGATTCGAATCAAATTGCATCCTTACCAAATGGATATGGTGATGATGGTTATCCCTCGTTTCAACCCTTGCCACTTGTGCTAATTGATCCTTGGATGATGGTGATGATTCCTGTGAAGAGAATTGGTGCTTAAATCCCTTGAGAATGGCAATTCACACCTTCATGCAAGTTGGAGTGATGAATGGGAACCAACAATCCAGCCACGAATCCTTGAGCCTTCTTCTTGCTTTGTACTCCACAACAATGGAGGATGATGATGATAACAGGAATTGAGATGATTGATGAAGCTTCAATGGAGTTTGAAGAGAAAATGCAAATTGGAGTGAAGGATTCAAGGTGGTGTTTACAAGTTCAAAGAATCACCAACCCATGCACAAATAGCTTCATTTCCTTATATAGGAGAGGATTAACAGAATGAGAAGTTTCTAGATTGGTCCTAGAGGGATCTAGAAGCTTATGGAACTTTCATGAATTTATCATTTGATGGCATTTTGAATCATATCATATCATGCTTGCACCTTGGGTAAACTTGATTGAAAATCTCCTCTCATGAGATATTAGGAGTGTATGTATGAAAAACCAAGCTTTCCTTGCCTTGTGTTAAGCTTTACCATGTTGCCTTATGATGTAAGAAACAAATTTACAAAGGAAGTCCAATTTTTAAACCTAAACTCAAAAATGTGGCTGAACCAATGTCTTTAAAATGATATTGGGAATCAATTTGGTATATTGGATGACCCATATTGGCTTTGTAGATCTCTCAAACCATTTTCCAACTTGAACTTTTTCAAGTTATATGCCTTTTTTAAGTCATTTTTCACCACTTTTAAAATTCCATGCTCCAAGCTTTTCCAAACTTTCACACCTTCTTTTCTAGCCTAAAAATCCAATTTTGAACAACTTTGATGTTGTGAAGTTTTTCATTTGAAGCTTCCTTGTATGAGGTTTAGGCATATGCTATGAATGACCTGTAATCACCAAATGACCAAAATACCCTTTGCTTGCCAAGACCATAAGTAGAGTTCCACAAATCATATGAAGGCATACTATACCATTCTAGAAAGCTAAAACAATGAGGAACAACTCTTATGTTGACCAGAAATTCATTTGAAATCTCCTTGAGGGGTAAAAATATCTTGGAAGTCAAGTCACTTTTACACACAAAATTTCAGATACCTCAGATGACCTGTAACTTGCAAGGACCATAACTTGAGTTCTATAAATCTCCTTGATGTCTTCCACCACTCAAATTAAAGGTCTTGAGATCCTCTACAAGTTTCATGTTGGCCAAGGATCCATTTGAAGCTTGCATTTTGACTTATCTTGCTTGGAAGTTTGACCTAAACCAGGGGATTTTACATAGAAACCCTAATTTAGAACCTCCTCTTCTCCTTGATTTCTCTTGATTTCTTCTTAGCATAACAACATATCTTTATTCTCCATGTCAAATGATGAACCCCACATCTCTTCAATAGCCCTTAATGCCTTTCAATCAGTCAATTGACCTAGAGTTGACCCATGGTTGACCCAGATGAAACTCTAGTTGACTGTCTTCCTCCACAACTCTTGTGACTACACCAATGACTTGTCTCCATCTCCAAATGACTTTCTAAGTCCTCCAAGATGTCTAGATACTCTCCATGCCTTCAATTCACAACTCACCACTCCCTTGTTGATCCTCAGATGTCCTCAGATAGGAGATAGACTCAAAGCTTGATCTATTGAACTCTCTGCTTTCAAATTCTTTTCTGATGACTTGAATGGGGTTGAATTAGGATAACAACCTCTTGATAGGCTCATAGAGATGAGAATAATGATTGGTCCCCTGTTAGCTGACTTGCTATACTTATGCTATGCAGATGAGTAGGCCATGTACATGACTCTATATGCAAATGCTAATGATATTGAAACATAAACCAAGTGAATAAGGTTGAGCAAATTTTAGGGTGCAACAGCTGCCCCTATTCAAGCGACTTGGACCCGATTGGGTGAAGAGCCCGGGGCCTTCAGACATTCGCGGTACGAGACGGTTGAATACCAGTGAAACCAGAAATTTGCCAACCGCAGAAATAAACTATGCTCCTGCCTGGGGAACGACATTCATCAGCTGAATCTGACTGTTATGACAACCCATTGATCTCGTAGCGACCGTGCTGGGGACTATTTCCATCGTTCTGAAAAAGATTTTATCATCGCAGAGATAGAATTTTGTCCATATCAGGGCGCCTGCTTCGTCAATTCGAAAAACTTTAATAACTTTGCTGGGGATGGCTCGTCTGCCTTCTCGTCAAAGATAAATCGTCCACGTTAGGAATAAACTCTTCCACGTTAGGAATAAACTCTTCCACGTTAGGAGTAACCGTTCCTCGTAAGTGATAACCGTTCTTTCCATATCAGGAATCTCCATCTGTCCACGTTAGGAATTGATCTTGATCTGAATCTGTCCATGTTAGGACTAAACTTCTTCATGCCATTAATACATCGCCCACGTTAGGACTCACCTTTCCACGTAAGGAATCTCATTTTCTTTCCACGTAAGGAATACATCTTTCCACGTAAGGAACCAAATTTGTCCACGTTAGGATTCTCATTCTTTATCTGTCCACGTTAGGACTACGTAAGGAATAACACCGTCCACGTTAGGACTCAACTTCTCCTCCACGTAAGGAAGCCCATTTTCTTTCGATCTGTCCACGTAAGGACTCCAACTTGTTCCACGTAAGGAATCACATCTTTCCACGTAAGGAATCAAACTTTGTCCACGTTAGGACTGCATCGTCCACGTTAGGACCCACCGTTCCGCGTAGGGAATAACCGTTCCACGTGAGGAATCATGACTTTTCCACATAAGGAAACCACAATATGATTTGTCCACGTAAGGACTCCCGTCTTGATATGTCCACGTAAGGACTCAATCTTTCCACGTAAGGAAATGTATTTTGATTTGTCCACGTAAGGACTCCCATCTTCATCTGATGAAATAATAGAACCTGTCCACGTTAGGACTTGCGCGTCTTTGACTTGATGGGAAAATAAACCCCGTCCACGTCAGGACACACACTTTGCCAATAACACGAAGAAGGATAAAATTGTCCACGTCAGGACTCTCGCGTTTTGCCAACACGAAGAACTACAAACTTGTCCATGTTAGGGCATCCCTTGCACCCTTACGAATAAAGCTATTTGCTGAAAATAAATGGTCCACGTCAGGACACCAACACGAAGAGTAACCAACTTTGTCCACGTCAGGACTCCACACTCAATCAATACCGCAAACTCGAATCTGTCCACGTTAGGACTAACACATATCGTCACCTGGAAGAAATGTCCACGTCAGGACTCCACATTCCAACAATCTTCTCTAGCACAAAGAAATCCCGTCAATAAAATTGTCCACGTTAGGACTCGTCCTTCCATTGGTCCGCGAACTTCCTATCACTGACGTTACAGCAACTTTGAGGCTTACTCTACTGGGGACATTTGGAAACCAAACTTTCGGACACCTGTTCTGATAACCGGCTGCAACTTCTGAAATTCTGATTCATGAAACCCCTTGATGACAAATAACTCTGCTTGGGAACAAAGAGAAACTTTGACTGATAACTCTGTGGGGAATACTGCCGAAACTGACACTTCGTTGGATGTCTCACGTCGAGATCCTGAATGTTTATTGATTCATCTGAGCAAGGGCTCTCTCTACCAACGAGAGAAACAATACTTGAAACCAAAAGGTTAGCCATCCTGGTTTATGTTTCACAATGCATGCGTTTATCAATGATGCAATGCTCCATTTGACATGGAAATGCTACGCTTTTATTTGGTGGATGCAAGTATGACACTATACGCCTGATGCAAATGCAGACTTGAACTGTCGAGATACAGGAACTGCTTCAGCAAAATAAATGCTGAAGGCAACGCCAACCGCTGGGGATAGCCGGGTACTACAGGATTATTCCAGCAAAATAAATGCTGGGAGAGTGAAGTCGACTCAGCTGGGAAATTAGGAACTTAAACCAAACACCTTATTGAAGTAACATCCTGCTGGAGAATATAACTCTGCTGGGGAATAGCAGATGTGCACAGTATGATTGGATTTCTGCCGGAGAGTGAACTGATATTATACATTATCCCTGACAAAATAAATGCCAGGACCCACACCAACTCTTCCGGGGAGAGTCTTAATCTTCGAGTTCCATTGGGGGAATGGAAACCCTGGCAAAGAAATTCCCCTGGGGATGGGATGATTCTCTTGGGGAAAATTAACTGACTCCACTGGAGGAGAGTAAATGACCCTGCGGGGAAAGGTAAACTGCCTGAATACAACTCACAAATATTAATCTTCTGTGGCTAAACCACTCTGCTCGAGATAAGGGAATCCTTCTGGGGGGACACCATACTGTCTGAATACAGCCTTACGATCTTGGAATCGTCAATTCTATTGAGGATAAATGACTTTGCTGGAGCATGTCCTTTGGATAAGCTACGACTAGCTGGGGGATTCTATCCTTCTTCAGGAAGAACATGCATGACCTGCGTGAGGGTCGAGTCTTTCGTTAATGCAATCTTTTGATCCTCTTCCTCGTACGGCTATGAAACCTGCAACAACACAAACAAGACAAGCCTATGCAACCAAATCGATTCAGGTTAGTGACATTATTTTCAGTTAATTCAAAGCTTTAGCAATTGTTGGCAAGGACCAGTGACATTATACACATGCTAGTTTCAATAAACTTAGGCGTTTTATCATGCACAAACAGTAAAGAACCAGCATCAAGTACTGAATAACATATTTTATTGATTGGGCCCCTAAATGGGCGGAGTTTTGTACACGGGATGTAACTCCTGAAATGAGGAAGCTACGCAAAGCAAATATACAAGTATGCACAGTAAGCATAAATACTTTGACAAATTAAATTTTGTACACATGTCGGCAACGGGATGCAGACGAACACCACGAACTGATCCTCCCATGACTCGCCCGACTCTAATGCTTTCCCAGTATTCACTCTTCCGAAGAGGTTGTATCTGATAATCGACCCCTCAGGTATTCTCCCGCACTGATGCTCACTGTAATATCCAATTCGGACCGCAGTCATTTGCTTTTTAAATCCCTAACTTTTGCGTGAATCGCCCTTTACGGGTTTTCAATTCACCGGGATACCCTTTTTTGCCGAAGCCGCCCAGTGTAGGTTTTCAACTTCGCGGGTGTACATTTTTTTTCAATTTTATCCCTAACTTTTGCCCGAACCTTTCATTCTGTTTTTGGTTCGCCAGGATGCCCCATTTTTGCCTGGACTCTCTTTTTTCTGTCCAGCGGGTCAATTTTAAGCAAAGTATTTTTTAACTGCGTCCGAATTCACAGGCGACGTAAAGTCTTCACCGTCCATGGTGGACAACAACAACGCTCCTCCTAAAAAGACTTTCCCGACAACGTATGGCCCTTCGTAGTTAGGGGTCCACTTGCCCCTGTGATCTGCTTGCGGCGGGAGAATCCTTTTCAGCACAAGGTCGCCCGTCTGAAAGCTTCGCGGATGTATTTTCTTATCATACGCTTTCTTCATTCGGCTCTGGTATAAACGACCATATGCTAGAGAAGCTAGCCTCTTCTCATCCATCAAACTCAATTGGTTCAACCTGTCCTTCACCCATTCTGCCTCGTCCAGCTGAACGTCTCGCAATACCCTCAGAGAAGGGATCTCCACTTCCAATGGTAATACCGCCTCCATTCCGTACACTAACGAGAACGGGGTTGCCCCGGTTGATGCGCGTACCGTCGTACGATAACCGTGCAAAACGAAGGGTAGCATCTCATGCCAATCCTTATAGGTCACCACCATTTTCTGAACGATCTTCTTGATATTCTTATTGGCCGCCTCAACAGCGCCATTCATCTTGGGTCGGTACGGGGAGGAGTTGTGATGTTCGATCTTGAAATTCTGACAGAGCTCCTTCATCATTTTGTTGTTCAGGTTCGAACCGTTGTCCGTGATTATCCGCTCGGGGATCCCATATCGGCAAATGATATCTCTCTTGATGAATCTGGCCACCACTTGCTTCGTTACATTTGCATATGACGCCGCTTCCACCCACTTGGTGAAATAATCGATTGCTACTAAAATGAACCGGTGCCCATTAGAGGCTGTCGCCTCGATCTTTCCAATCATATCGATTCCCCACATCGAGAATGGCCATGGCGACGACATCACATTCAGAGGACTTGGAGGCACATGGATCTTGTCAGCATAGATTTGGCACTTGTGGCACTTTCTTGCAAACTTGAAACAATCAGTTTCCATGGTCAGCCAAAAGTAGCCTGCCCGCAGCAGCTTTCTCGTCATAGCATGCCCGCCAGCATGCGTACCAAAGGTACCTTCGTGTATTTCCTCCATGAGCAGCTTTGCCTCTCTTTCGTCTACACAACGCAACAACACCAAGTCGTGGTTTCTTCTGTATAAGACGCCATCCGGATTCAAATAGAAATTACCCGCTAATCTCCTGAGAGTCTTCTGATCTTGACTGGATGCCCCAGCCGGATACTCTTTATTCTTCAGGAAATTAAGGATGTCAAAATACCACGGTTTGTCATCGGACGCTTCATCAATAGCAAACACATAAGCTGGCCTGTCAAGCCGGGAGATAATGATTCGGGGAGCCTCGTTCCAGAAGTTGACTTTGTACATGGAAGACAAAGTGGCCAGGGCGTCAGCCATTTGATTCTCTGCCCGCGGTACGTGATGCAATTCCACCTTATCGAAGAAAGGCAACAATCTCCTTGCATAATTCATGTAATGTATCAAGTTGGGCTGACGCGTCTCCCATTCCCCTTTGATCTGATTCACCACCAGAGCTGAGTCTCCGTATACGTCTAAATTCTTGATTCGCAAATCAATGGCTTCTTCAAGCCCCATTATACAAGCTTCGTATTCGGCTTCATTACTGGTAACGACAAAGGTCAATCGAGCAGTAAACGGGATGTGCGACCCGTGTGGCGTAGTGATGATTGCCCCTATTCCGCTACCGTAAGCATTCACAGCTCCGTCAAATATCATCTTCCATTTGGAACCCAACTCTGGTCCTTCGTCTGGCAACGGCTCTTCACAATCTTTCATCTTTAGGTACATGATATCCTCGTCAGGAAAATCAAACCTCATCGATTGGTACTCTTCAATGGGCTGCTCTGCCAAATACTCGGACATCACACTCCCCTTTATAGCCTTTTGCGAGACGTATTGGATGTCATATTCAGTCAAGACCATCTGCCAACGGGCAATTCTCCCTGACAACGCTTGCTTTTCGAATACATATTTGATAGGATCCATCTTCGAGATGAGCATGGTTGTATGATTCAACATGTATTGCCTCAAACGCTTGGCGGCCCAGGCTAGCGCGCAACAAGTTTTCTCCAGCATTGAGTATCGAGATTCACAATCTGTAAATTTCTTACTCAAGTAATAGATTGCATGCTCTTTTCTCCCTGTCTCATCGTGCTGACCGAGAACACAACCCATGCTTCCCTCAAGAACTGTCAAATACATAATCAAGGGTCTGCCTGCCACCGGGGGTATCAAAATAGGAGGTTCCTGCAAATACTGCTTTATTTTATCGAACGCCTTTTGACAATTTTCGTTCCACGTTACAGCTTGATCTTTCTTCAACAGCTTGAATAATGGTTCACACGTGGCAGTTAGGTGAGATATGAACCGAGCGATGTAGTTCAACCTCCCTAAAAACCCGCGCACCTCTTTCTCTGTTTTAGGCGTCGGCATTTCTTGAATCGCTTTTATCTTAGCAGGATCAACCTCTATTCCTCTTTCGCTTACGATAAACCCCAGCAGCTTACCCGATCTCACCCCGAAGGTGCATTTGTTAGGGTTCAGTCTCAGCCTGAACTTCCTAAGCCTTTTAAATAACTTCAGCAGATTCACCAGATGCTCTTCCTCCGTCTGGGATTTGGCAATCATATCGTCAACATAAACTTCGATCTCTTTATGCATCATATCATTAAAAAGAGTCGTCATCGCACGCTGATATGTTGCCCCAGCATTTTTCAAACCAAAGGGCATCACTTTGTAGCAAAATGTTCCCCAAGGCGTTATGAAAGTGGTCTTCTCCATATCCTCTGGCGCCATTTTAATCTGATTATAGCCTGAAAAGCCATCCATGAAGGAGAATACGGAGTATTGAGCAGTATTATCAACTAGCACGTCAATATGAGGAAGTGGAAAATCGCCTTTTGGGCTTGCTTTATTCAAATCTCTATAATCCACGCACATTCGAACCTTGCCATCTTTCTTTGGCACTGGTACGATGTTAGCAACCCATGAGGGATACTTGGTCACAGCCAGGAAACCAGCGTCCCACTGTTTTTGAACTTCCTCTTTGATCTTCACTGCCATATCTGGTCGAGTTCTGCGAAGCTTTTGCTTGACCGGCGGGCAATCTTCTTTCAGTGGCAGGCGGTGCACAACCATGTCTGTATCGAGCCCTGGCATATCATCATACGACCAAGCGAATACATCACTATACTCTCGGAGCATTTCAACCAGTCTTCGCTTGATATCACTCTGCAGTGCGGCCCCGATACGAATGTTCTTCTCACCCCTTCTGACCCCAAGTTGATAACTTCGATGACCTCGTCGTGAGGCAAAATGGCTCTTTCCTCCTGCTTCACCAACCAAGACAGCTCTTCAGGAACGTCACTATCTTCGACAACCTCTTCTTCGGCCTGAAATACCGGGTGCTCAAAGTCGGGACGAGTCATAGGTGGTTCAAGGATGTCATCTGAAAATGTTACCCTGCAAAAGGAATGGTTAAGTGCTTCAAAATGCGTATAAAGCGAATAACCACGTTTCCATTTTATTGAAAAATATAAAACAAGAAAGACAGAGATTACAGTATTTGCACATGAAAAAACACCATTTATTTAATGATTAACACGCAATGTTCATAACAACACAGCCCTAAGCAAATCCTGATGCCCCGGGCAAGACATCAGATTACTCAACAATTAATAAAGCAAAGCATTACTGTTTAAGAGTCACAGGAACAAGCTCCTGAATAGACCAGTTGCACAGTCCTTGTCCTGGCGTGCTTGGCTGAATCCAGGCATCCATATCACAGTCGCTGTCTCCTTCGTCAGACTCCGAAGCAGCATTGACGGTCTCATGACACACTCCACTGGCATAGATAGTTATTGGCCCTCTGAAACGGGGTGCCCCCACGGGAGGAGTTGATGACGACGGTTGGTATCCCAGCCCGAACCGGTCCATCTTCACAGGAATATCCAACACTTTTCCCCAGCCCTTTGCTTCTCCGGCCTCCACTAGAGCTTGAGCTTCTTTATACGATGAGACGGCTATCTCTGGCGCTTTGCTCGGCCCAGGACCTTTGTCCTTGATACGCAACCCTTCAAATGCCTGGCAGGGTGTTTCGTGGATTTCTCCGTCGACCTCCACATATTTAAATGACGACAGATGGTTGACCAGGATGTCTTCTTCTCCGCATACGGTGACTACACTGTCTCTGACCATATATTTCAACTTCTGATGTAGGGTAGACGTGACTGCCCCCGCCCCATGAATCCAGGGTCTTCCAAGCAAGCAGCTGTACGCAGGCTGTATATCCATGATATAAAACTCAGTTGCAAACACCTCCGGCCCCACCTGTAGAGGCAATGTGATCGATCCAAAGATTGTTCTCCGCGTGCCGTCAAAGGCTCTAACTACCAAGTCACTGGGTGTACACAGGATTCCTCTAACATCCAGCTTCATCATCGCCTTCTTGGGCAGTACATTCAAAGACGATCCGGTGTCGACCAATACACGCGACATTACTGATCCCCTACACTCAACAGATATGTGCAGCGCCATATTATGATCCCTTCCTTTAGGGGTCAAGTCAAAGTCGGTAAAGCCCAAGCTATGGCCTGCATTTACATGTGCCAACACTCCTTCCAGCTGATTCACAGAGACGTCTTGGGGTACAAAGGAAGTATCCAGGACTTTCAGCAAAGCATTTCTGTGAGCTTCCGAACATAAGAGCAATGACAAGATGGATATTTTGGACGGCGTCTGCTGCAGATGCTCCACAATTTTATAATCACTTTTCCGAATCAAGCGCATGAATTCTTCTACATCTTTCGATGTCGCTTCTTTTTCGCTGGCTTGCACCGGAACATTCTCAACCATCTTCCCTTTCCCCTTCGCTAGTCTTTCGGCCTCCACCTCAGGCGATATAAAGATCCTACCACTTCTTGTCATACCTCCCGAACCAACAACATTATCCACAGTCTCAGCTGGCTGCTTATTAACATCAATTTTTATCCCGTCACAATACACCTCCAACCCATATGACCATGGGACTGCTTTCGTGTTCTCGTACGGGATCGGTCCGGCCTTAGTTATGGTGATCGGTGGTCGCTAAGCTGGTGCTGCAATAGTGATTGTCTTTCGAGGAATTGTTACAGTGGCCACATCATTCTGATCATCTGCTACTACCCTTGCAGGCTCTTCAGTTGTTGCTTGGTCAAACTGCAATGTGCCTCCCCCAATTAAAGCCTGAATGCCTTTCTTCAAATCATCACACCCCCCAGCCAGGGTCCAGCATTCTAAACAATACTCGTCACAACCTGGAAAAACACCCCCTTGCAACAATTTGCTCTTTATCTCGCTCAGAGGCGTCTTTAACTCGTCGACATTCATAATCAGATTCAACCCTTCCTCAGTCAGAATGGCGTTGGCCCCATGATTAGGCATGGGTTTCTGCACTATATTCGGACCCGCCGTTCCAAAATTGATAGTCTTATTGTCCAAAAGATCCTGCACAACGTGCTTAAAAGCATGGAAACCTTCTATATCGTGACCCGGAGCCCCAGAATGAAACTCAAAGTGCCTGTTTGCATCATAACCAAACGGAGGAGTTCCCGTTATCGGTGCCAGAGTTCTCTTCTCTACCAGGTTCAAACCCAGCAATGTATGCAACAAATCTGCATAGGTTGATGGGGGCTTCTCAAACACTCTTCTTGGTTTACCACCCTGGAACCTTCGCTGAGCCTGCGGTGCCCCCTGCTGAGGCTGCTGCTGCTGCTGAGACGGTTGTTGTTGCTGAAGTGGTTGTTGCTGATATGGAATAGTAACACTCGCCACCTGCTGCGGCTGATGATATTGGTTTCGTCCCCTGCCTCGGCCTCCAAATACTGCGCTTGCCTCGCCCTGACGGCGCCCACCGAAAGCCTTCCTATTACTGCCAGATGCAGTTGATTCCTCAACCTGGAACTTCCCTTGCTTAATGTTGCGTTCAATCTTTTCTCCCATCAGAATCAGGTCCGAAAAACTGGCCAGAGATGTGTGAAACAACATGTCATGAAACAAGCCTGTGAATGTGCCGACGAACATGTCATTCATTTCCTTGTCTTCTACATGAGGACGGACCCTGGCAGCCATATCGCGCCACCTTTGCGCGTACTCTTTAAAGCTCTCCCCCTTCTTCTGTGATAGCCCTGCCAATTGGACCCGATTGGGTGCCAAGTCGCTGTTATACTTGTAGTGAGCCACAAATGCCTCTGCTAATTGCTTCCATGTCTTGATATTAGTTGGCTCCAACCCCATGTACCACTCTAAGGAAGGGCCTGACAAACTATCTTGAAAAAAATGCATTAGCATTCTTTCATCAGTTGAGTACGCAGACATCTTTCTGTAATAAGCCCGTACGTGCATTTTCGGGCATGTGTCCCCTTTATACTTATCAAACGCAGGAGCTTTGAATTTGATTGGCACCCTCAAGCCAGGTACCAGACCCATTGTTGCCATGTCCAAGCCCACAGCACTTTGGTTCAGGACCCCCCTCATCTGCTCTTCCAGCATTCTGATCTTCTGGGAGTCATCCATCGGCCCTTCGAAACCTCCACCGGAGAAAACGTTCTCCTGCTGATCTTCTTGCCACATACCATTCCCAGCTCCATACCCATCATATCCATTATTACGTCCATCCCTGATTTGATTCATCCCCGGACCTCGGCCTCTGTTGCCGTACCCTTGAACACCTCCAGCAGGCCCAAAAGCCATAAACCCAGCGCCGTTTCCATTTCCAAAACCTCCATAGCCCTGATTGGCCACACCATAACCATCTTGCCCAAAGCCTTGAGCATTGAAACCATATTTCCCAGCATTATCGAATCCCTGATCGTTGAATCCGAATCCAACATTGACAAAGCCGTTGCCTCTCATATTATCACCCAAGTTGACGTCACCAAGCCCAACGTTATGGACAGCAGTCTCATTCCCAACTCCGACGTTACCGTTCACAGCAGCGGTAGCGTTGTTGACATTAGCAACAGGTATATTGACTACAGGTGGAGCCACTGGCGTGGGAGTGCCATCTCCATGAGCGGTATCGACTCGCACAGACTGATGATCCTCGTTACCGTGGCCAGCGTTCCGGGCCAACAGAGGCTGGACCATGGCTTGCAAATTCTCATGACCTTTTGCAATAGCTTCCATGGTCTGCATAAAGAGAGCTAGCTTCTCGCGCACGTCTTGCATCTCGTTCTGCATTTGATCCATGATTCTTGGACAGTTGGTGCGAGTAGAATAACGATGCGGGTGCTGATCTACAATCCTGAAAAGTACCTGGTACAGAGCAGGAAATAAGATAACATCCAATGATTACCTGTAATGCAATATGAATGCAATGCAATGTGTGTCTGTGCATTAGGGAAATTCATTCCCCGATTCTAGTGTGAAGATGCCGGTGCAGTGACAGTGCTAACAATATAAAGATCGGAGCTGAATCACAGAAAGCCTCATATATTGCAGAGAAATTAATAAGCCAGGAATACAATGTCACTGAGGGTACAATCAAGAAGGCATGACCTCATCCAACAATCCTGGTGATGGTCAGCACTTATGCAAATAAAGCATACGAATTACTACATGAAATGATCAAATCTTCCCATAAGTCTGGTATTCTTCTAGAAACTTCTTGGTCTCCGGATGACTAGGTCGAGCGAGCAGCCCTTCAACAAGTTGGTTTCTTTTCTTAAGAACGTGCCACACGTCTTCAGCAGTTTCTTCCCATGCCCCTTCTCCGAAGCGATCTTCTAGTTTACGCTTCTGAGACACAGCTTCATCTCTGCCTTTGATGGCCTTGTTCAGTGCGTTCTGGAGACTATACCTGGACATCACTTCTTCTTCGCACTTATCGATGCTGGCCTTCAACTGCTCTTCGAGGTCGGAAATTTGCTGCTTCAACTTATCTTCCCTCTTCTTATTGTTGGTGAGCGTGGCATTCCAAGTCTTATTGCAAGAAGAGATCTCTCGGTGAGCGATGTCAAGTGCTTTCTTTTTGGATTCCAGCATGTCATGGGAGCTTCTGAACTCTTGCCCCAGTCGCTCACGCTTCTTCCTCTCCTCAGTCAACTCAGCCCCTAGTCTGTTCACTAGCTCAATCTGCTGTTGGAAAGCATGCACGACCTTGTTTTTCTCACTGCGTATCTGGGCTAGCTCCTGCTCTAACCCTTCGTTGATCTTCATCAAGGCTTCTTTCTCTTTCACCACTTGCTCGTAGGCCTCCCTAGAAACAGTAGTTGGCTCTGCTACCGGAATAGGAACAAGGACTGGCGCATCTGGAAATGGCATCCGCAACTGACTTGCTCTTTCCTGGATCCAAACCCTGTAAGGCGCATAAGCCTGACAGTCATTCTTCCCTAACAGCGGCTTCCCTCTTCGGTTAATACGTGTCCAGGCATGCTGCAGCTTGGCTAATAACTCCCCCTTCAAATCTCCGGTGAAGTACAGAGATTCCTGTACTTCCTCTTCCTTTGGCGGGTTCTTCAGCGCATATCCAAACTGACGGACGAACAGAGATGGGTTGTAGTTGATACACCCTTTCCTTCCAATCAATGGGACACTAGGGTACCCCGAACAACTGAAGATAAGTTCAGACCCCAGTAGGTCTCTGTCAAACCATCCAATGTCTTCGGAAGATAGCCTCATCAGGCGTTCTGACCAGCTAGCAGTGGTTGCACTTTCCACAAAGGACCCCTTCATTGGAAGATGACTTTTGAACCACATATTCAATAAAGGAGCACAGCAGTAAACAACTTTTCCCCTTCGGTTTTCGTTCTTGTAGTGCAATGAGTGGTAGAAGTCTCCGATCAACGTTGGCACTGGATTGCCGGCAGCGAATAGATGGAAAGCATCCAGGTCTACGAAGTTGGGTAAGTTAGGGAACAACACAATCCCATAAATACAGAGAGCCAAAATAGCATTGAAAACCACCCAACATCCGCTCTTGGCATACTCCTGAGCTTTGCCAACCAAGAAATCAAGAGAGAAACCTGATACCCCAAGCCAAGAAGTCAATAACAGTTCTGCAGCGTCCATATGTAAGGCTTTGGCTAAGTCCTCCAACTTGGGCTCAACAGCAGAGTGAATAAAGGGAACCTTGTTCTGCACCGGTAACTCAGTAAACTCCACATACTCCTCAATGGTAGGCCCTAGAATGAAGTCAGCAAACGTAAAACATCTCAATGCGGGGTCATAGAACTGCATCAAGGTGTACAGCCCGTTCATCTCATCAGTAGTGGGCTTGCAGACTAATCTCAGTAACCTCCCGTGACTCATTCTGAAGCTTCTCCTAACCTCCTCATCAGCAAGCGATATCAGACCAAGCAAAGAAGTAATATCAGGTGAAGGCAGCTTATACGCAACTGTTTTCCTCAAACCGGCCATGATCAATACTCAGAAGTCTGGGCACTAGAATCGGAGGATATGCAAATGCACCTGCAGCACAGACACACGTTAATGGGATGCAATGATAATGGGTATGCAAACAATGCAATGCAAGTAACATGCAACAGGGACCAACTGCCGTAGCTGAATAGCCTGAACCATATCAAGAAGTCTCGGATAGACTCTAGAGAAGTCCTCAAACCCTGGTCTCAGATAGACCTAAAATAAAGCTCCAACAATGGTCTCTGACAGACCTCAAACCATAACTCCAACTGGTCTCTGGCAGACCTCAAGACTCTCAACTGGTCTCTGACAGACCTCAGAACACATCTCCAAATGGTCTCTGACAGACCTCCTAACTCTCCATAAATACCCAGGATCTCTGATCAAGAAATAACCGGTAGTCTGAAGGTCTAGTTACCTGCATAACCCCAAACCCTCTCACAGGTGGATGTCCTAGTAACTGACAAAGGTATGGCATCCTATGCGGTCGTCGGTGTCACAGACTTTCAGGGTTGATGATACGATTCCCAGAAGGAGTGGCATCATCAAATCCTGAAGAGGCCTCACTTAGCCAACTTCCAAATGATCGGTTCCCGGAGTCGACAATTCAGCTGACCAACAACCCCTTCGACCCAAAGGGTAGAAAAAGAAGCCAACCAGAAGAACCTCGTCCGAGTGTAGATTTCATGAGACACTAATGCAAGCAAAGCCGACACGCGCCCACTACTTTCTACTCTAATTCTAGGTGCACTCAAGCCCAGGTCCGGCTTCTCACTCAATATCAGAACACCCGTCACACCCCAATACAGCAATAATAAACAATATATATAATGCTGAAAATAAAGGCCAGAAATATAAATCCATACAAAATCCTCGACGGGAAAACAAGCGTTAGGATTGACTCTCTTAAGGGACGTTGGATTCCAAATGCATAAGAACCATCGCAGTCCTTAGCAGCCAGGGGACGTTGGTTCCCCAGCAGAGTCGCCAGCTGTCGCTACTGCGAAAATCGGCGCCGGCTGAACAGAAGAGTCGCCACCGCGCGTTATTTATCCCACGGGAGGGAAAGGAAACGCTTAGAGTAAACCTCGCACAACACGGGAAAGGTATGGTCGTCGCAACCAAAACCTAGATTCGGGAGTCGGTTACGCAAGGGGAAGGTATTAGCACCCCTCACGTCCGTCGTACTCGACGGGATCCACGCTTGTTTTCGGGTATGGATTGTTATTTCTATCTAAACTACAGGTCAGGGGTAAAAAAAGAAAAGAGAATGAAAATAAAAATGACTCGGCAAAGTATCGCACTTTATGCCTACGTATTCTCGCCTGGAACGAGAAATCAGAGTCAACGTAGTTCGCCTACCTACGGGAAAGGAGGGGAAGGTTGCTCGCTAGGATATCGCATCCTATGCCTACGTACTTTCATACAGCATGAAAGATCAGAGCAAACGTAGTTCGGGCCACGTACGACACAGGTCTGTCTTGGTTGATTTTATTCCTTCTGAAAAAGGTTTTTCTGATTAACAGTCCCGGCGGACAAAAATGACGGCTTGATGAGTTCACATTCTTTTACGAAAGAAGTGTCTTTTATTGTGTTTGAAATCTTTATGGTATTTTTCTGTTTGTTTTGAGAAAGAAGAGACAGAACTCTAACCTATGGTTGCGAAGGGAAACAAACTAACCTAATGTTATCATGCATGGGTTAAGACCTAGAGTCTATCATGCTCCTCTCTTGCACAGAGAGAAACAGGGATCCTAAGGGAATAGACGGGAACAGAAACAATATCAGATATATACAGTAAAACAGTAAAATGCATGAATGCAACAATACCAGCGAGGCAAGGGAGTCCCACTCAACCTTGAACCTAGAAAACAATAGGCAAAAGTGAACAGGCTTCACCTTCAACCCAACAGGGTAAACAGCAAACAATACAGTCAGGAAAACCAAGCAATACATCAGAAATGAAATACAGCAAAAATAAACAGCTACAGCAGCTCTACATCAACATCTGTCTTCAAGTAATCTCCAAACAGCTACAAGCTTCAGTCAGCAGCACTCTCCATCTTCACAGTCTTCAAGCAAAGGCTTTGGTTGTCAGTCTTCAGTCTACAATGGCTTTTCTTCAAGTCTCAGGCTCCAGGATGAACATCAGTCAACCAAATGAAGTGAATGAATGTTAGACAGTTAATTACCTACCAAGGGTGGTCCATCAACTATTAACATTAAACAGAAAGTTTCTCTCAAAAGTTCTATCTTTCAAATACATTCACTGATCCTTCCAAAGGAAGGAGGTGGATATTTGGAAGAGACTTTGAATCATAGAGAAAGGATGGATGCAGACAAGGCATTCCATGTTTGAGAAACAAGCTTTCTAATCTAGGGCTCTGCCTAGCTCCTAAACCCTAATCTCCTCAACAGCTGCTAGTAGGAATCCCCTCTCCAATCTCTGGAAGTGGGTCTTCAGTCTCTGGATCTCCAATGGTCTTCATCTCCTCAAGTCTTCAGCTTCCCCAATCCCCAAGCAATCCCAATACCCACACAGACAAACAATAATCCCCAGAGGGCACACCACACCAGTCAAACAGTAATAATAGCAGTTATACTAATAGCAGTAGGGGAATCCTGGTGATTTCTAAGGGGAACTATCCTATGCCCATAACCCCTATAGTCCATACCCCAAAAATCAAATGAAAATTTCCTAAAAGAATTAAACTATCTCACCTAAGTTGATTTAAAACCCTAATTTTGTTCATGTTATTCAAGCCTAAACCAATCATCTAAAATTAATTTCTAAAAATATGAACTAAATTGCATATACAAGCTAACAATGTCTATTAATGAACCTAAAAAAAATGAGTGAAAAATATTAAAGCCACTAATAGAACAAAAATTATCAAAATCATGTATGAAATGAAACACTTAAAATATACATTTATTTGGAAAATATGGGAAAATATCAAATAAAAATAAAATGCAATTTTTATTTTTTATAATTTTCTAGACTCTTTAAAGAAAAATATGCAAAAAGAACCATCAAAAAATAATGAATTTTCAATTTTATATGATTTTTATAAAATGCATGAAAAAAATGAAAAGAAATTAAAAAGAAACATAAAGAAATAAATGGGAGGGGGATGAGAATAGTAAGAAAACACAAAGGATACACGTTGGGCCCAGCAAGTTGGGGGTGTGGAAATGAAAACAAGCCCAACCGGTCACTAAATGAAACGGCAGCGTTTCATGGCTGCTGCAATTCCCTCCAAAAACTGAAATTGAATATGGGCCTTTGATCTTGAAGTCTAGTCAACCATTTCACATTGATCCGACGGCTGACACATTTCTTCCCCAAATGAAACCCTAAAACTCATACAACTCCATTTCATGCGTGATTCTTCCAGCAATCCTAGCTCACTCGTTTCTCCATGAAAGTTTATGAAATAAAAATCAAAAATCATCCTCTTCTCACCCTTTATCCAACCATACTCTTAGTTTACCCTGAAACCTCTTGTACACTTCAAACCGAACGCATAAACCCTTGGTTCCACCATGAATACGTGCCATGCAGCTTCATTAAACCTTGAAATTCTTGATGTTAACTTGTTCTACATGCCACCCTGAGTACACTAAGCTATAATACACACTTTAAAACTCCATAACCAAAGCTTCCTTGATCTTGCAAGAATTGATACCATCTTTCGAAACTTCATGAAATGATCTTAAACTACTCATGGATGATCCCTAGATTGTCTCTATTGCAAATAACTTAAGATCTAACCCTAACAAAGGCTAATCATTGTGATTCAAATCAAATTGCATCCTTACCAAATGGATATGGTGATGATGGTTATCCCTCGTTTCAACCCTTGCCACTTGTGCTAATTGATCCTTGGATGATGGTGATGATTCCTGTGAAGAGAATTGGTGCTTAAATCCCTTGAGAATGGCAATTCACACCTTCATGCAAGTTGGAGTGATGAATGGGAACCAACAATCCAGCCACGAATCCTTGAGCCTTCTTCTTGCTTTGTACTCCACAACAATGGAGGATGATGATGATAACAGGAATTGAGATGATTGATGAAGCTTCAATAGAGTTTGAAGAGAAAATGCAAATTGGAGTGAATGATTCAAGGTGGTGTTTACAAGTTCAAAGAATCACCAACCCATGCACAAATAGCTTCATTTCCTTATATAGGAGAGGATTAACAGAATGAGAAGTTTCTAGATTGGTCCTAGAGGGATCTAGAAGCTTATGGAACTTTCATGAATTTATCATTTGATGGCATTTTGAATCATATCATATCATGCTTGCACCTTGGGTAAACTTGAGTGAAAATCTCCTCTCATGAGATATTAGGAGTGTATGTATGAAAAACCAAGCTTTCCTTGCCTTGTGTTAAGCTTTACCATGTTGCCTTATGATGTAAGAAACAAATTTACAAAGGAAGTCCAATTTTTAAACCTAAACTCAAAAATGTGGCTGAACCAATGTCTTTAAAATGATATTGGGAATCAATTTGGTATATTGGATGACCCATATTGGCTTTGTAGATCTCTCAAACCATTTTCCAACTTGAACTTTTTCAAGTTATATGCCTTTTTTAAGTCATTTTTCACCACTTTTAAAATTCCATGCTCCAAGCTTTTCCAAACTTTCACACCTTCTTTTCTAGCCTAAAAATCCCATTTTGAACAACTTTGATGTTGTGAAGTTTTTCATTTGAAGCTTCCTTGTATGAGTTTTAGGCATATGCTATGAATGACCTGTAATCACCAAATGACCAAAATACCCTTTGCTTGCCAAGACCATAAGTAGAGTTCCACAAATCATATGAAGGCATACTATACCATTCTAGAAAGATAAAACAATGAGGAACAACTCTTATGTTGACAAGAAATTCATTTGAAATCTCCTTGAGGGGTAAAAATAGCTTGGAAGTCAAGTCACTTTTACAGACAAAATTTCAGATACCTCAGATGACCTGTAACTTGCAAGGACCATAACTTGAGTTCTATAAATCTCCTTGATGTCTTCCACCACTCAAATTAAAGGTATTGAGATCCTCTACAAGTTTCATGTTGGCCAAGGATCCATTTGAAGCTTGCATTTTGACTTATCTTGCTTGGAAGTTTGACCTAAACCAGGGGATTTTACATAGAAACCCTAATTTAGAACCTCTTCTTCTCCTTGATTTCTCTTGATTTCTTCTTAGCATAACAACATATCTTTATTCTCCATGTCAAATGATGAACCCCACATCTCTTCAATAGCCCTTAATGCCTTTCAATCAGTCAATTGACCTAGAGTTGACCCATGGTTGACCCAGATGAAACTCTAGTTGACTGTCTTCCTCCACAACTCTTGTGACTACACCAATGACTTGTCTCCATCTCCAAATGACTTTCTAAGTCCTCCAAGATGTCTAGATACTCTCCATGCCTTCAATTCACAACTCACCACTCCCTTGTTGATCCTCAGATGTCCTCAGATAGGAGATAGACTCAAAGCTTGATCTATTGAACTCTCTGCTTTCAAATTCTTTTCTGATGACTTGAATGGGGTTGAATTAGGATAACAACCTCTTGATAGGCTCATAGATATGAGAATAATGATTGGTCCCCTGTTAGCTGACTTGCTATACTTATGCTATGCAGATGAGTAGGCCATGTACATGACTCTATATGCAAATGCTAATGATATTGAAACATAAACCAAGTGAATAAGGTTGAGCAAATTTTAGGGTGCAACAATATGGAATGCAATGCAAATGATATGCAAGATGCAATGTAAGATACAAGATCCAGGATCACAGGATCACAATCAAACAACTCCTTAAGCTGGTAACTGTAATAGATAAGCAACCATAATTCCTGCTCAAAGAAAGTTGACAGGTAAACCCTATATGGGAAGATCTAGACACTCTACCCATAAACCCACTCACGGGATGGTTTCTATGTTTGGTTCCCAGGATCACGGACACTAGTCGTATTAGCGTCATGTTACAGGCTGGCTGTATTACGACGATAATGACGATAAGGTCTCTCCTGAGCGGGGTCCTCATGCTAGGTGCACAAGGAGCGAGTCCTTGGAGACTAACACTACACGACCACCAATATCATAACTGGTGCTAACAAAAGGTTCCTAGAATCACGGACCCTTCATTAATCAAGTCGTGCAACAGGCTAGCTGTGTTACAACAAGATCTACGAATAGGTCTCCTCTGGAGGAGCTTTCATGCTAGGCCCACAAGGAGCAAGTCCTCGGAGACTAACACTACTCGACTACCAATTCTAAACTATGTGTTCTCTCTGCTTTTACCAAAGCCCGGGCGTAGAGCCTTACTCATGACGTCATCCCAAGAACCGAAAGGCCCAGATAACAAGCACAAATAAACTCTACAAGAGAACAAATACAAAAAGAAAACAAATAAAAACAAACACTCCTCACAAACCAAAAGATAGGCTCGACTCCCCCTTTGCATGGAGCAATACTTCCCCAGCAGAGTCGCCACCTGTCGCACCTCGAAAAATCATTCGAACATACGACCCTCGCGCGAAAAGGCGCGGAAATGCGGTTCGACAGAGTCGCCACCGAACTTTATTTTTCCCGAATAGACGGGAGAGGAAAATATCGAGAAAACCTCTTAAAAACGAAAGGATAGGAACAGGGCTGTTGCAACCAAGTTCCGGGTTCGGGAGTCGGTTACGTGAGGGGAAGGTATTAGCACCCCTCACGTCCGTCATACTCGACGGGAACCTCTTAAGGAAATTGTGGGGAGTGTTGTTTAGGTTTGCTGGTTTTCTTCTCGTTATTAAAGGTAGAATTGGTAGGGTAAGAGGTTAGAGACGCAAAGGAGAGATGGGTGGATGGAGGATAGGGTGCTCGCCAAGGATTTGGGCCCTTGTGCCTACGTATGCTCATTCGGACGAGAATGAGAAATCAGAGCGTCGTAGTTCGACTACGAGAAAGGATGGGGGAAGCGGAAGATGGATAGAAGTGTGCTCGCCAAGATCATCGCAATCTTGTGCCTACGTATCTTATATTCGAGAATGAATAAAGAATCAGAGCGTCCGTAGTTCGTGGTAACAACCATGAAAAGATGAGGTTTGAAAAGGGTTGAAGAGTGAGTTTGAGATGAAAGGGTGACTGACAAGCAACCCAAGAGCGTGTCTCAAGAGCTTGCCACTCAAGAATTCAAGAAATGCGAGATTTCAAGAACTCAGTTCTTTCGAAAATTGACTGAATAGGTTGAAGATAAAGAGTTGGATGTTTTGAAATCGAAAGAATGAATTAATAACAACTCAAGGGCGTGCCTCGAGAGTTACTCATTCGAACGTTCAAAGAATGCGAGATTCTAAGAATATCTCTCTTTCGTAAGTTTTAAAAAAAGTTTGTGAAAGGATCGAACCGAAAAATGGCATGCGGTGCCAAAAGGAAGTTGTTTTGAAGTAGTTCGACGATGTGTCGAGGATTTGATCGAAGATTGAACCGGCTTGACGACGTGTCAAGGGTTAGAGCGGTGAGAAACGATATTAGTCCCTGAGGGTGCTCCTAATATCGAGACCACGAGGAATTGTGAATGTGTGTGCAAAATGTCGATGGTTGCGAATGCGTACGAGCACTCGACTTAGGAGAACGTTGGAAAATTTTTAAGTTTGAAAGAAAGTCGAAAGGTTGAGTGAATAACCACTCAAGAGCGCGCCTCGAGAGCTATTCATTTGAAGATTCAAGGAATGCTAGATTCCAAGAATCTTCTTCTTTCGAAGTTTGATCGAGAAAGAATATTTTAAAAATGACTTGAAGCGAAATGGGGGATGAAAATAATTTGTGAACGTGTGAGAAGTGAGAACGCGAGATTGAGTTTCAAAATATCGATTATTTAATAGATGAGACGTCGGCCCCATGACTAGATAATCGGGGTATTATCGAGATACTAGATCTTGACGATACATTTTTCATACATAAACTTTTTGAATGAACAACGGGAATATCACACAAAATGCTAGATTCTTATGATATTCTTTGTTCTAAAATAGCGTACTAAGCGAATAGCTGAATGACATATTATTTAGGGTGTACACCCCAATAATGTTTGTCTAAAAAATTCAAGAAGTGCTAGACTTCAAGAATATAATCTTTATGACTTGATTGAGAAATAATTTGGTATTAAAAAAATATACTGAAACAGGATTTAAAGAAAATCAAAAATATTTTAGAAATAAGCTGAAAAATAGATTGTAAGTTAAAATGGATTGATTTAAATAAAATAAATTAATTAAAATTTAAAAGTAAATTTGAAAAAAAAATCTAAAGCGTAATTTATTGAATTGTTTAAAATATGTTACTTACTAGTACAAAAAATAAAAGTTGAATTGCCTAATAAATTAATTATATATAAAAAAATGAACAATACATTATTTAAGGTGTACACCTTAATAATGTTCATTCGAAAACTCGAGAAGTGCTAGACTTCAAGAGTTTAATTTTAAATAATCAAAGGGCGTATTTTGAAGCGAAGAAAGTCGAACAATGCACTACTTAAGGCGTACACCCCAATAGTATTCTGGTGAACCTGACGTGAAAAATCATTCGAACATACGACCCTCGCGCGAAAAGGCGCGGAAATGCGGTTCGACAGAGTCGCCACCGAACTTTATTTTTCCCGAATAGACGGGAGAGGAAAATATCGAGAAAACCTCTTAAAAACGAAAGGATAGGAACAGGGCTGTCGCAACCAAGTTCCGGGTTCGGGAGTCGGTTACGTGAGGAGAAGGTATTAGCACCCCTCACGTCCGTCGTACTCGACGGGAACCTCTTAAGGAAATTGTGGGGAGTGTTGTTTAGGTTTGCTGGTTTTCTTCTCGTTATTAAAGGTAGAATTGGTAGGGTAAGAGGTTAGAGACGCAAAGGAGAGATGGGTGGATGGAGGATAGGGTGCTCGCCAAGGATTTGGGCCCTTGTGCCTACGTATGCTCATTCGGACGAGAATGAGAAATCAGAGCGTCGTAGTTCGACTACGAGAAAGGATGGGGGAAGCGGAAGATGGATAGAAGTATGCTCGCCAAGATCATCGCAATCTTGTGCCTACGTATCTTATATTCGAGAATGAATAAAGAATCAGAGCGTCTGTAGTTCGTGGTAACAACCACGAAAAGATGAGGTTTGAAAAGGGTTGAAGAGTGAGTTTGAGATGAAAGGGTGACTGACAAGCAACCCAAGAGCGTGTCTCAAGAGCTTGCCACTCAAGAATTCAAGAAATGCGAGATTTCAAGAACTCAGTTCTTTCGGAAATTGACTGAATAGGTTGAAGATAAAGAGTTGGATGTTTTGAAATCGAAAGAATGAATTAATAACAACTCAAGGGCGTGCCTCGAGAGTTACTCATTCGAATGTTCAAAGAATGCGAGATTCTAAGAATATCTCTCTTTCGTAAGTTTTAAAAAAAGTTTGTGAAAGGATCGAACCGAAAAATGGCATGCGGTGCCAAAAGGAAGTTGTTTTGAAGTAGTTCGACGATGTGTCGAGGATTTGATCGAAGATTGAACCGGCTTGACGACGTGTCAAGGGTTAGAGCGGTGAGAAACGATATTAGTCCCTGAGGGTGCTCCTAATATCGAGACCACGAGGAATTGTGAATGTGTGTGCAAAATGTCGATGGTTGCGAATGCGTACGAGCACTCGACTTAGGAGAACGTTGGAAAATTTTTGAGTTTGAAAGAAAGTCGAAAGGTTGAGTGAATAACCACTCAAGAGCGCGCCTCGAGAGCTATTCATTTGAAGATTCAAGGAATGCTAGATTCCAAGAATCTTCTTCTTTCGAAGTTTGATCGAGAAAGAATATTTTAAAAATGACTTGAAGCGAAATGGGGGATGAAAATAATTTGTGAACGTGTGAGATGTGAGAACGCGAGATTGAGTTTGAAAATATAGATTATTTAATAGATGAGACGTCGGCCCCATGACTAGATAATCGGGGTATTATCGAGATACTAGATCTTGACGATACATTTTTCATACATAAACTTTTTGAATGAACAACAGGAATATCACACAAAATGCTAGATTCTTATGATATTCTTTGTTCTAAAATAGCGTACTAAGCGAATAGCTGAACGACATATTATTTAGGGTGTACACCCCAATAATGTTTGTCTAAAAAATTCAAGAAGTGCTAGAGTTCAAGAATTTAATATTTATGACTTGATTGAGAAATAATTTGGTATTAAAAAAATATACTGAAACAGGATTTAAAGAAAATCAAACATATTTTAGAAATAAGCTGAAAAATAGATTGTAAGTTAAAATGGATTGATTTAAATAAAATAAATTAATTAAAATTTAAAAGTAAATTTGAAAAAAAAATCTAAAGCGTAATTTATTGAATTGTTTAAAATATGTTACTTACTAGTACAAAAAATAAAAGTTGAATTGCCTAATAAATTAATTATATATAAAAAAATGAACAATACATTATTTAAGGTGTACACCTTAATAATGTTCATTCGAAAACTCGAGAAGTGCTAGACTTCAAGAGTTTAATTTTAAATAATCAAAGGGCGTATTTTGAAGCGAAGAAAGTCGAACAATGCACTACTTAAGGCGTACGCCCCAATAGTATTCATTCAAAAAAAAAACTCGAGAAGTGATAGACTAAGAATCTATTTTTGAGATTTATTTAAAAAAATAGTCCTTTTGTGTTGAAATTACATTGGATTAGGGTCAGGAAAAGAAAAACACCCAAATTTCGAAAATACTTTGAAGATACCCTAAGATTATTATTACAGAACTGCCTTAAAAATTTTACTAAATTGAATAGAAAAGTAACCTTAATTTAAAAGAAAACCATCAAACTCTGAAAATGGAATACGCTCGAGAAGATTGATTTGTGCGAAATAACAACGCGGCGAAGATGCCATACGCAAAACTCAGGACTTGATGAAAATTCAAAATCCCTAAACAACTTAATTAATACAAGACTGAATACCAAAATAACAATTTAAAAACCAAACTTGAAGTGATACCATCTATTTTACGCTCAACTCCAAATGCTCATGTAGCGCTCATCAAAATGAACTTTGCCACCACCGATTTACGGTTCGCATACTCTAAATACTATGATTGCAGTATTTACAAGCTAATGTAAAACGTATCAAAACATAGCAACTCAAAATATCACTCTTCATTTTTTACCAATTCCATAGAAAACAGCATTCATCCATTCTGAAATATGGGTCCTCATGGTGTTAACCCCCTCACCGCTGTAGCAGTGATAACAGACCGAGCTTTCTCCACTTTGTTTTTAAAGAAAATCAAAGAAAACTTTAAATAACACGACGTATGGCGACGTACGGCCTCATCGCCGGCAATTGATTTCAACAATAAAGCAACGACAAATTCAAAACAAAGCATATGAAAATTCAAAAGGTAATATCGATTCACCGAGTGTTGTCACAGACAAAGATTACCCCCCTTTGGAATCAACAATGATACCGTAAAAAATGAGCCAGATACCAAACAGATAAATCATACATAAGAGTATCAAACAAAACACTCTGAACTGTGATTTGAGCTGTGTTTATCGCGGTGGCCAAAACCCAATCCCCCCACACATCAATCTCAGATCAGCACTTCACCAAAATTCTCTCAAACATTGAATTCAAACATTACTAAAACAAAATGCTCCTAAAAAGCTGAGGCCAATCGACATAAAAACTTATCATTACATACATAAAAAGAGATAATAACTTTTCTGATGAAATATCGAAACAAAATCGAAATGTTTAACCATGGTTCGAAAATAGGTAATACAAAATCGCGGCAGACTGAAGTATTTACAACTCTATTATACGATTGAATTGAAAATCAGAACAACCCGAATATTGACGATGTCACGTCGCATATTCGGCAAAGTTTAAAAAAACAACCATAAAATATCTTGAAAATACATTAAAAGCCAGTACTCAATCGAACCTAATCAGGTATTGGATGCAACCGAGCCAAAGAAAAAGATGCAGATTTACCAACGCCGACTTCAAGTGCTGGTAGATGATGACTTCTGGTGTTGCTCTTTCCAACTGAACCTCCAAGACGGTGTTGTTGCGTTATCTGTTGTGGTACACCACGTAGTAGTCATAATACTCCAAAATCTGCAAGTTTCCTTTAAAACAACACAAGAAATGCAAACCCCTTTTCTGAAACAACACACGTGAAGTCACAAAACCTAAAATGTTATTGATTCTAAATCGTTGTAAAATCAAGAAACAAAGACCAAACAACCTTCAACAGACAAACTTAAAAATACATATAAACTTATATCAGTAAGAAAAAACAAGAACCCTCAACAGCACAAAGGTTGCAAGAAGCTGTATTCCCCTATCAGTATGGCTATCTGTCCCCTTCTAGCTAAAAAACGAATTCAAAAACCCCAAGTTGTGTTTAACACACATAGTAACCTTCTGTTAGCCCAATAAACGGTAAAGTTAAACCTTATATGAGCATAAATAACATTAACAGGACAGTAAGATAATGCTAACAGGGTAACTTAATCCATCCTATTTACATAGTTTAAGCCATGGTAAGTATCAGCACAACGGGACCGAAATAAGCACACAAGAGTTGAAAAGGAAGTTACCGATACGCAAAATAGGGCAATAGTTGGTGGCTCCTTGCATAACCAGAACCTGCTATGAGATACAAATGTGATACGTCGCTGACAACATAAACCCTGTTGACGAGTTGCTCTTATCGTAGTTGTAGAGCTAATGGCGTAGACGTCGTTAAATCAAAGCTTTGACTATCTCGCAACAGAACCACCGAGTCGACATTGCTATCGTTGCTCTTGTAGCTGCGGATATGAAACGGTGGTGCAATTTGGGAGAGTCAATGTTGGAGGTTGAGGGTTTGGAGGTGGCAGAGAAGATCGATGGTGAGGAGTGAGAGTTAGTCGAATTTCAGAGGTGAATGAAGGTGAAATCGAAGGAGGAAGGTGACAGATGGATTTGAGTTTCAGAGGGGGCGAAGGATTTCGCGACGCCGTTTATGCTTTTGGGGAATCGGAGCGCCGTTTCGCTGAAAGATGAAAGGGATGAACAGTAATCTGCCCTAATTAGGTTTTCTCTGCCTCCCTCTTAAAGGCCATCAGCATTAGATCTAATGGGCCGTAAATGGGCCTCCCTCCTAACCTGCTCCTTTTTTTTTCTTCTTTTTTTTATTTTCTCCTTCTATTCAAATTAATTAATTACCAGCAAAATAATAAACAGCCAATATAAACTAACATGGATATAACTAATTAATATACAAGTATTAATAATAATTACTAAATGGATATTAACAAATATAATAACTAATAAACAAATATTAATAAATACACTACTAATTAACATGGTTAAATATTGAGTACATATTAACCATAACAAATAAATATTAACAATGTCTAAAAACAACAAAAAAAATAAGAATATTATTAATCCCTATTATTAACACTTAACTAATAATTACTATTAAATAAATAAATATTAAAAATAAATAAAAATAAACTAAAATTTATAAAAAGAAAAGATAATTACTAAAAAAAATATTATTAGTAATATTTAAAAAGTTTAAGAAAATAATATTCACAAAAAAAAAGTATTAGGCCACGTGTCACACTTTAATTGGTCAAAAAGATAAATTTTTGAAAAATCAACCAATTGCGAGATGACACGTGTCTAAATGGTATGGAACGATAAATGCGAAAATATCTACAAAAGGGTAGGACAAATTTAGGGTATGACAACACCATCCATCAGAATCAATGTACTTCCTCAACTTAGACACATGAAACACATCATGCAATTTCACAAGCGACAGCGATAAAATAGTCTAACATGGTACTTCCCCCACGCTTCCACTGTGCTATTCTGATATAGACCAACAAAGCATGGTGTGAGCTTCCAAGACTTCAAAGCTCAACCAACACCAGCTACCGACATAACTCTCAAAACACGAGATCTTCCTCTTAAAATTCAAGTGTTTTCCCCCTCTTATCATGGTAACTCTTCTGACGACCCTGCGAAACATCCATCTTTTCTTGGATCCTCTTGATCTTCTCATTCGTTTCTTGCACAATCTCAGGTCCGAGTACAACACTCTCGCCTGACTCATATCAATACAAAGGAGTCCTACACCTCATACCATGAAAAGTCTCATACGGTGCCATTCTGATACTAGAATGGTAAATATTATCGTAGGTAACCTTAACCCACGGTAACTAACTATCCCCCAGTCCACCTTGATCCAACCCACAAGCTCTCGACAAATCCTCTAAAGACTGGGTAGTTCTCTCTGTCTGTCCATCCGTCCGCGGATGATAGGTAGAGTTCAACTTCAACAGGTACCCAAAGCTTCTGCAAACTCTCCCAAAGTCTCAATGTAAATCTCAGATTTCTATCAGGCATGATATTCGATGGTATCTCATACAACTTTATAACTTCCTCAGTATATATCTCAGCTAGCTTCAACATAGAATGACTAATCCTCATTGGTATAAAATGAGCTGATTTAGTCAATATATTCAAAATCACCCAAATTAAATCATATCCCTTCAAATTCTTCGGAAACCCGACACAAAATCCATGGAAATACTATTTGATTTCCACTCTGGAATATTCAACAGTTGCATCAGACCCAACGGTCTCTGATGTTCAATCTTTGACTTCTGATAAGTTTAACCAGCATATATAAACTTAACCACTTCTCTCTTCATTCTATGGCCACCAAAATAATTTCCTCAAATCCGGTTACATGTCCATAGCACCGGGATGGATACTCCATCTACCTCAATGTCCTTCTTCAAGAATACTCTTATTCCACTCAATAATATCTATAACACAAACTCTATCACGACATCTCATGATACCATTTTCATTAATCCGAAAGTATCCCTTCGACTTTAATTCATCAAATTCAACCAATCTACCAACTCAAACCAGATTTCTGACCTTCTCTGATCTCTTGGAGAATACCATTAGTCAGCCTCAACATACAAAGCTTAACTTCATAAGAAGTCTCTTCACAGACCAAACTCATATCCTGAAATTGCCCAATCAGTTCTAACTCTTTTACCATCATCATTGGTATAAGCAAAGAGTTCCAAATCAATGCATCAGCCACCATGTATGCTTTACCCGAATGGTAATTCAACCCAAAACCATAATCCTTCGGAAGTCCCAATTATTTCCTCTGCCTCATATTTAACTCTTTCTAATCAACCAAATACTTTAAGCTCTTAAGATCACTAGACATCTCAAATCTCGAACCACACAATGAAGCCTCCAAAGCTTCAGCGCAAACACAACAACAACCAACTCTAAGTCATGCTTCAGATAACCCATCTTATGCACTTTAAGTTTCCTTAAAGAATAAGCTAAAACTTGCTGATTTTGTACTAACATACCTTCCAATCCCCTTAACAAAGCATCATAATATACCACAATGGTTCTTTCGGATTCGGAAAAATCAAACCTGAGCTGTTGTCAGTCTTCTCTAAAGCTCTTGTAACTTTTCTTCATACTTTGCATCCCAAAACAAAAGCTTTCACCTTCCTAGTCCACTGCTTCAATGGCAAAGATGACTCGAAAAATCCTTCAATGAATTCCAATAACAATCTGCCAACCCAAGAAAATTTCTAATCTCAAATACATGTTTTGGAGCTTTCCATTGCGATACAGTTCCAACCTTCGCCATATCAACCGCAATAACTCTACTCAAGATCACATGACCAAGGAACTCACTTCCTTATACCAAAACTCACACTTTGACAGTTTTGCACACAACTGCTTCTCTCTCAATGCTAATTATACAATTATCAGATGCTCATCATGATCCTCTTTACTCTTAGAATAATACAAAAATATCACCGATTAACACAACCATCAACTCGCTCAAATAAGTATAGGAAATCCCGTTCATATACTCCACATACCCACATGGTGCCTTAGTCACCCCAAATGGCTCTACGAAATACTCATCATGTTCATACCTTACTTTTAAAAGCAACTTTGAATATCTTCAGCCTTCACACGAATCTGATGATACCCAGATCTTGAATTCATCTTACTGAACATACTTGCAACTACCAACTGAACCATCAATCATCAGTCATTGGAAGTGCACACATATTCTCGATAGTCACCTTGTTCACTTATCTATAATCCACCCAAAGCCTCACAAAACCTTCTTAAGCCTCACAGAACCTTCTTCCTTCATAATCAACAAGATTGGTGCACCCCATGGTGACACACTCAGACAAAAGAGCCCCTCCCCAAGCGAATCTTCAAGTTGACTCTCTAACTCTTTCAATCCCAAAGCAGACACACAACATGGAACCATCAATACCGGGCTATTTCCAGGAACTAAGTCGATCACGAACTCCACTTCACGTTCCGGAGGTAAATGTAACAACCCAATTTTTAATAATTAATTATTTGTATTAATTAATTAATTTATGTGATTTATTTGATTTAAATGAATTACTTGATTTATTTAATTTATATGAGTTAATTGATTTAATTGATTTAATCTAAATATGTGATTTATTGAATTAAATTAAATGGTTTATTCTATTTGGTAGAATAGTGTAGAATCGCTATATTGATTGGTTGGGCCTAATTTGAGGTGTGTGAGTAGAAAGTGAGAGGAGTTGGGTAAAGCCCAATAGAAAGGGTTAAAGAATTAGGGTTGTAGAGAATAGATTGGAGGGTATTTTAGACATTTCTTATTTAATGATAAGATGAGATATTTTGTGAGAAAATGGATTAGTAGAGGTTGAGAGAGAAATAAAATAGAAAGAGATATAAGTGGACTAGAGGAGAGAAAAGAAAAGGATAGAAATAGAAAGAAGAGAAAAGGAAGAGAAAGAAAGAGGAAGGGAGAAGAGAGAAGAGGAGAAAATAGAGGAAAAGCTTGGATTGTTCAAGATCAACATCTAGGATTCGATTTAATCCGGTAAGGGTGTGAAATCTTATTATTTTCTCAATGTATATGATTATGTATGCTTTTTTTGGATTCATTTGGATTGTTGGAGAGTTTTTACTCATTTTCCATTTTTAGGTCGAAATGGTTTAATCGATAGGAACCGATGTTTTAACGGTTAGAATCTGGAATAAGTGATGTAATTTAGTGGAGGAATGTTAGGCTAAGACTATGGAAACTTGTTGGAATTGAATCGGGTGATTTTGGGACCTTGTGACATTTTTGGACAGTAGAAGTTTTTGAGAGATCGCAGAGGTTCGCTAAGCGAGCAGCTAGCGAGCGAGCTAGCGAGTGGTTCGCTAGGTGAGCTACTAGGGAATGAGTAGCGAATGGTACCAGACTTGGACAGAACCAAAATGACCCTTGTTCGCTGGAGCGAGTGAGGTAGCGAGTGTTCGCTAAGCCTTCGCTAAGCGAGCTAGGTAGCGAACACTTCCAGTAGCAAAAAGGCAGGCTTCGCTAGCACGTTCGCTAGGCGAGCCAGTAGTGAATGATCGCTATGCCTTCACTAGGCGAGTGAGCCAGCGAGCATGACAGATTGTTTTATTTCTATTGTTTCCATCCGATGTTGATACTTTGATTCTTCAACGCATAGCTTGTGTGATGTATTATGATATGCTGTGGGTAGCCGTATGGCGTGAATCCTAGATTGTGGAATCAATTGTGAAATGTGGCCTTTGGCAAATATATGCATTGTTTAAATTGATTAAAGGTGCATGATGATTGTGATGGAGTTCGTTGCGATTTGGCGTGATATTGTGAATGCATATTAATTGTATGCGATTGTATGTGAATCACTATGATGTGTATTCTGGTGCATTACTTGATAAATGTAATGATGGTGTGGAAAGTATGAATACTTTGATTATTATGAAATATGTTGTGTATGCAATCATGTTATAATTCTTGTGTGATGAATTATTGAGAATGCATGGGATTAAGATGCGAGAACGGTCTTAAGTGCATATGGTTGTTGATTGCATACGCATCATTTGTTGTCAAGAGGCAATGCTTGCTAGTTTCGTGGAGACTAGTGACTTGTCCCAAACCTAGAGTGGGGTTTGAAATCCTAGAGGACGGGATTTTGTTTGTTATTGGTCTAGAGGACGGACCCGGATTAAATGTAAAAACCAAAAAATAATAACAAGTGTTGGTACCACATGGCATGAGTTGCACTGAGTTGCATTGAGTCATATGGCATAGGTATAATTGTTGTATGAAAGTATGCATATGTGTATGAATTTTTGAACTGAGAGTTGTGAATTGATGAATAAACATAATTGCCGCGTATATGTGTCTGTGAATTACATGATGCTTTTCCATGTATTTATGTTGACTACTTGTTGTCTGATTACCATGATGTTTTTCCATGTATTTATGTTGACTACTTGTTGTCTGATTACCATGATGTTTTTCCATGTTATTCTATGACTTTTTGTCTGTTTAATCTGTTACACGATGTTTTTCCGTGACTGTTTCTGAAATTTATTCACGATGCTTTGCCGTGATTGTCTGTTATTCCCACGATGCTTTTCCATGCATGCTTTTATTGTTTGTGGATTTTATTCGCGATGCTTTGCCACATATCTCTGTTTATTTACTACGTGATGCTCCTCTGCGTACCTGTTATTTGTTCGCGATGCTTTTCCGCGTATCTTTGTCTATTGATTACATGATACTTTTCCGTGTATTTCAGTTGAATTTTCACTTCCTGATTACCGTGATGTTTTTCCATGCGTATTCTGTACTATCTTATCCGTCTGACCATACATGATGTTTTTATGTGTACTGTGTCTGTGTATTCTTGCTTGTCATTTATATGATGCTTTTCTGTGCATCTGTTGCTTTTCTATTGATCATTGTGACCTAATTTGAGGGAATAGACTGTATGTTGACTTATCGTCATTGTGGATGTCCCTCGTCTGTTCTTTACCCGTCTTAGTTGTTCTTGGTTCTTAGAACCTGGCAACTCGTAGTTCCACGAACTACAGACGCACTGATTTCTCAAGTTCCACTTGAGAATATGTAGGCACAAGATGCGATATCTTACTGAGTTCACTAACAACTAACTTCCTGTTAAGATTTGTAACTTAGGATTAGAGTCGTCGTGCTCTAGGTAGTCATCCCGCAGTGGATATTTCTCATGTTTACCTTTGCCATAGGACTTGGAGTCGTCGTGCTCTATTTAGTCGTCCCGCTGCGGATATTCTCTTCCTTGATAACTTAACCTTAGTTTAGAGTCGTCACACTCTATGTAGGTGTCTCAACGTAGACATTTACTTGCCCCCTAGAACATTGACCACAGTCAAGAGTTCCTCACTGTTGCGGTGAAAATCGTGATATCAAGCTATTGATTAACTTGAATCTTAATTCTTAAAATTCACAACTAGACTTTGATTTATCCAAAGGAAAAGTTAAAGAGAGAAAGACCTTTTGCGTGATGTAACAACAACGCTAAGAGATCGGGGATCGGGGGTTGGTTATGCCTAGGGTAGGTATTTCACATCCTAAACATCTACAGTACCCTATAGGAACCTTTTGTATGTTTGTATGCTATAAGTTGCTAAATGTTTGCTATGGTTTGGGATTGGGTATAAGGTTAAGTTGAAGACCTAAGGATAGTTTCTAAACTTGCTCGCAAAGATATCGCATCCTTTGCATACGTATCCTAACTAGGATATAATCAGAGCAATTGTAGTTCACCTCACTGAGGATAAAGAACACTTGATCATGATCAAGGTTCAAAGGGGAACAAACATAACCATGCTTGTATATAGTTTAACCAAACTCTCTAAATCTATATTGAACACTCAAGAATGGGGAGTAAGTAATCATTACCATGATTCTTACATAGAGTTAACCAACTCTATCTTAAAGTTCTAATTGAAAGATACTCCTAACAAGGGGTAGGTCTTTTAGAATTAAAGTAGAAGTTTAATGGCTATGGGTTCTAACTTAACTAAGTTAGGGTTCAAAGTGACTTAACAAAGTCAGAGGGAGAGGGTAATGAGCTATCTATGACCCAAGGGGCAATAGAGAGACTTTCCTTTGGAATGGGAAAAGATGAGGCAACTGGATGTGAACTAACAAGTTCCATCACTTGGAGAAAATAACTTAACAAAGTTAAAAGCATAAAGGAGCATTCATTCAAACATGATGAACAAGTAAAAGGCATGGTTACAACCAAGAGAATGCAAGCATATGATAATATCAAGCAAGGATCCATAAAAGCAAATGGTTACCACCAATATGCACAAAGATATTACAATATCAAGATAGAAGTGCTTACAAGACCAAACACAAGAGGTAAAAACCACATGAAACATCTTAACAAAGATGAGGTAACAACCATATCTAAACAAGTTATAATGCAAGCAAGTAACAACTTAAGGCAAGTATTTCATAGGTTCAAAAGATGTCATATGTAACAACATAGGAGCAAAGATCATGCATTGATTACAATCAAAGGCAAATAAGCAAGCAAACAATGTCACAACAATGCAAGTAAGGAGTTCATTACTTCATGGGGAATTTCATAAGTTCAAGGTAACAACCATAAATGAAGTAAATCATATCATATTAGAGTTCTAAAAATACTTCTAAATGGGGGAGGGATCATATGAAGAGTGTACTCAAGAGGTCACAACATCAAGAGATAGTATGGTTCAATAACACACAACTATAAAGGTAAATCAAACAGATGCTTACAAGCAAACATTGAAATGCATATAGTTTTGGTTTAAACAAAATGCAAAAGAGATAACAAACATAGTTCATATCAAAAGCAAACTAAACTCAAGAAGTTGAATCACAAGTTTTGAAAAGAAGATTGAATGAAAGGAGGGTAAAAACCCTAAAAATGAAGCATGACTTTCCAATAGTATAAAGTGTTTCTAAAATATGAATTCTAGAATTTTTTTTAAATACTATATGAAAATATGCAACAATACAAGATATTAGCAAAAAGAATCATTCAAAAATGATAAAGTTGTGTTAATTTGAAGTTTAAAGAAAAATCAAAGATTTTAGCAATTAAAAAGAAAGAGTATCTCATCCAAGGCTTGAACTCAAGACCTTATGAATCATGGACCAAAATCTTGCCAATTCTACCACCATGCACGTGTGATTGTCATTTGGAAAAGAAATATAAAACATTTAAAACATGAAAAAAATCATAAAATGCTAAAAAGTGTCCTCGCTGAGGATCGAACATAAGACAATAAGCATGGCAAGATACATGAGATACAAGGCATAACCACTGGTGTGGCGATACATCCAATGTATCAAGCCACCTCATTAAAACTTATACCTAACAAGGCAAGTTTCTGGGCAATATTCAAGAATCAAGGCAAGGCAAGTTTGTCAAAAATGATTTCATTCAAACTCCCTCAAATCCCAACCAATTTTAGTGAAATAAAAGTCTAAATCACTTGAAATCTGATGAGGATTAAGATTGTAACCACCATTTTTCAAAATGAAGCACACATATTGGAATTCGAATGAACATGCATAATGAGGTCCTAAAATGTATTTTTGAAGCCAATGACCAACACTGATGGATTTAAGAACAAGTAAGGATCTGCACATGTTTTAAATGTATTGCTTATGATTATTTTCAAAGAGATGAGCTCAATTTCTCACGGAATCACAAAGTGACCTTCAAGATGCAAGTTTAATGAAATAATTTAAAGCAAACTTTGTGTAAAACTAAAAGTTAGAACAAAGATCCATGACAACACAAGTTATTGACCTAAACTACATTATGTCATGAGCTTGTACACACCTAGAATGTAAGAAAATTCAAAGTTGAATTGACAACAACATAAGTTATCAAACCTCACAACAGAACCTTGACAGCCAAGGCTTCCAACAACATTCATGGATGAATTCCAAATATCATGCCTTTACAAAGACAAATTCTCAACAACAACTTCAAACCAAGACTTAACAACATTAATCAAACAAAAGTATTTTGTTTTAAAACAACAAAAGGAACAAAATTTGACATGATTGGAAGTGATAGGTTATAGCAGCATTATATAGCAGTTTGTTCATGAATTATAACCAGCTTTAGCATAAAATCATATTCAAACAGAAGCAGCCACATGTTTTGGTATTACAGTGCCAAATCTAATAAATGTACCTTTAAATAATGAGTCAAGAGTCCAATGTAAGCTATCATGAGTTGGAAAATTCAAATCCTAGACAACTCTAACAGCACTACTGTGAATTCTAACATGACCATGTTAACATCATTCAACAATTAGTCTAACACTTCATTCACATAACAACTTACAAGCCTATGACAATTGGCATCTTATAACACCAGTGCAACCTTCTTGACATATCAACACCAGTCATCCAAACATCAGCCCTAATACAAAGCTCTAATGACAGTCACCAATTCAAGCACACATTGGTTGGACAGATCCACTCAAGAACAAAGTTCAAATATAACAGTTGCAAACTCCACAAATGATAGTGACGACTTGATCATTACAATGCCAAACATCAAACACTAAATCCTTATGACAGTTGCCAATTCAAAATGACAACTAACAAACATAACAATGTTCAAAATCATACAAACTAGCCTAAACTCCTTCATGTGACAGTTACAAATTCAAAACATGTTTTTTGTATGAGGAACACACTTTTAAACAGCCATAGACATGGGTTGACAAATTTAAAACTCAAAATAGTTTTGGTAGCAATGAATACAAGCTCAACATAACAATGTCAATCCTAAATTCACCATATATTTCAACAGCATACTTTCACAAAAGTAACAATATACACACCTTACTCTAATGACAGTCTAACAGTAATTGCACATGAGTTGACAAACTCAAACTTCACAACAGCTTTTGACAACATAGTTACCATTTAAACATAACAATGTCTAATTCATTCAACCAATTGATTAATACATATATGATGCATATCAATGAGAAGGTTTAAGATGACATACCTCTTGTAGTCTTCCCACAATAAGCTAGCTGCAAAATCTCCTTCCCTTGATGAAAGCTTGTGATTACTTATTTTTGAAGAAACAAGGAAACCTTGAGAACAATTTGAGTAAATAGACTTCCAGTTGTTGTTTGAGGTTATGGACAGTTAGTATGACATAAATGGAAGGTGTTCCAAGTGTCAAAGTGATGCAAATTGATCTAGGTAGTGAGTTGTTCCATATTATGCATAAAAGTCAAACATAAGTGAGTGAGAAGTTGACTTTTGGATTTGTGGTGTTTTTTTATGGAAATAAAGGTTAGGACACCTTCTAATAATGATTTTAGGTTTGTTTGGATGGTTTTTATGGGGGTTGAAAGGTTATAAATGGTGTTGGTGTGAAACTTGCAACAAGGCAATTTTGTGGTTTTGTGACTTTCTTCACTTACAAGCAAAGCAAGATAGAATGAGAGCTTTGAGTTTCTCTTGGGTTTAGAGGGCTCTAGTGTATGTAATAACATGACAGGGAACCTCTATTTATAGGCCAAGTGAGAGGTTAGGACAAATTTGTTCAAGTGGTATTCAAGGCGCTTTTGTTGAAAATCTTAGCAAATCTAGGTGATAGTTTTGGTTCTGCAGGCTTTGCCTGCTTTCAAGGTGTTTAGCCCCGTTAAACCAGCTAGAAATGAGCTGTGAGAAGTGACCACAGAGTGAGCAAGGACACCCTCCATGCTGCAACCACCAACACTCTCTCTCATGGTGTACCTTTTGTACTTTTTCATATTAAACTAATGGATCTTGGACGAAACATTGGATTTGCTTGGATTCCTTTATGATATAGTTCATTGCACCATCTAACACATCATATTAGATTTCATTCCATAGTTAGAAATGAAGTGCATCGTTGGAAATCAAGTTTATGTTGAGTTTTGACATGATGACAATCAAGTGTTTAGGCCCAACTTGTCCAATTCGAAACACTCAGCTCACAAGGGATATGGATGAGTTCTTTTACTATTTGGAAAGCCCTCATTATGCTCTAAAACTTTCATGTTTACATAATTTTTAAATTCCAAGTGTAACTAGGTCAAAAAACCCCTCAAAGTTGGCTGAAAACATGTCTAAAAATGTCAAAAACTTAGAATTTTGCTAAATGTTTTCTCCCTCTTGTGATGATTTTAACTATAACTCCAAATCTATGCATTTTTTGCACATGGACCACTTTTACACTTTTGTAGGAATTGCCAAGACCTTTCCAACAAGATTTGAACCACCCCATTTGGATGTGTGGTTAGGAAGTTATGGTCTTGCCCCTTTCAAAACCCTAATTCCCGACTTTTTTGATTACTCCCCAATCCTTGATCCAATAGTCACAAAACTTCATGACTAGATGTAATATGTTATTAGGAACATATTTGCTTCCAACTTTGAGGTCAAATTCCGTTTAGTCAAAGAGTTGACTTTTCAGTCAAACGGACCGATCGATCGAAAAACCCCAAATCGACTGTTGATGTTCTGGGTCTTTTGAGGTCTTGAAACTTCTTGGGTAGAGTTCACTAAGCTATATGAGCTTCATGGAACATTATTCCATCATTGGAATGCCTTTTAAATCAAAAGTCAAACTACAGTTGACTTTTCCTAATCAGAAACCCTAATCGGGTGTCATGGACTGCACTGTTCCTGATCTCTGGGTGACAACCTCAAATTGGATTCATACTTGATCCAATATGGTATTCTTGATGATTTAGAGACTTGTTCCATGTATAATCAATCCAAGACATTGATTGATCAAACCATCGAAACCTCGATTCCTGACTGTATGGAACCCTAATTCATCAGCATCTTGACAAAGACAAACTTGAAATAGGTTAAGGTTAGATAATCAAATGGTGAAGCTCCTAGAATGATTATGAATATCTAAGGTGTCAAAATTTGGGGTGCAACAATCACCCCTATTAAGGGGAACTACGGTTGCTCTGATTCCATTTCTGTCAGGATACGTAGGCACGAGATGCAATGTCTTGGCGAACATACTTTATATATACTTTAGATCTTTACCTTATCACTTTTCCCTTTACAAGAAACTTTAGCATAACACAAATACTAACAAGAGGTTCCTGTAGAGTACTACAGATACTTAGGATGCTAACACTTTCCCTAGGTATAACCAACCCCCGAACCTTAGATCTCTTAGCTCTGTTGTTACATGGCGCACTTAGGGTTTTCTTCAATCTTAACCCTTTCCTTTGGATAAATCAAAGCTCGGTGGTGAACTTCATGATTTGTGATTCAAGTTAAATCCAATAGCTTGATATCCGGTTCTCACTGCAGCAGAAATGATGACAAAAAGGCGACTCAAAATCTTGAGGGGTTTGATAAAGCAATGAAAAGGCGAAATCATAAATTGTCACATGGCCAAAAAAACTTTAGACAACATAAGTGATCTAAAGATAAGAGAATAGGCCAAGAAGAGATTTAGTGGTAATAAACCCACTACATGTAAACCTACAACAGAGGCCCCCAAAGAAAAATGGGTTAAGCCAGTTGGAAATCAAGGGCAGGGTCAAGGAAAATGGAGAAATTTTAAAGTCCAGAGGGGTTCCTCCTTGACGTACAGGAAAGAATTTCAGGCATCGAAGCGAATGGTATACCCTTTAGAAAATAATAAAGGCAAGAACCCAATGTCGAGATCACAGTGAAGAAGATAGCAAAGGTACAGGAAAGCTGAAAGGGAGGCCATGGAAAAGGCAAAACCCAAAGTCAATAGCAACATACAGACAAAGACAGAAGAAAAGAAACCTGTTGAGAGGAAATTGTTTTCTCCTAAAAAATAAGCGTCTTCGAAAAAGGATGACCAAGAAGATGACGAAATGACTGACAACTTCGACTCTGGGTCGGAAGCCTCATTTGACATCATGTGTAACATGCTGTCGGTACTCCCCGGAGAGTATGATCAAGTAATGGAAGTCGAGGAAGAAGAAGATACAATGGAAATAGAGATGGCTCGACATAAGCATGTATATTATTATATTACGAACAACGGCTACGTAGAGGAACAAAATGCATTCTTCAAAAGGTCAGATGGCTCAATGAGAAGCCACTTAATGCCCTTGTTCATCAAAGGGAAAATAGGAAATGTTTGGGTAAATAAAATCCTGGTCGATGACGAAGCGGTAGTTAATTTGATGTTACATTATATGCTTAAAAAGATTGGGAACGACGATGTTGATACGAAGCCCCATAATATGGTGTTGTCAAATTATGAAGGAAAAATAGGGACCACCATGGGGGTTATATAGGTGGATTTGACCGTCGGTACAATAACTAGACTGACGATGTTCATGGTAATAGCCTCTAAGGCTAATTACAACCTGTTGCTTGGTGTCGCTACTCAAAAAATGCATCGTGCAACGACGGGTAGGCGAAAAGGAATGACAGAAGAGTCGCCACCGAACTTTATTCATCCCATGAGGGGAAAGAGAAATATCGAGAAAACCTTAAGGAAAAAATGGATAAGATGGTCTCGCAACCAAGAATGGGTTCGGAAGCCGGTTATGCGAAGGGAAGGTATTAGCACCCCTCGCATCCATCGTTCTCGATGGGAACCATTTGTTTGTCGACGTGTGATAATATTTACTTAAGGATTATGCTATAAAAGAGTGTTCATAGGGGAGAGAGAATGGTTAGAAATAGGGGAAAGAGGAGTAACGGGGAAGAAAGGAGAAAGAACAGACTCGATAGGACTTCGCGGTCCTAGGCCTACGTATTCTCAATAGATATGAGAAAATCAGAGTCGACGTAGTTCGGGGAACTACAGATATAGGGGGGAATGTGCTCGGCAAGGATTGTGGACCTTGTGCCTACGTATCTTTACTTGAAAGGAGTAAAGAATCAGAGCAGCCGTAGTTCGTCCTACGGTTGATGGGTGAGTTCTGGTAGACGATGCTATCATGCGCATTCTAGCAGTTTAGGTGTATTGATGCTCGCTAGTTCGGAGACTTAGGCGTTACCTATTTGCGGTAGAACAGACGTAGCATGCCTTTCTGGGAAAGGGTGGAAAAGAGGAAAGGGTGCTCGCTAGGATTGTCGCAATCCTATGCCTACGTATTCTCAACATGCAAGTGAAATCAGAGCAACGTAGTTCATGCTACTACGGGTAACTGGTGTTTTTGTGGATGATGTTATCGTGCGCATTCTAGCAGTTTAGGTGTTTTGCTGCTTGTATGTGAGGAGACTTAAGCGTTACCTGTTTGCGGTAGAACAGACGTAACATATCCTTTTTGAAGAGACTAGTTTTTGCCATGCGAGGCAAGAAGTCATGTTTGATTTGTGGGTTGTTTTTAGGGGCGAGATAGGTCCTCGGATAGTAACCCTTTGCGGGTAGTACCCAATTCTTTATCTTAAATTTTTTGTTATGAAATGGTGTGGCGAACGTAGCGTCTTCGTATTGAAAGACGAGTATCAAGACCACACACACTACAGTGAGTATCCTAACAGTCGGAGAGGAAGAAGAATACACTCAATCCTCTCTCTTTAATTCAATACAAAGAGAACTTCATTCTCTTATTAAAGTATTTTTGGTTTTGAATGATAAGTGATTTGCGACTATAAACCCTACGGTAAATGTCAAGCACTCGGGATAGGAGAAGGCCTACGCCTAACCACTCCTCGACCATTCAAGTTTTTGTTGTGAAAAGGATTTGAAAATGCACTCGGTACGGGTCCAAGATTTTAAGAGGAGAGGTTGCAGAAAGAAGTTGTGGAAAAAGGGGTGGTGGATAGAGACAGGTGATGGATAAAGTTGTGTGTTTGTATCGAAAGACGAGTATCGAGACCACCCACACTACAGTGAATATTCTGATACTCAGAGAGGAAGAAGTCTACACTCAATCCTCTCTATTTAGTTCTATAGAAAGAGAAATCGATTTATTTATGAGAAGTGCACTCGATACGGGACCGAGATTTGAAACTGTACTCGGTAAGGGGCCGAGGTTTGAAAATGTACTCGGTACGGGGCCGAGGTTTGAAAATGTACTCGATACGGGGCCGAGGTTTAAAAATGTACTCGGTACGGGGCCAAGGTTTGAAAATGTACTCGGTACGGCGCCGAGGTTTGAAAATGTACTCGGTACGGTGCCGAGGTTTGAAAATGTACTCGGTACGGGGCCGAGGTTTGAAAATGTACTCGGTAAGGGGCCGAGGTTTGAAAATGTACTCGGTACGGGGCCGAGGTTTGAAAATGTACTCGGTACGGGGCCGAGGTTTTTAGGAGAGTAAGGTGGAAGCATTTTTGTATTGAAAGACGAGTATCGAAACCACCCAACTACAGTGAGCATCTCGACACTCGAAAAGGAAGAAGTCTACACTTAATCCTCTCTTTTTAATTCAATACAAAGGTAATTTATTTCCAAGATGGTTTGATGGTACTTTGAATCGAATCGGGACAATGTAACGCTACACCGTATTAGCTCGACTTATAAGGGAAGCCAACCTATAAGAGGTCGCGTATTAATTTTCGTGCTAAGGACAAGATAGAGAAACGATATTGAGGATCGTTCTCCAATTGAATAATACCGCATAGACCAAAAAACAGTAGGATCTCATCTTGCGGATACAAGACTTCATCGACCACAGAAAGTCAAAATGAAATCGAAAAGAAGAAGAATGAGGAGAGAAAGGAGGTGGTCTCGGATCCAACATTATTCATCAATAATTTGACTAGTAATGGATTACGGAAGTCTCTTCATAGACCGAAAAAATGACAAATGAAATAAAGTCGGAATAAGAAAGAGAGAGAAAGAACCGAAAACTCAAACCTTGTCTTAATCGCAAATTTTTAGTTAATTTAATCGAAGAGAACCTCTTGCGACCCCAAAGTAAGGAAAATGACTCAAATGGTCATTCTCCTCAGATTTGAAATAACGAAGGTTTCAACATCCTCGAGAATTAACGTTTGACGAATTGGAGACTTCATCGGTTCGAAAATAAGAAGTGTAATAAAAATGCGAGGTGAAAAAGAGGTGGGTCTCGGATCCAACGATACTTATCAATATATTGACTTAGTAATCGATTTATGGAAACTTCGTAATCGACCCAAAAGGCAAAAAAAAAGCCCAATAATGAAAGAAAAAATAGAACTAAACCCTAAAAAATATTAAAACTTTAACACTAAAAATATAAATTCTAAAATTATAATATATACCTATAAAGCTCTCAGAAATAATAAAATTCTAATAATATAGCTAATATTAACAATTTTATTAAGAACTAAATATATATATACTAACTAATAATAATAATAATAATAATAATAATAATAATAATAATAATAATAATAATAATAATAATAATAATAATAATAATAATAATAATAATAATAATAATAATTTACATAAATAACAAAGTATGTACATAACTAATAAATAAATAAATAAATAAAAAAGCAATGATAAAACTCCACACGGCTGTAAGCCCAAAAACCAAATCCTGATGAATCCAGAAGGCATGTCAAAATATCACCAGCATTACCATTTATTTAAAACAAAAAGAAAATGAAAAGGGTATCATGACCAACGAATTGGAAATCAGAGCACATTCTTCTCCGTTGTTTTGCTTCAACCTCGCGGGTTCACTTTAGGTTTTTCAGAGTTTGGTTGTTTCTGGGTATGGATGGCGGTTGAAAGAGTTTTAGCTGGATGTGTTTGAAGGTTGCTAGGAAGAACGAAAAGTGGGTTTCAATGTTGATTGAGGTGGCTTCTCAGTTTGAGCTTCACAGAGGGTGGTTAAAGGTGGACTGAAATGGAGGTGACGAAAATGTTTCGGTTAACGGTGATGTGCTGGAGATGGTGGAAGGTCAAGCTGAAGGTTGAAGGAGAGATGAGGGTAAAAGAATGATGACGATTTTCGGATTTAAGGGTTTGGCTTTGTTGATTGTTTGGGTTTATGGTTGTTTAAAGATCTTCTGGGATGAAGTAAGGAGGTTGAAGAGTGGGTTGAAAATGGAAGCAGAAGAAGGTTGGTTTTATTCAGTTTTGAAGGAGGTTCAGGGAAAGGGATGAATCGAAGGATTCTCCCAGAAATTTTCGTTCACCAAAAAAAAACCCCCCAGTTCAGGTTCTATCTCTCCTACTCTTTATTGAGCTCGTCCCTCCCTTTTTCTTCTCAAAACATCTCTTATGGTTGTGTTCATCTATTCCTTGTGGTATGATTTGTAACTGAGACGTCATTTTCTTTGCAGCTGGTTATGTATGAGTTTGCTTTTCGTGTTGTGAATTGCAGGTACGGATTGGTTGTTGCTTTGCGTTGTGTATTACCGTTTTTATTGTGCGCGTCTCACCAATTTGTTGCTGCAGGTACATGGTGTGTGGGATTGACAGAGTGTGTCAGTTTGTAGCTTGTACGTTTTGTCCTTATTCTGCAGAGGTGTGGTGCATGGTTTTTTTTTTGGGTGCAGGTTGTGTGAAGTATGGTGCGTTTGCGTGGTAGCACGCCTCTGTTGTGGGGTATGAAAGCTGGAGCTGTATTGGTAGTTTTGGGAGGTTGTTGCGCAGAAGGCTTTGGCAAGAGTGTGTACCTTCTTTTTTCGTCGCCAATTCAAATGGGTTGGAGCAAAGATGTAAATGCAATGGGTTTGAAAGATTTTTTTTTGTATGGATTCTATGATGTAAAATGGGCCTTTTTTAGCAATTATAAAAATGGGCTTTGCATTGTAACCTTAAATAATTTTATTGCACCCTTGCTTTGCAAAATAAATCCAATTTGTATTAGACTTGTGAATTTGTTTTGTAAAATGTGTGGGCCTTTGTTTGAATTGTATATTCGACTTTTGGAATTGAATAATCACGCTCGAGTTGATTTCTTAAGAAATAAAAACACCAATCCTCAAGTTGAATCGATCAATTTTCCAACAATCCTCAAATTAGTTATGAACATGAGACAACATGGACCCTTTAAATTTTCCATAGCCTTGAAACAAAACAAAATCGATAATGCATCAATTCTCGAACTTGACCATTTAATAAAACAACGCTCACTTAAAAAGACCAAATTCTATATGATTTCATCATTCAACATTTGAACTCAAACGACTTGATATTCTTGAATATACTCCTGTCTGATCAAAACTAATACTCAGCCACATGAACTTTAGTCAACCCTGCTCACCTACCCGACTGGATATCCTCAAATAGAACTTGATTCAATTCAAATTATCCTCCTAATAAAAGTAATCAATTTTAATTTTCTGAATAGTAGTTAGCGGATAACCGAGGTAGGACAAATTTGGGGTATGACAGATGCCCCTATCTAATTGGCTTATACCGAGTACAGTGAACTGCCACGGGATTCATTTTCCAGGGTATAAGGCAATTGGATACAAAGAGAACCCTGAATTTGTCCGAAAAGAAAGAAAGTATTTGGGAAGTGAACCACTGAATATCTTGCAAAGGTCGTTACCAACACAAGGATGATAACAAGAGAGATCTGACACCGAAAGGATGACAGACCCATCACCCAAAGAATGATGGAGCAAAGCACAAACGAACCTAACACCCAAAAGGATGTAGGGGATAAGCTTCTCTGAAGAGATTGCCACCTAACGCTGAAGACGGATAAGCTTCTCCTAAGAGATTGCCACTTATCACTGAAGACGGATAAGCTTCTCTGAAGAGATTGCCACTTATCATTATAGACGGATAAGCTTCTCCCAAGAGATTTCCACTTATCACTGAAGAAAGATAAGCTTCGTTGAAGAAAGATAAGCTTCTGTGAAGAGATTTCCACTTATCGATGAAGTTTGCTGGAGATAACTCACTGGGGAATGCCCGTGGCTTTAGTGGAGATGCCTCTGTCTGGGCTGAATGTTGATTTGGAGATTTGATCAGCCACGAGGGTACAATACATCATGGGAAATACCCATGGTCTTGAAAAGATGCCCATGGCTAGGCTGAATTTTTCTTTGATAATTCTTGAGTTTCGTGGGGGGCCACGGTCTTTGCAGATAATGCCCCTGACCAGGATGATGGTTACTTTGAAGCTCTTGAATTTGTCCAACAAAAAGTTTCACAACTTCGTGGGAAACGCCCACAGTCTTGAAGAGAATGTGTCTGACCGGGTTGTAGATAGTCTTGGAAATCTTCGAAATATGATCTTGGACCTGAACTCGCATATGCTAATGCTTGATGATAATGATGTTCCATAAATGGAAATGCAAATGCAAATGCAAATGCTAACACGCGGAGATGCAAGAGCTGGGGGAGATATGATATGTTCATGGGTATGCATATGGTGCAAGATGATTATGAAGTCAAATGCGATGTGTATGATGCATATGATTGCAAATGGGTGATTGGAAATACAGGTGCTGACATGGTGGACTTTGGGTAGGAAGTACTAGACGAGGACTGGTATTCGAAGGGTAGACTACCAGACAAGAACTGGCGGCGAAAGGTTAAGCTGTCAAACAAGGACTGACTTTGTGGTTTTCCAGATGAGAGCTGGACTTTGGAACGAGATTTACCAGACAAGAACTGGTTAAATGGTAGGCTAAAGGAAGGGTGACCAGATGGGAGCTGGTTTAAAAGCTGACATGTACCAGACGAGAATTGGTATTCAGTGAAGGGTTGACCAGACAAGGACTGGTTTAAAGGTTTTCCAGACAAGAACTAGACTTTGGAGGTTCTTGTTTTTTTGATAGGTGACAGGTTTAGGCTGTGGGATGAAGAATCCGATGACAGCAAGGCCTTTTCAGAAGGTTAAGGTTATTGGGTGAGGTGACGGTACGATTCCCCGACACTCGTTTTGAATTCAACAGTTGCTGATGAGGATGAACTTTCTTGAGTAACTTGCCATGAGACGACCTCGAGATGGCTTGCCCCAGAGTTTGTACCATGAAAGGATTCATCCTTGTTTTACTGACTATTGGTGGTTGGCTTCAATATACTCTTTAGAGTAGCTTGCTCTTGAAAGAGCGTTGAAGCGACTTGACTTATCCTGATTGAAAATTGGAGGGATCTATCGTCTAGTGAAAGAAACTCTGGGTGGCCTGCCCCTGATTGGTATAATTCACTTTTGATCAACCTCTTCTTAAATGATTTCCCCATAATCAACTGATGCTTGAGGATTTGCCTCAGACTGACTGATTCCAAATTCGTGGGATGACAATACCCCAGATCCATAAGGCTACGAAGTATACTCGATTCTGATCTAGACTGCCGAATGATCCAGTCCTGTTCAATTACTCCCTATTGGAATTTCCTCCATGCCAACTACTGACTTGCAATTAGAATTGTTTATTCACGAATGGTAAATTTAATGTGAAGTTCATGCAAGTTTTGAAAGAAATGTCATTTATTAAGTGTCGTGATAGTGAGACAAATGGATCGTTAGTCCAAACGTTGTGCTAACTTGATTGGTGCGAAAGATATAGCAAGGATATTGACACCAATGTTGATGATTAGCAAATATGTGAGGAGTCAGTTTACGCAACCTTGCGATAATATGCTTTCAGAATAAACCTCGCCTCAATTAGGTCTTTCGAGGGTTGTAACGTGGTATGGTTCACGGTTATAAAACAAAGGATATTAGGCTCAAAGTATGATTTGTACCCACCCCTTCTTCTCGATGATCTCCATACCTACGTTCAGTTAATCCTGCACCTGCTTACCTTGACGGTGTAAGCTTGATGGTTCAAGGTTTGCTCGAGATGGCACTCGCCTTATTTTGACGGATGTCAGTAGCCCCTTGATTTGGGTGGCCACTGAATCTTTTTTTTTTGTCGAGGGTTTCGAAGACCTCTTTTGCTTTTGTTTTGATCCCTAACTTTTGCATGGACTAATTTTGCTTGTCACATCCATCGGGACTGCCTTGATTTTTGCCTAAGTCCCTTTTTGAGGTGTTTGACTTAGCAGACTTTTGATTTTTTTTTATTTTGTTGGAGAATTGTGACTGCCACGTCATGGGTCATTGATTAACAACTGTCTCATGGATTTTGCTTTGTTGATTTGAGTGCGAGATTTGATTAACTGAACACTACCCTGCCCTAGGTTGAGTGTAAGGGTTTAAATATCCGAAGGAAACTCCTACTTCTAGGCTCGAAGTGGTTGACTAGGGATTAACTCCTTATATCTCCGGTGTTTAGGGGAATTGAAACAATGCTTGTACATCATTGACGAGATTTTGTCTGAAAGCATATGGTTTCCAATTATGGGTATTTCGTTTTTGTCATCCTCCCTTCAATCTTTGCTAAAACAACAATGATAATGTGGAGTGGATAAGAGGTGTATGTGTCTGTGCTTGTGATAAGTAAGAAAAATGAGCGAATGCGACATGATTGATTCAGAAAGTGCATAATCATTTCATTAATATTACCATTCAAAACAACAATGTTTAAAAACAAGTAGCAATTAACAGGAAAATAAGATGCAAATGGTAAAAAACGCCCAAGGAATGCCAATGTTGAGGACGTCTGCCTGTCTGGACCACTGGCTTTATTAAGACGACTCTTGAAATCTTCGAGCTTAGACAGCTGAGAGGTTGACATGGACAACCAAACTTCCTTCTAGAAATGATATGTACCTTTTGTCAATCAACTGTTGCACCTTGGCTTGAAAGGCTTTGCATTCTCCAGTTGAGTGCCCCATGGATCCTCCATGATATCCACATTGAACATTGGGATTGTACCCGAGAGGGTATGACTCTGACAACGGCTTAAGCGCTTTAGGCTCCACCAATGAGTTTTGGATCAGATGTGGGAGAAGCTGACTGTGCGACATAGGGACTGGATGAAGAGGAGTAGTCCTTCTTTCCAAGTTGTTGCTGGGCCTATGCTGATTTTGGCGCTGATTCAGATGACCTCGGCCATGGGCTCGTTGATTTGCATGAAGAGCGATCCATGGTTTGTGGGATGAAGCTTTAGACATGGCTGATTTCCCATAAGGATAACATGGCACTGAAAGTGATGCCTATTGAGCAGACGAGGGACCATAGAGTTTTGCTGGTACATCGTTAGAATACTCAACGTTTGCTATGAGTGTGCTGGTTTCATCCTTCTCTTCCTCATGGAAATCGTCGAAAGATTCAATCTCACTGGTTTGGCTGCCTGAGGCGTCTTGGATTTGTCCACTTTTGAGGTAGCTTTCGATGCGCTCTCCTACAATCACAAGGTCAGAGAAGCTTGATGGTGTACAACCATCCATTCTTTCAAGATAAGAGCCATGCAAACTATTGATGAACATGTCAATCAGTTCCTTGTTCGATAGTGGTGGTTGTACTCTTGCTGCGAATTCTCTCCACCACCGCTGTGCATATCCCTTAAAATATTCATTTTCATTCTGAGATAAGTTTTGCAACTGCATGCGGACGGGAGGAGTGTCCAGATTGAACTGATAAAACTTTATAAAAACACTAGCTAGGTCTCTCCATGATTTGATATGGCTTCTTTCTAAATCCGTGTACCAACTTAATGATGCCCCACTCAGACTTTCTTGAAAACAGTGAATCATCAGCTTATCGTCATGAGTGTAGGAGATCATTTTTCGACATTACATCACCAAATGACGCCTCGGGCAACTATAGCTTGTGTACTTCTCGAAGTTGGGCATCTTGAATCTTGGAGGAATCACCAAGTCTAGCACTAGACACATATCATCAGCATCGAGGCCGGGCATATCAGGTACTTTCATAGCTTGAAGTGTCTCCTCAAGGGCACGAAGCTTTTCTTCCATGGGATCAGTCGTTGGCATCCTCTGGGATCGAATAGGAACGTTTACTTTCGGAGGATGGTCATCAGGCGGAATATCATATAATGGATTATTCGTCACAGTAAATACTTGTGGGGGATCAACATTCTGGCGATCGTTCTCTGACATAGCTACCTCAGCTTGCTTTGTCTGACTTGCCTTTCGAGACGTCTATGTTCCTCTTGCTTCAAACGTTTCATAGCTCTCACGAGTTCAGCGGGAGTGTCGGGAAATCAGCTGCGGGTTATGAACAGAGGATGGGTAAGCTCTTGGCACTGGTTAGGAAAGAAAATGCAAAATGATGCAGAGATGCTTATGCAAATGCAATGTTATCAGTGCACACGAGAACAGGTCAACAACAAGGATTAAGATCACAGATCCTGCAAGGCAACAACAACGAGATATCTCTCACCTCGGATGGGCCATCTATTGGTTTATAAGAGGGTATCCCAAAGGCTTCTAAACAAAGTCCTATGCACTAACCCTCAAAAGTTTCCCATCAGAACGACTACTCGTAAGATGGTAATCCTTTCAAAGGATGAACACATAGTTATGTTTTAGCAACCTTCGGAATAAGGTTCTACAAAAGATCCTCAGAGTCACGGACTCCCAGGTTGGAAATAAAAACGCCATTACGACTACACGTAAGACATAATCATTCCAACGGGGTCTCATCTGAGCGGTGGAATTCAAACCAACTCAACGAGTCTTAAGTCTCGCAAATCAAAAAGAAACTACCTCCTAATCTTAGTGTATGCTAGAAAGCTCGGGTAAAAAGCCTTTATCCTCACAAACCAATCCAATAAACCCAACAGGTTAAAAGGAACACAACATAATATAACAGATAAAAGCAAACAAAATCACACACGCGACAAACAAACTACGCTTAGCTAAGTCCCCAGCAGAGTCGTCAGCTGTCGCTACTCGAAAAATGCATCGTGCAACGACGGGGAGGCGAAAAGGAATGACAGAAGAGTCGTCACCGAACTTTATTTATCCCATGAGGGAAAAGGAAAATATCGAGAAAACCTTAAGGAAGAAATGGATAAGATGTCCCGCAACCAAGAATGGGTTCGGAAGCCGGTTATGCAAAGGGAATGTATTAGCACCCCTCGCATCCATCGTACTCGATGGGAACCATTTGTTTGTTGATGTGTGATAATATTTGCTTAAGGATTATGCTATAAAAGAGTGTTCCTAGGGGAGAGAGACGAGTTAGAAACATGGGAAAGAGAAGTAACGAGGAAGAAAGGAGAAAGAACAGACTCGATAGGACTTCGCGGTCCTAGGCCTACGTATTCTCAATAGATATGAGAAAATCAGAGTCGACGTAGTTCGGGGAACTACAAATATAGAGGGAATGTGCTCGACAAGGATTGTGTCCCTTGTGCCTACGTATCTTTACTTGAAAGGAGTAAAGAATCAGAGCAGCCGTAGTTCGGCCTACGGTTGATGGGTGATTTCTGGTAGATGATGCTATCGTGCGCATTCTAGCAGTTTAGGTGTATTGCTGCTCACTTGTTCGGAGACTTAGGCATTACCTGTTTGCGATAGAACGAATGTAGCATGCCTTTCTAGGAAAGGGTGGAAAAGAGGAAAGGGTGCTCGCTAGGATTGTCACAATCCTATGCCTACATATTCTCAACATGCAAGAGAAATTAGAGCAACGTAGTTCGTGCTACTATGGGTAACTGGTGTTTTTGTGGATGATGTTATCGTGCACATTCTAGCAGTTTAGGTGTTTTGCTGCTCGCATGTGAGGAGACTTAAGCGTTACCTGTTTGCGGTAGAACGGACGTAACATATACTTTTTGAAGAGATTAGTTTTCGCCATGCGAGGCAAGAAGTCATGTTTGATTTGTGGGTTGTTTTTAGGGGCGAGATAGGTCCTCGGATAGTAACCCCTTGCGGGTAGTACCCAATTCTTTATCTCAAAATGTTTGTTATGAAATGGTGTGGCGAACGTAGCATCTTTGTATTGAAAGACGAGTATCAAGACCACACACACTACAGTGAGTATCCTGACACTCGGAGAGGAAGAAGACTACACTCAATCCTCTCTCTTTAATTCAATACAAAGAGAACTTCATTCTCTTACTAAAGTATTTTTTGTTTTGAATGATAAGTGCTTTGCGACTGTAAACCCTACGGTAAATGTCAAGCACTCGGGATAGGAGAAGGCCTACGCCTAACCACTCCTCGACCATTCAAGTTTTTGTTGTGAAAAGAATTTGAAAATGCACTTGGTACGGATCCGAGATTTTAAGAGGAGAGATTGCGGAAAGAAGTTATGGAAAAAAGGGTGGTGGATAGAGATAAGTGATGGATAAAGTTGCGTCTTCGTATCGAAAGACGAGTATCGAGACCACCCACACTACAGTGAATATCGTGATACTCGGAGAGGAAGAAGTCTACACTCAATCCTCTCTCTTTAGTTCGATACAAAGAGAAATTGATTTATTTATGAAAAGTGCACTTGATACGGGACCGAGATTTGAAAATGTACTCGGTACGGGGCCGAGGTTTGAAAATGTACTCGGTACGGGGCCGAGGTTTGAAAATGTACTCGGTACGGGGCCGAGGTTTTTAGGAGTGGAAGGTGGAAGCGTCTTCGTATTGAAAGACGAGTATCGAAACCACCCACACTACAGTGAGCATCTCGACACTCGAAGAGGAAGAAGTCTACACTTAATCCTCTCTTTTTAATTCAATACAAAGATAATTTATTTCCAAGATGGTTTGATGGTATTTTGAATCGAATCGGGACAATGTAATGCTAAACTGTCTTAGCTCGACTTATAAGGGAAGCCAACCTATAAGAGGCCGCGTATCAATTTTTGTGCTAAGGACAAGATAGAGAAACGATATTGAGGATCGTTCTCCAATTGAATCATGTCGCACAGACCAAAAAACAGTGGGATCTTGTCTTACGGATACAAGACTTCATCGATCACAGAAAGTCAAAATGAAATCTAAAAGAAGAAGAATGAGGATAGAAAGGAGGTGGTCTCGGATCCAACATTATTCATCAATAATTTGACTGGTAATGGATTACGGAAGTCTCTTCATAGATCGAAAAAACGACAAATGAAATAAAGTCGGAATAAGAAAGAGAGAGAAAGAACCGAAAACTCAAACGTCATCTTAATCGCAAACCTTAAGTTAATTTAATCGAAGGGAACCTCTCGCAATCCCAAAGTAAGGAAAATGACCCAAATGGTCATTCTCCTTAGATTTGAAATAACGAAGGTTTCAACATCCTCGAGAATTAACGTTTGACGAATCAGAGACTTCATCGGTTCGAAAATAAGAAGTGTAATAAAAATGCGAGGTGAAAAAGAGGTGGGTCTTGGATCCAACGATACTTATCAATATATTGACTTAGTAATCGATTTATGGAAACTTCGCCATCGACCCAAAAGGAAAAAAAATGCCCAATAATGAATGAAAAAATAGAACTAAACCCTAAAAAATATTAAAACTTTAACACGAAAAATATAAATTCTAAAATTATAATATATACCTATAAAGCTCTAAAAAATAATAAAACTCTAATAATATAGCTAATATTAACAATTTTATTAAGAACTAAATATATATACTAACTAATAATAATAATAATAATAATAATAATAATAATAATAATAATAATAATAATAATAATAATAATAATAATAATAATAATAATAATAATAATAATAATAATAATAATTTACATAAATAACAAAGTATGTACATAACTAACAAATAAAAAAAAGCAATGATAAAACTCCACAGGACTGTAAGCCCAAAAACCAAATCCTGATGAATCCACAAGGCATGTCAAAATATCACCTACTTTACCATTTATTTAAAACAGAAAGAAAATGAAAAGGGTATCACGACCAACGAATCGGAAATCGGAGCACCTTCTTCTCCGTTGTTTTGCTTCAACTCGCGTGGTTCACTTTAGGTTTTTCAGAGTTTGGTTGTTTCTGGGTATGGATGGCGGTTGAAAGAGTTTTAGATGGATGTGTTTGAAGGTTGCTAGGAAGAACGAAAAGTGAGTTTCAATGGTGATTGAGGTGGCTTCTCGGTTTGAGCTTCGCAGAGGGTGGTTAAAGGTGGGCGAAAATAGAGGTGACAGAAATGTTTCGGTTAACGGTGATGTGCTGGAGATGGTGGAAGGTCGAGCTGAAGGTTGAAGGAGAGATGAGGGTAAAAGGATGATGAGGATTTTCGGATTTAAGGGTTTGGCTTTGTTGATTGTTTGGGTTTGTGGTTGTTTAAAGATCTTCTGGGATGAAGTAAGGAGGTTGAAGAGTGGGTTGAAAATGGAAGCAGAAGAAGGTTGGTTTTATTCAGTTTTGAAGGACGTTCAGGGAAAGGGATGAATCAAAGGATTCTCCCAGAAATTTTCGTTAACCAAAAAAAAACCCCCAATTCAGGTTCTATCTCTCCTCCTCTTTATTGAGCTCGTCCATCCTTTTTTCTTCTCAAAACATCTCTTATGGTTATGTTCATCTATTCCTTATGGTACGATTTGTGACAGAGACGTCATTTTCTTTGCAGCTGGCTATGTACGAGTTTGCTTGTCGTGTTGTGAATTGCAGGTACGGATTGATTGTTGCTTTGCGTTGTGTATTACCGTTTTTATTGTGCGCGTCTCACCAATTTGTTGTTGTAGGTACATAGTGTGTGGGATTGACAGAGTGTGTCGGTTTGTAGCTTGTACGTTTTGTCCTTATTCTGCAGAGGTTTTGTCGGGGAACTCGTGGTTTATCGTGGTGTGGTGCGTGGTTTTTTTTAGGTGCAGGTTGTGTGAAGTATGGTGCATTTGCATGGTAGCAGGCCTCTGTTGTGGGGTATGAAAGCTGGAGTTGTATTGGTAATTTTGGGAGGTTGTTGCGCAGAAGGCGTTAGCAAGAGTGTGTACCTTCTTTTTCCGTCGATAATTCAAATGGGCTGGAGCAAAAATGTAAATGAAATGGGTTTGAAAGAATTTTTTTTGTATGGATTCTATGATGTAAAATGGGCCTTTTTTAGCAATTAGAGAAATGGGCTTTGCATTGTAACCTTAAATAAGTTTATTGCACCCTTGCTTTGCAAAATAAATCCAATTTGTATTAGACTTGTGAATTTGTTTTGTAGAATGTGTGGGCCTTTGTTTGAATTGTATATTCGACTTTTGGAATTGAATGATCACACTCGAGTTGATTTATTAAGAAATAAAAACATCAATCCTCAAGTTGAATCGATCAATTTTCCATCAATCCTCGAATTAGTTCTGAACATGAGACAACATGGAACCTTTAAATTTGCCATAGCCTTGAAACAAAACAAAATCACTAATGCATCAATTCTCGAACTTGACCATTTGATGAAACAACGCTCACTTAAAAAGACCAAATTCTATATGATTCCATCATTCAACATTTGAACTCAAACGGCTTGATATTCTTGAATATACTCTTGTCTGATCAAAACTAATACTCAGCCACATGAACTTCAGTCAACCCTGCTCACCTACCCGACTGGATATCCTCAAATAGAACTTGATTCAATTCAAATTATCCTCCTGATAAAAGTAATAAATTTTAATTTTCTGAATAGTAGTTAGCGGATAACCGAGGTAGGACAAATTTGGGGTATGACACTTGGTAGGGAATGAATTCACGGCATTGGTGCCATCTTTTCTTTAATGCACCAAATGATTACAATTTGGCACAACGATGGAATCGTAGAGAACATTGAAGCCGGCCAGGGTTATTTTCTGGAGGAAGTTAATCAGGTTGATAGAAGAAGTTTCGACTGTAATTTAGCTCATATTGGCCCCTGCGGTCCTGCAGAATTTGATATGACGCTAACAGACAATCCCTTCTGCTCCCTCTATCTACATCCAACCCATGGGCTCCAGTGGGATAGGGAGATCATTGGCGAATAAAATTACGTCTTCGGAGCAGCACACATCCGACTAACTGGCTAGGGAAGAAAATTCGTTGATGATGAGTGAGTCACCGACGCTTGAAAAGATTTCGGCTTATATAGCCGAGAACAAACTCAAGGCGACTTTGGAGGCCGAAGTAAAACTTATGGTTGTCGAAGCCAAGAAGATCGAAATAGATCAAACAGGTCCTGGAAAGGACTTCGATCCAGAACCACCTGACAAGTTTCAGGACGAGCTAAAAATCTAGAGGCTCAACGCAATTTATGATGAGAAGCCTTTGGGCTTCGAGAAAGATCCACTAACAAGTGACGTCAAAATGCTGGCACATAATCCACTAGTAGAAATCGACCTTGGAGAAGGGGCAGAAAAAAAGCCCACATATATCAGTGCCAACATCAGCCCACAACTCAAGGTCGAAGTATTCCAATTGCTAAAATAGTTTAAAGACTACTTTGCATGAGGCTATGACGAAATGCCTGGTTTAAGCAGAGAGCTGGTCGAATTAAAGCTGCTGATAAAGCTTGGGAAGAAGCCTGTTAAGCAGACACCAAGGCGATTTGGACTAGAAGTTCTCTCAAAGATTAAAGAGGAGGTCGAAAGAATTCTTAGATGTAAATTCATCTGCACGACAAGGTATGTTGAATGGCTTGCCAATATTGTTCTAGTTATAATGAAAAATGGCAAGTTAAAGGTGTCGCTACTCGAAAAATGCAATGACGGGGAAGGCGAGAACGGAAAGACATAATAGTCGCCATCGAACGTTATTTACCCCATGAGGGTAAAGGAAAACATCGAGAAAACCTCAAGAAAGAAACGGATAAGATGGTCTCGCGACCAAGAAAAGGGTTCGGAAGCCGGTTATGCGAAGGGAAGGTATCAGCACCCCTCGCATCCGTCGTACTCGATGGGAACCATTTGCTTATCTATGTGTGAAGATATTTTCTTAAAGATGTTTCTATGAAGAGTGTTCTACGGGATAAAGAGAAAGGTTAGAAATAGAGAAGGGAGAGATAACGGGGGAGAAGAGAGACTCGGTAGGACTTCTCGGTCCTAGGCCTACGTATTCTCAACAGATATGAGAAAGTCAGAGTCAACATAGTTCGGGAAACTACAAGAAAAATAGAAGTGTGCTCGGCGAGGATTATGGCCCTCGTGCCTACGTATCTTTACTCAAAAGAAGTAAAGAATCAGAGCAACCGTAGTTCGGCTTACTATGGGTGAACGGTGAAAAAAGGGGTGCTCGCCAAGACATCGCCGTCTTATGCCTATGTATTCTCATTTGGCATGAGAAATCAGAGCAACGTAGTTCGTGATACTGTTAACCGGTGTTTTTGTTGGATAAGCTACCGTGCGCATTCTAGAAGTTTAGGTGTATCGCTGCTCGCTCGTTGGAGACTTAGGTGTTACCTGTTTGCGGTAGAACAAACGTAACATATCCTTTTTGAAATGATTAATTTTCTCCTATCGAGGCAAGATGTCACATTTGATTTGTGAGAGTTGTTTTTAGGGGTGAAATATGTCATCGGATAGTAACCCCTTGCGGGTAGTACCCAATTCTTTATCTCAAAGTTTTATTATGAAAATGGTGTGGCGAATACAGTCGCGTCTTCATATTGAAAGACGAGTATCGAGACCACACACTCTACAGTGAGTATCCTGACACTCAGAGAGGAAAAAGTCCACACTTAATCCTCTCTCTTTAGTTCAATACAAAGAGAACTTCATTCTCTTATCAAAGATGTGTTTGATCTTGAATGGTAAGTGCTTTGCGACAGTGAACCCTAACGGTAGTGTCAATCACTCAGGATAGGAGAAGGCCTATCCCTAACCACTCCCCGACCATTCAAGTTTTATTGGAAAAAAGAGCTTGAAAATGCACTCGGTACGGGACCGAGATTTTTATACTTGAGTAGAAAAGTTTTGAAAGGGAAGTTCTAAAAAGAGAGGTGGCGAATATAGTCGCGTCTTCATATTGAAAGACGAGTATCGAGACCACACACTCTATAGTGAGAATCCTGACACATGGAGAGAAAGAAGTCTACACTCAATCCTCTCTCTTTAATTCAATACAAAGAGAACTTTATTCTCTTATTAAAGAGTGTTTTTAATCTTGAATGGTAAGTGCTTTGCGACAGTGAACCCTAAAGGTAATGTCAAGCACTCGGGATAGAAGAAGGCCTACGCCTAACCACTCCACGACCATTCAAGTTTTATTGTGAAAAGAGTTTGAAAACGTACTCGGTACAGGACCGAGGTTTTAGGAGAAAAGTGAACTGGTTTGAAAGTTGGTTGAGAAAATCCGCTTGACGTTGGATCAATGGTTTGACTTGTATTTGCATGCAAAAACTAAAAGTTCAGAGTATGCCTAAGAGGGGGGGGGGGGGGTGAATTAGGCTTTAGAAACTTTTTTCGGTTTTTCGATATACTTGAAATTTTCTTCTTTAAGTTCTTGGTGATGAAAGCAGTAAAAGCAGAAAGAAAAATGAACACAAAGATTTATAGTGGTTCCCTTCACAATTCGAAGGTACTCCACTCCCCTTTCCACATGAAAGAGAGTTTTCACTATAGTTTTAGAAAGTACAACCTATCACACCATCAACCGGTGAGGCCTACAATCTAACAACTAATCAACAACTAGTGTGCAAGAACAATCCTCTTGCAAACACTAACCCTTGTGTCCAACAATCCTGGATCACAAGTCACAATAGAAATAATTTTGTATTTTTGTAATTTGAAAGTGATACAATGATAATATCAATCTAATGATTGATCTTCTCCTTTTGATCAAAATCCACTCTTCAATATCAACAAAAGTGTTAAAAAATCTGGATATGAAAATGTATGAACAATATGAACACTTTTTGAAAATATTTGAAAATATTTGAAAAGTAGTGAATTTGATTCAATGAATATTTTGAAAATTATTGGAGGTGTTTTTCAATTTGAAATTTTCAGAATTTATATGAGCAAAACACCATTTCAAAAAGGTATAATTGAGTATGAAACAAAAGATGAAAAGGTATAATATTCAAACAACATTTGAATTTTAACAGCAACAATTTTTCAAAATTCGTTCAGTGTTAATCGGTTAACCCTATAGGTTAACCGGTTAACACTTGAACGTTGGCCCAAAGAATTCAAAAATTAAGGCCGTTAACCGATTAACCTATATGGTTAATCAGTTAACACTGTTAAAACTCAGAAAAATACTAAGTTAAAAAGTGTTATACCAATTCAAATGATTTTAAAACCATGCAAATTCAATATGTTATCATGTTAAAATATTTGAACACTTGTATATCAATTAAAGGAGTGAATATTGATATACCGAAGCTTGAGTCCAAATCTTGAAAGATGTAGAAACATTTTCACATGATGCTTCTGGTTTTATCTTCAGTGCATATACCCCCACGAGTATATAGTGCAAGCAACTTCACAGTACATATACCCCCACGGGTATATAGTGAAGCAACTTCACAGTACATATACCCCCACGGGTATATAGTGTAAAAATCTTGATATTGATCAATTTTGAAAGCTTTGACTTTTTGCTTGTAATCATGGAATAAGCTTGAGTCTTTGTTGACATCATCAAAACATGAGATTGAAGTGTGCTTCTACATTCTCCCCCTTTTTGATGATGACAAACAAGTGCGTCTTGTGCGATATCTTTTGACGATGTTCGATCTAGGCTTGCTTCTTGTTTCTCCCCCTATGTCCAGCAAATCCCCCTATCTAAACAGAGGCAAAACATTCTGCACAGAGAGATATTAGACAGCAAGATCTTCTCCCCCTTTGTCATTAACAAAAAGGAAGGAGCTTTCAAAACCAAACAAAAGCAATATCGGCATACATGATAGCATATAATCAAGCACAACATAATTGATCGAAATAAATAATGCAGCAAACATAAAAGTGCAACAAAAAGTGTACGGTTACAACTTAAAAACTTAAACAATATCCAGAAAGAAAAACAATAAAAGCAACAGAAACAAATATTTTCTAAACATCTTCATGGGACATATCCACGTATTCTGCATCTTCCTCTTCACTACCTTCATCATCTGCATCTTCTTCTTCAACAGTCCCGGGGTTGGAAGGATGAGCGGTAAGGATGAGGTTGCAGAGTGAAGCAATTGCCCTGGAGGTTTCTCGGTGACAATTCATAGTTTCTCGATGTTGGGTCATCATGGTAGTATAGAGAAACTCATTTGTAATACCCCCTTCGGGAACGGGATAGGCTTGGTTTGAGGCGGATCCTTTGCCTGCATACTTATAAGTGTCGTCAACGTCTTTGATAATACCAGTGTTCTTAACAATGGTGATCTCATTTATCTCATTGGTTGTTGGTTTCATTTTGGTGAATGGTTCCCTGTTAAGGTCCAAATCCGTCAACTCAAGGATTCTTGAAACCAGCCTGGCATAAGGAAGACGTGTCGATGGAGAAAGCTGTTGTTGAAGATGATACGTGATTGTCAAAATCCAATTTACCCTTATCTTGTTTTTGATTGCAAAAAGAAGTTGCATTTCCAAGTCATTGATCTGAGCATGATTCAAATCCTTCGGAATCAACACATAGCAAATTATGTAATGTAGCCTCCGGTCCGAAACCGTCAGATTTTTCGCATAACAGAGCATGCGAGCCGTTCGTTGATTTGGTACAACATTCTCCTTTGGAAACCTGCAGATCTGATAATAGTATTCCATTTTGTCATAGTTAGACCATGGTCCTTCCACGTGGTTAACTCCTTTCCGGAGAAAGTAGCCAAAGGATGAAATTTTCAACTTTGCAGCAATATCTGTCAGGTTTTCTTTCAAGAAGCAATCTCAAATAGTGGTTTCCATAATGTGCTCATCGTCAGCATTCAAATACACAGATAGCTTATTCAAAAATGCGTTAACCAAGTTATGGTAACAATTTCCAGAATCAGAAACAAACTTATCTATCTTCTGATATTTGAGCAGACCAGGAAAATCAAAGGATGAAGCAGGAAAAGCCTTAAGGTTTACGTACTTTACTGGCAGAATATGACAAACACGAACCTTGAAATCCATTCGGCGTTTCTTGGTTGTCTCCATAAGAATGTTGTCTCCATCTGATGCAGAGTCATATTCTGGTAACTTTCCCTTTCCTTTGTGAGATGAAGCCATGGATGAATTTTGAGAGATTTTGAGGGTTCTGGATTCTTGAAGGAGTTAGGGTTTTGAGAGATGTAGGAGATGATAAAGAAGGGGAAATATATATGAGGAATTATGTGAGTGGGTTTTAGTGTTGGTTGGAAGTCCAAAAGTGTAGTCAAAGAAGAAGAAGAATTCTTTGGATAGTGATTTGGATGTTCAAGAAAATATTAACCACACATAAATAACACATTTAACACACTTAATTTTCCAAAATTTGAATTAATTTTTCGTTTCTGATTTTTGAAAATTTTAACAGTGTTAATCGGTTAACCATATAGGTTAATCCGTTAACACATTAAAAATTTAATTTCCAAAATAAAAAGTATCAGTGTTAATCGGTTAACCCTATAGGTTAATCGGTTAACACATTAAAAATTTAAGTCAGAATTGAAAAATTAACAGTGTTAATCGGTTAACCCTATAGGTTAATTGATTAACACACGCGAATTTTGGAAAAATGCTAAAAAACAGAATGCACAAACATTGGAAAACATACATTATGCACACATAAATCAGAGAAAAAAATCAGATATCACCTTCATCAAGAATACCAAGTTCTCGTCGAATTTTGAAGAACGATTCTTTCGCCAATGGTTTGGTAAAGATGTCGGCGAGTTGATTGTGTGTATCGACGAAAGTAACATCTACATCTCCATTTAGTACGTGATCTCGAAGGAAGTGATGCCGGATATCTATATGCTTTGTCCTTGAATGCATGACCGGGTTCTTTGTAATATTGATGGCACTTGTATTATCACATCGAAGAGGAATGCAGCCGAGATCTACACCATAATCGAGGAGTTGTTGCTTGAGCCACAGAATTTGTGCACATCAACTTCCTGCTGCAATATATTCCGCTTCGGCTGTACTGAGTGCCACACATGCTTGCTTCTTGCAGGCCCATGACACTAGTGCATTCCCGAGAATGTGACACGTACCACTCGTGCTTTTTCTATCGGTCTTACATCCTGCATAATCAGCGTCAGAATAACCAATTAGAGAACAAGTACTACCTTTTGGATACCATAATCCGACGTTCGTTGTTCTTTTGAGATACTTTATGATTCTCTTCACGGTGGTGAGATGTGATTCCTTCGGACTTGCTTGAAAGCGTGCACACAGACAAACGTTAAACATAATGTCAGGACGGCTTGCCGTCAAATATAATAATGAACCGATCATACCTCAATATTTTGTAATATCAATTGGAGTACCAGATTCATCTTGATCAACGTACGTTCTGGATCCCATAGGAGTGGACATCACCTTGCAACTATCCATATCGAATTTCTTCAACAATTCCTTGTAATACTTAGATTGGTTGAGGAAGATGCCATCCTTTGTTTGCTTGATTTGAAGTCCCAGAAAATAGTTCAATTTTCCCATCATGGACATCTCGAATTCTCCTTGCATCATAAGTGAAAATTCTTCGCAAAGCTCTTTGTTTGTTGATCCAAAGATGATGTCGTCGATATAGACTTGAACCAATAAGGTGTTACCCTTGATCTTCTTTATGAACAACGTCTTGTCAACCTTTCCTTTTGTAAATCCCTTTTCACATAAGAAATTGCTAAGGCGGTCATACCATGCTCTCGGTGCTTGTTTCAGTCCGTAGAGTTCCTTTTTCAGTTTGTAAACATGCGAGGGATTCTTGAAGTCTTCAAAACCCGGAGGTTGTTTGACGTAGACTTCTTCATTGATGTATCCATTCAGGAAAGCGCTTTTGACATCCATTTGGAACAACTGAAAATTCATAGAACAAGCGTAAGCAAGTAATAATCTAATTGCTTCTAACCTTGCTACCGGAGCGAACGTTTCATCAAAATCAATTCCTTCCTCTTGGTTGTAGCCTTGTGTGACCAATCTTGCTTTGTTACGAACTATGATCCCATTCTCGTCAAGTTTGTTCTTAAACACCCATCTTGTTCCTATGATGTGCTTGTTGTCCGGTCTTGGTACGAGACTCCAAACTTGATTTCTTTCGAATTAGTTGAGTTATTCTTGCATCGCTACAATCCATTGGTCGTCGGCTAAGGCTTCATCAATCTTGGTTGGTTCAATTTGAGACACAAAAGCCATGTTGAGACAAGCATCCTTAAGATTTAGTCGAGTTGCAACTCCTTGGCTAATATCACCAATAACTTTATCTATCAGGTGATCTCTATGCGTTCTCCATTCCTTCAGAAGATCTTGATGTTCTTCAATGATTTGAGTTACATTTTCTTGTGGTATTGCTTGATTCTTTAAAGTCTCTTCTTGTTGTTGTGAAGAACCTACTATATCATCATCATCATCCACAATAATATTATCCTCTTTCGAGGGGTTAGTCTCATCAAAAGAAACATGAATGGATTCTTCAATAGTAAGAGTTCTTTTATTAAAAATTCTAAAAGATCTACTAGAAAGAGAGTAACCAAGAAATATACCTTCGTCGGACTTCTCATCAAACTTACCAAGATTGTCCTTATTGTTGTTGAGAACATAACATTTGCATCCAAATATGTGGAAAAAAGCTATGTTTGGTTTCCTACCCTTGAACAGCTCATACGGAGTCTTCTTGAGAATTGGTCGAATATTGACACGGTTGCTTACGAAACATGTCGTGCTAACCGCTTCTGCCCAGAAATATTTAGGAAGATTCGAGTCACTAAACATTGTTCGAGCAAGCTCCACCAGTGACCTATTCTTCCGTTCTACGACACCGTTCTGTTCAGGAGTCCTTGGTGCAGAAAAATTATGAGAAATTTCATGCTCTTCGCAAAAATCTTCAAAATCTGAATTTTGGAATTCTCCACCATGGTCGCTTCTTGTGGAGGCTATGGTGAGTGACTTCTCGTTTTGAATTTGCTTCGCATACCTCTTGAATGCTTTGAAAGCATCATTTTTCTGCACTAAAAACAATGTCCATGTGTATCGAGAGAAATCATCAACAATAACTAAAGCATAAATACTACCTTCGAAGCTTTTCGTTCTCGATGGACCAAAAAGATCCATGTGCAATAATTGAAGTGGTCTTGATGTAGAAACCACTTGCTTGGATTTGAATGTTGTCTTGGTCTGTTTCCCCTTTTGACATGCATCGCATAACTTATCCTTGATGAATTTTATCTTCGGAAGACCAGCAACTAGATCATGCTTTATCAACTTGTTTAAATGCTCCATGTGAATGTGAGCAAATCTTTTATGCCAAAGCCACACCTCGTTGTTGTTCGCCATAAGACATTTTACCTTCAAGGAAGAGTCATCAAAAGAGATCATAAAGATATTATTAAATCTTTTACCTTTTAGCAAGATGTCATGGGTGACTTCATGTTCTATCAAACATTCATCCTTTGTGAAGTTGATTCGGAACCCTTTGTCACACAATTGACTTATGCTAAGTAGGTTGTGTTTAAGGCCTTCCACATAAAGAACGTCTTTGATGATTGTACATGGAGGTGCACCAACAGTTCCAATTCGTGCTCTTCAAGGCAATTCCTTTGGACTTTTTTTCTTGACTTTTGTGCTTCTCGAGTCTTCCAAGTTCCAATTCGTGCTCTTGAAGTTTGCCAAATAAGGATGCAAATGTCATCGTTGAGAGACTCTTCTTTTCTGAAATAGCGGTCACTTTTGGTTGCCATTCTCTTGTTAAGGATCTTAGGACTTTCAGGTTGAGATCATCATTGGTGAAGGTCTTCCCGAGAGCAATCAAGTGATTTGTTAGATGAACGAATCTTTTTTGTAAGGCAACAATAGATTCACCGGGCTGCATACAGAACATCTCATATTCTTGGCTTAACGTGTTGAGCCTTGATCTTTTTACTTCTGCGGTTCCTTCATGCGTTTCCACCAAGGTGTCCCAAATCTATTTTGCCCATCTACATTGTGATACACGAAAGAACTCGTCCATACTAAGAGCGCTTTGGAGTATGTTGATTGCTTTCTTTTCATTAAGAATCTTTTTCTTATCGTCTTCATCATACATGCTTTTCAACGTTGCGGTTCCAACGCCATTGACCACATTTACTGGATTGTGTGGTCCTTCTTCGATTGCTTCCCATATACCTTCTCCTTGGGCTTCAAGATGTGCCTTCATTCTGATTTTCCAAAAATCAAAATATTCTCCAGAGAACAGTGGTGGTTTATTACTACTTCCACCGTCTTTGAAAATCGGGTTGGTGCTAGCGGAAGCCATACTGAATCGTTAGGAATAGGTTACCTTAACCTGCTCTGATGCCAATTGTAAGTTCAGAGTATGCCTAAGAGGGGGGGGTGAATTAGGCTTTAGAAACTTTTTCCGGTTGTTTCATATACTTGAAATTTTCTTCTTTAAGTTCTTGGTGATGAAAGCAGTAAAAGCAGAAAGAAAAATGAACACAGAGATTTATAGTGGTTCCCTTCACAATCCGAAGGTACTCCACTCCACTTTCCACATGAAAGACAGTTTTCACTATAGTTTTAGAAAGTACAACCTATCACACCATCAACCGGTGAGGCCTACAATCTAACAACTAATCAACAACTAGTGTGCAAGAACAATCCTCTTGCAAACACTAACCCTTGTGTCCAACAATCCTGGATCACAAGTCACAATAGAAATAATTTTGTATTTTTGTAATTTGAAAGTGATACAATGATAATAGCAATCTAATGATTGATCTTCTCCTTTTGATCAAAATCCACTCTTCAATATCAACAAAAGTGTTAAAAAATCTGGATATGAAAATGTATGAACAATATGAACACTTTTTGAAAATATTTGAAAAGTAGTGAATTTGATTCAATGAATATTTTGAAAATTATTGGAGGTGTTTTTCAATTTGAAATTTCTAGAATTTATATGAGCAAAACACCATTTCAAAAAGGTATAATTGAGTATGAAACAAAAGATGAAAAGGTATAATATTCAAACAACATTTGAATTTTAACAGCAACAATTTTTCAAAATTCGTTCAGTGTTAATCGGTTAACCCTATAGGTTAATCGGTTAACACTTGAACATTGGCCCAAAGAATTCAAAAATTAAGGCCGTTAACCGATTAACCCATATGGTTAATCGGTTAACACTGTTAAAACCCAGAAAAATACTAAGTTAAAAAGTGTTATACCAATTCAAATGATTTTAAAACCATGCAAATGCAATATGTTATCATGTTAAAATATTTGAACACTTGTATATCAGTTAAAGGAGTGAATTTTGATATACCAAAGCTTGAGTCCAAATCTTGAAAGATGTAGAAACATTTTCACATGATGCTTCTGGTTTTATCTTCAGTGCATATACCCCCACGAGTATATAGTGCAAGCAACTTCACAGTACATATACCCCCACGGGTATATAGTGTAAAAATCTTGATCTTGATCAATTTTGAAAGCTTTGACTTTTTGCTTGTAATCATGGAATGAGCTTGAGTCTTTATTGACATCATCAAAACCTAAGATTGAAGTGTGCTTCTACAAAAACATGGTGGAATGGGTTTGAAAATAGCTCGATGACGGATCGATAATTAGTTTTAAAACAGAATATTCTAGTCCCTGAGGGTGCTCCTAGACGATAAGCCGCAATCAAAGAAATACAAAATACGTAAATCAGAAACGGGAGAGGGATACATGCAAATTACACAGGATTGCTCGAAAATAAAAAGTCTCGTTGTTTGGTAACCCAAGAGAAAGCCTTGTGTGTGCAATGTGTCCTAAGCTACACCTTTGAGCGAAAGTCGGGCACAACTCCATGCTTGGGTTCCTGAAAATGGCCAAAGGTCCGTCACTCGGACAAACAAACAACAGTCCACCAATTTAAGATTCTATGGTTTTGATAATTTATTAAGTGTCTTGAAAGAATGTGAATTAAGATGAAGAGGATATATGAAGGTGAGATATTACTTAGAAGGGGGGGGGGGGGGTTGAATAAGTATGGAAAATTAAGACTTGAAAATAATCACACAATTATTTTTATCCTGGTTCGTTTAACAACTACTCCAGTCCACCCTTCCAGAGTGATTTGCCTTTCTCAACAAGGACTTAATCCACTATTAAATCAAACTGATTACAATAGTATCACTTAAGAACAACAGTTCTTAGTCTTCTCAAGAGCTACTGATTCTAACTGAATCCTCTTAAGGAATATCCTTTACAATCAATGTAAATTAAATACAAGAGTTTTTAATGCTTCTATAAAGCTATAATCACAACAGTGATTTTTCTCTTAAGTTTAAGTACAATGAGATTCTATGAAGAATAAGAATGAGAGCTTATAGAATATTATGATTTCTTTTCAGCAAGTGTGTCACTGAAGACTGTAGTGAAGATCTCCTTTTATAGGCAGTTGAACCATGCAAGCTGAATGTTGAAAAGAGAGTCCCAAAAGGTCTGAGCCTTTTTGTCTTCACATCAACTGACCTTTCCTTGAAATAGATGGCACAGAGAAATCCTTTTTATCTGTGTAAGTGTGTCTAGCACAAATAAGGAAAGAGACGTTGAATAGTTCCAACAGATATATTCTTGAAAATACTTCTTCAGTTTCAGCAAGTTCTTCAGAGTCTGAATGGATCAGAGTCTTTTAATGAGATTCAGAACTATGCTGTATCAGAGTCTTCTGCAGCGTGTGTGCTTCTAGCGTGTTGATCATCAGAGCATTTTGACACAGAACTTCAGTACTTGGCAGCGTAGGTACTTTCAGAAACTTCTGTAGACTAATGCTTTGAGAAACTCTTCAATCAATATTCTTCTATACTTCTGATGCTTCAGCTTCAGATGCTTCTGATTATCTTCAGATGCTTCTGACTCAGAATGTTCTGGAGCTTCTTGCTTCAGATCCTTCTTGAGACTACGCTCAGGATCTTCTGTGAGGAGCAAACAGATTCTTCTGTAGGGTGCATCTGGCGCTTAAGAGTCAGAATACCTTCTTGTATTCAAGGCAGATTTGCTTCTAGAGAGTTAATATAATTTCAATCTGCAGTAAAACTCTCAAACAAATTTTAGAGTATATAATTCTTAAATATAAATTTCCTAACAGTTATCATCAAAACAAAGAGTAATTATTAAGAACCAATCTATGTTCTAACAATCTCCCCCTTTTTGATGATGACAAAAAGTATCAGAAATTTTATTTAATTGAACATAAAGAATTATAACTCCCCCTGAGATGATGAATCTCCCCCTGAGTTGAATATGAAAAAGGAGTAGAAACTTCCCTTTTTATCTTGAGTAATCTTCAGAGTCAGATCTTGTTTGTTTTGTAATAATTAAGGATCAGACTATCTTGCAGTTATGAGATTCAGAGTTTGATAAAAGATAAATGATCTGAGAAACTCAGAGATTCTTTTATAGAGTGTTCTTATCAAATGTTCTGAAATAGTCAATTTAGATATTAGAAAGAGTAGATATGTCTGAAGATTCATTCTAGTGAAATTATATTAAATAGTTCAGATCTTTATTTTCTCCCCCTTTTTTGTCATAAGCAAAAAGTAAAAACTTTTAATAAAGACAAATAAAAGGAACAAGAGCAGATAATTCAATGGAGAATAATAAGCTGATTCATTTAATAATAACAGAGCAAAAATACATTGGAAAATATCAGAAGATAAAACAAGAACATTCAGATGCAAAACAGCAGATGCACAAATATGAGAAAAAAAATCTAAGAGTGTTTTGACAAAAGCATCTTCAATAGGTCTGTGATCTCAGATTGTGATTGCTCTTGCTTTGACATCCACTTAGTCATTGTCTCATTCTTCTCATCTTGTTTAGACATCCACTCTGACATGTCCTCAGATTTCTTGTCTTGCTTCACCATCCAAGATCTTATTTCAGATTGACCAGCTTCCAGAGCAGCAATCTTGTCTCCAAAATCTGGATTTTCTGTCTTTATCTCTGATGAAGGAAATGGAGGTTCTGTATCCTGAACAGAGTCAATTGCCATAGGGTCTGGAGATCCTGAAGAGGGTTCTACCAGAGTCATAGTCAATGCATTGGCAGTTGGTTCTGGTGGAGGAGGAGGAGGAGCATCCAAACAAAGCAGAGGTTCAGTCTTGTTTACCATCCAGAATTGAGTTCTTTCAGCTCTGAGCTTTGCATCATCAGAACAGATGTTCTTCAGATTAGAAGCTACAGTGTTGAATCTCTTGATAAACCCTTTCCATATGATGTCAGTCTCATTTGCATCCATAGTTTCAGAGCATCTCGTCTGAACAGTACCTAAAGACATCTGTATTTCTTGCAAAAACGTTTGAAATAAATGATCAATATTAAGTCTGGGTGGTGGTTTAAGCAAGGTTTCCAGAGTCATCTGTTTAGGTTTGGGAGTTGGTGGAATTAGTGATTTAGAGATGGAAATCAGAGGAGGGGGAACATATGGAAAGAATGGAATTTCTGGTTTTTTAGGTAAGGATCTGTTTAAAGCATTAAGCAGATTTTGTTGAGGTCTTGTGCGTGGGTAAACAACATCAAAAGATGCATTGGAGTATGGTACGAAACCAGAGTTTGATGGTTTATCAGATGCAGGATGCAGAGCTGAAACAGCAGCTTTACCAGATGTAGCAGATATGGTGGCTAATGATCCTTCATTGTTCATAGATTGAATATATGAAATGATTACAGATGGAAGGGCCTGTCTGAGTTTTGGTTTGAGAGGTATCAAAGGTTCAGAAGGCTCAACTCTATCATAAAAATCTTTCAGTTTGAAACCATAAGATAAATTATGATAAAGAGAAGACACTTGGGCACAAGATATTCCAGATGATGATGGATTGGAAGAGGGAACAATCATCTCAGATGATGTTGCAGGTGGAGGCATAGGGTCTGGAATGGTAGTTTTAGTAGGTAAGGTTGAATCAGATTCAGGTTCATGCACAGGGTATTTGTCAGATGGATTAATTAGAAAATCAGGATGAATTTCTGATTCAGATGAATTGGAGGATGTTGTGGGTGTACAAGAGGTAGAAGAAACTTGAAACACTGTTTTTAATGGAGTGATATCAAGAACTTCTGTCTCAGGGATATGAGTAGGTTCTGAAGGGGTATCAGATTGTTGTGATGGTGGTTCTGATGAAACAGGAGTAGAAGTTACTTTAGTGGGTTCAGAAGTAACAGGTGCTACAGGTTCAGAAGATGGAATTTGTGATGGTGGTATGACAGAGTCTTTTTCTGGTTGAGCTTCTGTGGTTTGTTTTTCTGGATGATCAGAAGTTTTTGGTTGATTTTATGTTTGTGGTTGAGCAGAGTTTTGTTTATCAGAAGTTTGTGGTAGTTCTGATGGTTGTGGTTATGTTTGTTGTGGTTCTGTTGGTTGTGGAACTGTTGGTGATGGACGTGGAGTGAAGTGTTTGATGTGTATTTTGGGTTGAGGTGGTTTTGATACAGAGGCAGTGGTTTGTTTTTGAGGTGAGACAGAACTAGGGGCAGCAACAGATATTGTTTGAGTGACAGGTGGTTTGGGAACAGACTTAATAGATGAATCATTAATAACAACATTTTTAGAAATAGCAGAAGTCTTTGTACCTTTGAGTTTAATCCTCTTAGCAGATGCAGAGGCAGCTTCTCCAGAATCCTTTCTCTTTAAAAGATCCTTGGGATTCTCAGCAATCTTGGCCTTCTTCTGGACAGGTTCAGATTCTGCTACAGGCTGAGATCTTTTCCTCTGAAGTGGAACTTCTTCTTCTTCTTCTCCTGCATCTGGCAGTGGTTGCTTGACAAGTTGAAACACAATGGCTGGAACAGGCACTCCTTCCTTTTTGCATTCCTCTATATACATCAGAACAATGTGTCTAGGTTCTTCAGCAAAGAACAGAGGAAAGTCAGATACAGGAACCCTCTTATTCAAATCAGACATATTTAACCTCTTTGGAGCAGTAGTGAGTTCATCTACAATCTTGAGTCTTAGAAGACTTTTCGCGTTCAGAGGCTTTCCCATAATGAACTCTAGTTCCTCTGTAACACCAGCATCATACAGAGCAGCCACTAAACCATTTTCAGTGAGAAGATCTGAGAGCAATCTTCCAAAAGGTATCCAAGTCCTGATCTTCTTGCCTTTTTCTTTTACAGATTCTCTAGATGCATTTATGTGATTCCACAGATGCATGAACAAAATGTAAGGAAGATCTACCTTATTGCTCTGACTAAGGCAGTACATAAAATAGATCTGTTCATTGTTGACATAATCTGGGGAATTTGTTGACTTTCTGTGATGTATGCATCCCATGAAGATCTTGGCCCAGATCTTGTAATCAGGCTTCAGATCTTTGAATCTGTTAGAGGCTTGTCCAGCAGTCATAACTTCCTCATAAACTTCATCCATATCCACACGCCCAGCTGGCAAGTGTGAAACACCATCTGTTTCTTCATAACCAATCAGTCTTCTAATCAGATCCTCTGTGATGATAATCTCCTTTCCCAGCACAGATGATAAAATAAACTTTGGATACACAGATGCATGAATCCAGAATTCCTTAACAAGTAGAGGGTAAACTGGTCCAAACAATCTATCAAAGTATTTCACCCAACCTTGAGCTCTAACAATGGAGCGAAAATCAAACCCATTGTCAGCCAAAGAATCAAATTCAACCATGGATTCACACAACACTTCTAATTTATCAACAGGTGTGAGAAGAGTTCTCTTTGGAGGAGTATATGGAGCAGCACCTAGGTTATCTGAAGTCACAGCAGCCATTGTAGATTGAAACTGTGCAGTTGTTGATGAAGAAGACGCCATTGAAGAATGCTTTTTAGAACACTTAGGTTTTGAGTTTTTATGCAGAGAGAACAATAGATGAAAACGCATGTAAATTCTGAGAGTGAAAAGTGTGAAAGTGAATACACAACAGGTATTTATACTAAACACATAGGCACACCAAAAGACAGAAAGAACACATGTTTGAGCAGCATTAAATGAAGAGAATAAAATCATTTCAAATAATAAATGCTTCTGACAATTTTGGGGGGAAAACCAAGATATTTACTATTCAAATTTCACCTCAAACGTCTTTTCAGTTGTGCACACGCCACCTCATCAGATTTTGTGGGACACGTGTTTGCTTGCATGTTGTTCTGAATTCTCTCAAGAAATGAAACGTTAGCCAACGTTCAGATCTTCTAAAGATGATTAGTTCAGATTTTCACATCAGAAATATTAATCAGAATAGAATGAATGAACAGAAGAAATACTTCAGATGAATTAAGCATTTTGCATCTGGAACAATTTGCTTCTGATAAATATCATTCTGGACAAAAATCCATACCAATATTTTTCAGAATGAAATTGAATCTATCTTCAACAAGGGGTTTTGTAAAAATATTTGCCCATTGATGATCTGTATCAACAAAGGCTAAATTTATGATTCCCTTCTGAACATAGTCTCTGATGAGATGATGCTTAATTTCTATATGTTTTGCCTTAGAATGTAAAATGGGATTCTTGGACAAACATATAGCAGAAGTATTATCACAAAAGATAGAAATGTTACTCTCAAAAATTTGATAATCTTCTAGTTGACTTTTCATCCAGAGCATCTGCGTGCTACATCCAGCAGCAGCAATGTATTCAGCCTCTGTGGTTGAAAGTGCAATTGTGGGTTGCTTCTTGCTGTACCAGGAGATTAGATTTCTTCCTAGAAATTGACAACTTCCAGAAGTACTTTTTCTTTCCACTCTGTCTCCAGCATAGTCAGCATCACATAATCCAACTAATTTGAAATCATCATATTTTCTGTAACACAAACCCACATTAGAAGTACCTTTCAGATACCTTAGAATCCTCTTGACAGCTGTCAAGTGTGATTCTCTAGGATCTGATTGGAATCTAGCACACAGACAAACACTGAATAATATGTCAGGTCTAGAAGCAGTAAGATAAAGAAGAGAACCAATCATACCTCTGTAGAGCTTCTGGTCTACTTTCTTACTTACCTCTTCTTTCCCAAGTGAGCTAGTAGGATGCATTGGAGTCTTTGCCAGCTTGCTGTCAGACATGTTGAATTTCTTCAGAAGTTCTTTAACATACTTTGTCATATGTATGTAGGTGCATTCTGGAGTTTGATTAACTTGGATTCCTAAAAAGAATCTGAGTTCTCCCATCATGCTCATTTCAAATTCTGCCTGCATACATGTAGCAAACTCCTTTCCAAGCATAATATTTGTTGATCCAAAAATAATATCATCTACATAAATTTGGCAAATTAGAAGATCTTTCTTTATGGTTTTACAGAATAGAGTTGTATCCACTTTGCCTCTGATAAAATTCTTCTCCAGAAGAAAATTACTCAATCTCTCATACCAAGCTCTGGGAGCTTGTTTTAATCCATATAGAGATTTCTTTAATTTGAAAACATGATCTGGAAATTTTTCATTTTCAAAACCAGGAGGTTGGTGGACATAAACTTCTTCTTCTATAATGCCATTAAGAAAGGCACTTTTAACATCCATATGATACAGAGTGATGTTATTCTGTGCAGCAAAAGAAATAAGAAGGCGTATAGATTCTAACCTTGCCACTGGAGCATATGTCTCAGTGTAATCAATACCTTCTTGCTGACTGTATCCTTGAGCAACCAGCCTTGCCTTATTCCTTTCTACTTCTCCGTTTTCATTCAGCTTATTCCTGAAGACCCATTTTGTTCCAATAACATTGAATCCTTTAGGTCTAGGAACCAGATCCCAAACTTCATTTCTGGTGAATTGATTCAGCTCTTCTTGCATAGCTATAATCCATTCATTATCTTCCATAGCCTCATCTACAGATGTTGGTTCTATCATTGACACTAAGCCAAATAAAGAAGATTCAGAAGTTCTGAGAAATGATCTTGTCCTTATTGGATCATCTTTCTTTCCAATTATCACATCTTCTGGATGAGAAGCTTTGATTCTGGAAGAAGATCCTCTGACAGTTGGTCTTTCAAAAATATGCAAGTTGTTTAGTTGGGAGGTCAAAGGTGTAGCATCTGGGGTTGCTTCAGATTCTTTGATTTTTGCCTTTTCTGCCTCTGATCCTTCAGAGTCTGTGAGAATCACTTCTCTATCTGCAGAACTTTCAAACTGCTTTGGCTTTTCAGAGCCAAGCTTATCATCAAATCTAACATGAATAGATTCTTCCACAATCTGTGTTTCAGTATTGAATACTCTGTAGCCTTTAGAGCGTTCAGAATAACCAAGCATGAAACACTTCTGTGCTTTGGAATCAAACTTGTTCAGATTATCTTTAGTATTAAGCATAAAACAAATACATCCAAAAGGATGAAAATAAGCAATTTTAGGCTTTCTGTTTCTCCACAATTCATAGGGAGTCTTTTCCAGAAGAGGTCTTACAGACACTCTGTTCTGAATATAACAAGCTGTGTTAATTGCTTCTGCCCAAAAATGTTTTGCCAGATTTGTCTCGTTGATCATGGTTCTGGCCATTTCTTGCAATGTTCTATTTTTCCTCTCTACAACTCCATTTTGTTGTGGAGTTCTAGGGCAGGAGAAATCATGTGCAATGCCTTTTTCAGAAAAATATTTTTCAAAATGTTTATTTTCAAATTCTCCACCATGATCACTTCTGACTTTAATAATTTTGGAATCTTTTTTAGTCTGGACTTGATTGCAGAAGTCAAAGAACACAGAATGAGACTCATCCTTGTGTTTTAGAAACTTTACCCATGTCCATCTGCTGTAGTCATCTACAATGACTAACCCATACTTCTTGCCTCTGATGGATGCAGTTTTCACTGGTCCAAACAGATCAATGTGAAGTAATTCCAATGGTCTGGAGGTAGAAACAACATTTTTTGATTTAAAATGTGATTTTGAAAATTTACCTCTTTGACATGCTTCACACAGAGCATCTGAGTTGAACTTCAACTTAGGAAGTCCTCTGACCAGATTGAGTTTATTAATCTGAGATATACGTCTCATATTAATATGCCCCAATCTTCTATGCCAGACCCATTGCTCATCATTCACAGATAAGAGGCATTTTACATTTTGAACTTTAAGTTCTGAAAGGTTAATTTTATAAATGTTGTGTTTCCTCTTTCCACTGAATAGGATAGAACCATCCTTTTGACATACAGCTTTGCAACATTTTTGATTAAAGATTATATCATAACCATTGTCACTTAATTGACTTATGGACAATAGATTATGTTTCAATCCTTCAACTAACAGAACATTAGTAATAGAGGGAAGTTTACCATTTCCAATAGTGCCAGATCCAATGATCTTGCCCTTCTGGTTCCCTCCAAACTTCACGTCCCCTCCAGATCTAAGTTCCAGGCTTTGGAACATAGACCTTTCTCCTGTCATGTGTCGTGAGCATCCAGAGTCCAGGTACCATGATTGGTGTCCTGACCTTGCTGCTAAGAACATCTGCAACAGAAATTATTTTGTTTTTAGGTACCCAGATCTTCTTGGGTCCTTTGGGGTTAGTTGGTTTGTAGGTTTGTCTAAACTTCTGTTTTGCAACATAATGTTTATTCTGACTTGCCTTAGGTTTAAACACATAAGTACTCTTCTCAGAGCTTGTGTGTTTAATGTCATTCAAGTGACCAAATTTGAATTGAGAATACAGAGGTGTCTTCTTGATGAAAAGTTTGTCAACAGGTTTTGGATTGCTTCCAGATGAAGACTCATATCCAATGCCTCTTCTGTTGTTTCCACTAACACCATAGATCATGGAAGCCATCTTGCTTCTGTCTATGCTCTTAGTGAGAAACCTCTGAAAACTAGAGTCATATTTTTCTAAAATATTTTCACATGACTTAGTCTCAGATTCAGATTCTTGTTGAGTTTTATCAAAGTCATTTTTGATTTTTAAATTTATTTCTTTCTGCTCAACAAGTTCTGTTTTCAGAAGATCAATCTCAGATTCAAGATTGCTTTTCAGCTTCTTGTATTTGAGTTTGATGTTGTTATAACTTTTAAGAACTTCTGTTAAAACTTTAATGAGTTCTTCTTTGGTAAGTTTAGCCATTACCTCTTCTACATCATCATCAGATTCAGATTCAGATTCATATCCTAAGGTACCTTCCTCTTGATCCTCTGTCCTGGCCATCAGTGCAACGTTTGCACATTCTTCTTCTGATTCAGAAGATGACTCACACTCATCTGAGTCATCCCATGTTGCCATCAAAACCTTCTTCTTTTTGTTGAACTTCTTCTTAGGTTTTTCTTTCAGAAGTTTGGGACAGTCATTCTTGTAGTGCCCAGGTTCTTTGCACTCATAGCACACCACTTCTTTCTTGGCAGATCTTCTGTGACTAGAAGATTCCTTTCTGTTGTCAGATCTTCTGAAGTTGTTAAACTTCTTTCCCTTGTGCTTCCAGAGTTTGTTAATCCTTCTGGGCAGCATGGACAACTCATCTTCTTCTTCAGAAGAAGATTCTTCAGAGCTTTCTTGAATGACCTGCAAAGCTTTAGCAGTTTTGTTAGATTTTAAAGCTATGGATTTACCTTTATCTTTCTTCTGGGGTTCATCTTCCTCCAGCTCAATTTCATGGCTTCTCAAAGAACTGATAAGTTCTTCTAAAGAGATTTTGTTCAGATCTTTTGCCATCTTCAATGCAGTCACCATCGGTCTCCATCTGGTGGGAAGACTTCTGATGATCTTCTTGACATGATCTGACGTTGAGTAGCCCTTGTCCAGAACTTTCAGACCAGCTGTAAGAATCTGAAATCTAGAAAACATAGTTTCTACATTTTCAGACTCTTCCATTTTAAATGCCTCATACTTCTGTATGAGCGCCAGAGCCTTGGTCTCTTTAACCTGAGAGTTTCCCTCATGAGTCATTTTGAGTGACTCAAACATGTCATGAGCAGTATCTCTGTTAGTAATCTTCTCATACTCAGTATGAGAGATTGCATTAAGCAGTATAGTTCTGGCTTTGTGGTGATTCTTGAAATCTCTTTTCTGCACTTCAGTCATTGATTTTCTATCAATCTTTTTGCCATCCTCACCAGTAGGATGTTCATATCCATCAATGAACAAATCCCAAAGATCAAAATCATACCCAAGAAAAAAACTTTCTATTCTATCTTTCCAGTAGTCAAATTTTTCTCCATCAAACATTGGAGGTTTGGTGCTGATCCTATCCCTCTCTTCATATTTATTGTTAATATTTGACATTGAATTATCAGCCATGATAACAAATAAATATATTTAACAAAGTATATCTCTCTGGATCTTTACTGACACTGTTAAGTGATAGCACACTCAGAACCGGAGCTCTGATGCCAACTGAAAGTGAGATATTACTTAGAAGGGGGGGTTGAATAAGTATGGAAAATTAAGACTTGAAAATAATCACACAATTATTTTTATCCTGGTTCGTTTAACAACTACTCCAGTCCACCCTTCCAGAGTGATTTGCCTTTCTCAACAAGGACTTAATCCACTATTAAATCAAACTGATTACAATAGTATCACTTAAGAACAACAGTTCTTAGTCTTCTCAAGAGCTACTGATTCTAACTGAATCCTCTTAAGGAATATCCTTTACAATCAATGTAAATTAAATACAAGAGTTTTTAATGCTTCTATAAAGCTATAATCACAACAGTGATTTTTCTCTTAAGTTTAAGTACAATGAGATTCTATGAAGAATAAGAATGAGAGCTTATAGAATATTATGATTTCTTTTCAGCAAGTGTGTCACTGAAGACTGTAGTGAAGATCTCCTTTTATAGGCAGCTGAACCATGCAAGCTGAACGTTGAAAAGAGAGTCCCAAAAGGTCTGAGCCTTTTTGTCTTCACATCAACTGACCTTTCCTTGAAATAGATGGCACAGAGAAATCCTTTTTGTCTGTGTAAGTGTGTCTAGCACAAACAAGGAAAGAGACGTTGAATAGTTCCAACGGATATATTCTTGAAAATACTTCTTCAGTTTCAGCAAGTTCTTCAGAGTCTGAATGGATCAGAGTCTTTTAATGAGATTTAGAACTATGATGTATCAGAGTCTTCTGCAGCGTGTGTGCTTCTAGCGTGTTGATCATCAGAGCATTTTGACACAGAACTTCAGTACTTGGCAACGTAGGTACTTTCAGAAACTTCTGTAGACTAATGCTTTGAGAAACTCTTCAATCAATATTCTTCTATACTTCTGATGCTTCAGCTTCAGATGCTTCTGATTATCTTCAGATGCTTCTGACTCAGAATGTTCTGGAGCTTCTTGCTTCAGATCCTTCTTGAGACTACGCTCAGGATCTTCTGTGAGGAGCAAACAGATTCTTCTGTAGGGTGCATCTGGCGCTTCAGAGTCAGAATACCTTGTATTCAAGGCAGATTTGCTTCTAGAGAGTTAATATAATTTAAATCTGCAGTAAAACTCTCAAACAAATTTTAGAGTATATAATTCTTAAATATAAATTTCCTAACAGTTATCATCAAAACAAAGAGTAATTATTAAGAACCAATCTGTGTTCTAACAATATATACAGGATATATAACAATATGTACAAAAATATATCAAGAGAAATGTTGACAAGTATATGGACAAGATAATATCTACTGAAAAATAAAACAATGTATATTTGACAGAAAAATAAAAGTGAGTCGTCAATTTGTTAGTGAATTGAATCAGGACAAAATATGATGCTAAACCGTCGTAGCTCGACTTATGATGAAAGTCGACTATAGGAGGTCGCGTAGATTAATATCCGTGCAAAAGACAAGATAGAGAAATGATATTGAGGATCATTCTTCGATTCAATCGTGTCGCATAGACCAAAAAAGGTGGGATATCGGCTTAATTGCAAACATTATGTCGATTAATCGAAGGTAGCCTATCACGATCCCAAAGTAAAGAAAATGACCCAAATGGTCATTTTTTGGGTCATTTTCCATGGATTTAAAATCGAGAAGGTTATCGACTTTGAAAAAACGACGCTTACGAATAGAAGACTTCATAAATCGAGAAAGTCTATATAAAATCGAAAGTGAAGAAGAAAAGAGGAGAGAAAAAGGGTGGTCTCGGGCAAACCGCAATCTATCAATAATTTGACTGATAATGGTTTTGTGGTCTCATCATCGACCGAAAAGCGACGAAGATGAATAAAAATCGAAAATAAAAAATGAAATGAAAACTTGGTCTCGAATCTATCGTTTTTCATCAATAATTTGACGGAAAAACTTAGAGGTCTCTTCATCGACCAAAACGAAAATGAAATAAATTGGAAAAGATGATCCAAATGTAAATGAAGACACTAATAAGGATTATTAATAAAATGGTTAAACTAAAATTATCCAAAAAGCTATACAAAGTTCTCAATAAAATCTAAAACAAAATTATTATTAAAATAAAATGAATTCTAAAAAAAGAACTTCATACTAAAAACTATAAACAACTTAAAAAATTATTTTTAAAAAAAACAAATCTAAAAAAGAAAACTTATTTGGAAAATATATTAACAATAAAAAACTTAATTAGGAAAAATAACATGTTAAACTCTAAAAAATTAATTAGAAAAATATTGTAAAAAACTTCTAAAATTTATTAAAAAGAAGCCATGGGGGTGTGGACTGGATAATGGTATGAAATGAAGAGGGATCATTTGGGCTTTACAAAGCCCATCACCCTTCAACAAAAACCCAATAAATCGGTTTAAAAAAAGGAAGGAAATGGTAGTAAAAGACATGCATAGATCAATATGCATTTTATAAACCAAAACCAGGTCATGAAAGACAAAGATCCAAAAAAATAAAGGAAAAGAAAAGGGCACGGTCAAGAACACCATGAGAGCTTCACGCGATTGTCCATACACAATAACAAGCTTCTAGTGTGAATCAGTTGTTCCATCTTGTTTTTTTAAATTCCTTGCTTTTATCGTGATTCACTCCCTCAATTTCTCTCGCAATTCATTTCGTCTCAAATGCTCGAACCAGGTTCGATCTACCAGTTTAGATATGGATTTTCTTAATCTCTCTTCTCCTTCTTCTACTCTATTATGATTCTGTGTTGAGTTGAGAAAATAACTTGGGTTTCATTTTGTGGTTTCAGATTGCGAGTTTGTCGCTGTTAACGAAGAAGAAGGTGAGGGTTAGGGTCTTTCGGCTGTTGGATTTAGGGTCCAAGAGAAATTGGTTGTTGTGGGGTTATTGAAGGAAACAGATTCGTCAATGAAGGACGGGACACGGGTGAAGAGATTTGAGGAAGGAGGGTGTGATCAAGGGTTGTTGTGTTGAAGGAGACAGATTCACGGATGGCGGAATGGGTTTGTGATTGAAGGTGAAGGGTGAGGGATTTGGTTTTCGGTGGTTGAAGGTTGGTAATGGCGGAAGATTGGAAGTGGAAGAAGATGAAGTAAGGCTTCGTGTTGATGGTGAGAAGAAGAAGTTGATTTACGATTGGGTTTTCGCGGATGGATTCTACTGGGATTTGGGTTTCTGTTCGTTGTTGGTTGGAAGAAAATCGAAAGAGGAGACGGTTGAAGGCAGAGGAAGAGAAGGACGGTGGTGGGTCATGCTGTATTGTCTGCGGCGCTAGGGTTTTTACTTGTGAAGAAGATGAATAGGGGTAATGGGGCTGCTAGGGTTTCAAGGTGGAAGAGAGTGAACAGTGGGTTGTCTTTATATTCATCCGTGTTTTTTTTTTTCTTTTTTCAATTTTCCAATTAATTATGTACTAATTATGTCTAATTAATAAAACACTAATTAAATTAACTATTAATAATATTCTAACCTAACCAATAAAATTCTAATACATTCTAAACCTAATTAATCAATATCTAATTCTACTAAATAAAGAAATCTAATTCTATCTAAAACTAAATTAAATTCTAAACCAATTAGATTCTATTATAAACTCTAGATTAAGAAAAACCAATTAATTCTAATAATTTCTAACACTAATCTAAAACTAAATGAAAATAATCTAAATTAAAATTCTATTTCTAATTAAAAAAAGCTAAATTCTATATTCTAAACTCAAATAAAATTCAAATAAAAAAATCTATTTAATAAAATCTAAATCTATAAAAACTCAAATTCTAATCAAATCTAAATTCTAAATTCTAAATTAAAACTCTAGTTCTATTCTAAAAAAATATTAAAATTCTAAGTCTAAATTCTAATTCTATCTTACTATTATATTATTAACAAACAAAAATAATATATGTATAAAATATTAATGTTTGAAAAGAGAAAGAAAAAAAAAGTTAGGAACTAAAAAGACTAATTAATATTCAGAAAAATATCATCCTTAGACCACGTGTCACGCTCTCATTGGGCAAAATAACAGAGATTCGGAAAATCGCTCAATCGTGGGCGGACACGTGTCTAAATGGCATGAAACTCGATGATTTGATTCAAAGAAAAACTCTTGATCCCGTGTCTAAAAAAACAATGCAAAATATGATCTCGAACTATGACCTAGTGAAAATGCATATGAGTGTGAAGTAAAAGCCAGGCGAAGTTAAAAAACGAGGGCAAATTTTGGGGTGCAACAAAGGGTGTGCATAAATTTTAGAGATTTAAATTCTGAAACCCCGAAGGATGAGTATCCCATGCTTGTGGCAGAAATGTTAGTCGATTCTTCCGTAGGATATGAATACCTTAGTATGCTCGACGGTATTCAGGCTATAATCAAATTGTCATTGCTGAGGAAGACGTCCCAAAAACGGTGTTTCAATGCCCTTGAGCCTTAGGAACTTACGAGTAGGTTGTAATGCCTTTTGATTTAAAAAATGGTGGGGAAACATATCAAAGAACGATGAATTCGATCTTCAATGATTTTATTGAGACTTTTATGCAAATCTACATTGAACAATATTTTGTTAAGTCTATTTCAGGGAAGAACCACATTAACCATCTTCGACAGTCTTTTGAAAGAATGAGAAGACATGGTATGAAAATGAGCCCTCTCAAATGTGCTTTTTGTGTGCAGGCGGGAGGTTTCTTGGGCTTTGTAGTCCACAAAAAGGGGATCAAGATAAATCAGAACAAGGCCAAAGCCATAATGGAAGAAAAAGCTCCATCAACCAAGAAGGAACTACAATCATTACTTGGCAAGATTAATTTCTTGAGGAGGTTTATTTCGAACCTTAGTGGAAAGACCCGTGCCTTCTCATCTCTGCTTCGACTCAAGAAGGAGGACTTTGAATGGGGGAAAGCTCAACAACAAGTCTTTGACAAGATCAAGGAATACCTGACACACCCTCAAATCAAGAGGCCAACGACCTAGCGCAGATTGCCTCTGGTTATAAAATTTCAAAAGAAAAATTGCAGAAAGCAATCGAAGTTAGAGGAAGGGTTGTGTCAGCCTGATTACCCCCACTAAACTAGGAAACAACAAAGCTAGAATACGTTGACAAAGAAAACTTTGAGATATTAAATATAAATAGCTCTACAAATGAAGATTGGAGGAAGCCAATAATGGAATACCTACAGAATCTGACAACATCTGCTGAGCGAAAAATCAGGTATCGAGCTTTAAGTTACATTCTTATGGGAAATTCATTATTTAAAAAGACTCCTGAGGAAGTTTAGCTTAAATTCCTCAGTGAATCTAAGGCGTATTTAGCCCTTTCAAATGTCCATAGTAGGATATGTAGAGCACATCAAGAAGGCCATAAAATGAAGTGGTTATTGTTTTGATAAGGAATGTATTAGTCAACCATGTTAAAAGACGGCATCGAGTTCGCGAAGGGATGTCAAAAGTGTCAAGTGCATGCAGGTATATAACATGTTTCTGCAAGTGAACTACATTCCATAGTGAAACCTTGGCCCTTTATGGGTTGGGCTTTAGATTTGATTGGAGAGATTCGACCAACATCATCCAAAAATCAGAGATATATTTTGGTTGGCATTGACTATTTTACAAAATGGATTTAAGCCATACCATTAGCGAACGTGGATCAAGACGCTGTAATCGAATTTATCCAGAAGCATATTATCTATAGGTTTGTAATCACAAAGAGCATTACGACAGATCAAGGATCTGTCTTTACTGGTTGAAAGGTGCAAGAATTTGCAAAAAAAAAAGGCTTTAAACTATTGACATCTACACCTTATTACACCCAAGCCAATGGACAGGTCGAAGCAGAAAACAAAGCTGTGAGTGGTTTGATCAATAAACATTTAGGGAAGAAGCCAAATAATTGGCATAAAACTTTAGACCAGATTCTTTGGGCATGTCAAACCTCCCCTAAAGAAGTTACTGATACTACTCTTTTTCGACTAACATACAGTCATGATGTAGTCCTACTAGTCGAGATCTACTTGCAGTCAACAAGAATCCAAAGACACCATGAGATCTCATCCGAATCATATTGGAGCATGATTCTGGATGAGTTGGTTGATTTAGATGAAGAAAGATTGAGTGCCTTAGAACTATTGAAAAGGTAGAAAGAGAGTAGAGAAATCATACAACAAAAGGGTTTAAATTAAAACATTTTTTCCTGGAGATTTGGTGTGGAAAGTGATCCTTCCCATGGATCGAAAGGATATAAGTCTGAGAAAATGGTCCTCTAAGTGGGAAGGTCCTTTCCAGGTTATGCAAATTTTTTCGAATGACGCGTATAAAATTTTAGAATTGAATAAAGATAAAAGGATGCTAAGAGTGAATGGGAAGTATTTTAAAAAATACAAACCTGCACTCCAAGAAGTAAGAGTAACAAGGGAGTAATCACATACAAAACGGTCGAAGCCAACATGGTAAAATAAATATTTCTGAAATGGCTTAAGTCATTACAAGGCATGCCACAAAAGGCTAGAGGAAATTTCATTAAAAAAGAAATAAAGTTCAATAATCAAGTTCAGAATGGGAGAGATTCCTTTCTCTTCTCATATTTGGATTTCTGAAGTGTCAAGCGACGTTTGCAGAGAGCTTTGTTGGTTGAGAGGGTCTTGATTTCCATTTCATGTTATTGGGCTCTTTTGACATGATACATCCCAACCTCGAGTTCTTTGGCCACCTCCTTTTGGATAGATTGGAGAAGCTCATCTTTACATTGTTTAGCCTGAGAGATTTTGCTTTGCAGAATTTTGATTTGCTTCTCCCATTCTTCGACATTTTTGTCATAACTTTTGATTTCCTTCTTATTCTGCTCAAATACTTTTTCCGAGTTTGAAACTTTAATGGTAGATTCGGAGACTGCATCCCGTGCGGCCAGTTGGGTCTTCAACTTCTTGTCAATTTTTCTTGAGAAGTCTCAAAGACGGTTCAGATCAGCGACAACAAGGTCAATCAATGTGCCCAGTTCCATAATGGTATCAGCAACTTCAAGTGAGACCTCCAAGACATTAACTTGCTTCAAGAGTTTTTTGACCCCAAAGCTGGCAGAAACATCTTTTTCCAAGAATTGGAATAGATCCACGTTGAAAATTCTCTCTTTAATTTGAGGAAGCAAGTCATCATCAGGCTTACCAATTGATTGGTTCCTTGAGGCAGTCGAAGTCCTGGTGCTCTTGTTGCCAAAGCTATATCTGGAGCTAATCATGGCTTTTAAGTACTATAGCGGTCTTTGTAATTTCAATGATTCTAGCTCCTTGTGTGAAAGACTGGTGGAATGTGTGCCAGTCGAAGTATTTATTTGAGGGTCGGTCTTTGATTGATTTTCTTGTTCCAATTCTTCTTCTTTATCTTCCACCATGATTTTAGAATCAAATGTTAATTGGTTTTCCTCCTCCTCTTCATCCTCTTTTTCATCCTCTTCATCCCTTTCATCACTGCCATTTTGTTGATTGATGGGGAACCTATCTCCAGATTTGTCTTTGACAATCTACTCTGTAGTAGGCATCTCAGTATCTCCTGCAATGTCAACTGTGATTTCTTCCTCGGCCGGGTTTGTCTTTTGGACAACCACGTTGGTGCTTGAAAGTTCAGCAGTGGACTTAGGTGGCGGTTTCTCGTGAGCATCAGTAGTTGGCTCACTTTTTCAGCAGACCGTTTTGTGGAGTCCTTCGCAGAAGTCCCGGAAGGTGTTGTAGGATGATAGGTAGGGTCACTGTTGGGGTGGGAATAACCTAGTGCACAATGGGATGCCCTCGATTGTCTTTGGCACTCAAAGAAGAAGAGATCAAAACAATTTAGAAGCATGTTAGTCGAAGAAAACTATAAAGTTCAAAACGAAGAAAGTTTTTTGTACCTTAGGATTTTCAGCCCCAGGGCTAGAGTTATCACTCTCTATGTGATCAGGATTTTGCTTGTTGACTGACCACTCGCTTAGCGCATTTTTCATAGTCTTGGCGAAGATTTTTCATAAAATTCCCACAGAAGAACTAGTCTGGAAATGGAAGGCTAAAAGCCAAACCAAAGTCAGCAGCTGGGAGTCGAGGGAATCAGGTCGAACGTACGAAGGAAGCTTTAAATCATCCAATTCCTAAGTAAATTTTTCTTTTAAAGTTATTGCTGCTTCACTAATGGTTCGACTAAGCTCGTTTGGCATGTAGGTAGTTTCAAAGTATTTCTGGAATGCTTGGATCTCCTTGATATGCTTTGAAGTACCTTTCTTCACTTTTTCTTGTACAAGGGCAAAAGCTCTGGTTAGTTGAATATAAAAGGAGAACACATCGAAGAATTATGTGTTATAGTATTCCCTCCACCATTCTCAAACTCCTTGGTGAAGAGGAAACACAGTTTGAAGGCCACAACATCAAACTCTGTGAGGTTAGAAAACTTGGCTAACAGTTTGGTACACTCTGCTTCATTATACCATACATTGTAATGGACCAATGAACCTTTCTTAGGGAAAAGAGGTTTTAGTTTAATCTGAATCAAACCAAACTGTCGAGAGACAATATTTGGTTGATACTTGACAAGAGCAATTCGGAGTTTGAAAGGATTGAACCTCGAAACTAATATTCATAGCATCAAGAAGGATTCTCAGATATCGAGAGATTCTCCTTCTTACTCATTCGCCACTTGAAAAGACCTTAAACATAAAACATAGCGCGAGAGCCATAGAGCCAAGAAGACAACATGTTCTTGGTCGGAAAACTCAGTGGTTTCTCTATCATGGTAATAGGTTATGTATGTGGTGAAGGCTGCTTTGCTAATGTCGAAACCTATTGAGTCATCAACTAAGAGATTGGGGTTATAATCTACTCCAATGGGTTTCAAGCCAATAATGGCAGCTACATCGAATAGGGTTGGGGTAACCATTCCACAAGGGAGATGGAAGTTGTTGTAAGTGATGTCCCAGAAGTAAAGGGAAACAAGGAGAATTGAAGGACAATAACCTGGTCCTAATTTTGACAATTAGATAAAGTCATAAATGCCCATTTTCTTCCAAACTTGGGGCTTGGCTTTTTCTACCTTTTCTAGCCAAGTTATGTAGTCAGAAGGGTCTTTTGACAGAGGGCAAGATCTGAAAACCCTAAAATTATTATTCATGTACTCTAAGTTGATGGTGTCCCTATAGGTTATGATCAAAGGTGAACCTTGGTCGTCTACCTTAGATTTTTCATCAATCAGAACTTCCTTATCAGTCTTAGGTCTTACACTGTTTGCTATAGGTTCGCAACGATGATAAGTTGGAAAAAAAAACTCCCTAATTTTAACAGGATCAACATTTAGAGAAGGTAAAGAGCCTAGCATGACATGGATTTTACCAGATATAAGAATAAGGATGAGTACGTGGGATTGATAAATCCTGCATTTTTCTTCCTCATTTGGAGGTTCGGGGATGTATTGTTGATTCCCAACCACGTTTGGACCTAATATCTTGTGAACTGGGGCGAGTCCTTTTGAATTTTGGGAGTCTTTTTTTTTTCTTGTTCGTTTCCTTGGAAGTTGTTGAAGAAGAAGCCATTGTGGCAATGAGCGTAGAAAAATTTGAGAGAAAGACGAATTTTGAATTTGATGCAGTTCAAGAAATTCAGAGAATGAAGAGAAAAAGTAAATTGATAACTTTTTCACTCTTTTATAGGTGAGCTGAGGTGAAACGGTTACTATGCACGACTACTATACCTTATTAATGGTGACAAGGTCGTGGGACACATTTTGTTTGGAGACGACATGATGAGACGGTGGCAGTTAAGTTTCTGACCCACGATCTCATAGGGGCTAGAAACGTGATGATTGAAAAGATTTAGGCGTGGGAGTGAAGAGACGTTTCAGAAAAGGTGTCATAATGACCCTAACGTCACAATTATGCTGAGTCATATGAACAATTCATGACGTCAAATTGTCTATGGCGTCGAATCAGATTATCAAAAAATGCCCTTTTCTCCATTAGGTGTCGAAAATGACATTTTTTGGGGGCAATTTGTTGGCTCATAATTTCAACGCCTGGTTTAATTCATGTAACAAATAAGGGAAAATGAAATTTTTGCCAAGTTATGGTGAATTTTGACTTGGTAAGTTCGATGTTAGAAGCTTAGTTGAAGACGTTTCTTACGAAAGGAAAGATCACTAAGTGGACTTAGGAAAATTTCCTAAGTATTGAAATTATATTTTGACGGGATGTTATGGATGGCATTTTCGACTTGAGTTTTGAATTTGAATCAAGGATGGAATGTTGTCCTTATTTAGATTTCGAAAGAAGGACATGTGGAGTACGCTGGGGAGTCGAAGGCATGTCGAGTGCCATTTACCTTCTTTTCAGAGAGAAGCCGTTATAGGCAGTTATTTTGATTCAATATAAATAGGAAGTCTTAGTATTAAGAATTTTGTGTGTATTCAAGTTGTACAAAATTACTTAAATACTCAAAGTACCCGCGTGTAGAGAAACGAGTTTCTTGAGAACATGTACGTTTGATAAACACTAGTTATTTGCTTACATTTTAATAAAAGTCAGTTTATGCTTTTACCCAAGAATTAGTCTTTATTTTTATGCAAGTTACTTTCCGCATATTTTATTGCACTTTCGATCCTTCTTTTGTCATAATCCTTTTTGTTTCATTGGAGCAAACTATTTTCTAAACATGAATGCTGTCGAAGCATCCATTATTTCTCAAACATTAAAACAAACATACTAAGCACATGTCCTAGGATTCACTGGTTGATCCTGCACGTTAACCAATATTTGGAGACCAACACTTGTTTACCAATTTTCACGGTAAACAGTGTTACTGCAACATCTAATGTGATGTAAGAATGTGACACTTGATAAAACCATTGAATGTAGTCGTGTGTGCAGCAACCCATGGATCACCAGCTGGCATACTGCATGCATTATCTTGCATGCATCCTCTGGTACTAGATGAATATATAAACCATTGAGTATTCCATCAAGATTTCTGCAGTGGATTGTCGGAGGTACATACAGAAGGGAGATCTGGGAAAATGTGAAGAAACCCAAAATGGTACATAATCCACTCAAGAAGATGTGGATACATTAGGCACGACCCATAAGACAATCATCCAGAGTATAAGGCGATGTCGTCCAAGAGATTAAGTAACGTTTTCTTGATTCTTCCTCGTAACTTATTAAATTACTATGAACTTTGTCTAGTTAGAATAATTTCATAATAGTTTGGTATTTTCCACGATCCTTCAGATTTTTTTTATTAAAACCTGCAAAAGAGGAATGCATTAATAGTTAACACTCTTGAAAATATAAATTTCAAGTACTAAAAATATGGTATGACGGATTGTCATCAACGACTATAACCAATGAAATTGTAATAGGAAATGGTTTCGGCAATGAAATGGTAAAAACTAGAGAAAGTTGTGGGAAATTTGTGAGACTCAAGAGACGTTTTGTTGAGTTTATAATTCCTTGTGTTAGTGTGTCGAATAACTTAGTGTGTCGAAGTATCAAAGCAGGTTGATTCACACAAGATTTCGGCTTAGGCCTAATTTAGTAATGTTAGTTATTTTGGGTTTTTATAGTTTTGGGCCTTGGCTTGGGGTGCAAGCAAACCTAAATCTATAAATAAGGAGAAACCCTTATTTGGTAAATAACTCATCATATATTTTGTAATTCACAATTTACAGTTGCAAATGAAATAACAGATTTTCTACAGTTTGTGGGCAGAAAGTTCTCTGTAGAAAAATTGTTCATCTTCTTCTTCTCCAACGTTGACTTTATTTCTTTATTTCTTTTTAAATCTTTTCATCGTCATTACGTGAGTGAGAACAATCTTGAGATCAAGATTGATCGAGTGAAATTCTCCATAGTTTTTTTGTTGAATTTCCAACATCTAGTATCTAGAGCTTCGGTTACGATTCAAGGAAGGAAAATCGTGATATCGATGAATCATCCAAACGAGAACTTTCTGGAAAACCTTCCAATTCTAAAGAAAGATAACTATGAGAATTGGTGCAAGCAAATTAAGTTGGTTTTCTGTTATCAAGTTCTTTGGGATCTTGTGAAGGAAGGAGTAGCACCGCTTGCAGAAAACGTGATGGATCAAGAAAATGCTGCATTCAAAGAATTGAAGAAGAAAGATTATAAAGCTCTCTTTATAATCCATCAATGTATATATCCAGATAACTTTGAAAAGGTTAGTGATTTAGAATAAGCCAAGGAAGTGTAGAAGATTCTTGAAAAGTCATTTGGAGGCGTAGAAAAGGTGAAAGAGGTGAGGTTACAAACTCACAATAGAACCTATGAAATTTTTCAAATGGAAGAAAGTGAATGTATAGCATATTTTTTCACTAGAGTTACAAAGCTGGTGAATCAAATCAAGGTATGTGGAGAAGTATTGACATCAAGATTAGTTGTTGCAAATATCTTGAGGTCGTTGGCTCCAAAATCTGACAATGTGGTAGTAGCCATAGAAGAGTCAAAAGACTTGTCAACATTGACGAAGGAATAGCTTCAAGGGACACTTGAGTCTGATGAATAAAGGATAGAAGAGAGAGATGCAGAAAAGTCAAAGAGTAATATGGCTTTCCAGGTGCAGTCAGAAAAGGAAAAGGAAGATGGAATGACAACAAAGGTAGATGAGGCTACAAAAATTCGACTTGTCAAAATCAGCAGGAAGGAAACTGGTCGAATCAAAGAAAACCCTAGAACCAAAGCAACCAAAGAGGTGACGTTGCAAGTAGAGGAAGAGGTGGTGGATGAAAGTCTGACAAAAGTCATATTTAGTGTTTCAATTGTCAGAAGTATGGTCACTATTTTAGTGAATGTCGAGAAAAGAAGAAGAGTCAAGAAACTGATGCAAAGATGGTGAAGCATGAAGAAGAAGAGATGTTGCTAATGGTCACAACAAGAGACAAAAAGAGATTCCAGGATCAGTGGTACTTGGACTCAGGATGCTCATCACACATGACTGGAAGGAAAGATTGGTTTGTCAACATGAAGCCCTCGTCGAAGAACATGGTGAAAATTTCAAATGACAATACTCTAGCAGTTGAAGGTATTGGCGATGTTTTGATTACGAGGAAAGATGGAAAGAGGTCAACATATCAGGCATGAAGAGTAATTTGCTCAGTATATGGCAGCTAGTCGAAAAGAACTACAAGGTTTCAATCAAAGACAAGATGATGAGAGTTCTCGACGCAGGTGATAGGTTGATCTTGAAGACTCTAATGTCTCAGAATAGGACCTTCAAGATTGAACTCAATATGATGGAGCACAAGTCCCTAGCAACTGCAGCCAACTGAGATGAATAGTTATGGCATTTGCGACTAGGCCACCTCAACTTCAATGACATTAGAGAGTTAAAGAAAAGAAATATGGCTTCAAGATTACCTGAAATTGACATTCTAAGTGAAGTCTATGAAAAGTGTGTTCAGTCGAAACAACACAAGAATAGCTTCAGCAAGGATACAGGAAGGAAGTCGAAGGCAATTTTGGAAGTCATGTACTATGATGTATGTGGTCCAATCCAGGTGAATTCAATTGTAGGAAACATATACTTTGTCATGTTCATAGGTGATTATAGTCGAAAGCTATGGACTTACCTCATCAAGAAGAAAAGTGATATGATCGAGGTATTTTCCAGATTCAAATCTATGGTCGAAAGGCAGAGTGGTCAAAAGCTGAAAATTTTAAGGACTGATGGTGGTAGAGAGTATGTGTCGAAAGAGTTCGATGCATTATGTGAAAAAGAAGGGATTCTGCATGAGGTGGTGCCACCCTACACTCCACAGCAAAATGGAATTGCAGAACGAAATAACAGAACCATCATGAACATGGTGAGAAGTATATTGAATGGAAAGCATCTACCCAAAGAATAATATAGAGAAGAGGTTTCGATAGCAACATACATATTAAATATATGTCTGATAAAGAAGCTTGAAGGAATCACACCAGAAGAATGTTGGTCTGGTGTCAAGCCTAGCCTCAGTCACTTGAAGGTGTTTGGATCTATAGCACATAGACATGTGTCAGGTCAGTTGAGAAGAAAACTTGATGACAAGTCAAATCAGATGATCTTGATAGGATACCATTCGACTGGAGGTTACAAGTTGTTCGACCCAGTGAATAAGTAGGTAGTGATTAGCAGGGGTGTGACCATATATGAGCTTAAAGAATGAGATTGGACTGAGAACATTAAGAAGGACTCTTTGAGAACCTCTTATGAAGAACCAGCTGTTGCACCCCAAAATTTGCCCTCACAATACAAGACTTTGTGTTCCAAGAAGGTTCACAAGGTTCACAAAATTCACAATTGGTCAGAAGAGTTGACAATTCCCTCAGACAATGCACCTCCTAAGCAGTGCATCCAAAACTAGGGTTTTGACTTTAATCAGGCTAAACGGACTTCCAAGACTTCAAGAAGTGCATCTGAGGCGTTTTGGTCATTTCAAGCAGAGTTTGTAATGTTGGGATAAATAAGACGTTATTTCCGAAGCATTTGTTTACATGGACTGATTATGTCAAGGGCATGTGACGAGCAGTTTATGAGTTGAGATTATTTTGAAAATAAGGAAATGCCGTTAGGCGTGGTCTGAGAAGTCACGTATTCAAAGGGATTTCAGTTGGATTTGTTTATGTTACGGGATATCATTTACTTGATCAAGGCGAAGAGGAAGTAAGTTTTAGATATTTTGGAACTCATAAGTCATGACTAAAAGGTGAGTTTAAATAATTTATGGATTATTATTCATGAATATTTAGATTTACAATTGAGAAAATAACAATGAACATTTTATTGGATTTTATTTCACAAATATCTAAAGTTACAAGTTGAAAGAAAAATGCTTTTGAATCTTTATTCTGGGGTATTCGGTAGCTTACAATAGATTTATATTTACAAACACCCTATTCTAAATCTTAAACTATAATTGTTCTTCATTGGTCTTTCTTTGAGTTCTTCACGAGGCTCCGGTTACCTGAAAAAGAACAGATAAACAAAACACAACAGGAAAAGTGTTAGAGGTTACTCGACACTCTCAGAACAGCGTCATCATCGAGTGTCGGGAGTGGCACGACCGAAGCCGCATCCTACCCCCGTTACCAATCTGCGCCATCGGTGTCGGACCAGGTAATGTCTGTTCTTATCAATGCGGGACGGCCGAGAAAGAAGAAGAGGAAAAGATAATACAGACAGTGAATTCAGAAGGCATAAGCAAATGTCCATCCGAACTAAATGTGAACATGGACAACCAAGCAATGACCAAATTATACTAGAAGACGATTCTGGCATCAATTCTGTCATGAAATTCAGGGACGATCCGACTGCATCGAAAACTGGACATAGAACAAGTTAAGCAAACTGGCTCCGAATGAATCCAAGTGAGTCGTTAACAGAAAATCAAATCCAAACCAAAATTTTGAAGAAGGTCTCAAACATGGATGCCCTAGTCAGGCCCGGATGAGTCTCGAAAGAACATACCAGACATCAGACAAAGAGCCAAGCTCACCAGGAAAAAAGATAGTTTTGCAGAAAGGTCTATCAGAAGAACCACAGAGTTATGACAAGCACCGTATCCGAAGTCTAAAGTCAAGCGTATCAGCCACTATCAAGTAAATAAAGGCGGACTGAAGCTGAATCGGAATTCACCAGACAAAATCCATATCAAACGAGCCAACATAGCAGAGAGTTTAATCCAATCCGGACTGCATCAAAAATAAACCAAATCAGTTCGAAACAGATATCCAAACCCTATCAGAAAAGATAACAAAATCAAATCCGTAATAATGCAAATCACAACCGAACACGAGAATGTTTCCAAACCAAATCCAAAAAGATCTCAAAGTGATGCATATCAGAAAAATGAATATTGGGCGAACCACATCCGAAAGAGGAATGTTTCCAAATCAAATCCCAATCAGAAATTAATATCAGTAAAAATAACGTAAAAAAGATATTATCCAAGCCCATTCGAAAATCAAGAGAAAGTATAAAAAAGAGAGACACAACTTGTTCAAAACCCTAAGCGGAAACGGCCGCATGTGAAAGGAGGAGGGGACGAAACCCTGGCCATCAGACGAACGCAAATCACCATCATTGGCCATCAGACGAACGCAAATCACCATCATCGGCCGTTAACGAGCAATAACCATCACCACGGTGCCACAAACATAGAACGGGCTCACCGCGAATACGAAGATCCGACGGGACCGCCATCGCTGTTAAAAGATCAACAGCGGGCAATCCATGATTGAAGCCTCAGAACTTGAGTCATCATAGGCCGTTAAACCCCACCGAAAACCGCCGGAGACCGCCGTCGAAAACGTAAGCAAGGAACACATAATGCCGTCACTTTTAATGCTGTTTGATTTGATTTCAGGATTCAATGCCAGGGACGAAGAGAGATTTGGAATGAAAGGAAGCGAGAAAGACGAAGAGCATGAGAGATGAGAGGAAATAAGAAACGAACGGCGCCGCGGGGAGATTAGGGTTTTGAAACCCTAGTTTTCCCCCTTTTTACATTTTACACCAACTGGGTTGGGTCCGGAGGTGATTACCGGCCCAACCCTTTTTTATTTTTCTTTTTTGTTTTTATAATTAGTTATTTTAAATGTTATTAAAACTTTTTTAATTGAATATGAAAATTGTTTTTTTAAAAGTAATGACTTTAAACCTTTTCAAAAATAACAACTTTAAACCTTTTTTAAATAATAACTCTAAATCCTAACTAAAGCCATTTTTTTAAAATAAACCTTAAAAGTAAAACCTTTTTTTAATAATTAAATTAAAACTATTTTTAAAAATAAAACTTAAATTTTTTTCTCTTATGTTTAAACATCTTTTTAACTTAAATCAAAACCTTTTCTCTAAAAACAACAAAAAACCTTCAACATTGCACTCTTGTCTCATGACCCGTCCAATTATCGTCTAACTTTGTTTACTAACGCGTGTGTTCATTTTTGCAGCTTATTACGTTGTGTTTTTATTCAAATTTCATTATCATATAGTATCTGCTCCTCTCATGTAACCTCGCGAATCCTAACAATCGCGCTTTAGTTTCTGTCTTTAAGTTTCTGCTTGTATGGCTTACCGTCTGCATTTTTATTTCCGCTTGCATGATTTAAATCTCACACATTCATCAATACTCCTGTCACATTACACACTCTGAAGGAATTAAGCCTAGCATTTGACCGCCGTGTCAATAGTCCTCACCTTCAACCCTTACAACTCTTACAAACCCTAATTTTCACAAATGCCTTGCCGCAGGCAAAATTACAATTTTACCCCTAGCATTAGGTCAAAGAGCCGCCGCGCTCATTTTAGGGTTTCCCGCCGTGGAATCCCTAATTTAACCCTAATTACAACTTAACATTTCAACGTAGAAATTTGGAGTTCCTACACTCCACGTAAGCGTGTCCTTAAGATGCGTTTATTCCCCGTGAGACCTTGACCACAGTCAAGAAGTTTCTAACCTCCCTTTTGAGGGGAACTACGATTACTCTGATTCCACTCCCGTAAGGATACGTAGGCACAAGATGCGATGTCTTGCCGAGTAAACTTAGAATTAACCCCCTTTATTATTTATTATTGCTTATTTATATTTTATTTAATTATTTTGCTTATTATTTTGTAATTGTTTCTTGGATGTAAAGTTGTTTAATTATTTAATTATCATTATGGTTAGTAATTAGGGAGTGTAACAACCTGTATGTAATATTAAAATAAATTTAGATCACTTTTAAATAAAGATAATTAAAATAAACACGTCACACACGTAAGTCGATTTTAATCGTCGTCTCACTTCCTAAGGATATCCCTCAAGTTGCCTACGAATAATGGTTAAGTGGGGTGTATAAAGCAAGTCCCTCAAATAGAAAAAAATCATCAAAGTCCCTTATGGTTGCCTTTACGAATCGAGTCCCTTTCGAAAAATGATGATGGTCCCTTATATGTGCTTATTACATCCCACAATGGCCTTCAAAGTCAAATTGTCCCTCACACATCCCTTAACATCCAAAGTAAGGACTACCTACTCCATTATAGTAGGGATAGTCTTACTAAGGAAAGGATAAAGAATAAGAAAGACCTTAAAACATTAGGGTAGGCTATCTCCTAGATACTTGCTCACTTCAAAACTTTTTCACACTTAAACAAATTTTCAACAAGTTTTCAAACAAGTTCTTAACACATCCTTACATGGATTATTTATTAACTATTCTGAAAATTTTCTATTTACACACTACACTTTCAAAACAATTCAAAAGTGAGCTTAAGTACCTAAGAGCCCATGGATAACCATGGATGAAAAGGGTGCTAACACCTTCCCTTTTCATAACCTACCCCCCGGACCCAAAATATTCTCTAAGGTCTTTCCTGTTCTTTTATAACCTTTCCTTATGGATAAAATAAAAGTCGGTGGCGACTCTTGCTATCCGCAACATTGTTTAAAGTCAGTTCACCGGGTTACAGAACTGGCGACTCTGCTGGGGACCTATTTAAGAGGGGTACCCTTAGGAATTAAGATCACTTTAAATTGTTTGCCTTGTTTGCTTTATTATTATATTGTTGGGGTGCTCTTATGTGTGAAAGGTCCTAACCCGGATCTAGTGTACCTTAGGGAAATGGCAATAGACCAAGGAAACTGTACGACGTATATCGATACGGTTGATCTGGTGGCCATAGTTAGTGCGACTTCTTGGTTGGTGCTTATATTCCTTAAGTCAAGTTGAGGATAATATTGAGGCTGCCATATGTTGTCAATGCACTAACTGACTTTTAGAACCCTAGTTAACTCATCTTGGCCTTTAGAAAGTAGTGAGGTAACCGGCTTTGGTGCAGACTGAAGTTGGTTGACACTCGATACTACGCTCATTGAGATCTTAAACTTGGAGGGTTTTGGTTGGCAAGTAAGTTGCCTTATGAACAACCACCCTTGTGAAGGATCAATGATATTGAGATCCCTTAGAACCTGGTTACTTTTGTAGGACAGGATGAACCATCTAACTTCAGGGGAGGGTACTTGCCTTTGAACCTCATGCAAGCCTTTAAACCTAGGGCTATGGTGTGACTTGTTTGTGTGTGCCACATGTTTGTGATTGAGCATGACATCATGACATCATCATGCATCATAAGCATATCATTTTCCCTAACCATTTCAAGGACCAAAGGATTTATCTTTGTTCTTTGTTGCAGGTCATGGCTTCTGCTCGTAGAAACACCATCAGGATCAACTTTGTAGGGATACCTGCTAAGCTCAAGGAGTTGGTTTCCCTAGTGCCTGATCATTCCCAGTTCAACAAGAGACATGGTCACTTATTGGATCTAGTTACTTCAGGGTTCAGTGAAGACATGATGAGTGTGCTGTTTCAGTTCTTTGACCCTAAGCACCATTGCTTTACATTTCCTGATTATCAGCTGGTTCCAACCATGGAGGAGTTCTCTAAACTTCTGGGTATACCTGTTCTTGATCAGAAGCCATTCACAGGCTTAGAGAAGGAGCTTAAACCAGAAGTTATTGCTGCAGCTCTACATCTGAAGAAGTCTGACATTGTTCTAGAGACGAGAAGTGGAGTTAAAGGTATTCTTGCCAAGGTATTAGTGGATAAAGCTCAAATGTTCTTGAAGGCTATGAGCTACGGTGCTGTTGAGGAGATCTTAGCCTTATTGATTTATGGCTTAGTGTTGTTCCCCAATCCTGATCAGTTCATAGACGTTCATGCCATCAACATATTCCTGAGTCACAATCCAGTGCCTACCTTACTTGGAGACATCCTACATTCTCTTCACACCCGTACTACAAGGGCAAGAGGAACTTTGATGTGCTGCATACCTTTACTTTCTAGGTGGTTTATTTCTCACCTTCCTCGCTCAGTAATGAAGAATGAGCAAGGGTTCAGATGGTCCAAGAGGATCATGTCACTTTCTCACTCAGACATCCATTGGTGCTCCAGATCTATGGAGAATGTCACCATCATTGACCGTTGTGGGGAGTTTCCTAATGTACCACTTCTAGGCATAAGAGGAGGCATCACCTACAACCCATCTCTAGCTTTACGACAGTTTGGTTACGCCCCGAGCGATAGTCCACATGACATGTTGATTCAGGGCATTGTGTTTGATTACGACAACGATCTTCAGGGTTACCGTCAGAGATTCATCCGAGCTTGGGGAAAGGTAAACAGGATTGACAGCAAGACACTGGAGCCTAAGTACACTATTCCTATGGAGGCTTATCTCAGATGGGTACGATCTCGTGCTCAGACACTCATGATGCCATATCCTGCCGTCCTACCAGTTACCATGGAACCTGTTGCTGAAGGAGACACAGCTTATACCATCCTTCACCCAGACATGCCTACTGATATGGAAGACTTGCAGAGATCATGGATCCAACTGAAAGAGCAAAGGGATACTTTCGAGGCTCATTACAAAGCAAGCCAAGCAAGGATCCTAGAGCTAACAAAGCTACTTCATGAGGAACGAAACCTCAACTCATACCTCAACACAAAGAGGAAACGTCCATGGGAGACTTAAAACCCCATCTTTTGTACTTATTTCGTTTTCATTTTTTGTAAGCCTAAAAGGCAAAACAAGTTATTACTAATAAAAAGTTACTTTCTTGTTTGTTTAAGCAAATTTAAATCCTGCGGTCCTTGAAAACATTGCATATGCATTCCCATATCATTGCATCACAGGTTTATAATTGTGCACAGGTTTCTCATCTTCTCGCTGTTTATTTCGGCAATGGCTCTTGAACAATCAGTTAAGGATCTCCAGGCACAGAATGCACAGTTCCAAGAGCTGATCCTGAACCTATCCAAGGGGCAGGATGAATTGAAGACACTGCTGGCCAAGAAGACTAAGAAGGCTAGAAGGTCTGCTGGGTTGCTCAACATGGGAAGAAGGTTCAAAGGTCCTGTCAAGACCAAGGAACATGTTGAAGACTATGAATCTGAAGAATCTGAGCAGGAGAGAGGCAGTCTCCACAACACTATGGGAGACTCTGATTCTGAGACTAACTACTACCATGAGCCTAACGAAGACAAATTCAAGATGCTGGTGGATAGAATGGATGCTATGGAATTACAGAAATCATCTGGGCTGGATTTTGAGGATTTGAGCTTGATATCTGGGGTGGTCATACCCATTGGGTTCAAAGTTCCTACATTTGTTGTCTATGATGGGGTCTCTTGTCCCAAATTGCATCTGAGGTCTTATGTCAGAAGAATGCAACCCCACACTGCTGATAAAAAGTTGTGGATCCATTTCTTTCAAGAGAGTTTATCTGGAGCTCAGCTAGAGTGGTATTATCAGTTGGAGAGTGTCAACATCAGAGATTGGAATGATCTTGCTGAAGCTTTCCACAAGCAGTATCAATACAATGCTGACTTAGCCCCCACTCGCATGCAGCTTCAAAGCATGTCTATGGGTGCCAAAGAAAGCTTTAAGGAGTATGCTCAGAAGTGGAGAGACTTAGCTGGAAGAGTTCAACCCCCTTCGACTGATAGGGAGTTGGTTGATATGTTCATGTGTACGCTGAATGGTCCGTTTTACAGTCATCTCATTGGAAGCTCATCATCTGGCTTCACTGAGTTGATCATGACAGGAGAGCGAGTAGAGAATGGTATCAAGAGTGGTAAGATCCAAGTGGGCACTTCTTCATCAGGTGCTGCAAAGAAGCCTCCCACTGGGAAGAAAGAATCTAATGCTGTGTATGGTCAGCCTGATCGTAACAGAAGGCATCAGTCTGTTAGTGCAGTTCATATTTCAAATCCAACTCCTGCAACAACAGAGCAGCCTCAAGGCAACCAACAGAGGGCTAGAAGACAGTTCACGAAGATCAACATGTCAATGGCTCAGGCATTGCAACACTTGTTGAAAGCTGAACTTATTACCCTGAGGGAGGCCCCTCAGAATCCCAATGTTACCTCTCCCAAGTACAATCCCAATGCACGATGTGCATATCATTCAAACTGTTCAGGACATGATACTAATAACTGCTGGGTCTTGAAGAACAAAATTCAGGATATGATTGATGCTGGAGAAATTGAGTTTGATCCACCAGGTACTCCAAATGTGATTACAGCTCCAATGCCAAATCACGAGAAGACTGTCAACGCCATTGATGAAGATATTGATGAAGATCTGCATGTCTATTCAGTTATGGAGTTGAGCACACCATTGTCTGTTATCAAAAAGAGGTTAGTACAAGCTGGGATCTTTCCAGGTTGTCATGAAGATTGTCTATATTGTACCAATAAGCCGGATAGTTGCTTCATTTTGAGAGATGGGATTCAACGTCTCATGGATAAGTATACTATAGTGTTTGAAAGAAGACCAGCATCTGTAGAAAGTATGGTAGATCATCTGACTCAGGGTAAGAAGATTGAAGAGGTTGATATGGTTGACAAAGTACCACTAAGAATCACTTCAAAGGGTCCCATTAAAATCACTCATCAGGGCCCAATCAAGATTACTGCTGAAGGTCCTGTGAAAGTTGTCACTGAAGCCAGAGTAGCTCCTCTGATCATTACCACTCCTGGTCCTATTCCTTATACATCTGACAAAGCTGTGCCTTGGCACTATGGGTCTGATGTTTACATCCATGGTGTCAAACAGGAGCCTTTACCTGATATGCCTGTTGACATTGATAATATTGCCGGATCTAGCAAGATCACTCGTAGTGGAAGAGTCTTCTCTCCTCCAGTTGCTTCTAAGAGTGCGGTTACTCCTGCTGTTACTTCCACCACTGATGCTCGGGGCAAGGGTCCTGTTATTGAGCCTGTATCTACTGATGTGCCAGCTGCTGATGACCTCTCTAAGCAGATGGAAGAAGTATTGAAAATCATTCGCAAGAGTGATTATGATATTGTTGATCAGCTGGGGCATACTCCCTCAAAGATTTCTATGCTCTCCCTGTTATTATGTTCTGAGGCTCATGCCAAGTCATTGATCAAGTTTCTAAAGATGGCTCATGTACCCAGTGCAATTTCTGTGGACCAGTTTGAGAATTGTGTTGCGCACCTGACCTATGACAACGGGTTAGGATTTTCTGATGCTGACTTGACCCCTGCCAAGAGGGATCATAACAGGGCCTTGCATATTTCAATTGAATGCAGGGGCACTACCCTGTCTCATGTGCTGATAGACAATGGTTTCTCTCTGAATGTGTTGCCTAAGGAAGTCCTGAACAAGCTGAGTCCTGAAGATACGGTATTGAAGCCCAGTAATATTGTGGTAAAGGCTTTTGATGGTTCTAGAAGAGTAGTGCATGGGGAAATTGATCTTCCAATCAAGGTTGGCTCTCAGGTGTTTACTGCTACATTCTATGTGATGGATATTCGTCCTTCGTACTCATGTCTGCTTGGTCGTCCCTGGATCCATGGGGCAGGTGCGGTGACCTCCACATTACATCAAAAGTTGAGATATCCGGTGAATGGAAAAGTTGTTACTGTCTTTGGAGAGGAAGAATACTTTGTCAGCCATGTAAACACTTTCAAGTATCTGGAAGTAGAAGGTGAATACATTGAAACTCCATGTCAGTCATTTGAAGTGGTTCCCTGGGCTGTTAAGGATTGTGTGACTCCTCCTGCTGTGAAGAAGGTTCCTGTGGTCATCAGAAACCCTCCAACAATGGCAATGGCCTCCCTCAATGATGCAAAAGCTATGGTGGAAGAAGGTGGTTGTACTATTTGGGGTCAGCTTCCTGATATTCCATACAAGTCTGACAAGTTTGGTTTGGGTTTCACTGCAGAGTCCCAGAAGGCTGTTCGTCGTGCTCGTGCTGTTCGTATCACCAATCAAGGGGTTATCAATGCTGTGGGAGATCAAGATGAAGACCACAACTTGGAGGCATGGATTTTTCCTACTGTGGGTGCTGGACTCAATAATTGGAAAGCTGAAGATGTTATCCCTATCTCCTTTAGTCAGGAGTAAATACTATTACTGTGTTATGTTTTTAAATTTGTAATTTCTGGAACAATTAAAACTTTCAAGCCATGTGCCTTACCCGGGGCACAATGGTGTGCTTGTTACGGGTTGTCATTTCATTTGCATACTTCATTCAATAAAATCAATGGACGTTTCGTTTTCGTAAATATTGTGTTCCTTGTCTTTCTTTTTCTTTTATCTTTGCTTTATCAGCTATGTGTTCTTACACACACCCACGTCACTAAAATGCAGATCCTCATCCACTCTGGATCCAGTTGATAACAGTTCTACTATTGCCAATTACAATTTCGAGAATTCGATCTATCAAACTGAAGACGGAGACGAGGACGATTGTGAAATACCTGTAGAGCTTGCTAGGTTGTTACAACAAGAAGAGAAAGCTATACAGCCACATGAAGAGCCAGTCGAAGTTGTGAATCTGGGAACTGAAGAAAACAGAAAAGAGGTCAAGATAGGGGCTGATTTAGAGGACAGTGTCAAGAGCAGGTTGATTCAGATGCTACGTGACTATGTGGAGATCTTTGCTTGGTCTTATGAAGATATGCCAGGGTTGGATACAGACATTGTGGTTCACCGTTTGCCAGTGAAAGAAGATTGTCGTCCAAAGAAGCAGAAGGTTCGTCGTATGCGTCCTGAAATGTCAGAAAAGATCAAAGCAGAGGTAATGAAACAGTTCAATGCAGGGTTCTTGGCCGTAACTTCTTATCCTCAGTGGGTTGCAAATGTGGTACCAGTTCCTAAGAAAGATGGTAAGGTACGTATGTGTGTAGACTACAGAGATCTGAACAAGGCTAGCCCTAAAGATGACTTTCCACTTCCTCATATTAATATTCTGGTAGACAACACTGCTCAGCATAAGGTATTCTCTTTTATGGATGGTTTCTCTGGTTACAATCAAATCAAGATGGCACCTGAAGATATGGAGAAGACTACATTTGTGACACAGTGGGGCACCTTTTGCTATAAGGTAATGCCATTTGGTTTGAAGAATGCAGGGGCAACATATCAGCGTGCTATGGTGGCTTTGTTTCATGATATGATTCATCATGAGATAGAGGTATATGTGGATGATATGATAGCCAGGTCTCAGAATGAAGAACAACATCTTGATCATCTGCACAAGTTGTTTGAGAGGTTGAAGAAATACAGGTTGAGATTAAATCCAAACAAGTGTACTTTTGGAGTTAGATCTGGAAAGCTCCTGGGTTTCATTGTCAGTGGAAAAGGTATTGAAGTGGATCCTGCAAAAGTGAAAGCTATACGAGAGATGCCAGCTCCCTGTACTGAGAAGGAGGTTAGAGGTTTCTTGGGACGATTGAACTACATTGCAAGATTTATTTCCCAATTAACTACCATCTGTGAGCCAATCTTCAAGTTGTTGAAGAAAGATCAGGTGATGGAATGGAATGATGAGTGCCAGACTGCCTTTGATGAAATCAAGAGATATTTGCTAGAACCTCCAATTTTAATGCCACCAGTTGATGGAAGACCCTTGATTATGTATTTAACAGTATTAGACAACTCAATGGGGTGTGTATTGGGGCAACATGACGAGTCTGGTCGAAAAGAGCAGGCAATATACTACCTTAGCAAAAAGTTTACCGACTGTGAAACAAGATACTCACTGCTCGAGAAAACTTGCTGCGCTTTGGCATGGGCTGCTCGCCGACTAAGACAGTATATGTTGACCCATACTACCTTGTTGATTTCGAAGATGGATCTAATCAAGTACATATTTGAGAAACCTGCTCTTTCCGGAAGAATTGCAAGATGGCAAATGATCTTGACGGAATATGATATACAGTATACTACTCAGAAGGCCATTAAGGGGAGTGTTGTTGCTGATCATTTGGCTCATCAAGCAGTAGATGATTACCAGTCAATGAATTTTGAGTTCCCTGATGAAGACATTATGTCTGTTACCAAAGAACCTGGACAATATGACAGACCTGAACAAGGACCCCGATGGACTATGGTTTTTGATGGTGCCTCCAATGCACATGGTAATGGTGTTGGTGTTGTGATTAGCTCCCCTGAAGGTTGTCATACCCCGATTACTGCCAGACTTTGTTTCTATTGTACCAATAACATGGCTGAGTATGAGGCATGTATCATGGGTATGCAAGTTGCTATTGATATGAAGATTCAGTTCCTTGAGGTGTATGGAGATTCAGCTCTGGTAGTAAGTCAGATTAAAGGAGATTGGGATACAAAGCATGATAATCTCATTCCTTACAGAGAACATGTGTTGTCTTTGATCCCACATTTCAAAGAGATTACTTTTGGACATATTCCACGAAGAGAGAATCAGTTGGCAGACGCATTGGCCACCATGGCATCTATGTTTGAGATCAGCTGGGATGATGAAGCTCCCAAGATTACCATTGATAGATTTGAGAAGCCTGCATACTGCAATGAGATTGACACTGAAGGGGCAAGTGGACTCCAACATATGAGGGACCATTTGTAGTCAAGACAGTGTGCTCAGGAGGTGCCATGATACTGACTACAATGGATGGTGAAGACTTCCCACAACCTGTAAACGCAGACATAGTTAAAAAATACTACGCATAAAAAGAGACCCGCTAGGTTGACAGGCCTAGGCAAAAATAAGGGCATCCCGGCAAACCAAAAGGGTTTGGGCAAAAATTAGGGATATATATATAAAAAGATGTACACCCGGCAAGTCGAAAACCTGAAAAGGCGGCTTGGGCAAAAAAGGGTATCCCGGTGGATTGAAAACCTGAAAGGGCAATCCAGGCAAAAGTTAGGGATTAAAGCGTATGACTATGTCTCGTTTGGATCACTCATGAAACCGCAACCAGTTGTACTACTTACTCAAGCTCAAACAGATAAAGCTCAATCCAATCGTTTCCGTCTCAACAGCAAGAAGATGAGATACTTGAGTGGCAATAGTAGAATTGAAACTCAATAGGATTATTTCCCACATAGCTGATTCTTTTTGTAAAACTTCATGACAAAATTCTCTTACTAGGGTTTATGTCTCCTTGTACAAACTTACCCGTGCATGGGTCACTTTTGATATAAATAAATTCCATCTTTTGAATCCAGATTTACTTTTACCCTATTTACATAAGCGAAACGTCCATTGGTTGTGTTTGAATGTATGTATGCCTTTGAATATGATTGATGTTTACCAGAAATGCATGTATGCTTTTAATATGATTGATGTTTACCAGAAATGCATGAAAATGCAGTAATAGTATTTACTAAGGACGAACGAGGGAAGGGTTTCAACGAAGCTTCGCCGGTTCATCTTTACAAGACAATTACAAACCATCAGTAGGACTAATCCATTTTCACAAAGTCTAATCTCCCCTGGAATTTATATCCATCTCTTTTATCCTCATACGGATATACGGGAAATTACTTTCCAATAAGGGCACGATGAACGAAGACGGGATGTTATACTTATCCTACTATCAAACGAAAGCGAAGGTTATCTATACCCTACTATCCCCAACAACGGGAGGTTATCTATACCTTGTTATCCCCAACAACGGGAGGTTATCTATACCTTGTTATCCCCAGCAGACGGAGGGTTATATATTCTTCAACAACGAATCGGGATTTATTTTCCTTGGCCAGCAGTTGTTATACAAGGATATCCAGACACTTCCAGCAGTGTCATATCATACATACATCATTTACATCATACCATAACATATATGTCTATAGTACATTACCTAAGTGCATCATGTCATACATGCATACATAAAGCATAAACTAATGTTGTTATACAGAATGCTACCTTGTTTTCAGGTTAATTATCCAACAAACAAGCTTATGATCTTTGGGACTGCTTTATTGTAACCTCAGGGTTACTTTATCCTCCTGATGAGCTTCTTATTACTTTGGGACTGCTTTATTGTAACCTCAGGGTTATTTTATCCTCCTGATAGCCTCTCATGACTTCAAGACTGCTTTAGAGCTACTGATTGCTCTATCCTCCTGAAATCATCCTATTACTTCAAGACTGCTTTAGAGCTATTCATTGCTCTATCCTCATGAGGTCATATTACTACTTCAAGACTGCTTTAGAGCTATTCATTGCTCTATCCTCCTGATAGCCTCTCATGACTTCAAGACTGCTTTAGAGCTACTGATTGCTCTATCCTCCTGAAATCATCCTATTACTTCAAGACTGCTTTAGAGCTATTCATTGCTCTATCCTCATGAGGTCATATTACTACTTCAAGACTGCTTTAGAGCTATTCATTGCTCTATCCTCCTGAAGCCATCTAATTATTTCAAGACTGCTTTAGAGTTATCCATTGCTCTATCCTCCTGAAATTACATTATTATTTCAAGACTGCTTTAGAGCTATCCATTGCTCTATCCTCCTGAAATCATTACTTCAAGACTGCTTTAGAGCTATTGATTGCTCTATCCTCCTGAAGACATATCACATTATTATTTCAAGACTGCTTTAGAGCTGTTGATTGCTCTATCCTACTGAAGCCATTCTATTACTTCAAGACTGCTTTAGAGCTATTGATTGCTCTATCCTCCTGAAGCCATTATTACTTCAAGACTGCTTTAGAGCTATTGATTGCTCTATCCTCCTGAGGTCAGATTTATCACTTCAAGACTGCTTTAGGGTTATCATTATTGATTGCTCTATCCTCATGAAGACATGCTGTTACATCAGTATTACTCTAGACTCCTGACAGTTCTCATTATACTACTGAAGAACTTTCCCCTAGTGGCATCTTTAAGCCCACTCAATCATGTTCAACCAACCATCAATATCACTCCATGCACTGGTGAGTGCAAATTTTTGGGCTTTTGTGTTCAATCCCCTTCAACCTTCCAGGTTACGACTGGCAAATATACCAATCTAACCCCTCAGGTTTCAGAAAATTGAACAGGGGCAGCTGTTGCACCCCAAAATTTGCCCTCACAATACAAGACTTTGTGTTCCAAGAAGGTTCACAAGGTTCACAAAATTCACAATTGGTCAGAAGAGTTGACAATTCCCTCAGACAATGCACCTCCTAAGCAGTGCATCCAAAACTAGGGTTTTGACTTTAATCAGGCTAAACGGACTTCCAAGACTTCAAGAAGTGCATCTGAGGCGTTTTGGTCATTTCAAGCAGAGTTTGTAATGTTGGGATAAATAAGACGTTATTTCCGAAGCATTTGTTTACATGGACTGATTATGTCAAGGGCATGTGACGAGCAGTTTATGAGTTGAGATTATTTTGAAAATAAGGAAATGCCGTTAGGCGTGGTCTGAGAAGTCACGTATTCAAAGGGATTTCAGTTGGATTTGTTTATGTTACGGGATATCATTTACTTGATCAAGGCGAAGAGGAAGTAAGTTTTAGATATTTTGGAACTCATAAGTCATGACTAAAAGGTGAGTTTAAATAATTTATGGATTATTATTCATGAATATTTAGATTTACAATTGAGAAAATAACAATGAACATTTTATTGGATTTTATTTCACAAATATCTAAAGTTACAAGTTGAAAGAAAAATGCTTTTGAATCTTTATTCTGGGGTATTCGGTAGCTTACAATAGATTTATATTTACAAACACCCTATTCTAAATCTTAAACTATAATTGTTCTTCATTGGTCTTTCTTTGAGTTCTTCACGAGGCTCCGGTTACCTGAAAAAGAACAGATAAACAAAACACAACAGGAAAAGTGTTAGAGGTTACTCGACACTCTCAGAACAGCGTCATCATCGAGTGTCGGGAGTGGCACGACCGAAGCCGCATCCTACCCCCGTTACCAATCTGTGCCATCGGTGTCGGACCAGGTAATGTCTGTTCTTATCAATGCGGGACGGCCGAGAAAGAAGAAGAGGAAAAGATAATACAGACAGTGAATTCAGAAGGCATAAGCAAATGTCCATCCGAACTAAATGTGAACATGGACAACCAAGCAATGACCAAATTATACTAGAAGACGATTCTGGCATCAATTCTGTCATGAAATTCAGGGACGATCCGACTGCATCGAAAACTGGACATAGAACAAGTTAAGCAAACTGGCTCCGAATGAATCCAAGTGAGTCGTTAACAGAAAATCAAATCCAAACCAAAATTTTGAAGAAGGTCTCAAACATGGATGCCCTAGTCAGGCCCGGATGAGTCTCGAAAGAACATACCAGACATCAGACAAAGAGCCAAGCTCACCAGGAAAAAAGATAGTTTTGCAGAAAGGTCTATCAGAAGAACCACAGAGTTATGACAAGCACCGTATCCGAAGTCTAAAGTCAAGCGTATCAGCCACTATCAAGTAAATAAAGGCGGACTGAAGCTGAATCGGAATTCACCAGACAAAATCCATATCAAACGAGCCAACATAGCAGAGAGTTTAATCCAATCCGGACTGCATCAAAAATAAACCAAATCAGTTCGAAACAGATATCCAAACCCTATCAGAAAAGATAACAAAATCAAATCCGTAATAATGCAAATCACAACCGAACACGAGAATGTTTCCAAACCAAATCCAAAAAGATCTCAAAGTGATGCATATCAGAAAAATGAATATTGGGCGAACCACATCCGAAAGAGGAATGTTTCCAAATCAAATCCCAATCAGAAATTAATATCAGTAAAAATAACGTAAAAAAGATATTATCCAAGCCCATTCGAAAATCAAGAGAAAGTATAAAAAAGAGAGACACAACTTGTTCAAAACCCTAAGCGGAAACGGCCGCATGTGAAAGGAGGAGGGGACGAAACCCTGGCCATCAGACGAACGCAAATCACCATCATTGGCCATCAGACGAACGCAAATCACCATCATCGGCCGTTAACGAGCAATAACCATCACCACGGTGCCACAAACATAGAACGGGCTCACCGCGAATACGAAGATCCGACGGGACCGCCATCGCTGTTAAAAGATCAACAGCGGGCAATCCATGATTGAAGCCTCAGAACTTGAGTCATCATAGGCCGTTAAACCCCACCGAAAACCGCCGGAGACCGCCGTCGAAAACGTAAGCAAGGAACACATAATGCCGTCACTTTTAATGCTGTTTGATTTGATTTCAGGATTCAATGCCAGGGACGAAGAGAGATTTGGAATGAAAGGAAGCGAGAAAGACGAAGAGCATGAGAGATGAGAGGAAATAAGAAACGAACGGCGCCGCGGGGAGATTAGGGTTTTGAAACCCTAGTTTTCCCCCTTTTTACATTTTACACCAACTGGGTTGGGTCCGGAGGTGATTACCGGCCCAACCCTTTTTTATTTTTCTTTTTTGTTTTTATAATTAGTTATTTTAAATGTTATTAAAACTTTTTTAATTGAATATGAAAATTGTTTTTTTAAAAGTAATGACTTTAAACCTTTTCAAAAATAACAACTTTAAACCTTTTTTAAATAATAACTCTAAATCCTAACTAAAGCCATTTTTTTAAAATAAACCTTAAAAGTAAAACCTTTTTTTAATAATTAAATTAAAACTATTTTTAAAAATAAAACTTAAATTTTTTTCTCTTATGTTTAAACATCTTTTTAACTTAAATCAAAACCTTTTCTCTAAAAACAACAAAAAACCTTCAACATTGCACTCTTGTCTCATGACCCGTCCAATTATCGTCTAACTTTGTTTACTAACGCGTGTGTTCATTTTTGCAGCTTATTACGTTGTGTTTTTATTCAAATTTCATTATCATATAGTATCTGCTCCTCTCATGTAACCTCGCGAATCCTAACAATCGCGCTTTAGTTTCTGTCTTTAAGTTTCTGCTTGTATGGCTTACCGTCTGCATTTTTATTTCCGCTTGCATGATTTAAATCTCACACATTCATCAATACTCCTGTCACATTACACACTCTGAAGGAATTAAGCCTAGCATTTGACCGCCGTGTCAATAGTCCTCACCTTCAACCCTTACAACTCTTACAAACCCTAATTTTCACAAATGCCTTGCCGCAGGCAAAATTACAATTTTACCCCTAGCATTAGGTCAAAGAGCCGCCGCGCTCATTTTAGGGTTTCCCGCCGTGGAATCCCTAATTTAACCCTAATTACAACTTAACATTTCAACGTAGAAATTTGGAGTTCCTACACTCCACGTAAGCGTGTCCTTAAGATGCGTTTATTCCCCGTGAGACCTTGACCACAGTCAAGAAGTTTCTAACCTCCCTTTTGAGGGGAACTACGATTACTCTGATTCCACTCCCGTAAGGATACGTAGGCACAAGATGCGATGTCTTGCCGAGTAAACTTAGAATTAACCCCCTTTATTATTTATTATTGCTTATTTATATTTTATTTAATTATTTTGCTTATTATTTTGTAATTGTTTCTTGGATGTAAAGTTGTTTAATTATTTAATTATCATTATGGTTAGTAATTAGGGAGTGTAACAACCTGTATGTAATATTAAAATAAATTTAGATCACTTTTAAATAAAGATAATTAAAATAAACACGTCACACACGTAAGTCGATTTTAATCGCCGTCTCACTTCCTAAGGATATCCCTCAAGTTGCCTACGAATAATGGTTAAGTGGGGTGTATAAAGCAAGTCCCTCAAATAGAAAAAAATCATCAAAGTCCCTTATGGTTGCCTTTACGAATCGAGTCCCTTTCGAAAAATGATGATGGTCCCTTATATGTGCTTATTACATCCCACAATGGCCTTCAAAGTCAAATTGTCCCTCACACATCCCTTAACATCCAAAGTAAGGACTACCTACTCCATTATAGTAGGGATAGTCTTACTAAGGAAAGGATAAAGAATAAGAAAGACCTTAAAACATTAGGGTAGGCTATCTCCTAGATACTTGCTCACTTCAAAACTTTTTCACACTTAAACAAATTTTCAACAAGTTTTCAAACAAGTTCTTAACACATCCTTACATGGATTATTTATTAACTATTCTGAAAATTTTCTATTCACACACTACACTTTCAAAACAATTCAAAAGTGAGCTTAAGTACCTAAGAGCCCATGGATAACCATGGATGAAAAGGGTGCTAACACCTTCCCTTTTCATAACCTACCCCCCGGACCCAAAATATTCTCTAAGGTCTTTCCTGTTCTTTTATAACCTTTCCTTATGGATAAAATAAAAGTCGGTGGCGACTCTTGCTATCCGCAACATTGTTTAAAGTCAGTTCACCGGGTTACACCAGCCACTGAAGTCGAAAGAGAAGTTCGACAAGAACAAATCTGAGATGAAGTTGGCCCAAGCAAACCTCAACGAATAAACCATGCCTACAAGATTGCAAAAATATTTGATTACATCAGATGATGTGGTTGATGAAGAAGGTGTTCTGGTAAACTATGATTACTACGTAGATGTCGGACCAGTCAATGCAACTGAGGAAATGAAAGATTCGAAGTGGGTGAAAGCAATAAATGAAGAGTTAGATGTAACGCCCCAAATTCTGAATTTCCCATTTTTATTGAGTCATTTTTAATTCATTTGGATGATTGGTATTTTAATTGTGGAATTTATGTGTTGATATGTTTAATTTCAATATTGTGCTATTTTACCGATTCGGAGAGTTTTTGGGAAAAATAGAGTAAAGGGTATTTTAGACATTTAGTATTAAGTGTTAAGTGGATTATTGTGTGAGAATTAATTGGTAAGTGTCTGGAAAGAAATGGAGAGGAAAGAAAATAGAACATGAGATAAGAGAGAAAAGGAGATAGATAGAAACATTAGTGAAAAAACAAGGGAAAGAAAGAAGAGAGAAGAGAAAGAGGAGAAAGAAGAGGAAAACCTAGAATTTCATCAAGGATCAACATCCAAGCTTTCAATCGATCGGGTAAGGGTGTGAAACTCTATTATACTGTTAATGTGTATAATTATGTATGCTGTTGATTGTTTGATGTTGGATTGAGAAGAGTTTCTACTCATTTCCATCTTAGGGCAATATTAGGATTTAATCAGTAGAATGTTGCTTTAATCGGTTAGAATCGAGAAATGGATGGAGTAGGATAGTCGGGTGTTATTGGGTTGGACTTACTGGGGTAGTTTGGTGTTAGAATCGGTTGGTTTTGTGAGGTTTGGGCTTTTGGACAGCCATGGAAGTTCTGAGTTTGCAGGTTCGCCAGGCGAACGGCAGCGAACTAAGTCAGAAGCATCCACCCTGTCTTCGTTGGCAAGTTCGCCAGGCAAATGAGAGTGGCGAAGGGTCGCCAGACGAGTGTGCTAGCGAGTAATTCCAAAATAACTCCCAGTGGTCTTCACTGGCAAGTTCGCCAGGCGAACTAAGTAGCGAAGGTTCGCCAGAGGCTTCGCCAGGCGAAGGTTGGCGAATGCGACAGCATTTTCCTATTCTTTGTATTTTTCCTTTCCATGCGGATTTCTTTGTTCAGTTATGTTTAATCCTTATCGAATTGAATAGTTTTGTATGTCGTGTGGTATGTTATGTTGTGGGTAGCCGCAAGGCGTGAATCCTAGAATGTAGAATTTTGATTGTGAAAGGATATGCCTTATATGGAATGGTATGTGTTGGAATAAAGAGTATGTGTATATTATGGAGTATAAGTATATTGTGAATGTACATAGATTGTATGTGCTTGTATGAGATGAATATGCATAGTGATATATTTGCGAATATGTATGCATGTAGAGTAATGTTGTGAGTCATTTTGCATAAAGGCATCATGATGTACATCCTAGCGATGTTGATTCCTTGGAGAATCTGCTGAACATTTGATTCCTCGGAGAATCTGTAGAGTATTTGATTCCTTGGAGAATCTGCTGAATATTCGATTCCTCGAAGAATCTGCTGAATATTCGATTCCTCGAAGAATCTGATGAATATTTGATTCCTTGGAGAATCTGCTGAATACTTGATTCCTTGGAGAATCTGCTGAATTGAGTCGGTACCGCATTTGCATCTGCATAGAGTCGTGAGTCGGTCTCTATGAGTTGCATTGGTCATCTTTATATGATGCATGGAGTGAATTGAACATAATTCTAGATGTTTATGTGGAAGATGATGAGTATGCATAGACGCATGATTTGATGAATATGCTTGATTGTGTGAATATGCATCGTGATGAGATGTGGTGAGAATTTGAATTGTGTTAATCCCATGTATGTATATAGATATATAAATATATGTATTGACTTTTATGATATTGTTTCTCACCCTTCTGGTGTTTTATGATGCTCTATGAGGCATTGCAGAGTAGGATTGCTGGAGGTCCTTTTTGTGAAGCAGGTCTTCATTATTTTTGGTCGATGGCTCTGATATGTAACATCTGGGTAGTTAGGAAGCCTTTGGCTCTTTTTGGAGATACATTTGTTTTGATTTCTTTTGTGATACATTTGCGTATGTATCTGATGATGGATGTTTGTACATATGAATTAACTGAATGATGTATATATGTTTATATGAATGTATTGATTCAATGTTTAGATGTTTCCGCTTTATTCTAAATATTGAGATGTGGGTTTTGGAACTATGTTCTTCTGTCGTGAATTGCCCATTGTTGCATATCTATTTGAGCAGATGTTGTATGTGTATAATTTCATGATAATGTGATACACCTCTTTCATATCATGCATTAATTAAACTCTGATGAAATTTTTATCAAGTGCCTAAATGATTTATTTAATTATTTGGGGGTATAGAAAGGGGGTGTTACATTAAGTGGTATCAGAGCCAGCGTTGATTCAGTTGTGTCTGTCTTATTGTTGTGTTGGTTGAACGGTTGTTTAACCTTGTTATTTTTGGGAATCCTCAGAATATGGCTGGTCTTAATGACAATGCTATGGCTGCGGCGTTGGAGGCTATGGCTAGGGCGGTGCAAGGCGCACCGAATGTGAATGTGAACGATGAGTTTAGAAAGAATCAACCGCCAGTATTCAAGGGAAGATTTGATCCGGACGGTGCTCAGATTTGGTTAAAGGAGATTGAGGGGATCTTTAGAGTTATGAATTGTGCTGAAGGCAACAAGGTGAGACTTGGGACTCACATGCTGAGAGAGGAAGCCGATGACTGGTGGGTCGGTATGAGACAAGTTCTTGAAGTAGACGATGAGGGAATCACTTGGAATCTTTTTCGCACTGAATTTTTGAGAAAGTATTATCTTGAGAGTGTGAAGGGAAATAAGGAGATGGAGTTCCTGGAATTGAAACAAGGCAACATGTATGTGATAAACTACACGGATAAGTTCACAGAATTAGTGAAGTTTCATCCTCACTATGATGCGGTGACGGCGGAATTTTCCAAATGTATTAAGTATGAGAATGGCTTGCGCCCTGAGATCAAGCAAGCGGTGGGTTATCAGAGGATTAGGAGATTTTCGGACTTGACCGAATGCTGTAGAATTTTTGAAGAAGATAGTAAAGCTCGTTCCACTCACTATAAGAGTTTGAATGAGAAGAGAGGGAAGCAACCAGTGAGGAGTGGACCTTATATGACGCCTGCTGATAAAGGCAAGAATAGGGAAAACTTTGATAGGAAGCCCGGAGGAGGTTCTAGTGCGATTAAATGTTTCAAGTGTGGCGTAATGGGCCACAAGTCCTTTGACTGTGGAAAATTTGTGGAGAAGTGTGCTAATTGTGTGGTTCTTGGACATGCCACTTCGGATTGTAGAAGGAATGTGGTGAAATGCTACAATTGTGGCGAAGTGGGTCACATTAAGCCCAATTGTACTAAACCGAAGCAAGCTCCAGCGGGCGGAAAGGTATTTGCGTTAGCCGGTGCGGATACTACTAATGCGGATCGTTTGATTAAAGGTACATGCTTTATTAATGATGCGCCTTTAGTTGCTATTATTGATACTGGAGCGACTCATTCGTTCATTTCTCTTAAGTGTGCCAAACGTTTGGATTTGTGCATGGTTTCTTTGAGTGGTGGCATGGTTATTGAGACTCCCGCATCGGGGTCGGTAACTACTTCCTTGGTATGCATAAGTTGTCCTTTGACGATGTATGGTAAAGACTTCGTTATGGATTTAGTGTGTTTGCCGTTGGACGGTTTGGATGTGATTTTGGGTATGAATTGGTTGCAATATAATAAGGTTCATCTGGATTGCTATCACAAGTTGGTAAGATTTCCTTATTTGGAAGATGATGGAAGTGAGAGTTTTCTATCCACTAAAGAGTTGAAGAAACTTTTAGCGGACGAAGCTCAGTTGTTTGGTTTGTTTGCGTCCTTGTCGGTAGAGAGTAAAGTGGAACTGGAGGTGTTTCCCTTAGTGCGAGAATTTCCAGAAGTGTTTCCGGGAGATATTAAGGATGTGCCGCCGGAGAGAGAGATTGAGTTTTCTATTGATATAGTTCCGGGTACTAGACCGATTTCGATGGCACCGTATTGTATGTCGGCATCGGAATTGGTAGAGTTAAAGAAGCAGTTGAATGACTTGTTGGATAAGAGATTTGTAAGACCAAGTGTTTCTCCTTGGGGTGCGCCGGTATTGTTAGTAAAGAAGAAAGATGGAAGCATGCGATTGTGTATTGATTATCGGCAGTTGAATAAAGTGACGATTAAGAATAAGTATCCGCTTCCAAGAATAGACGATTTGATGGATCAATTGGTTGGAGCCCGTGTTTTTAGTAAGATTGACTTGAGATCGGGTTATCACCAGATTCGGGTGAAAGAAGAAGATGTTTCAAAGACGGCCTTTAGGACACGATATGGTCACTATGAGTATACAGTGATGCCATTCGGAGTTTCTAACGCGCCGGGTGTGTTCATGGAATATATGAATCGTATTTTTCATGAGCAGTTGGATCGTTTTGAGGTGGTGTTCATTGACGACATCTTGATTTATTCTAAGTCTCAAGAAGAGCATGAGGGGCATTTGAGAATTGTGTTGCAGATTTTGAAAGAGAAGCAATTGTATGCCAAGTTGTCGAAGTGCGAGTTTTGGTTATCGGAGGTGAGTTTTCTTGGACATATTATTTCTGGAAATGGTATTAGTGTTGACCCATCCAAGATTGATGCGGTAATGCAGTGGGAAGCTTCTAAGTCAGTTACGGAGATTCGAAGCTTTTTGGGATTAGCCGGTTATTATCGGAGGTTTATTGAAGGATTTTCGAAGTTGGCACTTCCGTTGACTCAATTGACTTGTAAGGGAAAGGCTTTTGTTTGGGATATTGATTGTGAGGAGCATTTTGTTGATCTTAAGAGAAGGTTGACAACGGTGCCGATTTTAATTTTACCGAATCCGACAGAGCCGTTTGTGGTTTATTGTGATACTTCTTTATCCGGTTTAGGTGGTGTTTTAATGCAAGATGGGAAAGTTATGGCTTATGCATCGAGACAATTGAGAGTGCATGAGAAGAACTACCCTACGCATGATTTGGAGTTAGCAGCCGTGGTGTTCGTTTTGAAAATTTGGAGGCATTATCTTTATGGTGCAAGATTTGAGGTTTTTAGCGACCACAAGAGTTTGAAGTATTTATTTGACCAGAAAGAGTTGAACATGAGACAAAGGAGATGGCTAGAGTTTTTGAAAGACTACGATTTTGGTTTGAATTATCATCTGGGTAAGGCAAACATAGTAGCCGATGCTTTAAGTCGAAAGTTGGTTCATATGTCAACGTTGATGATAAGAGAATGGGAATTGTTGGAGAGTTTTAGAGATTTGAGTTTGGTTTGTGAAGTGACGCCGAGAAGTGTGAGACTTGGTATGCTTCATATTACGAATGATTTTCTTGCGACCGTTTGTGAAAAACAAAAATTGGATTTAAAGTTCGTTGATTTGATGATGAATGAGAATGAAGATTTCAAGGTTGATGAATTTGGTGTTTTGAGATTCCGTGGTCGTATTTGCATTCCCGACGATGCGGAGTTGAAAAAGATGATATTGGAAGAAGGTCATCGGAGTAACTTGAGTATTCATCCGGGAGCGAATAAGATGTACCAAGATTTGAAGAAGATCTTTTGGTGGTCCGGATTAAAGCGAGATGTTGCTCATTTTGTGTATTCGTGTTTGACGTGTCAAAAGTCGAAGGTGGAACATCAGAAGCCTAGTGGATTGATGCAACCGTTGGATATTCCGGAATGGAAATGGGATAGCATATCGATGGATTTTGTTACGGGATTGCCGAATACGCAAAGAAGTCATAATGCTATTTGGGTGATCGCTGATAGACTTACTAAATCTGCTCACTTCATTCCGATTGATATTAGTTATCCTTTGGAGAAATTAGCCGAGATTTATGTTTGTGTGATTGTAAAGTTGGACGGAGTTCCTAAGAGTATTGTGTCGGATAGAAATCCTAGATTTACTTCAAGATTTTGGGAAAGTTTGCAAGGTGCCTTGGGTTCTAAGTTGAGGTTGAGTTCGACTTACCATCCGCAGACGGACGGTCAAACCGAGAGGACAATTCAGTCGTTAGAAGATTTGTTGCATGCTTGTGTGCTAGAACAAGGCGGTGCTTGGGATGGTTATTTGGCGTTGATTGAGTTCACTTATAATAACAGTTTTAATTTGAGCATTGGTATGGCACCATTCGAGGCTTTATACGGTCGGAGATGTCGAACACCTTTGTGTGTGCATGAGATGGGTGAGAAGTCGGTAGTTGGACCGGAAATGGTACAACAAACGACGGAGAAGGTGAAGTTTATTAGGGAGAAGATGAGAGCTTCTCAGAGTAGGCAGAAGAGTTACCATGATAAGAGGAGGAAGGACCTTGAGTTTCAAGAAGGCGACCATGTCTTTTTGAGAGTTATACCGGTTACGGGAGTGGGTCGTGCGTTGAAGTCGAAAAAGTTGACTTCTCGTTTTATTGGTCCGTATCAGATTATTGCACGAGTTGGTGTTGTGGCTTATCGTGTGGCGTTGTGTAACACCCTTATAAACCCCACAAGTAAAATGTGTATAATTAGAGTAAAACTAACATGCATTCGGAAAGGGCGTCACACATAACTTTCAACATATCAAAACCACCTGTCATGCTCATTAATACTTCAATAAGTAATCATACTTTACAAAATTTCACTTTGCATGTAGCAACGGATTCATTTATCTAATAAATTTCATAAAGAAACATTTGTTTTCACCACATAAGTCAACAACACTCGGGCACTAAGGCCAACCTCTTATTATTTCAATAAATATGAAAACATAATTCAGAGTACATCACGTAACTCTAAAACATAAACCAATCAATCCCAGTGTTACATGACCAGAGCATGACTCGACCCAACATAATAAAAATACTAAACTGCTGCACCAACAGCGACTTCGCAATAACGAACGACTCTACTCTTATACCTGCACGATGTCATGTAGGACATCATTCCAGCAGAAGGGTGAGAAATATTATCATAATAACAATGCATATAATCATGTATTAATGCACAAGTACCGAATACATATATTCCACATTTTCTCACCTCAATTTATTATAATTCATCATGTACGTCACAACATACGTATAAACAAACATGGATAATTTACCAAGCATATTCATCATTTCACATATCCATAAATCTCAATATTATCCACATGACATACACATATCATATTTCATTCTCCCATTCACTATTACACCTTCACAAGTCTCATATCATCATTTCACGCTAATAAGCATACTTTCATACTACAATCATGTATTTACATTTCTCAATTACACAAGTAATGCACATACGCATGTTCCACAATTCACACCATATTTCATCATAACTCGTCATATACTTTACAAAGCATACATATATAAACAAATATGGACAATTATCAAATATATCCATAATTCTCATCTTTCCACATAAGCATCTCTTCATGCATATGTCATATATCAATGTGACTCAACAACTCAATGCAACTCATGCAATGCGGTACCGACTCTCGTTATCATTTTTTGGTTTTTACATTAAACCGGGTCCACCCTTCTAGACTGATAACCCGTTATCATTTTTCGGTTTTTACATTAAACCGGGTCCACTCTTCTAGACCGATAACAACAAAGGCCCGTCCTCTAAGCCTTCAAACCCACTCTTCTAGGTTTGGTACAAGTCATTAGTCTCCACGAAACTAGCAAGCATTGCCTCTTGACTAAATGATGCATATGCAATCGAAAATCAAATGCACTTAAGACCGACATCTTAATCTCATGCATTCCAATAATTCATCTCTTCAAGAATTATAACATAATTGCACACACAACATATTCAATAGTCATCAAGTATTCATACTTTTAATCAGCATATTGGTCAAACAATGCACGCATACCTGACAATATGCTCCCATGCATTATTCACACATCATCGCATACAACATTATGCATTCGCAATTCAATACCATTTTATTTCAAACAATGCAGACATATATTCATCATATGTTCCCATGCATCATTCATAACATCGTGCCAACGACAACATATTCAATCACAATCATCAACTTGCATTTTTAACCAATTTAAACAACGCACTATATATGCCAAACGGCCATATTTCATAACAATCAAAGTATTCATAAAATCAATATTATCACTACATTACCAAGCAATGCACGCATATCCATTACTATGCTCCCATGCATCCTTCACATATAATCGCATACAACACGTATGTATACATAATATCATGCCAACGACAATCAACCTCATTACATATCATCGTGCATTCTTATTCAAATTAAAAAATGCATTTATAATTGTCAAAAGACCACATTTCACAATAAGTTCATAATCTAGGATTCACGCCATATAGCTACCCACAACACATATATAACAGCATATAACTTTTCATTCCATTAAGAATCGAACCCGATCGAACCACAACACAACATGGAATGAAATCACAGAAAAACAAAATGTTGTCATGTTCGCTACTGCCTCGCCTAGCGAGCAGCTAGCGAACCTTCGCTACATGTTCGCCTAGCGAACTGCTAGCGAACCCAAACAGAGGCTATAGACCTCACTCGCTACCTTGTTCGCCACAGGCCACAGCGAACCCCCAGCGAACCATTCGCTATCCCGTTCGCTACCCAGCGAAGGAACCTCTCACATTCTGTTTCCACTCGCCACTAGCTCGCTAGGCGAGGACCCAGCGAGCGTTCGCGACCAGCTTGCCTAGCGAACAGCTAGCGAACAGCTAGCGAACGTCTGCGAACCAGAATTTTCCCACTGTTCAGAAATTCTAACTCTCTCCAAAATCGACCGATTCTCATCCAATCAGTTTCCATAACCTTAGTATGACCATACCCAACTAAACTATACTACTTATTCTCGATTTTAACCGTTAAACTTCGATTTACACCGATTAAATCCATTTTGCCCTAAATGAAAAATGGTGGAAAACTCACAACAACCCAATCCAATCATACATAATCATACACATTGCTAAGATAATAATGTTTCTCACCCTTACCTTGATTAAATCGAAGCTTTGGATCAGATCTTGATGATTTTCCAAGTTTTCCTCTTATCTTCCTCTTTCTCTTCTCTTCCATTTTCTTTCTCTTATGTTTTCCTATCCATCTATTTTCCTTCCACTTATCCTTATATACCTTCCATTATTTTCTTTCCATCACATTTCCCTTCTCTCAAAATATCTACTAATCAATTTCTCATAAAATATCCACTTGACCCTTTATTCACCAAAATATCTCATCTTATCATTAATTGGATAGTATCTAGTAATCCCACATTATTCTACCAAATAGAATAAATCAGTTAAATCCAATAACTCACATAGATCAAATAAATCCAATTAATTAGTACAATTAATCCACTATTTGAAAATTGGGCTGTTACACGTTGCCTCCGAACCTTTCGAATTTGCATGATGTGTTCCATGTTTCGCAACTTCGGAAGTATGTTCTGGATCCGTCATATGTTATTCCTATGGATGAGGTCGAAGTAAGAGATAACCTGACGGTTGAGGTTTTACCGGTTAGTATTTTGGACCGTGAAGTTAAGAGGCTCAGAGGTAAGGATATCGCACTAGTGAAGGTGGCATGGGGGGGTGCCGCGGAAGGCAATATGACTTGGGAATTGGAGAATAAGATGCGTGAGTCGCATCCAGAGTTGTTTGGATCAGGTAATATTTTCGAGGACGGAAATTTCTAAAGTGGGGGAGAGTTGTAACGCCTCAAATTCTGAATTTCCCATTTTTATTGAGTCCTTTTTAATTCATTTGGATGATTGGTATTTTAATTGTGGAATTTATGTGTTGATATGTTTAATTTCAATATTGTGCTATTTTACCGATTCGGAGAGTTTTTGGGGAAAATAGAGTAAAGGATATTTTAGACATTTAGTATAAAGTGTTAAGTGGATTATTGTGTGAGAATTAATTGGTAAGTGTTTGGAAAGAAATGGAGAGGAAATAAAATAGAACATGAGATAAGAGAGAAAAGGAGATAGATAGAAACATTAGTGGAAAAACAAGGGAAAGAAAGAAGAGAGAAGAGAAAGAGGAGAAAGAAGAGGAAAACCTAGAATTTCATCAAGGATCAACATCCAAGCTTTCAATCGATCGGGTAAGGGTGTGAAACTCTATTATACTGTTAATGTGTATGATTATGTATGCTGTTGATTGTTTGATGTTGGATTGAGAAGAGTTTCTACTCATTTCCATCTTAGGGCAATATTAGGGTGTAATCGGTAGAATGTTGCTTTAACCGGTTAGAATCGAGAAATGGATGGAGTAGGATAATCGGGTGTTATTGGGTTGGACTTACTGGGGTAGTTTGGTGTTAGAATCGGTTGGTTTTGTGAGGTTTGGGCTTTTGGACAGCCATGGAAGTTCTGAGTTCGCAGGTTCGCCAGGCGAAGCCCAGCGAGCAGCAGCGAACTAAGTCAGAAGCATCCACCCTCTCATCGTTGGCAAGTTTGCCAGGCGAATGAGAGTGGCGAAGGTTCGCCAGGCGAGTGTGCTAGCGAGTAATTCCAAAATAACTCTCAGTGGTCTTCACTGGCAAGTTCGCCAGGCGAACTAAGTAGCGAAGGTTCGCCAGAGGCTTCGCCAGGCGAAGGTTGGCGAATGCGACAACATTTTCCTATTCTCTGTATTTTTCCTTTCCATGCGGATTTCTTTGTTCAGTTATGTTTAATCCTTATCGAATTGAATAGTTTTGTGTGTCGTGTGGTATGTTATGTTGTGGATAGCCGCAAGGCGTGAATCCTAGAATGTGGAATTTTGATTGTGAAAGTATATGCCTTATATGGAATGGTATGTGTTGGAATGAAGAGTATGTGTATATTATGGAGTATAAGTATATTGTGAATGTACATAGATTGTATGTGTTTGTATGAGATGAATATGCATAGTGATATATTTGCGAATATGTATGCATGTAGAGTAATGTTGTGAGTCATTTTGCATAAAGGCATCATGATGTACATCCTAGCGATGTTGCTTCCTTGGAGAATCTGCTGAACGTTTGATTCCTCGGAGAATCTGCAGAGTATTTGATTCCTCGGAGAATCTGCTGAATATTCGATTCCTCGGAGAATCTGATGAATATTTGATTCCTTGGAGAATCTGCTGAATACTTGATTCCTTGGAGAATTTGCTGAATTGAGTCGGTACCGCATTTGCATCTGCATAGAGTCGTGAGTCGGTCTCTATGAGTTGCATTGGTCATCTTTATATGATGCATGGAGTGAATTGAACATAATTCTAGATGTTTATGTGGAAGATGATGAGTATGTATAGACGCGTGATTTGATGAATATGCTTGATTGTGTGAATATGCATCGTGATGAGATGTGGTGAGAATTTGAATTGTGTTAATCCCATGTATGTATATAGATACATAAATATATGTATTGACTGTTATGATATTGTTTCTCACCCTTCTGGTGTTTTATGATGCTCTATGAGGCATTGCAGAGTAGGATTGCTGGAGGTCCTTTTTGTGAAGCAGGTCTTCATTATTTTTGGTCGATGGCTCTGATATGTAACATCTGGGTAGTTAGGAAGCCTTTGACTCTTTTTGGAGATACACTTGTTTTGATTTCTTTTGTGATACATTTGCGTATGTATCTGATGATGGATTTTTGTACATATGAATTAACTGAATGATGTATATATGTTTATATGAATGTATTGATTCAATGTTTAGATGTTTCCGCTTTATTCTAAATATTGAGATGTGGGTTTTAGAACTATGTTCTTCTGTCGTGAATTTCCCATTGTTGCATATCTATTTGAGCAGATGTTGTATGTGTATAATTTCATGATAATGTGATACACCTCTTTTATATCATGCATTAATTAAACTCTGATGAAATTTTTATCAAGTGCCTAAATAATTTATTTAATTATTTGGGGGTATAGAAATGGGGTGTTACATTAGACTCCATCGAAATCAACAACACCTGGTCACTTTCCAAATTGCATCAAGGCAAGAAGGCAATTGATGTGAAGTGGGTTTACAAGGTGAAGTTGAATCCTAAAAGAGAAGTAACTCGACACAATGCGAGACTTGTGGCGAAATAATTTCTTCAAAAGGAAGGAGTCGACTTCGACGAAGTTTTTGCACCTGTTGCTAGGATCAAAACAATCAGATTGGTTGTTGGTCTAGCAAACATGAACAATTGGCACACATGTCAGATGGACGTGAAGTGTGCATTCCTGAATGGTCCCTTAGACGAAGAAGTTTATGTTGCACAACCAGTTGAATTTGTGAAACGAGGCGAAGAAAGAAAGTGTACAGGCTACATAAAACCTTGTATGGACTTAAGCAAGCTCTAAGAGTTTGGAATAAGAAAATTGACAACTTCTTAAGGGAGAAAGAATTTATGAAGTGTATGACTGAGCATGGAGTGTATATAAGAAGAAGCAGTAGTGAATTGCTTATACTATGCCTCTATGTTGATGACCTGTTGATAAAAAGAAGTTGCAAGAAGGAGATCGAAGACTTCAAACATAACTTGAGTGAGGAGTTTGAAATGTCAGACTTGAGAAATCTCTCATATTTCCTTGGCATCGAATTCTACAAGAGTAGTAGAGGTTTGATGATATGCAGGCGAAATACTCAAGATATTTGAGATGAAACATTGCAACCCAACTTCGACTCCAACTGAGACCAGATTGCAACTATCGAAGAAATCAAATAAAGATGAGGTTGATCTAACCCAATATAGAAGACTTATTGGGTCACTTCGATACCTTTGTCATACAAGGCCTGACTTAGCATACACTGTGAGTATGGTAAGTAGATTCATGCAGAAGTCAAAGGTATCACACCTGCGAAGAGGATACTGAGGTATCTGAAAGGGACTCTCCACTTCAAAATTTTGTTTCTTATAGCTGATGAAGAAAAAGAATGCAAGTTAGTGGGATACACCAACTCTAGTTAGTGTAGTGATGTTGAGGATAGAAAATCCACAGCTGGCTATGTGTTTATGTTAGGTGGTGCACCAGTTGCTTGAAGTTCGAGAAAGAGTCAGTAGTGGCATTGTCATCATGTGAAGAAGAATATATAGCTGCTTCTCTTTGTGCATGTCGAGCAACCTGGATGGTGAACCTGGTCGAAGAGATCATAGCGAAGAGTCATGGAGAAGTTACCACGAAGATCGAAAGCATGTTAGCTATCAACTTGGAGAAGCAGTGTAGCTCGACAGAAATAAGGATTAGTCAAATTAGTCTAATGTGTTAGTGTGTCGAAGTGTCGAAGCATGTTGTTTCACACAGGATTTCGACTTATGCATATTTTATTAATGTTAGCTATATTGGACTTTTATAGTTTTGGGCTTTGACTCGGGGTGCAAGCAAACCTAAATCTATAAATAGAGAGAAACCCTTATTTTGTAAACAACTCATCATATATTATGTAATTCACAATTTGCAGTTGCAAGTGAAATAACAAATTTTCCACAGTTTGTTGGCAGAGAGATCTCTGAGAAAAATTGTTCATCTTCTTCTTCTTCAACGTTTACTTTCTTTTTGTCTTTCTAAATCTTTTCATCGTCATTACATGAGTGAGAACAATCTTGGAATCAAGATTGATCGAGTGAAATTCTTCATAGATTATGGTTGAATTTTCAAGACGTGTTTCATAGATGGCGCCATTATTCTATATTGGAACAAAAATGAATGGAATGTTAAAGATGACCATCATGTTGAAACTTCTGATATGATGGTGGTTTTCTAAAGAATAGAGGGGGTACTTGCAAAAGATTAGTACTCCAATGCCAACGTCAGTGTTTTAATGAGGTAAAACTTTTCGGTATGTGTAAAAGATACTTGAGCGTGACGCTTGTATAGAGGAATCATCTGGAACTGTTCCAGGCGGGAAGCCCGACAGACACAGGAAGCCTATTATTATTATTATTATCCATGGGAGGATAGCCTATTACGACTCTAATTGAATAGTATCTCATATAAAACATATGTGTGAATTGTTGCATACATATTACTCAATGAAGTTATTTTATTGATAATATGAATTTCTATTGATATTATAAGCTTCATCATTTATTCACCAGTGACTCACATCGAGTCTCTCTAATGTTTCAGATTTGCAAGCTCGTGCAGAACGAAACACCTCTAATAGAACCTAGTTATTTTCTTTTCGGAGAGGTCCTCTATGTGCTTGGAGAGTATACCATTTCCATCCTACATATATGTTATGTCATTTTGAGTTGTAATTACGTAACGTCTTTAGCTGCTCTGTTCCACTACTGGATTATTAGGAAAACATGAGATTTTAGCCTGTATTAAGTCTTCTTTTGGTTGAATCTGTTTTGTGGTAACAATACACAGGTTTATGTCATTAAGGAAAACTTTGTATATATTAGGGGAAACTATGCCGAATTTTGTAGAAAGTCTTTTAAATGCATTTCTTTTGTCTCTTCTTAAGTTCTAGTATTGTGGTTATTGTTGATGTCAACTCATACACATTTGCTTGCCAAACTTAGGTTTTAGTTTGAGCTGCCGGTCATCTTCTGTTTGGGTCGTGACATAATAAGCCTGTTTTGCCAATCAAAAACATAATCTATTTTGCTCAAATGGTTAACATAATCTCCAAGATGTGTTTTTTTTCATGTTGGAGAATCAATGCTTGTTTGTGGTGCATTGTAAGGATAAGTCTTCACCTGATGGCGTGCCATATATTCAAATGATTTGGTACTTTTTGAGGCAAGACAAGACATTGGACTATCATTCCCTAAATTTATGAGAGCTTTGTTATATCATCACTTTTATATATAGATAGAGATTTTTTATCATGCATGAATGATTTGCCTGCTTCAATCTTGTCTCTCTTTCCTATCATATTTCCATTCCTGTCACAAGTAATTCTTGGAGGAAAAAGACAATTGTGTTTATATCAATTTTCTAAAATAGAATGCCACAATCAGTGTTCTATGAGTAAATCAAACACTTTTTTTTTTTTCATTAAATTTGTAAAAAGAAAATTTTATTGAATAAAGTGACACTAATGATAATTTTATACCTATCACCATAAAAACTTTAAGCTAGCACCTTAAGTTTAAACAAACAAAACACTTAGATATTGAATGTGTATGCAAGTTAGTTATGCATTTATTCTTTCAATCACTTTTAACATGAGCATATTAAAATAGTTGAAGTGCTTTTTATGTGTAGGTGTAGCACTGCTATATATTATTTTTAGACATCAATATCAATCAGTGATATTTTTAAACATACTGATTTTGAGAAGTTTTTGATACATTATAAGTTCCTTTTGGGAATTACTTGTTAAATAAAACTTTCGGAGGAAAACCATTTCAAAGCCTTTATCAAAGTATACAGAAAACAAACTAAATATCACAATCATATACTATATTTTGTATATTTTGAAAGAAAACAAAACCTTCATCATATACTACCAAATACAAAGATCAAACAGAGACAAAACATAGACTATAAAATAAAATAGCAAGATCCATTTGTGTACCAAATACAGGATTTCTATAAATATTCTAAATGAAACAAACACTTAAAATGAATATTTGCAGACAAAATGCCTGGTTAAGTTGTCAACAAATATAGACAATGAAGCTCGGGAGAGAGTCACCGGTCCTGCATTAGGGCCATGTTGAAGTTGTCTTTTTCTCCATAACAGAATGAATCCAAAATGAATCACCATATATTAATTTGCAAAAATAACTTCATACTAGCAAATCAACTTAAGACAAGTAAATTGTGGTAGAAGAACTTACTTTCAACCATAGGATACCAAGCTTTCAACATAAATCGCGCAAAACCACCAAGGTCTATGGATTTTCTGTACTCTATTATCTCTCCGGTAATAGAGAATTGTTTCTCTTCTATATTTGTTTGTCAATAATAGTGTATCATTCTTCACCGAAAGACATAATGGCAACAAACCGGTAAGTGGATAATCTACTTGAAGATTATCATAACTTATTTTAAAGAATTGAGTCCAAGAGTCTTCAACACCAAATTCTTTCATTTGCCATATAACAAAATAAGTTTGTTTGAAATTGTGAGAAAAACAAAGATAACCATTTAACACACTTAGATTTGCATTAATAGTTAACACTTTATCAAAACCATGAGGAGGTAGCAACTGAGTAAGTGCCTCGGTACCCAAATCAAGTGAAATAATCAGCAAAGACTTATCAGTAGTAATATACTTATAATTTTGATTTGCCAACCAATTAGCACTACCACTCAGATACACAACACCCATAGAGCAATAATCAACCTCACGAGGATTTTGAATATTTCTCCAAGCATTATCTTGCAAGCTGAAAACTCTTACCATTGTTCTCATTAATGCCACCACCTTATATGTATTGTTTAATTTATCAAAACCAAAGGTGAAATGAAAATGGTTATTTTGATGTTCATGCGAAAAATAACCTAATCTTTGTGACATTGTCCTTGTGGCCAGGTTCCAAAAGAGAAACCACGTCTCTCTATTCCCGTCGACGTTAGAATAGCCTGCCAAACATAGCAATCCATTGCAGGAACCAACTACACCATGAAAGTTCTTATCTTTCAATTGATAGCAAGGATCCTTGGGAAGATTGATAATGGATGGAGGGTTTTCGGAAAAACGAATAACTGTAAAGGATACACCACTGCATTCTGAGCTATATGCATCATCATTAGTATATACAGATGTGAAATCGCCATTTTGTGAAGATCGATGAAGGTGTAATTTTATGAAGGTGGGATCGGAGATTTGAGAATTCCATGACTTACACACATCTAAGTCGCAAGAGTGGCTTCACGGTAAGACATGACAACACTTCTCTAACGAGTTCGTCGGGAACGAATGCCGGTGATGGTGATGCCTTCGGCGAGTTTGCCGGAGTAAGGGGACTCATTTGAGTGTTTCCTAGTGTTGAAAAACTTTGAACCCTAATAACAGAATACACAATTGTTTTAAACACGGAAAAAAATGCATTTGTTTCTAATAAAAATTAATTTAGTACTTTCCTTTTTGAAAAATAAAATAAAAAATAATTATGGTTTTTTTTAACTAAACGTAAAATTTTATTTTTAATTTCCAGTAAAATAATTTAGTTTTATCTGAACAAAATTATCATGAAATTAATTCTAAAATAAAAATATTAAAGTCTTTTAAAGAAGTCGACGACTTCTTTCACTGTCTTGCTCCGCTTGTCACGGTTAAAGTCGTTCATTGACATATAGTCACACATCCAAAGAGAACTTGTACTTGCAAGTCTCTTCAAAGGCGACTATTGAGTGCTTCCTTTATCTTGTACCTATACAAATTTATCCTTTATATTTTTGTAATTGTACGAATTCAAAATAACTAAAGCCTTCCGGGTGAGTGCACTTACCGAGATCTTGCTATTCTTGTCTAGAGGTGTGCATGAATTATAAACCAAACCAAATCACATATATGGTTTGGTTTGGATCTTAAAACCATTTATATAAAACCAGTTTATTTTTTTAGAACCGATTTACAAGTGGATCGGTTCGATTTCAAACCAGTTTTAAACCGGTTTCTCTCAAAATCAGTTTTTTATTTTCTTTAAAAAAATCAATTTTAAAACCAATTTTATAAAAAAAACCAATTTTAAAACCAATTTTTTTTAAAAATCAATTTTATTGCAAACTATCAAATAATTGATAAATCACCTGAAACATTTTAATTCTATATTTTGTATTAAGAAATGAAAATGTTCAAGCACGAGTATTTGGCAGACAGAAAAATTGACTATTACATGTATGGAAAATTCATATAGAAATTCATCTGATCCAAGTTGTACATGTGATATGAATGCCATATCCACCTCCCATCCTCTTCACACCCGTTGAATGAAAATTTCTACTCACTGTCACAACATAACAACAATGTCTTCCAATTAAAAAGTAGAAAATTAAGGTAACAACAATGTCTTCCAATTAAAAAGTAGAAAACTAAGGGTAATAAAGGGGAAAACTTAATCAAAAATACCATTAAGTCATCTATGAATGCAACAGAGGTTGAACAACTCACTATCTTCTGTATAAACTAATTCTACAAAACATATAAAGACATTTCATTATGCCTCAAGTATAATAAATAATAATACATTAGGAAATATAGTTAGTTATCATACCTTGCTCAAATCTCTCAAGAGTATCAAAATCTTCATTTGTAATCAAGGATGAAGATGTTCCTTTGAGCCAATCCTGGGTGCAAATCAGTGCTTCAACTGTTGTAGGTGTTAACGAGCTGCGGTATGGATCAAGCACTCTTTCTCTTGTGCTGAATGCAAATTCAGACGCCTCTGCGCTTATAGGTATAACCAACACGTCTCTTGCAATGTTTGCAAGGATGGGATATCAGCCAGAGTTAACTTTCCACCACTCTAAAATATTTATCTCCATGTTATGCTCCAACTTCTCTCCAAGATAAGTACTTAATTCATTATTTGCATTGTCGCACCCTTCTAAAAAATAGAACTCAGCAATTCCATAAGGATGACTAACACTACCAAAAACTTGCGGCTCATCTGAATTACCTTGAGGAGACATAAATCCAACACAATATTCTTCATAAATAGATTTCAAGTAGAAATCTAAGTTTGCTTTCAAGGCATGGGCATCATCCTTATTGTAGTACCGCCTTACCATCCAATCAACCAATTTAATCTTGCGCCTAGAGTCGAAAACTAGAGCAATCAACAAAATCATATTAAGCTTCTCATGAGATCCCCAATACTTATCATACTTCTTCTTCATATTTTGAGCTGCTGAACGTAGATGTTCATCTTCAGACGCACACATAGCCGCAATGCTCTTTCCAATACCCAGGACCTCAAACATATAAATATTGCTTGTCAAATAAGATGACCCTGATATGTGTACTGTAGCATCATAAAACAACTTCAAGAACGGAATGTTTAAGTTGATATGCTTCCAATCATCTTTCGTCGGGACACCTTTTCCCTTCTTTGTCAACTCATTCACATACTTAGTGCAACATAAAATGTTTAACATAAATTGAAGTATGAGTATTTAACACAACCATCATTGATATCTTAGCTTAACACACAGTCCCTTTAAACAGAACAAAGATCCCAACAAAATACAGAAATTTATCTATAGTAGATATCTTAACAACTTTGTTAAAGAAAATATAAATTTATCTATAGTAGATAACAAGTCTGTTATTGAATTTTCTTTTTCTACTGCTCTTGTTATAAGTGCTCCTATTGACTTTCAAGTCGAACAGAACAGAAGAAAAAAAATTACTTTCTATTGCTTCTGAAAAATATTTCTGCTGACTGGTCCAATCATCGACTTGAAAGTAAATTTTCTTTGTTAGCCATTATCTATGATGAGTTAAATTTCTAGATTTTGTTGCCATAACATTCGCAATTGGGTAATCATGTTTTGCAGCAAGACACACTTGAAAATACAGTAAATCAGAGAAAGAAATACATGCATCCATTTCACTGCCTAGTTTACAAGGTAATGGAGCTAAATTCATCATGTGGGGGTATTTATCTTGTTAGTGAGGCCTATATTATTACAAATGTATATTTTAGGGTATTAAAATCCAAGCAACAACAAATTGAATGCATATGAACATAATAAAATGTAAAAAATTGCAGTGCATTCTCTTTAATCTCGAAAACCTTTTATCTCGAAACAAACATATAAGTTCTAAACAAACATAACAGAGGCATATGATGTTTCAGGTAGTATAAGTTCTAAACAAACATAAACAAAATAAAGTTTCAACATACCTTTTATCTCGAAAACCTAATTCTTCAAAGGTTCTTTCATGTTTTGATGCGGATACTAACATCAAATAAGTTGAATTCCAACGAGTCTCAACATTTATAGAAAATAAACCTTTATAGTCCATGATCTCCTTATCAATACATGCCTTGAATTTAGCAAGCCTCGCCGGAGAAGATCTAGCATACCAAACAACATGACGAACTCTATAAATAGAATTATCAATGTCTTTCAAACCTTCTTTCATAATTAGATTTAATATGTGTGCGCAACACCTCATATGAAATGGTTTCCGCTCATAACTAAACTATTCTTAGACAAAAGTATTCTCTTGAGACGTTCAACTCCAACATCATTAGATGAAGCATTATCAACCGTCAAACTAGGCACGCGGTTTAAGCCCCAATTGTTCAAACACATCTCCATTGTTTCACAAATAGCATCCCCTGTATGACTTGTGACTTGACAAAAATTTAAAAACTTCTTCTGTAAGTGCCAATTATTGTCAATGAAATGGGCCGTCACACACATATAGCTCAACTTTTGACAAGAAGTCCACATATTAGTGGTGAGACAAACTCTTCGACAATTCAGAGAGAAATTTTTTTTTAAAATTATCTTTTCTGTGTCCCATAGTTTCAAGACATCACGTGCCAATGTTGTGCGCGAAAAAATCTTAAATCTTGGTGAAGCGAGACTCATAAATTCATGAAAAGACTCATGTTCGACCTTCCGAAAAGGAATCTCCATGTTTATGAACATTTTAACCATTGCTCTTCGAATGACTTCTTGATCAAACTTGATGATTAAAGGAGACCCAACATGTTCTTCAGCATTTGTCATAGAAGACGATGTCCTTTTTCTCTTGTAAAAGAGGCATCTTGATAAATGGGCATGCATGGAACTAGTTCTGTTATTATACTTAATTTTCATGTCACAGTATTTGCACGAAGCTTTTTGTTCTTCTTCCGATGATACAATAAAATGATTCCAAACCTCTGAACGATTCTTTCGTTTCTTAATGTGAGGAGGTGGCATTTCATTAGAGATTGTAGGTGGCGGGGTTGAAACTGTATTCTCGGATGTTGCATAAGTTGTACCAACATTAGTCATCTTGATTCTGTTAAAATTAGGAAAATAAATTATAAACACATAGATTATTTATTCTTAAAATACAGTTTTCAATTAACTAGAAAGGCAAAGAGATTCGAACTTAATACATCCACTTATTAGACATGAATTTGATAGCACAAAACAAAGGCAAGGGGGTATCAACACCAGAAAACAAAGGCAAAGAGACACTTAAGTGATTTATATATGCTGTGTTAATTTGGTAATCAACCATAGCAAAAAGCAAAAGTATAAACAAACTAATACCAACTAATAGGACTATACTTCAAAGCAACAACTTCAAACATGATAATACATTTAATAGTAGCGGCTAAGTTCATCATGATAATGTCAACAAAAGAAAATAATAATAGTAAGTTCAAAGCCATCACTTTTCTGAAAACCTAGTCATAACACAAATGCTAATTTAATTGAGTCTATAGATATTCTAGGTTATTGCAGAGAGGCTGTCCGAGGAAGAAATTGGTGGTTTGAAAGAGTTATTTAGGATGCTTGATGCTGACAGAAGTGGAACCATAACATTGGATGAGCTAAAAGAATGCTTAAAGCGAGTAGGATATGGACTTATGGAATCTGAAATCAAGGATCTTATGGATGCAGTAAGATGAATCATTAGTTCATTATTTGTGACGCTTTTACCTAATTCTAAACTTAACAATCTGACAATTCTTATAATTTTGCATGTGACAGGCAAATATTGATAATAACGGCACACTCGACTATGGTGAATTCATTACTGCTACTGTCCACTTAAACAAGCTGGAAAGAGAGGAAAATCTTTTGTCAGCATTCTCCTACTTTGACAAAGATGGAAGTGGTTATATAACCATTGATGAGATTCAAGTAGCTTGTAAGGAGTTCGGTTTGGATGATATCCATATTGATGAAATGGTCAAGGAAATTGATCAAGATAATGTAAGTTTTCTTCTTCTCTATCTTGCTATTAAGAGCTTTCTTGTATAGGTCACATGTTTATGCAAACTGTCTTTCAAGATTATACTCCAACAGTAACATTTGTACTGCAGGATGGACAAATAGATTATGGAGAATTTGTTACCATGATGAGAAAGGGCAATGGCGGGATGGGAAGACGAACCATGACAAGCAGACTCAATTTCAGAAATGCTCTCAGAATCATAGGCAATAGATCCAATTAAATTATTGTACCTCAAATAACTATTTAGTGATAAAATTTGGACTGAGTTATAAACAATGATAACTTTCAACATTATCTGTAACATTAAAGTTTGTCTTTGTAAACTGACAAAAAATTAGAAGCCAAAATCACTCCATTGTGATACTTGATGATAAAAACTGCATTTAAGTTAAAGAAATATTTAAACAAATCCATTAGAGCAATGTCTAAGAAATCTCAAACAAAACTTTGAAGAGGAAACCAATCTCTACACCTACCTGATTTTATAGATATTCTAGAATATACTTTTTGCTTAAGTCAGTGTAGTATTGCCTTAATTTTACCGATCTCATTGTCAATCTAAATATGCACTTATAAACAAGTTAACTAATAAATATTATCTTATTGTGTTTGGTTGTACGGTGAAAAAAATTGATTTAAGCTATGAAATATAACTGTTTAAATGATTTAAGCAATGAAACATAACAATTTAAGCTATGAAAAAAATTGATTTAAACTATGAAATATAACTGTTTAAGCTATGAAAAAAAATTGAATGCACTTATAAACTAGTTAACTAATAAAATATAACTGTCCCTTAACAGACACATAGAAACATAATTGCTACTAAATGAAAAGTCTTAACAATTTGTTCACATTCTTTGTATACAACCATTATGTTTAGTTTGTATAGAACTTATAACTTTGGGCCTTTCTAATGGCTTTGAACTTAAGCTATGAAATATGGTTTAAGGAAAATGATAATGTCAACAATATTGAGACACACAAACACCTCACCACGATCTCATTCCCTCCTACCTCATTTTCTAGCTAACAAGAATTTACAGTAGCTAACAAGAATTTGCAGTCCCTAAATACTAGTTTCTGAACAATTTCTAGCTAACAAGAAACCATGCATTATGTAACACAAATAATTTAGAGTTGGAAGTAGTTTTACAAACAGGATCCAACCATATTTTTAGGGGTATGGCATTGTCTCTGCTAAATAGCTTAATGAAAATAGATCAAACATCTGGTATGCAAACATAACAACTGGGAGTTTAAAATTATAGCAGTATAGAAAATGTTCAAAAACTAATGGGCTCACCTGCGCACGACCACGACCGTATTTCAACACCTCCGCCTATTCAGCAACCCAAACAACAAAGCTCCTGTCTTCAACGTATCTGTCATCCGCAACTTCCTCCGTCGCAAAGAATTAAGATACAAATGAGATTAAGGTTTGAAATTTGAAGAATGATGAAGAAGAAAGAGATGAATAAAATTTAGATTTTGAGAATTAGGGTTTCTGAAATTTGTATTGATCTTGATTTTACCAAACTATTTTACTTTTGTTTTTGAAACTTATTGAAAAATGGTTACCGAATCTCAAACCGGTTTGGAACAAATGGTTACCGTTTTTTTTTAATTTGATAAATGGGCCACCAAATTTAAAATATAAATTTGGTTTGGATTTTAAAATTTGAATTAATTTGGATAGAAATTTGGTTTATGGTTATTGGTTATTTTGCACACCCCTACCCTTGTCAATACTTAGTACCATAAAAAAGAAAGAATAGAATAGGTGTTGCCTCTGGTCTCTTACATTCGATCTCAAACCTCTTATAAAAGCTTAAATATTTGAATGAAGTATTGAGAAACAAGTGTGAGTTGTGCTGAGAAATAAGTGTGAGTTCTAAGTCCCATTTTGTTTAGAAAATAGGAGGTTGAACACTTTATAAGTAAGAAGACTCATACACCTATTACCTTAAAATTTTAGGTGAATATGTGGTGTCTCTCTCACATGTTTTAGTGAGTCTTTGACCTTTAGAATCATCTCCTTGTGTCGAAAGTCTTTACATGGTGGTCAGGCAGCACCTTCTGTTGAAGTACTCATGACGAGATAAAGGTTTATCTCAACAGTGGTATTGAGAAAGTGACGAGTATGTGGTGTCTCTCCCACTTAGCCCTAGGATCTAGGATTAATCAAACATGGTAAATAAGAACTTTACCCCATGACATAAATGTCAATTGTGTAAATATTAAAAAACCTATCCCATATCCCCTCACGACATTGTCAGATTAACCCTCTCACCCTCATTGCACGACTCCATTAAGACATCATCTTTGTTCTTAGTGGAAAATGTATAGACTCTTATGAAACAAGGCCACATTGGCTGCGCTCGTGAAGACTAAGCTATATTATCAACTCTTCCACCGAAGTAGACAATACTTGTTTTTCCATCAATGATCTCACATGTCTTGACAAAAACAAGGTCATTATCACTAATCTCATCGGAATCAGAGTTACTAAAACTATTATCAAAGATCCCCAAACATTCCTGGTTTTACAAGTTTTTAATCAAATCTCTTGTCACACCTCTTTGAGTTTGCTAAACAATTATTCCACATCCTACATTTTTCCAATGCATTCTAGATTATATCATACACTACCATGAATGAACATTTTACCACAGTTAGAAATGTGAGTTAACCTCAGTTTCTTATATAACGAAAGACATCATGAAAAGTGCACCATTAATTCCCTTGGTTGAAATTCGACCAAGGGGAAAGACTTATTGGTTATGTATTCGATCCCCAACAACTACATTATTATTATTTTCAAAATTAGACGGTGTTACTACTACAAATAATACTTTTTATGACAAAGGTTTCACCTCGAACATGCCAAAAACTGAGCTTATAGGTCATGGGAGCGACATGCTTGATTTTTTTTAAAACAACATTTTCCATATAAAACCGAGGTAATACATTAATAAGTGAGAACCAAATCTTCTAAAAAAAATTAATATTAAACCTAATACTTCAATGATTTTTAAAAACCGAGGTAACTGAGCTATTAGGGAAATGCTTCGAATCCCAGTAACTGCATTGAAGGTTTATTCCAGTGATTTCTCATTTGTCGCCTTCCAAATCTTCTCTTTTTTTCTTAGTTAATTTTTTTGTATATTATTTCCTATTCATTTTTAGTTAGTTGTTCTAATTAGTAATTCTTAAAAAAATTGTTAAAAAAAACGAATAGGAAATAATATGAAATGAAATATTTTATTAATTAAAAACATAACTAAAAATAACTATTCTATATATTCAAATTTTTGACTCCACTCAACTTCAATAGTATCACTATTAACTATCCCTAACTTAGAGAAAAGTTCAGAAAGAACTCTTTCATATGGTATGAGGAATTCCATTATGTCCCTAGAGATGATTATCATTTCCTTTAAGAAATTAAAAATGGTAAGAGAAAGATTAAATATGATGTTCTTGGTAAGGAATAACAATAGATGTTTGTCATTCCTAGTAAGCGTTTCTAGTTCTTTCTCTCTTCGATGGAGATTTGACATTATAAGTTGTTACACAACTTTTTCAATTGGTCGTAGACTAGCAGGACTGCCGAGATTACCGTTGGTTGCATAAATTAGGCGAATGTGGTATTTAAAGATATTGTTGAATTTGTAATGTTCAACACAAACACCTTCCTATTCACATTTTATTGTCTGAGTAATAAGTGACTGAGTGATTGTGATAGGAAAGCCATTGACATGGAACTGGATTGACTCAGCATCATGACCAGATGGCCCAGCGAAGGCATTTAACCATAACTTTTTAACGAGATTAATGTAGATGGGTAAGAATGTCAAAGTAACTGTTGAACTTGTTTGCGAATAGTTGTTCTTAGATCAAAATCTTTGTCTTTCAAATCATAGAAATCGATAAACTTTTCATTAATTATGAACAAAAAAATTTCATCTAAGATTGTTAAAGACATTTTTGAAGAAAATAAAAGACTTTTAAACTAGGTTTGAAGACACAAAAAGTTGGAAATGAGACGTTGAAACAAGGAATAATGTTTAAATAAAGTGGAGAGTAGGAAGTGAAACAATTAAAGAAGTTCAAACGCCTTTAAAATTCAAAAGATACGTTACATTTTTGAATATAGATGATCATTGTTATTATATTGGATATGATTATAATGCATGCCATGATTTATTTTTTTTAGAAGTAAAAATCACATATTAGAGAAGCTTTACTTTTATATAAATTATGAATGAAATTTTCTTGAGGGTCATATGATAAAATGCCTTGTCAAGAATGGCAGAGAGGCATCAGACGTGCATTTGGGCCATGTTAGCATGAGTTCAAAATTAATAGAGAAATAACTTAATACTAGAAAATCAACTTAAGATAAGTAAATTGTGGTAGAAGAACTTAATAGCATGAGTCCAATATTTCAACATAAACCGTGCAAAACCACCAAGGCCTTTAGACTTTATGCACTATATTATCTCTCCAGCAATAAACAATTGTTTCTCTTTTATATTTGTTTGTCAATAATAGTGTATCATTCTTCATCGAAAGACATAATGGCAACAAACCAGTAAGTGGATAATCTACTTGAAGAATATGATAACTTTTTTTAAATATTTAAGTCCAAGAGCCTTCAACTCCAAATTCTATCGTTTTCCATATAACAAAATGAGTTTGTTTGAAATTATGAGAAAAACAAAGATAATCATTTAACACACTTAGATTTGCATTAATAATTAACACCTCATTAAAACCATGAGGAGTTCGCAACTTAGTATGCGCCTCAGTACTCAAATCAAGTGAAATAATCGCTAATGATTTATCGGTAGTCATATACTTGTAATTTTGATTTGCCAACCAATTAACACTACTACTCAGATACACAACACCCATCGAGCAATAATCAAAGGTGAAAAATCTTATCTTTGTTCTCATTATTGCCACCACATTATATATATTGTTTAATTTATCAAAACCAAAGGTGAAATGGAAATGGTTATTTTGATGTTCATGAAAAAAAACCTAATCTTTGTGACATTGTCCTTATGGCCAGGTTCCAATAAACCACGTCTCTCTATTCCTATCGATGTTAGAATAGTCTGCCAAACATAGAAATCCATTGCAGGAACCGACTACACCATGGAAGTTCTTATCTTTCAATTGATAGTAAGGAACCTTGGGAAGATTGACCATGGGTGGAGGGTTTTCGGATAAACGAATAATTGTAAAGTGCAACACAGTGACTTATTTTATTTTATTTATTCCGTATTTTAATTATGTGATAATTGTGGTTGTGTTATGCTTTGATGTGTTTGATCTACCTTGGTGTGGGGTAGTGGCCTTAAGAATAGACTTTAAGGGTTGAGGGGTGTCTGAGCAAATGTGTAGAAATTGGTTGTGTGGTAAGAATGACTAATTAAAATTATATTAGTTATATTAGTTGAATATTATTAAATTAAATAATTAGTGATTATTATTATTATTATTATTTTAATTAGTTGGAATAAATAATAATAATATTATAATAATAATAAAAGGGAAGTTGAGAGAGAGTGGTCATAACGTGTTTTTGGAGAAAAAGAGATAGAGAGAAGAAAAGGTTAGGCCAAGGAAGAGAGGAAACTTCATTGTTGTGAAGCTTTTTGCAAGAACTCTAAGGTAAGGGTGAGTTTCTAATTATGTAAGGGTTAACATGATGATGGTGGGTAGATTATGCCATGTAGGATTTGTGTTTTTTTTCTCTTTATTCATAATTTTGATGAATTAGAAATTGTTGGATTCGATGGATTTCTTGATGAATGTTGTGGGTAGTATGTTGATGTTGTGACTGATGTTAGTATGATGCATTATTGTGATTGTTGTTATTGAAATCATGTGCTTGATGAATTGTATGATGTTGATGTTGATGTTGTTCATTATGTGAATCACAAGTCAGAGTCAGAACAATGTTATGAGTAATTTTAATGAAAAGAAATTGGAGTTTGGAACTGTAGAAAAGTGTTTTTTCGTATTTAAAATGTATCACAATTAATTCATGAGAAAAATGGGGTTTTGGGTTGGCTTAAAAGTGGTTTTCGTTTCAAAATGTTGCAGAAAAATGTCTCTGCGTCCAAAGTAATCGGTTACCAGATTTGGAGTAACCGGTTACACTGCTTTAAAAATGAATTTATGGGCATTTTTGTGAGGGTGTAACCGGTTACCCTGATTGTGGTAACCGATTACACCATGAGGTAGTAGCGAAGGGTGGCTAGTTACAAGGGGTGTAACTGGTTAGCTCATTTTGAGTAACCGGTTACACTGGGACCATTTTGTAAAAAAATTCTAAAATTCATAAATTTTGTTCCATGTGTCTGATTCGAGTGTTGTTCGAAGCGTCGAGAAGCTAACGCGACGAAATTTATTATAAAAATACAAAAAGTTGAATAATTTTACTGTATGATGTTATTAAATGCATTATTATCATTATGTTGTGGTGTGACATAATTATAAATGCCTTTATAGTTGTTTTCTATGATGTATGTCGATTTTGTTGGACTATATGGCATGTTGTGTTATGCCTTGTAGTAGCGTGATGAATTATTTAGATGATTATCTTTGTTGTTTTTGTTATCATGCATTTCATGATTGCACGAGTTGTGAGATAATTCGTGTGCCCATGTGGGGTGTGAGCATCTTATGCGGATTTTAATTATAGAATTTTGTTGTTGTTGTTGAGATGATCGTGTGCCCATGTGGGCTGTGAGAGATCATGGAGATCGTATGCCCATGTGGGGTGTGAGCAACATATTATAAATTCAAATTGGAATTATGATTCTGAAAAAGGAATTGGGTTCTGAAATTGGAATCGAATGGTACCACATGCATTGAGTCATGTCGTGAGTCTTAATGAATTGCATCTTAATTGCATTGTTGTTGTACTTGGAATTTTGTTGTGTTGGTTGTGTGGATGTATGTTATGGAATGGGCTATGTGCATGTGATAATCTAATTCTTTCTTATTATCATGCTTTCCTTTATATAAAATTAATATATCTCATCCCTTCTGTTTGAATGTTACCTTTACACGGGCATCGTGCAAATAACTTGCAGTAGAAGAGTTGATGTGAGTGGAAAATGAAGTCTTCCATTTTACTTTTAGTGTCTGCGTCTCCTCTGATGTGTATCATCGGGGTTATAGAATGCTATGTTTGTTATGTTTTGATGGAGATATTTGGATATCTCTAGAATTGTAGTTGTTTATATTTATTTTGAAAACATAGTATGATCTGAATAATTATTTGATTTTGATACTTCCGCTGTTTCAATAAAAGTTTATATTCTAGACATGTTTGGTGGTTATAGTTATTATAAATAATTTTTAAATTTTGCATGTGTTACATATCATGTTATATGAGTAGTTGTTTTTTGGTTTGTGTGACATCCTAAATATTATTTGATTCAACTTAATCTAATATTTACTTAAATTACGTGGGGTATATTTGGGGTGTTACATTAGTGGTATCAGAGCATGTCGGTATGTCTGGCCAAGTTGTTGAGTCTTAGTGTTGTGACAGTTGAATACTGTCGTTGTTGTCTTCTAACCATTGTGGCTTTTTATGGTGGAAAAACATAAATGACTGGAAGGGACGATGCTGGTATTGCTCCTGCTTTGCAGGATGTTGCTCAAGGATAGTATGATCCGGATGGATCGCAGGCATGGCTTAAGGATATTGAAAGGATATTTTGAATGATGAACTAATCAGAAGAGCAGAAGGTACAGTTTAGCACACATATGCTGGCTGAGGAGGCTGATGATTAGTGGACCAACACTCGTCAGGTGTTGGGGACTTCAAGTGATGTTGTTAGCTGAGCTGTGTTCCGTAGGGAGTTCTTGAGAAAGTAATTTCCTGAGGATGTTCATGGGAAGAAGAAGATTTAGTTTCTAGAGCTGAAGTAGGGTAATCTTACTGCTACTGAGTATGCTGTCAGATTTGTGGAACTTGCTAAGTTCTATCCGCATTACGGTGAGACGACTGCTGAGTTCTCAAAGTCTATCAAGTTTGAGAATAGTTTGCATCCTAAGATTAAACAGAAGATCAAGTGCCAGCAGATTAGGAGGTTTCCAGAGTTGGTGAATAGTTGTAGAATTTTTGAGGAGGATAGTAAGTCTCGATCAACTTATTATAAGAGTTTGAGTGAGAAGAGGGGAAAGCAGAATGTGAACCGTGGGAAGCCTCACAGTGCTCCAGATAATAAGGGTAAATAGAGAGTTGTTGATGGTAAGTGGCCAAGTGAAGGAGGTTCTCCTGCTCCTCTTAAATGTTACAGGTGTAGTGAGTTGGGTCATCGTGTCAGTGAGTGCACGAGTGACATGAAGATGTGTTACAAGAGTGGACAGTCCGGATATATGATTGTTGATTGTAAGGTTAATGTGGTGACTTGCCACATCTGTGGAGAACCTGGACATATCAGTACTCTTTTCCAGAAGCCAAAACAAGCTTCAACTAATGCCAAGGTGTTTGCTCTGTCAGGAACCTAGACTTCTAGTGATAACAAGTTGACCAGAGGTATATGTTATATTAATAGTACGCCTTTGATTTCTATTATTGATATTGGCACTACTCACTCTTTTATTGTTGTTAATTGTGTGAAAAGGCTATGCCTTGTTGTTTCTTCTATGAAGGAAGAAATGGTTATCAAATCTCCTGCTAAGGGATCGATGACTACTTCTCTGGTTTGTTTGAATTGTCCTCTGTCAATCTTTGGTAGATATTTTGGTGTTGATCTTATTTGATTGTCGTTGGGAAATGTTGATGTTATCTTGGGAATGAACTAGTTAGAGTTTAATCATGTTCATATCAAGTGTTATAACAAGTCGATGCGGTTTCTTGCTCCGGATGATGAGGAAGAAGATGGTTTTTTATCTGCTAGAGACTTGAAGGAGCTTTTGGAAGAGAAAGCTCAGGTGCTTACGTTAATTGTGTCCTTATCTGTGGAAACTCAAGTCGGGATTGATGAATTGCAGGTGGTACATGAATTTCCAGATGGTATTTCTGACGTACCGTGATATCGAGAAATCGTATCGTGTTTTTAGGCATATAACATACATATTTTCGTCTGTATTTTATTGTGTTTTGTTACTTTTACTTCGTTTTCATTGTTTTGTAGTTGTCGGCCCGTTCGTTACAGATTTGGGAGAAAAATCAGAAAGATGAGCTAAAAGAGAAAAAGAGAAGCAAAAAAGTGAAGAATTTGCCTATTCTGCTGATATTGCGTTCGCCATTGCCAGCGTTGCCACGTCAAATAAGTGAAGAAGAATTGGTGTTCGCCATTGCCACAAGATGGTGTTTGCCATCATTTCACAGATGGCAGATCTACATAGTGGGCAGTTTTCTAACTTCCCCTCTCTCTTGCACGACCTGAGGAGTTACTCCAGCCATTTTCTCTATATATATGCCCTCCCGAGCAGTTTCTGATAATCCAAGCTTAGTGTTGAAGCTATCCTGTTTTCTTTTTAGCATTAAGAAATATTTTGCTTTTAACAGTGGAAATCACTCGCGTTGAGAGGTTGTCACAAATTTTGTACTTTGTTGCTTGTACTCTTGGATCAAAATTGAAGCCTGCCGGCATTCTAATTCAGATTTCGTTATTTAATTTTCCAGGTCTTTCTTTTCTCTCATTTTACATGTACTTGTTGTTACTTTAAATTCGCTTAACATGCTAGTTGTGGACATGTTAGTTGTAGATAGAGTTATGTCTTGGTAAATTAATTGAGTTCGGTGTATGAGGAACATCGTTACTGACGGGACTCAGTAGAAAAGTTAGGAGCGAAATTATGATTTTGTATTATTTCGGGGTTAGTTTCCATTTTGCATGATTTATATTGTTTTGTCACGAGAGTGAAAAATAAACCAAGGTTCAGGCAGATAGCGCGAGAGTGTGAGGAATGAACCGGATAGTGGAAACTAGACAATGATCCTAAAAACAACGAGAGCACTTTAGGAGTCATTTAGAATATATTTGGCTTTCAAAACACACTTTTTAATTGAAACGGGCGAGCGAGAGAAAAATCATGTGGTTAGGAGGAGTGGTTCTTGTCAATAGCGCAAGAGTGTGAGACAGAGTATTTAAGTCGATATATTCTACATAACTAGACTTAATCGTAACTAGCACCAGAATTTTACAAGTCCCTTAGGAATACATAATTCATATTCCGGACTCGTTTCTTCATCGTTTTTCAAACCTTTAGCAATTAGTATTTTTGTTCCCATTCTTATCATTTTAAACCATAGCTTTAGCTTGCACAATGACAGTAGATAACATTAGTTTGATTATCAATCCTTGTGGGTTTGACAACCTTTTAAAACTAAACGAACAACTGTATACTTGCAGTTATTATCCAACAGACACGTTAGTGTCCCGCGGTCAAGTTTTTGGCGCCGTTGCTAGGGATTTGATTTAGTCAATATTGTGATTCCATTGTTGCGTAGTATAGACTAAGGCACCAAAATTTCCTTTCTTTTCTTTCCATTTCATCAATTATATGCTAAACACTCGCTCTTGAGGCGACAAGCTTGAACAACCGCTTGACGATATCGAGCGTTTTATTAACTTAAGATGCCGAATCAAAAAATTCCAAATTAAGTATAATCTTCCTGAACCTGAAATTCCTTACCCAGAATTAGGATTTCCCATGGCTGAAAACCCACCGAACCGTCCTCTTAAGGATTATGTTGTTCCATCGCAGAATGAACTGCATAACAACATTGCTGCCCCTACCATCAATCAAAACGATTTCGAGTTGAAACCTTCGCTATTACAAGCCGTTCAACGGAACCAATTTTCTGGAAGTTCCACAGATGACCAAAATCTTCATTTACTATGTTTGTGCAATACAATGACACTGTAAAAGCAAACAATGTTAGTAACGAAGCCATAAGACTACATCTTTTTCCTTTCTCTTTAAGAGATAAAGCTAGAGCTTGGCTCCAATCTCTACCATCAAACGCCATCACTACTTGGGACAAGTTGAAGAAAGTCTTCTTAGACCGATATTTTCCTCCTAGAAAAATTGTTTTGCCAAGAGCCCAAATCAAAGAATTTAGGTAGAAAGACAATGAATCTCTTTTTGATGCTTAGGAAAGATACAAGGACATGCCGAGGCTCTGTTTGCACCATGGACTTGAACAATGGTTGATAATCCATACTTTCTAAAACAATATTCTTTACAACCAAAGTTGAATCTGAATGTTGTCGCTATTGTACCCTAAATTTTGACCCTTAGATCTTCATCATCATTCTAGGAGCATCATCATTTTTTTTATCTAACCTTAACCCATTTCAAGTTTGTTTTTGTCAAGATACAAGTGAATTAGGGTTTCATACAGTCAGGAACCGGGGTTTTTGATGGTTTGATCAGTCAAGGTCTTAGATTGATTCTCCATGAAGAAAATCTCCACGCCATCAAAGATACTACATTGGATCAAGTGTGAGTCCAATTTGAGGTTATCACCTAAGGAAGAGAAACAGTGCAGTCCAGGACCCCCGGTTAGGGTTTCTAATTAGGAAAAGTCAACTGTAGTTTGACTTTTGATTTAACTGGCATTCTAATGGTGGAATCATGGTCCATGAATCTTATATGACTTTTTGAAATCCACTCAAGAAGTTTCAAGACCTCAAGGGACCTAGAACATCAACAGTCGATTCAGAGTTTTTCGATCGATCGGTTCGTCTGGCTGAAAAGTCAAGTCATTGACCAACAGGGTTTTGACCCAAAATTGAAGTCAATTATGTTCCTAATGTTATATCACATTAAGTCATGAATTTTTGTGACCATTGGATCAAGGATTGAAGAGTAATCGAAAAATCGGGAAATTAGGATTTTGAAAGGGGAAAGACCATAACTTTTTAACCACACATCCAATTGGAGTGGTTCAAAGCTTATTGGAAAGGTCTTGGCAAGTTATACAAAAGTGAAAAAGTGACATATAGTGAAATTTCATGGTTTTAGCACTTTTCAAGTCATGTTTTCAGCCAACTTCAAGGGTGTTTTTAACCTAGTTCCACTTGGAATTTGGAAAAACCCAAAACGTGAAAGTTGTAGAGCATGATGAGGGCTTTCCAAAAAGTACAAGAACTCCTCCATAGAATTTGTTAGCTAGAAGTTTCGAAGGAGGGAAGTTGGGGTCCAAACACTTGAAATGTAAATTCTCAACTTGACATAAACCAACTTGCCAACCATCTAGCTGATTTTCAACCATTGATTAGCCTTTGATTTTATATCTAGAGTGTGTGATGAGTGAAAATGCATAAGGATTGAAAGGAATGGCAAGTTGCAACCAAGTGGTATTATTATAATCAAAGAAAATCAAGAGGAAAGAGAAACTTTTCTTGAAGAAAATCTGCAGCAGCAGTCCCCCTAGTCTCTAGCCACACTTCAGTCACTTCCATTTTCCTGAAAACAACTTGTCTTGTGCATCAAAATACATCAATAACTTGGAAAACCAGCTGCATCAAGATCTTGGACAGATTTGCTCCATTATCCCTCCAAAAGCCAAAGCCACCTCATGTTTTCAAAATCTGCCAAGCACCATCTCTTCTATAAATAGAGACCTACTCTATACATCATATACACAAGAGCAATCTCACAAAAACCAGAGAAAACTCACAAAGAAACCTTGTCTTCCACTTTGTTGAAAACCAAGCAACTCCATCAAAATTCCTAAAAATCTACCTTGAGTAGTTGGCCTTCTAAAACCATTTCCATACACTAAAAATCATTGAAAACCATATGCACAATCCAAAAATGATGCGTGGAAGGTGTTCAAGCTCTTAAACAAGTCAAGAACTCCATTTTCTCAAAAGTCAACTCTTAACCAAGGAAACTTTGACTTTCCACACAAAATCAGACAAATCTTTGCTCAGGCCTGTTTCACCCATCTCAACACTTCAAACACCTTTGGTTTGAGGTGTACCAACTGTCCAAAACATTCAATACCCTTTGCATCACTTATTTTGGATATGTCACAAAGTTCCTCCCATTTTCTTCAAGAGCAAGAAATCTGCTAGACCATCAAAGTTCTGTTTGATATTGGCTAGAGCTCTTCAAGGTATTCCCTACATCACAAGCTTACTTGGAGGTCTACAAGAGGTTGTTAATCACTATCCCTATCTTGACTTTCATGAACATGATTGCTTTGCTTGGTGTGTGATGTGTTTAAATGTAAAGAAAGTTCTTGTGCAAATCTGCCAGATTTGAGTTTGCTTTGATCATCATCATGTTTAGACATCTTGTTAATCATCTCATTATATGATGTTCACTATTTCAAATCCGTTAGACACTACCCTAGGTCATGTGTGAACAATAGGAGAGTATGATTGTAACTATCAAGATGATTGGTGTTGGATCTGATTTTGATCTTTTCTATTTGTGAATGTTGCTGGTTCTGTTGAGTCTAGGTGTGATTTGGTGATAAGAGCAGTGGTTGCATTTGAAAACTTTGATGGATTGTATATAGTATGACATGTTGATAGGAGTAGTTTGTATAGGGCCTGTTCAGGCCAGTTTGTGTTGTGCCAGCTGTTTTGAACATGTAACTGCCTTGGACTTGTTTTTGTTTTGATATGCTTATGTCTTGTGGATGTTGAGTCAATTACTGTCGTGAGCTATGGTTGGATTGTTATCACAAGTCACATTTGTTTTATCTTGGTTCTGCTGCAAACAGATTTGGAGGCATCATTGCAGCCTCACATGATTTTGAATCTCCTACTGACAGTTTTGATTTAGAGTCCCTTTATGTTCTATTCATGTTGTATTCGAGTGCGTCATGCTTGAAAATAGGATTGATTTGGACTTGCAACTTTTTGTGTATACTTTCAATAAAAAATGTGCAATTTGCAACTGATATGCCATTCCCAAATCTAATGCTTTGTTGATGAATTCTTCTGCCCATACCTTGTCTATAGCATGTTTTTGATGTGTACATGACTTTAAATCAGGTTAAGCATGTTTATGTTTCACTCAAATTTCCAAAATGCATTTCAAACACTTAACATGCAGTTGGCTTTAAATTTTGATTTGTGTCCATTTTTTTGAGAAAACTGAAAGCATATTTGAATTCCTCATTCAATTATGATCAATTTAGACCTAAAGTTTGCTAAAATCGATGATGTTTTGACTAAATTTGGATTGATCACGTTTTAACACTTGGTGCTTGTTTGGCCTGCCTTGTTCTTGCCAGGAATTTTAAGCCTTGAGGCTTATCTATTTCTGGGGTGGCTTGATATAATAGATGTATCACCACCCTAGTGGTCGTGACCTATGCACTCACGTATCTTGTCTTGCCTCTTGACCTGAGTTTGATCCGTGTGGAGATTAACTCTTTTGTTATTTTCCAGCATTTTCAATGTTTTGGCATATCTATCTCTCTCACCATGATCCTTTCACACGCGCATATTGGCTGAGTTGGTGAAGTTTTACACTTGTGATCCAAAGGTGGTGGGTTCAACACCCACCAAGTGCACATCTTCTTTTTTATTACTTGATTTTTCATGTTTTCTTCACAAATTTGAAAGTTCCATAACTTCTTTATTTTTCAACATTTTTGATTCATTATTTTTTCAAAATGATCCTTATTATGCCTACTTTCACATAGTGAGAAGAGAATTCAAGGATATTCATCCTAGATATACTTTGTACCACTTGAAATTCATATTGCTTTTAGGGTTTACCGTGCGTCTTTTTGAGTTTACCTAAACCTCTTCTTGATTTAATCTTGTGAGATTTGTCTTGTACTTAATTTATACATCTTTGTTAACTTGCTTAAGTGTTTGAGTTTTGTTTAACTCAAAGTCTTATCATATTTGATCTATGCTTTTGATGCATCTAATTTGATTAATATTGTTGACTATGTTGGTAAACCATGTTATATCTCTTGGTGTTGTAACCTCTTGAGTGTATTCTTTATGCCTTTCTCCACTTGTTTGGATGTCTTGCTAGAACCATCACATGATAGGGTTTTATTGTTGACTTGGTTGTTACCATGAAACTTGCTTACTTTTCCCCATGAAATTATAAACATATACTTGAACTGTTGTAACACTTCTTGTATGCTTACTTGTACTTGATTTTCATCAATGCATGATTGTTGGTCTCATGTTGTTACATTTGGCATCCTTTGATCCCTATATATTCTTGCCTCAAGTTGTAACTTGTTTGCATTAAAATTGGTTTGGATTACATGTTGTTGCTTGCCTTGATGGTTGCTACCTCATTGCTCTTCATCTTTGTTAAGATGTTTAAATTTAATCTTGCCTTATATTTTTGGTCTTGTAAGAACCTCTATTACCATGTCCTTCTAGATATTGTAATATCTTTGTGTATTATTGGTTGTTACCATTTGATTTGATTGTAATATTTGCTTGATGTTGTTACATGCTTGCATATTTCTTCCTTGGCTGTTACCATACTCTTTTATATGATCATCATGTTTGAATGAATGCTTTTGTGCTTTTAGCTTTGTTAAGTTATTCCCCAAGTGGTGGAACTTGTTAGTTCTCATCAAGTTGTCTCCTTTTTTCCCATTCCAAAGGAAAGTCTCTCTATTGACCCTTGGGTCATAGATAGCTCATTACCCTCCCCTCTGACTTTGTTAAGTCATCTTGAACCCTAACTTAGTTAAGTTAGAACCTATATCCATTAGACTTTGCTTTTAGTCTAAAAGACCTACCCCTTATTAGGAGTACCCCTCAATCAGAACTTTAAGATAGAGTTTGTTAACTCTATGTAAGAATCATTGTCATGATTACTTACTCCCCTCTTGGCTTTTGTTAAAGTCAATATCCTTTGAGTGTACAACTTAGAATAGAGAGTTTTTTTAAACTCTACACAAGCATTATTATGTTTGTTCCCCTTTGAACCTTGATCATAATCAAGTGTTCATCTATCCCTAGTGAGGTGAACTACGGTTGCTCTGATTCTATCCTAGTTAGGATACGTAGGTAGAGGATGCGATATCTTTGCGACCAAATTTAGAAATTACCCTTGGGTATTTACCTACAACTTTACCTTTTACCCAATCCCAAGCCATAGCAAACATTTAGCAGTATAACATGCAAACAAACAAAAGGTTCCTGTAGAGTACTACAAATGTTTATGATGTGTCGCTACTGCGAAAATCGGCGCCGGCTGAACAGAAGAGTCGCCACCGTGCGTTATTTATCCCAACGGAGGGAAAGGAAACGCTCGAGGTAAACCTACCACAAAACGGGGAAAGGAATGGTCATCGCAACCAAAACCTGGGTTCGGGAGTCGGTTACGCAAGGGGAAGGTATTAGCACCCCTCACGTCCGTCGTACTCGACGGGATCCACGCTTGTTTTCGGGTATGGATTGTTATTCTATCTACGCTAAAGGTCAAGGGTTAAAAAGAAAATGAAATGACTCGGCAAAGTATCGCACTTTATTCCTACGTATTCCAGTCTGGAACGAGAAATCGGAGTCAACGTAGTTCGCCTACCTACGGGAAAGGAGGGGAAGGTTGCTCGCTAGGATATCGCATCCTATGCCTACGTACTTTCATACAGCATGAAAGATCAGAGCAAACGTAGTTCGGGCCACGTACGACATAAGTCTGTCTTGATTGTTTTTATTCCTTCTGAAAAAGGGTTTTTCTGATTACTGGTCCAAGCGGACAAAAATGACGTTTTGATGAGTTCACATTCTTTTACGGAAGAAGTGTCTTTTATGGCGTTTGAAATATTTATTGTATTTTTCTGTTCGTTTTGAGAGAAGAGACAGAACTCTAACCTATGGTTGCGAAGGGAATCAAACTAACCTAGTGTTATCATGCATGGGTTAAGACCTAACGTCTATCATGCTCCTCTCTTGCGCAGAGAGAAACAGAGATCCTAAGGGAATAGACGGAAACAGAAACAATAGCATATATACAATAAAGCAGTAAAATATGCATGAATGCAACAATACAAGCGAGGCAAGGGAGTCCCACTCAACCTCGAACCTAGAAAACAACAGGCAAAAGCGAACAAAATTCGCTTTCAACCTAACAGGTTAAACAGCAAGCAATACAGTCAGGGAAATTCACACAATACATCAAAAATTATAAACAGCAAAAAAAAAACAGCAAAAGCAGTCTTCCAGTCATCTGCAGCCATCTACAAGCATCAGTCTTCATCTTCAGGCCTTCAAGCAAGGTCTCTATCTTCAATCTTCAAGACTTTTCTTAAAGTCTCACTCTCCAAGAAGAGAAGCAGTCAAAAGAATGAACTGGGGTGTTAAGCAATTAGTTGACCACCAAAGGTGGCAAACAGACTGCTAGTAACACATAGAATGTTTCTCTCAAGAGTTCTATCTCTTAGACACTATCACCAAGCCTTCCAAAGGAAGGGGGTGAATGTCTTAGAGAGACTCTGTATCATAGAGAGGGATGGAGGCAACCAAGACCTTCCATGTTTGTGAATCAAGTTTTCTACTCTAGAGCTCTGCCTAACTCCTAGATCCTATAACCTTCAACAGCTGCCAGCAAGAGATACTCTTCATCAACTCTGGAAATTGGTCTTCATTCTCTTAATCTTCAATGGGCTTCATCAGCACAGTCTTCAACTCAAACACCAAACCCCAAGCAGGCCCAATACCCCACACAGTCAAATAATAACCCTAGAGAGGGCACACCACACAATCAAGCAAATACAGGAATATACTAGTAGTAATAGTAGAATAGGGGAAGCCTAATATTTTCTAAGGGATCTATTCTTTACCCCTAATACCCCTATAGTCCCATACCCCAAAATTCAAACTACAACTCCTAAAAGAAATGATTTGTTACACCTATGTTATCTCTAAACCCTAGTTTTGATTATCCTAATCACACCTAAACAAACCATCTAAAATTAAGTCCTAAAATCATGAATTAAATCTCATATGAAAATTAAAGTCCTAAGTGAAGTATTCTAAAAAGAATGGGTCCAAAATATACAAGGATCTAGCTAAACTAAAATCAACAAGATCAAGTATTAAACTAAACATCATTTAAACCTATTTAAAAGAAAAATATACTAAAAATGCAAAAATAGAATAAAATGCTAATTTTATTATATGACAATTTTCTTGACAGAAATATGAAAAAGATGCAAAAACAACCATTTAAAAATATGAAATTTCCAATTTGTTATGATTTTTCAAAGAATTAACAAAAATAAAAGAAATTAAAATGATTATAAAAGAGTTAGGGGTGCAATTAGTAAGGATTTCAGTTAAAAAATGGACAATGGGCCCAGACTGGGGGTGCGCATAGCAAGGCGCGTCTGGGCCCAGCTAATCAGAAAAAACACAAAAAGAAAATAACCAAAAACGGTGCAAATAGCAGTTATATTAGTTCATTTCATGTTGGGCCTTGAAGGTGGTGGTACGAATAGCAATGGATCCCTAAGCCCAAGCTGGGACTTTAAGTGAAACGGTGCGTTTCACGCTGCCTGAGTTCCCTCGCGTTCATCTTTGAATCCTGGCCCTTGGATGCGTGCTTCAGTCAAAGTCTTGTGAATGATCCAACGGTTGTCATGTTTCTTCTCCAAATAACCTAGGGTTTCCACCATTATTGAGCCCTGAGCAAGCTTGCACGAACCAGGTTTCACCATCATCATACACCTTCGTTTCTCCATGAAACTCATATCCGTAAAAAGCAAAAATGCTCTAGATCTTCTCCTCTACACAACCATGGTTTCAGTTTTCTCTAAAACTCACTCTAGAGCCAAACCCGATAGGTAGAAAACCTTGGTTCCAACACTTTACACTGAGATCAACCTTGATGATTCTTGCTAACTCTTACACTAATGCGTTCTACATGCTATGCTGATCATTCTAATCTATCTAGCTAAGATTAACATGCCCTAACCTAAGTGTTCTAAGGCTAATCAGTTTTGGTGCTTCAATGTGAACTCCATGAAATGCCCTCAAATTCATCAGAATCATTCATCTACCTATTCATAACAATTCTAACCTAAAGATTCTACAACATGCTAACTATTTCTAGCCAATTCGATAGAAAAACTAACCTAGTGCAATCTTGAAAACAGATGGATGATCTCTTGGATTCACAGCTTGCAATGCTTTGGACTTGATCAACAGACTTGATTCTTGGTTCTGTATGCAACAACACTTGCTTAAACACCTTGGATTGCCATAACCACTTCCTTTTGCAATTTGGATGATACACTTGGTAGCACACGAATTCTACTTCAATTCAGCCAGATCTTGATGGAAACTTGCTCTATGATGAATATAGATGATGATAGGATCAAGAATTTTGGAAAATGATGAAGATTTGATAGAGTTTGGAATGAATTTGCAAGATTGAAGAATGAGATGCAACTATGAGTTTCAACCAAAATGAATCACCAACCAATGATTGGATCCACCCTACTCAATATATAGATGCTCATAGAACTCTCTAGAACTTGTTAGAACTTTCTTGCACTCAAATCCCTTGAATTTTGGCATGTGTAACTTCATACATAAGCAACCAATGATATCTCTCAACTTTTGACCTAAAATCAAAAATATAATATTGCCAATCATCTCAAAACATTCTTTCCAATCAAAATGACCTATAATTTCATCCCATTTGGACATGGTATGAAAAATCTCATTTTTAGGTCACTTTTATTCATTAAATTCACCTTTTAATTGACCAAATTTGGAACCTTGAGCTATGATCCTTTCCAAACTTTCATGATCATTTTTCTAGACTCAAAATGTCATTTCGAGCAAGTTTGATGTTGTGAAGTTTTTCATTTGAAGCTTCCTTGTATGAGTTTTGGGCATAGGCTTGAAATGACCTGTAATTCTTAAATGACCAAAATACCCTTTGCTTGCCAAGGTCATAAGTAGAGTTCCACAAATCATATGAAGGCATACCATACCTTTCTAGAAAGCTAAGACAATGAGGAACAACTCTCATGTTGACCCGAAATCCATTTGAAAGCTCCTTGAGGGGTAAAAATTGCTTGGAAGACAAGTAACTTTCACAGACAAAATTTCAGATGCCTCAGATGACCTGTAACTTGCAAGGACCATAACTTGAGTTCTATAAATCTCATTGATGTCTTCCACCACTCAAATTAAAGGTATTGAGATCCTCTACAAGTTTCATGTTGGCCAAGGATCCATTTGAAGCTTGCATTTTGAATTATCTTGCTTGTAAGTTTGACCTAAACCAGGGGATTTTACACAGAAACCCTAATTTAGAAACTCCTCTTCTTCTTGATTTCTCTTGATTTCTCCTTGGCACAACGCCACATCCTTATCTACATGTCAAATGATGAACCCCACATCTCTCAAATAGACCTTGATGCCTTTCAATCAATCATTTGACCTAGGGTTGACCCAGATGAAACCCTAGTTGACTGTCTTCAACTGCAACTCTTGTGATCACATCAATGACTTGCCTCTCTTTCAAAATGACCCTCTAGGTCCTCCATGATGTCCATATACCCTCCATGCTCTCCATTCACAGCTCACAACTTCTTTGATGATCTTCAAATACCCTCAGATAGGAGATAGATTCACTGCTTGATCCACTGACTTCTTAGATTTCAATTTCTTTCTGATGACTTGGATAGGCTTGAATTTGAATAAGAACCTCCTGATAGGCTCATGGAGATAAGAATAGTACTTGGTCCCTTGTTGGATAACTTGTTATGCTATGCTATGCAGATGATTAGACTATGTACATGACTTTATATGCAAATGCTAATGCAATTGAAACATAAACCAAGTGAAGTAGGTTGAGAAAATTTTAGGGTGCAACAGATGCCCCTATTCAAGCGACTTGAACCCGATTGGGTGAAGAGCGAACGACCTTCAAACATTCGAGGTGCGAGACGGTTGAATACTAAGAACCCGGAAATTTGCCAACCGGAGAAATAAACTGCACCACTGTTTAGGGAACGACATCCACCAACTGAATCTGGTTGTTACAGCAACAACTGATCTGACGTCTGATAATTCTGATTTCCACTTCCACCACCTATGTAACGCCATAGGTACTGAACCATTTTCGCAAAACATCTCTGTCCGCAACTAGACTAACCTTATCAACACAATAAGAGAGACAAATTCGTCAACACGAATAGAGATTCTGTTGTCACAGGAATAACCTTGTCCATATCTGGACCCAAATTTCGCCAAATCACGAACACACAAATCTGTCCACGTCAGGACTCACATCTCAACAACACAGGAATAGAACTTTGTCCATGTTAGGACGCCTGTTTCGTCAACACGAAGAAATCTCGACTAAAACTTGTCCACGTCAGGACTCCATCTGCCGTCAACACGGAAAAATCTCGGCGACTTCGCTGGGGATGACTCGTCTGCATTTCATCAGCACGAGGGGATCCTATCAACATAGGAATGAATTGTCCATGTCAGGAATAAATCGTCCATGTTATGAATAAAATTTCCACGTTAGGAATAAACTTTTCCACGTTAGGAATAAAATTTCCACGTTAGGAATAAACTTTTCCACGTTAGGAATAACCTGTCCACGTTAGGAATAAACTTTCCACGTCAGGAATACATCGTCCACGTTAGGACTAAACCTTCCACGTTAGGAATAACCTTTCCATGTTAGGAATACATCGTCCACGTTAGGCATAAACTTTTCCACGTTAGGAATAAACTTTTCCACGTTAGGAATAAAATTTCCACGTTAGGAATAACCTTTCCACGTTAGGAATACATCGTCCACGTTAGGACTCACACCTCGTCTTGATTTGTCCACGTCAGGACTCCGTTTCGTTGACCCGAAGAAATATAAATTCGTCCACATCAAGACTCGCGCATCTTCGACCCGCTGAGGAAATAAAACTTGTCCACGTCAGGACTCACGCCTCACCAACACGAAGAGAGATAAATTTGTCCACGTCAGGACTCGCGCATCTTGACAACACGAAGAACTATAAACTTGTCCTCGTCAGGACACACATTTTGTCGATATGAAGGAACATATCCGCTGGGGATAAATAGTCCACGAAGAGTAATCAATTTTGTCCGCGTCAGGACTCCACATTCCATCAATACGGAGAAATCGAATCTGTCCACGTTAGGACTAGCACATCTCGTCAACCCGAGGAAATAAATCTGTCCACGTTAGGACACCCATTTCTCTAACACGAAGAAATCCCGTCAGTATAGGAATAAATTGTCCACGTCAGGACTCATATTTCGTCAACGCGAGGAACTCCTATCAATATAGGCAATAAAATTTTGATGACTTCGGGGAAATACTCCTGTCAACCAGTAAGAAAATACATCCGTCTGTTCCTACGGGAAGATACTCTGAATACAGTTTCTCTGCTTATCTCCACAGTAACTAACTCCATTGGTCCCAACCCACAAACCTTTTAGCACTAACGTGACAGCGACTTTGAGGCGGATTCTACTGGGGATATTTGGAAACCAAACTACCGGACGCCTGTTCTGATAACCGGCGGCAGCCTCTGAAATTCTGATTCATGAAACCCTTTGATGCTGACGTAACAACAAATTTGAAGAAGATAACCCACTGGCCGGACTAGAGAAACTTCAACAAGCAACTCCGACGGGGAAAACAAGAGAAATTTAAACAAATAAATCTGCTCGGGGACAAAGAGAAATTTAACCTAATAACTCTGTGGGGAAACTAGTAAGATGAACCGTATCATCACACGTCTCATGGCGAGACCTCGAATGTCTGGTCATAGATCTAAGCTAGAACTCCATACTCCTGCTAAGGAAACACACCTGAAAGCAAAAAGTTAACCAACCTGATTTATGTTTCAAAAATGCGTATGTTTAAAAATGGCGTAATGCTCCGTACGACACGGAAATGCTACGCGTTTTTTTATTTGGTGGATGCGAGTATGACACTATATGCCGATGCAAATGCAGACTCGAACTGCTGGGATACAGAAAACCGCTTCAGCAAAATAAATGTCGAAGACAACGCCCACTCCGCTGGGGGTAACCAGGTGCCACAGAATTATTCCAGCAAAATAAATGCTGGATGAGTGAAGCCAACTTCGCTGAGGGATAATTGACTGCGCCAATCCCGATTGGACTTCTGCTGGTGAGTGAACGGGTATCACACGGTATTCTGACAAAATAAATGCCAGAGTACACCACCAATTCTGTCAGGGAGAGTTTTAATCTTTGAGTTTCACTGGGAAGAAAGACAACACTTGCTGGAAAGAGAACTCCGCTGGGGACGAAACGATTCTCTTGGGGAAAATCAACTGACTCCGCTGGGGGAGAGTAAATGACCCTACTAGGAAGGGCAAACTGCCTGAGTGCAGCTCACAAGTTGGGAATATTAATCTTCTGAGGCTAAACCACTCTGCTTGAGATGGGGGAATCCTTCTGGGGGACACCACACTGTCTGAATACAGCCTACAATCTTGGAATCGCCAAACTCTGCTGAGGATAAACGACTTTGCTGGAGAATGTCCTTTGGATAATCTACGACTAGCTGGGAAATTCGATCCTTTGTCAGTGAGGAACAATGCTATCTTGGAAGCGCGACCTGCGTGGGGATCGAGTCTTTCCGTTACGAGCTTCTGGTCCATACTGCAATCTTTTGATCGTCCACTTCATACGGCTATGAACCCTGCAACCCCACAAACAAGACAAGACAAGTCTATGCAACCAAATCTATTCAGGTTAGTGTTCTTGGCATCATTTTCAGTTAATTCAAAGTTTTAGCAATTATTGGTAAGGGCCAGCGACGTTATACACACGCTAGTTTCATTAAACCTAGGCGTTTATCATGTACAAAACAGTAAAGAACCAGCATCAAATACTGAATAACATGTTTTATTGATTGGGCCCCTAAATGGGCGGAGTTTTGTACACTGGATGTAACTCCTGAAAAGAGGAAGCTACGCACAACAAATATACAAGTATACACAAGAAGCATAAATATAATGACAGATCAAATTTGTACATATGTCGGCAACGGGATGCAGACGAACACCACGAGCTGATCCTCCTATGACTCGCCCGACTCTAATGCTTTCCCGGTATCCACACTTCCGAAGAGATTGTATCTGATAATCGACCCTTCAGGTATATTCTCCCGCACCAATGCTCACTGCAGTATCAAATTCGGACCGCAGTCATTTGCTTTTCAAATCCCTAACTTTTGCGTGAACCGCCCTTTACGGGTTTTCAGTTCACCGGGATACCCTTTTTTGCCGAAGCCGCCCAGTGTAGGTTTTCAACTTCGTGGGTGTACATTTTTTTCAATTTTATCCCTAACTTTTGCCCGAACCTTTCATTCTGTTTTTGGTTCGCCAGGATGCCCCATTTTTGCCTGGACTCTTTTTTTTTTGTCCAGCGGGTCAATTTCAAGCAAAGTATTTTTTAACTGCGTCCGAATTCACAGGCGACGTAAAGTATTCACCGTCCATGGTAGACAACAATAAAGCTCCTCCTGAAAAGACTTTTCTGACAACGTATGGCCCTTCGTAGTTGGGGGTCCACTTGCCCCTGTGATCTGCCTGTGGCGGGAGAATCCTTTTCAGCACAAGATCGCCCGTCTGAAAGCTCCGGGGATGTATCTTCTTATCATATGCTTTCTTCATTCGGCTCTGGTACAAACGACCGTATGCTAGAGAAGCTAGCCTCTTCTCATCCATTAAACTCAGCTGGTTCAACCTGTCTTTCACCCATTCTGCCTCGTCTAGTTGGACATCTCGTAATACTCTCAGCGAAGGAATCTCAACTTCCAGTGGTAGCACTGCTTCCATCCCATATACCAACGAGAACGGGGTTGCCCCGGTTGATGTGCGTACCGTCGTACGATAGCCGTGCAAAGCAAAAGGTAGCATCTCATGCCAGTCCTTATAGGTCACCACCATCTTCTAAACAATCTTCTTTATATTCTTATTGGCCGCTTCAACAGCACCATTCATCTTGGGTCGGTAAGGGGAGGAGTTGTGATGCTCGATCTTAAAACTCTGACACAGCTCCTTCATCATTTTGTTATTCAGATTTGAACCATTGTCAGTGATTATCCGCTCGGGGATTCCATACCTGCAAATGATATCCCTCTTGATGAATCTGGCTACCACCTGCTTAGTCACATTCGCGTAAGATGCCGCTTACACCCACTTGGTAAAATAATCGATTGCTACTAGAATGAACCGGTGTCCGTTAGAAGCCATCGGCTCGATCTTTCCAATCATATCAATTCCCCACATCGAGAATAGCCATGGCGATGACATCACATTCAAAGGGCTCGGAGGCACATGGATCTTGTCTGCATATATTTGGCACTTGTGGCACTTCCTCGCAAACTTGAAACAATCAGTTTCCATAGTCAGCCAAAAATAACCTGCCCGCAGCAGCTTCCTCGTCATAGCATGCCCACCAGCATGCGTACCAAACGTACCTTCATGTATTTCCTCCATGAGCAGCTTCGCCTCTTTCTCGTCCACACAACGTAGTAGCACCAAATCGTGATTTCTTCTGTACAGGACCCCGTCCGGATTCAGGTAGAAATTACCCGCCAATCTCCTGAGAATTTCTGATCGTGACTGGATGCCCCAGCCGAATATTCTTTGTTCTTCAGGAAATTAAGGATATCAAAATACCACGGTTTATCATCAGATGCTTCGTCAATAGCAAATACGAAGGCAGGTCTGTCAAGCCGGGAGATAACAATTCTGGGAGCCTCGTTCCAGAAGTTGACTTTGTACATGGAAGACAAAGTGGCCAGGGCGTCAGCCATCTGATTCTCTGTTCGCGGTACATGATGCAATTCAACCTTGTCAAAGAAAGGCAACAATCTCCTTGCGTAATTCATGTACGGTATCAAATTAGGCTGACGTGTCTCCCATTCCCCTTTTATTTGATTCACCACCAGAGCTGAGTCTCCGTATACATCTAGATTTTTGATTCGCAAATCAATGGCTTCTTCAAGCCCCATAATACAAGCTTCGTATTCAGCTTCATTATTGGTAACTGGAAAGGTCAATCGAGCAGTAAACGGGATGTGCGACCCGTGTGGAGTAGTGATGATTGCTCCTATTCCGCTACCATAAGCGTTTACAGCTCCGTCAAAGATCAACTTCCATTTGGAGCCCAATTCTGGTCCTTCGTCTGGCAACGGCTCATTACAATCTTTCATCTTTAGGTACATGATATCCTCGTCAGGAAAATCAAACCTCATCGATTGATAATCCTCAATAGGCTGCTCTGCTAAGTATTCCGACAATACACTCCCCTTTATAGCCTTCTGCGAGACATATTGGATGTCATATTCAGTCAAAACCATCTTCCAACGGGCAATTCTCCCCGATAACGCCTGCTTTTCGAATACATATTTGATAGGATCCATCTTCGAGATGAGCATGGTTGTATGATTCAGCATGTATTGCCTCAAACGCTTGGCGGCCCAGGCTAGCGCGCAACAAGTTTTTTCGAGCATTGAATACCGAGATTCACATTCAGTAAACTTCTTACTCAAGTAGTAGATCGCATGCTCTTTTCTTCCTGTCTCGTCGTGTTGACCGAGAATACAACCCATACTTCCCTCAAGAACTGTCAAATACATAATCAAGGGTCTCCCTGTCACTGGGGGTATCAAAATAGGAGGCTCCTGCAAATACTGCTTTATTTTATCGAACGCCTTTTGACAATTTTCATTCCACGTTACAGCTTGGTCTTTTTTCAACAGCTTGAATAATGGTTCACACGTAGCTGTTAGGTGAGATATGAACCGGGCGATGTAGTTCAACCTCCCTAAAAACCCGCGCACCTCTTTCTCTGTTCTAGGCGTCGGCATCTCTTGTATTGCTTTTATTTTTGCAGGATCAACCTCTATTCCTTTTTCACTCACGATAAACCCCAACAGCTTACCCGATCTCACCCCGAAGGTGCACTTGTTAGGGTTCAGTCTCAGCCTGAACTTCCTAAGCCTTTTGAACAACTTCAACAGATTCACCAAATGTTCTTCCTCCGTCTGGGATTTGGCGATCATATCATCGACATAAACTTCGATCTCTTTATGCATCATATCATGGAAAAGAGTCGTCATTGCACGCTGATACGTTGCCCCAGCATTCTTCAATCCGAAGGGCATCACTTTATAACAAAATGTTCCCCAAGGCATTATGAAGGTAGTCTTCTCCATGTCTTCGGGCGCCATTTTAATCTGATTATAGCCCGAGAAGCCATCCATGAAGGAGAATACGGAGAATTGAGCAGTGTTGTCAACCAGCACATCGATGTGAGGAAGCGGAAAATCATCTTTAGGGCTCGCTTTATTCAAATCACGGTAATCTACGCACATTCTCACTTTACCGTCTTTCTTTGGCACTGGTACAATATTAGCGACCCATGAGGGATATTTTGTAACAGCTAGGAAACCAGCATCCCACTGCTTTTGAACCTCCTCCTTAATTTTCACTGCCATATCGGGTCTAGTTCTGCGAAGCTTCTGCTTAACCGGCGGGCATTCTTCTCTTAACGGCAGGCGGTGCACAACCATATCTGTATCAAGCCCAGGCATGTCTTCATATGACCAAGCGAACACATCACTATACTCTCTGAGCATTTCAACCAGTCTTCACTTGACGTTGCTCTGCAGCGCGGCTCCTATACGGATGTTCTTTTCAACCCCTTCCGACCCCAGGTTAATAATTTCGATGACCTCCTCATGAGGCAGAATGACTCGTTCTTCTTGCTTCACCAACCAAGACAATTCTTCTGGAACGTCACCATCTTCAACAATCTCTTCTTCGGCCTGAAATACCGGGTGCTCAAAATCGAGACGAGTCATAGGCGGTTCAATGATGTCATCTGAAAATGTTATCCTGCAAAAGGAATGGTTAAATGCTTCAAAATGCGTATAAAGCGAATAACCACGTTGCCATTTTATTGTAAAACACAAAACAGGAAAAACAGAGATTGCAATATTGGTACATGAAAAAATGCCTTTTATTTAATGATTAAACAACGCAATGTTCATAACAGCACGACCCTAAGCAAAATCATGATGCCCCGGGTAAGACACCAGATTGTTCAACAATTAAGAAAACAAAGCATTACTGTTTGAGAGTCACAGGAACAAACTCCTGAATAGACCAATTGCATAATCCTTGTCCTGGCACGCTCGGCTGAATCCAGGCGTCCATGTCGCAATCACTGTCTCCTTCCTCGGAATCTGAAACAGCGTTGATGGCCTCGTGACACACTCCACTAGCGGTGATGGTTATCGGTCCTCTGAAACGGGGTGCCCCCACAGCAGGTGTTGATGACGACGGTTGGTATCCCAGCCCAAATCGGTCCATCTTCACGGGAATATCCAGCACCTTGCCCCCGCCTTTGGTCTCACCAGTCTCCACTAGAGCTTGAGCTTCCTTATATGACGAGACAGCTACCTCTGACGCTTTACTTGGCCCGAGACCTTTGTCTTTGATGCGCAACCCTTCAAAGGTTTGACAGGGTGTTTCATGAATCTCTCCGTCGACTTCTACATACTTGAATGATGACAGATGGCTGACCAATATATCTTCTTCTCCACAGACTGTGACCACACTGTCCCCTACCATGTATTTCAACTTTTGATGCAAGGTAGACGTGACTGCCCCGGCACCATGGATCCAGGGTCGTCCGAGAAGGCAGCTGTATGCTGGCTGGATGTCCATAATATAAAATTCAGTCGCGAAAACCTCCGGCCCCACCTGTAGAGGTAACGTTATGGATCTAAAGACTGTTCTTCGTGTACCATCGAATGCCCTGACCACCAAGTCACTAGGCGTACACAGGATTCCTCTAACATCTAGTTTCATCATCGCCTTCTTAGGCAACACGTTTAAGGACGATCCGGTATCTACCAGTACATGAGACATGACTGATCCCCTACACTCAACAGAGACGTGCAGCACCATGTTATGCTCTCTCCCCTTCGGGGTCAAATCAAAGTCTGTAAATCCCAAGCTATGGCCTGCATTCACATGCGCCAACACCCCCTCCAGCTGATTCACGGAAACATCTTGGGGTACGAAGGAAGTATCCAGAACTTTCAGCAATGCATTTTTGTGAGCTTCAGAACACAATAGCAACGACAGTATGGATATCTTTGACAGCGTCTGTTGAAGATGCTCAACAATCTTATAATCGCTCTTACGAATCAAGCGCATGAACTCTTCCACGTCTTTCGATGCCATTTCTTTTTCGTTCCTCTGCACAGGGACAGTCTCATTCATCTTTCCTTTTCCCTTCGCCAGTCGTTCAGCCTCTACCTCAGGCGATATGAAGATTCTCCCACTTCTTGTCATACCTCCGGTACCGACGACGTTGTCTACAGCCTCAACTGGCTGCTTATTAACATCAATTTTCACCCCATCACAGTATACTTCCAACCCATAAGTCCAGGGGACTACCTTAGTGCTCTCGTAAGGGATTGGTCCTGCCTTGGTGATAGTGATCGGCGGTCGCTTGGCCGGCGCCGTTATAGTTATCGTTTTTCGGGGAATCGTCACAGTAGCTACATCACTTTGCTTGTCTGCTGATAACTCTGCAGGTTCTTTAACTACCGCTCTGTCGAATTGCAATGTGCCTCCATCTATTAAGGCCTGAATACCCTTCTTCAATTCAGCACACCCCCCAGCTTGGTCCCAACACTCTAAGCAATACTCGTCGCAACCTGGATACACACCACCTTGCAATAATCTGCTCTTTATCTCGCACAACGGTGTCTTTAGGTCGTCAACATTCATAATCAAGTTCAAACCCTCCTCGGTTAAAATGGCGTTTGCCCCATGATTGGGCATGGGCTTTTGCACTATGTTCGGACCCGCCTGTCCAAAATTGATAGCCTTACTATCCAATAGATCCTGCACCACATGCTTGAACGCGTGGCAACCCTCTATATCGTGGCCAGGAGCCCCGGAGTGGAATTCACAGTGCCTGCTTGCATCGTAACCGTACGGAGGAGTGCCTGTTATTGGCGCCAGAGTTCTCTTTTCCACCAAGTTCAAACCCAGTAATGTCTGTAGCAATTCTGCATACGTTGAAGGAGGCTTTTCAAACACCCTCCTTGATTTGCCCCCCTGGAATCTGCGCTGGGCAGGGGGTGCCCCCTGTTGTGGCTGATGTTGCTGTTGTATTGGTTGTTGCTGAAATGGAATAGTAACACTTGCCACCTGCTGCGGCTGATTGTACTGGTTCCGACCTCTGCCCCGGCCTCGGCCTCGGCCCCTAAACACTGCGCTTGCATCGCCTTGACGGCGCCCACCGAAAGCCCTTCTGTTACTGCCAGCTGCAGTGGATTCCTCAGCTTGGAATCTTCCTTGTTTAATGTTGCTTTCAATCTTCTCTCCCATCAGGATTAAGTCTGAGAAACTGCCCAAAGAGGTATGAAATAACTTGTCATAAAACATGCCAGTGAATGTTCCTATGAACATATCATTCATTTCTTTGTCCTCCAGAGGAGGATGAACTCGAGCAGCCATGTCGCGCCATCTCTCGCATACTCTTTGAAGCTCTCGCCCTTCTTCTGGGACAACCCCTGCAATTGGACCCGGTTGGGTGCCAAGTCACTGTTGTACTTATAGTGAGCCACAAATGCTTCAGCCAGCTGCTTCCACGTCTTTATCTGAGTTGGTTCCAATCCCATATACCACTCAAGGGAAGGACCAGACAAGCTATCTTGAAAGAAATGCATTAGCATCCTCTCATCGTTTGAATACGCCGACATCCTTCTGTAGTATGACCGCACGTGCACTTTTGGACAGGTATCCCCCTTATATTTGTCAAATGTGGGAGTTTTGAATTTGATTGGCACCCTCAGGCCAGACACCAGACCCATTGTTGTCATATCTAAGCCAACAGCGCTTTGATTCACGACCCCCTTCATCTGCTCCTCGAGCATCCTGATTCTCTGAGAGTCATCCATAGGCCTTCGAAACCTCCACCGGAGAAAGCATCCTCTTGCTGATCTTCTTGCCAGTTACCGTTCCCAGTTCCGTATCCATCGTACCCGTTGTTACGGCCAACCCTAGTCTGATTCATTACCGGGCCTCGCCCCATGTTACCGTACCCCGGAGCGACCCCAGCAGGTCCAAAAGCCATTAACCCAGCGCCATTTCCATTTCCGAATCCGCCATAACCCTGATTAGTCATACCAAATCCGTCCTGTCCGAAGCCTTGGGCGTTGAAGCCATACTTCCCAGCGTGATCAAACCCCTGGTCATTGAAGCCAAATCAATTATTACCGAAGCCATTACCTCCCATATTATCACCCAGGTTGACATCTCCGAGCCCAACGTTGTTGACGACAGTCTCGTTACCAATTCCAACGTTACCATTTCCGGCGGCAGCGCCGTTGTTCACATTGACAACAGGTATGTTTACGACAGGTGGAGCCACTGGTGTGGGGGTACCATCCCCGTGAATAGTGTCGACTCGCACAGACTGATGATCCTCATTTCCATGCCCAGCATTTCTTACCAACAGAGGTTGCACCAAAGCTTGCAAGTTCTCCTGGCCTTTCGCAATGGTCTCCATTGTTTGCATGAAGAGCGCCAGCTTCTCACGCATGTCTTGCATTTCATTCTCCATCTGATCCATAATTCTTCGGCAGTTGGTACGAGTGGAGTATCGGTGCGGGCGCTGACCTTCAATCCTGAAAAAGACCTGGTACAGTGCAAGAAATGAGATACCGTTCAATAATCACCTGTAATGCAATATGAATGGGAATGCAATGCAATATGTGTCTGTGCATTAGGGAATATCATTCCCCGATTCTAGTGCGAATGTGTCAGTGTGGTGACAGTGACAGCAATACGAAGATCGAAGCCGAACCATAGAAAACCTCATATATTGCAGAGAAATCCATTAAGCCCAGAATACAATATCAATGAGTGTACAATAAGAAGGCATGACCTCAACCAACAATCCTGGTGATGGTCAGCGCTATGCAAATAAAGCATACACATTAATACATGAAACGATCAAGTACTCCCATATGCCTGGTACTCTTCTAGTAACTTCTTAGTCTCTGGATGACTTGGTCGGGTAAGCAGACCCTCAACAAGTAGATCTCTCCGCTTGAGAACACGTCGCAAATCACTAGCAGATTCCTCCCATGCCCCTTCTCCGAAGCGATCCTCTAGCTTCCGCTTCTGAGACACAGCCTCTTTCTTGCCTTCGATGGCCTTGTTCAACGCATTCTGAAGACTATATCTCGTCATTACCTCTTCTTCGTACTTCTTAGTGCTAGCCTTCAACTGTTCTTCGAGTTCAGAAATTTGCTGCTTCAATTTGTCTTCCCTCTTTTTGTTGTTGGTCAGCGTAGCATTCCACGTCTTGTTACAAGAAGAGATTTCTCGGTGAGCAGCATCAAGTGCTTTCTTCTTGGACTCCAACATGTCATGAGAGCTTCTGAATTCTTTCCCCAGGTGTTCACGCTTCTTCTTCTCTTCAGTCAATTCAGCACCTAGCCTGTTTACTAACTCGATCTGCTGTTGGAAAGCATGCACAGCCTTGTTTTTCTCACTACGCATCTGAGCCAGTTCCTGTTCTAACTCTTCATTGATCTTCATCAAGGCTTCTTTTTCTTTTACAACTAGCTCGTAGACCTCCATAGTAACAGTGGTTGGTTCTTCCACCGGCATATGAACAGGGACTGGTGCAGCTGGAAATGGCATCAGCAACTGTCTTGCTCTCTCCTGGATCCAAACTTTGTAGGGTGCATAAGCCTGACAATCGTTCTTCCCTAAAAGTGGTTTCCCTTTTCTGTTAATACGCATCCAGGCGTGCTGAAGCTTGGCTAGTAACTCTCCATTCAAATCACCGGTGAAGTACAGAGATTCTTGTACTTCTTCCTCCTGAGGTGGGTTCTTCAACGCGTATCCAAACTGGCGAACGAACAGAGATGGGTTGTAATTGATACACCCTTTTCTTCCTATCAAAGGAACATTAGGATACCCAGAACAACTGAAAATAAGCTTAGACCCCAACAAGTCTCGGTCAAACCACTCAATGTCTTCAGAAGATAGCCTCATCAAGCGCTCTGGCCAATCAGCTGTAGTTGCACTATCCACAAAAGGTCCCTTCAGGGGGAGATGGCTCTTAAACCACATGTACAGCAAAGGCACACAACAAGAGACGTTCTTGCCTCTCCTATTCTCATTTCTGTAGTGCATCGAATGGTAGAAGTCCCCGATCAATGTGGGTACAGGGTTGCCAGCAGCAAACAAATGAAATGCATCCATGTCCACGAAATTCGGGAAATTGGGAAACAACACTATCCCATAAATGCATAGAGCCAAAACAGCGTTAAAGACTACCCAACATCCATTCTTGGCGTATTCTTGAGCCTTACCAATCAGGAACTAGAGAGAGAAACCTGGAACCCCACGCCAAGAAGTCATCAACAGCTCAGAAGCATTCATGTGCAAGGCCTTGGCTAAGTCCTCTAACTTGGGCTCAGCGGCAGAGTGAATAAAGGGAACCTTATTCTGTACTGGCAGCTCAGTAAACTCTACATACTCTTCAATGGTAGGCCCCAAAATAAAGTCAGTGAATGTGAAACATCTCAAAGTAGGGTCATAGAATTGCATCAGCGTATACAGCCCATTCAGCTCATCATCAGTTGACTTGCGAACCAATCTCAACAGCCGTCCGTAACTCTGCCTGAAGCTTCTACGGACATCCTCATCAGCAAGAGAAATCAGACCCAGGAGGGGAGTAATATCAGGGATAGGTAACTTGTAGGCAACTGTCATCCTCAAACCAGCCATGATCAATACTCAGAAGTCCGGACACTAGAACCAGGGAATATGCAAATGCACCTGCAGCACAGACACACATTAATGGGATGCAATGATAATGGTTATGCAAACAATTCAATGCAAGTAACATGCAACAGGGACCAAATGCCATAGCTGAGAAGCCTGAGCCACATCAAAAGTCTCAAATAGACCCTCCAGAATTCCTCAAACCCTGGTCTCAGATAGACCCAATACAAAGCTCCATCACTGGTCTCTGATAGACCCCACAACATAACTCTGACTGGTCTCTGATAGACCTCATATCATAACTCCAACTGGTCTCTGATAGACCTCTCAACTGTCCATAAATACTCAGGATCTCAGATCAAGAAACAGCCGGTATCTGAAGGTCTAGTTACCTGCATAACCCCAAAACCCTCTCACAGGTAGGTGTCCTAGTAACTGACAAAGGTATGGCATCCTATGCGGTCGTCGGTGTCACAGACTTTCAGGGTTGATGATACGATTCCCAGAAGGAGTGGCATCATCAAATCCTTAAGAGGCCTCACTTAGCCAACTTCCAAATGATCGGTTCCCAGAGTCGACAATCCAACTAACCAGCAACCCGAGCCACCCAAAGGGCAGGACAGGAGGCCAACCAGAAGAACCTCGTCTGAGTGTGGATTTCGCGGGACACTAGGACATGCAAAGTGTTGCACCCTAAAATTTGCCCAACCTTATTCACTTGGTTTATGTTTCAATATCATTAGCATTGCATATAGAGTCATGTACATAGCCTAATCATCTGCATAGCATAAGCATAGCAAGTCATTCAACAGGGAACCAATCATTATTCTCATCTCTAGAGGCCTATCCAGAGGTTATTATCCTAATTCAATCCCATTCAAGTCATCAGAAAGAATTGGAAAGCTGGAAAGTCAATGGATCAAGCAAGGGCATCCATCTCCTATCTGAGGGTATCTGAGGATCAACAAAGAAATTGTGAGCTGTGGGCTGAGCATGGGGAGTATCTAGACATCATGGGAGACTTAGAAAGTCATTGGAAGAAGGAGGCAAGTCCTTGGTGTGATCACAAGGATTGCAGTTGAAGACAGTCAACTAGGGTTTCATCTGGGTCAACCCTGGGTCAACCCTAAGTCAAAGGATTGTTGGAGAGGCAGTGAGAGCTATTGAAGAGATGTGGGGTTCATCATTTGACATGGAGAATAAAGATATGGTGATATTCTAAGAATAAATCAAGAGAAATCAAGGAGAAGAGGAGGTTCTAAATTAGGGTTTCTATGTAAAATCCCCTAGTTTAGGTCAAACTTCCAAGCAAGATAAGTCAAAATGCAAGCTTCAAATGAATCCTTGGCCAACATGAAACTTGTAGAGGATCTCAAGACCTTTAATTTGAGTGGTGGAAGACATCAAGGAGATTTATAGAACTCAAGTTATGGTCCTTGCAAGTTACAGGTCATCTGAGGTATCTGAAATTTTGTCTGTGAAAGTGACTTGACTTCCAAGCAATTTTTACCCCTCAAGGAGATTTCAAATGAATTTTTGGTAAACATAAGAGTTGTTCCTCATTGTCTTAGCTTTCTAGAATGGTATAGTATGCCTTCATAGGATGTGTGTAACTCTACGTATGGTCTTGGCAAGCAAAGGGTATTTTGGTCATTTGTGAATTACAGGTCATTTTAACCTATGCCCAAAACTCACACAAGGAAGCTTCAAATGGAAAACTTTACAACATCAAACTTGTTCCAAATGACATTTTGAGTCTAGAAAAGTGACCATGAGAGATTGGAAAGATTCATAGCACAAGGTTTCAAAATTGTTGGATTTAATGAATAAAAATGGCCTTAAAAATGAGATTTTTCATATTTTGGCCAAATGAAGCAAGATTATAGGTCATTTTGAATAGAAAGATCATTTTAAAGACATTGGATAAAGTATAATTTTGAGCTTAGTTCATAATTTGTGAGATATTCATGGTTGCTTGCAATGGAAGAAACATAAACCAAATTCAATGGCAAGAATGCAAGGGAAACTTCTCCAAGTTTCTAGGAGGTTCTAACCTCATGTATATATTGATGTGAGGTGGTTCATGCCATGGTTGGTGATTCCATTTGTTCAAAACCCCAAGTTATACACACTTCCTCATTTTTGCATGAACTTCACAAACTCTCCCAAATCTCCATCAATCTTCATATCTTTTGATTGAATCTTCATCATCATCCTTCAAACACCATAATCCACATCAAGATTGGTAGAATTGGAGGAAGAATCGTGCTATTCAAGATAACCATCCAAATTGCAAGAACTTCTCAAGGACAAGATTCAGGAGGTTTACACACGAATCATTGCATACAGAATTCATCATCAAGGTTACTGAGCAAGTTTCATTCACTGCAAGCATCAAATTCAAAGAGTTGCATACCTGTTTTCACCAATTGCACCAGGTTTGTTTTCTCTTCGTATTGCATGATTTAGTTAGAATCTTAGGGATTTGATAGTGTAGAATGGTTAAGATAGGATAGAGGATTGATTGTGATGATTTTGGAGAGGTTTCATGAAGTTTGAGCATGATGTACCAATTCTGTTAAGGTGTGTATCTCATGGAATATGGCACGATAATTCTCATTATATAGCTTAGAATGATCAGTGTGAGATGTAGATTATGTTAGGATAGAATTGAGCAAGAATTGAAGCAATGGATATCAGGTGATCATGGTAGAACCAAACTGTTATCCTCATCGGGTTCAATTATATGTTGAGTTCTAGAAAGAATTATTGTTATGGTTGTGTAGAGGGAAGAAATTAGAGCAAAATTGCTTTTGGAATCGTGTGATTTCGTGGTGCATGGAAGGAGAACAGGGAGCTGGAAATTCGCGCATGGTGATGAAGTTTCAGGACCTAGGGTTTGCTGGAGGTTGAAGACAACCCCTGGGCCACACGATCACATTTTGACCCTTGACTTGGAGACTCATCCAACGGCCGCTATTAAAAAGAAAACGGAGGGAGATTTAAAAGGGACTAAACGCACCGTTCCACTTATTATTGTCTGATGGGCTCAAATTTCTTTGTTAATGACACCCCTATCCTCAGGCCCAAAACCAGTTTCAACTACCAAACTTGCTAACTGCACCGTTTTTGCGTTTTTTTGATTTTTGTTATTTCCTGAGTGCATATGGGCCCAGACGCGCTTGCTATGCGCGCCCCCCAGTCTGGGCCCAGTTTGTTATTTTAACTGCTTTTCATTGCTTATTGCACCCCTCTCCATACTAATTCATATTATTTCATTCATATTTTTTTAATTCTTTCAAAATTCATAAAAAATAGAAAAATGCTAGTTTTTAATTGGTTGTTTTTTCATATTGTTCATAATTTTGTCAAGAAAAACATCACATAGAAAAATCAATATTTCATTTTATTTTAGTATTTTTAGCATATTTTTCTATTAAATAGGTTTAAATAATGGTTTGTTTAGTACATGATTTTGCTAATTTTAGTTTGAATAATTGCTTTGATATTTTTTGTCCATTCTTTTTAGGTTGTTTAGTTTAGACATTTAACTTATAGATACAATTTAGTTCCCATTTTTAGAAATTAATTTTAGGTGTTTAGTTTAGGTGAGAACAACATGAACAAATTAGGGTTTTAAGTGATAACTTCGGAGAATTAATTCATTTCCCTTAGGACTTAGAGCTTGAATAGTTTAGCTATGGGACTATAGGGACTATGGGTAGTTATTATATCCCCTTAGAAATCACTAGGATTCCCCTACTGCTATTAATCTACTGTATATATCTGATTGACTGGTGTGGTGTGCCCTTTGGGGATGATTGCTTGCTTGTTTGGGTGTTGGGATTTGCTTGGGGATTTGGGGAAGCTGAAGACTGAAGATGATGAAGCCATTGGAGATCCAGAGACTGAAGACCAACTTCCAGAGTTGGAGAGGAGATTTTTGCCATCAACTGTTAAGGAGATTAGGGTTTAGGAACTATGCAGAGCTCTAGGTTAGAAAGCTTGATTCTCAAACATGGAAGGTTTTGACTGCCTCCATTCCTCTCTGTGATACAGAGTCTCTCTGAGACACTCACCCCCTTCCTTTGGAAGGCTTGGTGCTATTGTCTGAGGGATAGAACTCTTGAGAGAAAATGTCTTATGTGTTAGTAGCAGTTGGTTTACCACCATTGGTAGTCAACTAATTGCTGAACACCCAATCCACTCTGGTGATTGATCCCTCAGCTTGGAGGATAGGACTTGAAGAAAAGCCATTATAGACTGAAGATTGGCAACCAAATCCCTTGCTTGAAGACTGTGAAGATAGAGACTGCTATTGACTGAAGCTTGTAGCTGATTGGAGATGACCTGAAGATGGAGAGCTGCTGTAGCTGTTCATTTTTGTTGTATTTCATTTCTGATGTATTGACTGGTTTTCCTGGCTGTATTGTTTGCTGTTTACCCTGTTGGGTTGAAGGTGAAGCCTGTTCACTTTTGCCTATTGTTTTCTAGGTTCGAGGTTGAGTGGGACTCCCTTGCCTCGCTTGTATTGTTGCATTCATGCATTTTACTGTTTTACTGTATATATCTGACATTGCTTCTGTTGCAGTCTATTCCCTTAGGATCTCTGTTTCTCTCTGTGCAAGAGAGGAGCATGATAGACATTAGGTCTTAACCCATGCATGATAACATTAGGTTAGTTTGATTCCCTTCGCAACCGTAGGTTAGAGTTCTGTCTCTTCTTCCTCAAAACAAACAGAAAAACACCATAAAGATTTCAAACACAATAAAAGACACTTCTTCCGTAAAAGAATGTGAACTCATCAAGACGTCATTTTTGTCCGCTTGGACTGTTAAGCAGAAGAACCTTTTTCAGAAGGAATAAAAACAATCAAGACAGACTTGTGTCGTACGTGGCCCGAACTACGTTTGCTCTGATCTTCCATGCTGTGTGGAAGTACGTAGGCATAGGATGCGATATCCTAGCGAGCAACCTTCCCCTCCTTTCCCGTAGGTAGGCGAACTACGTTGACTCTGATTTCTCGTTCCAGACGGGAATACGTAAGCATAAAGTGCGATACTTTGCCGAGTCATTTTTAGTTTCATTTTATTTTCTTTTTAACCCTCGACCTATAGTTTAGATAGAATAACAATCCATACCCGAAAACTAGCGTGGATCCCGTCGAGTACGACGGACGTGAGGGGTGCTAATACCTTCCCCTTGCGTAACTGACTCCCGAATCCAGGTTTTGGTTGCGACGACCATACCTTCCCCATGTTGTGCGAGGTTTACTCTGAGCGTTTCCTTTCCCTCCCGTGGGATAAATAACGCACGGTGGCGACTCTTCTGTTCAGCCGGCGCCGATTTTCGCAGTAGCGACACAAAGCACGTGCGCGCCCACTAATTTCCACTCTAATTCTAGGTGCACTCAAGCCCAGGTCCGACTTATCTCTGAATCATGGAACACCCGTCACACCCCAATACAACAATAATAACAATAATATAATGCTGAAAGTAAATGACAAAAAAAGTAAATCCATACAAAATCCTCGACGGGAAAACAAGCGCTAGGATTGACTCGCTCAAGGGACATTGGATCCCAAATGCATAAGGAACTATCGCAGTCCTTAGCAGCCAGGGGACGTTGGATCCCCAGCAGAGTCGCCAGCTGTCGCTACTGCGAAAATCGGCGCCGGCTGAACAGAAGATTCGCCACCGTGCGTTATTTATCCCAACGGAGGGAAAGGAAACGCTCGACGTAAACCTACCGCAAAACGGGGAAAGGAATGGTCATCGCAACCAAAACCTGGGTTCGGGAGTCGGTTACGCAAGGGGAAGGTATTAGCACCCCTCACGTCCGTCGTACTCGACGGGATCCACGCTTGTTTTCGGGTATGGATTTTTATTCTATCTACGCTAAAGGTCAAGGGTTAAAAAGAAAATGAAATGACTCGGCAAAGTATCGCACTTTATGCCTACGTATTCCCGTCTGGAACGAGAAATCGGAGTCAACGTAGTTCGCCTACCTACGGGAAAGGAGGGGAAGGTTGCTCGCTAGGATATCGCATCCTATGCCTACGTACTTTCATAGAGCATGAAAAATCAGAGCAAACGTAGTTCGGGCCACGTACGACATAAGTCTGTCTTGATTGTTTTTATTCCTTCTGAAAAAGGGTTTTTCTGATTACTGGTCCAAGCGGACAAAAATGACGTTTTGATGAGTTCACATTCTTTTACGGAAGAAGTGTCTTTTATGGCGTTTGAAATATTTATTGTATTTTTCTGTTCGTTTTGAGAGAGAAGAGACAGAACTCTAACCTATGGTTGCGAAGGGAATCAAACTAACCTAGTGTTATCATGCATGGGTTAAGACCTAACGTCTATCATGCTCCTCTCTTGCACAGAGAGAAACAGAGATCCTAAGGGAATAGACGGAAACAGAAACAATAACATATATACAATAAAGCAGTAAAATATGCATGAATGCAACAATACAAGCGAGGCAAGGGAGTCCCACTCAACCTCGAACCTAGAAAACAACAGGCAAAAGTGAACAAAATTCGCTTTCAACCTAACAGGTTAAACAACAAGCAATACAGTCAGTGAAATTCACACAATACATCAAAAATTATAAACAGCAAAAAAAACAGCAAAAGCAGTCTTCCAGTCATCTGCAGCCATCTACAAGCATCAGTCTTCATCTTCAGGCCTTCAAGCAAGGTTTCTATCTTCAATCTTCAAGGCTTTTCTTAAAGTCTCACTCTCCAAGAAGAGAAGCAGTCAAAAGAATGAACTGGGGTGTTAAGCAATTAGTTGACCACCAAAGGTGGCAAACAGACTGCTAATAACTCATAGAATGTTTCTCTCAAGAGTTCTATCTCCTAGACACTATCACCAAGCCTTCCAAAGGAAGGGGGTGAATGTCTTAGAGAGACTCTGTATCATAGAGAGGGATGGAGGCAACCAAGACCTTCCATGTTTGTGAATCAAGTTTTCTACTCTAGAGCTCTGCCTAACTCCTAGATCCTATAACCTTCAACAGCTGCCAGCAAGAGATACTCTTCATCAACTCTGGAAATTGGTCTTCATTCTCTTAATCTTCAATGGGCTTCATCAGCACAGTCTTCAACTCAAACACCAAACCCCAAGCAGGCCCAATACCCCACACAGTCAAATAATAACCCTAGAGAGGGCACACCACACAATCAATCAAATACAGGAATATACTAGTAGTAATAGTAGAATAGGGGAAGCCTAATATTTTCTAAGGGATCTATTCTTTACCCCTAATACCCCTATAGTCCCATACCCCAAAATTCAAACTACAACTCCTAAAAGAAATGATTTGTTACACCTATGTTATCTCTAAACCCTAGTTTTGATTCTCCTAATCACACCTAAACAAACCATCTAAAATTAAGTCCTAAAATCATGAATTAAATCTCATATGAAAATTAAAGTCCTAAGTGAAGTATTCTAAAAAGAATGGGTCCAAAATATACAAGGATCTAGCTAAACTAAAATCAACAAGATCAAGTATTAAACTAAACATCATTTAAACCTATTTAAAAGAAAAATATACTAAAAATGCAAAAATAGAATAAAATGCTAATTTTATTATATGACAATTTTCTTGACAGAAATATGAAAAAGATGCAAAAACAACCATTTAAAAATATGAAATTTCCAATTTGTTATGATTTTTCAAAGAATTAACAAAAATAAAAGAAATTAAAATGATTATAAAAGAGTTAGGGGTGCAATTAGTAAGGATTTCAGTTAAAAAATGGACAATGGGCCCAGACTGGGGGTGCGCATAGCAAGGCGCGTCTGGGCCCAGCTAATCAGAAAAAACACAAAAAGAAAAATAACCAAAAACGGTGCAAATAGCAGTTATATTAGTTCATTTCATGTTGGGCCTTGAAGGTGGTGGTACGAATAGCAATGGATCCCTAAGCCCAAGCTGGGACTTTAAGTGAAACGGTGCGTTTCACGCTGCCTGAGTTCCCTCGCGTTCATCTTTGAATCCTGGCCCTTGGATGCGTGCTTCAGTCAAAGTCTTGTGAATGATCCAACGGTTGTCATGTTTCTTCTCCAAATAACCTAGGGTTTCCACCATTATTGAGCCCTGAGCAAGCTTGCACGAACCAGGTTTCACCATCATCATACACCTTCGTTTCTCCATGAAACTCATATCCGTAAAAAGCAAAAATGCTCTAGATCTTCTCCTCTACACAACCATGGTTTCAGTTTTCTCTAAAACTCATTCTAGAGCCAAACCCGATAGGTAGAAAACCTTGGTTCCAACACTTTACACTGAGATCAACCTTGATGATTCTTGCTAACTCTTACACTAATGCGTTCTACATGCTATGCTGATCATTCTAATCTATCTAGCTAAGATTAACATGCCCTAACCTAAGTGTTCTAAGGCTCAACAGTTTTGGTGCTTCAATGGTGAACTCCATGAAATGCCCTCAAATTCATCAGAATCATTCATCTACCTATTCATAACAATTCTAGCCTAAAGATTCTACAACATGCTAACTATTTCTAGCCAATTCGATAGAAAAACTAACCAGGTGCAATCTTGAAAACAGATGGATGATCTCTTGGATTCACAGCTTGCAATGCTTTGGACTTGATCAACAGACTTGATTCTTGGTTCTGTATGCAACAACACTTGCTTAAACACCTTGGATTGCCATAACCACTTCCTTTTTCAATTTGGATGATACACTTGGTAGCACACGAATTCTACTTCAATTCAGCCAGGTCTTGATGGAAACTTGCTCTATGATGAATATAGATGATGATAGGATCAAGAATTTTGGAAAATGATGAAGATTTGATAGAGTTTGGAATGAATTTGCAAGATTGAAGAATGAGATGCAACTATGAGTTTCAACCAAAATGAATCACCAACCAATGATTGGATCCACCCTACTCAATATATAGATGCTCATAGAATTCTCTAGAACTTGTTAGAACTTTCTTGCACTCAAATCCCTTGAATTTTGGCATGTGTAACTTCATACATAAGCAACCAATGATATCTCTCAACTTTTGACCTAAACTCAAAAATCTAATATTTCCAATCATCTCAAAACATTCTTTCCAATCAAAATGACCTATAATTTCATCCCATTTGGACATGGTATGAAAAATCTCATTTTTAGGTCACTTTTATTCATTAAATTCACCTTTTAATTGACCAAATTTGGAACCTTGAGCTATGAGCCTTTCCAAACTTTCATGATCCCTTTTCTAGACTCAAAATGTCATTTGGAGAAAGTTTTATGTTGTGAAGTTTTTCATTTGAATCTTCCTTGTATGAGTTTTGGGCATAGGCTTGAAATGACCTGTAATTCTTAAATGACCAAAATACCCTTTGCTTGCCAGGGTCATAAGTAGAGTTCCACAAATCAGATGAAGGCATACCATACCTTTATAGAAATCTAAGACAATTAGGAACAACTCTCATGTTGACCATAAATCCATTTGAAAGCTCCTTGAAGGGTAAAAGTTGCTTGGAAGACAAGTAACTTTCACAGACAAAATTTCAGATGCCTCAGATGACCTGTAACTTGCAAGGACCATAACTTGAGTTCTATAAATCTCCTTGATGTGTTCCACCACTCAAATTAAAGGTCTTGAGATCCTCTACAAGTTTCATGTTGGCCAAGGATCCATTTGAAGCTTGCATGTTGAATTATCTTGCTTGGAAGTTTGACCTAAACTAGGGGATTTTACACAGAAACCCTAATTTAGAAACTCCTCTTCTTCTTGATTTCTCTTGATTTATCCTTGGCACAACGCCACATCCTTATCTACATGTCAAATGATGAACCCCACATCTCTCAAATAGACCTTGATGCCTTTCAATCAATCATTTGACCTATGGTTGACCTAGGGTTGACCCAGATGAAACCCTAGTTGACTGTCTTCAACTGCAACTCTTTTGATCTCATCAATGACTTTCCTCTCTTTCAAAATGACCCTCTAGGTCCTCCATGATGTCCATATACCCTCCATGCTCTCCATTCACAGCTCACAACTTCTTTGATGATCTTCAAATACCCTCAGATAGGAGATAGATTCACTGCTTGATCCACTGACTTCTTAGATTTCAATTTCTTTCTGATGACTTGGATAGGCTTGAATTTGAATAATAACCTCCTGATAGGCTCATGGAGATAAGAATAGTACTTGGTCCCTTGTTGGATAACTTGCTATGCTATGCTATGCAGATGATTAGACTATGTACATGACTTTATATGCAAATGCTAATGCAATTGAAACATAAACCAAGTGAAGTAGGTTGAGCAAATTTTAGGGTGCAACACGATGTGAAATACCTACCCTAGGCATAACCAACCCCCGATCCCCGATCTCTTAACGTTGTTGTTACATTGCACAAAAGGTCTTTCTTTATTTAACCTTTCCTTTGGATAAATCAAAGTCCGGTTGTGAATTTAATGAATTAAGATTCAAGTTAATCAATAGCTTGACATCCGATTCTCACCGCAACAGAAATGAGGACTCTTCTAGGGAGTACAAAAACTTAAGGGGTTAGCCTATTTTGTTTGATTTCATGCTATATTTGTGAATACTTGCTTACATGTATATTTATAAATATATCTGTTTGTGTGTTATGGACATTGGGTGCTTTGAGTGGTGAGATAAATCCTAACCCGGATTTGAGTGAGACATGAGATAGAATTGTGATAGGATCAATAGTTGGCTATTGGGAGTAGTCCTAACAAGTCTGACATATGATGTAATCACGCTCAGTGGAGACCTCCTTGAGATGGTTAGTGATGCATGAGTAGTTGTGTATTCATTACGTGTTTCAACCTGAGAGTCTGTGAAGCTGGGGACCTTTAGTAACACTTTTACCCGACTTGGCCTTTTTAGGACGTAGTGCGGAAATTGTTAAGGAGTAGTCCCTTAACAGTTGTCAAGCGATGCTACATTCAAACGAGTTTATCTTGAGAATATTGTCGACTCACATAAGTAGTTGTGTTGGTTGACAATATCCAAAGGATTTACTATGACTCTGGGAACTTTGATAGAACCTGTTTGGCAGGTACAATTAACTCATAGTACAATTCCTTGGGGATAGGTAGACCTTTTGACTCCATGCTTTGACCTTGAGCTTAGGGAGCCTAGTGTGTGCATGTGCATTATATTTATGAATATTTTCCTTTGTGTTATGTGTGCACCATCTCACCATCTCATCATGGCATTTCATGTTGCGACTGGTTTTGTAAAGCTTAGCTGATCTCTTTGTGCAAAATCCTAGATATATCATGGATATTGGAACAAGGAACACCGGGAGATGCAATTTCAAGAAGCCTGATACATCCGAGTTGAGAAAAATAGGGACCATGGTGTCAGAAGAGTTTGGAAAGCGATATGGAAAGATTTTGAGCCTAGTCAGGACAACGATGGAAGAGGGGATCCTCAACACTTTGGTTCAGTTCTATGACCCATTGTATCATTGCTTTACTTTTCCCGACTATCAGTTGATGCCGACCTTGGAAGAGTATGCCTACTATGTGGGAGTCCCTGTGAAGGATCAAAAACCATACAATGGATTGGAAAGCTTACCTTCACCGAAAGAAATAGCAGATGCTCTTCACCTTGAAGTATCTGAAATAAAAGCTCACCGTGCTACCAAAGGAGGAGCTGAAGGTTTCCATTCAGATTTCTTAGTCAAGAAAGCTGCCTACCTTGACAAAGAAGGGAGCATGGATGTATTTGAAGCAGTATTAACACTGTTGATCCATGGACTAATATTGTTTCCCTAAGTGGAGGAATTTGTAAATTTTTCTTCTATTACCATATTTTTAAGTGGCAACCCTGTGCCTACCTTGTTAGGAGATGTTTATCACTTAATTCATCATCGGACGCTTCAAGTAAAGAGAACTATTCTTTGTTGTGCACCTCTGCTGTATAAATGGTCCGTCAACCATTTGCCGAAAACTGACGCTTTCAAAGAGAATCCCAATGGATGAAGATGGTATCAAAGGACAATCTCTTTAACTCAAGCTGATATTCATTGGTACAATCCTGCCTACAACCGAGGAGTTTATTTTGATCAATGCGGAGGCTTCCCAAACATGCCACTCATTGCAGTAAGAGGAGGGATTAGCTACAATCTAGCCTTGGCTAGACGTCAATTTGGTTTTCCGATGAAGGATAAACCCACCAATATGCTCTTATCCGGCTTCTTTTATCTCAACACTGAAGTAGCGGAGAATATGAGAAACAACACAATTGATGCTTGGGAGGACATCCAGAAAAAGAAAAAAGCAGACATAGGGAAAAGGAACTGTGTAGCTTTTGAACCATTCATTCACCGGGTCCAGTCTAGAGCAAGGGATTTGAAAATGCCATATCTCCCAAAAAAGAACGCGCAGATTATTATCGCGTCGTCATCCTCTGCCATTCCCATTGAGAAGATGGAGGAATACCAAGAGTTGGTTACAAGAGCTCAACTTGAGAGGGACACTTGAAAAGGAAAGTATCATGCGCTTTCCTCCGAAACAACAAGGCTCATCAGAGAAGTACAAGAAAAATATGAATTGATAGATTGGCTCGAACAACGAGTAATCGATAGGGAAGCAACAAAGGAGAATTTATTTTTCTCCAGTATCAAGCCCACTCAAAGCATTCATGAATACTCAAATATCCCTCCAACCTCTGGAGCCTGGAAAGGAATAGTGGATAAATTGGTGATGAAGAATGCAATTCTGAAGAAGTTGAAGAGGCCTCGCATTTGAAGTTCTTAGTTTAGACTATGGAACATAGTTTCTTGATGTAATTTAGGCTTCTTGTATTTTGTCTCAAAAGTTGTAACTTTTTCCAATAATGAATGAAATGAGGGTTTGGCACAATTGATCTTCTGAGTTTTGTAAAACCAGTTGCATTTTGCATTGCATGTTTGCATTTTACTAACCATTCAAGGAAATTCAAAAATCTTCTTTCGCAGACATTGATATGGAACGACGAAGCAGGTTTCCGTCTCCAGGCCTAAGACTGGGTAACCTCAGGATCCTGGCAGACCTCGTCAAGAACCCCACCGCTTTCATCACCAAGTACAAATATCTCCTACCGCTACTCAACACTCGAGTCAACAAGGACATGCTACGAGCACTCATTGAGTTCTACGATCCAGTGTATCACTATTTTATCTTCCCAGATTTTCAGTTACTCCCAACAATAGAAGAGTACTCTGCTTACTTGAGGATTCCTCTTACCTTCAAAGCTTCTTATGGGAAACCAAGAAGAAAAGACCTTGCAAAGGCACTACACATTAGGCCAACAGAGCTGCCCGCTGAATTGGTAACTAGGAGTGGTTTCTCTGGAATGGAAGCGAGACCATTCATGGAGATGGCTGAATTTCATTGCGATAACAGAAATCTGGGAATCTTTGAGGCAATCCTATCATTCTTAATCTATGGTTTGTATCTTTTCCTATGCTGTGATGAGTTCATCAGCGAAGAGGCCATCCGGCTCTTCATCATCAAGAATCCTGTGAACACTCTGCTGGCAGATACATATATCACCATCCATTGTTGAAAGGTGTACGACCTTGGTCAATTCTCATGTTGTACGAGTTTGCTTAGAAAGTGGTTTATTTCTCACTTGCATAAGACTCAGATTCTTTGGAACCTCCCCAACAAAGAAGCATGGGTTGAAAAATTAATAACCCTCAGACACTATGATATCAACTGTTATGATACCAAGATCAGCGGTGTTGCTATGACCCCGAGCTGTGGGGATTTCTCGAACATACCCCTCAACGGTGCTAAAGGAGTTATCAGCTACAACCCAATCCTTGCTCGCCGCCAATATGGATATTCAATAGGGCCATAGCCAGATATGCTAAGAGCCTGTTTCTGTGAAAAAGGCAACAATGAAGAGCTTGAAACTCAAGCTAGTTTTGCTTGGCGTCATCCTCATCTACAAAGAATGACCCCAGAGGAAAATGTGAGCTGTTTAACCACTAGAGCCTATCTAATTTGGTCAAAGGAGATAACTTTAAGAATGTTTTACACTCATACTTATGAGATCACCATAGAGCCCGAGGTCCTTATGCCTATGGAAGAGCTGAAGTATGCTTTGGTCAAAGCGAAACGTGAAAATGCTGAACTATGGGAGATAACTCGTCAGAATCAACTTTAGCCCAGGTCTCATGAAGGAGAAGGATCGTTTAGTTAGAACGATTGATACTTTGTTGTTTCCTGCTGTTCTTTAAGATTGTAATCTTTTGTTGTATTTGCTTCTGTTGTAAGAAAGGTCTTGCTTGTTAGCAAGAGCTATCTATTCTAATGGATTTCAACCTATCAATGAAAATATGCTTTTAAAGCACGTTGTTACGTGTGTTCCTAATTTTGTTTGTAAACAAGATTGTTGTTTTTCCTTGAATGGTTGGTTTTACATCTGCATTTGCATTTGCATATCATCTGCATAGTCTTGCATCGGTTCTGCAGCTCATCTTTTGTTCTTTTTTGTCAGAGAGGGAGGAAATAAGTCACACTGAGTTCCCACAGATACAACACTTGAGCTTGAGCTCAAAGGAAGATGGAAGAACATGAACAGAGAATTAACCAAATCGACAATGACATCGAAGGAATCAAAGACAATGTCATCCAGACTATGGAAGTTCTCAATGGGATAGAAGCAAAGATGGATTCACAGGCTACCATGATCTCTGAAATCACTACATCAGTGGTAAATCCTCCTACAGTTCTAGCTTTAACAACTGAGTTCCTGTTCGGCATATCCAGGGATTTTCTGCCTCCGCTTAATAATTCTCAACCATTCAATTTTCAACCACAAGTTGTCCCGATAACGACATATCCTCTTTTCACCCAGACGGGAGGTCCGACACATGCTCGACCTATCTTCAACAACCATTAACCAATCTTTGATATATCCGATGGTTCTGAAATTGAAGATGAGAAACACGAGAAGCTGAGAGTAGAGATGGACATCATGGCCAAGAGGATGAAGGCCATTGAAGGAAGCAACATCTTTGGATCAGACGCCAGAGACATGTGTGTAGTTTCCGGTTTGGTGTTTCCACCAAAGTTCAAGATGCCAAATGTTCGACACGTATGAGGGATCCTGTAACGCCCATTTTAATTATCCAGTTTTCGATGCTTTTGTGCTGTTTATTATTTTTCGGCATGTCTGGGGGGATGTGTTCGGGCGCGGATGGGTGTAGGCCTTAAGTTGGAATTTGATCGAATAATATCGGACCTTAAGAATTATAATAATATTATTATTAACAATAAATGATAATTAATAAATAATAGTGATATTAGAAATATTGATATTATTATTATTATTATTATTATTGTTAATATACTATTATTATGTTAATAGAATTAGATTAAGATAATTTGAGGAGTTAGTGAATAAGGGTAAGATTGGAAAGAGTAGAAAAGGGTATTGAGGGCATAAGTGGAATTGGGAGAAGTTGGGAAAAGAAAAGAGAAAGAGAACGCGTGAAGGAGAAGAGAGAAGAGGAATACGACCAAGAGTGGAGGAGAGCAGCTAAGCAATTGGAAGAAGAGGAGGCTAGGATTTCCGTTTGGGGCAAGGATTCAACATTCGGAACTAGAATTTGACGTAAGGGGGGGGGGGGGGGAGAAAGTGATCAAAACGGGTAGATAGCATGAATGTTAAGGTAGTGGGAATTTCCCCTAATCCCATGAATTTTGTTATGCATGTTGTTGTTGTTGTGATTCTGTTATCGATTCTGTTCATGTTGTTGATGTTGAGTTGTTGGGAGAATTGGGGTTTCCGGGCAAACTGACATTGTTATGCCGGAACTAAGCAATTTTCAGAACTGTGGTTGTGATCGGGTAGAAACTAGGATGGGTAGTGTAGGTTGCTTCCTTATAACGTATCGTTATGGTCGGGGATTCGTTTGGATTTAATCGGGTGCAAGGGGGAGCGATTCTGATTCTGAGTTGTAGAATGTTTCTGAAATCGCAGACATTCGCCGGGCGAGCAGAATAGCGAGGTTTCTCCAGGCGAATGGTGGCGAGTGCTCGTAGCGAGGTCTCGCCAGGCGAGTGTGCGAGCGAGAGACAGCGAATACTTACAGTAGCTACTGTCTGTCTTCGCTGAAGGGGTCGCCAGGCGAATGGTGGCAAGGGTTCGCTGCGAGGCTTCGCTAGGCGAATGAGCCAGCGAACATGACAGAACTATGGGCATTTTGTGTTGTGCTGTTCCGTTCTTGTACCGTTAGACCTCTGTTGGTCATGGGTGATTCTGAGAGTTAACAGGGCACTGCTATGTGTATGTATGAACACGGGAACGTGATTCCTCGTAGTATTTGTATAGTTGATTGAGTGTATGATAGGTATTATGTGTGCTGGTGATAAGGTGTGGAATCCTTGAAATGTGGCATGTGATACTTGAGATATGTGATAGATGTGATCTGTGGATTACGTGCAGCGTGTGCTAGTATTTGTTGTGGTGCATTGTGTTATGCATGGCATGTGAAGGGGTTGATCATACTGCTCAGTGGGGCGTATGAAATAAACTCAGAATTCCATAAGGGAATGTGAAGGGGTTGATCATACTGCTCGGTGGGGTGTATGAAATAAACTCAGGCTCCGAAAAGGAGTGGATGCAGGGGTTGATCATACTTCTCGGTGGGGCGTATGAAATAAACTCAGAATTCCGTAAGGGAATGTGAAGGGGTTGATCATACTGCTTGGTGGGGCGTATGAAATAAACTCAGGCTCCGAAAAGGAGTGGATGCAGGGGTTGATCATATTGCTCGGTGGGGCATATGAGATAGACTCGGGATTCCGTAAGGGAATGTGAAGGGGTTGATCATACTTCTCTATGGGGCGTATGAAATAAACTCACGCTCCGAAAAGGAGTGGATGCAGGGGTTGATCATATTGCTCGGTGGGGCATATGAGATATACTCAGTGGGATAGATCGTTGCCTAGGGTGGCTCGAGTGATCTATCCGGGTTCAATGATGAATCGTGAGTCGGTACCACATTTTATGTGTCGAGTTGCATGTGTTGCATAGTCGTGTGTATGTTACGATGGTGTGGGACCGTAGGTCCGAGATGATGCGTGTGAATTATGTTGTGTGTTTACTACTTTCATTTTCATGTTTACCGTTACCTTTATGTTTTGTTCGTAATTTCTCACCCCTTTGCCTTTGTTGTGGTCTGTGCTTCTTCGGAAGTACAGAGATTTCAGGTGATAGCTAATTTGTTCTATGTCGAGTCGTAGGGATGCTCTGATACGTAACACCGGGGCTTTTGGGAGTTCTTTGTTATATGATATTTCTGGTGCCCCTGTGGTGTATCTTGTTGATGATATGTTTTGGTGGATCTTTTGATGTGTGGTTGTACATGATGTATGTTTTGGACAGATAGTCGACGCTGATCTATACATATATATAATGATTTTCCGCTGCTTATATGTGGTTAAATTCTTTAATGAAAATGTTTCGATTGGTTTTTTTTGTGACATCCCGTGTGTGATGTGAAACTCTGATGTTTGTCTATCTTGATTTTTTTTTAATTGCACTTATTTTATTTTTGGGAGCGGGGTGTTACAAGTTGGTATCAGAGCAGGTCGGTCCGTCCGGCCAGTGTAGTGTTTTGAGTCGGTCTGTAGGATATAATTGGTTGTTTTCTGTTAACCTGGATTTTTGTTGTGAAGGAGTATGGCTGGGAGGAATGACGCGGCGTTGGCTGCGGTTAGGCAGGCTATGGCGTAGGTGGTTGCTAATCAGAACCACGCTGCAGGTGCGCAATTCAGAGACTTGGTGCAGTTTCAAAACAACAAGCCGCCGACGTTCCAAGGAGGAATTTTGGATCCAGAAGCTGCTCAGAAGTGGTTGAAGGCGATAGAGAAGATCTTTAGAACAATGGGTTGTGTTGCACCCCAAAATTTGCCCTCTTTCAAGGCTTGACTCATTTCTTCATTTCTTTCAAATTCAATGACATAAGGGAGACCCATCATTCCAAATTCAAGGTTCATGAATTCAAGGCTAGATTCAAGAATATTACAAAGAGAAATTTCATGACATTTGCAAGAATGTCACATTTGTTACAAAATCCAAACTCTTGGTAATAGGAAATTAAGCTATTTCTAGTCTTAATTCAAGTTTCTAAAAATAACTTCATATCATGGTATCCCCCATGCTCCATCAAGTCCACATGACCCTCTTTGTGCTTACAAACATGCAAGGAAAATATTTAAGAGCTAATTCAATGTTGGAATATTTCAAGATCAATACCATGCATGTTCAACCATGAACAATTTGAATATGGTCCAAAACAGCCCCATGCAAGAAGTGGCAATGTATATCATATTACTGTCGCTACTGGGAAAATCGGCGCCGGCTGAACAGAAGAGTCGCCACCGTGCGTTATTTATCCCACAGGAGGGAAAGGAAACGCTCGAGGTAAACCTACCGCAAAACGGGGAAAGGTATGGTCATCGCAACCAAAACCTGGGTTCGGGAGTCGGTTACGCAAGGGGAAGGTATTAGCACCCCTCACGTCCGTCGTACTCGACGGGATCCACGCTTGTTTTCGGGTATGGATTGTTATTCTATCTACTCTACAGGTCTGGGGTTAAAATAAAATGACTCGGCAAAGTATCGCACTTTATGCCTACGTATTCCCGTCTGGAATGAGAAATCAGAGTCAACGTAGTTCACCTACCTACGGGAAAGGAGGGGAAGGTTGATCACTAGGATATCGCATCCTATGCCTACGTACTTTCATACAGCATGAAAGATTAGAGCAAACGTAGTTCGGGCCACGTACGACACAAGTCTGTTTTGATTGTTTTTATTCCTTCTGAAAAAGGGTTTTTCTGATTATGGTCCAAGCGGACAAAAATGACGTCTTGATGAGTTCACATTCTTTTACGGAAGAAATGTCTTTTATTGTGTTTGAAATATTTATTGTGTTTTTCTGTTTGTTTTGAGAAAGAAGAGACAGAACTCTAACCTATGGTTGAAAGGGGAATCACACTAACTTAATGTTATCATGCATGGGTTAAGACCTAATGTCTATCATGTTCCTCTCTTGCACAGAGAGAAACAGAGATCCTAAGGGAATAGACGGAAACAGAAACAATAGCATATATACAATAAAGCAGTAAAATGCATGGATGCAACAATACAAGCGAGGCAAGGGAGTCCCACTCAACCTCGAACCTAGAAAACAATAGGCAAAAGTGAACAGAATTCACTTTCAACCTAACAGGTTAAACAGCAAGCAATACAGTCATGGAAAATCAATCAATACATCAAGAATTATAAACAGCAAAAATAAACAGCAACAACAGTCTTCATCAACATCTGTCCTCAAGCCATCTTCAACCATCTACTAGCTTCAAGCAAGCCTCAGTCTTTATCTTCACAGCCTTCAAGCGAGGTCTTTGTCTTCAATCTCCCAATGGCTTTTCTTCAAGTCCCAATCTCCAAGCTGAGGAACCAATCACAAGAATGAACTGGGGTGTTAAGCAATTAGTTGACCACCAAAGGTGGCAAACAGACTGCTAACAACACATAGAATATTTCTCTCAAGAGTTCTATTTCTTAGACATTATCACCAAGCCTTCCAAAGTAAGGGGGTGAGTGTCCTAGAGAGACTCTGCATCATAGAGAGGGATGGAGGCAAACAAGACCTTCCATGTTTGTGAATCAAGTTTTCTACTCTAGAGTTCTGCCTAACTCCTAGATCCTATAACCTTCAACAACTGCCAGCAAGATGCTCTTCACCAACTCTGGAAGTTGGTCTTCATTCTCTGCCTTCAATGGCTTCATCAATAAAGTCTTCAGCTCAAACCCCAAACCCCAAGCAGGCCCAATACCCCACACAGTCAAAAAATAACCCTAGAGAGGGCACACCACACAGTCAAGCAAACACAAGCAGTATACTAATAGTAATAGTAAAATAAGGGAAGCCTAATATTTTCTAAGGGATCTATTATCTACCCATAATACCCCTATAGTCCCATACCCCAAAATTCAAACTACAACTTCTAACAGAAATGATTTACTACACCTATGTTATCTCTAAACCCTAGTTTTGATTCTTCTAATCACACCTAAACAAACCATCTAAAATTAAGTCCTAAAATCATGAATTAAATTTCATATACAAGCTAAAGTTCTAAGTGAAGTTCTCTAAAAAGAATAGGTCCAAAATAGACAAGGATCTAGCTAAACTAAAATTAACAAAATGAAGTATTAAACTAAACATTATTTACAACCTATTTAAAAGAAAAATATACTAAAAATGAAAAAATAAAATAAAATGCTAATTTTATTGTATGACAATTTTCTTAACAGAATTATGAAAAATATGCAAAAACAACCATTTAAAAATATTCAATTTTCAATTTGTTATGATTTTCCAAAGAATTAAAAAAAATGAAATGAAATTAACATGAATTAAATTTGGTAGGGGTGCAGTTAGTGATTATTTGCGTTAAAAAAAGATGATGGGCCCAGACTGGGGGGCGCGCATAGCAAAGCGTGTTTGGGCCCAGCCAATCAGAAAACACAAGAAAAAAAATAAAAAAACCAAAACGGTGCAATTAGCAGAAATATTAGTTCATTTGCTATTGGGCCTTGAAAAGGGTGGTGCGAAAAGCAAGGGCAACTTAAGCCCATCAGAATGATTTAAATGAAACGGTGCGCTTTGGCACCCAGAATTCCCTCGCGTTTCCTTTTTAAATCGTGGCCGTTAGATCAACCTCTGAGTCAAAGTCAAATGAATAATCCAACGCTGGGAAAGTCATCTTCTCCAAAGTTAGGGTTTCCACCATTCAAGAACCCTGCATGCAGCTTCGTGAACCATACTTCCACCTTCTCATACGAGCTCGTTCCTCCATGAAATTCAGAGCAATGAAAAGCAAAATTGCTCTACATCTTCCCCTCTACACAACCATGATTTCAAATTCTTCTAAAACTCAATCTATATCCAAACCCGATAGGTAGAAGACCTTGACTCCACCATTTTGCACTGAGATCAATCTTGAGGATTCCTTCTAACTCTTACCCTAATACGTTCCACATGTTATGCTGATTATTCTGAGCTATCTATCTAAGATTATCATGCCCTAACCTAAGTGTTCTAAGCCAAAACAGTTTTGGTGCTCCAATGGTGAACTTCATGAAATGCCTTCAAATTCATCAGAATCATTCATCTAACTATTCCTAACAATTCTAACCTAAGAATTCTACATTATTCTAACTAATTCTAGCCAATTCGATGAGATTACTAACCTGGTGTAATCTTGAAAATAGATGGAGAAAACCTTGGATGCACAGCTTGCAATGCTTGGGACTTGCTCAATAAACTTGGTTCTTGATTCTGTATGCAGTAGTTCTTGTTCAAACCCCTTGGATTGCCATAACCACTTCCTTTTGCAATCTGGATGATACACTTGGATAGCACGAATTCCACTTCAACTCAAACAGATCTTGATGGAAATTTGATCTATGATGGATGTAGATGATGATAGGATCAAGAATTGTGGAGAATGATGAAGATTTGATAGAGTTCTTATGTGATTTGCAAAATTGAAGAATGAGATGAAACTATGTGTTTTGATCAAAATGAATCACCAACCCTTGAATGAAGCCACTCTACTCAATATATAGACACTCATAGAACACTCTAGAACTTGGTAGAAACTTCTTGTGCACAATTCCCTTGAATTTTGGCATGTGTAACTTCATACATAAGTAACCAATGGTATCTCTCAAACTTTACCCTAAACTCAAAAATCTACTTTTGCCAATGTTCTTAAAACATTTTTTCCAATCAAAATGACCTATAATTTCATCCTATTTGACCATGTTATGAAAAATCCCATTTTTAGGTCACTTTTATTCATTAAATTCACTTTTAATTGACCAAATTTGGAACCTTGAGCTATTAGCATTTCCAAACTTTCATGATCACTTTTCTAGACTCAAAATGTCATTTGGAGCAAGTTTGATGTTGTGAAGTTTTTCATTTGAAGCTTCCTTGTATGAGTTTTGGGCATATGCTTGAAATGACCTATAATTCTCAAATGACCAAAATACCCTTTTCTTGTCAAGGCCATAAGTAGAGTTCCACAAATCAGATGAAGGCATACCATACCTTTCTAGAAAGCTAAGACAATGAGGAACAATTCTCATGTTGACCAGAAATCCATTTGAAAGCTCCTTGAGGGGTAAAGGTTGCTTGGAATACAAGTAACTTTCACAGACAAAATTTCAGATACCTCAGATGACCTGTAACTTGCAAGGACCATAACTTGAGTTCTATAAATCTCCTTGATGTCTTCCACCACTAAAATTAAAGGTCTTGAGATCCTCTACAAGTTTCATGTTGGCCAAGGATCCATTTGAAGCTTGCATTTTGAATTATCTTGCTGGGAAGTTTGCCCTAAATCAGGGGATTTTACACAGAAACCCTAATTTAGAAACTCCTCTTCTTCTTGATTTCTCTTGATTTCTTCTTGGAACAACACCACATCCATCTCTACATGTCAAATGATGAACCCCACATCTCTCAAATAGACCTTGATGCCTTTCAATCAATCATTTGACCTAGGGTTGACCCAGGGTTGACCCAGATGAAACCCTAGTTGACTGTCTTCAACTGCAACTCTTGTAATCACCTTAATGACTTGTCTCACTTTCAAAATGCCTCTCTAGGTCCTCCATGATGTCTGTATACCCTCCATGCTCAATCCACAGCTCACAACTTCTTTGATGATCTTCAAATACACTCAAGATAGGAGAGAGATCCACTGCTTGGTCCACTGACTTCTCAGATTTCAATTTCTTTCTGATGACTTGACTAAGATTGAATTTGAACAATAACCTCTTGATAGGCTCATAGAGATAAGAATAGTGCTTGGTCCCTTGTTGGATGACTTGCTATGCTATGCTATGCAGATGATTAGACTATGTACATGACTCTATATGCAAATGCTAATGCAATTGAAACATAAACCAAGTGAAGTGAGTTGAGCAAATTTTAGGGTGCAACAATTACAAAATCATTTTATGTCACAAAACCAAGGCTATAAACTTATATTAATACATCTACACATCAAAAATCAGAATTTGAAAATGATGTCCAAAAGGTAGTGTATTGACTACGTGAGTATGTCCAAACAAATCAACCAACCAATGGGTACAAGGATGAATAGAAAGGTAGAGTGCTGCAGAAGAAAATACAGCAAAAAACATACTAGAAATGGAAGGAAAGTGGGGCTGCACCAAAAGGTGGTAAAAGATATTGCCAAGAATGGAAATTCTGAAAATGGAGAAGTGTGCAAGAGCTGTGGTTTTGGTACAGCAGAAAAAGTGAGATAAGGAGGGAAGGAGCTGCAAACAAAAGATCATTCACTATTTTTCACCATCATTCACAACATTTTGAGATAGAGATATTGAGAGCAAAGAGTAAGAGAGAAAACCAGAAAAAATAGAGAGAGCAAAAAACCAGCAAAAGTGAAGAGAGTAAAAGAGAAACACAAGGGAGCCATTGAGGAGAGTCATCAAAGCATAAAGTGAAGAGGAGTGAACACCTAGCCAAAATCAGTGGAGGCTTTGCAAGGAGGGAAACAACTCTTGGGTATCCATCTCTTCAAACTCTTCTCTTCTTTTATATTGTGCATTTATCATTTGTTCTCTTGGTTTGAGTGTTGTTGTATTGAGTATAACATGTAAGATTCCAAAGGGACCAAGAAACCATTTTTAAGAACCACAAAAAAGAAGAAAAAAACAAGAGAAAAGTTTGAATTTTTCATCTGGTAGCCTGACACGGGCCGTGTCACACGACACAGCCGGCCGTGTTGCATCTCTGTGTGACTTTTCAAAGTACAAAATGCCCAGGACTCATGACACGGGCCGTGTCACACAACACGGCCACCCGTGTTGTACCTCTGTTTGAGGTTTTCAAATGTGTAAAATTCCCATGACCCCTGACACGGGCCGTGCCACACAACACGACCACCCGTGTCACACCTCTGTTTGCCCTAAAAATCATTTTTCTCCCAAACCTTATGACACGGGCCGTGTCATGCAACACGGGCGGCCGTGTCATGCAACACGGGCGGCCGTGTCAAACCGCTGTTTGACCCGAAACTCTTTTTTTTTCCTGGAACTGTGACACAGGCCGTGTCACACAACACGGCCACTCGTGTCACACTTTGTAACACCCCCTTTCTATACCCCCAAATTAATCAAATAAATCAATTAGGCACTTAGAAAATTTATTTCATCAGAGTGTAATTAAAACATGGTATATAAGAGGCGCATCACATTATCATGAAATTAAACACATATGATACCTGCTCAAAATAGATATGCAACAATGGGTAACCCACATCTCAATATTTAGAATAAAAGCGGAAACATCCAAATATTGAATCAATCACATTCATAAAGGTATATACAACCATCAGTTAATTCATGCTTTACAGCATATCCACAGCAGATACATACACATATGTATCACAAAAGAATCAAAACAAATGTAACTCCAAAAGAGTCAAAGGCTTCCTAACTACCCAGATGTTACATATCAGAGCCATTGACCAAAAAGAATGAAGACATCGCTTCACAAAAAGAACCTCCAGCTTCCTACTCTGCAATGCCTCATAGAGCATTAGAAAACAGCAGAAGGGTGAGAAACAACATCATAACAGTTAATGCATAAAATTGTATATATACATAACTCCATAATTATACAAGTTATACTCAAATTATGTTCTCACCACATTAAGCATATACAAATAATCATGTCTCTACACATACACATGAACATTCACTATATTTTCTCCAAACAGTCACATAAAACATACACAGTTATATTCACACAACCAATGCATCATACACAGATGACTCATGCAACTCATAGAGACCGACACACAACTCTATGCAGATGCAAATGCGGTACCGACTCATTCAACAAATTCCCTAAGGAATCGAGTATTCAGCAGATCCTCCACGGGATCAAGTACTCAGCAGATTCTCCACGGAATCAAATATTCATCAGATTCTCCACGGAATCGAATATTCAGCAGATCCTCCACGGGATCAAGTACTCAGCAGATTCTCCATGGAATCAAATACTCTAACCAATCCTCCACGGGATTACATGTTATGACCGATTCTCCGAGGAATCACACAATGCAACCGATTCTCCAAGGAATCACTCAATGCAACTGATTCTCCAAGGAATCACTCAATGCAACCGATTCTCCAAGGAATCAAATATAACCATCGTATCATACGAGGTTCTGCAAATCCTCCGAGGGATCAATCGACACAAAAATGCATACTATGCTCACAAACATATTCATTGCATTTATCACATACATAGCATATATCTATCATGCATTCACATTATACACCATTTCACACAAGGTTTACATACCTATTAATCCATCAATGCATTTCTATCTAATTCGAGCAAATGCACAACATTATCAAACGATTAAGATTCACAATCGGCTCCACAATCTAGGATTCACGCCTTTCGGCCACCCACAGCACAACATGTTGAAACAGTTCACACATCAATCATTCATATATGCATTAATCATAATTGAATCAACCAAACATCATGCCATGAACAAAAGCAAAACAAATAACACTGCCAGGTTCGCCAACCTTCGCCTGGCGAAGCCACGCAGCGAATGCTCGTTGGCCTTCGCCTGGCGAACTCCCCAGCGAAGTCCACTGGGAGTAATTCTGGAATTACTCGCTGAGGCTCGCTACCCACTCGCCTGGCGAACCTTCGCCAACTCACCTCGCCTGGCGAACTTGCCAGCGAATACAGGGTATTAGCTTCTGACTTGCTTCGCTACAGCTCGCTGGGCTTCGCCTGGCGAAGCTTCGCTGCCTTTCGCCTGGCGAACTTGCGAAGACAGAACTTCCATGGCTGTCTCAAAGCCCAAACTCCACACAACCAACCGATTAAATCCAAACCAGTCACAGTAGCACAACCCAACCATCACCCGACTAAACTACATCGTCTAATCCGAGTTCTAACCGATTAAAACCTCATTCTACTCACAAAACCAACTTCTAACCTAAGTGGAAAAAGAGTAGAACTCTACAAAATCCACACACATACACATACAATCATATACATTAAAGAGATGATGGAGTTTCACACCCTTACCGATCGATTGCAAGCTTTGGTGATGATCCCTTGATGATTCTAGGTTTTCCTCTCCACTTTCTCTTCTCTTTCTCTTCTCCTCTTTTCTTTCTCTTGTTTTTTCTTCTTATGTTACTATCTTTCTTTCTTTTTCCTCTCTTATTCTATTTCTATCTCTATTTCTTTCCTCTCAAATTCTTTCCAACACTTACCAATCAATTCTCACACTAAAGTGCTAAATGTCTAAAATGCCCTTTTTACTCTAATTCCCCGAAAACTCTCCGAATCGGTAAAAATAGATAAAATAAGCAAAACACCACATAGCAATATATAATTTCTCAATTTAAAATAAACATCAATTAAATAAATTAAAAGACTCAACAATTAATGGGAATTCAGAATCGGGGCGTTACAACTCTCCCCCACTTTAGAAATTTTCGTCCTCGAAAATATCACCTGATTCAAACAACTCTGGATGCGATTCTCGCATCTTGCTCTCCAATTCCCAAGTCATGTTGCCTTCCGCGGCACCTCCCCAGGACACTTTCACAAGCGCAATATCCTTGCCTCTTAGTTTCTTAACTTCACGGTCCAAAATACTAACCGGTAAAACTTCAACTGTAAGGTTATCTCTTACTTCAACTTCATCCATTGGGATCACATGTGACGGATCCGGAACATACTTCCGAAGTTGCGAGACATGGAATACATCATGTAAATTCGAAAGGTTCGGAGGCAACGCCACACGATACGCCACAGCACCAACCCGTGCGACAATCTGATACGGACCAATAAAACGAGAAGTCAACTTTCTCGACTTCAAGGCACGACCCACACCCGTAACTGGTGTAACTCTCAAAAACACATGGTCTCCCTCTTGAAACTCGAGATCCTTTCTCCTTTTATCATGATAACTTTTCTGTCTATTCTGAGAAGCTCTCATCTTTTCCCGAATAAATTTCACCTTTTCCGTCGTTTGCTGTACCATTTCAGGACCAACTACCGACCTTTCACCCGTCTCATGCCAACACAGAGGTGTTCGACATCTCCGTCCATATAAAGCCTCAAATGGCGCCATACCGATACTCGAATGGAAACTGTTATTATAGGTGAACTCAATCAACGCTAAATAACCGTCCCACGCACCACCTTGTTCAAGCACACAAGCACGCAACAGATCTTCTAACGATTGAATCGTCCTCTCGGTTTGACCATCCGTTTGCGGATGATATGCCGAACTCAATCTCAACTTAGAACCCAAGGCACCTTGCAAACTCTCCCAAAATCTTGAAGTAAATCTAGGATCTCTATCCGACACAATACTCTTAGGAACTCCATGAAGCTTCACAATAGTGCCAACATAAATCTCGGCTAACCTTTCCAAAGAATAAGTAATATCAATCGGAATAAAGTGAGCCGATTTAGTAAGCCTATCAACAATCACCCAAATAGCATTATGTCCTCTTTGCGTATTCGGCAATCTCGTAACAAAATCCATCGATATACTATCCCATTTCCATTCCGGAATATCCAACGGTTGCATCAATCCACTAGGCTTCTGATGCTCCACCTTAGACTTCTGACAAGTCAAACACGAGTACACAAAACGAGCAACATCGCTTTTCAATCCAGACCACCAAAAGATCTTCTTCAAATCCTGATACATCTTATTCGCTCCCGGATGAATACTTAAGTTACTCCGATGTCCCTCTTCCAATATCATCTTTTTCAAATCCGCGTCATCGGGAATACAAATACGACCTCGAAACCTCAAAACTCCTAATTCATCAACGTTGAAATCTTCATTTCCATTCGTCATCAAATTCACAAATTTCAAATCCAACTTTTGCTTTTCACACACTGTAGTAAGGAAATCATTCGTGACATGCAACATACCAAGTTTCACACTACTCAGTGTTAACTCACAAACCAAACTCAAATCTCTAAAGTTCTCCAAGAGTTCCCACTCTCTAACCATCAAAGTAGACACGTGCAACGACTTCCGACTTAAGGCATCTGCTACCACATTCGCCTTACCCGGATGATAATTTAAACCAAAATCATAGTCCTTCAAAAGTTCTAGCCATCTCCTTTGCCTCATATTCAATTCCTTTTGATCAAACAAATACTTCAAACTCTTGTGATCGCTAAAAACTTCAAATCTTGCACCATAAAGATAGTGCCTCCAAATTTTCAAAACGAACACTACGGCCGCTAACTCCAAATCATGAGTAGGATAATTCTTTTCATGCACTCTCAACTGTCTAGAAGCATACGCCACGACCTTCCCATCTTGCATTAATACACCACCCAATCCTGACAAAGAAGCATCGCAATAAACCACAAAAGGTTCCGTAGGATTCGGCAAAATCAAAACTGGCGCTGACGTTAACCTTCTCTTTAATTCCATGAAACTCTCTTCACAATTAACATCCCAAATAAAAACCTTTCCTTTACAAGTCAACTGCGTTAACGGAAGTGCTAACTTTGAAAATCCTTCGATAAACCTCCGGTAGTAACCGGCCAAGCCCAAAAAGCTTCAAATTTCCGTAACCGATCTTGGAGTCTCCCATTGCATTACCGCATCGATCTTGGATGGATCCACACTAATACCATTGCCGGAAATAATATGTCCAAGAAAACTCACCTTCGACAACCAAAACTCACACTTAGACAACTTTGCGTATAACCTCTTCTCTTTCAAAATCCGCAACACAATCCTTAAATGTTCTTCGTGTTCCTCTCGAGACTTAGAATAAATCAAAATGTCATCGATAAACACCACCACAAAACGATCCAACTGCTCGTGGAAGATACGGTTCATATACTCCATGAAAACACCCGGCGCATTAGAAACTCCGAATGGCATCACCGTATACTCGTAGTGACCATATCGTGTTCTAAATGCCGTCTTCGAAATATCTTCTTCCTTAACCCGAATCTGGTGATAACCGGATCTTAAATCAATCTTACTAAAAACATGGGCTCCAACCAATTGATCCATCAAATCATCGATTCTCGGAAGCGGATACTTGTTCTTAATTGTTACCTTATTCAACTGCCGATAATCAATACACAATCGCATACTACCATCCTTCTTCTTTACCAACAATACCGGCGCACCCCAAGGAGAAACACTTGGTCTTACAAATCTCTTATCCAACAAATCATTCAACTGCTTCTTTAACTCCACCAACTCTGATGCCGACATCCGATACGGGGCCATCGAAATCGGTCTAGTACCCGGAGCTAGATCAATAGAAAATTCAACCTCTCTCTTTGGCGGCACATCCGCAACATCTTCCGGAAACACTTCAGGAAATTCACAAACCACAGGAAACACGTCGAGCTCAACTTTGCTCTCCACCGACAACGATGCAAACAAACCAAACAACTGAGCTTCGTCCGCTAAAAGTTTCTTCAACTCTTTAGTGGAAAGAAAACTCTCGTTTTCACCATCTTCCAAAGAAGGAAACCTTACTAACTTGTGATAGCAATCCAAATGAACTCTATTAAATTGCAACCAATTCATACCCAAGATTACGTCCAAACCTTCCAACGGCAAACACACTAAATCCATAACGAAGTCCTTACCGTACATGGTCAAAGGACAACTTGCACACACCAAAGAAGTAGTTACCGACCCCGAAGCGGGAGTCCCAATAACCATACCACTACTCAAAGAAACCATACACAAATCCAACCGCTTAGCACACGCAAGAGAAATGAACGAGTGAGTCGCTCCAGTATCAATAATAGCAACTAAAGGCATATCATTAATAAAGCATGTACCTTTAATCAAACGATCCGCTGCATTAGTAGCGTCTGAACCTGCTAATGCGAATACTTTTCCGCCCGCCGGAGCTTGCTTCGGTTTGGTACAATTCGGGCTAATGTGACCCACCTCGCCACAATTAAAACACTTCACAACATTCTTTCTACACTCTGCTGCATCATGACCAAAGAGTCCACAGTTGGAACACTTCGCCTTGAACTTTCCACAATCATAAGACTTGTGGCCCATCACGCCACACTTAAAACATTTGATCGCACCGGAACCTCCTCCGGGTCTCCTATCAAAGTTTCCCTTATGTTTGCCCTTCTCAGCAGGCGTCACATAAGGTCCGCTTCGTACTTGCTGCTTCCCTCTCCTCTCGCTCAAACCCTTATAATGAGTAGAACGAGCTCTACTGTCTTCTTCATAAATCCTACAGCACTCGGTCAAATCCGAAAATCTTCTTATCCTTAGATAACCTACCGCTTGCTTTATCTCCGGACGCAAGCCATTCTCATACTTGATACATTTGGAAAATTCCGCCGTAACCGCATCATAGTGAGGGTGAAACTTCACTAACTCAGTAAACTTAGCGGTGTAGTCCACCACCGACATATTACCTTGTTTCAACTCCAGAAATTCCATTTCTCTCTTCCCTTTAACACTTTCGGGATAATACTTCCTTAGAAACTCAGTACGAAATAAATCCCACGTAATCTCCTCGTCGTCGACCTCAAGAACTTGCCTCATGCTGACCCACCAGTCATCGGCCTCTTCTCTCAGCATGTGAGTCCCTAGTCTCACCTTATTCCCTTCAGCACAATCCATCACCCTAAAAATTCTCTCAATTTCCTTTAACCATATCTGAGCACCATCTGGATTAAATCTCCCTTTAAACATCGGTGGTTGGTTCTTCCTGAACTCATCATTCGCATTCACGTTAGGTGCACCCTGCACAGCTCTGGCCATAGCCTCTAACGCCGCTGCCATAGCATTGTCATTACGACCTGCCATATTCTGAGGATTCCCAAAAATAACAACAAGGTTAAACAACCGTTCAACCAACACAACAACAAGACAGACACGACTGACTCAACACTGGCTCTGATACCACTTAATGTAACACCCCCTTTCTATACCCCCAAATTAATCAAATAAATCAATTAGGCACTTAGAAAATTTATTTCATCAGAGTGTAATTAAAACATGGTATATAAGAGGCGCATCACATTATCATGAAATTAAACACATATGATACCTGCTCAAAATAGATATGCAACAATGGGTAACCCACATCTCAATATTTAGAATAAAAGCGGAAACATCCAAATATTGAATCAATCACATTCATAAAGGTATATACAACCATCAGTTAATTCATGCTTTACAGCATATCCACAGCAGATACATACACATATGTATCACAAAAGAATCAAAACAAATGTAACTCCAAAAGAGTCAAAGGCTTCCTAACTACCCAGATGTTACATATCAGAGCCATTGACCAAAAAGAATGAAGACATCGCTTCACAAAAAGAACCTCCAGCTTCCTACTCTGCAATGCCTCATAGAGCATTAGAAAACAGCAGAAGGGTGAGAAACAACATCATAACAGTTAATGCATAAAATTGTATATATACATAACTCCATAATTATACAAGTTATACTCAAATTATGTTCTCACCACATTAAGCATATACAAATAATCATGTCTCTACACATACACATGAACATTCACTATATTTTCTCCAAACAGTCACATAAAACATACACAGTTATATTCACACAACCAATGCATCATACACAGATGACTCATGCAACTCATAGAGACCGACACACGACTCTATGCAGATGCAAATGCGGTACCGACTCATTCAACAAATTCCCTAAGGAATCGAGTATTCAGCAGATCCTCCACGGGATCAAGTACTCAGCAGATTCTCCACGGAATCAAATATTCATCAGATTCTCCACGGAATCGAATATTCAGCAGATCCTCCACGGGATCAAGTACTCAGCAGATTCTCCACGGAATCAAATACTCTAACCAATCCTCCACGGGATTACATGTTATGACCGATTCTCCGAGGAATCACACAATGCAACCGATTCTCCAAGGAATCACTCAATGCAACCGATTCTCCAAGGAATCACTCAATGCAACCGATTCTCCAAGGAATCAAATATAACCATCGTATCATAAGAGGTTCTGCAAATCCTCCGAGGGATCAATCGACACAAAAATGCATACTATGCTCACAAACATATTCATTGCATTTATCACATACATAGCATATATCTATCATGCATTCACATTATACACCATTTCACACAAGGTTTACATACCTATTAATCCATCAATGCATTTCTATCTAATTCGAGCAAACGCACAACATTATCAAACGATTAAGATTCACAATCGGCTCCACAATCTAGGATTCACGCCTTTCGGCCACCCACAGCACAACATGTTGAAACAGTTCACACATCAATCATTCATATATGCATTAATCATAATTGAATCAACCAAACATCATGCCATGAACAAAAGCAAAACAAATAACACTGCCAGGTTCGCCAACCTTCGCCTGGCGAAGCCACGCAGCGAATGCTCGCTGGCCTTCGCCTGGCGAACTCCCCAGCGAAGTCCACTGGGAGTAATTCTGGAATTACTCGCTGAGGCTCGCTACCCACTCGCCTGGCGAACCTTCGCCAACTCACCTCGCCTGGCGAACTTGCCAGCGAATACAGGGTATTAGCTTCTGACTTGCTTCGCTACAGCTCGCTGGGCTTCGCCTGGCGAAGCTTCGCTGCCTTTCGCCTGGCGAACTTGCGAAGACAGAACTTCCATGGCTGTCTCAAAGCCCAAACTCCACACAACCAACCGATTAAATCCAAACCAGTCACAGTAGCACAACCCAACCATCACCCGACTAAACTACATCGTCTAATCCGAGTTCTAACCGATTAAAACCTCATTCTACTCACAAAACCAACTTCTAACCTAAGTGGAAAAAGAGTAGAACTCTACAAAATCCACACACATACACATACAATCATATACATTAAAGAGATGATGGAGTTTCACACCCTTACCGATCGATTGCAAGCTTTGGTGATGATCCCTTGATGATTCTAGGTTTTCCTCTCCACTTTCTCTTCTCTTTCTCTTCTCCTCTTTTCTTTCTCTTGTTTTTTCTTCTTATGTTACTATCTTTCTTTCTTTTTCCTCTCTTATTCTATTTCTATCTCTATTTCTTTCCTCTCAAATTCTTTCCAACACTTACCAATCAATTCTCACACTAAAGTGCTAAATGTCTAAAATGCCCTTTTTACTCTAATTCCCCGAAAACTCTCCGAATCGGTAAAAATAGATAAAATAAGCAAAACACCACATAGCAATATATAATTTCTCAATTTAAAATAAACATCAATTAAATAAATTAAAAGACTCAACAATTAATGGGAATTCAGAATCGGGGCGTTACACACTTCGTGCCGTTTTTTTTGTGTGTTTTTTTTAAGCCGATTAACCCGTTGTGATTGTTTGGTTCTTGTGCATGTTTATTGTTGGTCATTGTTTTTACCTTTGGTTCTAAAAACTATTTTCAAGAAAATAAACTCTCGATTCTCATCGAGCCATTTTTGACCTTGTAAGCCGATTGCCTTGTGCGTCGCCATCGACCTTGCTCGCTTCACCTCAAACCTTTTTAAGCAACTAAAACCCTTGACCCAACGTCAAGCGGATTTTCTCAAAAATTGGTTAAACCAACTCACCATATTTAATAAGAGAATGAAGTTCTCTTTGTATTGAACTAAAGAGAGAGGATTAAGTGTAGACTTCTTCCTCTCCGAGTGTCGAGATGCTCACTATAGTGTGGGTGGTTTAGACATTCGTCTTTCAATACGAAGATGCTCGTATTCTCCGCACCATCCACTTTCTCTCCTAAAACCTCGGCTCTGTACCGAGTATATTTTCAAACCATTTCCTCCTAAAAACCTCGGCCCTGCGCCGAGCGCATTTTCAAAATCCCTTTCAATAAAGAATCAACCTCTCTTTGTATTGGATTAAAGAGAAAGGATTAAGTGTAGACTTCTTCCTTTCCGAGTGTCGAGATGCTCAATGTAGTGTGGGTGGTTTAGACACTCGTCTTTCAATACGAAGACGTGACTCCTTCGACCTATCTCTTTCCACAAATTCCTCCCGCAACCTTTGTCACCTGAAACCTCGGTCCCGTATCGAGCGCTTTTTTTTAACTCTTTTCATAACAAAAACTTGAATGGTCGTGGAGTGGTTAGGCGTAGGCCTTCTCCTATCCCGAGTGCTGACGTTTACCGTAGGGTTCTCCATCGCAAAAGCACTTACCATTCAAAACCAAAAATACTTTAATAAGAGAACGAAGTTCTCTTTGTATTGAACTAAAGAGAGAGGATTAAGTGTAGACTTTTTCCTCTCCGAGTGTCGAGATGCTCACTGTAGTGTGTGCGGTTTTGATACTCGTCTTTCAATACGAAGGCGCTATGTTCGCCACACCCTTTCCTAATAAAAACTTTGAGATAAAGAACTGGGTACTACCCGTAGGGGTTACTATCCGAGGACCTATCTCGCCCCAAAAAAATAATTCAACAAATCATAGGCCGAACTATGGCTGCTCTGATTTCTCATACCAGATGAGGATACGTAGGCACAAGACAGCGATGTCTTGGCGAGCACAATCCCTCATATCAGTAGTTTCCCGAACTACGTCGACTCTGATTTTCTCATATCCATTGAGAATACGTAGGCCTAGGACCGCGAAGTCCTACCGAGTCCGTTCTTTTCTTTCTTCCCCCGTTACCTTTCTTTCCTCGTTTCTAAACCCTTTTTCACTATCCCGTGGAACACTTTTATAACATAATATTTAAGCAAATAAATTCACATAGCGACAAACAAATGGTTCCCATCGAGTACGATGGATGCGAGGGGTGCTAATACCTTCCCCTCGCATAACCGGCTTCCGAACCCGTTCTTGGTCGCGAGACCATCTTATCCATTCTTTTCTTAAGGTTTTCTTGATATTTTCCTTTCCCCTCATGGGATAAATAAAGTTCGGTGGCGACTCTTCTATCCTTTTCCTTTTCGCCTTCCCCGTCGTTGCACGTATTTTTTGAGTAGCGACAGGTTGCAACGATGAGCAGAAGGTGAGGTTCGGTACTCACATGTTAGAGGGTGAAACTGAAGCTTGGTGGGACAACAGCCGCCAAAGGTTGGAGACTGCTGGGACTCCGATTACCTGGGATATTGTTCGCACTGGATTTCAGGAGAAGTACTTCCCTGAAGATATCAGAAGTGCCAAGGAGATTGAGTTTCTGGAACTGAAGCAGGGAAATATGATGGTGGCGGAGTATGCCGCTAAGTTTGAGGAATTGGTACAGTATTATCCCCACTACAATACTGATGGAGCGATGACCTCCAAATGTTTGAAGTTTGAAAATGGATTGCATCCAGAAGTGAAGATGGGAATAGCTTGTCAGAAGATCAGGGATTATCCTAAGTTGATAAGCAGAAGCCGGATTTATGACAATGATAACCGGGCAAGGATTGCGCATTACAAAGCTGCTAATGACCGTAAGGGTAAGCAAAGGTTCGGTGGGACTCCTTACAGTGTTCTTACTGGTAAGGGAAAGTTCAAAGGTGCTAATGATAAGAAGCCAAGAGAAGGGAGAGCGGTTGCTGGAGGGAAGTGTTTTCGGTGTGGTGACTTGGGTCATCGTGCCGTTGATTGTCCTCTTGAAGAGAAAAAGTGTTTCAAGTGTGGCAAGTCAGGCCACGTGATAGCTAATTGTCGAGTCGCCATGCCTACATGCTACAACTGTTGTGAGAAAGGCCACATCAGTACTCATTGTGTGATGTTGGGTAAGTTGCAAGTGCACAATAATTTCTTGGATATGATAAGAGAACATCAGAAGTTAGATGTGAAACTTGTAGATTTGATGTGCGAGACCAGAAGTGACTCCGGTAGTGATTTCAAGTTGGATAACGCGGGTGTGTTGAGATTTCGGGGCATAATTTGTGTGCCGGATAATGATGAGTTGAGGAGGTCAATTTTGGACGAAGGACACCGTAGTAGCCTGAGTGTTCATCCAGGAGCTACGAAGATGTATCAGGATTTGAAAAAGTTGTTTTGGTGGTCAGGCATGAAAAAGGACATTGCTCGTTATGTGTATGCTTGTTTGGCATGTCAGAAATCAAAGGTGGAGCATCAGAGACTTTCTGGGATGATGCAACCGTTAGAGATTCCGGTTTGGAAGTGGGATTGTATCGCTATGGATTTTGTCACGGGTTTGCCGAATACGGCGAGAGGCTTTGATGCCATTTGGGTGATTGTGGATCGGCTTACGAAGTCTGCACACTTTGTGCCGATTAGTATTAGTTTTCCGTTGGAGAAGCTAGCGGAGATCTATGTTCGGGTGATTGTAAAATTGCATGGTGTGCCGTTGAGCATTGTGTCGGATAGAGATTCGAGGTTCACCTCTGTATTTTGGAAGAGTTTGCAAGAGGCATTGGGTACTGAGTTGAAACTGAGTCCAGCTTATCATCCGCAGACAGATGGACAGTCGGAGAGGACTATTCAGACTCTAGAGGATTTGTTGCGGGCGTGTGTGTTGGAAAAAGGTGGAGCGTGGGATACTCATTTGCCTTTGGTTGAGTTCACGTACAACAACAATTACCATTCTAGTATCGGGATGGCACCGTTTGAAGCTCTTTACGGTAGGAGGGGTAGGACTCCTTTGTGTTGGTATGAGTCAGGGGAGAATGTGGTGTTGGGACCAGAGTTGGTGCAGCAGACTACTGAGACAGTGCAGATGATCCGTGAGAAGATGAAAGCATCTCAGAATCGGCAGAAGAGTTATTATGATAACCACAGGAAAGAGTTGGAATTCAGTGAGGGTGACCATGTATTTTTGAGGGTTAACCCAGTGATGGGTGTTGGACGTGCATTGAAGTCCAAGAAGTTGGATCTGAATTTTATCGGGCCGTATCAGATATTGTAGAGGATTGGTGTTGTGGCTTATAGGGTGGCGCTACCGCCGGAGCTTTCGAACTTGCATGATGTGTTTCACGTGTCGCAACTTCAGAAGTATATACCCGATCCATCTCATATGATTCAGAGAGATGAAGTCCAAGTCAGAGAGAATCTGACTGTGGAGACGTTACCGTTGAAGATCGAGGATCACAAGATGAAGCGACTCAGAGGGAAAGAGATACCTTTGGTGAGAGTGGCTTGGGGAGGTGCTGCAGGAGGAAGTGTGACCTGGGAATTGGAGAGCAGGATGCGGGAAGCGTATCCAGAGTTGTTTCTATCAGGTGTTTTCGAGGACGAAAATAATTAAAGTGGGGGAGAGTTGTAACGCCCATTTTAATTATCTAGTTTTCGATGCTTTTGTATGGTTTATTATTTTTCGGCATGTCTGTGGGGATGTGTTCGGGCGCGGATGGGTGTAGGCCTTAAGTTGGAATTTGATCGAATAATATCAAACCTTAAGAATTATAACAATATTATTATTAACGATAAATGATAATTAATAAATAATAGTGATATTAGTAATATTGATATTATTATTATTATTATTATTATTATTGTTAATATACTATTATTATGTTAATAGAATTGGATTAAGATAATTTGAGGAGTTAGTGAATAAGGGTAAGATTGGAAAGAGTAGAAAAGGGTATTGAGGGCATAAGTGGAATTGGGAGAAGTTGGGAAAAGAAAAGAGAAAGAGAACGCGTGAAGGAGAAGAGAGAAGAGGAATACGACCAAGAGTGGAGGAGAGCAGCTGAGCAATTGGAAGAAGAGGAGGCTAGGATTTCCGTTTGGGGCAAGGATTCAACATTCGGAACTAGAATTCGAGGTATGGGGGGGGGGGGGGGGAGAAAGTGATCAAAACGGGTAGATAGCATGAATGTTAAGGTAGTGGGAATTTCCCCTAATCCCATGAAGTTTGTTATGCATGTTGTTGTTGTTGTGATTCTATTATCGATTCTGTTCATGTTGATTGTGTTGCATGTTGTTGATGTTGAGTTGTTGGGAGAATTGGGGTTTCCGGGCAAACTGACATTGTTATGCCGGAACTGAGCAATTTTTAGAACTGTGGCTGTGATCGGGTAGAAACTAGGATGGGTAGTGTAGGTTGCTTCCTTATAACGTATCGTTATGGTTGGGGATTCGTTTGGATTTAATCGGGTGCAAGGGGGGAGCGATTCTAATTCTGAGCTGTAGAATGTTTCTGAAATCGCAGACATTCGCCGGGCGAGCGGAATAGCGAGGTTTCGCCAGGCGAATGGTGGCGAGTTCTTGTAGCGAGGTCTCGCCAGACGAGTGTGCGAGCGAGAGATAGCGAATACTTACAGTAGCTACTGTCTGTCTTCGCTGAAGGGGTTGCCAGGCGAATGGTGGCGAGGGTTCGCTGCGAGGCTTCGCCAGGCGAATGACCCAGCGAACATGACAGAACTATGGGCATTTTGTGCTGTGCTGTTCCATTCTTGTACCGTTAGACCTCTGTTGGTCGTGGGTGATTCTGAGAGTTAACAGGGCACTGCTGTGTGTATGTGTGAACATGGGAACATGATTCCTCATAGTATTCGTATAGTTGATTGAGTGTATGATAGGTATTATGTGTGCTGGTGATAAGGTGTGGGATCCTTGAAATGTGGCATGTGATACTTGAGATATGTGATAGATGTGATCTGTGGATTACGTGCAGCGTGTGTGCTAGTATTTGTTGTGGTGGATTGTGTTATGCATGGCATGTGAAGGTGTTGATCATACTGCTCGGTGGGGCATATGAAATAAACTCAAAATTCCGTAAGGGAATGTGAAGGGGTTGATCATACTGCTCGGTGGGGCGTATGATATAAACTCAGGCTCCAAAAAGGAGTGGATGCAGGGGTTGATCATACTCCTCGGTGGGGTGTATGAAATAAACTCAGAATTCCGTAAGGGAATGTGAAGGGGTTGATCATTCTGCTCGGTGGGGCGTATGAAATAAACTCAGGCTCCGAAAAGGAGTGGATGTAGGGGTTGATCATATTGCTCGGTGGGGCATATGAGATATACTCAGTGGGATAGATTGTTGCCTAGGGTGGCTCGAGTGATCTATCTTGGTTTGATGATGAATCGTGAGTCGGTACCGCATTTTATGTGTCGAGTTGCATGTGTTGCATAGTCGTGTGTATGTTGCGATGGTGTGGGACCGTAGGTCCGAGATGATGCACGTGAATTATGTTGTGTGTTTACTGCCTTCATATTCATGTTTACCGTTACCTTTATGTTTTGTTCGTATTTCTCACCCCTTTGCCTTTGTTGTGGTTTGTGCTTCTTCAGAAGTACAGAGATTTCAGGTGATAGGTAGTTTGTTCTGTGGCGAGTCGTAGGGATGCTCTGATACGTAACACCGGGGCTTTTGGGAGTTCTTTGTTATATGATGTTTCTGGTGCCCCTGTGGCGTATCTTGTTGATGATATGTTTTGGTGGATCTTTTGATGTGTGGTTGTACATGATGTATGTTTTGGACATATAGTCGACGCTGATGTACCTGACTTGTATATGATGTTGATCTATACATATATATAATGATTTTCCGCTGCTTATATGTGGTTAAATTCTTTAATGCAAATGTTTCGATTGGTTTTCTTTTGTGACATCACGTGTGTGATGTGAAACTCTGATGTTTGTCTATCTTGATTTTTTATATATTTTAATTGCACTTATTTTATTTTTTGGAGCGGGGTGTTACAGATCCACTTCTCCGAAAGTTCACTTGATTATGTACTGTAGGCGGATGGCTCCGCATATCGAAAATGATAAGCTATTGATACACTGCGTTCAGGATAGCCTCAAAGGGGCATCTGCTAAGTGGTATATGAGTTTAGACCAAGAAAAGATACACTACTTTCAGGATTTGTCTGATGCATTTATCCGGCAGTATAAGTATAACATGGATCTGGCCCCAGATCGCCGTCAGCTCCTTAGCATGAAGCAAAAGAGTACTGAATCCTTTAAAGAATATACGCAAAGATGGCGCGGGACAACTGCTCAAGTTGAGCCACCCCTAACTGAAAAAGAATTGGCTGACTAGTTCATAGATACAGTCAGGCCTGAATTCTATGAAAGACTAATCAGCAGTGTCACCATAAACTTCTCCGACATTGTGGCCGTGGGAGTAAAGGTTGAGGCAGGGTTGAAGAGTGGCAAAGTATCAAATTCAACTGATAGCTCAAGCACCGGAGCTACCAAAAAGCCAACCAGCAGCTTTCATAAAAATAAAGAAGGAGAAGTAAGCGTTGTGACACATGAAAAAATATCGCAAAATCAAAGGAATCAACGACAACAGTATCAACAACCACCGTACGTAGCAGTGGTGACACTAGTCTTCTAACAATAACAAGTTCCGCAAGGTCCTCAGCAAGGGGCACCCAATTAGTATCAACAATATAATCGACAACCGTACAACAATCAACAAACGCAACAACCTTAAGTTCAAGCTCTGAGGACAAACTATCAAAGTGGAAAGCCAAGAATACAACCGATACCCATGAGTTATATCGAATTTTTTCCTATGCTGGAAGAAAGAAGGCTCGTTAGGACAAGGAAATTAGGTGCTCCGCCTAATCTTCTACCCCGTTACTACAATCCAAACGCGCATTGCCCTTTTCACGAGAATGCCGCAGGGCTTGATCTGGAAGGTTGCTTTGCACTTCAACATATTGTCCGAGAATTAATAGAGAAGAAGATATTGTCATTTGAGGACAATCACCCAAACGCGAAGGACAATCCTATACCAAATCATGGTGGGGTAAATGCCATAACCGAAGGAGGGTAAGAGTCTGAGATGAAGATAGTCACCACGACCTTCGAAGTAAATATACCATGGGTAGAATTGCATAAAAGGCTTGCTCGAGCATGGGTGCTCAAAATTTCTCATGAAGACTGTGAGGAATGCAGGCTGAATCCACATGGTTGTGACCTTGTAAAAAAGGATATTCGATCGTTAATTAGTCAAGGAATGCCACAAGTCAGTAACAGAAAGAAGAAAAAGGAGGTGGAAGTAACTGAGCCAGTGTTTAATATGCCTGGAGAATCCAACAAAAAAGCAGTTTTTCAGAAATGACAACAACAACAATGCAACCAGGTACAAAGTTGTCCAACCGATATTTTGCAATGATCCTGCGCCCAAGTTTGGAAAGGACCAGCCCAGGTTCGATCCAAGAAGAGGACCTAGTCCTCACCCAAGAGCTATAATGCCTAAATATGATTATTCATGGTGTAATGAAATTATGGGAAGGAAGCAGGATAACGTCACCAACATTGCTGGGGCAAGCAGAATGACCCGAAGTGGTCGAATATATCAGCCTCGAGTGAATCCTACATTTTCTCAATCAACCACCATTCCTAAATCAACTGCCGCTGCTCCTAAAGTTGCTACTGTTGTTCCCAAAGAAGTCGCTCCGAAAGAAGTGATATCTAAAGAACCCACTGGTAAAGGGAAAGAAGTCCTCAAAGACGACGAGGAAGAATTCTTGAGAATCATCCGTCGAAGTGATTACCGAGTGGTGGATCAACTTAACCAAAAGCCATCTAAAATTTACATCATGTCGCTGTTGCTGAGCTCCCCTGCGCATCATCAAACCTTGATGAAGATATTGACGCAAGCTCACGTGACAAAGGATATCACAGTGGGACAATTTGACTCAGTCGTTGCAAACATCACAACATGCAACACATTAAGCTTTGACGATTATGATCTGACAGTTGAAAAACGCAAGCACAACCATGCCTTGCATGTATCTATCAAAAGCAAAGATGACACACTAGCTAAAGTGCTTGTTGATACAGGGTCTACGCTCAACGTGATGCCCAAGAGGACTTTAGCCAAATTGTCCTACCAAGGAGTTGAAATGAGGCCTACCTCCCTAGTCGTAAAAGCTTTTGACGGCTCAAGAAGAACTGTGATAGGAGAAGTTGATTTGCCAATCATGGTAGGCCCTCAGATCTTCGAAATCACTTTTTAAGTGATGGATATCAATCCGGCTTACAGTTGTCTACTGGGAAGACCATGGATACACACAGCAGACGTTGTTACATCCACTCTACACCAAAAAATGAAGTTCGTCGTTAATGACCAGTTGTTCATAATTCATGGAGAAGAGGATATGATGTTGAACAACTTGTCCTCTTTCAGATACATAGAAGTTGATGAAGATGCGCTTGAAACAACTTTCCAAGCCTCAAAAATTGCCCATGTTGTATTGGTGTTAGCTCACAAATTTGACGCCTCACATATAGATTAAAATATTCAAATAAAATGTTAGGGTCTTTTGAGAATGAAAAAGGTTTCGAGCAAGGAGACCTTCGAGTGGGAATTCAAGTATTTTGGGACTTAGAGAAATTTTCAAACATTAAGGAAAATGGCCTTCGACCGAGACATTGGCTGAAGATTAGTGAAGTTTTTGAAATTCAAATAATGGAGGGAGTAGTTATGCTTTCCCATGACTAAGCAGGACAAGTGGCGTTCGATTAGCAGGTGACTACATGCACTATGGCACTTGTCGGAAGCTGATGATTTTAGGAGGTTATTGGTAGTTATTTTTACTATTATAAATAAGAGCTTTAGACATAGAGTTCAATGTGTTGTAATTTACTATTTGTACAAGTTACTCATAAATTTACTCAAAGTACCCGAGTGTAGAGAAACGAGTTCAAGGAGAATGTACATTATGTAAATGCACCATCTTTACTTTCAATGAAGTTTAGTTTACTTCCTTAACTTTAAAAAGTTTTCATTTACTTTTCCTACAATCTACCCATTCGAAGTGTTTTATTTTATATTGCCAAACACTTCTCAAAGTTCTTTACTCTAAAGATGGCATTTTAGCACCAGGTGGTACTTTGAGTAAATTTAGGGGTAACTTGTACAAATAGTAAATTACAATACACTGAACTCTATGTCTAAAGCTCTTATCTATAATAGTAAAAACAACTACCAATAACCTCCTAAAATCATCATCGACAAGTGTCATAGTGCATGTAGTCACTTGCTAATCGAACGCCACTTGTCCTGCTTATTCATGGGAAAGCATAACTACTCCCTCCATTATTTGAATTTAAAAAATTTCACTAATCTTCAGCCAATGTCTCGGTCGAAGGCCATTTTCCTTAATGTTTGAAAAATTTTCTAAGTCCCAAAATACTTGAATTCCCACTCGAAGGTCTCCTTGCTCAAAACCTTTTTCATTCTCAAAAGACCCTAATATTTTATTTAAATATTTTAATCTATATGTGAGGCGTCAAATTTGTGAGATAACAAATTGCCCCCCAAAAATGTATTTTGCAACCTTTCCGTAGAAAAAGAACCATTTTTTGACAGCGTCCAATTCGACGCCGTCATTTTGACCTCTACGCAGGCATCAATGTGATTGGCTACCCATGTTTTGGGAAGAAAAGAGAAGAAAAGAAGAAAATTGTTCCGCTATCTCCACGCACGTCCCTGACGTCATGGGTCATTATGACAAATTTCTTGGAACTCTCACAAAATCCTCAGACCATCATCATTATCTTTAGGACCTAAGACAATCATGGGTCTAGGTAGTAACTGTCACCGCCCCCATCTCTCATCTTGAGGCACCATGTGGCCCACTATCCCAAACCATTAATGATGAACAAAGACCTTTGATTTACTTCCAAACACCTTATAAATAATTCCCCAGGAGTCATTTCAAACTTTTCCACTCTACAGCAAATACTTACGTATTTTTCAAACAACTTCTAACTTTTCTTCAAAAACCCATTTCTCCCCAAACTTCATCAATGGCGTCCTCCATGGCTACAACCCAAACTCAAAAGAAGAAATCTCAAGTTAAAGGGCAATCAGCTGCGTCGCTCCTCCCTCCTTTCACCATACTGAGTGGACCCAAGATGGTGAAGAACCAATAATTCATCCCTGAACCCTTGATATAAGAGAAAAGACATATATATATGAATCTCAGGTAATGATTCCTATTACTGTTGCAGGTAAATCCTTGCCTCTGTCTGGTCCATTTTCTCCATTGGGCCTCAACTATTCCAACCTTAGCGATTTTTTCCCTTCTTACCGCGAGACCAAACCTCTAGGGCAAAAAGATTCTAGCAAAGTCCCTGCTGAAGGCCCAGATAGCCTAGCACTACATAATGTAGACCTTAAATATCTCAATGACGGAGCCAGGTTATTCAGAGTCACTTTTTACTTCAAAGATTCTGATCATTACCTGAACTGGCTGTCGAAAATGGAAAAGGTCAAGGCAAACGACTGAAATGAGTCTGACATATATGATTTGATCATGATGTCGAAGGTCGGTCCAACTTATTATCCTCTCATGCTGGCCTCCTCACTATACTTTTGGGATAGTACCGACTATACCTTCCACCTCTCGTGTGGGATGATGACGCCAACCCTCTTCGACCTAGCCGCTATCACAAGGATAAAACCCTATGGGTTGGTGTATGATCCTGAAGTAGATTACCAGGATTCTATAGGATTCTCCAACACCAAACACACCTATACTCATTTTATTAACCACTACCACAATAAAGAAACGACCAGAGTCGATGACGAAGAACATATAGCTTTTCTGGCCATGTGGCTATCTCGCTGCGTTTTTTATACAAAATCTTTGCAGGTGGCGAGGAAGTACCTCACATTGGCCAATTAGCTGCATCTGAATTGAGGCATCTATCTGAGTGAGATGATCTTGGCCAGTTTATACGAATCCTTAAGTGAAGGTGTTAACAGGTTAAAGGAAAAAGAAAACTGCGGGAGCTTATTGTTATCAGGTCCTTTCTGGTTACTTCAATTGTGGCTCAACGCCACATTCGAAATCAGTCCCCCTAATAAAGGAGAAGTTGACAAAGAAGCCTCTGCCATTATAGAAAGACGATTTGAGTGGGCTCGATTGGTCAAGATTACTCCTAGTGAAGAAGGTCATATGCTCAGAGCAAATCTTTCGGGTTTCATTCAGATGTTCGCCAAACGTAGAGCAAATCTGTAGAGAGGAAGTATGGTCCTGAGTGGTTTACCAGACCTTTTCCTCCTCCATTTAAAAAGCACGAAGAGGAATTGAAGCTTGTCTGGGAAATACTTTTGACACCTTGATATAGTTCACAAACTCAACCTTCTAAGAGGTCAAGTAGCTTTGGTGGCCTATCAGCCTAACCTCGTGTCACGTCAATTTGGTTTGATTCAGACGTTGCCTAAATGCTTGTATGATAAAAAGGCCCATGTTATCCTTCCTCTCACCGTCTTCAATCCCGTTAGTGTTCGACGCACTTAGCTCGCCACGCTCACAAGTCCCTTTTGACACCTATTTACTTTGAACCTTCTTATCTCTGCTCCCAAGAATTCTACAACTGGTGGTCCAGGCACTACACCTCAGAATTTCTTGACGTTTCAAGCTTTGTTTGCTTGATTTACCAAGCTTTGATTGATGTGCCGGAGAAGATCAAGAAAGGTACATCTACCCATATCAAGGAGATTCAAGCCTTCCAAAAGTACTTTGAAACTGCCTATCAACCAGATGATGTTAGCCGAACCATCCGTGAGGCTGCTGTCATCTTGAAGGAAAAGTTTTCAAAGAAAATGGAGAATTTAAAAATCCCTTCCTACGTTCCTCGTGAGAAACGCTATGAGGTAACCTTTGCTTTATTCTCCCCGAAGATCCCTCGATTGCCAACTGCTGACTTTGGAGTGGATCTTGCCCCTCTATTTCCAGATTGGTTTATCTGTGGAGGTTCAATAAAAATCCTTCGGCAGAAGTAGAAACCGAAAGCAAAGCGGGTGGTTCCAACTAAACACACACTCGATAATTTCAAAGGGCACCTTCACATCGGTATCGAAGATGTTCGCATCGAATCTGAAATCCTTGAAGGTCGTCACCCTTCGATTTTGGACTCCTTTAAGTAAACTTTATTGTTACTAACTGGCAACAACATGAATTTGTTTTGCAGCTGCCCCTAAAAGGAGTGCTCCTCCGCCAAGAACTGAGGCAAAGGCCGAAGGTCATAAGGTAACTTGCATGCCTTTGTTGTTCTGATTCTTCTCTTTTTGGTAGTTTCTCATATCTCTTAATGCTTTAGGTGTCTCGCAAGCCACCCACACCCCAAAAGAAACTTAAAAGGGCTTCTGCCCAAATTATTATTGACTCAGAGGATGATGATGAATCTCCTCCTGAAGAATTACAACTGAAGAAGAGGCAGAAGATCAGCCAAGGGACGGATACTACTGGCACCCCATCTGAACCTTTAACGACCAAGACTTTGAAGCTGACTACCCCTATCCGTGATAATGTTGAGGCTCCTATTGAGGGTACCTCGATTCCAACCATAGTCCCCGTCGAGAACAACAATTCTAGTCCTGTTGATGAGGGCACCAAGGTATATTCTTTTCCTTAGTTCCTCTTGAAGTTCTGGTCCAATTATACCCTGTTCTTATTTCTCATATCTGGTTCCTTTTTATCTAGGTCGGTGCTGGTTATTCGAAACCTCCCTCGACCAAATTTCTTTTTCCAACCATCATTTTAAATAGTCAAGGTGAGCCTATTTACCATCCCACCTCTGACTTGGGCTATAGTATGAGTTCTCTTGGTGAAATTAACAAACCTGAATTTGCAACAGCTCCTCTTTCACCCACCAACACAACTACTTAACAGTCCTAAACTGATGGGTCTGATCATGAAGAAGATAATGCGCCACAGACTCTCGAGGCAGCAGATGCAAAGGACACTCACATGGAGGAAGATACAACTCTAGTTGACGTAAGTAACTCCCCTTTGGATCATACCTTTGTTGTCGAAGATACTGAGGTAGCAAGGGATAAGGACGCTGTCGAGGACGAAACCATACACCAATTAGAACTGGATGGTTCTAGTGATGAAGGTACTAGGGATGAAATGGATGAAGACCAAGAAGGTGATGGCCAGAGTGAGGAAGAGAAGCTTGAGGGAAGTCCAGTCAATAAATCTGCCCCTGTCGATGTGACTGTTACTCCAACCATTGTTGCGGTTAAGGAAAGCAAAATAGTGCCCACCAGATGCGAGACAAGTCTTACCAGTGCAGAACTTAACGCCTTAAAACTCACCAACCCTCGACAGTATGTCAAGATTCTTCTTGGGAATCGAGGCAGTTCCTCTGGCAAGGCCCCCAGCACTTCGACTTCTGAGGATCAAGCCTCGAGCAGACCAACAGAAAGCATCCTCGAGAAGGTCAAAGGGAAAATCTTCAAGGGGGGTCTTTTTTCCATTTTGCAAATGGACAAAGTTACCCATCTTTCTTTGAAGACTCTTCTTCAGCAAGTGAACATTCATTCCATCTCCCCCGAATCTTCCACCGCCATCCTGGAAATTGGCGCTTTGATCGACCAAGTCTATGGTGACCTCAGACTGCTGCCTCAAATCGAGAAAGCTATCTCAACTAAAGCTGGTAGTGAGGCTGCTGCCTGGACCGCCGTTGCTGAATCCGAAGATAAAATAGTGGAGCTAGAGGAGAAGAAGGACAAGCATCAACAAGAGATTGCTGCTAATGAAAAGAACATCTCTTCTTGGGATATCAAAGGCTAAAAAGAGAAATGCGGAGTTATTTTCTTTCGATGACTCCAGTCTTTCAATAGAGCTTAACCATGCCATTACTTTTGCTGAGGAGGCTCGATGATTGGAAGCAGAGGTTGCCAAACTAGAATCCGACAAGAACTTGTGTCAAAAGCGCCTCAAACTCCAGAAGTCGAGATACTTGAGGATGAAAGAAAATCTCCCCTTTTAATCTATTGTAACCTTTTGTAATGGTTTTTCTTTTCCTGGCCCTCAGGAGCCATAGTCTTTTGACTTAATCTTGTAATGACTTGAGCCATTTTAGCCTATATAAATACGATTTATGGCTTTAATTTGTGTCTTGAATTATTCTGTTGATGTTTTAACTTCTTGAAGCACTGGTTTGTATTTTTTAAAATACTTACCATTTACTTTTAAGATTCTCCTATCTTCGTTTAATTCTTCTACTTCGTACGCTCCATTGAAGAATACTTTCGTGACTTGGAACGCGCCTTCCCACTTTGGGGACCACTTGCCCAAAGACCTAAGCTTTCGATCCATAGGTAAGATCACTCTCCAAACTAGATCTCCCGGTAGAAAGGTCTTAGCCTTAACCTTTTTGTTATACAACTTTTCTACTATCCTCTTTTGCCTTCTCAAGAGTTTTAGAGCCTTAAGTCTCTCTTCATCTAGATCTACCAACTCATCAAGCATCATGTCCCAATAAATCTCACGAGGGATTTCATTATGTCTTTGAATCCTAACTGATTGTATGTGGATCTCAACAGGTAACACTGCATCATGGCCAAAAGTTAGTCGATAAGGGGTTCTATTGGTCGCTTCTTTAGGGGATGTTCGACATGCCCAGAGGATCTGGTCCAATGTTTTATGCCAATTTTTTGGTTTCTTCCCCACCTGCTTCTTTATCAACTCCATCACTACTTTATTCGCTGCCCCGACTTGACCGTTCGCTTGGGCATAATAAGGTGTCGAGGTTAGGAGTTTGAATCCCATTTCTTTAGAGAATTCCTGCATCTTTCGACTAGTAAATATTAACCCGTGATCTGTTGTAATTGTCTTTGGCATTCTAAACCTGTAAATGATATACTTCTAAATGAAATCGATGACATCCTCTTGATCTACTTTTGGTAAAGGTATCACTTCAATCCATTTTGTAAAGTAGTCTATTCCTACCAAAATATACTTCTGGTTTTTGGAGGACGTTGGTCGAATTTCCCTGATCAAGTCCAAGGCCCATCCTCTTAAAGGCCATGGCTTAATTATCAAATGTAGTTTTCTTGCTGGGAGATGTTGTATGCCAGCGTGGACCTGATATTCCTGGCAGCCTTTGGCGAATTCGATGCAATCTTTTAACATAGTTGGCCAATACATGCCATGACGAAATAATAACCATTTCATCTTGTGGCCTACATGGTGTGCCCTACATGTCCCACTATAGACTGTCGATAGGGCCAAATATGCCTCAGATTCACTAAGGCATTTAAGCAAGACCCCCTCAGAGGTCTTTTTAAATAGCTCGTTTCCTAAAAGAACGTAGCTTAGAGCTTGATATTTAATTTTTCGCTCTATAGATACTGATGGACTTCGAAGGTACTCAACCAAAGGTTTCCTCCAATCTTTATCCGTCAAACCTTCTACTGTGAAAATTTCAAAATTTTCTTCGTCAGCAAAGCCAAACTTTGTTGCTTCTAAATCTGACGGACGTAGGCCAATAGACATGACCTTACCTCTAACTTCGATTGCTTCTTGTAGGTTTTCTTTTGAAACCTAACATCCAGAGGCGATTTTTGCCAAGTCATTTGTTACTTGTTTTTTTAGTCCCGGTATATGTCGAATGGTTGATACTTCGAATTTTTTGAGTAACCTGTTGGCTATTACAAAGTACATAATGAGGTTTTCTTTAACGCATTTGTATTCCTTTGTTATTTTCTTTATTACCAACTATGAGTCTCCCATTTTTTTGACTCGGGTTGCCCCCAATTCTAACAAAATTTCTAGTCCTGCTATCAAGGCCTCATATTCAGCCTCATTATTAGAGCAGAGCCCTTCGACTTTCTATTTAAATTTTGTTGGAATTTTATCAAGCAAAATAATTAACAAACCAATGCCTATCCCATTTTTATGGTTGGAGGCGTCGAAGTATAACTTCCAGGGTTCTAGTTCGACATAATTTAAAACATTTTCATTTATAGAGTGGTTGACAATGAAGTCTGCCACTATTTATCCTTTAACCGCCTTCAAAGGTTTGTAAGTTAAAGAATACTCAGTTAATGCTAGTGCCCACTGTAGAAGCACACTTCAATCTCAAGGTTTTGATGATGTCAACAAAGACTTAAGCTCATTCCATGATTGCAAAAATTTAAGCTTTCAAAACTGATCAAGATCAAGACTATGGAATATTGTCAAGCAAATCAAGCATCACGTGCAAATGATTCTACAACTTTCAAGATTTGGACTCAAAGCTTCGATATATCAATATTCACTCCTTTAATTGATATACAAGTGTTCAAATAATTTATCATATCAACTTTTTGCATATGCATGGTTTTAAAATCATTTGAATTGGTATAACACTTTTTTAATCAAGTATTTTTCTGAGTTTTAACAGTGTTAACCGATTAACCATATGGGTTAATCGGTTAACAGCCTTAAATTTTAAATTCTCAGGGCCAACGTTCAAGTGTTAACTGATTAACCTATATGGTTAACCGATTAACACTGCACGAGATTTGAAAAATTGTTTCTTTTTAAATTCAAATTTTGTTTGAATGATATACCTTTTCATTATTTGATTCATACTCAAATATACCTTTTTGAAATGGTGTTTTGCTCATATAAATTCTGAAAGTTTCAAATTGAAAAACACCTCCAATAATTTTAAAAATAATCATTAAATCAAATTCACTACTTTTAAAATATTTTCAAATACTTTCAAAAAGTGTTCATATTGTTCATACCATTTCATATCCAGAATTATTGAACACTTGTATTGATATTGAAAAGTGAATTTTGATCAAAAGGAGAAGATCAATCTTTGTATTGATATTATTATTGTATCACTCTCAAATTAGAAAATTACAAGAATGATTTCTTTGTGACTTGTGATCCAGGATTGTTGGACACAAGGGTTAGTGCTTGCAAGAGGATTTTTTTTGCACACTAAGTTGTTGAAATAGTTGTTAGATTGTAGGCCTCACCGGTTGATGGTGTGATAGGTTGTGCATTCTAAAACTATAGTGAAAACTCTCTTTCATGTGGAAAGGGGAGTGGAGTACCTTCGGATTGTGAAGGGAACCACTATAAATCTCTGTTTCCATTTTCATTATGCTTTTACTGCTTTCAACATCAAGATCATAACCAAGTAAAATTCAAGAATCTCAAAAAACCGAAAAACGTTTCTAAAAGCCTAGTTCACTCCACCACTATGATGACCCAACATCGAGAAACTATGAATTGTCACCGAGAAACCTCCCGGGCCATTGCTTCACTTTGCAACCTTATCCTTACCTCTCATCCTTCCAACCCCGGCATTGTTGAAGAAGAGGATGCAGATGATGAAGGTAGTGAAGAAGAGGAAGCAGAAGACGAGGATATGTTCGATGAATATGTTTAGAAAATATTTGTTTCTATTGCTTTTATTACTTTTCTTTCCGGATATTGTTTAAGTTGTTAATTTCTTATGTAACCGTACAATATTTGTTGCATTCTCTATGCGCTGCATTTTTATTTCGATATATTATGCTGTGCTCTATTATATGCTGTCTTGTATGCCGATATTGCTTGTTTTGGTTTTGAAAGCTCCTTCCTTTTTGCTAATGACAAAGGGGGAGAAGAGCTTGGCTGTCTAATATCTCTTTGTGCATAATTTTTTGCCTCTGTTTAGATAGGGGGAGTTGCTGGACATAGGGGGAGAAGCAAGCCAAGAATGGAACCAAACATCGTCAAGGATATCGCACAGACTCAGTTGTTTGTCATCATCAAAAAGATGGAGAATGTAGAAGCACTCTTCAATCTCAAGGTTTTGATGATGTCAACAAAGACTTAAGCTCATTCCTTGATTGCAAAAAGTCAAGCTTTCAAAACTGACCAAGATCAAGACTATGGAATGTTGTCAAGCAAATCAAGCATCATGTGCAAATGATTCTACAACTTTCAAGATTTGGACTCAAAGCTTCGGTATATCAATATTCACTCCTTTAATTGATATACAAGTGTTCAAATAATTTATCATATCAACTTTTTGCATATGCATGGTTTTAAAATCATTTGAATTGGTATAACACTTTTTTACGCAAGTATTTTTCTGAGTTTTAACAGTGTTAACCGATTAACCATATGGGTTAACCGGTTAACAGCCTTAAATTTTAAATTCTCAGGGCCAACATTCAAGTGTTAACCGATTAACCTATATGGTTAACCGATTAACACTGAATGAATTTTAAAAAATTGTTTCTTTTTAAATTCAAATTTTGTTTGAATGATATACCTTTTCATTATTTTATTCATCCTCAAATATACCTTTTTGAAATGCTGTTTTGCTCATATAAATTCTGAAAATTTCAAATTGAAAAACACCTCCAATAATTTTAAAAATAATCATTAAATCAAATTCACTACTTTTCAAATATTTTCAAAAAAATGTTCATATTGTTCATACCATTTCATATCCAGAATTTTTGAACACTTGTATTGATATTGAAAAGTGAATTTTGATCAAAAGGAGAAGATCAATCTTTGCATTGATATTATTATTGTATCACTCTCAAATTACAAAATTACAAGAATTATGTCTTTGTGACTTGTGATCCAGGATTGTTGGACACAAGGGTTAGTGCTTGCAAGAGGATTATTTTTGCACACTAAGTTGTTGAAATAGTTGTTAGATTGTAGGCCTCACCGGTTGATGGTGTGATAGGTTGTACATTCTAAAACTATAGTGAAAACTCTCTTTCATGTGGAAAGGGGAGTGGAGTACCTTCGGATTGTGAAGGGAACCACTATAAATCTCTGTTTCCATTTTCATTATGCTTTTACTGCTTTCAACATCAAGATCATAACCAAGTAAAATTCAAGAATCTCAAAAAATCGAAAAAAGTTTCTAAAAGCCTAGTTCACTCCACCACTATGATGACCCAACATCGAGAAACTATGAATTGTCACCGAGAAACCTCCCGGGCCATTGCTTCACTTCGCAACCTTATCCTTACCTCTCATCCTTCCAACCCCGACATTGTTGAAGAAGAGGATGCAGATGATGAAGGTAGTGAAGAAGAGGAAGCAGAAGACGAGGATATGTTCGATGAATATGTTTAGAAAATATTTGTTTCTGTTGCTTTTATTACTTTTCTTTCCGGATATTGTTTAAGTTGTTAATTTCTTGTGTAACCGTACAATATTTGTTGCATTCTCTATGCGCTGCATTTTTATTTCGATCTATTATGCTGTGCTTGATTATATGTTGTCTTATATGCCGATATTGCTTGTTTTGGTTTTGAAAGCTCCTTCCTTTTTGCTAATGACAAAGGGGGAGAAGAGCTTGGTTGTCTAATATCTCTTTGTGCAGAATTGTTTGCCTCTGTTTAGATAGGGGGAGTTGCTGGACATAGGGGGAGAAGCAAGCCAAGAATGGAACCAAACATCGTCAAGGATATCGCACAGACTCAGTTGTTTGTCATCATCAAAAAGATGGAGAATGTAGAAGCACACTTCAATCTCAAGGTTTTGATGATGTCAACAAAGACTTAAGCTCATTCCTTGATTGCAAAAAGTCAAGCTTTCAAAACTGATCAAGATCAAGACTATGGAATGTTGTCAAGCAAATCAAGCATCATGTGCAAATGATTCTACAACTTTCAAGATTTGGACTCAAAGCTTCGGTATATCAATATTCACTCCTTTAATTGATATACAAGTGTTCAAATAATTTATCATATCAACTTTTTGCATATGCATGGTTTTAAAATCATTTGAATTGGTATAACACTTTTTTACGCAAGTATTTTTCTGAGTTTTAACAGTGTTAACCGATTAACCATATGGGTTAATCGGTTAACAGCCTTAAATTTTAAATTCTCAGGGCCAACATTCAAGTGTTAACCGATTAACCTATATGGTTAACCGATTAACACTGAATGAATTTTAAAAAATTGTTTCTTTTTAAATTCAAATTTTGTTTGAATGATATACCTTTTCATTATTTGATTCATACTCAAATATACCTTTTTGAAATGCTGTTTTGCTCATATAAATTCTGAAAATTTCAAATTGAAAAACACCTCCAATAATTTTAAAAATAATCATTAAATCAAATTCACTACTTTTCAAATATTTTCAAAAAAATGTTCATATTGTTCATACCATTTCATATCCAGAATTTTTGAACACTTGTATTGATATTGAAAAGTGAATTTTGATCAAAAGGAGAAGATCAATCTTTGTATTGATATTATTATTGTATCACTCTCAAATTACAAAATTACAAGAATTATGTCTTTGTGACTGGTGATCCAGGATTGTTGGACACAAGGGTTAGTGCTTGCAAGAGGATTGTTTTTGCACACTAAGTTGTTGAAATAGTTGTTAGATTGTAGGCCTCACCGGTTGATGGTGTGATAGGTTGTACATTCTAAAACTATAGTGAAAACTCTCTTTCATGTGGAAAGGGGAGTGGAGTACCTTCGGATTGTGAAGGGAACCACTATAAATCTCTGTTTCCATTTTCATTATGCTTTTACTGCTTTCAACATCAAGATCATAACCAAGTAAAATTCAAGAATCTCAAAAAACCGAAAAAAGTTTCTAAAAGCCTAGTTCACTCCACCACTATGATGACCCAACATCGAGAAACTATGAATTGTCACCGAGAAACCTCCCGGGCCATTGCTTCACTTCGCAACCTTATCCTTACCTCTCATCCTTCCAACCCCGGCATTGTTGAAGAAGAGGATGCAGATGATGAAGGTAGTGAAGAAGAGTGTAATACCCCAAATTTTACCCTTTTTTTTTAATTTTTATTTTAAATTCTTATTAACTTAATAAATTAACCTTTTTTTTCTTGTTTTTTTAACTAATAATAATTTAATTAAATTTTTTTTATAACTTTACTAATGTTTTTTATTAACTTTTTTTTTCTATTTAGTTTATTTATTTAAATCATTTTTAAGCTCTTCTTACTAACTTTTAGGATTTAGATTAAAATTTAACTCTTTTTTCTTTTCTTTAAGAGTAAATTTTTTTTATAACCTTTTTAAAATTAATTTCTAACACATTTTTTTAATCAAATTCTAATACCTTTTTAAAATAAAAATCTAACTCCTTTTTAAAACTAAATCTTTTTTTCTAACTTTTTAAAATTAAATCTTTTTTTCTAACTTTTTTAAAGCTAAATCTTTTTTTTTCTAACTTTTTAATATTAAATCTTTTTTTCTCTAACTTTTAAAATTAAATCTTTTTTTTCTAACTATTTTAAAAATTAAATCTAACCTTTTTTTTTTATAAATTAAATCTATCCTTTTTTTTTAAAAAATAAATCTAAATTCTTTTTGACACCATCCTTTTTCAAATTAAAATTCTAAATTCCTTTTAAAATTAAATTCTAACAGTTTTTAAAATAATTCTAACATTTTTTTAAATCAACATTCAAATGTTTTTTATTTTAAAATTCTAACTCATTTTTTTTAAACTTAAAATTCTAATTTTTATTTAACTTGAAACTCTTATCTTCTTTGCTAACTTTTTAAATTTAAATCTCAACACTTTTTTAATCAAATCCAATCCCAATGAATTCCAGATGGAGCAAAATCAAATCAATCAGATCATATCATCATCATAAGAAAATCAGATCTAAATATCAACATCACCATCATTGAATCAAATCTGAAATCATCATAAAAATTCATTCAAATCAAATCAGAGATTGAAAAAGATTGAGATATTCAAATCAAATCTGAGATTGAAAAAGATTTAAAAAAATCAAGTATAAAAGGACCCTCAGAAGCAACAAAACGGGGGGATCGACAAGCATCAAAAACTCTTACAGTCTTCATCAAAAGTAACTAACTCTTCTTTTTTTTTTAATTTCTAATCTTTTTTATATCTTTTTTTCAAAATTTCTACCATTTTTTCTTAATTAAAATTCTAACATTCTAACTCTTTTTTTATTAAAATTCTAACCTTTTCTCTTTTATTTTCAAACTTTTATTTTTATTTTCTAACCTTTTTTTAAAAAAAACCAAATTTCGAAGTTCTATTTTTTTTTGCTAACTTTTAATTCTAACTTTTAATCTATTTTCTTTTTCTTAATCACATTAAAAACTCTAACTTTTCTAAATTTCACCCAAAAAAAACCTAATTTCATTCTAACTCTTTTCTAATTACCTAAATTCTCACCGTCTCAAAACGTTCATCACTTAACTTCTAATGATCGTCAACTCCAATTTTCATCCTTCATTCCTAACAGTATTCTTGATTATCCATGAACCTGTTCACTAATATTTATTTATTTATTTTTGTATTTATTTTTATATTTGTACATAATCTTACACCATCGTTGCTACTTCATATTCCATTATCACTTGTATATTATCGCCATCTTCTTTGCATATTAATTTTCATTGTTTATTAATTTTTCGCTAACATCCTCATTTTTAAGATCCAACTTTTTTTCTTGTTTCGTTAAAATTATAATTTTCTACTTAAATTCCTAACATTCCCGTCTAATTTTTTTGTCTAACCCCGTATAATAACAGTCTCTGTTTGTTTTGGTTTTTTGCAGCTGACTAAGTTCAATTGATTTTATTTTCAGTTTAAATATTCAATTATCATATTTGTAACTGCTTATGGGATGTAATTTTGCGAGACAATTGTCGCATTTATCTTTCCGCACTTTATTTTCTGCCGCATCTTTATAATTAATTTCACTCCTCCGAAGGAATTAGGTCTAGCCGTTTGACCGCCGTGTCAATAGTCCTCAACCTCAAAACCTCAAAACTACACCCTTACAAACCCTAATTTTCACAATTGCCTCGCCGCAGGCAAAATTACAATTTTACCCCTAGCATTAGGTCAAAGAGCCGCCGCGCTCATTTTAGGGTTTCCCGCCATGGAATCCCTAACCTAATTTAACCCTAATTACAACTTAACAATTCAACGTAGAGATTTGGAGTTCCTACACTCCGCGTAAGCGTGTCCCTAAGATACGTTTATTCCCCTTGAGACCTTGACCACAGTCAAGAAGTCTCTAACCTCCCTTTTGAGGGGAACTACGATTACTCTGATTCCACTCCCGTAAGGATACGTAGGCACAAGATGCGATGTCTTGCCGAGTAAACTTAGAATTAACCCCTTAGGTCTTCTTTCTCACTTTTAATCCTTTGTACATATACCTTAAGCAAATAAATAAAGCAAATAGTAAACATTTGAACAAAAGGTTCCTGTAGAGTACTACAGAAGTTTAGGATGCTAATACCTTCCCTAAATTTAACCAACCCCCGAACCCTAGATCTTTCCCCGCATTGTGTTTACGATGCAAAATAGGTTTTCCCTTTTTGACCTTTTCCTTCGGATAAATCAAAGAGCGGTTGTGAATTGAATTGCGATTCAAACTCATCAATAGTTTGTAATCCTATTTCCACCGCAACAGAAAATGGCGACTTCACTGGGGAGAATCTAATGCTTTTGAGGGTTACCCCTAATTTGTTCATATTTATTACTATTTGTTTTACTATCCATTTGCATGTATATATTGTACTTTGATTTTGGGATTGTTCCTTGTGTTGTGAGATAAGTCCTACGCCTGGACTAGTGACATTATTATAGGATGGGGATATATTCGATGAGGCTTATAGGGAGTGAATCCCGACCAAGCTGATTCGAGAATCACCGCTCAGTTGAGACCTTTTCGAAAATGGTTCGGTTGAACGAGTAATCGTTGAAAACTTTTTCCATGGTCGATTGGAGTCTGTGATATTGAGGACCGTAGTACCTTAACACCACCTTGGCCTTATTTAGGACGTAGTGCGGGAGCTATGTGGGAGTAATCCTACAACGGCTGCTACGCGATACTACACTCAAAAGAGGTTCTCTTGAGAATATTATTCACCCCCGAGTCAGTCGGAAGGTTGATAATATCCGAAAGATGGGCTGATGACTTTGGGCACTTTGTAGAACCTTGTTCGGCAGGTACAACTAACCTATAGTACACTCCTTTTGGGATGGGTAGACCTTGACTCCGCTCACGTTCCTTTAACCTAGGACTTTGTGTGTTTTCATGCATTGCATCCATAAAGCATCTCATTGCATTGTATTTCATGGAGTTCAAATATCATTTATGGATATCGCGGGATACCATAAATAAAAAAATAAAATGAAAAAACAAGAAAAAGATTTCCTTGGTACCCTACGACATTCGTAAATGTTTGAATTCCATGAAATCTTCATTTGCATTCACATTTTAGCATCATACTTTTGCATTGCATGTGTCTCCCGTTTTCTCATACTCGGTTCTCTCACCCTCCAGTTTTGTCACCCTGAGTTCTCTGCATCAATACGACCCTTCAAAAGAATGGAAGATCAAAACCAAGAGATCAACCGTGTCAGCCATGAATTCGAAGATCTTCGAGGAAGTGTAGGGCAGATTTTGGAGATGTTACGAGCTCTTAGTGTGAAGGTGGATGCTCAGTCTACTGTTGTTTCTAAGACTAATACCGTTATGGAACCTCAACCAGCTGTTACTGTCGAGAATGTACCTCCTCACGGTCTTCAATCCGGTTTGGTGCCTCCCAGTGCTCGACCAGTTCGACGAGCTACCCCTCCAAAGTGCAAAACTCCTAACTCCGACCATGGTAAAGGACCTACACGTTCAAAGAACCGCAAAAAGGCTACTCCTCAAACTTTACAATATCAGCAGAGTTATGTTCAAGGTTATTCGTTTCTATATGTTCAACAACCCTATGTAGCTACTGTTGCACCTCCTTTCGATCAGCAGTTTCCTGCATGCCAGCCTGTACAGTCAGCTCCGGTATATCAGGCACCAGTTTATCGACAACCTTCCGGTTATTCGCCTATGCAAGTTCCTGTCGACAGTCAACGAGTGCCCAACGCTCCTGTTCACCAGCAATCACAGGATCAGGTTCCTTATCCCCGTAAGAGTCAGTATAAGCCTTGTCCTCCAATTCCGATGACTTTCACTGAGTTATACCCCCATTTGGTACAACAAGGTCTGATTACCACCCGTGCTTTGGGTCCTCCACCTAATCCATTTCCTGCAAGTTACAACGCTACCGCTCGTTGTTTATTTCATGAGGGTGCGCCCGGCCATGATCTAGAGAATTGCTATGCTCTTAAGAAAGTTGTCAGAGATTTGCTAGAAGCGAAGAAGTTGTCTTTTAGCAATGCTCAGCCGAAGATCGAGACCCCTCTCGGGGTCCCTCACTTGTCGGGTTCGAATTCTGCAAAGCATGCTACTCCTGTGGCAAATCAGTCGAATCCAGTAATTATTCAAAGGCCTAGCCCGCTTCATTTCAGTAATCCTCAAGATGATATGACCGGGATCAACGAAGAATCTGGGAAAGTTATTTTGAAGCAACGACTGAAAACTGTTGAAGATGTGACCAGCGTAACTGGGGCAAACCATGATGACTCACAGTGATCATAAGCCAGACGTCCTTTCCATTGAGGCTCCGCCAAAGGAAACTGTTACGTTTGAATGCAAGATTTCATAAACATTTAGAAGGATTTTTTCGACAGTTCATTTGTTTATTTATATGCATTTCTCTTTGATTAAGCATATTTAGCATGTACGAATTTGTTTATCTTTGATTGATTAATGCAACGCATATGTTTGTCTTGAATAAGTCCATTCGTTTCACTCATTCAAAACATATTTTTCATAAATTATAATGCCAACTTTACCCGATCTCTTGTTCTGATAGAGAATTGGGAGGAGGATGACGAACCTAAAACGTCAGATTTCTTGTCGTATGCTTTCAATTAAAGCCCGCTGATGATGTAAGGCATTGTTTCAAATCCCAAACACTGGAGATATAAGGATGTTAATCCCTCGTTAACCTCTTTGAGCCTTGAAGTAGGAGTTTTTTTTTTTAAAAGAACCCTCACCTCAACCTGGGGCAGGGTAGGTTTCAGTTAAACCGATTGAGCGCTTAGATCCTCAAAAAGGAAGAGCAAACCTTCGAGAATTCATCCTTAGCATCTTAAGAAGTCCAATACAATGACTATCCCTCGGTTACCTAAGGAGTGGGGCAGTCACGAGCCTTTCAAAATATTTACACGACTTGTGCATAAAAGAACATTCAAAAAATAAGAGCCCGCTAAGTCAAAACCTATGAAGGAGACTTAGGCAAAACTGGGGCATCCCGCTGGACTCCAAAGTCAGATCAAAAGACGTTGTCCAGGCAAAAGTTAGGGAATAAGAACAACAAACCAGTAGTTTTTTTAGAATCCCAATAAAGAACAAAGTCGTGTTGGATCAAACACAAAAGACAATAGGTGAGTGACTGCCATGTCCAAAGCCTTGATAAGTTCTCGACCATTAGCAAATCCGCTTGAGATATGAGCGTTCGTATCCGATTAACTGAATTAGGATTGGAGAACATCACGAAGAAGGGGTGGGTACAAATATGACTTTGAGCCTATATTCTTTGTTTCTTAAACCGTGAACCGAGCCACGATACAACCTTTAAAAGACCTAATTGAAGTAGGACTTCGGTTGAAAGCATACTCGACAAGATCACGTTTCCTGACTCCTACGAGCTATGCTCAGGAAAAAATTCATGTTGGCATTATAATTAAAACTTATATCCTGACTAGTGATTTCGGTCACAAGTTATCGCGATATCTTTTTTCAAAACAAAAATTCAGGACAAATATATGTGTACATTGACAAGCTCAGGATAGGCATTTCAGGCATGACAACTTTGCTTGATATCTTAGAGATTTACATATGAACATAACCCGTGGAACTTGAAGATCCTGCTGAACAGGGGCAGGCAGTTTCCCAATTCGCTTACCAACGCGAGTCTGACATTCTTAAGAGCTATTTCCCAAAGATTTCGTCGTAACACGATTAATTTGTGCCAGTTACGTCGAGACCTGACAAATCTCTCAAAGAGTTTGAGAACAATGGGGCAACCGGACTCGGTGTTCTCTATAAAATCCTCTTGAGATGACCCTACCTCGCAACGCAAGTATCCTGGGGCACCGTGTTTTTTGAAAAAACAAATGGCGACTACTACAAGATCCTCCAAGATCAAAACCATGTGGTTTCACAACTTTTTCCTCATACACCCAATGGATTTTACTCGCAGCGGCCTTCATTCCCCAATGAATCTCAGTGTTGCAACAGGCTCCTAAACCATTGCTCTGATTCAGTCCCCAGAGAGACTATAAGCTGACAACTTTTTCTTGGGTAACTCAAAAGTGTCCCTCAGGTTTTCTTCTCCCCATGTGAAGATGTGATAATGTACACCCAAGCAGATTACCTTCTCCCCAGAGAATTCAGAACTTTAAAACCAGATTTGGTTCTACCATTGATCTTTCTTACCCATGATTGACGTATTGGTTGCAGAGAACGCAGGGTATTTCCGTCGAGATGTTTATTTCATCTCTCGTCCCGTCTCTAGTCTGTTTCGTCAGCATACGCAAGGGCATAAGCATCACATGCCTATATCATTACATATTCATTACATATTCATTACATACTCATTACATACTCATTTCATAACATCCTGCATATTCACATACATAGACATCAACATACGTTCATATTAACATATTCATTAACATACGCATGCACAGGTTCATTGTGTCTCCATCATTGGTTGTTATCGCCGAGTAACTGGGTCCGTCCATTCTCTCCAAATAGATTGTCAGCCTTAAGCATAAAATACATAAGCGTTTCCAAGCTTCCCTATGGAGCTCGATCCTCGTGGATGACGGTTACTTCAGCTATCTTTCCTCGCCAGGATAAGATATTTACCCTTCGAGATCACTCCCTCGATGGAATCTTGATTACCAGTCTTCTTTCTAGCTCGATCCTAGATTGAATCTCGGTCATGTCGGTCGTCAAATCCCAACCGGGCGTGCATTTATTTTGCACCATCTAAAGGTTTTCACCATACCATGACAGATACGCGACTATCTCGCTCGAGAAGTTTATCACTGTACCCGGACGTGCATTTATTTTGCACTATCTTTCAAGAAAATCAACTACAATCCTTTACAGATACATGCCAGTTCATGCCTGGATAGTTTATTATTACAATCCTACATCTTACAGCATCGATATACAACATTTCTCACCTAAGAAGCCGACCCTATCTTCGTTATGACTCGCAGCAAAATGGCCATCTCCATGGAGCAGTTGGGCTTCCATTTACCTGTCGTCTTGAAGTATAGGGGGTTTTGAACCAAATCGTATTCAGGAGAGCACGATCTTGAAGTACGGGGAGGTTTGAGCGGAATCATATTCAGGAGAGCACGATTCTGAATTATGAAGAAGTTCATTTATCCTTTAGTAAAAGAAGAAACCAAATCGTATTCAGGAGAGCACGATCTTGAAGTACGGGGAGGTTTGAGCCGAATCATATTCAGGAGAGCATGATTCTGAGTTATGAGGAAGTTCAATTAGCCCTTTTCATATTCAGGAGAGCACGATTCTGAATCATGAAGAATTTCATTTACAAGAAAGAACCGAATCATATTCAGGAGAGCACGATTCTGAGTTATGAGGAAGTTCAATTAGCCCTTTTCATATTCAGGAGAGCACGATTCTGAAGTATGAAGAATTTCATTTACCCGAAAGAGCGGAATCATATTCAGGAGAGCACGATTCTGAAGTATGAGGAAGTTCAGTTCACCCTTTTCATATTCAGGAGAGCACGATTCTGAAGTATGAAGAATTTCATTTACAAGAAAGAGCCGAATCATATTCAGGAGAGCACGATTCTGAGTTATGAGGAAGTTCAGTTAGCCCTATTCATATTCAGGAGAGCACGATTCTGAAGTATGAAGAATTTCATTTACAAGAAAGAGCCGAATCATATTCAGGAGAGCACGATTCTGAAGTATGAGGAAGTTCAGTTCACCCTTTTCATATTCAGGAGAGCACGATTCTGAAGTATGAAGAATTTCATTTACAAGAAAGAGCCGAATCATATTCAGGAGAGCACGATTCTGAAGTATGAGGAAGTTCAGTTAGCCCTTTTCATATTCAGGAGAGCACGATTCTGAATTTCATTTATCCGAAAGAGCCGAATCATATTCAGGAGAGCACGATTCTGAAGTATGAGGAAGTTCAGTTCGCCCTTTTCATATTCAGGAGAGCACGATTCTGAAGTATGAGGAAGTTCAGTTTACCCTTTTCATGTTCAGGAGAGCACGATCTTGAAGCATGAAGAAGTTTATTTATCCTTCAGTAAGAGAAAAATCAGAATCGTATTCCAGGCGCCGACCTTAAATGCGAGAAGATTTATTTATCAGATAAGCAGCAACCTCTTTATTTGAGTGCTTATCCATTTTTGCACATAAGTCCCTTCCAACGATAAGTGACAGTTATCCCTCGGGAAGCTTATCAGGGCATTTCCCATCAAAGTCCATTTATTTTGGCATACAGCCGGTCTTTACCCAGTATATATGATATGGATTTCTGAAAAGTCCATTCGATCCCATCACGAAAGATAGTTTATAGAAGCTTGGATGTTATTCTTTGCTCAATGCTCCAGCATTCTGTAATCGATCTTACAACCGTGTAGATCCAGTCTTATTGTTAGACATTCCCAAGTGGAGGTCATCTCATAGGTGCCATCTCCATTTAAGGATCTTATTCTTAAAGTCCATTTATTTTGGCATACAGCCGGTTTTTACCCTGTATATTTGCTACGGATTCCCGAAAAGTCCGTTTGATCCTGTCACGAGGGATAGGTTACAGAAGCCTGGATGTTATTCTTTGCTCAATGCTCCAGCATTCTGTGACCGATCTTGCAGTCGTACATGATCCAGTTTTACTTTTAGATTCCCTAGTGGAGGTCGTCTCACAGGTGCCATCTCCATTTGAGAATCTCGTTCCCGTTCTAAAAATGACAATTGGTCGTGTTCGCACCAGTTGACCATCATTTTAGAATTCCCCGGTGTTGTGCTGTGTCCCAGCGCGTCGTTTTCCCCAGTGTGTTCTTCTCGTAGCGTCTGTCCCTGTGTCGTCGTATTCGTCATCATTTTCGCACTCATCATTCCAGCATACACATCATATCATATTCATGGCATTGTCTGCATTAGTCTTGTTTGGTCCATAACATTGCATATCGCCACATATAAGGGCAAAATTTTCGGTTATCTATATTTAAATCCCTCCACCATGATTCCTCGAGTCTCCGTCACTCAAATCATCCGGTGTAGTTATTTAAATAGGGGCAACTGTAATACCCCAAATTTTACCCTTTTTTTTTAATTTTTATTTTAAATTCTTATTAACTTAATAAATTAACCTTTTTTTTTCTTGTTTTTTTAACTAATAATAATTTAATTAAATTTTTTTTATAACTTTACTAATGTTTTTTATTAACTTTTTTTTTCTATTTAGTTTATTTATTTAAATCATTTTTAAGCTCTTCTTACTAACTTTTAGGATTTAGATTAAAATTTAACTTTTTTTTCTTTTCTTTAAGAGTAAATTTTTTTTATAACCTTTTTTAAATTAATTTCTAACACATTTTTTTAATCAAATTCTAATACCTTTTTAAAATAAAAATCTAACTCCTTTTTAAAACTAAATCTTTTTTTCTAACTTTTAAAAATTAAATCTTTTTTTCTAACTTTTTTAAAGCTAAATCTTTTTTTTTCTAACTTTTTAAAATTAAATCTTTTTTTCTCTAACTTTTAAAATTAAATCTTTTTTTTCTAACTATTTTAAAAATTAAATCTAACCTTTTTTTTTTATAAATTAAATCTATCTTTTTTTAAAAAAAAATAAATCTAAATTCTTTTTGACACCATCCTTTTTCAAATTAAAATTCTAAATTCCTTTTAAAATTAAATTCTAACAGTTTTTAAAATAATTCTAACATTTTTTTAAATCAACATTCAAATGTTTTTTATTTTAAAATTCTAACTCATTTTTTTTAAACTTAAAATTCTAATTTTTATTTAACTTGAAACTCTTATCTTCTTTGCTAACTTTTTAAATTTAAATCTCAACACTTTTTTAATCAAATCCAATCCCAATGAATTCCAGATGGAGCAAAATCAAATCAATCAGATCATATCATCATCATCATAAGAAAATCAGATCTAAATATCAACATCACCATCATTGAATCAAATCTGAAATCATCATAAAAATTCATTCAAATCAAATCAGAGATTGAAAAAGATTGAGATATTCAAATCAAATCTGAGATTGAAAAAGATTTAAAAAAATCAAGTATAAAAGGACCCTCAGAAGCAACAAAACGGGGGGATCGACAAGCATCAAAAACTCTTACAGTCTTCATCAAAAGTAACTAACTCTTCTTTTTTTTAATTTCTAATCTTTTTTATATCTTTTTTTCAAAATTTCTACCATTTTTTCTTAATTAAAATTCTAACATTCTAACTCTTTTTTTATTAAAATTCTAACCTTTTCTCTTTTATTTTCAAACTTTTATTTTTATTTTCTAACCTTTTTTAAAAAAAAACCAAATTTCGAAGTTCTATTTTTTTTTTGATAACTTTTAATTCTAACTTTTAATCTATTTTCTTTTTCTTAATCACATTAAAAACTCTAACTTTTCTAAATTTCACCCAAAAAAAACCTAATTTCATTCTAACTCTTTTCTAATTACCTAAATTCTCACCGTCTCAAAACGTTCATCACTTAACTTCTAATGATCGTCAACTCCAATTTTCATCCTTCATTCCTAACAGTATTCTTGATTATCCATGAACCTGTTCACTAATATTTATTTATTTATTTTTGTATTTATTTTTATATTTGTACATAATCTTACACCATCGTTGCTACTTCATATTCCATTATCACTTGTATATTATCGCCATCTTCTTTGCATATTAATTTTCATTGTTTATTAATTTTTCGCTAACATCCTCATTTTTAAGATCCAACTTTTTTTCTTGTTTCGTTAAAATTATAATTTTCTACTTAAATTCCTAACATTCCCGTCTAATTTTTTTGTCTAACCCCGTATAATAACAGTCTCTGTTTGTTTTGGTTTTTTGCAGCTGACTAAGTTCAATTGATTTTATTTTCAGTTTAAATATTCAATTATCATATTTGTAACTGCTTATGGGATGTAATTTTGCGAGACAATTGTCGCATTTATCTTTCCGCACTTTATTTTCTGCCGCATCTTTATAATTAATTTCACTCCTCCGAAGGAATTAGGTCTAGCCGTTTGACCGCCGTGTCAATAGTCCTCAACCTCAAAACCTCAAAACTACACCCTTACAAACCCTAATTTTCACAATTGCCTCGCCGCAGGCAAAATTACAATTTTACCCCTAGCATTAGGTCAAAGAGCCGCCGCGCTCATTTTAGGGTTTCCCGCCGCGGAATCCCTAACCTAATTTAACCCTAATTACAACTTAACAATTCAACGTAGAGATTTGGAGTTCCTACACTCCGCGTAAGCGTGTCCCTAAGATACGTTTATTCCCCTTGAGACCTTGACCACAGTCAAGAAGTCTCTAACCTCCCTTTTGAGGGGAACTACGATTACTCTGATTCCACTCCCGTAAGGATACGTAGGCACAAGATGCGATGTCTTGCCGAGTAAACTTAGAATTAACCCCTTAGGTCTTCTTTCTCACTTTTAATCCTTTGTACATATACCTTAAGCAAATAAATAAAGCAAATAGTAAACATTTGAACAAAAGGTTCCTGTAGAGTACTACAGAAGTTTAGGATGCTAATACCTTCCCTAAATTTAACCAACCCCCGAACCCTAGATCTTTCCCCGCATTGTGTTTACGATGCAAAATAGGTTTTCCCTTTTTGACCTTTTCCTTCGGATAAATCAAAGAGCGGTTGTGAATTGAATTGCGATTCAAACTCATCAATAGTTTGTAATCCTATTTCCACCGCAACAGAAAATGGCGACTTCACTGGGGAGAATCTAATGCTTTTGAGGGTTACCCCTAATTTGTTCATATTTATTACTATTTGTTTTACTATCCATTTGCATGTATATATTGTACTTTGATTTTGGGATTGTTCCTTGTGTTGTGAGATAAGTCCTACGCCCGGACTAGTGACATTATTATAGGATGGGGATATATTCGATGAGGCTTATAGGGAGTGAATCCCGACCAAGCTGATTCGAGAATCACCGCTCAGTTGAGACCTTTTCGAAAATGGTTCGGTTGAACGAGTAATCGTTGAAAACTTTTTCCATGGTCGATTGGAGTCTGTGATATTGAGGACCGTAGTACCTTAACACCACCTTGGCCTTATTTAGGACGTAGTGCGGGAGCTATGTGGGAGTAATCCTACAACGGCTGCTACGCGATACTACACTCAAAAAGAGGTTCTCTTGAGAATATTATTCACCCCCGAGTCAGTCGGAAGGTTGATAATATCCGAAAGATGGGCTGATGACTTTGGGCACTTTGTAGAACCTTGTTCGGCAGGTACAACTAACCTATAGTACACTCCTTTTGGGATGGGTAGACCTTGACTCCGCTCACGTTCCTTTAACCTAGGACTTTGTGTGTTTTCATGCATTGCATCCATAAAGCATCTCATTGCATTGTATTTCATGGAGTTCAAATATCATTTATGGATATCGCGGGATACCATAAATAAAAAAATAAAATGAAAAAACAAGAAAAAGATTTCCTTGGTACCCTACGACATTCGTAAATGTTTGAATTCCATGAAATCTTCATTTGCATTCACATTTTAGCATCATACTTTTGCATTGCATGTGTCTCCCGTTTTCTCATACTCGGTTCTCTCACCCTCCAGTTTTGTCACCCTGAGTTCTCTGCATCAATACGACCCTTCAAAAGAATGGAAGATCAAAACCAAGAGATCAACCGTGTCAGCCATGAATTCGAAGATCTTCGAGGAAGTGTAGGGCAGATTTTGGAGATGTTACGAGCTCTTAGTGTGAAGGTGGATGCTCAGTCTACTGTTGTTTCTAAGACTAATACCGTTATGGAACCTCAACCAGCTGTTCGATGAATATGTTTAGAAAATATTTGTTTCTGTTGCTTTTATTACTTTTCTTTCCGGATATTGTTTAAGTTGTTAATTTCTTGTGTAACCGTACAATATTTGTTGCATTCTCTATGCGCTGCATTTTTATTTCGATCTATTATGCTGTGCTTGATTATATGCTGTCCTATATGCCGATATTGCTTGTTTTGGTTTTGAAAGCTCCTTCCTTTTTGCTAATGACAAAGGGGGAGAAGAGCTTGGCTGTCTAATATCTCTTTGTGCAGAATTGTTTGCCTCTGTTTAGATAGGGGGAGTTGCTAGACATAGGGGGAGAAGCAAGCCAAGAATGGAACCAAACATCGTCAAGGATATCGCACAGACTCAGTTGTTTGTCATCATCAAAAAGATGGAGAATGTAGAAGCACACTTCAATCTCAAGGTTTTGATGATGTCAACAAAGACTTAAGCTCATTCCATGATTGCAAAAAGTCAAGCTTTCAAAACTGATCAAGATCAAGACTATGGAATGTTGTCAAGCAAATCAAGCATCATGTGCAAATGATTCTACAACTTTCAAGATTTGGACTCAAAGCTTCGGTATATCAATATTCACTCCTTTAATTGATATACAAGTGTTCAAATAATTTATCATATCAACTTTTTGCATATGCATGGTTTTAAAATCATTTGAATTGGTATAACACTTTTTTACTCAAGTATTTTTCTGAGTTTTAACAGTGTTAACCGATTAACCATATGGGTTAATCGGTTAACGGCCTTAAATTTTAAATTCTCAGGGCAACCGTTCAAGTGTTAACCGATTAACCTATATGGTTAACCGATTAAATCTGAACGAATTTTGAAAAATTGTTTCTTTTTAAATTCAAAATTTGTTTGAATGATATACCTTTTCATTATTTGATTCATACTCAAATATACCTTTTTGAAATGGTGTTTTGCTCATATAAATTTTGAAAATTTCAAATTGAAAAACACCTCCAATAATTTTAAAAATAATCATTAAATCAAATTCACTACTTTTCAAATATTTTCAAAAAAATGTTCATATTGTTCATACCATTTCATATCCAGAATTTTTGAACACTTGTATTGATATTGAAAAGTGAATTTTGATCAAAAGGAGAAGATCAATCTTTGTATTGATATTATTATTGTATCACTCTCAAATTACAAAATTACAAGAATTATGTCTTTGTGACTTGTGATCCAGGATTGTTGGACACAAGGGTTAGTGCTTGCAAGAGGATTGTTTTTGCACACTAACTTGTTGAAATAGTTGTTAGATTGTAGGCCTCACCGGTTGATGGTGTGATAGGTTGTACATTCTAAAACTATAGTGAAAACTCTCTTTCATGTGGAAAGGGGAGTGGAGTACCTTCGGATTGTGAAGGGAACCACTATAAATCTCTGTTTCTATTTTCATTCTGCTTTTACTGCTTTCAAGATCAAGATCATAACCAAGTAAAATTCAAGAATCTCAAAAAACCGAAAAAAGTTTCTAAAAGCCTAGTTCACTCCACCACTATGATGACCCAACATCGAGAAACTATGAATTGTCACCGAGAAACCTCCCGGGCCATTGCTTCACTTCGCAACCTTATCCTTACCTCTCATCCTTCCAACCCCGGCATTATTGAAGAAGAGGATGCAGATGATGAAGGTAGTGAAGAAGAGGAAGCAGAAGACGGGGATATGTTCGATGAATATGTTTAGAAAATATTTGTTTCTGTTGCTTTTATTACTTTTCTTTCCGGATATTGTTTAAGTTGTTAATTTCTTGTGTAACCGTACAATATTTGTTGCATTCTCTATGCGCTGCATTTTTATTTCGATCTATTATGCTGTGCTTGATTATATGCTGTCCTATATGCCGATATTGCTTGTTTTGGTTTTGAAAGCTCCTTCCTTTTTGCTAATGACAAAGGGGGAGAAGAGCTTGGCTGTCTAATATCTCTTTGTGCAGAATTGTTTGCCTCTGTTTAGATAGGGGGAGTTGCTGGACATAGGGGGAGAAGCAAGCCAAGAATGGAACCAAACATCGTCAAGGATATCGCACAGACTCAGTTGTTTGTCATCATCAAAAAGATGGAGAATATAGAAGCACACTTCAATCTCAAGGTTTTGATGATGTCAACAAAGACTTAAGCTCATTCCATGATTGCAAAAAGTCAAGCTTTCAAAACTGATCAAGATCAAGACTATGGAATATTGTCAAGCAAATCAAGCATCATGTGCAAATGATTCTACAACTTTCAAGATTTGGACTCAAAGCTTCGGTATATCAATATTCACTCCTTTAATTGATATACAAGTGTTCAAATAATTTATCATATCAACTTTTTGCATATGCATGGTTTTAAAATCATTTGAATTGGTATAACACTTTTTTACTCAAGTATTTTTCTGAGTTTTAACAGTGTTAACCGATTAACCATATGGGTTAATCGGTTAACGGCCTTAAATTTTAAATTCTCAGGGCCAACGTTCAAGTGTTAACCGATTAACCTATATGGTTAACCGATTAAATCTGAACGAATTTTGAAAAATTGTTTCTTTTTAAATTCAAAATTTGTTTGAATGATATACCTTTTCATTATTTGATTCATACTCAAATATACCTTTTTGAAATGGTGTTTTGCTCATATAAATTTTGAAAATTTCAAATTGAAAAACACCTCCAATAATTTTAAAAATAATCATTAAATCAAATTCACTACTTTTCAAATATTTTCAAATATTTTCAAAAAGTGTTCATATTGTTCATACCATTTCATATCCAGAATTTTTGAACACTTGTATTGATATTGAAAAGTGAATTTTGATCAAAAAGAGAAGATCAATCTTTGTATTGATATTATTATTGTATCACTCTCAAATTACAAAATTACAAGAATTATGTCTTTGTGACTTGTGATCCAGGATTGTTGGACACAAGGGTTAGTGCTTGCAAGAGGATTGTTTTTGCACACTAACTTGTTGAAATAGTTGTTAGATTGTAGGCCTCACCGGTTGATGGTGTGATAGGTTGTACATTCTAAAACTATAGTGAAAACTCTCTTTCATGTGGAAAGGGGAGTGGAGTACCTTCGGATTGTGAAGGGAACCACTATAAATCTCTGTTTCTATTTTCATTCTGCTTTTACTGCTTTCAAGATCAAGATCATAACCAAGTAAAATTCAAGAATCTCAAAAAACCGAAAAAAGTTTCTAAAAGCCTAGTTCACTCCACCACTATGATGACCCAACATCGAGAAACTATGAATTGTCACCGAGAAACCTCCCGGGCCATTGCTTCACTTCGCAACCTTATCCTTACCTCTCATCCTTCCAACCCCGGCATTATTGAAGAAGAGGATGCAGATGATGAAGGTAGTGAAGAAGAGGAAGCAGAAGACGGGGATATGTTCGATGAATATGTTTAGAAAATATTTGTTTCTGTTGCTTTTATTACTTTTCTTTCCGGATATTGTTTAAGTTGTTAATTTCTTGTGTAACCGTACAATATTTGTTGCATTCTCTATGCGCTGCATTTTTATTTCGATCTATTATGCTGTGCTTGATTATATGCTGTCCTATATGCCGATATTGCTTGTTTTGGTTTTGAAAGCTCCTTCCTTTTTGCTAATGACAAAGGGGGAGAAGAGCTTGGCTGTCTAATATCTCTTTGTGCAGAATTGTTTGCCTCTGTTTAGATAGGGGGAGTTGCTGGACATAGGGGGAGAAGCAAGCCAAGAATGGAACCAAACATCGTCAAGGATATCGCACAGACTCAGTTGTTTGTCATCATCAAAAAGATGGAGAATATAGAAGCACACTTCAATCTCAAGGTTTTGATGATGTCAACAAAGACTTAAGCTCATTCCATGATTGCAAAAAGTCAAGCTTTCAAAACTGATCAAGATCAAGACTATGGAATATTGTCAAGCAAATCAAGCATCATGTGCAAATGATTCTACAACTTTCAAGATTTGGACTCAAAGCTTCGGTATATCAATATTCACTCCTTTAATTGATATACAAGTGTTCAAATAATTTATCATATCAACTTTTTGCATATGCATGGTTTTAAAATCATTTGAATTGGTATAACACTTTTTTACTCAAGTATTTTTCTGAGTTTTAACAGTGTTAACCGATTAACCATATGGGTTAATCGGTTAACGGCCTTAAATTTTAAATTCTCAGGGCCAACGTTCAAGTGTTAACCGATTAACCTATATGGTTAACCGATTAAATCTGAACGAATTTTGAAAAATTGTTTCTTTTTAAATTCAAAATTTGTTTGAATGATATACCTTTTCATTATTTGATTCATACTCAAATATACCTTTTTGAAATGGTGTTTTGCTCATATAAATTTTGAAAATTTCAAATTGAAAAACACCTCCAATAATTTTAAAAATAATCATTAAATCAAATTCACTACTTTTCAAATATTTTCAAATATTTTCAAAAAGTGTTCATATTGTTCATACCATTTCATATCCAGAATTTTTGAACACTTGTATTGATATTGAAAAGTGAATTTTGATCAAAAAGAGAAGATCAATCTTTGTATTGATATTATTATTGTATCACTCTCAAATTAAAAAATTACAAGAATTATGTCTTTGTGACTTGTGATCCAGGATTGTTGGACACAAGGGTTAGTGCTTGCAAGAGGATTGTTTTTGCACACTAAGTTGTTGAAATAGTTGTTAGATTGTAGGCCTCACCGGTTGATGGTGTGATAGGTTGTACATTCTAAAACTATAGTGAAAACTCTCTTTCATGTGTGTTGCACCCTAAAATTTGCTCAACCTATTTCACTTGGTTTATGTTTCAATTGCATTAGCATTTGCATATAAAGTCTTGTACATAATCTAATCATCTGCATAACATAGCATAGCAAGTCATCCAACAAGGGACCAAGTACTATTCTCATCCTATGAGCCTATCAAGAGGTTATTATTCAAATTCAAGCATATCCAAGTCATCAAAAAGAAATTGAAGTCTAAGAAGCCAGTGGATCAAGCAGTGGATCTCTCTCCTATCTTGAGTGTATTTGAAAATCATCAAGGAAGTTGTAAGCTGTGAATTGAGGTCATGTAGAGTATATAGACATCATGGAAGACATGGAGAGCCATTTTGAAAGTGATACCAGTCATTGATGTGATCACAAGAGCTGCAGTTGAAAACAGTCAACTAGGGTTTCATCTGGGTCAACCCTAGGTCAACCCTAGGTCAAATGACTGATTGAAGGGCATCAAGGTCTATTTTAGAGGTGTGGGGTTCATCATTTGACATGTAGGGATGGATGTGGTGTTGTGCCAAGGAGAAATCAAGAGAAATCAAGAGAAATCAAGAAGAAGAGGAGTTTCTAAATTAGGGTTTCTGTGTAAAATCCCCTGATTTAGGTCAAACTTCCAACCAAGATAATCCAAAATGCAAGCTTCAAATGGATCCTTGGCCAACATGAAACTTGTAGAGGATCTCAAGACCTTTAATTTGAGTGGTGGAAGACATCAAGGAGATCTATAGAACTCAAGTTATGGTCCTTGCAAGTTACAGGTCATCTGAGGTATCTGAAATTTTGTCTGTGAAAGTTACTTGTCTTCCAATCATTTTTTACCCCTCAAGGAGATTTCAAATGAATTTCTGGTAAACATAAGAGTTGTTCCTCATTGTCTTAGCTTTCTAGAAAGGTATGGAATGCCTTCATCGGATTTGTGGAACTCTACTTATGACCTTGGCAAGCAAAGGGTATTTTGGTCATTTGAGAATTACAGGTCATTTCAAGCCTATGCCCAAAACTCATACAAGGAAGCTTCAAATGAAAAACTTCACAACATCAAACTTGCTCCAAATGACATTTTGAGTCTAGAAAAGTGATCATGAAAGTTTGTAAATGCTCATAGCTCAAGGTTCCAAATTTGGTCAATTAAAAGTGAATTTAATGAATAAAAGTGACCTAAAAATGGGATTTTTCATAACATGGCCAAATGGGATGAAATTATAGGTCATTTTGATTGGAAAAAATGTTTTACGAACATTGGCAAAAGTAGATTTTTGAGTTTAGAGCAAAGTTTGAGAGATACCATTGGTTACTTATGTATGAAGTTACACATGCCAAAATTCAAGGGATTTGTGCACAAGAAGTTTCTACCAAGTTCTAGATGTTAGACTAAGGCACGGATCTAGAAGGGGGGGTTGAATAGATCCCTTTTAAAAATTTGAGTGGCGCTACCAATAAAATTGGTTTTCAAAATTGTTTTCAAATGCGGAAGCGGCCTTGGAAAATATAGTCTAAAACGAACAACTATTGGAGAGCCGGATATGCGTCAAGCAGATGAATTTAAGACGATAACGGATAGTAAATCACTACACACTTTTATGCAAAACTCAGATGTGATTCACTCGTACTATTTCCTTATTCCAATGATCAAAAATTACACCAAAACTAGCAGCAAAATTAAGGCAATTTTAGTTCAGCACTTTTGTCGAACAGTTGGTGTGCACAAAACTAGCAGTAAAATTAAGGCAATTTTAGTTCAGCACTTTTGTCGAACAGTTGGTGTGCACAAATACCTTAAATGATATTTGTGTTGAATGAGTGATTGAAAAAGCCTTAGTACAGTATTTCTATTGTACTTAGTAGTTAAAAAACAGTGTTTCACCAACTCACTCAATCAATACTACAATTTGACAAAATCACTTATTCTAGAATCACTTAATTTTTAAGCTGTAATTGAAAATGCAGAAAATAAAGGAACACAAGATTTGATGAGGCAGTTCCCCCAGTCGTCCTCGCGTTGGGGTACGTCTGCCCTCAATTCTACAATGAGAATTGAGATATGTATTGAATAGATATCACCTGTTTGGTAGAACAGTTATACACAAGAATCGATAGACAATTGATACAAACAATCTTAATGTTGCTGATAATTTCTACCACTTCTTGCCCCTTGATTCAAGATGAATCAAGTCCTCCAATTTGATGTGAATGACCTCCGATTGCAGCCACCTTATTGACAACTCTTCCGTTGATCAAACCTTCGGCACGGCTGATCTTAGACACACCCAAATTGAACCCGGAACGTCTTCAACCTTTCAACGCCCTAGCTACTAGATTGATCAACCTTCCGCTAATCAATCACCTTCGCACTCGCTTGATTGTTGAACCGACGATTCCGTAACAAAAGCCTTCAAAACCTGTAGTCTTGATAGGTAAAACCTCAAAGGTTTTCTCCCAAGAAACACCTGCACCAGCTTCCACTCGAACCGGATCTTCAATCACGCGTTCGAACCTTATCACCGTCGAGCAAACCACAGACCGCAGCAAAAAATTGATTATCTGTAATTTGAGGATTTGTGAGTTGATTGAACGATGAAGATGAAGAACACTGATGCACCTCTTTCACGTTTCTTGACCTGAACACTTTCTCATAATGCTTTCAAAAATGTTTTTGTTGTTAAAATTGAAAAGACAGCTATTTATAGTAATATACAAAACAGACAGTTGACAGATCAATGAAACATAGCAGAATTTCTGTTTCTGCGCGCGAACGGTCGACCATAGGGTCGGCGTGCGCTGAGCCGTGTGACACTCAAACTGTCATGCGCCGAGTCAGCGGTCGACGCATGATCTTCATGCGCTGAGCCGTCAGATTCTTAAACCTGCATGCGCCAAGTTAACGGTCGACGCATGACCTTCATGCGCTGACCCGTGTGAACTGAATGAAACTGTGTGCTGACGGTATGGTCGGCTCATGGTTCAAAAATCTGCAAAAACATAAATTTCTACAGCTTTTTGTGCATTACGTCATTGTAAAAATTGAATCATAAGTAGCGTGAATGATTTAAACGAAAGAAGGATATCTCTTAGCAAGTTGTCATCATCAAAAACCAGAGGCACGCTTGTGTTGGTAGATACTTTGCCTTCACATTCTCCCCCTTTTTGATGATGGCAACCTACTGTTACGCAACACGTGATAGGTATAGGTATGCTCCTGCTCCCCCTTTCTTTTACAATTATAGCGGTCGTAATCATCGTCTATCTACTGCTCGGTTCTCCCCCTTTGACAACATCAAAAAGAGGTAAACTCGTGACACAATAACAACACATTGAATCATGCATAAATGAGATACCAACAGATGAGAAGTAAACAACAGTTATACATACGATGGAGATAACAGTTAATAGATTACAGAACCACAAAAATGTCATGATAGCAACATAGAAGTAAGCAACAATCATAGTGAGTTTGGGCAGAAAAGCAAAACACAACAAACAAAATGAATGCAAGCCAAAACAGGAAACAACAAATGACATATGAGCGCATGCTAATAGCCCCGTCCACGTCCGCGACCACGACCACGCCTGTCATAGTAATGAGGATGGCGTTGGGGATGAGCTAGATCAGTAAATTCTTCTATGATGTTATTCAAAAAGTCAAGACTGTCGACAATGGCGCGCTCTTCAGCTTGATGACAGTGAGTTAGAGTCTCGAATCGAGCGTCCAGCTGAGTCGACATTCCACTGATCCGTTCATTTTGGTTATGCAGTTCAGAACGAATTTGTGCCATTCTTTCATTTTGATCCCTCATGAATTTTTGCTGTTGTTCCTGCATATTGGTCATAAAATTTCGCTGTTCCAACTGCATCGACTGCATCATTTCTAAAATCTCCGAGTTTTTTGACGGTTGTTGAGGAGAAGGTGGGTCTGCAGTGCTTGGTTGATACGGCTGATAGAATTTGCCAAGAGTGGTCCACCCGGTGTATTGCCATTCACCCCAGCCTTGGTTATTCTCCTCATCCTCATTTTCCTGTTGGTTTGAGTAGGCAGACCAGTTATTGTGTTGATTGTCATCTTGATATGTTTGTTGATAGTTTTCAGAAGGCACGTATGGTTGATGACCTTCATTAATATCGTGGTCCAGCTGAGTCTCATCAGCGGTTTCTTGTGCCTCTCCTGCATTGTCACCTTGATTGTCTTCATCTTCACTTGAGCTTCCTTCTGCTTCTTCATCTTCTCCACCCTCTGACTCATCAGCACTTTCTTCACTCGAGGAGGCAGCTGCAGCCATGGTTGAGCGCCGATAAAATCTGTACTTTTTGAGCGACTGATCCCACACATATCCCATCATAGCAAAGACCTTTGAACTGAACTCTTTATCAGAAGAAATTGGAGTATACGGAAAAGACGGGTAATTGATACCTGCAGAGTTTAAAGCTTCCTGAATGAATGAGCCATAGGCGAGCGCGGTGCCTCGCTTGGAGTCTCTTAGTTCATACATCCGGCTTGTAATATAGTACGGCCAGTTAATTTTAATGCCGTGACCTAGTATATGGATGAGATGCACTTCAGCTTGTTCGACTCTTGACAAACCACCTTGTTTAGGCCGCAGAATGCAACAAACAGCAGATTTTTGTATTTTACCATATTCAGAGGTACATGCTATGCAAAAATGATGTCATGACATATAAGAAAAAAATATCTATATACATATGCAGTAGATGTCATACAAATTTAGCGTAGTATAAGCGATATGATTTGAGATCAACAGGATTATCAAACAAAGAGAGAGAGAAAGAACAATATCACCTTGATGCCTGATTTGCTTGATACACAACATACTTATACTTGCACGAATATCAAATTGTTAGAAGTACAACAGCATGATTATTTGAATGAAATAAGATAACATCAGCAAATATTATTCCCGTTCCGAAATGTCGAGGATGCCAAGTTCTCGGCGGATATGAAAGAAAGGTTCCGTTGCTAGCGGCTTTGTGAAAATGTCCGCTAGTTGGTTTTTAGTGTCAACGTGTTCAAATACAACATCACCTTTCTCAACATGGTCCCTAAGAAAATGGTGTCGAATTTCTATATGTTTAGTGCGAGAGTGTAATACGGGATTTTTGGTAAGGTTAATAGCGCTAGTGTTGTCACATAGGATAGGAATACGTTCAAGTTTAAGATTGAAATCTAGTAGTTGTTGCTTAATCCACAGAATTTGAGCACAACAACTACCAGCGGCAACGTATTCCGCCTCGGCCGTTGATAAAGCAACTGAAACTTGTTTCTTGCTATGCCAACTAACCAAGGAGTTTGAAAACAAATGACATGTACCACTAGTGCTTTTCCTATCCGATTTGCACCCGGCAAAGTCGGAATCGGAGTAACCTACCAACGAGCAATCACTACCCTTAGAATACCACAATCCATACTTCGGGGTACCTGACAGGTATCGAAGAATTCGTTTAACAGCTTTTAGGTGGGATTCTTTGGGACATGATTGGTATCGTGCACACATGCACACACTAAACATAATATCAGGACGTGACGCAGTAAGATAGAGAAGTGAACCAATCATACCTCTATATCGTTTTACCTCTACGTCCTTGCCATTTTCATCTTTATCCAAATTTACGCATGTAGGCATTGGGGTGTCTATGGCCTTGGATTTTGCCATGTCAAATCTCTTGATCAAGTCCAAACAATATTTTGTTTGGCTCACGAATGTCCCTTCTTGGAGTTGTTTAATTTGCAGGCCGAGGAAGTATGTGAGCTCCCCCATCATACTCATCTCGAATTCGCCCTGCATGAGGTCAGAAAACTCTCTCACGAGATTCATGTTAGTGGATCCAAATATAATATCGTCAACATAGATTTGCACCAAAATCAAGTGCTTTCCTTGACGTTTAATGAAGAGTGTAGTGTCAACCTTTCCTCGTGAGTACCCCTGATTAAGTAAAAACTTACTTAGTCGCTCATACCAAGCTCTAGGAGCTTGTTTGAGACCATATAAAGCTCTTTTTAACTTGTAAACATGTTCAGGGTATTCATGAGATTCAAAACCGGGAGGTTGAGACACATATACTTCTTCATTTATGTGACCGTTAAGGAACGCACTTTTAACATCCATTTGAAATAACTTAAAATCCTTTGCACATGCAAAGGCGAGTAAAAGGCGTATAGCCTCGAGTCGGGCAACCGGCGCATAAGTTTCCTCATAGTCGATGCCTTCCTCTTGGTTATACCCTTGAGCGACCAATCTCGCTTTATTACGGGTTATTACCCCGTTTTCGTCCAACTTGTTCCTAAACACCCATCGGGTGCCGATTACTCGATGGCCTCGCGGAGGAGGGACAAGGTCCCATACCTCGTTTCTTTTAAACTGATTTAGTTCCTCTTGCATCGATAAAAACCAGTGCTCATCGAGTAGGGCCTCTTTGGGGTTTTTAGGCTCTATTTGTGAAACGAAAGCGAAGTGATAACAAAAGTTACTTAGCTTAGATCGAGTGGTGACTCCCTTTGTGATGTCTCCGAGAATATTGTCAATTGGATGATCTTTACACGACTTCCAAGCTTGAGGGAGATCATCGTTTGTAGGCGGATGAGCTTCCTCAGTTACCTCATGGTGTGCATCCTTATCCTCCTCAATTTTGACTCTATCGGGTTGATCAATCCCCGTTTCGCCACCTTTGAGTATGTCTTCTGTGGATGTACCTGCACCATGAACAACACTATCCTTTCCGACATTTCTCGGATAGGACTCATCAAACGTAACGTGCACAGACTCTTCAACAGCTAGTAATCTTTTATTATAAATCCTATATGCTTTACTTGATTGCGAGTACCCTAGAAAAATGCCTTCATCGGCTTTTGAATCAAACTTGCCCAAGTTTTCCTTTCCATTGTTTAATACAAAGCACTTGCATCCAAAAACATGAAGGTGAGAAACATTAGGCTTTCGCCCTTTTAAAAGTTCATACGGAGTTTTGTTTAGAATGGGGCGGATGAGTACCCTATTCAAAACATAACATGCCGTACTAATGGCGTCGGCCCAAAAGTATTTTGGTAAACCACTATCATTAATCATTGTTCTTCCCAATTCTTCTAAAATTCTGTTTTTACGCTCCACAACCCCATTTTGTTGAGGAGTTCGTGGAGCCGAGAAGTTATGATCGATGCCATGGTTACCGCAATATTCTTCAAATAAATGATTTTCAAATTCACCTCCGTGGTCACTTCTTATTGACACAATGTTTGTATTTAACTTATTTTGGGAGAGCTTGGCAAATCTCTCAAAAGCGGCAAACGTGTCACTTTTACTCACTAAGAAGATGGTCCAACAGAACCTAGAAAAGTCGTCCACTATTACGAATCCGTAATAGTTTCCTCCTAGACTTTTGATCCTAGACGGCCCAAACAAGTCCATATGAAGTAGTTCAAGAGGTCTCGTTGTTGAAATAATCTTTTTGGATTTAAAGGAGATCCTCGTTTGTTTTCCTTTTTGACAAGCATCACAAAGGTGATCCTTGGTGAACTTAATTTTGGGAAGTCCTAGTACTAGATCTTTTGAGACAATCTTATTGAGTAAGTCAAAGTTGACATGCGCTAAGCGCCTATGCCATAGCCATGAGTCTTCACTCATAGATATGAGACATTGATCGCTTGTTGGGGATACCACATTCAAGTCAAGCATATACACATTGTTTACTCTAAAACCAATAAACACATTCTTCTTATCACTTTCATGCACAATTTTGCAGCAATCTTTTGAAAAGGAAACATTGTAACCTTTGTCGCATAATTGGCTAATGCTAAGGAGATTATGTTTAAGGTTTTCGACAAGCAACACATCGGAAATTGTAGTAGAGGAGGGATTACCTATACTACCTTTACCTAGTATCGCTCCGCGGTTGTTATCACCGTATGTTACATACCCTTTCTTCTTAGCCACGAAGTCTATGAATAAGGATATGTCTCCAGACATGTGCCTTGAGCACCCACTATCAAGAACCCATCTTCTCTCGGTGGACTCGACACATTTCACCTGTCAAAATATAACTTAGAGAAGGGAGGTACCCAATGGCATATTGGGTCCTAATAGGTTAGCGACAAGACGGTTGCGTTTGGGCAACCATTGGTAGATGCCTTTAGGAACAAGAAATCTCCTAAATCGACATTTACCAATGGAGTGGCCTTTCTTGCAACAGTAAAAGCATACAAAGTCGACATTAGAATCACTTTCACTTGCTTGATCCCTAATTACATATGCATATTTTTGATATGGGTTTATCATACTTTTTCTAAAATCCTTTTTATCGATTGCAAATGTAATTTTAGGTTCAAGTGCCTTGTCTAATTTGGCCTTAAGGTTTCTAACCTCACCTTGCCAAATATGACAAGTATCACAACCAAAGTTGAAAGGATTACTATTGTCCTTACAATCCGATTCATTATCTTTCACAATGGAAGCCTTAAGGTCCTCTAATTTCTTTTCGGACTCTAAGACTTTGTGCTCTAAATATGTAAAAATTCTTCTATTAGAAGCAAGTTTCTTAAAGGCTTCAGTTGCTTCCTTGTGTAAAACATCGAATGCGGTTTGTAATTCGGAATGAGACATATTAGATGACATATTATATCTAGAGTGACGTACCTGTTTCTTTTTCTTTTTCTGATTTGCGGAGAGACATAGATTCACGGACTCTTCTTCATCACTAGAGCTTTCATTAGAGGAGGAAGAATCACTGTCGCTTTCCCACGCGATGTACGCCCTCCTAGGCTTTGATGCTCTCTTATGTGACTTCGATTGTTCCTTTTCTTTTCCCTTGTTGTTCATTGGACAGTCCGGTTTGTAGTGACCGGGCTTTCCACATTTATAGCACGTTCCTCTAGTCTTTTTGCCTTTTTGATTGTCATCTTTGGAGAACCTTGATTGCCTTCGGAAATTTACCAGGTTCTTCTCCGAATGTTGGATGCCGTTCTTTCTCACGTACCGGTTATACCGTTTAACGAACAGCCCCATGTCCTCATTTATGTCTTCTTCTTCGTCGTCGCTTGAAGAATAATCACTTTGCTCTTTTGCTTTAGACTTCGAGGAAGAAGCCTTAAGAGCTATGGACTTCTTTTCACTCATCTTTACTTTGTCCTTCTTTTCTTTCCTTTCATGTTGGTCAAGACTCAAGAGTACCTGTTCATGCTCTTGTAGTTTGCCAAACAATGTAGTCAGGTCTAATACCGTAAGATCATTTGCCTCTTTGATGGCGGTCACTTTCGGCTGCCATTCCCTGCTAAGACATCTCAAAACTTTATTAGTAGCAAGATCATTGGAAATAGGTCTTCCTAGTGAATGTAATCTGTTTATGAGATGAGTAAATCTCTTTTGCATGTCAGCAATGGTTTCCCCTTGCTCCATGAAAAAAAGATCAAACTCTTGTATAAGAGTGTTGATTCGAGCCAACTTAACATCGTTTGTCCCCTCATGGGCAATTTGTAGTGCATCCCACATAGTCTTAGCCGTAGGGCAATGGGATACACGGTAGTATTCATCTACACCTAATGAGGAGATTAGAATGTTCTTAGCTTTCCAATCGTAATTATACTTTCGCTCATCGTCGTCGGTCCATTGTGCTTCGGGCTTTGGCACAACTTCGTTATTCTCATTTGTCATGGTTATTTCAATCGGACCATTGAGAATAACGTTCCATATCTTTCTATCTATGGAATTAATGTGCACCCGCATACAGTCTTTCCAATAGCTATAATTTTCACCGTTAAAAACGGGAGCTCTATTGTACGCCCCTTTTGGTTCGTTAGCCATTATTCTATCAATGTTGTATTTGAAGCACCGGAGAACCGGAGCTCTTGATACCACTTGTTAGACTAAGGCACGGATCTAGAAGGGGGGGTTGAATAGATCCCTTTTAAAAATTTGAGTGGCGCTACCAATAAAATTGGTTTTCAAAATTGTTTTCAAATGCGGAAGCGGCCTTGGAAAATATAGTCTAAAACGAACAACTATTGGAGAGCCGGATATGCGTCAAGCAGATGAATTTAAGACGATAACGGATAGTAAATCACTACACACTTTTATGCAAAACTCAGATGTGATTCACTCGTACTATTTCCTTATTCCAATGATCAAAAATTACACCAAAACTAGCAGCAAAATTAAGGCAATTTTAGTTCAGCACTTTTGTCGAACAGTTGGTGTGAACAAAACTAGCAGTAAAATTAAGGCAATTTTAGTTCAGCACTTTTGTCGAACAGTTGGTGTGCACAAATACCTTAAATGATATTTGTGTTGAATGAGTGATTGAAAAAGCCTTAGTACAGTATTTCTATTGTACTTAGTAGTTAAAAAACAGTGTTTCACCAACTCACTCAATCAATACTACAATTTGACAAAATCACTTATTCTAGAATCACTTAATTTTTAAGCTGTAATTGAAAATGCAGAAAATAAAGGAACACAAGATTTGATGAGGCAGTTCCCCCAGTCGTCCTCGCGTTGGGGTACGTCTGCCCTCAATTCTACAATGAGAATTGAGATATGTATTGAATAGATATCACCTGTTTGGTAGAACAGTTATACACAAGAATCGATAGACAATTGATACAAACAATCTTAATGTTGCTGATAATTTCTACCACTTCTTGCCCCTTGATTCAAGATGAATCAAGTCCTCCAATTTGATGTGAATGACCTCCGATTGCAGCCACCTTATTGACAACTCTTCCGTTGATCAAACCTTCGGCACGGCTGATCTTAGACACACCCAAATTGAACCCGGAACGTCTTCAACCTTTCAACGCCCTAGCTACTAGATTGATCAACCTTCCGCTAATCAATCACCTTCGCACTCGCTTGATTGTTGAACCGACGATTCCGTAACAAAAGCCTTCAAAACCTGTAGTCTTGATAGGTAAAACCTCAAAGGTTTTCTCCCAAGAAACACCTGCACCAGCTTCCACTCGAACCGGATCTTCAATCACGCGTTCGAACCTTATCACCGTCGAGCAAACCACAGACCGCAGCAAAAAATTGATTATCTGTAATTTGAGGATTTGTGAGTTGATTGAACGATGAAGATGAAGAACACTGATGCACCTCTTTCACGTTTCTTGACCTGAACACTTTCTCATAATGCTTTCAAAAATGTTTTTGTTGTTAAAATTGAAAAGACAGCTATTTATAGTAATATACAAAACAGACAGTTGACAGATCAATGAAACATAGCAGAATTTCTGTTTCTGCGCGCGAACGGTCGACCATAGGGTCGGCGTGCGCTGAGCCGTGTGACACTCAAACTGTCATGCGCCGAGTCAGCGGTCGACGCATGATCTTCATGCGCTGAGCCGTCAGATTCTTAAACCTGCATGCGCCAAGTTAACGGTCGACGCATGACCTTCATGCGCTGACCCGTGTGAACTGAATGAAACTGTGTGCTGACGGTATGGTCGGCTCATGGTTCAAAAATCTGCAAAAACATAAATTTCTACAGCTTTTTGTGCATTACGTCATTGTAAAAATTGAATCATAAGTAGCGTGAATGATTTAAACGAAAGAAGGATATCTCTTAGCAAGTTGTCATCATCAAAAACCAGAGGCACGCTTGTGTTGGTAGATACTTTGCCTTCACACTAGAGTGTTCTATGAGTGTCTATATATTGAGTAGAGTGGCTTCATTCAAGGTTTGGTGATTCATTTTGATCAAAACACATAGTTACATCTCATTCTTCCATTTTTGCAAATCACATAAGAACTCTATCAAATCTTCATCATTTCCCAAAATTCTTAATCCTATCATCATCTACCTCCATCATAGATCAAGTTTCCATCAAAATCTGTTTGAATTGAAGAGGAATTCATGCTATTCAAGTATATCATCCAAATTGCAAAAGGAAGTGGTTATGGCAATCCAAGGGGTTTGAGCAAGAACTACTGCATACAGAATCAAGAACCAAGTTTATTGAGCAAGTCCCAAGCATTGCAAGCTGTGCATCCAAGGTTTTCTTCATCTGTTTTCAAGATTACACCAGGTTAGTAATCTCATCGAATTGGCTAGAATTAGTTAGAATAATGTAGAATTTTTAGGTTAGAATTGTTAGGCATAGTTAGATGATTGTTTCTGGTGAATTTGAAGGCATTTCATGGAGGTTATCATTGGAGTACCAAAACTGTTGTGGCTTAGAACACCTAGGTTAGGGCGTGATAATCTTGGTTAGATAGATAAAAATGATCAGTATAGCATGTAGATTGTATTAGTGTAAGAGTTAGCAAGAATTAGCAAGATTGATATCAGTGTAAAATGGTGGAACCTAGGTCTTCTACCTATCGAGTTTGGTGCTAGGGTGAGTTTCAGAGAAAACCAAGGCCATGGTTGTGTAGAGGAGAAGAAGTGGAGCATTTTTTCTTTTTACAGATATGAGTTTCATGGAGATTTGAGGTTGCATGAGGATGTTGAACTCTGGTTGGGGCAAGCTTCGTGCATGGTTCATTAATGGCAAACCCTAGCTCATTGGGGAAGATGACTTTCCCAGCGTTGGATTACACACTTGACTTTGACTCAGAAACAATCTAACGGTCTTAATTCAAACGGAAAGTTGAGAGGGAAGGCTGAGTGATCAAAACTCAGTCGTTTCATTAAACGAGGCAAATGGGCTTAGTAATCCAATTGATATTCGTACCCCTATTTTCAAGGCCCAATGGCAAATGAGCTGAATTAATTACTAATTGCACCGTTTTTGTTTTTTTTTTTTTTTTTTCTTATGTTTTCTGATCAACTGGGCCCAGACGCGCCTTGCTATGCGCGCCCCCCAGTCTGGGCCCATCATTCATTTTTAACTGAAATAATTGCTGTTTGCACCCATAGCCAATTTAGTTCATTTTTATTTCACTCATTTTTTTTTAATTCTTTGGAAAATCATAACAAATTGGAAATTGCATATTTTTAAATGGTTGTTTTTGCATCTTTTTCATATTTTGTTAAGAAAATTTTCATGTAATAAAATTAGCATTTCATTTTATTTTTGCATTTTTAGTATATTTTTCTTTTAAATAGGTTTGAATGATGTTTAGTTTAGCACCTCATTTTGTTCATTTTAGTTTAGGACTATCCTTGTATATTTTGGACCCATTCTTTTTAGGGTACTTCACTTAGGACTTTAATCTCCATATGAAATTTAATTCATGATTTTAGGACTTAATTTTAGATGATTTGTTTAGGTGTGATTAGGAGAATCAAAACTAGGGTTTAGAGATAACATAGGTGTGATAAATCATTTCTTTTAGGAGTTGTAGATTGAATTTTGGGGTATGGGACTATAGGGGTATTATGGGTAGATAATAGATCCCTTAGAAAATATTAGGCTTCCCTTATTCTACTATTACTATTAGTATACTGCTTGTATTTGCTTAATTGTGTGGTGTGCCCTCTCTAGGGTTATTATTTGACTGTGTGGGGTATTGGGCCTGCTTGGGGTTTGAGCTGAAGACTATGCTGATGAAGCCCATTGAAGAGTAAGAGAATGAAGACCAACTTCTAGAGTTGAGGAAGAGCATCTTGCTGGCAGCTGTTGAGGTTATAAGACTTAGGAGCTAGGCAGAGCCCTAGAGTAGAAAACTTGATTCACAAATATGGAAGGTCTTGTTTGCCTCCATTATTTCTCTATGATTCAAAGTCTCTTTTAAATATCCACCTCCTTCCTTTGGAAGGATTAGTGAATGTATTTAAAAGATAGAACTTTTGAGAGAAAACTGTCAGTATCATGTTAACAGTTAGTGAGCCACCCTTGGTAGGCAATTGACTGTTTAACATCCATTTCATCTTGTTGACTGATATTCATCTTGGAGATTGAGACTTGAAGAAAAGCCATTGCAGATTGAAGATAGAGACCTTGCTTGAAGGCTGTGAAGATGAAGACTGATGCTTGCTTGAAGACAGATGTTGATGAAGACTGCTTTTGCTGATTTTTTTGCTGTTTATAATTTTTGATGTATTGCTTGAGTTTCCCTGACTGTATTGCTTGCTGTTTAACCTGTTAGGTTGAAAGTGAATTCTGTTCACTTTTGGCCTGTTGTTTTCTAGGTTCGAGGTTGAGTGGGACTCCCTTGCCTCGCTTGTATTGCTGCATCCATGCATTTTACTGCTTTATTGTATATATGTTGTTGTTTCTGTTTCCGTCTATTTCCTTAGGATCTCTGTTTCTCTCTGCGCAAGAGAGGAGCATGATAGACATTAGGTCTTAACCCATGCATGATAACACTAGGTTAGTTTGATTCCCTTTTCAACCATAGGTTAGAGTTCTGTCTCTTCTTTCTCAAAACCAACAGAAAAACACAATAAATACTTCAAACACAATAAAAGACACTTCCTCCGTAAAAGAATGTGAACTCATCAAAACGTCATTTTTGTCCGCTTGGACCAGTAATCATAAAAAACCCTTTTTCAGAAGGAATAAAAACAATCAAAACAGACTTGTGTCGTACATGGCCCGAACTACGTTTGCTCTGATCTTTCATGCTGTATGAAAGTACGTAGGCATAGGATGCGATATCCTAGCGAGCAACCTTCCCCTCCTTTCCCGTAGGTAGGCGAACTACGTTGACTCTGATTTCTCGTTCCAGACGGGAATACGTAGGCATAAAGTGCGATACTTTGCCGAGTCATTTTCTTTTCTTTTAACCCTTGACCCTTAGTAGATAGAAATAACAATCCATACCCGAAAACAAGCGTGGATCCCGTCGAGTACGACGGACGTGAGGGGTGCTAATACCTTCCCCTTGCGTAACCGACTCCCGAATCCAGGTTTTGGTTGCGATGACCATACCTTTCCCGTTTTTTGCGAGGTTTACTTCGAGCGTTCCCTTTCCCTCCTGTGGGATAAATAACGCACGGTGGCAACTCTTCTGTTCAGCCGGCGCCGATTTTCGCAGTAGCGACAGCTGGCGACTCTGCTGGGGATCCAACGTCCCCTGGCTGCTAAGGACTGCGATAGTTCCTTATGCATTTGGGATCCAACGTCCCTCAAGAGAGTCAATCCTAGCACTTGTTTTCCCGTCGAGGATTTTGTATGGATTTATATTTCTGTCATTTACTTTCAGCATTATATTATTGTTATTATTGCTGTATTGGGGTGTGACGGGTGTTCTATGATTGAGAGATAAGCCGGACCTGGGCTTGAGTGCACTTAGAATTAGAGTAGAACGTAGTGGGCGCGTGCCGGCTTTGCTTGCATTAGTGTCCCACGAAATCTACACTCGGACGAGGTTCTTCTGGTTGACTTCTTTTTCTACCCTTTGGGTCGAAGGGGTTGTTGGTTAGTTGGATTGTCGACTCCGGGAACCGATCATTTGGAAGTTGGCTGAGTGAGGCCTCTTCAGGAATTGATGATGCCACTCCTTCTGTGAATCGTATCATCAACCCTGAAAGTCTGTGACGCCGACGACTGCATAGGATGCCATACCTTTGTCAGTTACTAGGACACCTACCTGTGAGAGGGTTTGGGGCTATGCAGGTAACTAGACCTTCAGATACCGGTTTGTTTCTTGATCTGAGATTCTGGGTATTTATGGACAGTTGAGAGGTCTATCAGAGACCAGTGGGAGTTATGATATGGGGTCTGTCAGAGACCAGTTAGAGTTATGATATGAGGTCTATCAGAGACCAGTGTTGGAGCTTTGTATTGGGTCTGTCCAAGACCAGGGTTTGAGGAATTCTGGAGGGTCTATCTGAGACTTTTGATATGGTTCAGGCTTCTCAGCCATGGCATTTGGTCTCTGTTGCATGTATTTGCATTGCATTGTTTGCATAACCATTATCATTGCATCCCATTAATGTGTGTCTGTGCTGCAGGTGCATTTGCATATTCCCTGGTTCTAGTGCCCGGACTTCTGCTTATTGATCATGGCTGGTTTGAGAAAGACAATTGCGTATAAGTTACCTACACCTGACATTACTCCCTTACTTGGTCTGATGTCCCTTGCTGATGAGGAGGTTAGGAGAAGTTTCAGGATGAGTCATGGAAGATTGTTGAGACTGGTCTGCAAGCCAACTGCTATTGAGATGAATGGGCTGTACACCTTGATGCAATTCTATGACCCTGCATTGAGATGTTTCACGTTTGCTGACTTTATTTTGGGGCCTACCATTGAAGAGTATGTGGAGTTTACTGAGCTACCAGTACAGAATAAGGTTCCCTTTATTCACTCTGCCGCTGAACCCAAGTTGGAGGACTTAGCCAAGGCCTTGCACATGAACGCTGCCGAACTATTAGTGACTTCTTGGCTTGGGGTTCCAGGTTTCTCCCTTGATTTTCTGGTTGGCAAAGCTCAAGAGTATGCCAAGAGCGGGTGCTGGATAGTCTTTAATGCTATCTTGGCTCTATGCATCTACGGAATAGTGTTGTTTCCCAACTTACCCAATTTTGTGGACTTGGACGCTTTCCATCTGTTTGCTGCTGGCAACCCGGTACCCACTTTGATCGGAGATCTCTATCATTCATTGCACTACAAAAATGAAAACAGAAGGGGAAAGACTGTTTACTGTTGTGCGCCGCTGTTGAATATGTGGTTTAAGAGCCATCTCCCCCTGAAGGGACCTTTTGTGGATAGTGCAACTACAGCTGACTGGCCAGAGCGCCTGATGAGGCTATCTTCCGAAGACATTGAGTGGTTTGACCGAGACTTGTTGGGGTCTGAGCTTATTTTCAGTTGTTCTGGGTACCCTAATGTTCCGTTGATAGGAAGGAAAGGGTGTATCAATTACAACCCATCTCTGTTCGTTCGCCAGTTTGGATACGCGTTGAAGAACCCGCCTCAGGAGGAAGAAGTACAGGAATCTCTGTACTTCACCGGTGATTTGAATGGAGAGTTACTCGCCAAGCTTCAGCACGCATGGATGCGTATTAACAGAAGAGGGAAGCACTGTTAGGGAAGAATGATTGTCAGGCTTACGCACCCTACAAAGTTTGGATCCAAGAGAGAGCAAGACAGTTACTGATGCCATTTTCAGCTGCACCGGTCCCTGTTCATATTCCAGTGGAAGAACCAACCACTGTTACTATGGAAGTCTACGAGCGAGTTGTAAAAGAAAAAGAAGCCTTGATGAAGATCAATGAAGAGTTAGAAAAGGAAATGGCTCAGATGCGTAGTGAGAAGAACAAGGCGGTGCATTCTTTTCAACAACAGATCGAATTAGTAAACAGGCTAGGTGCTGAATTGACTGAAGAGAAAAAGAAGCGCGAACGTCTGGGGAAAGAGTTCAGAAGCTCTCACGACATGTTGGAGTCCAAAAAGAAAGCACTCGATGCCGCTCACCGAGAAATCTCTTCTTGTAACAAGACGTGGAATGCTACGCTAACCAACAACAAAAAGAGGGAAGACAAATTGAAGCAGCAAATCTCTGAACTCGAAGAGCAGTTGAAGGCTAGCATTAAGAAGTACGAAGAAGAGGTAATGACGAGATATAGTCTCCAGAATGCATTGAACAAGGCCATTGAGGACAAGAAAGAAGCTGTGTCTCAGAAGCGGAAGTTAGAGGATCGCTTCGGAGAAGGGGCATGGGAGGAAACCGCTGGTGACGTGCGACGTGTTCTCAAGTGGAGAAATCTACTTGTTGAGGGTCTGCTTACCCGACCAAGTCATCCAGAGACTAAGGAGTTACTAGAAGAGTACCAGGCTTATGAGTGTACTTGACTGTTTCATGTATTAACGTGTATGCTTTATTTGCATGGCGCTGACCATCACCAAGATTGTTGGTTGAGGTCATGCCTTCTTATTGTACACTCAGTGATATTGTATTCTTGGCTTAATGGATTTCTCTGCAATATATGAGGCGTTTTCTATGATTCGGCTCCGATCACCATATTGCTAGCACCGTCACTACACTGGCACATTCGCACTAGAATCGGGGAATGACATTCCCTAATGCACAAACACATATTGCATTGCATTCCCATTCATATTGCATTACAGGGGATTATTGAGCGATATCTCATATCTTGCACTGTACCAGGTCTTTTCAGGATTGAAGATCAGCGCCCGCACCGATACTCCACTCGTACCAACTGCCGAAGAATTATGGATCAAATGCAGAACGAAATGCAAGACATGCGTGAGAAGCTGGCGCTCTTCATGCAGACAATGGAGACCATTGCAAAAGGCCAGGAGAATTTGAAAGCTTTGGTGCAGCCTCTGTTGGCAAGAAATGCTGGGCACGGAAATAAGGATCATCAGTCTGTGCGAGTCGACACTATTCACGGGGATGGTACTCCCACACCAGTGGCCCCACCTGTAGTAAACATGCCTGCTATCAATGTGAACAACGGCGCTGCTGCCGGGAATGATAACGTTGGAATTGGGAACGAGACGGTCGTCAACAACGTTGGGCTTGGAGATGTCAACCTGGGTGATAATATGGGAGGCAATGGCTTCGGCAATACTGGATTCGGCTTCAATGACCAGGGGTTTGACCATGCTGGGAAGTACGGCTTCAACACTCAAGGCTTCGGACAGGACGGATATGGTATGACTACTCAGGGTTATGGTGGATTCGGAAATGGAAACGGCGCTGGGTGAATGGCTTTTGGACCGGCTGGGGTCGCTCCGGGGTACGGTAACAGGGGGCGAGGCCCGGTAATGAATCAGGTCAGAGTTGGCCGTAACAATGGATATGATGGATACGGAGCTGGGAATGGTATGTGGCAAGAAGATCAGCAAGAGGATGCTTTCTCTGGTGGAGGTTTCGAAGGTCCTATCGACGACTCTCAGAGAATCTGGATGCTCGAGGAGCAGATGAAGGGGGTCGTAAACCAAAGTGCTGTTGGCTTGGATATGACAACAATGGGTCTGGTGCCTGGCCCGAGGGTGCCAATCAAGTTTAAAGCTCCCACATTCGACAAATATAAGGGGGACACCTGTCCAAAGGTGCACGTGCGGTCATATTACAGAAGGATGTCGGCGTATTCAAACGATGAGAGGATGCTAATGCATTTCTTTCAAGATAGCTTGTCTGGTCCTTCCCTCGAGTGGTATATGGGATTGGAGCCAACTCAGATAAAGACGTGGAAGCAGCTGGATGAAGCATTTGTAGCTCACTATAAGTACAACAGTGACTTGGCACCCAACCGGGTCCAATTGCAGGGGTTGTCCCAGAAGAAGGGCGAGAGCTTCAAAGAGTATGCGCAGAGATGGCGCGACATGGCTGCTAGAGTTCATCCCCCTTTGGAGGACAAGGAAATGAATGATATGTTCATAGGAACGTTCACCGGTATGTTTTATGACAAGTTGTTTCACACTTCTTTGGGCAGTTTCTCAGACTTAATCCTGATGGGAGAGAAGATTAAAAGCAACATTAAACAGGGAAGATTCCAAGCTGAGGAATCCACCTCAGCTGGCAGTAACAGAAGGGCTTTTGGTGGGCGTCGTCAGGGTGATGCAAGCGCAGTGTTTGGAGGCCGAGGCCGAGGCCGGGGCAGAGGTCGAAACCAGTACAATCAGCCGCAGCAGGTGGCAAGCGTTACTATTTCGTTTCAGCAACAACCGTTTCAGCAGCAACCAATACAACAACAACAACAGCAACAACAGCCACAACAGGGGGCACAACCTGCCCAGCGCAGATTCCAGGGGGGCAAACCAAGGAGGGTGTTTGAAAAGCCTCCTTCAACGTATGCAGATTTGCTACAGACACTACTGGGTTTGAATTTGGTGGAGAAGAGAACTCTGGCGCCAATAACAGGCACTCCTCCATACGGTTACGACGCAAGCAGGCACTGTGAATTCCACTCCGGGGCTCCTGGCCACGATATAGAGGGTTGCCACGCGTTTAAGCATGTGGTGCAGGATCTATTGGATAGTAAGGCTATCAATTTTGGACAGGCGGGTCCGAACATAGTGCAAAAGCCCATGCCCAACCATGGGACAAACGCCATTTTAACTGAGGAGGGTTTGAACTTGATTATGAATGTCGACGATCTAAAGACACCGTTGTGCGAGATAAAGAGCAGATTATTGCAAGGTGGTGTGTACCCAGGGTGCGACGAGTATTTTTTAGAGTGTTGGACCCAAGCTGGGGGTTGTGATGAATTGAAGAAGGGGATTCAGGCTTTAATAGATGGCGGCACATTGCAATTTGACCGGACGATAGTTGAAGAACCTGCAGAGGTATTAGCAGACAAGCAAAGTGATGTAGCTACTGTGACGATTCCCCGAAAAACGATAACTATAACGGCGCCGGCCAAGCGACCGCCGATCACTATCACCAAGGCAGGACCAATCCCTTACGAGAGCACCAAGGCATTCCCCTGGACTTATGACAAGAAGTGGGAGAATTTTCATATCGCCTGAAGTAGAGGCTGAACGACTGGCGAAGGGAAAAGGAAAGATGAATGAGACTGTCCCTATGCAGAGGAGCAAAGAAGAAACGGCATCGAAGGATGTAGAAGAGTTCATGCGCTTGATCTGCAAAAGTGATTATAAGATTGTTGAGCACCTTCAACAGACGCTGTCAAAGATATCTATACTGTCGCTGCTATTATGTTCCGAAGCTCACAGAAATGCATTGTTGAAAGTTCTGGATACTTCCTTCGTACCCCAAGATGTTTCCGTGAATCAGCTGGAGGGGGTGTTGGCACATGTGAACGCAGGCCATAGCTTGGGGTTTACCGACTTTGATTTGACCCCGAAGGGGAGAGAGCATAATATGGCGTTGCACGTCTCTGTTGAGTGTAGAGGATCAGTCATGTCTCATGTACTGGTAGACACCGGATCATCCTTAAACGTGCTGCCCAAGAAAGCGATGATGAAACTGGATGTCAGAGGGATCATGTGTACGCCTAGTGACCTGGTGGTCAGGGCATTTGATGGTACACGAAGAACAGTCTTTGGATCCATAACATTACCTCTACAAGTGGGGCCGGAGGTTTTCGCGACTGAATTTTATATTATGGACATCCAGCCAGCATACAGCTGCCTTCTTGGACGACCCTGGATTCATGGTGCTGGGGCAGTCACGTCTACCTTGCATCAAAAGCTGAAATACATGGTAGGGGACAGTGTGGTCACTGTATGTGGAGAAGAAGATATATTGGCCAGCCATCTGTCATCATTCAAATATGTAGAAGTCGACGGCGAGATTCATGAAACACCCTGTCAAGCCTTTGAAGGGTTGCGCATCAAAGACAAAGGTCCCGGGCCGAGTAAAGCGTCAGAGGCAACCGTCTCGTCATACAAGGAGGCTCAAGCTCTAGTAGAGACTGGTGAGACAAAAGGCTGGGGCAAGGTGCTGGATATTCCCGTGAAGATGGATCGATTTGGGCTGGGATATCAACCGTCGTCATCAACACCTGCTGTGGGGGCACCCCGTTTCAGAGGACCGATAACTATCACCGCTAGTGGAGTGTGTCACGAGGCCATCAACGTTGTTTCAGATTCCGAGGAAGGAGACAGTGACTGCGATATGGACGCCTGGATTCAGCCAAGCGTGCCAGGACAAGGGTTATGCAATTGGTCTATTCAGGAGATTGCCTGTGACTCTCAAACAGTAATACTTTGTTTTTTTAATTGTTGAACAATCTGGTGTCTTGCCCGGGGCATCATGATTTTGCTTAGGGTCGTGCTGTTATGAACATTGCGTGTTTAATCATTAAATGAAAGGCGTTTTTTCATGTACAAATATTGCGATCTCTGTTTTTCCTGTTTTGTGTTTTACAATAAAATGGCAACGTGGTTATTCGCTTTATACGCATTTTGAAGCATTTAACCATTCCTTTTGCAGGATAACATTTTCAGATGACATCATTGAACCGCCTATGACTCGTCTCGACTTTGAGCACCCGGTATTTCAGGCCGAAGAAGAGATTGTTGAAGATGGCGACGTTCCCGAAGAATTGTCTTGGTTGGTGAAGCAAGAAGAACGAGTCATTCTGCCTCACGAGGAGGTCATTGAAATCATTAACCTGGGGTCGGAAGGGGTTGAAAAGAACATCTGTATAGGAGCCGCGCTGCAGAACGACATCAAGCGAAGACTGGTTGAAATGCTCAGAGAGTATAGTGATGTGTTCGCTTGGTCGTACGAAGACATGCCTGGGCTTGATACAGATATGGTCGTGCACTGTCTGCCGTTGAGAGAAGAATGCCCGCCGGTCAAGTAGAAGCTTCGCAGAACTAGACCCGATATGGCAGTGAAAATTAAGGAGGAGGTTCAAAAACAGTGGGATGCTGGTTTCCTAGCTGTAACAAAATATCCCTCATGGGTCGCTAACATTGTCCCAGTGCCAAAGAAAGACGGTAAAGTGAGAATGTGCGTAGATTACCGTGATTTGAATAAAGCGAGCCCGAAAGATGAGTTTCCGCTTCCTCACATCGATGTGCTAGTTGACAACACTGCTCAATTCTCCGTATTCTCCTTCATGGATGGCTTCTCGGGCTATAATCAGATTAAAATGGCGCCAGAAGACATGGAGAAGACTACTTTCATAACGCCTTGGGGAACATTTTGTTATAAAGTGATGCCCTTCGAATTGAAGAATGCTGGGGCAACGTATCAGCGTGCAATGACGACTCTTTTTCATGATATGATGCATAAGGAGATCGAAGTTTATGTTGACGATATGATTGCCAAATCCCAGACGGAGGAAGAGCATTTGGTGAATCTGCTGAAGTTATTCAAAAGGCTTAGGAAGTTCAGGCTGAGACTGAACCCTAACAAGTGCACCTTCAGGGTGAGATCGGGTAAACTGCTGGGGTTTATCATGAGCGAAAGAGGAATAGAGGTTGATCCTGCAAAAATAAAAGCAATACAAGAGATGCCGACGCCTAAAACAGAAAAAGAGGTGCGCGGGTTTTTAGGGAGGTTGAACTACATCGCCCGGTTCATATCTCACCTAACAGCTACGTGTGAACCATTATTCAAGCTGTTGAAAAAAGACCAGGCTATAACGTGGAATGAAAATTATCAAAAGGCGTTCGATAAAATAAAGCAGTATTTGCAGGAGCCTCCTATTTTGATACCCCCAGTGGCAGGGAGACCCTTGATTATGTATTTGACAATTCTTGAGGGAAGTATGGGTTGTGTTCTCGGTCAACACGATGAGACAGGAAGAAAAGAGCATGCGATCTACTACTTGAGTAAGAAGTTTACTGAATGTGAATCTCGATATTCAATGCTCGAAAAAACTTGTTGTGCGCTGGCCTGGGCCGCCAAGCGTTTGAGGCAATACATGCTGAATCATACAACCATGCTCATCTCGAAGATGGATCCTATCAAATATGTATTCAAAAAGCAGGCGTTATCGGGGAGAATTGCCCGCTGGCAGATGGTTTTGACTGAATACGACATCCAGTATGTCTCGCAGAAGGCTATAAAGGGGAGTGTACTGTCTGAGTACTTGGCAGAGCAGCCTATTGAAGATTACCAATCGATGAGGTTTGATTTTCCTGACGAGGATATCATGTACCTAAAGATGAAAGATTGCGAAGAGCCGTTGCCGGACGAAGGACCAGAATTGGGCTCCAAATGGAAGTTGATCTTTGACGGAGCTGTAAACGCTTACGGTAGCGGAATAGGGGCAATCATCACTACTCCACACGGGTCGCACATCCCGTTTACTGCTCGATTGACCTTTCCGGTTACCAATAATGAGGCCGAATACGAAGCTTGTATCATGGGGCTTGAAGAAGCCATTGATTTGCGAATCAAAAATCTGGACGTATACGGAGACTCAGCTCTGGTGGTGAATCAAATAAAAGGAGAATGGGAGACACGTCAGCCTAATTTGATACCGTATATGAATTATGCGAGGAGATTGTTGCCTTTCTTTGACAAGGTTGAATTGCATCATGTACCGCGAGCGAAGAATCAGATGGCTGACGCCCTGGCCACATTGCCTTCCATGTACAAAGTCAACTTCTGGAATGAGGCTCCCAGAATTGTTATCTCTCGGCTTGACAGACCTGCCTTCGTGTTTGCCATTGATGAAGCATCTGATGATAAACCGTGGTATTTCGATATCCTTAATTTCCTGAAAAACAAAGAGTATCCGGCTGGGGCATCCAGTCACGATCAGAAGACTCTCAGGAGGTTGGCGGGTAATTTCTATCTGAATCCGGACGGTGTCTTATACAGAAGAAATAACGATTTGGTGCTGTTACGTTGCGTAGATGAAAAAGAGGCAAAGTTGCTCATGGAGGAAATACATGAAGGTACATTTGGTACGCATGCTGGTGGGCATGCTATGACGAGGAAGCTGCTGCGGGCAGGTTATTTTTGGCTGACTATGGAAACTGATTGTTTCAAGTTTGCGAGGAAGTGCCACAAGTGCCAAATCTACGCAGATAAGATCCATGTGCCTCCGAGTCCTCTGAATGTGATGTCGTCACCATGGCCATTCTCGATGTGGGGAATCGATATGATTGGAAAGATCGAGCCGACAGCTTCTAATGGACACCGTTTCATTCTAGTAGCAATCGATTATTTCACCAAGTGGGTGGAAGCGGCGTCTTATGCAAACGTGACTAAGCAGGTGGTAGCCAGATTCATCAAGAGAGATATCATCTGCAGATATGGAATCCCCGAGCGGATAATCACTGACAACGGTTCAAACCTGAATAACAAAATGATGAAGGAGCTGTGTCAGAATTTTAAGATCGAGCATCACAACTCCTCCCCTTACCGACCTAAGATGAATGGCGCTGTTGAAGCGGCCAATAAGAATATAAAGAAGATCGTTCAGAAGATGGTGGTGACCTATAAGGATTGGCATGAGATGCTACCTTTCGCTTTGCACGGTTATCGTACGACGGTACGCACATCAACAGGGGCAACCCCATTCTCATTGGTATATGGAATGGAAGCAGTGCTACCACTGGAAGTTGAGATTCCTTCCCTGAGGGTATTACGAGATGTCCAACTAGACGAGGCAGAATGGGTGAAAGACAGGTTGAACCAGCTAAGTTTAATGGATGAGAAGAGGCTAGCTTCTCTAGCATACGGTCGTTTGTACTAGAGCCGAATGAAGAAAGCATATGATAAGAAGATACATCCTCGGAGCTTTCAGACGGGCGACCTTGTGCTGAAGAGGATTCTCCCGCCACAGGCAGATCACAGGGGCAAGTGGACCCCCAACTACGAAGGGACATACGTTGTCAGAAAAGTCTTTTCAGGAGGAGCATTATTGTTGTCCACCATGGACGGTGAAGACTTTACGTCGCCTGTGAATTCGGACGCAGTTAAAAAATACTTTGCTTAAAATTGACCCGCTGGACAGAAAAAAGAGAGTCCAGGCAAAAATGGGGCATCCTGGCAAACCAAAAACAGAATGAAAGGTTCGGGCAAAAGTTAGGGATAAAATTGAAAAAAATGTACACCCGCGAAGTTGAAAACCTACACTGGGCGGCTTCGGCAAAAAAGGGTATCTCGGTGAACTGAAAACCCGTAAAGGGCGGTTCACGCAAAAGTTAGGGATTTGAAAAGCAAATGACTGCGGTCTGAATTTGATACTGCATTGAGCATTGGTGCGGGAGAATATGCCTGAGGGGTCGATTATCAGATACAATCTCTTCGGAAGTGTGAATACCGGGAAAGCATTAGAGTCGGGCGAGTCATAGGAGGATCAGTTCATGATGTTCGTCTGCATCCCGTTGCCGACATGTGTACAAATTTGATTTGTCAATATATTTATGCTTCTTGTGCATACTTGTATATTTGTTGTGCGTAGCTTCCTCTTTTCAGGAGTTACATCCCGTGTACAAAACTCCGCCCATTCAGGGGCCCAATCAATAAAACATGTTATTCAGTATTTGGTGCTGGTTCTTTACTGTTTTGTACATGATAAACGCCTAGGTTTAATGAAACTAGCATGTGTATAACGTCGCTGGCCTTTGCCAATAATTGCTAAAACTTTGAATTAACTGAAAATAATGTCACTAACGTTGACCTGAATAGATTTGGTTGCGTAGACTTGTCTTGTCTTGTTTGTGTTGTTGCAGGGTTCGTAGCCGTATAAAGTGAACAATCAAAAGATTGCAGTATGGGCCAGAAGCTCGTAACGAAGGACTCGATCCCCACGCAGGTCGCGCTTCCAAGATAACAATGTCCCCTACTGAAGAAGGATCGGATTCCCCAGCTAGTCGTAGCTTATCCAAAGGATATTCTCCAGCAAAGTCGTTTATCCTCAGCAGAGTTTGGCGATTACAAGACTGTAGGTTGTATTCAGACAGTGTAGTGTCCCTCGGAAGGATCCCCTATCTCAAGCAGAGTGGTTTAGCCTCAGAAGATTAATATTTCCAACTTATGAGCTGCACTCGGGCAGTCTACCCTTCCCAGTAGGGTCATTTACTCTCCCCCAGCGGAGTCAGTGGATTTTCCCCAAGAGAATCGTTTCGTCCTCAGCTGAGTTCTCTTTCCAGCAAGTGTTTTCTTTCCTCCCAGTGGAACTCGAAGATTAAAATTCTCCCTGGCAGAGTTGGTGGTGTATCCTGGCATTTATTTTGTCGGAATACCGTGTGATACCCGTTCACTCCCTAGCAGAGGTCCAATCAGGATTGGCGCATTCAATTATTCCTCCGCAAAGTTGGCTTCACTCTTCCATCATTTATTTTGCTGGAATAATTCTGTGGCACCTGGTTATCCCCAGCGGAGTTGGCATTGTCTTCAGCATTTATTTTGCTGAAGCGGTTTCTGTATCCCAGCAGCTCGAGCCTGCATTTGCATCGGCATATAGTGTCATATTTGCATCAGCATATAGTGTCATATTTGCATCGGCATATAGTGTCATACTTGCATCCACCAAATAAAAAACGCGTAGCATTTCCATGTCGAATGGAGCATTACGCCATTGTCAAACATATGCATTCTGAAACATAAACCAGGTTGGTTAACCGTTTATTTTCAAATGTGGTTTCTCTTGCAGGTGGAGAGAGCTCTTGCTCAAATGAATTACCAAACATTCAAGATCTCGGCGTGAGACATTCAATGATAATGTCGGTTTTGGCATTATTCCCCACAGAGTCATCATGATAAGTTTCTCTTTGTCCGCGAGCAGGGTTATTTGTGTAAATGTCTCTTGTTTTCCCCGCCAGAGTTGCTTGTTGAAGTTTCTCTAGGCCGGCCAGCGGATTATTTTCTTCAAATTTGTTGTTACGTCAGCATCAAAGGGTTTCATGAATCAGAATTTCAGAGGTTGCCGCCGGTTATCAGAACAGGCGTCCGGTAGTTTGGTTTCCAAATATCCTCAGTAGAGTTCGCCTCAAAGTCGCTGTCACGTCAGTACTAAAAGGTTTGTGGGTTGAGACCAATGGAGTTAGCTACTGTGGAGATAAGCAGAGAAACTGTATTCAGAGTATCTTCCCGTAGGAACAGACGGATGTATTTTTACTGGTTGACAGGAGTATTTCCCCGGAGTTGTCAAAATGTTGCCTATATTGATAGGAGTTCCTCGCGTTGACGAAACATGAGTCCTGACGTGGACAATTTATTCCTATATTGACGGGATTTCTCCGTGCTAGAGAAATGGGTGTCCTAATGTGGACAGATTTATTTCCCCGAGGTGATGAGATGTGCTAGTCCTAACGTGGACAGATTCGATTTCTCCGTATTGATGGAATGTGAAGTCCTGATGCGGACAAAATTGATTACTCTTCGTGTTGGTGTCCTAACGTGGACCATTTATTCCCAGCAGATATCTTCCTTCGTAATGGTGAAATGTGTGTCCTGACGTGGACAAGTTTATAGTTCTTCGTGTTGGCAAGATGCGTGAGTCCTGACGTGGACAAATTTATCTTTCTTCGTGTTGGTGAAGCGTGAGTCCTGACGTGGACAAGTTTTATTTCTTCAGCGGGTCAAGGTGCGCGAGTCCTGACGTGGACGAATTTATATTTCTTCGGGTCAACGAACGGTGTCCTGACGTGGACGATTTTACCCCCATGCTGATAGGGTTTTCTTGTGCAGACGGGATGTGAGTCCTAACGTGGACAAATCAAGACAAAGTTTATTCCTAACGTGGAAAGTTTAGTCCTGACGTGGACAGATCCAGACGAAGTCTTATTCCTTACGTGGAAAGATGTATTCCTTACGTGGAAAGATGTTATTCCTTACGTGGAAAGATGTATTCCTAACGTGGAAAGATGTATTCCTTACGTGGAAATATGTATTCCTAACGTGGAAAGATGTATTCCTTACGTGGAAAGATGTATTCCTTACGTGGAAAGATGTGTTCCTTACGTGGACGATGTATTCCTAAAGTGGAAAGATGTATTCCTTACGTGGAAAGATGTATTCCTTACGTGGAAAGATGTATTCCTTACGTGGAAAGATGTGTTCCTTACGTGGACGATGTATTCCTTACGTGGAAAGATGTATTCCTTACGTGGAAAGATGTATTTCTTACGTGGACGATGTATTCCTTACGTGGAAAGATGTATTCCTTACGTGGAAAAGTTTAGTCCTGACGTGGACAGATCCAGACGAAGTCTTATTCCTAACGTGGACGATGTTATTCCTAACGTGGAAAAGTTATTCCTAACATGGAAAGGTTATTCCTAACATGGACGATGTTATTCCTAACGTGGACAAGTGTATTCCTAACGTGGAAGAGTTTATTCCTAACGTGGACGATTTATTCCTGACGAGATGTGCTAGTCCTAACGTGGACAATTCATTCCTATGTTGATAGAATCCCCTCGGGCTGATGAAATGCAGACGAGTCATCCCCATCGAAGTCGCCGAGTTTTTTTTCGTGTTGACGGCAGGTGGAGTCCTGACGTGGACAAGTTTTAGTTGAGATTTCTTCGTGTTGACGAAACAGGCGTCCTAACATGGACAAATTTCTATCCCTGTGTCGCTTGCGCGAAAATAAGGTGCCGGCATGACAGAAGAGTCGCCACCTTTCGTTATTTATCCCTCAGAGCGGGAAAGGAAACGATCGGAAAAACCTGACGAATAAGGGTAAAACAAGGTCATCGCAACCATTGTCTGGGTTCGGGAGTCGGTTATGCAAGGGGAAGGTATTAGCACCCCTCACGTCCGTCGTACTCGACGGGATCCTCGCTTGTTTGCTTACTTGGACGGGTTGGTTTTATTCTATCTACCTATCAAGGCTGGCTGAAAAAGAAAAGAAAAATGACTCGGCAAAGCGTCGCGCTTTATGCCTACGTATTCTCATCAGAGAATGAGAAATCAGAGTCAACGTAGTTCGGCTTACTACGGGTGAAGGGGGGAAAGGTTGCTCGCTAGGATGTCGCATCCTATGCCTACGTACTTTCATCTGGTATGAAAGATCAGAGCAAACGTAGTTCGGGAAACTACGGGAAAAATGGCTCAACTAGGAGGGAGACTATCAAGTCCTATTGTTATCATGCCATGGATTCATCCTATGGTTGAGGTTTGAACAGGGAACTCCTAGATGTTGTCATGCATAGGTTTCAACCTAAAAGTCTATCATCAAATCCTCATCAGAAGAAATGAGAGTCCTAAGGGATCATGTCAATGATACAGACAAAACAGACAGAAGCATCAGCTTTAACAATAAAATGCATGCAATGCAAGTGAGGGAGGAAATGTGTGTGGGGTTTCAGCCTCCACAAGCTCGTCTCGACCTCAAGCCAGTCATGAAATATCAGCAATCATACTGAAAATAATCAACATGCTATCAAGCAATCTACAGATAAAAGGAATGAAATGCCATCAGGCAAACAAAACACAGGCTTGAGAAAGAATCATCTACTCTCTAATTCTATCCCTAACACAGGATCCTGATCAAATCTAAGCAAAGCCCTAAAGCAAAACCTAACCAGAAGAAATCAATCCCAGTCTTCAAGCTTCAGAACAAGCTTACCAAAGAAAGGGAGCTAAGCAAGCAGGCTCATAGTGTCTTCCTCAGGAAAGCACTAGGAGGTGTATACTCAGGAGTCATACCCTATGTGGTTCAATCACTGTGATCAGTTTACATTCCTCCTCAGGAGAAATTAAACTCACAAGCAGGCTCCAACATCACTGGATATTTAGGAAATCCTATCTGAACTAGTGGAACTAAGTGAACAGACTCATAGGACCTTCCTCAGGAAAGTACTAGGAGGCTTCCACTTAGGAGTTGTATCCTATGTGGCTCAACAACTGTGATCAGTTTACATTCCTCCTCAGGAGAAATTAAACTCACAAGTTGGCTCCAACATCATTGGATACTTGAGAAATCCTAGATAAACTAAGGGAACTAAATGAATAGACCCATAGGACCTTCCTCAGGAAAGTACTAGGAGGCTTTCACTTAGGAGTTGTATCCCATGTGGCTCAACAACTGTGATCAGTTTACATTCCTCCTCAGGAGAAATTAAACTCACAAGTTGGCTCCAACATCATTGGATACTTGAGAAAGAGGTGAGAAGAAAGAATGAAAGTCATTCATAGTGCCTTCCTCAGGAAAGTACCATGAACTTCCTTCAAACTTCAGGATCTCAAACCTCACAGACAGGGGACAAACCAAGCTCTGGGTCTTTGAATCTTGATCTTCAATCTTCTCTTCATGATGCTCTCCATCAAGGTCTTCAAGGCAACACAAGCCCCTCAACAAATTCCCCACAATAAACCCCAAAGATGAACAGATAACCACAGGGTACACAAAATCAATAGGCAACTTCAGAAAATACCTAAAAATACTAAACTAAGGGGGAAAAATCTAACAATTATTCACAAGGGTCCTCAACACCTACTCATAACATCTACATAGGCCTCTACCTAAAAATCAAGATAAAACTCAATCAAAGAAAGTGATTCATCACCTAAACACAATCTAAACCCTAATTAGGATACCCTACATCTATCCTAATTAAACTAATCAAAATTTAATTCTAAAAATCTAGAAAAAATCCTATGGGGAACTATGATTCATCATCTAATTGCACAAAAAAGAATGGATTAAAAAACCTAAGGGAAGGTTCTAAAACAATTCCTACAAAATCAAATACCAAATTAAGACTATTTAAAAGCTATTTATTTGGAAAATCTATTAAAAATACCAAACTAAAAAATAAAATCCCATTTTTATTTTTATAATTTTCTACACATTTTCATCTAATCATAGAAAAAAGGAGAAGTAAAAAATCATTTTTTATCAATTTTTAATGAATTAAACAAAACAGAAAAAATAATAAAAGAAAATAAAAGAATTAAATCAAATAAAAGGGAGGGGGGGTATGAACAGCAAGGCGCGCCAGTTAAAATGATTGGGCCAGAAAAAAGGGGGGGTGGGGATAGCGCGTTGAAGCCCAGAACGCTGGTTAATGAAACGCGGCGTTTCATTGAATTTAAAATTTCCCTCTCACTCTCAGATTGAACCAAGACCGTTGGATCAACATAACAAGTCAGACTTTGGGACCAAATCAAAGGCTCTCCTTCATCGTCCCAAAATCAAACTAGGGTTTTCAGAACCCTCCTTCCATGCCCTAACCTTCGAGCTCCTCCATCTCCCTGCTCAGGCCACGGCTTCACTCGATTCAAACATGAAATATGCTCTACTACTCAAGCTCTACACAACCATACGTACACTTTTTCTTAATTCTACCTAGGTTGTTCTAACAGAGGACTTAAACATCTTGGTACAACCACGCTCAACTGATATCAATCTCCATTAACCCTAACTCTAATGATCTACAGATGCTCTACATGCTATGCTCATCAATCTGGCCTAATTCAAATTAACTAAAACGCCCTAAACAACTAATTCTTGAAGATTAAAGATTCATGGTTCTGTTATGCATTGTCATGGAGCAGGCTGTAACTTCTAGGGTTTAATCATCTAGCCTAGTACATCATTTCCATACCTATGAAACTAACTAAAACTGCATAATTAAGATGGAAGAAGGTGAAGAAAGAACCTGTCAAGAAGTTATGGTGGAGTGATGTAGAGCACGATTCAAGCCTTGGAATTGCTTCCAGATGATCCTTGGATGATCACCAATCTTCTGTTTGCAATGGTTGTGAAGGAGATGGCTGGTAGTTAAAGATATCTTGGATTGCTTGAACTTGAAGCAAGAGCTTTAATGGCTATCTCTCTCTCTCTCTCCTCTGACTTGACTCAAGTTTCACCAACCTTGAATTCTCTTCATGGCATTCTCTTTATAATGATCTTTGGATGTGTCTAGATTCATCTAGAATGGGGTGGAAACTTCTTGAAATTCTCATGTGATGACAAGTTGGTTATCTCATATCTCATATGTTATGCCTTGCCATTTTGCTTTAAAATGTCCTTATTTGAGATATTGAGAAGGGATGAGTGAAAAACAAGTTCATTTTTGGCTTGTGTAGGGTTTTTCAACATTGCCTTCTTTTTCAAGTAATAACTTTTCAAAGCATCACCCATTTTTAGACCTCAAATGAAAATTCTAGCTAAACCAATGTTCTCAAAATGGTTTTTCCAATCAAAATGATATATTGGATGACCTATTTTGGATTTGTGGATCTCCCAAATCACTTTTCAATTTCAACTTTTCAAAGTTATAAGCCATTTTAGTTCACTTTGGACCAATCATGTAATCTCATGCTATGAGCTTTTCCAACAATTTGTGACCTTATTTCTAGACTTAAAATCACATTTTGAGCAACTTTCATGTTTTGAGTTTTTCCATTTGAGGCTTGGAAATAGGAGTTTTAGGCATTGGCTAAAATGACCTATAACTGACAAATGACCAAAATACCCCTGTCTTGTTCAAACCATAAGTTGAGTTCCACAAATCCAATCAAGGACTTCTACCACTCAAATTAAAGCTAAGAAGATGCTCTTCAACATTCATGTTGACCAAGAAACCATAGGAATCCTCCTACTAGGGCAAAAGTTGTCTGCAAGTTGGGTGACTTTCAAGGACCCAGATTCACACACCTCTGCTGACCTGTAATTTGTCAAAACCATAACTTGGGCTCTGTAACTCCTATCAAGGACTTCCACCACTCAAATTAAAGCTAAGAACAAGCTCTACAATATTCATGTTGTGGGGAAGATGAGATATCAATCACATCTAGAGCTAAAACTGCCTGGGAGATAGGGATCAAATTAGGGTTTTTCACTGACAATCCTTGGAAACCCTGACCTGAAACTTCTCAAACTCTTCACTCATGATGAGTTGGTCTAGGAATCATCTTTATAACATCTCTATACATCATTCCATGATCTCATGGCCCTTGGATTAGGTCCCAACCTTCTCCAAATTTTCAGCTTATCTAGGGTTGACCCAGTCAAAACCCTAATTCTATCATTCATGGTTGAATCTTCTGAACTCTTGCATAATGACTTCTCTGGCTTCATGATGGCTATCAAGACATCTCATAAGCTTTCTAAAAACATCAAGTTTCTTCTCAAAGTCTCAGAATCATCTGAGGAGCACCCACAACTTTCAAACTATGAAGCACACAACCTTGGTTTCAATCCACTTCTTCTGAGGATCTCTTGAACTTTCTGATGAAGGTATCCATTTCCAAATACTCAATGAATAAATAATTGTTGGTCAAATTTTGGGGTGCAACAGCTGCCCCTATTCAAACGGCTTGAACCTGATTGGGTGAGAAGCGAACGGCTCTCAACCAATCAAGGTACGAGACGGTTGAATATCGGTAAACCCGAAAATTTGCCAACTGCACGAGCACACGGTACTCTGTGGGGAACAAATCTTTGAATACTGCAACACTAGCTGCTCAACAACTAGCTGGAGACATATCGACCTGACATCACCGTCAGTTATCCACATTAAATTCTTCTGACGTTGCCTTCAGACAACCACAACACCCAACCTCGCCGCTGGAGAACTGAATCTTCTAACATACCCAACATTGCTGCTGGAAAACTGAATCTGACATCGCCGTCGGAAGCAAACATCGCTCTGAGAGACACTCGACTGGGATAACCTTGCCCTTAGGCACCTTCGCTTCAGCTTAAGAAATCTATGACTTCAGTCAGAGAAATGGTATCCTGAGCCATTCATGACTCTACTGGGATTCAAATACTTTGCCTTCAGGCAAACTCCGCTTCAGCTGGAGAAACATTTTCGACTTCAGTCAGAAGAAACACTATTCACTTGATCGCAATCAACCATCTCCTCAGGACAACTGACTTGGTCTTCAGACTCACACGAATCACTCTGTTGTATCTACAACCTCTGGAACCTTATCTTCATCCACCCGTTGAATCTTCAACACGGAAATCTGGACCTGTAGGAACCTTCTGATATCGCCTTCTGGCGCTTATGAAATCTATCTTCAGATTAGACATCATTGTTGGAGCAGACATATCACGCTGCTGAGGACTTCAAGAATCAGTCTTTGAACAAACAGATCCGTCGGGCATCTTCAAGAATCGTCCTGAACTAATAACCTTTCTGGAGCAAACATTCTGTTGGGTATTCTGGGAATCTTCCTGGGCAACTCTTGCTGGAGATGCTAAAACAACTCGAGAAGCTGTACTGGGGTCTTAAGAATCGTCTTAAGCAAACGGCCCTGCTGAGGGATTTGAGAATCATCTCGAACTGAAGACTTCGCTGGGGGTCTCAAAAAATCATCTTGAGCGAGCGACCGCGGGGATCACACCGGGGTCTTTAAGAATCATCTCAAAAGCGACCTTGCTGGGGAGAACATCAAGAATCGTCCTGAGCAACTGGTCTTTTGGGGATACACCTGTTCAACAAGGATGATGATGACCTAGATCATGCTTATGATGCGTATGCTTCGGTGTCATGCCCCACACGGTGGGAATGATATGCGTTTATGCTATATGCTGTGCAATCATGCACAATGCTATGCAACATTTAAATGCTGTGCAGTGTTAAATGCTAGGCAGTGTTAAATGCTATGCAATCATGCTCAATGCTATGCAATCATGCACAATGATATGCAATCATGCTCAATGCTATGCAATCATGCTCAATGCTATGCAATCATGCTCAATGATGCGATCCCGTCAGCAAAATAAATGCCGAAGGGGAAATCCTCCTGTCAAGGAGAAAGGACCACTCCGATAGAGGAATCATCCTGCTGAGGAGGACTTGAACACGCCAATATCAATCAGGCTCTTTCTGGGGAATTGATCTTCCGCGAACTGCTGCAGGGCCAACAACTTCAGCTGATTGCTGCAGGGGAACGAAGCTCTACGAGAACTTGGACCTGCTGATATCAATCGCGAGAATGAACTGCGTGGCCGTCTCGGCTACTCTTCTGGGGGTGACCGCTCTGTGGGGAACCAACTTCAGCTGCTCAACACTCCACTGGGGAAAAACCAATCATGATCTGATCAACCTCCAAGGATTCGGATCTCTTGGACATCTGCAACCTCGGCTGAGGAAGGAGAAATCGTTCTACTTCGCTGGAGAGAGTGCGACTCTGGGGAAATACAGCATCAGCTGCCCCATGCTCTGCTGGGGAAAATTGATCCTGATCTGATCACATTCCAAGGATTCTGCTTTTCTGCGGACTCAGTCGGGGAAAGAAATCATTCTACTTCGCTGGAAAGTGCGACTCTGATGGGGAATTTCAATTCCGCTGGGGAGGAAAGGATCATCTGACTTCGGGGGAGAGTACAACTCTGCAAGGGAATACAACATCAGCTGTTCCAACACTCTACTGGGGAAGAGGGAGTCATCGGCCTCCAGGAGAGAGCCTGGCTCTGGCGGGGAATCTCAATTCCGCTGGAGACTTCAGTCTGGCACCATCAGTTACTGCGTACTTCGGCATACGACTAGCTTCCTGCACTTGTGACCCGGTGCGGGGGGAGACACCTGCTTCGGTGACTTTACTGGGGAAAACACGAGCTTCGGCATCCAAACACTTCTCTGAAATCTGCACTTGTGACCCGGTGCTGGGGAAGTACGAGATCATTCTTCGGTGCTTGATTCAGCTGATGAGGTAACGTTCCTTCAGGATGCGTCTGCTTGGGGAAGAGAGTCATCTCTGCGCGGGGAGACATGTCAATGCTCACTATATGCGTTCAGATTCTGTGGAGGAGAGACTACTGAACTCTGCCGGAGAAGGAGGACTCGCTCCGCTTCGGGGATATCAATCCTGGTCTGCTGAGGGTAATCTTGACCCTAATCTGGTGAGGGGTAAACGCCATCTCAATCTGCTGCAGTCTCCAACTGTACGGGGGAACAACCTCGAACCGTACATCTCTGCGGAGAAACAATCCTGATTCAACAACGCCAACACAGGGAATACAGGCTACCAATCATGGAGTCAAGTAACAGGTTATGCTGTAGGATAGCAAACCAATGACCGCAAGGCTTCTTCAGAAGGTTCAGGTTTTGACGGGGTAATGACACGATTCCCCAATACTCAATTCTTGCTAGGGTGAACAAACTCATTTGAACAACTTGCCCCAGTGCATTTCAACTTGCCCCAATCCGACCTTTGGGAATAATTCATTCTGAGCCGAAAACAACTGGCAACAAGACAATCTTCAGAGGGCTTGCCCCAGCATCTGCACAACGGGAGGATTCATCCTCAACTAATCAACTTTCAGCATGGTCGGCTTCAATATCTCTGAAGTAGTTTGCCCCTGAACGAGCGATGAGCGACTCAACATGCTCTGATTGAACCCTGGAGGGATCTGCCCCCAAATCGCAAGGATTCCGGATAACTGCCCCTGATTGGGTCTCGAGAAGATTCACTTCCGACCAACCGCTTCTTGCATAAACTGCCCCATAATCAACTGATGCTCCGGGACTTGTCCTCAGACAAACTGATTCCAAACTCACAGGAAGTCAGTGCCCCAGATTCACAGGGTTTCACAGCATACCATTCTGACCCAGACCTCTGACGATTCAGTCCTGATTGACTATTCCCTGTTGAAGTCCCTTCATGTCAGCTACCAACCTGCAATTGAAATTGTTTATTCACGAATGGTAATTTTAATGCAGTGTTCCTGCAAATTTCGAAAAAAATGTTGTACTGTCACTCATTTACGTGTCATGCTAGTGAGTGACGAATGAACTCAAGAGTTCAAACGTAGTGCTGATGTAATCGGTGAAAAATGCAATAAGGATATGATTAGTAAATCATGAAGGAGTCAGGTTACTCAACCTTATCGTAATGCGCTCTCAGAATAAACCCTGCCTCAATTAGGTCTTTTAAGGGTTGTATCGTGGTCGGGTTCACGGTTCGTGAAACAAAGGATATTTGGCTCAAATTATGATTTGTACCCACCCCTTCTACGTGATGTTCTCCGATCCTAAAGTCCAGTTAACTTAGCTCGAGCGCTCGCCTCTTCGAGAGGTATGTTGAACATTTGGGAACAACTGGTTAAAGAACTCACAAGGTGTTTCGGAGTGGCAGTTACTCCTTTTCGTTTTCGGTGTCTGCATCTACACGACTTCGTCCTTGTTCGAGGATTTTTCCTTTTTTATAATCCTTTCTTTTTCATTCTTTTGTTTTGATTCCCTAATTTTTTCCTGGACTGACTCCTTTTGAGTTCTTTTCGATTTTTCTTTTGAAGTCCAGCGGGATGCCCTGATTTTTGCCTAAGTATTTGCTTTCTAGCTTTTCTTTTTTACTTAGCGGGCTTTCTTATTCTTTTTTCTTTTTCGGAACGAGTCGTGTGACACTGGATGTCTTGATTGCTCCGAAAGGATTGTAACTGTCTCACTCCTGATTGGTGAGGTTTAACCATTGTGGTTGATGAGGTACGACCTCTGGAGAGGAATATGATGTGATTGGTCCTCGAAGGACAACACTCCCCTATAAGACTTGAACGCTCGATCAAGCTAACTGACAACTATCCTGCCCCGGGTCAAGATGTGAGGGTTAAAATGTCCGAAAGAAACTCCTACTTCTCGGCTCGAAGTGGTTAACAAGGGATTCTCTTCCTTATCTCTCCGGTGTTTAGGGATTTGAAACAATGCCTTATACGTCGTCGGCTAGGTTTCATCAGAAAGCAATACGATCATTGGTTACGAGTATTCAGTTTCATCATCCTCCCTCCGCTCATTGCTAATCATAGTAATAAAGTGGAGTAAATAAAATGCAAGTGTCAGTGCAATGCAGTAAATGAGTGACAACGACATAATTAGTTCAGAAAAAATGCATAGTCACTTTATTAACATCACCATTCGAAACATACAATGTTTAACAGCAAGTAGTAACTAACAGAAAAGAAACTACAAATGCAAATGGTAAAAAGTCTGAGGACTGCCAATGTTGAGGACGTCTGCCTGTCTGGATCACTGGCTTCTGGAAATAACCCTCTGAATTTGCGAGCTCAAATAGCTGAGAGGTTGTCACGCACAACCAAGACTCCATCTGGAAAGGAAATACACCCTTGGTCGATCAATTGTTGTACTTTCGCCTGGAAAGCCTTGCAATCTTCAGTTGAATGCCCCGGAGATCCACCATGGTAGCCACACTGAGCATGAGGATCGTGCCCTGGAGGGTAAGGCTCTGGCACGGGCTTGAGAGCTTTCGGTTCCACCAAGGAATTCTGAATCAACAGTGGAAGAATCTGGCTATACGGCACAGGCACTGGATGGAAAGAGACATTCCTTTGTTCCACGTGGTTGCGAGGTCTCTTGTGATCCTGGTGCTGGTATTCTTTCCGCCCAGGAGCAAGAGGTCGTCGTTTCTGAATGGCGACGGTCTCTCGTTTAGGCGCTTGCGTCCTTGAGCTTGATCCAGGTAGAAACTGCGAGCGAGGCAATTCAGTCACCAAAGGTCGTGGGACATATTCAAGATCTTTCTCAGCTTCGGGCAAAGGAGTGGAATCATCCACCTCTTTCGCAGGGTAAGGGATGAACTTTCCCGATGCTCTTATGCCGCCCGACACAAGCCTAATCGCCCTTGAGTCGATCAGGTCCTGAATCTTATTCCGGAGAGCCTTACATGTTTCAACATGGTGCCCCGGCGCTCCTGAGTGGAAATCACAACGCATGCTTAGATCAACGTCTGGTGACACGTCATCTGGTGGATTTGAGGTCCGAAGCTTGAGAACACGGTTCTGAACCAACAGCGGCAGCAGCCGGGCATAACTCACAGGTAGTGGGTCCACAGCTCTATCAAGTAGCTTCTTCTTTTGACCATAACCTTCAGGGTTATTCTGAGATGCTCGGCGCGGCTGATGACGAGACAGGCCTCGAGCTTCATGCTGTGTAGAGGGTCCATGAGGTCCACTTGGCTTCAGCACAGGTGGCAATGACGGCAATGGGGGAAGCACTCTGGTCTCCTCCTTGGGTGCTTGACCACTCTCCTTATTTAGCATACTCCTCACCACTCCCATGAGAAAGCTCAACTGATTCTGCAGCTGCTGATTCTCTTCTCTGAGTACTTGCTGGTCCAAGCGCACTTCCTGTATGTCATTCATGACCTGCCCCAGCTGGCTTTGGATTTTCCCCAGTTCAGCTTGTACCTGCTCCATCAATCTGAGCTGCTCGATTCTGAGTCAAACCTGCAAACACAAGGGTTAGAAGACGAGCCCCGGCTTCTGTCATGCAAGATGAATTATGCTAATGCCATGGGTGTCTGTACGCTTAGGAGATCACCCCTAATTCTGGTGTCAACGGGCTAACATAGTGTTAATGCAATGATAAGACTGGATCCATTCATGGAAGAAAATATCTCATCTTGCTCGGGACACCAGACTCAGGGTACGAAACGTGTCTGTAGCACAGACACATGCTAATGGGATGCAAAAATGGATATGCAAACTAATGCAAAATGCAGGCATGCAACAGTATATCCAGGTGGCTGCTGTGAAGATTCGGTATCAACAGTCACTGACGAGAAGGAGACCCCGGTGTAAAATCACTGATCTGATCTGTTGTGAATAACCATCTGGTAGGATCGAGATCAGAATTCTGCTCTGACAAGAACGAAGGCCTGATGATAAAGACCCCAGATGCAAGATCAAGGAATATCTGTTGATGAAGTCTTCGGACCCCAAATCACAAATCTGCCCTCTCAAGAACAAACACACAGCTGCTGGTGAGATCTTCAAACCCCACTCAAAATCTGCCCTATCAAGAACAAACAACAACTTCTGACGAGATCTTTAGACCTCACTCAAAAATCTGCTCCATCTAGAACAAACTTCTGATAACAATACTCTGATCATAGCCTGCTCTATCAAGAACAGACAAACACCTGATGATAAAATCCTCTGATCAAACCCTTGCTCTATCAAGAACATCGCTGCAACTGAGAACCCAACATAACTGATTCACTGTCCAGAAAACCAGGTAGTCTGGAGGTCAAAGTTTCCTGCAATATCCCAACCCCACTCACAGGTATGATGGACCTAATCCACGGACAAAGGTACGGCATCCTATGCGGTCGTCAGCGTCACAGACTTTCACGAGTGATGATACGATTCCCAGAAGGAGTGGCATCATCAGGTCATGAAGAGGCCTCTCTTAGCTGACTTCCAAATGATCGGTCCCCAGAGTCGACAATCCTCACGTCTGGACTCCCCTCAGATCCTCAGGACCGGAAAGGAGCACCTCTGCAAGAATCTCGTCTGAGCGCAGATTTTCGTAGGGAACTGTGCCTGCTCAGCAGACAGGTTCGTCTACTACTTCTCCGCAACTATATCTAGGTGTGTACTCAAGCCCAGGTCCGGCTTTTCACTCACAGTAACATCCCTCTCCCACAGCAGCACAGATAATCATATCAACTGGAAAAATGCGGGAAATAAAATGCGGGAAGTAAAGATGCGAGAAGTAAAAATGCGATAAATAAACGCAACCCAACAAGCAAACACACAAACAATAGGATTGACTCTCATAGGGAACCGGAGAACCAGAGATTCTGGGTTCGGTCCCCAGCAGAGTCGCCAGCTGTCGCTTGCGCGAAAATAAGGTGCCGGCATGACAGAAGAGTCGCCACCTTTCGTTATTTATCCCTCAGAGCGGGAAAGGAAACGATCGGAAAAACCTGACGAATAAGGGTAAAACAAGGTCATCGCAATCATTGTCTGGGTTCGGGAGTCGGTTACGCAAGGGGAAGGTATTAGCACCCCTCACGTCCGTCGTACTCGACGGGATCCTCGCTTGTTTGCTTACTTGGACGGGTTGGTTTTATTCTATCTACCTATCAAGGCTGGCTGAAAAAGAAAAGAAAAATGACTCGGCAAAGCGTCGCGCTTTATGCCTACGTATTCTCATCAGAGAATGAGAAATCAGAGTCAACGTAGTTCGGCTTACTACGGGTGAAGGGGGGAAAGGTTGCTCGCTAGGATGTCGCATCCTATGCCTACGTACTTTCATCTGGTATGAAAGATCAGAGCAAACGTAGTTCGGGAAACTACGGGAAAAATGGCTCAACTAGGAGGGAGACTATCAAGTCCTATTGTTATCATGCCATGGATTCATCCTATGGTTGAGGTTTGAACAGGGAACTCCTAGATGTTGTCATGCATAGGTTTCAACCTAAAAGTCTATCATCAAATCCTCATCAGAAGAAATGAGAGTCCTAAGGGATCATGTCAATGATACAGACAAAACAGACAGAAGCATCAGCTTTAACAATAAAATGCATGCAATGCAAGTGAGGGAGGAAATGTGTGTGGGGTTTCAGCCTCCACAAGCTCGTCTCGACCTCAAGCCAGTCATGAAATATCAGCAATCATACTGAAAATAATAAACATGCTATCAAGCAATCTACAGATAAAAGGAATGAAATGCCATCAGGCAAACAAAACACAGGCTTGAGAAAGAATCATCTACTCTCTAATTCTATCCCTAACACAGGATCCTGATCAAATCTAAGCAAAGCCCTAAAGCAAAACCTAACCAGAAGAAATCAATCCCAGTCTTCAAGCTTCAGAACAAGCTTACCAAAGAAAGGGAGCTAAGCAAGCAGGCTCATAGTGTCTTCCTCAGGAAAGCACTAGGAGGTGTATACTCAGGAGTCATACCCTATGTGTTTCAATCACTGTGATCAGTTTACATTCCTCCTCAGGAGAAATTAAACTCACAAGCAGGCTCCAACATCACTGGATATTTAGGAAATCCTATCTGAACTAGTGGAACTAAGTGAACAGACTCATAGGACCTTCCTCAGGAAAGTACTAGGAGGCTTCCACTTAGGAGTTGTATCCTATGTGGCTCAACAACTGTGATCAGTTTACATTCCTCCTCAGGAGAAATTAAACTCACAAGTTGGCTCCAACATCATTGGATACTTGAGAAATCCTAGATAAACTAAGGGAACTAAATGAATAGACCCATAGGACCTTCCTCAGGAAAGTACTAGGAGGCTTTCACTTAGGAGTTGTATCCCATGTGGCTCAACAACTGTGATCAGTTTACATTCCTCCTCAGGAGAAATTAAACTCACAAGTTGGCTCCAACATCATTGGATACTTGAGAAAGAGGTGAGAAGAAAGAATGAAAGTCATTCATAGTGCCTTCCTCAGGAAAGTACCATGAACTTCCTTCAAACTTCAGGATCTCAAACCTCACAGACAGGGGACAAACCAAGCTCTGGGTCTTTGAATCTTGATCTTCAATCTTCTCTTCATGATGCTCTCCATCAAGGTCTTCAAGGCAACACAAGCCCCTCAACAAATTCCCCACAATAAACCCCAAAGATGAACAGATAACCACAGGGTACACAAAATCAATAGGCAACTTCAGAAAATACCTAAAAATACTAAACTAAGGGGGAAAAATCTAACAATTATTCACAAGGGTCCTCAACACCTACTCATAACATCTACATAGGCCTCTACCTAAAAATCAAGATAAAACTCAATCAAAGAAAGTGATTCATCACCTAAACACAATCTAAACCCTAATTAGGATACCCTACATCTACCCTAATTAAACTAATCAAAATTTAATTCTAAAAATCTAGAAAAAATCCTATGGGGAACTATGATTCATCATCTAATTGCACAAAAAAGAATGGATTAAAAAACCTAAGGGAAGGTTCTAAAACAATTCCTACAAAATCAAATACCAAATTAAGACTATTTAAAAGCTATTTATTTGGAAAATCTATTAAAAATACCAAACTAAAAAATAAAATCCCATTTTTATTTTTATAATTTTCTACACATTTTCATCTAATCATAGAAAAAAGGAGAAGTAAAAAATCATTTTTTATCAATTTTTAATGAATTAAACAAAACAGAAAAAATAATAAAAGAAAATAAAAGAATTAAATCAAACAAAAGGGAGGGGGGGTATGAACAGCAAGGCGCGCCAGTTAAAATGATTGGGCCAGAAAAAAGGGGGGGTGGGGATAGCGCGTTGAAGCCCAGAACGCTGGTTAATGAAACGCGGCGTTTCATTGAATTTAAAATTTCCCTCTCACTCTCAGATTGAACCAAGACCGTTGGATCAACATAACAAGTCAGACTTTGGGACCAAATCAAAGGCTCTCCTTCATCGTCCCAAAATCAAACTAGGGTTTTCAGAACCCTCCTTCCATGCCCTAACCTTCGAGCTCCTCCATCTCCCTGCTCAGGCCACGGCTTCACTCGATTCAAACATGAAATATGCTCTACTACTCAAGCTCTACACAACCATACGTACACTTTTTCTTAATTCTACCTAGGTTGTTCTAACAGAGGACTTAAACATCTTGGTACAACCACGCTCAACTGATATCAATCTCCATTAACCCTAACTCTAATGATCTACAGATGCTCTACATGCTATGCTCATCAATCTGGCCTAATTCAAATTAACTAAAACGCCCTAAACAACTAATTCTTGAAGATTAAAGATTCATGGTTCTGTTATGCATTGTCATGGAACAGGCTGTAACTTCTAGGGTTTAATCATCTAGCCTAGTACATCATTTCCATACCTATGAAACTAACTAAAACTGCATAATTAAGATGGAAGAAGGTGAAGAAAGAACCTGTCAAGAAGTTATGGTGGAGTGATGTAGAGCACGATTCAAGCCTTGGAATTGCTTCCAGATGATCCTTGGATGATCACCAATCTTCTGTTTGCAATGGTTGTGAAGGAGATGGCTGGTAGTGCAAGATATCTTGGATTGCTTGAACTTGAAGCAAGAGCTTTAATGGCTATCTCTCTCTCTCTCTCCTCTGACTTGACTCAAGTTTCACCAACCTTGAATTCTCTTCATGGCATTCTCTTTATAATGATCTTTGGATGTGTCTAGATTCATCTAGAATGGGGTGGAAACTTCTTGAAATTCTCATGTGATGACAAGTTGGTTATCTCATATCTCATATGTTATGCCTTGCCATTTTGCTTTAAAATGTCCTTATGTGAGATATTGAGAAGGGATGAGTGAAAAACAAGTTCATTTTTGGCTTGTGTAGGGTTTTTCAACATTGCCTTCTTTTTCAAGTAATAACTTTTCAAAGCATCACCCATTTTTAGACCTCAAATGAAAATTCTAGCTAAACCAATGTTCTCAAAATGGTTTTTCCAATCAAAATGATATATTGGATGACCTATTTTGGATTTGTGGATCTCCCAAATCACTTTTCAATTTCAACTTTTCAAAGTTATAAGCCATTTTAGTTCACTTTGGACCAATCATGTAATCTCATGCTATGAGCTTTTCCAACAATTTGTGACCTTATTTCTAGACTTAAAATCACATTTTGAGCAACTTTCATGTTTTGAGTTTTTCCATTTGAGGCTTGGAAATAGGAGTTTTAGGCATTGGCTAAAATGACCTATAACTGACAAATGACCAAAATACCCCTGTCTTGTTCAAACCATAAGTTGTGTTCCACAAATCCAATCAAGGACTTCTACCACTCAAATTAAAGCTAAGAAGATGCTCTTCAACATTCATGTTGACCAAGAAACCATAGGAATCCTCCTACTAGGGCAAAAGTTGTCTGCAAGTTGGGTGACTTTCAAGGACCCAGATTCACACACCTCTGCTGACCTGTAATTTGTCAAAACCATAACTTGGGCTCTGTAACTCCTATCAAGGACTTCCACCACTCAAATTAAAGCTAAGAACAAGCTCTACAATATTCATGTTGTGGGAAAGATGAGATATCAATCACATCTAGAGCTAAAACTGCCTGGGAGATAGGGATCAAATTAGGGTTTTTCACTGACAATCCTTGGAAACCCTGACCTGAAACTTCTCAAACTCTTCACTCATGATGAGTTGGTCTAGGAATCATCTTTATAACATCTCTATACATCATTCCATGATCTCATGGCCCTTGGATTAGGTCCCAACCTTCTCCAAATTTTCAGCTGATCTAGGGTTGACCCAGTCAAAACCCTAATTCTATCATTCATGGTTGAATCTTCTGAACTCTTGCATAATGACTTCTCTGGCTTCATGATGGCTATCAAGACATCTCATAAGCTTTCTCAAAACATCAAGTTTCTTCTCAAAGTCTCAGAATCATCTGAGGAGCACCCACAACTTTCAAACTATGAAGCACACAACCTTGGTTTCAATCCACTTCTTCTGAGGATCTCTTGAACTTTCTGATGAAGGTATCCATTTCCAAATACTCAATGAATAAATAATTGTTGGTCAAATTTTGGGGTGCAACACCCTGCGCTGATAGAATCTTTTTCAGGCTGATGAAAATAATCCCCAGCACGGTCGCTAATGGATCAGTTGGTTGCCGTAACGACCAGATTCAGTTGGTGGATGTCGTTCCCCCAAGCAGTGGTGCAGTTTATTTCTGCGGTTGGCCAATTTTCGGGTTCTTAGTATTCAACCGTCTATCACCTCGAATGTTTGAAGGCTGTTCACTCTTCACCCAATCGGGTCCAAGTCGCTTGAATAGGGGCAGCTGTTGCACCCTAAAATTTGCTCAACCTATTTCACTTGGTTTATGTTTCAATTGCATTAGCATTTGCATATAAAGTCATGTACATAGTCTAATCATCTGCATAGCATAGCATAACAAGTCATCCAACAAGGGACCAAGTACTATTCTCATCTCTATGAGCCTATCAAGAGGTTATTATTCAAATTCAAGCATATCCAAGTCATCAGAAAGAAATTGAAGTCTAAGAAGCCAGTGGATCAAGCAGTGGATCTCTCTCCTATCTTGAGTGTATTTGAAAATCATCAAGGAAGTTGTGAGCTGTGAATTGAGGTCATGGAGAGTATATAGACATCATGAAAGACATGGAGATCCATTTTGAAAGTGAGACCAGTCATTGATGTGATCACAAGAGCTGCAGTTGAAAACAGTCAACTAGGGTTTCATCTGGGTCAACCCTAGGTCAAATGACTGATTGAAGGGCATCAAGGTCTATTTGAGAGGTGTGGGGTTCATCATTTGACATGTAGGGATGGATGTGGTGTTGTGCCAAGGAGAAATCAAGAGAAATCAAGAGAAATCAAGAGAAATCAAGAAGAAGAGGAGTTTCTAAATTAGGGTTTCTGTGTAAAATCCCCTGATTTAGGTCAAACTTCCAAGCAAGATAATCCAAAATTCAAGCTTCAAATGGATCCTTGGCCAACATGAAAAACGCATACAAGGAAGCTTCGAATGAAAAACTTCACAACATCAAACTTGCTCCAAATGACATTTTGAGTCTAGAAAAGTGATCATGAAAGTTTGGAAATGCTCATAGCTCAAGGTTCCAAATTTGGTCAATTAAAAGTGAATTTAATGAATAAAAGTGACCTAAAAATGGGATTTTTCATAACATGGCCAAATGGGATGAAATTATAGGTCATTTTGATTGGAAAAAATGTTTTAAGAACATTGGCAAAAGTAGATTTTTGAGTTTAGAGCAAATTTTGAGAGATACCATTGGTTACTTATGTATGAAGTTACACATGCCAAAATTCAAGGGATTTGTGCACAAGAAGTTTCTACCAAGTTCTAGAGTGTTCTATGAGTGTCTATATATTGAGTAGAGTGGCTTCATTCAAGGGTTGGTGATTCATTTTGATCAAAACACATAGTTACATCTCATTCTTCCATTTTTGCAAATAACATAAGAACTCTATCAAATCTTCATCATTTCCCAAAATTCTTGATCCTATCATCATCTACCTCCATCATAGATCAAGTTTCCATCAAAATCTGTTTCAATTGAAGAGGAATTCATGCTATTCAAGTGTATCATCCAAATTGCAAAAGGAAGTGGTTATGGCAATCCAAGGGGTTTGAGCAAGAACTACTGCATACAGAATCAAGAACCAAGTTTATTGAGCAAGTCCCAAGCATTGCAAGTTGTGCATCCAAGGTTTTCTTCATCTGTTTTCAAGATTACACCAGGTTAGTAATCTCATCGAATTGGCTAGAATTAGTTAGAATAATGTAGAATTTTTAGGTTAGAATTGTTAGGCATAGTTAGATGATTGTTTCTGGTGAATTTGAAGGCATTTCATGGAGGTTACCATTGGAGTACCAAAACTGTTGTGGCTTAGAACACCTAGGTTAGGGCGTGATAATCTTGGTTAGATAGATAAAAATGATCAGTATAGCATGTAGATTGTATTAGTGTAAGAGTTAGCAAGAATTAGCAAGATTGATATCAGTGTAAAATGGTGGAACCTAGGTCTTCTACCTATCGGGTTTGGTGCTAGGGTGAGTTTCAGAGAAAACCAAGGCCATGGTTGTGTAGAGGAGAAGAAGTGGAGCATTTTTGATTTTTACAGATATGAGTTTCATGGAGATTTGAGGTTGCATGAGGATGTTGAACTCTGGTTGGGGCAAGCTTCGTGCATGGTTCATTAATGGCAAACCCTAGCTCATTGGGGAAGATGACTTTCCCAGCGTTGGATTACACACTTGACTTTGACTCAGAAACAATCTAACGGTCTTAATTCAAATGGAAAGTTGAGAGGGAAGGCTGAGTGATCAAAACTCAGTCGTTTCATTAAAGGAGGCAGATGGGCTTAGTAATCCAATTAATATTCGTACCCCTATTTTCAAGGCCCAATGGCAAATGAGCTGAATTAATTACTAATTGCACCGTTTTTGTTTTTTTTTAATTTTTTTCTTATGTTTTCTGATCAACTGGGCCCAGACGCGCCTTGCTATGCGCGCCCCCAGTCTGGGCCCATCATTCATTTTTAACTGAAATAATTGTTGTTTGCACCCATAGCCAATTTAGTTCATTTTTATTTCACTCATTTTTTTTAATTCTTTGGAAAATCATAACAAATTGGAAATTGCATATTTTTAAATGGTTGTTTTTGCATCTTTTTCATATTTTGTTAAGAAAATTGTCATGTAATAAAATTAGCATTTCATTTTATTTTTGCATTTTTAGTATATTTTTCTTTTAAATAGGTTTGAATGATGTTTAGTTTAGCACCTCATTTTGTTCATTTTAGTTTAGGACTATCCTTGTATATTTTGGACCCATTCTTTTTAGGGTACTTCACTTAGGACTTTAATCTCCATATGAAATTTAATTCATGATTTTAGGACTTAATTTTAGATGATTTGTTTAGGTGTGATTAGGAGAATCAAAACTAGGGTTTAGAGATAACATAGGTGTGATAAATCATTTCTTTTAGGAGTTGTAGATTGAATTTTGGGGTATGGGACTATAGGGGTATTATGGGTAGATAATAGATCCCTTAGAAAATATTAGGCTTCCCTTATTCTACTATTACTATTAGTATACTGCTTGTATTTGCTTAATTGTGTGGTGTGCCCTCTCTAGGGTTATTATTTGACTGTGTGGGGTATTGGGCCTGCTTGGGGTTTGGGGTTTGAGCTGAAGACTATGCTGATGAAGCCCATTGAAGAGTAAGAGAATGAAGACCAACTTCTAGAGTTGAGGAAGAGCATCTTGCTGGCAGCTGTTGAGGTTATAAGACTTAGGAGCTAGGCAAAGCCCTAGAGTAGAAAACTTGATTCACAAATATGGAAGGTCTTGTTTGCCTCCATTCTTTCTCTATGATTCAAAGTCTCTTTTAAATATCCACCTCCTTCCTTTGGAAGGATTAGTGAATGTATTTAAAAGATAGAACTTTTGAGAGAAAACTGTCAGTATCATGTTAACAGTTAGTGAGCCACCCTTGGTAGGCAATTGACTGTTTAACATCCATTTCATCTTGTTCACTGATATTCATCTTGGAGATTGAGACTTGAAGAAAAGCCATTGCAGATTGAAGATAGAGACCTTGCTTGAAGGCTGTGAAGATGAAGACTGATGCTTGCTTGAAGACAGATGTTGATGAAGACTGCTTTTGCTGATTTTTTTGCTGTTTATAATTTTTGATGTATTGCTTGAGTTTCCCTGACTGTATTGCTTGCTGTTTAACCTGTTAGGTTGAAAGTGAATTCTGTTCACTTTTGGCCTGTTGTTTTCTAGGTTCGAGGTTGAGTGGGACTCCCTTGCCTCGCTTGTATTGCTGCATCCATGCATTTTACTGCTTTATTGTATATATGTTGTTGTTTCTGTTTCCGTCTATTCCCTTAGGATCTCTGTTTCTCTCTGCGCAAGAGAGGAGCATGATAGACATTAGGTCTTAACCCATGCATGATAACACTAGGTTAGTTTGATTCCCTTTTCAACCATAGGTTAGAGTTCTGTCTCTTCTTTCTCAAAACCAACAGAAAAACACAATAAACACTTCAAACACAATAAAAGACACTTCCTCCGTAAAAGAATGTGAACTCATCAAAACGTCATTTTTGTCCGCTTGGACCAGTAATCATAAAAAACCCTTTTTCAGAAGGAATAAAAACAATCAAAACAGACTTGTGTCGTACGTGGCCCGAACTACGTTTGCTCTGATATTTCATGCTGTATGAAAGTACGTAGGCATAGGATGCGATATCCTAGCGAGCAACCTTCCCCTCCTTTCCCGTAGGTATGCGAACTACGTTGACTCTGATTTCTCGTTCCAGACGGGAATACGTAGGCATAAAGTGCGATACTTTGCCGAGTCATTTTCTTTTCTTTTAACCCTTGACCCTTAGTAGATAGAAATAACAATCCATACCCGAAAATAAGCGTGGATCCCGTCGAGTACGACGGACGTGAGGGGTGCTAATACCTTCCCCTTGTGTAACCGACTCCCGAATCCAGGTTTTGGTTGCGATGACCATACCTTTCCCGTTTTTTGCGAGGTTTACTTCAAGCGTTCCCTTTCCCTCCTGTGGGATAAATAACGCACGGTGGCGACTCTTCTGTTCAGCCGACGCCGATTTTCGCAGTAGCGACAATGTGGAAAGGGGAGTGGAGTACCTTCAGATTGTGAAGGGAACCACTATAAATCTCTGTGTCCATTTTCATTTTGCTTTTACTGCTTTCAACATCAAGATCATAACCAATTAAAATTCAAGAATCTCAAAAAACCGGAAAAAGTTTCTAAAAGCCTAATTCACTCCCCCACTATGATGACCCAATATCGAGAAACTATGAATTGTCACCGAGAAAACTCTCGGGCCATTGCTTCACTTTGCAACCTTATCCTTACCTCTCATCCTTCCAACCCCGACATTGTTGAAGAAGAGGATGCAGATGATAAAGGTAGTGAAGAAGAGGAAGCCGAAGACGGGGATATGTTCGATGGATATGTTTAGAAAATATTTGTTTCTGTTGCTTTTATTACTTTTCTTTCCGGATATTGTTTAAGTTGTTAATTTCTTGTGTAACCGTACAATATTTGTTGCATTCTCTATACGCTGCATTTTTATTTCGATCTATTATGCTGTAATTGATTATATGTTGTCTTGTATGCCGATATTGCTTGTTTAGGTTTTGAAAGCTCCTTTCTTTTTGCTAATGACAAAGGGGGAGAAGAGCTTGACGGTCTAATATCTTTTTGTGCAAATTTTTTTGCCTCTGTTTAGATCTTGGGAGTTGCTGGACATAGGGGGAGAAGCAAGCCAAGAATGGAACCAAACATCGTCAAGGATATCGAACAGACTCAGTTGTTTGTCATCATCAAAAAGATGGAGAATGTAGAAGCAAACTTCAATCTCAAGGTTTTGATGATGTCAACAAAGACTTAAGCTCATTCCATGATTGCAAAAAGTCAAGCTTTCAAAACTGATCAAGATCAAGACTATGGAATGTTGTCAAGCAAATCAAGCATCATGTGCAAATGATTCTACAACTTTCAAGATTTGGACTCAAATCTTCGGTATATCAATATTCACTCCTTTAATTGATATACAAGTGTTCAAATAATTTATCATATCAACTTTTTGCATATGCATGGTTTTAAAATCATTTGAATTGGTATAACACTTTTTTACGCAAATATTTTTCTGAGTTTTAACAGTGTTAACCGATTAACCATATGGGTTAATCGGTTAACGGCCTTAAATTTTAAATTTTCAGGGCCAACGTTCAAGTGTTAACCGATTAACCTATATGGTTAACCGATTAACACTGAACGAATTTTGAAAAATTGTTTCTTTTTAAATTCAAATTTTGTTTGAATGATATACCTTTTCATTATTTGATTCATACTCAAATATACCTTTTTGAAATGCTGTTTTGCTCATATAAATTCTGAAAATTTCAAATTGAAAAACACTTCCAATAATTTTAAAAATAATCATTAAATCAAATTCACTACTTTTCAAATATTTTCAAAAAATGTTTATATTGTTCATACCATTTCATATCATGAATTTTTGAACACTTGTATTGATATTGAAAAGTGAATTTTGATCAAAAGGAGAAGATCAATCTTTGTATTGATATTATTATTGAATCACTCTCAAATTACAAAATTACAAGAATTATGTATTTGTGACTTGTGATCCAGGATTGTTGGAAACAAGGGTTAGTGCTTGCAAGAGGATTGTTTTTGCACACTAAGTTGTTGAAATAGTTGTTAGATTGTAGGCCTCACCGGTTGATGGTATGATAGGTTGTACATTCTAAAACTATAGTGAAAACTCTCTTTCATGTGGAAAGGGGAGTGGAGTACCTTCGGATTATGAAGGGAACCACTATAAATCTCTGTTTCCATTTTCATTCTGCGTTTACTGCTTTCAACATCAAGATCATAACCAAGTAAAATTCAAGAATCTCAAAAAACTGGAAAAAGTTTCTAAAAGCCTAGTTCACTCCACCACTATGATGACCCAACATCGAGAAACTATGAATTGTCACCGAGAAACCTCCCGGGCCATTGCTTCACTTTGCAACCTTATCCTTACCTCTCATCCTTCCAACCCCGGCATTGTTGAAGAAGAGGATGCAGATGATGAAGGTAGTGAAGAAGAGGAAGCAGAAGACGAGGATATGTTCGATGAATATGTTTAGAAAATATTTGTTTCTGTTGCTTTTATTACTTTTCTTTCCGGATATTGTTTAAGTTGTTAATTTCTTATGTAACCGTACAATATTTGTTGCATTCTCTATGCGCTGCATTTTTATTTCGATATATTATGCTGTGCTCTATTATATGCTGTCTTGTATGCCGATATTGCTTGTTTTGGTTTTGAAAGCTCCTTCCTTTTTGCTAATGACAAAGGGGGAGAAGAGCTTGGCTGTCTAATATCTCTTTGTGCATAATATTTTGCCTCTGTTTAGATAGGGGGAGTTGCTGGACATAGGGGGAGAAGCAAGCCAAGAATGGAACCAAACATCGTCAAGGATATCGCACAGACTCAGTTGTTTGTCATCATCAAAAAGATGGAGAATGTAGAAGCACACTTCAATCTCAAGGTTTTGATGATGTCAACAAAGACTTAAGCTCATTCCTTGATTGCAAAAAGTCAAGCTTTCAAAACTGATCAAGATCAAGACTATGGAATGTTGTCAAGCAAATCAAGCATCCTGTGCAAATGATTCTACAACTTTCAAGATTTGGACTCAAAGCTTCGGTATATCAATATTCACTCCTTTAATTGATATACAAGTGTTCAAATAATTTATCATATCAACTTTTTGCATATGCATGGTTTTAAAATCATTTGAATTGGTATAACACTTTTTTACGCAAGTATTTTTCTGAGTTTTAACAGTGTTAACCGATTAACCATATGGGTTAATCGGTTAACAGCCTTAAATTTTAAATTCTCAGGGCCAACATTCAAGTGTTAACCGATTAACCTATATGGTTAACCGATTAACATTGAACGAATTTTAAAAAATTGTTTCTTTTTAAATTCAAATTTTGTTTGATTGATATACCTTTTCATTATTTGATTCATACTCAAATATACCTTTTTGAAATGCTGTTTTGCTCATATAAATTCTGAAAATTTCAAATTGAAAAACACCTCCAATAATTTTAAAAATAATCATTAAATCAAATTCACTACTTTTCAAATATTTTTAAAAAAATGTTCATATTGTTCATACCATTTCATATCCAGAATTTTTGAACACTTGTATTGATATTGAAAAGTGAATTTTGATCAAAAGGAGAAGATCAATCTTTGTATTGATATTATTATTGTATCACTCTCAAATTACAAAATTACAAGAATTATGTCTTTGTGACTTGTGATCCAGGATTGTTGGACACAAGGGTTAGTGCTTGCAAGAGGATTGTTTTTGCACACTAAGTTGTTGAAATAGTTGTTAGATTGTAGGCCTCACCGGTTGATGGTGTGATAGGTTGTACATTCTAAAACTATAGTGAAAACTCTCTTTCATGTGGAAAGGGGAGTGGAGTACCTTCGGATTGTGAAGGGAACCGATATAAATCTCTGTTTCCATTTTCATTCTGCTTTTACTGCTTTCAACATCAAGATCATAACCAAGTAAAATTCAAGAATCTCAAAAAACCGAAAAAAGTTTCTAAAAGCCTAGTTCACTCCACCACTATGATGACCCAACATCGAGACACTATGAATTGTCACCGAGAAACCTCCCGGGCCATTGCTTCACTTCGCAACCTTATCCTTACCTCTCATCCTTCAAACCCCGACATTGTTGAAGAAGAGGATGCAGATGATGAAGGTAGTGAAGAAGAGGAAGTAGAAGACGAGGATATGTTCGATGAATATGTTTAGAAAATATTTGTTTTTGTTGCATTTATTACTTTTCTTTCCGGATATTGTTTAAGTTGTTAATTTCTTGTGTAACCGTACAATATTTGTTGCATTCTCTATGCGCTGCATTTTTATTTCGATCTATTATGCTGTGCTTGATTATATGCTGTCTTGTATGCCGATATTGCTTGTTTTGGTTTTGAAAGCTCCTTCCTTTTTGCTAATGACAAAGGGGGAGAAGAGCTTGGTTGTCTAATATCTCTTTGTGCATAACTTTTTGCCTCTGTTTAGATAGGGGGAGTTGCTGGACATAGGGGGAGAAGCAAGCCAAGAATGGAACCAAACATCGTCAAGGATATCGCACAGACTCTGTTGTTTGTCATCATCAAAAAGATGGAGAATGTAGAAGCACACTTCAATCTCAAGGTTTTGATGATGTCAACATAGACTTAAGCTCATTCCATGATTGCAAAAAGTCAAGCTTTCAAAACTGATCAAGATCAAGACTATGGAATGTTGTCAAGCAAATCAAGCATCACGTGCAAATGATTCTACAACTTTCAAGATTTGGACTCAAAGCTTCGGTATACCAATATTCACTCCTTTAATTGATATACAAGTGTTCAAATAATTTATCATATCAAATTTTTGCATATGCATGGTTTTAAAATCATTTGAATTGGTATAACACTTTTTTACTGAAGTATTTTTCTGAGTTTTAATAGTGTTAACCGATTAACCATATGGGTTAATCGGTTAACGGCCTTAAATTTTAAATTCTCAGGGCCAACGTTCAAGTGTTAACCGATTAACCTATATGGTTAACCAATTAACACTGAACGAATTTTGAAAAATTGTTTCTTTTTAAATTCAAATTTTGTTTGAATGATATACCTTTTCATTTTTTGATGCATACTCAAATATACCTTTTTGAAATGGTGTTTTGCTCATACAAATTCTGAAAATTTCAAATTGAAAAACACCTCCAATAATTTTAAAAATAATCATTAAATCAAATTCACTACTTTTCAAATATTTTCAAATATTTTCAAAAAAATTTCATATTGTTCATACCATTTCATATCCAGAATTTTTGAACACTTGTATTGATATTGAAAAGTGAATTTTGATCAAAAGGAGAAGATCAATCTTTGTATTGATATTATTATTGTATCACTCTCAAATTACAAAATTACAAGAATTATGTCTTTGTGACTTGTGATCCAGGATTGTTGGACACAAGGGTTAGTGCTTGCAAGATGATTGTTTTTGCACACTAAGTTGTTGAAATAGTTGTTAGATTGTAGGCCTCACCGGTTGATGGTGTGATAGGTTGTACATTCTAAAACTATAGTGAAAACTCTCTTTCATGTGGAAAGGGGAGTGGAGTACCTTCGGATTGTGAAGGGAACCACTATAAATCTCTGTGTCCATTTTCATTCTGCTTTTACTGCTTTCAACATCAAGATCATAACCAAGTAAAATTCAAGAATCTCAAAAAACCAGAAAAAGTTTCTAAAAGCCTAATTCACTCCCCCACTATGATGACCCAACATCGAGAAACTATGAATTGTCACCCGAGAAACCTCCTGGGCCATTGCTTCACTTTGCAAACTTATCATTACCTCTCATCCTTCCAACCCCGACATTGTTGAAGAAGAGGATGCAGATGATGAAGGTAGTGAAGAAGAGGAAGTAGAAGACGAGGATATGTTCGATGAATATGTTTAGAAAATATTTGTTTCTGTTGATTTTATTACTTTTCTTTCCGGATATTGTTTAAGTTGTTAATTTCTTGTGTAACCGTACAATATTTATTGCATTCTCTATGCGCTGCATTTTTATTTCGATCTATTATGTTGTGCTTGATTATATGCTGTCTTGTATGCCGATATTGCTTGTTTTGGTTTTGAAAGCTCCTTCCTTTTTGCTAATGACAAAGGGGGAGAAGAGCTTGGCTGTCTAATATCTCTTTGTGCAGAATTTTTTGCCTCTGTTTAGATAGGGGGAGTTGCTGGACATAGGGGGAGAAGCAAGCCAAGAATGGAACCAAACATCGTCAAGGATATCGCACAGACTCAGTTGTTTGTCATCATCAAAAAAATGGAGAATGTTGAAGCACACTTCAATCTCAAGGTTTTTATGATGTCAACAAAGACTTAAGCTCATTCCATGATTTCAAAAAGTCAAGCTTTCAAAACTAATCAAGATCAAGACTATGGAATGTTGTCAAGCAAATCAAGCATCATGTGCAAATGATTCTACAACTTTCAAGATTTGGACTCAAAGCTTCGGTATATCAATATTCACTCCTTTAGTTAATATACAAGTGTTCGAATAATTTATCATATCAACTTTTTGCATATGCATGGTTTTAAAATCATTTGAATTGGTATAACACTTTTTTACTCAAGTATTTTTCTGAGTTTTAACAGTGTTAACCGATTAACCATATGGGTTAATCGGTTAACGGCCTTAAATTTTAAATTCTCAGGGCCAACGTTCAAGTGTTAACCGATTAACCTATATGGTTAACCGATTAACACTGAACGAATTTTGAAAAATTGTTTCTTTTTAAATTCAAATTTTGTTTGAATGATATACCTTTTCATTATTTGATTCATACTCAAATATACCTTTTTGAAATGCTGTTTTGCTCATATAAATTCTCAAAGTTTCAAATTGAAAAACACCTCTAATAATTTTAAAAATAATCATTAAATCAAATTCACTACTTTTCAAATATTTTCAAAAAATTTTCATATTGTTCATACCATTTCATATTCAGAAGTTTTGAACACTTGTATTGATATTGAAAAGTGAATTTTGATCAAAAGGAGAAGATCAATCTTTGTATTGATATTATTATTGTATCACTCTCAAATTACAAAATTACAAGAATTATGTCTTTGTGACTTGTGATCCAGGATTGTTGGACACAAGGGTTAGTGGTTGCAAGGGGATTGTTTTTGCACACTAAGTTGTTGAAATAGTTGTTAGATTGTAGGCCTCACCGGTTGATGGTGTGATAGGTTGTACATTCTAAAACTATAGTGAAAACTCTCTTTCATGTGGAAAGGGGAGTGGAGTACCTTCGGATTGTGAAGGGAACCACTATAAATCTATGTGTCCATTTTCATTCTGCTTTTACTGCTTTCAACATCAAGATCATAACCAAGTAAAATTCAAGAATCTCAAAAAACCAGAAAAAGTTTCTAAAAGCCTAATTCACTCCCCCATAATTTTTGAACACTGTTGCACCCCAAAATTTGCTCAATATCTTTTACCTGGTTTATGTTTCATTGCATTATCATTTGCATAGTTCTATCATTTGCATATCATGGCATATCATTCATCCAATAGGAGATCAAGTGTGAGTATTATCAAGAGAAGCCTAGTAAGAAATCTTATCCAAGCTTGAGAAGTCATCCAAGTCATCAGGAGGTGGTGGGAGGTCTTGATCAGTTGAGGACCATCAATGAGATGTGAAGCATGAAGTGTTAATATGAGATGTGTATAGAGCTCATGGAGTTCCTAGAGAGCCATGTTGGATCTAAATCAAGTCATCAAGTCAAATGCAAGAGCTACCGTTGGAGTGCAGATAATTAGGGTTTCATCTAGATCAACCCTAAGTCAATTATGCAGTTGGAAAGAATTCAAGCCTACTTTGAAGTCATGGAGTTCATGGATTGATGTGATAAGACATTTGTGGTTTTGTGCCAAGATCAAATCAAGAAGAATCAAGAATGTGGGAAGTTGCTAAATTAGGGTTTCAGTGCAAATTACCCTGTTTAGTGCCTAACTTCAAGGCCACATAAGTCAAGATACCTGTAATTTGAGTATTAGAAGTCCTCCATTGGATTTGTAGAACTCAAGTTATGGCCCAGACAAGTTACAGGTCACCAGATGAATGTGAAATTTATTTGTGAAAGTCACTTGACTTCCAAGAAACTTTTGACCTAGAGAGATGTTTCACATGAACTTTTGACCAACATGGAAGTTGTTCCTCATGATCTTAGCTTTCTAAATTGTACTAAAAGTCATCCATCTGATTTGTAGAACTCAAGTTATGAGGTTTATAAGTCAGGGGTATTTTGGGAAAGTGAGATTATAGGTCATTTTCAAGCATAGGCCAAAATCTCCAACTTGCAAGCTTCAAATGAAAAATTTCTCAACATGAAAGTTGCTTGGAATGATGTTTTGAGTGTAACCAAGTGGTCATGAGAGTTTTTTTTGGCCCATATCAAAAATTCATTTGAAATGGCTTGAAAATGAAGAATTTTCAAATATGAAAAAGAGGGAAAAATGGGATTTTGTGTTACAAAACCAAAACCAAGAAAATAAGTACATTTTTTGATTTGAAATTGCATTCTAAGATCATTGGCAATACCAGAATTTGGAGTTTAGTTCAAGTTTTGAGAGATAACATATGGTTACTTCACTTGCAAGTCACATATCCAAATCAATGCACAAGGCAATTCAGGCCAATTTCTCCATCCAAACTCATTCTAAATGACATGTGCAAGGTGTTAGAAACTTCTAGAACCAATGCCAAGCTTGCAATGAACGACTGTCATATTGAATTTTGAAGGAAAAATCAGAAAATGCAAATCACTGTTTGGGGCTTCAACTTGGATCCAAAGGCCCATGAAACTCTTCTATATATTCATTAGAGTGAGTTCAGATCAATTTTGAGCATCATTTCGCGCCAGAGCAAGCAAGAGCAAGAAAAGTTTCTCAACTGCAAGTTGAAATCGAATTCTCAGATTCAGACCAATTCAAGCCAAATTGAGGTGTGCAATCCCTTCCTTGTGGATCATTGAAGCTATCTGGAGCATTTGGAAGCAAGCCACGAGCTCTAAGTACCTCTGTTTCAAGATCTATACCAGGTTTGCATCTCTTAAAATTCAGCATGATTTAGCATGATTCAGTTAGTTTTGAACTTGTGGTTAGGATCTAGACATGGCATATATCGTTTTAGGCTTGATTTGAATTCAATTGGTGATGATTGAAGATGACATAGCTGATCTGTTTGGACTTGAATCTCTTGATTCATAAGGTGTTAGTGTTAGATGTTTAGATCAGGTTGATGTATGCAACAAGATGAAGAGATCTATACCATTAGTTTTGAGTTTAGTGAAAGTTGTTGAGGATGCTATTTCTGAACTTTGCTTCGTGTTTGATTATGTGTTGAGAATTAGATGATTTTGATGATGGATTTGGAATGTACGTGAAAAATTGAGTTGATTTGGTGTATAGTTTGTTATTTTAGGTTGCCTGAACCTGGACTCTCGCCGGAGAAGATGATCGGAGTCTTCTCCGGCCACCACCAACCACCAGCCTGAATCTCCACCTAGCCTGCCTGAGATTTGGAGAAGATGATGTTTGGACCATAGGATCTTGCCTTGACCTTTGACTCCAGCCCAGATCCAACGCCTGTGTTTTAAACTGAGGAGAGGAGATTTTAATTCAAAACGCTGCGTTTAAATAAATGAGGTGGCAAGCTGTGGCGCGTCCAGATCCTTGACTTGTTGACTGATCCAATGGCTTTTGTTTTATCTTAGCTTTAATTCAATTTTTATTTTATTTTGCTTTATTTTAATTGTTTGTTGATTTTAAAAATCATATTAATTCCAATTTTGATCAGAAATTTATTTTAAAAATATCCTCATGATCCTTATGGAATTTGTGATTTTCTGGGATTAACAAAATACAATTTCATGCATTTTTCAATTTAATGTGATTTTTCTTATTTTTGTTATTTCTTTTATTTTGGCATAATTAACCATCTGTTTTGTGGAATTTAATTCTCCCAATTGGTTTAGAGTTTGGCTTTTATTTTTTAATATGTGTTAGGATAGACATGTATGTTCCCTTAGAATTTTTCTTGGATTTTTAGAACAATATTAGGATCTGTTTTAGGGATTGAGATTAGGACCTTCCCAAATTTGTGGATTCCCTTGACCTATCTCAATGTAGAAATTGTTTAAATGACTTAGAAGTTGATTTAGGCTTCAATCTTTTTACATTAGGTTGTTAAAACATTCATGTTCCCCTAGGAATTTTATTATATTTTTGCAACTTGATTTTCTATTTTAATAGTATTTTGCAAATGGCTTGTGTTTATGAATTCCTCTCTTGAGTGCTTTGGTTTGTTTGGCTTGGTTGGCTGCCTGAAAGTTGATTTGAGCTTAGATTCTTTTTGGTGGATCTTAAGGATTCATTGAAGATGCTTGGGTTTGAGGATTGGAGCTTGGAGTTGAAGGCTTTTCCTCTTGTGGAGTTTTTGTTTAGGAGCTTAGAGATTTAGGGTTTTAGGAAGTGCCTTAGACCTAGTTTTGATTTTTTCTTCAAACATGGAGTGCATTGTTTGCCTCCATTATATCCAATGACACAAAGTCCTTCTTGGGAAGCTCCATATCTCCTTAGGAGGGATGGGTGGTATGCCCAAGTGAGTAGAACTCTGAGGGTACCTTTCATTTGCAATGTTGAGTTCTTAGTGATTTCCTTTGGTTGTCATTGAGTTTCTTAACGTTATAACTTGATCTTGATGTTTAATCCTCCTCTTGGAGTATGCTTGTGGGAGCTTGAAGATTGATGAAGGTTGAAGATAGAAGCTTGATTGAATATGAGGCCTTGCTGTCAACTTTGCTGCAGGAGTCTGGTACTGCTGCCTGAGCTGCCTCCCCTGAGTATTTTGTTTTTCTATGTATTGTGTGTTTAGGTGTGCTGATTACCTCTAGGTTTGAGGTGGAGCTTGTCTCCTCTTGCCTATTGTATTCTCTCTTGCCTCAATGGTATTGTTGCATTGCATGCATGTTTACTATTTACTGTATTTGCTTGCTGTTCTTTTGTTGTTTTCCCCTAGGATCTCTGATTTCCTCTGCGCAAGAGGAAATTATGACAGACATTAGGTTTGTGAACCATGCATGACAACATTAGGTTAGTTCCCCTTTCAACCATAGTTTTAGGGTCTTTCTCTTCTCATCTCAAAATAATTCAAAAACACAATAATAAGGATAACGCGTGTTGTATGGTACGAGCCTTAAGCTATTTGAGAAACGTCTCTGGAGGGTCACTCTTCAGTAATCTGGCTGCTTAGTATGGTACCCTTAGGGTGACATGCGACGTAGTCACTCTCAGATCACAAGTCTTTAGTGCAGTACAAGTTATAAACCGACTAAAAAACATTTCTTTCGTAAAAAACTCAAACAAACATTTAACTATGTTTTGTCCTCTTGGACCTTTAATCAGGAAACCCTTTCTCAGGGAGATAAAAATCTGTCAGAAAGGCTTGTGTCTTCCGTAGCCCGAACTACGTTTGCTCTGATCTTTCATGCTGTATGAAAGTACGTATGCATAGGATGCGATATCCTAGCGAGCAACCTTCCCCTCCTTTCCCGTAGGTAGGCGAACTACGTTGACTCCGATTTCTCGTTCCAGACGGGAATACGTAGGCATAAAGTGCGATACTTTGCCGAGTCATTTTCTTTTCTTTTTAACCCAGACCTGTAGAATAGATAGATAAACATACCCTTAGATAGAAAACAAGCGTGGATCCCGTCGAGTACGACGGACGTGAGGGGTGCTAATACCTTCCCCTTGCGTAACCGACTCCCGAATCCAGGATTTGGTTGCGACGACCATTCCTTTCCCTCTTTGCGTTAGGTTTACTCTGAGCGTTTCCTTTCCCTCTTGTGGGATAAATAACGCACGGTGGCGACTTTTCTGTCATAGTCGGCGCCGATTTTCACAGTAGCGACAGTTGGCGACTCTGTTGGGGACTCCAACGGTTCCCTATGCAAGTCAATCCTAGCGCTTGTTTTCCCGTCCGGGAGTGTTGTATGTATTTACCTTTCTGCCTTTACTTTCAGTATTATATTATTGTTGTTGTGCTGGAAAAAGGGTTAGGTTGAGAGATAAGTCGGACCTGGGCTTGAGTTTGCACATAGATTTAGAAGTAGAGAGTAGTGGTTAGCCTGCTTGCTTAGCTCGCACCAGCTAGCCGCGAAATCTGCGCTCGGACGAGATTCTCTTTGATGCTTCTTTCCTGGCCCTTAGGGCTCGACAAGTTGTCTGACCTGAGGATTGTCGAATCTGGGGACCTGTCAATTGGGATTCAACTAAGTGAGGCCGCTTCAAGGAATGATGATGCCACACCTTCTGGGTATCGTATCACCGCTCTTGAAAGTCTGTGACGTTGAACCCGCATAGGATGCCGTACCTCGTCTGCGAGTTAAGTACATACCTGTGAGGGGTAGGTAGGTCTGTTTGCAGGAAACCTTTGACCTCAAAGTACCTGGTTTATCTCTGTCAGTGAGATGTGGTTACAGGGTTCATTTGACTGGTTGATTTGGTTTGAGACGAAGATTTGATGGGTCTCAGGCTTCAGTACAAAGCAGCACAGTTCATCAGCATTGCACTTGATCTCCTGTTTGCATATGCATGTGCATTTTCATGTTTTCATTTCATTAACGTGTATTTATGTTGCAGGTGTGATCATTCCCCACTGATTCTAGTGTAGCTTCTGGCCAGACATGGAGTCCATGAAGAGGACAGTTGCTTACCGGTTGTATTCGCCAGATATCAGTGCCTTGCTGGGATTAGTTGCTCTAGCAGATGAGAGAGTGAGGGCTGAGTTCAGAGTATCTTATGGGAGATTGCTTAGTTTGTTGTACAGGCCTTCAGCATTTGAGACGACTGGGGTGTATACTTTGATGCAGTTTTATGAGCCTCAGCTGAGATGCTTCCTGTTCCCCGACTATATTATGGCACCCACTTTTGAGGAGTATTTCGCTATGTTGGGAGTTCCTGTGTTGGACCAGATGCCCTTTATACATGTTGATACTGAGCCTGAATTGGCTACACTTGCTGAGATTGTCAGTTTGGACGCTTCTGAGTTCCCTGGAGGTTTGGTCAAGCTGAACGGAGCTTTTGGTTTTCACCTGTCTGTCCTGGTTGAGAAGGCTACACAGTGCGCGAAGAGTGGATGTTGGGTTGCATTCAGTGCCATTCTAGCTGTCTGCATTTATGGGATTGTCTTGTTTCCCAATGTGCCAGATTTTGTTGACTCAGATGCCTTCTTGATTCTTGCCTCGAAGAATCCAATTCCTACTCTCTTGGGCGATGTTTATCATTCTATTCACTATAAGAATGAGAAACGTCGTGGCAAGAATGTTTCCTGATGTCTTCCTCTTTTGTACAGGTGGTTCCAGGGACATCTTCCGAAGACAGGGCCTTTTGTTGATGCTGTTGATACTTTGGATTGGGCTTCCCGGTTGATGGGGCTGTCTGCTGAGAACATCATTTGGTTTGATCGGAGTATGCTTGGCACTGATATTATATATAGTTGCAGTGGCTTTCCGAATGTCCCTTTGATTGGACGGAAAGGCTGTATCAACTATAACCCTTCTCTGCTGGTGAGACAGTTTGGTTATGCCTTGAGAGATGCTCCTATTAAGGTTGAGATACAGGAATCTCTGTATCTCACGAGCTTATTAGGCGAGGCTGTTTTGATCAGGTTGAGACATGCATGGGTTAACATCCATAGGAGAGGGAAAGCTTTGCTTGGTAAGAGCAACAACAAAGCTTATGATCCTTATTTGGCTTGGATCCACGAGAGAGCTAGGATTTCTTTGATGCCATATCCTGCTGTGGAACCTTTGTATCTTCCAGTGATTGAGGTACCTACTTCGGTAGAGATTGAGAAGTATAACAAATTGTTGGCTGAAAATGAAGAATTGAAGAAAGCCAATGACAAGTTAGAGAAAGAGATCTTCCGGTTGCGTCATGAGAAGAATGAAGCTACCTTCACTGTGAAGGAACAGACAGAGTTGATTAATAGGTTGGGTTCAGAGTTGACTAAAGAGACCAACAAGAGAGAAAAAGTGGGAGTAGCCTTGAACGGTGTTAGCAAGGTGCTTGCTTCCAAGAAGGAACTCTTAAACAAAGCTTATTCCCGACTCGGCAAGTGGGAAACATTATGGAATACCATGCTTACCAAGCGGAAGGAGTGTGAAGATAAGCTGAAGCTGCAGATTGCTATGCTAGAGGCGCAAATTAGAGCCCAGGATGCGAAGATTGCTGAAGAGACATCATTTAGGAGCGCTGCTGAGCTTAGAGTAAGTGACCTTGGCAAGGAGTTGAGAGGTTGTGAATTGAAGGCCGGCTCCAAGAGATGCAGACTCGACGAGTGTTTTGGCGAAGGAACCTGCAAGGACGACGCCAAAAAGCTGAGATCCACTGCTGAGCGACATGCATTACTGATACAGGAGCTGATCTCCCGATTAGGGCATTCGGAGACGTTGAGAATTTTGGAAGATGTCAGAGCGCGCCATTTGGCCTGATTTATCTTTGCTCTGCTTTTGTTATCTATACTTGTATTTTGACCATCGCCAGGATTGTTGGCCGAGGTCTTTTCAGCTGTACTCAGTTATATCTTTGTACTCTGCCTCTTGGCATTTGTCTATGTATGAGGGTTTTATGATTCTTTGCTTGCTTGATTGGGACTCCATCGTCGTGATGGCCTTCTCTCTGAAACTAGAATCCGGGGGGGGGGGGGGAAGATAACCTGTAGCATATTTATACATTTGCATTTGCATACTCATATTGCATGACCGGTTTTTTTGAATCTGTATCTTATTTCCTGCATCTCACAGGTTTCAGGATTGACAACCCAAGAACGCACCGTTATTCTACCAGGAACAACTGCAAGAGAATCATGGATCAAGTTCAAGTCGAGATGCAGGAAATTCGTGAGAAGTTGGCACTTTTCATGCAAGCAATGGAAACCGTAGTCAAGGGCCAGGAGAATCTCCAAACTCTGGTGCAACCGCTGCTGGTGCGGGCGAATGGAAATACTAATTATCACTCTGTTGGAACTCCTCACAGGGAAGACGGGATACCTACAATGGTCGTTCCCACAAGTGGTGGAGTTGGTGCCGGTGATGGCAATGACAATGGGAATATTGGTGTTGGTGCTGGTAATGGTAACACTGGTAATGGTAACATTGGTACTGGAAACGCTGGAAATGGTGATGGGAATGTTGTTAACAATACAGGCAATGCTGGAGATGCTGATCAAAGGTTCGGTGATAACACTGGTTTTGGGAACAATAACCACGGGTTTGGCAATGGTAATCGTGATGGTAATTTTGGTTTCAACAATCAAGGCTTTGGCTACGATGGCTATGGTAACAACAATCAAGGGTATGGATACGGGGATGGTGGTTTTGGTAACATGAACAACAACGGTGTTGGGATGGTGCCTTTCAACACCGGTTATAGACTAGGTGGGATTAACCAAGGATTCGGTAACAGAGGACGGGGTCCTATTTTCAATCAACAGGGATATGGCCGTAACACTGGTTACGAGGGATATGGCAATGAGAATCTGAACTGGGGCGAGGATCGCCAGGAAGACGCTTTCTCCGGACAAGGCGTGGGATTTGAAAGGCCTAATGATAATGATAGGAGGTTCAAAATGCTGAAGAGTAGATCAAAGGGATAGCCAATCAGAACTTTGTTGGGTTAGATATGACTACCATGGGACTAGTGCCTGGGCTAAGGGTGCCGTTGAAATTCAAAGCTCCAACATTTTACAAGTATAAGGGGGATACATGTCCTAGGGTTCATGTACGTTCTTATTACAGAAGAATGTCTGCATACTCTAACGACGAGAAGATGCTTATGCATTTCTTTCAAGACAGTTTATCAGGACCATCGCTGGAATGGTACATGGGACTGGAGCCCACCCAAATTAGAAGCTGGAAAGAATTGGCCGATGCTTTTGTTAAACATTACCAGTATAATAGTGACTTGGCTCCAAATAGGGTCCAGCTGCAGAGTTAGTCTCAGAAGAATGGTGAGAGCTTCAAGTAGTATGCGCAGCGCTGGCGTGATATTGCGGCTAGGGTTCATCCCCCTTTGGTTGAAAGAGAGTTGATTAATATGTTTATTGGAACATTCTCTGGAATGTATTACGAAAAATTGCTTAATGTCTCGATGGGCAGTTTCTCCGACATGATTCTCATGGGAGAACGGATTGAAAACGGAATTAAGATTGGAAAGATTTAGGCAGGTGAATCCACCTCAGCTGGAGGTGCAAGGAAAGCCTTTGGTGGAAGGAGACAAGGCGACACCAGTGCGGTATATGGTGGTCGAGGTCGTGGAAGAGGTAGGAATCCGTATCAGCCACAACAAGTTGCTAGTGTTACTATCCCGATACCTCAGCAAAAACAACAACAACAGCAACGGCCACAACAGCCGCAGCAAAAGAGAATGCACCCTGCTCAGCGTAGAATTCAAGAGGGTAGGCCAAAGAGAGTATTTGAAGCACCTCCTTCAACGTATGCTGAACTGCTTCAAACGCTGTTGGGTTTGAATTTGGTTGAAAAAAGAACGATGGCCCCGTTGACGGGCACTCCTCCATTTGGTTTTGACGTTGGTAAACATTGTGATTTTCATTCTGGGGCGCCCGGACATGATATTGAAGGTTGCCATGCTTTCAAACATAAGGTTCAAGATTTGCTTGATAGTAAGGCCATTAACTTTGGTCAGGATGGTCCCAATATTATACAACAACCCATGCCAAATCATGGAGCGAATGCTATCATAACGGAAGAGAATTTGAACTTGGTTATGGATGTGAATGAATTGAAGACACCGTTAAGTTGTGTTAAAAGCAGATTGTTGAAATGGGGGTGTCTTCCCCAGATGTGATGAATATTGTCTGGATTGCTGGACCCAACCAGAGGGTTGCACTGATTTGAAAAGAGGTATCCAAGTCATGATGGATGAGGGGATTTTGCAATTTGATCGGACTACTGTTGAGAAGCCTGTTGAGGCATTGTTTGAAAAGCAGGATGAGATTGCAACTGTTATGATCCCAAGGAAGACTATTACGATATCGGCGCCCGCCAAGCGGCCGACTATCACAATAACAAAAGCAGGACATGTTCCTTTTGAAAGTACAAAAGTTGTTCCATGGACGTATGGGTTAGAAGCATATTGTAATGGAGAAAAGATTGAGGTGAATAGCCGGCCGGCAGGGGCAGTTGACAATGTTGTTGGAACGGGAGGCATGACCCATAGTGGAAGAATCTTCACCGCACCTGAAGTTGAAGCAGAGAGAATTGCTAAAGGCAAGGCCAAGGTGAATGAAAGTGGACCATACCAGTTGAAATAAAAAGACACGTGGCTCAAGGACGTAGAAGAGTTCATGAGGCTAATTCGCAAGAGCGATTATAAGATTGTCGAGCATTTACAACAGACACCCTCAAAAATTTCAATCCTATCTCTGTTGCTGTGTTCTGAGGCTCACCGAAATGCTTTGTTGAAGATATTGGACACGTCATTTGTACCTCAAGAGGTTTCTGTCAACCAGCTAGAGGGGGTACTGGCGCATGTCAATGCTGGACATAGTTTGGGTTTCACTGATTTTGATTTAACAACCGGAGGCCGAGAGCATAATATGGCTTTGCACATATCGGTGGAGTGTCGGGGCACCGTAATGTCACACGTTCTTATGGATACCGGATCGTCTCTGAATGTATTTCCTAAGAAGGCTATGATGAAGTTGGATATCCGGGGAATTATTTACACGCCAAGTGACTTGGTTGTGAGGGCGTTTGATGGAACGAGAAGGTCGGTGTTTGGATCGATAACGTTGCCGCTGCAGGTCGGGCCGGAAATATTTGACACTGAATTTTATATCATGGATATTCATCCAGCTTATAACTGTTTACTTGGGCGTCCATGGATACACTCTACAGGGGCTGTGACGTCCACGCTACATCAGAAGCTTAAGTTTGAAGCCGGTGGTGGCATTGTTACTATTTGTGGGGAAGAGTACATCTTGGTCAGTCATCTCTCATCATTCAAGTACGTTGAAGTGGATGGAGAAATCCACGAAACGCCCTGCCAAGCCTTTGAAGGGTTGCAAATCAAAGACAAGTCCAGTGTTCTCAGCAAAGTGCCGGAGGTTGCTGTGGCTTCGTACAAAGACGCTCAAGCGTTGGTTCGGACTGGTTATACTAAGGGTTGGGGTCAAGTGCTGGAAATTCCTGTCAAGATGGACAAGTTTGGACTAGGGTATCGCCCAACATCAGCATCTTCTTCACAGAAAGCACCCAAGTTCAAAGGACCGGTGGTGATTACTCCAAAGGGAGTCTGCTTTGAGACGATTAATGCTGTTTCCGACTCTGAAGACGGAGATAGTGATTGCGACATGGACGCGTGGATCAAGCCTAGCGTGCCAGGACAAAGTTTCTGCAACTGGTCCATCCGAGAAATTGTCCCAGTGACTACAAAACAATAATGATTTGTTTTCTTGATTGTTGTATAAACCTGTGTCCTACCCGGGGCATAGTGATTTTGTTTTAGGGCCACCTGCTTATGTGTATGCACTGTTTAATCATTGAATAAAGGCGTTTTTCTCATGCAAATTTTGTGTTCCCTGTTTTTCCTGTTTTTATTTTAACAATAAATGGCAATGTGGTTATGAGCTTTGTTTGCACTCATTTGAAACATTTAACAATTTTCTTTGCAGGATTCATATTTAAGATGACACCGAACACGAACTTCCTATGACTCGCTTTGACTTTGAGCACCCGGTATTTCAAGCTGAGGAAGAGATTGTTGAGGATAGCGACTTGCCAGAAGAGCTGACTCGACTGTTGAAACGGGAAGAAAGAATCATTCTGCCTCATCAGAAAGAAATTGAGATTATCAACGTGGGATCCGAGGGAGTTGTCAGGAACATCCGGATAGGGGATGCGCTGCAAAGCAACGTCAAGCAGGGTCTGATTGAGATGTTGCAAGAGTACAGTGATATCTTTGCTTGGTCGTACGAGGATATGCCAGGATTGGATACTGACATGGTTGTTCATCGTCTACCATTGCGAGAAGAATGTCCGCCTGTTAAGCAGAAACTCAAAAGAACCAGACCAGATATGTCTGTGAAGATTAAGGAGGAAGTTCAAAAACAGTGGGATGCTGGGTTCCTTGCTGTTACAACTTATCCATCATGGTTCGCCAATATCGTACCGGTACCAAAGAAAGACGATAAGGTGCGGATGTGTGTAGACTATCGTGATTTGAATAAGGCGAGCCCAAAGGACGACTTTCCGCTTCCTCATATCGATGTGTTGGTCGATAACACTACTCAATTCTCCGTGTTTTCCTTCATGGATGGCTTCTCGGGTTATAATCAGATAAAAATGGTGCCAGAAGACATGGAGAAAACAACCTTCATTACTCCATGGGGAACATTTTGCTACAAAGTGATGCCCTTTGGTTTGAAGAACGCTGGGGCAACATATCAACGTGCTATGACGACGCTCTTTCATGACATGATGCATAAAGAGATCGAGGTTTATGTTGATGATATGATTGCCAAATCCCAGACGGAGGAAGGGCATTTGGTTAATCTGCTGAAATTGTTTAAGAGGCTTAGGAAATTCAGGCTGAGGCTGAATCCTAACAAGTGCACCTTCGGGGTGAGATCCGGTAAACTATTGGGGTTTATTGTGAGCGAAAAGGAATTGAGGTTGATCCTGCTAAGATAAAAGCAATACAAGAAATGCCAACGCCTAAAACAGAAAAAGAAGTGCGTGGGTTTTTAGGGAGGTTGAACTACATTGCTCGGTTCATATCTCACCTAACCGCTACATGCGAGCCATTATTCAAATTGTTAAAAAAAGAATCAGGCTGTGACCTAGAATGAAGATTGTCAAAGGGCGTTTGAAAAAATAAAAGAATATTTGTAGGAACCTCTAATACTGATACCCCCAGTAGCCGGGAGACCATTGATTATGTATTTGACGGTTCTTGAGGAAAGTATGGGTTGTGTTCTCGGTCAACATGACGAGACTGGACGTAAAGAGCTTGCGATTTACTACTTGAGTAAAAAGTTCACAGGCTGTGAGTCCCGTTACTCAATGCTCGAAAAAACGTGTTGTGCGCTAGCCTGGGCTGCCAAACGTTTGAGACAATACATGTTAAACCATACAACCATGCTAATTTCAAAGATGGATCCGATCAAATACGTATTCGAAAAGCAAGCACTCTCTGGGAGGATTGCTCGATGGCAGATGGTGTTGACAGAATATGATATTCAATATGTTTCTCAAAAGGCTATCGAAGGTAGTGTTCTGTCAGAGTACCTAGCGGAGCAGCCGATTGAAGATTACCAACCAATGAGGTTTGATTTTCCTGACGAGGATATCATGTACTTGAAAATGAAAGATTGTGATGATCCGTTTCCGGATGAAGGTCCAGAGTTGGGTTCCAAATGGCAGTTGATATTCGATGGCGCTGTTAACTCCTACGGTAGTGGAATAGGGGCAATCATCACTACTCCTCAAGGGACGCACATTTCCTTTACTGCCAGACTGACCTTTCCAGTTACCAATAATGAGGCTGAATATGAGGCGTGCATTATGGGTCTCGAGGAGGCTATTGATTTGAGAATCAAATATCTTGATGTATACGGGGACTCTGCTCTAGTGGTTAACCAGATTAAAGGAGAATGGGAGACGCGGCAGGCTAATCTGATACCCTATATGAATTATGCAAGGAGATTGTTGCCTTTCTATGACAAGGTGGAATTGCACCATGTACCATGAGCATAAAATCAGATGGCAGACGCTCTCGCGACTTTGTCTTCAATGTATAAAGTTAACTTCTGTAATGAGGCTCCCAGGATTGTTATCTCTCGCCTTGATAGGCCCGCATTCATATTCGCCATTGAGGAAACATCCGATGGCAAACCGTGGTATTTTGATATCCAGAATTTCCTGAAGAACCAAGAATATCCGGCTGGGGCATCCAGTCGAGATCAGAAGACTCTTAGGAGATTGGCTAGCAATTTCTATTTGAATCCGGATGGCGTCCTGTACAAAAGAAACCACGACTTGGTATTGTTACGGTGTGTGGATGAGAAAGAGGCTACGCTGCTCATGGAAGAGATCCATGAAGGTACATTTGGTACGCATGCTGGTGGACATGCAATGACGAGAAAACTGTTGCGGGAAGGTTACTATTGGCTGACGATGGAAACAAATTGTTTCAAGTTTGCGAAGCGGTGCCATAAATGTCAAATTTATGCGGACAAAATTCATGTGCCTTCGAGTTCTCTGAATGTTATGTCATCATTGTGGCCTTTCTTGATGTGGGGAATTGATATAATTGGAAAGATTGAGCCCACGACATCAAACGGACACCGGTTCATTTTGGTAGCTATTGATTACTTCACCAAATGGGTGGAAGCAGCATCATATGCTAATGTTACCAAACAAGTGGTAGCCAGATTTATCAAAAGAGATATTATCCGCAGATATGGAATCCCAGAGTGGATTATCACCGACAACGGTTCAAATTTGAATAATAAGATGATGAAAGAGCTGTGTCAGAATTTCAAGATCGAGCATCACAACTCTTCTCCTTATCGACCTAAGATGAATGACGCTGTCGAAGCGGCCAATAAGAACATAAAGAAGATTATTCAGAAAATGGTTGTGACTTACAAGGACTGGCATGAGATGTTGCCTTTCGCTTTGCACGGTTATCGTACGATGGTACGCACATCAACCGGGGCAACTCTTTTTTCATTGGTATATGGTATGGAGGCTGTGTTACCATTGGAGGTTGAGATTCCTTCTTTGAGGGTTTTACGCGATGTCCAACTTGATGAGGCAGAATGGGTAAAAGATAGACTGAACCAACTCAGTTTAATGGATGAAAAGAGACTGGCTTCTCTTGCATATGGTGGGTTGTATCAGAGCCGGATGAAGAAAGCTTACGATAAGAAGGTATGCCCTCGAAGCTTTCAGACGGGCGATCTTGTTTTAAAAAAGATTCTCCCACCACAATCAGATCATAGGGGCAAATGGACTCCCAACTATGAAGGTCCATATGTCGTTAGAAAGGTTTTCTCTGGAGGAGCCTTACTGTTGTCCACCATGGATGGCGAGGACTTTACGTCTCCTGTGAATTCGGACACAGTTAAAAAATATTTTGCTTAAAATAGACCCGCTGGACAAAAAAAAGAAAGTTCAGGCAAAAATGGGGCATCCCGGCGAACCGTAAAAAAGGAATAAAAGGTTCGGGCAAAAACTAGGGATAAAATTGAAAAGATGTACACCCGCGAAGTTGAAAACCTGAAAAGGGCAAATTCGGCAAAAAAGGGTATCCCGATGAATTAAAAACCCGCAAAGGGAGATTCACGCAAAAGTTAGGGATTGAAAAAGCAAATGACTGCGGTCCGAGTTTGATACTGCGTTGCTTAGTGGTTTGGGAGTACCTGAGGGTTGTATATCCGAAACAATCTCTTCTAAAGATCGAGTACCGGGAAAGCGCCAGAGTCGGGCGAGTCATAGGAGAATCAACTCATGGTGTTCGTCTGTACCACGTTGCCGACATGTATATCAAATTTGTTTTGTATCTTCCTTTGTGCTTCTTGTGCATATGTTGTATTTTGCTTGTGCGTAATTTCCTCTTTTCAAGAGTTACGTCCAGTGTACAAAGCTTTGCCTATTTACAGGCCCATTCTATAAAGCATGTTATTCAGTACTTGATGCTTGTTCTTTACTGTTTTGTTTGTGAAAAACGCCGATGTTTTTGATGAACTTGCACTTGCATAAACTTGCTGGCCCTTGCCAATAATTGCTAAAACTTCGAATTGACTGAATAAACGTCACAGATATTAACTCGGATAGATTTTGTTATGTAGATTTGTTTTGTCTCGTTTGTGTTTTGGAGGGTCCTTACCTTTGAAGCAAACGGTCAGGAATTGCATTCCCCAGCCAAAGTATCTTGACGAAGGGTCTGACTTCAGTTGATGTCGTTCCTTAGCAAGTCATATCTTATCCCTAGAGAGTGGAGACGGCGCTTATTCCTACCCGATGTGGAATTGTCCTCCCCGAGAGAGTATCGCCAGGAATGTCGCTTGAAGAGTATCCTCATGGAAGTTGTCCATAGGATATTCCCAGCAGGTCAAAATCAATATCCCCTGCGGAAGACGCCTCCCCAGAGGATGGTTATTCCCTTCCCCGTAGGTCGTCGTTCTTTCGGAGAGTTATCCTCAGTAGAGTTTATAGCTTTGAGTTTGTAGACTGGGTCCCAGCAGTGTTTTTCTTCCCCAGAAGGGTCGCATCTTTCCCCAGCAGGGTTTGTGTTTTCTTCCCAAATGTCTGATCTCTCCCCAGCATAGTTGGTTGTTGTTTCTGGCATTTATTTTTCCGGGATACTTTGTGATACCCGTTTATCCCTAGCGGAGTTGGTTTTTGTTCTTAGCCATTTCATACCAAAGTGTTTCTCAGTAGTTTGAGCCTGCATTAATATTTGCATATATTGTCATATTTGCATCTACCCTCACGCATAACATTTCCATGCTATATGGAGCATTACGCCATTGTCAAACATACGCATGTTGAAACATAGGCCAAATGTTTTCAAGTGTGGATTTCCCTGCAGGTGGAGGGAGCTCTTGCTCAGATTAATTACCAGATAAGCAAGGTCTCGGTCTGAGACGTGTAATGATAATGTTCGTGTTGTCATTATTCCCCACATAGTGGCTTGGATTAGTTTCTCTTACCCCTCCAGTGGAGTATTTCTTCAAAATTATTGTTATGTCAGTATCAAAAGATTTCGGGAATCAATTTTTGGAAGTTGCCGCCTATGTCGAAGTGGGTGTCTGGCAGTTTGAGTTCAGAAAATACCCAGTAGAGTCCTTCTCATATTTGCTGCCATGTCCGAGCTAGAGTTTGAAGATTGGACCAGTATTTTGTTACCCATTTGATTGATGGAGTTAGCTACTGCAAAGATAGGCAGAGAAGTTGTACCCAGAGTTATTGCCCGTAGTGGTGACAAGGTTATTTTCCTGTATTTGGCAGAGTTATTGCCCGTAGTGGTGACAGAGTCATTTTCCTGTATTTGGCAGAGTTATTGCCCGTAGTGGTGACGGAGTCATTTTCCTGTATTTGGCAGAGTTATTGCCCGTAGTGGTACGGTGTCATTTTCCTGTATTTGGCAGAGTTATTTCCCATAGTGGTGACAGAGTTATTTTCCTGTATTTGGTAGAGTTATTTTCCTGTATTTGGTAGAGTTATTGCCCGTAGTGGTGACGGAGTTATTTTCCTGTATTTTGGCAGAGTTATTGCCTGTAGTGGTGACAGAGTTATCTTCCTGTATTTGGCAGAGTTATTTCCCGTAGTGGTGACGGAGTTAGTTCCTGTGTTGTTGGCAGAGTTATTTCTTATTTGTTGATAAAACTATTTCCTTAGTGGAAGTCGCCAAAGTTATTCCCTGTGTTGTTGGCAGAGTTTGTTTCCCCAGTAAAAGCGTCAGAAAATATTGTTACCTGTAATGGACAGAGATCGCGCCTGTATTGACAGAGATTGTTACCTGTGATTGACAGTGATTTGCACCTGTGTTGACAGTGATTGCTACTCGTGTGGACGAAGTTATTATCCGTAATTGATGGATTATCCCAAGTGGAGTTGTTACCTGTGACTGACAGAGATTGTTATTCCAATTATAGACGGAATTGCACCCATGTTGATGGAGTCCTTCCTCGTGTTGACGAAGTTTAGTCCCGTTGTGGACATAATGGTTTCCTCGCAGGGAGTTAATGTCGAAATCAAAAGTTTTATTAGAAGATTGATCAGTTGTTGCTATAACAAATGGGTTCAGTACAACGGATGTTGTTCACCGAGCAATTTCTGCAGTTCATGTCTGCAGTTGGCAAATTTCCGGGTTTCTTGGTATTCAACCGTCTTTTACCTCGATTGGTTGAAGGCCGTTCGCTCTTCACCCAGTCGGGTCCAAGCCGTTTGAATAGGGGCAGCTGTTGCACCCCAAAATTTGCTCAACATCTTTTACCTGGTTTATGTTTCATTGCATTATCATTTGCATAGTTCTATCATTTTCATATCATGGCATATCATTCATCCAATAGGAGATCAAGTGTTATTATTATCAAGAGAAGCCTAGTAAGAAATCTTATCCAAGCTTGAGAAGTCATCCAAGTCATCAGGAGGTGGTGGGAGGTCTTGATCAGCTGAGGACCATCAATGAGATGTGAAGCATGAAGTGTGAATATAAGATGTGTATAGAGCTCATGGAGTGCCTAGAGAGCCATGTTGGAGCTAAATCAAGTCATCAAGTCAAATGCAAGAGCTAAAGTTGAAGTGCAGATAATTAGGGTTTCATCTGGATCAACCCTAAGTCAATTATGCAATTGGAAAGCATTCAAGCCTACTTTGAGGTCATGGAGTTCATGCAATGATGTGATAAGACATTTGTGGTGTTGTGCCAAGATCAAATCAAGAAGAATCAAGAATGTGGGAAGTTGCTAAATTAGGGTTTCAGTGCAAATTACCCTGTTTAGTGCCTAACTTCAAGGCCACATAAGTCAAGATACAAGTTTCAAATGGATCTTTGGCCAACATGAAACTTGTATAGCACCTCAAAACCTTTAATTTGAGTATTATAAGTCCTCCATTGGATTTGTAGAACTCAAGTTATGGCCCAGACAAGTTACAGGTCACCAGATGAATGTGAAATTTATTTGTGAAAGTCACTTGACTTCCAAGAAACGTTTGACCTAGAGAGAGGTTTCACATGAACTTTTGGCCAACATGAAAGTTGTTCCTCATGATATTATGTTTCTAAAGTGTACTAGAAGTCATCCATATGATTTGTAGAACTCAAGTTATGAGGTTTATAAGTCAGGGGTATTTTGGGAAAGTGAGATTATAGGTCATTTTCAAGCATAGGCCAAAATCTCCAACTTGCAAGCTTCAAATGAAAAATTTCTCAACATGAAAGTTGCTTGGAATGATGTTTTGAGTGTAACCAAGTGGTCATGAGAGTTTGTTTTGGCTCATATCAAAAAGTCATTTGAAATGGCTTGAAAATGAAGAATTTTCAAATATGAAAAGGAGGGAAAAATTGGATTTTGTGTTACAAAACCAAAACCAAGCAAATAAGTACATTTTTTTTATTTGAAATTTCATTCTGAGATCATTGGCAATACCAGAATTTGGAGCTTAGTTCAAGTTTTGAGAGATAGCATATGGTTACTTCACTTGCAAGTCACATATCCAAATCAATGCACAAGGCAATTCAGGCCAATTTCTCCATCCAAACTCATTCTAAATGACATGTGCAAGGTGTTAGAAACTTCTAGAAGCAATGCCAAGCTTGCAATGCACGACTGTCATATTGAATTTTGAAGGAAAAATCAGAAAATGCAAATCACTATTTTGGGCTTCAACTTGGATCCAAAGGCCCATGAAACTCTTCTATATATTCATTAGAGTGAGTTCAGATCAATTTTGAGCATCATTTCGCGCCAGAGCAAGCAAGAGCAAGAAAATTTTCTCAACTGCAAGTTGAAATCGAATTCTCAGATTCAGACCAATTCAAGCCAAATTGAGGTGTGCAATCCCTTCCTTGTGGATCATTGAAGCTATCTGGAGCATTTGGAGGCAAGCCACAAGCTCTAAGTACCTCTGTTTCAAGATCTATACCAAGTTTGCATCTCTTAAAATTCAGCATGATTTAGCATGATTCAGTTAGTTTTGAACTTGTGGTTAGGATCTAGACATGGCATATATCGTTTTAGGCTTGATTTGAATTCAATTGGTGATGATTGAAGATGAAATAGCTGATCTGTTTGGACTTGAATCTCTTGATTCATAAGGTGTTAGTGTTAGATGTTTAGATCAGATTGATGTACACAACAAGATGAAGAGATCTATACCATTAGTTTTGAGTTTAGTGAAAGTTGTTGAGGATGTTATTTCTGAACTTTACTTCGTGTTTGATTATGTGTTGAGAATTAGATGATTTTGATGATGGATTTGGAATGTACGTGAAAAACTGAGTTATTTGGTGTATAGTTTGTTATTTTTGGTTGCCTGAACCTGGACTCTCGCCGGAGAAGACGATCGGAGTCTTCTCCGGCCACCACCAACCACCAGCCTGAATCTCCACCTAGCCTGCCTGAGATTTGGAGAAGATGATGTTTGGACCATAGGATCTTGCCTTGACCTTTGACTCCAGCCCAGATCCAACGCCTGTGTTTTAATCTGAGGAGAGGAGATTTTAATTCAAAACACTGCGTTTAAATAAATGAGGTGGCAAGCTGTGGCGCGTCCAGATCCTTGACTTGTTGACTGATCCAATGGCTTTTGTTTTATCTCAGCTTTAATTCAATTTTTATTTTATTTTGCTTTATTTTAATTGTTTGTTGATTCTAAAAATCATATAAATTCCAATTTTGATCAGAAAATTATTTTAAAAATATCCTCATGATCCTTATGGAAGTTGTGATTTTCTGGGATTAACAAAATACAATTTCATGCATTTTTCAATTTAATGTGATTTTTCTTATTTTTGTTATTTCTTTTATTTTGGCATAATTAACCATATGTTTTGTGGAATTTAATTATCCCAATTGGTTTAGAGTTTGGCTTTGATTTTTTAATATGTGTTAGGGTAGACATGTATGTTCCCTTATAATTTTTCTTGGATTTTTAGAACAATATTAGGATCTGTTTTAGGGATTGAGATTAGGACCTTCCCGAATTTGTGGATTCCCTTGACCTATCTCAATGTAGAAATTGTTTAGATGACTTAGAAGTTTATTTAGGCTTCAATATTTTTACATTAGGTTGTTCAAACATTCATGTTCCCCTAGGAATTTTATTAGTTTTTTGCAACTTGATTTTCTATTTTATGAATTCCTCTCTTTAGTGCTTTGGTTGGTTTGGCTTGGTTGGCTGCCTTAAAGTTGATTTGAGCTTGGATTCTTTTTAATGGAGCTTCTGGATTCATTGAAGATGCTTGGGTTTGAGGATTGGAGCTTGGAGTTGAAGGCTTTTCCTCTTGTGGAGTTTTTGTTTAGGAGCTTAGAGATTTAGGGTTTTAGGAAGTGCCTTAGACCTAGTTTTGATTTTTTCTTCAAACATGGAGTGCATTATTTTCCTCCATTCTATCCAATGACATAAAGTCCTTCTTGGGAAGCTCCATTTCTCCTTAGGAGGGATGGGTGGTATGCCCAAGTGAGTAGAACTTTGAGGATACCTTTCATTTTCAATGTTGAGTTCTTAGTGATTTCCTTTGGTTGTCATTGAGTTTCTTAACGTTATAACTTGATCTTGATGTTTAATCCTCCTCTTGGAGTATGCTTGTGGGAGCTTGAAGATTGATGAAGGTTGAAGATAAAAGCTTTATTGAAGATGAGGCCTTGCTGTCAACTTTGTTGTCCATTCAACTTTGTTGTTGCTGTTTGCTGTAGGAGTCTGGTACTGCTGCCTGAGCTGCCTCCCCTGAGTATTTTGTTTTTCTCTGTATTGTCTGTTTAGGTGTGCTAATTACCTCTAGGTTTGAGGTAGAGCTTGTCTCCTCTTTCCTATTGTATTCTCTCTTGCCTTAATGGTATTGTTGCATTGCATGCATGTTTACTGTATACTGTATTTGCTTGCTGTTCTTTTGCTGTTTTCCCCTAGGATCTCTGATTTCCTCTGCGCAAGAGGAAATTATGAAAGATATTAGGTTTGTGAACCATGCATGACAACATTAGGTTAGTTCCCCTTTCAACCATAGTTTTAGGGTATTTCTCTTCTCATCTCAAAACAATTCAAAAACACAATAATAAGGATAACGCGTGTTGTATGCTACGAGCCTTAAGCTATTTGAGAAAAGGTCTCTGGAGGGTCACTCTTCAGTAATTTGGCTGCTTAGTATGGTACCCTTAGGGTGACATGCGACGTAGTCACTCTCAGATCACAAGTCTTTAGTGCGGTACAAGTTGCAAACCGACTAAAAAACATTTCTTTCGTAAAAAACTCAAACAAACATTTAACTCTGTTTTGTCCTCTTCGACCTTTAATCAGGAAACCCTTTCTCAGGGAGATAAAAAACTGTCAGACAGGCTTGTGTCTTCCGTAGCCCGAACTACGCTTGCTCTGATCTTTCATGCTGTATGAAAGTACGTAGGCATAGGATGCGATATCCTAGCGAGCAACCTTCCCCTCCTTTCCCGTAGGTAGGAGAACTACGTTGACTCTGATTTCTCGTTCCAGACGAGAATACGTAGGCATAAAGTGCGATACTTTGCTGAGTCATTTTCTTTTCTTTTTAACCCAGACCTGTAGAATAGATAGATAAACATACCCTTAGATAGAAAACAAGCGTGGATCCCATCGAGTACGATGGACGTGAGGGGTGCTAATACCTTCCCCTTGCGTAACCGACTCCCGAATCCAGGATTTGGTTGCGACGATGTGAGCGTTTCCTTTCCCTCTTGTGGGATAAATAACGCACGGTGGCGACTCTTCTGTCATAGCCGGCGCCGATTTTCGCAGTAGCGACAAACACTTGTATTGATATTGAAAAGTGAATTTTGATCAAAAGGAGAAGATCAATCTTTGTATTGATATTATTATTGTATCACTCTCAAATTACAAAACTACAAGAATTATGTCTTTGTGACTTGTGATCCAGGATTGTTGGACACAAGGGTTAGTGCTTGCAAGAGGATTGTTTTTGCACACTAAGTTGTTGAAATAGTTGTTAGATTGTAGGCCTCACTGGTTGATGGTGTGATAGGTTGTACATTCTAAAACTATAGTGAAAACTCTCTTTCATGTGGAAAGAGGAGTGGAGTACCTTAGGATTGTGAAGGGAACCAATATAAATCTCTGTTTCCATTTTCATTCTGCTTTTACTGTTTTCAACATCAAGATCATAACCAAGTAAAATTCAAGAATCTCAAAAAACCAAAAAAAGTTTCTAAAAGCCTAATTCACTCCCCCACTATGATTACCCAACATCGAGAAACTATGAATTGTCACCGAGAAACCTCCCGGGCCATTGCTTCACTTTGCAACCTTATCCTTACCTCTCATCCTTCCAACCCCGACATTGTTGAAGAAGAGGATGCAGATGATGAAGGTAGTGAAGAAGAGGAAGCAGAAGACGGGGATATGTTCGATGAATATGTTTAGAAAATATTTGTTTCTGTTGCTTTTATTACTTTTCTTTCCGGATTTTTTTTAAGTTGTTAATTTCTTGTGTAACCGTACGATATTTATTGCATTCTCTATGCGCTGCATTTTTATTTCGATCTATTATGCTGTGCTTGATTATATGCTGTCTTGTATGCCGATATTGCTTGTTTTGGTTTTGAAAGCTCCTTCCTTTTTGCTAATGACAAAGGGGGAGAAGAGCTTGGCTGTCTAATATCTCTTTGTGCATAATTTTTTACCTCTGTTTAGATAGGGGGAGTTGTTGGACATAGGGGGAGAAGCAAGCCAAGAATGGAACCAAACATCATCAAGGATATCGCACAGACTCAGTTGTTTGTCATCATCAAAAAGATGGAGAATGTAGAAGCACACTTTAATCTCAAGGTTTTGATGATGTCAACAAAGACTTAAGCTCATTCCATGATTGCAAAAAGTCAAGCTTTCAAAACTGATCAAGATCAAGACTATCGAATGTTGTCAAGCAAATCAAGCATCATGTGCAAATGATTCTACAACTTTCAAGATTTGGACTCAAAGCTTTGGTATATCAATATTCACTCTTTTAATTGATATACAAGTGTTCAAATAATTTATCATATCAACTTTTTACATATGCATGGTTTTAAAATCATTCGAATTGGTATAACACTTTTTTACTCAAGTATCTTTATGAGTTTTAACAGTGTTAACCCATTAACCATATGGGTTAATCGGTTAACGGCCTTAAATTTTAAATTCTCAGGGCCAACGTTCAAGTAAGAACCGATTAACCTATATGGTTAACCGATTAAAACTGAACGAAATTTGAAAAATTGTTTCTTTTTAAATTCAAATTTTGTTTGAATGATATACCTTTTCATTATTTGATTCAGACTCAAATATACCTTTTTGAAATGGTGTTTTGCTCATATAAATTCCGAAAATTTCAAATTGAAAAACACCTCAAATAATTTTAAAAATAATCATTAAATCAAATTCACTACTTTTCAAATATTTTCAAAAAGTGTTCATATTATTCATACCATTTCATATCCAGAATTTTTGAACACTTGTATTGATATTGAAAAGTGAATTTTGATCAAAAGGAGAAGATCAATCTTTGTATTGATATTATTATTGTATCACTCTCAAATTACAAAATTACAAGAATTATTTCTTTGTGACTTGTGATCCAGGATTGTTGAACACAAGGGTTAATGCTTGCAAGATGATTGTTTTTGCACACTAAGTTGTTGAAATAGTTGTTAGATAGTAGGCCTCACCGGTCGAAGGTGTGATAGGTTGTACATTCTAAAACTAGAGTGAAAACTCTCTTTCGTGTGGAAACGGGAGTGGAGTACCTTCGGATTGTAAAGGGAACCACTATAAATCTCTGTTTCCATTTTCATTTTGCTTTTACTGCTTTCAACATCAAGATCATAACCAAGTAAAATTCAAGAATCTCGAAAAACCGGAAAAAGTTTCTAAAAGCCTAATTCACTCCCCCACTACGAAGACCCAACATTGAGAAACTATTAATTGTCACCGAGAAACCACCCGGGCCATTACTTCACTTTGCAACCTTATCCTTACCTCTCATCCTTCCAACCCTGACATTGTTGAAGAAGAGGATGCAGATGTTGAAGGTAGTGAATAAGAGGAAGCAGAAGACGAGGATATGTTCGATGAAGATGTTTAGAAAATATTTGTTTCTGTTACTTTTATTACTTTTCTTTCCGGATATTGTTTAAGTAGTTTAAGTTGTTAATTTCTTCTGTAACCGTACAATATTTGTAGCATTTTCTATGCGCTGCATTTTTATTTCGATCTATTATGCTGTGCTTGATTATATGTTGTCTTGTATACTGATATTGCTTGTTTTGGTTTTGAAAGCTCCTTCCTTTTTGCTAATGACAAAGGGGGAGAAGAGCTTGGCTATCTAATATCTCTTTGTGCAGAATTTTTTGTCTATGTTTAGATAGGGGGAGTTGCTGGACATAGGCGGAGAAGCAAGTTAAGAATGGAACCAAACATCGTCAAGGATATCACACAGACTCAGTTGTTTGTCATCATCAAAAAGGGGGAGAATGTATAAGCACACTTCAATCTCAAGGTTTTGATGATGTCAAATAATTTATCATATCAACTTTTTGATTTGCATGGTTTTAAAATCATTTGAATTGGTATAACACTTTTTTACTCAAGTATTTTTCTGAGTTTTAATAGTGTTAACCGATTAACCACCTTAAATTTTAAATTCTCAGGGCTAACGTTCAAGTGATAACCAATTAACCTATATGGTTAACCGATTAACACTGAACGAATTTTGAAATTTTTTTTCTTTTTAAATTCAAATTTTGTTTGAATGTTATACCTTTTCATTATTTGATTCATACTCAAATATAGCTTTTTGAAATGGTGTTTTGCTCATATAAATTCTGAAAATTTCAAATTGAAAAACACCTCCAATGATTTTAAAAATAATCATTAAATCAAATTCACTACTTTTCGAATACTTTCAAAAAGTGTTCATATTGTTCATACCATTTCATATCTAGAATTTTTGAACACTTGTATTGATATTGAAAAGTGAATTTTGATCAAAAGGAGAAGATCAATCTTTGTATTGATATTATTATTGTATCACTCTCAAATTACAAAATTACAAGAATTATTTCTTTGTGACTTGTGATCCAGGATTGTTGGACACAAGGGTTAGTGCTTGCAAGATGATTGTTTTTGCACACTAAGTTTTTGAAATAGTTGTTAGATAGTAGGCCTCACCGGTTGATGGTGTGATAGGTTGTACATTCTAAAACTATAGTGAAAACTCTCTTTCGTGTGGAAAGGGGAGTGGAGTGCCTTCGGATTGTGAAGGGAACCACTATAAATCACTGTGTCCATTTTCATTCTGCTTTTACTGCTTTGAACATCCAGATCATAACCAAGTAAAATTCAAGAATCTCAAAAAACCGGAAAAAGTTTTTAAAAGTCTAATTCACTCCCCCACTACGATGACCCAACATCGAGAAACTATGAATTGTCACCGAGAAACCTCTCAGGCCATTGCTTCACTTTGCAACCTTATCCTTACCTCTCATCCTTCCAACCCTGACATTGTTGGAGAAGAGGATGCAAATGATGAAGGTAGTGAAGAAGAGGAAGCAGAAGAAGAGGATATGTTCGATGAAGATGTTTAGAAAATATTTGTTTCTGTTACTTTAAATACTTTTCTTTCCAGTTATTGTTTAAGTAGTTTAAGTTGTTAATTTCTTGTGTAACCGTACAATATTTGTAGCATTTTCTATGCGCTGCATTTTTATTTCAATCTATTATGCTGTGCTTGATTATATGTTGTCTTGTATGCCGAGTTTGCTTGTTTTGGTTTTGAAAGCTCCTTCCTTTTGCTAATGACAAAGGGGAAGAAGAGCTTGGTTGTCTAATATCTCTTTGTGCATAATTTTTTGCCTCTGTTTAGATAGGGGGAGAAGCATGCCAAGAATGGAACCAAACATCGTCAAGGATATCGCACAGACTCAGTTGTTTGTCATCATCAAAAAGTGGGAGAATGTAGAAGCACACTTCAATCTCAAGGTTTTGATGATGTCAACAAAGACTTAAGCTCATTCCATGATTGCAAAAAGTCAAGCTTTCAAAACGGATCAAGATCAAGACTATGAAATGTTATCAAGCAAATCAAGCATCATGTGTAAATGATTCTACAACTTTCAAGATTTGGACTCAAAGCTTCGGTATATCAATATTCACTCCTTTAATTGATATACAAGTGTTCAAATTATTTATCATATCAACTTTTTACATATGCATGGTTTTAAAATCATTTGAATTGGTATAACACTTTTTTACTCAAGTATTTTTTTGAGTTTTAACAGTGTTAGCCGATTAACCACCTTAAATTTTAAATTCTCAGGGCTAACGTTCAAGTGTTAACCGATTAACCTATATGGTTAACCGATTAACACTGAACGAATTTTGAAAAATTGTTTCTTTTTAAATTCAAATTTTGTTTGAATGTTATACCTTTTCATTATTTGATTCATACTCAAATATACCTTTTTGAAATGGTGTTTTTCTCATATAAATTCTGAAAATTTCTAATTGAAAAACACCTCCAATGATTTTAAAAATAATCATTAAATTAAAATCACTAATTTTCGAATATTTTCAAAAAGTGTTCATATTGTTCATACCATTTCATATCCAGAATTTTAGAACACTTGTATTGATATTGAAAAGTGAATTTTGATCAAAAGGAGAAGATCAATCTTTGTATTGATATTATTATTGTATCACTCTCAAATTACAAGAATTATGTCTTTGTGACTTGTGATCCAGGATTGTTGGACACAAGGGTTAGTGCTTGCAAGATGATTGTTTTTGCACACTAAGTTGTTGAAATAGTTGTTAGATAGTAGGCCTCACCGGTTGATGGTGTGATAGGTTGTACATTCTAAAACTAGAGTGAAAACTCTCTTTCGTGTGGAAACGGGAGTGGAGTACCTTCGGATTGTAAAGGGAACCACTATAAATCTCTGTGTCCATTTTCATTTTGCTTTTACTGCTTTCAACATCAAGATCATAACCAAGTAAAATTCAAGAATCTCGAAAAACCGGAAAAAGTTTCTAAAAGCCTAATTCACTCCCCCACTACGAAGACCCAACATTGAGAAACTATTAATTGTCACCGAGAAACCACCCGGGCCATTGCTTCACTTTGCAACCTTATCCTTACCTCTCATCCTTCCAACCCTGACATTGTTGAAGAAGAGGATGCAGATGTTGAAGGTAGTGAATAAGAGGAAGCAGAAGACGAGGATATGTTCGATGAAGATGTTTAGAAAATATTTGTTTCTGTTACTTTTATTACTTTTCTTTCCGGATATTGTTTAAGTAGTTTAAGTTGTTAATTTCTTGTGTAACCGTACAATATTTGTAGCATTTTCTATGCGCTGCATTTTTATTTCGATCTATTATGCTGTGCTTGATTATATGTTGTCTTGTATACTGATATTGCTTGTTTTGGTTTTGAAAGCTCCTTCCTTTTTGCTAATGACAAAGGGGGAGAAGAGCTTGGCTGTCTAATATCTCTTTGTGCAGAATTTTTTATCTATGTTTAGATAGGGGGAGTTGCTGGACGTAGTGGTAGAAGCAAGTCAAGAATGGAACCAAACACCGTCAAGGATATCACACAGACTCAGTTGTTTGTCATCATCAAAAAGGGGGAGAATGTAGAAGCACACTTCAATATCAAGGTTTTGATGATGTCAACAAAGACTTAAGCTCATTCCATGATTGCAAAAAGTCAGGCTTTCAATACTGATCAAGATTAAGACTATGAAATGTTGCCAAGCAAATCAAGCATCATGTGCAAATGATTCTACAACTTTCAAGATTTGGACTCAAAGCTTCGGTATATCAATATTCACTCCTTTAATTGATATACAAGTGTTCAAATAATTTATCATATCAACTTTTTGATTTGCATGGTTTTAAAATCATTTGAATTGGTATAACACTTTTTTACTCAAGTATTTTTCTGAGTTTTAATAGTGTTAACCGATTAACCACCTTAAATTTTAAATTCTCAGGGCTAACGTTCAAGTGATAACCAATTAACCTATATGGTTAACCGATTAACACTGAACGAATTTTGAAAATTTTTTTCTTTTTAAATTCAAATTTTGTTTGAATGTTATACCTTTTCATTATTTGATTCATACTCAAATATAGCTTTTTGAAATGGTGTTTTGCTCATATAAATTCTGAAAATTTCAAATTGAAAAACACCTTCAATAATTTTAAAAATAATCATTAAATCGAATTCACTACTTTTCAAATATTTTCAAATATTTTCAAAAAGTGTTCATATTGTTCATACCATTTCATATCCAGAATTTTTGAACACTTGTATTGATATTCAAAAGTGAATTTTGATCAAAAGGAGAAGATCAATCTTTGTATTGATATTATTATTGTATCACTCTCAAATTACAAAATTACAAGAATTATTTCTTTGTGACTTGTGATCCAGGATTGTTGGACACAAGGGTTAGTGCTTGCAAGAGTATTGTTTTTTCACACTAAGTTGTTGAAATAGTTGTTAGATAGTAGGCCTCACCGGTTGATGGTGTGATAGGCAGTACATTCTAAAACTATAGTGAAAACTCTCTTTCATGCGGAAAGGGGAGTGGAGTACCTTCGGATTGTGAAGGGAACCACTATAAATCTCTGTGTCCATTTTCATTCTGCTTTTACTGCTTTCAACATCAAGATCATAACCAAGTAAAATTCAAGAATCTCAAAAAACCGGAAAAAGTTTCTAAAAGCCTAATTCACTCTCCCACTATGATGACCCAACATCTAGAAACTATTAATTTTCACCGAGAAACCTCTCGGGCCATTGCTTCACTTTGCAACCTTATCCTTACCTCTCATCCTTCCAACCCCGGCATTGTTGAACAAGAGGATGCAGATGATGAAGGTAGTGAAGAAGAGGAAGCAGAAGACGAGGTTATGTTCGATGAAGATGTTTAGAAAATATTTGTTTCTGTTGCTTTTATTACTTTTCTTTCCAGATATTGTTTAAGTAGTTTAAGTTGTTAATTTCTTGTGTAACCGTACAATACTTGTAGCATTTTCTATGCGCTACGTTTTTATTCCGATCTATTATGTTGTGCTTGATTATATGTTGTCTTGTATGCCGATATTGCTTGTTTTGGTTTTGAAAGCTCCTTCCTTTTTGCTAATGACAAAGGGGGAGAAGATCTTTGTTGTCTAATATCTCTTTGTGCAGAAATTTTTGCCTCTATTTAGATAGGGGGAGTTGCTGGACATAGGGGGAGAAGCAAGCCAAGAATGGAATCAAACATCGTCAAGGATATCACACAGACTCAGTATTTGTCATCATCAAAAAGGGGGAGAATGTAGAAGTACACTTCAATCTGAAGGTTTTGGTGATGTCAACAAAGACTTAAGCTCATTCCATGATTGCAAAAAGTCAAGCTTTCAAAACTGATCAAGATCAAGACTATGGAATGTTGTCAAGCAAATCAAGCATCATGTGCAAATGATTATACAACTTTCAAGATTTGGACTCAAAGCTTCGGTATATCAATATTCACACCTTTGATTGATATACAAGTGTTCAAATAATTTATCATATCAACTTTTTGCATATGCATGGTTTTAAAATCATTTGAATTGGTATAACACTTTTTTACTCAAGTATTTTTCAGAGTTTTAACAGTGTTAACCGATTAACCATATGGGTTAATCGGTTAACGACCTTAAATTTTAAATTCTCAGGGCTAACGTTCAAGTGTTAACCGATTAACCTATATGGTTAACCGATTAACACTGAACGAATTTAGAAAAATTGTTTCTTTTTAAGTTCAAATTTTGTTTGAATGTTATACCTTTTCATTATTTTATTCATACTCAAATATACCTTTTTGAAATGGTGTTTTTCTCATATAAATTCTGAAAATTTCAAATTGAAAAACACCTCCAATGATTTTAAAAATAATCATTAAATCAAATTCACTACTTTTCGAATATTTTCAAAAAGTGTTCATATTGTTCATACCATTTCATATCCAGAATTTTTGAACACTTGTATTGATATTGAAAAGTGAATTTAGATCAAAAGGAGAAGATCAATCTTTGTATTGATATTATTGTTGTATCACTCTCAAATTACAAAATTACAAGAATTATTTCTTTGTGACTTATGATCCAGGATTGTTGGACACAAGGGTTAGTGCTTGCAAGAGGATTGTTTTTGCACACTAAGTTGTTGAAATAGTTGTTAGATAGTAGGCCTCACCGGTTGATGGTGTGATAGGTTGTACATTCTAAAACTATAGTGAAAATTCTCTTTCATGTGGAAAGGGGAGTGGAGTACCTTCAGATTGTGAAGGGAACCACTATAAATCTATGTGTCCATTTTCATTCTGCTTTTACTGCTTTCAACATCAAGATCATAACCAAGTAAAATTCAAGAATCTCGAAAAACTGGAAAAAGTTTCTAAAAGCCTAATTCACCCCCCCCCCCTTAGGAATACTCTGAACTTACACCCACTTCCCTATTTGACTGTGCAAAATAGGTTTAGACAACATGTATTTGATAATATCAAAATGCGAAGAGACAAACACATTAATTGGTTTTATATATTGCTTCAGTTTCGTACAAGAGAAATACAAACATAGACATAACTTTTCTATCATGCTATATCTAGTTCTTGCATCATTCAAAACTCTACTGAGGTAGTAAATGGATCTTTCGACGCCATTCTCATCCTTTTGAGCTAACATGCTACCTAAAGTCTTGTGTGATGCTGCTATGTACAGCCTCATACTCTTGCTCCTGGAAGGTGGCGAAAGCACTAGAGGATGGCTTAGGTAGCCTTTGATTTTGTCAAAAGCCTCTTGTTGATCCTTCCCCCATTCAGACCCTTCTTTAGTGAATCGAAGCAATGGTGAGAAGGCCCGTGTTTTGCTGCTTAGGTTTAATATAAACCTTTTCAAGAAGTTTATCTTACCTAGTAGTGACTGCAGCTCCCTCTTAGTCGATGGCGCTTTTGCTTCCATGATAGCTTTGGTCTTATTTTTGTTAATTTCGATCCCCTTTTTGTGGACTACGAAACCTAAAAAATCCCCGCCTGCACACAAAATGCACACTTTAGAGGGTTCATCTTAAGACCATATTTCCTCATCCTTGTAAAAGACTGTCGAAGATGGTCCACATGTTCTTTTCCTGAAACTGACTTAACCATAATGTCATAAATGTATATCTGCATGAAAGTCTCTATATATTCATGGAAAATTGAGTTCATTGCCCGTTGATATGTTGCCCCAGCATTTTCTAGGCCAAAAGGCATCATTATCCATTTGTAGGTGCCTAAGGCTCCAGGACAACGAAAAGCTATTTTGGGAACATCATCTTCTGCAATGAAAATCTGATTATATCCAAAGTATCCATCTAGCATACTAAGGTACTCATGTCCTGCGGCGGAATCAACTAGCATCTCTACCACAGGTATGTAGTACTCATCTTTAGGAGTTGCTGAATTTAGATCCCTAAAGTCTATGCAAACTCTTAAAGACCCATTTTTCTTAATGACTGGGACAATATTAGCCAACCATTCGACATACCTGGCGGTGCGGATGAACTTGCATCGAAGGAGTCTTTCGACTTCCTCTTTTATTTTTGAGGGAATTCTTTGTACTGCTTCGAACTCAGTCATTGTTACTAAATTCGCTTCCCCAAATTGTGGGGTCTACTAGAGGTTTGCCAAGGTACGGGAGTCTCTCCCCTGGTACCTCTTAGTCCCAACGGAAATCGTCGACAGGGTGCGAATATAGTGAGCAGAACGTTTCCTCGTCTGGGACAAATTCGACATCTGCTGGGGCACATGGACCTATGCTAGCCAGATGTTTGTCGATTTGCCTTCAATTGACATGGTTTATGGGCGCTCTGAAGTACCCTTGGTCAGCTTCAATGTTCTCCACAATACCGACTAGCCTCCAAATAGCAATTCGCTGGTGCATTGAAGATGGTACTGCACCAATGCGATGAATCCATTCTCGTCCTAACAACAGATTATAATTGGCCTTCGTTTCCACCACCATGAAAACGGTAGGTCTTGTTATTGTTCCAACCCTTAGATCCACCTGTATCACCCCATTGTCGACCCAACCTTGCCTTCGTAATTTGACAAGACCATGTTATGTGGCTTTATATCGATGTCGTATTTGCTAATTTTGTTCAGCAATAAATGTGGCATCAAGTTCAATGTTGCGCCACGGTCTACCAGAATCTTATTTACTGGCATATTTTCCACCTTTCGTGTGATATAGAGGGGCTTCAAATGGCTCTTCATTGCCTCTGTGGGCCACTCGAAAAAGGCATTTTGCTCCTCCACACAACCATTGTTCATAACATAGTAACACACAGGTTTGTGTGCCGCCATTTCTGCCTTAGTGTAGGCATCCAAATTTTCGACCTCTGAGATTCTGTCGAAATCTCTAGGCATTACTGACACTACATTCCGGGATATCTAGAGAAGCATCAGAGTCAGAGTCAAAATTGTCAGTCATCTCGTCATCATCTTCGACTAGTGTTTTATGTCCCACTTCTTGGGAAGGGAACGCCCTTCGTCCCACAAGCATTTTTTCAGTAGTCTTCGACTGGCCCACTTTATTTTTAGTAAGGGTATTAGTGTTGGATTCTGTCTGATCTTTTAATGAGACTTCCCTAAGGGCTTTCCTTCTTCGCTGCTCTCTTCTCCACTAAGATCATGTCATTGGATTCTTCCCTTTGTAGTTTTCAGAGATATGTGCAGTCTTGGAGGATTGGAATTCCTTTCGATAGGTAACTGAGGATCCTCGATTAACCTTGAAATTTTTCCATTTCTGCTGTCCCTTTTGTCTGTCCTCATTAGGTCTCACCTATTTGCTGTTAGAAATCTCGACAAATGGCTTAAAGGTAGCAGGCCTAGCCCTTAGGGCCCTAATGTTAGGTTCAGGCTTTCTTGGGATACTGCCTCGAGGTTCAAAGCTAGGTCTCTTCCATTTTTGTTTTGATTTGTGTGCCCCTTCGAGTTTCTGGGCAGCCTTCATGTCAAAGATGGCACTACATCTAGGACACAGCATGACATTGGATCCCTTCTTCTAGCAACGGTGGAGGAATTCGACGATGGACTCCCCGTGTCTTGGATAGGCCACTTTGTTGTGTTCTTCCTTACAAATTGATTCATCGTTCTCCATGGTCTCATGTGGCGTTATTTCCACCATATTCACGTCGACATCCTCCCTCAGGTTGAGCTTACCTAGGACCAACTCCAGGCCTTTAGTGGCCTGGTCCACCTTAATGAAACTATCCGCAGTTTCTCTAGTTACAAATATCAGGCCTGAACTCTCTCTGTCTTTTTGACTTGGATCATCAACACCCTTATCGAGGTCATCAGCAACCTCCTTCAACCATTTTCTTGTCCAAAACTTACAGTGGTCTTATCCATTACAGCTCCAGCAGCAAAATTCTCAGTGATCTCCACCATGTTGATTGAGAAATCATAGCCATCAGTAGCTTCGACCACATGTGCCTTCGTGGGCTCCGCGTAGTGAGCGTTCACTACTTATAGAGGGTCAATGTCGACTTTCATCTGGCTGTTGGCTTTCTCCCCAAACTTCAATCTTCCTTCTTGGATGGAATTCTAAACCAAATCCCTGAAAAGAAAACATTGAGATGTTTTATGGCCCAAAAAATTATGGTATTTACAAAACCCTCTCTTTTTCCTTTGCTCTTAAGATGGCATTTTAGTACCAGGTGGTACTATCATTTGCCCATCTTTAACTAACAAATTAAAAATTTTGTCACATTTCGTGATATCGAAAGTGTATGTTTTCTTTGGGAATCTGTCGTTCTTTTCAGATTCGGCAAAACTTTTTCCAAGTGGGGGGGGGGGGGGAATACTTTACAAGCGTAAGGAGGTCCTTGTTTAGTTCAGCAACATCTACTTCATTTTCGTCGAAGTATAATGGGTCCTCACATATACCTTCGATGCTTTAGTTATATTCGACATAAGCTACTTTCTTAATTTTATTGAATTTGACTTTTTCGTCTTTAACACGCTCTAGCTGTCGAACTCTATCGGCTAGTTGGGCCATGTCCCTCAGGTACTGGGTCTCCAATTTCTTTCTAATGGAGTAGTCAAGGCCCCCCGCGGCCATTTCGACCAACTTGTGTTTAGGTACTTGAGTGAAACATCTAGCTTTAAGTAGTCGAAACCTATTTAGGTACTCCTCTATCTGCTCAAAAAACTTACGTTTCACGCTAGCCAGTTCCTTTAGGCTGATATTGGTTTGCCCCATATAGAACTGTTCATGGAACAAACGCTCTAACTGGGTCCAATTACAAACCGAGTTAGGGGGTAAGGTCGTAAACTAGGTAAAGGAATTTTTAGTGAGAGAACTAGGGAAATATTTTATCCTAAGGCTCTCATCATTAACTATTTCTCCAGCTTCGATTATATAACGAGCCACATGTTCGACGGTAGATTCTGTCGTGTCCCCTGAGAATTTGGTGAATTTAGGCACCTTCGTCCTAGGAGGTAATTCTGCTTGGAGAATATAATTCACTATTGCTGACGTGTAATTTGGCCTAGTGAAACCAGTGTTTACCCCATTTCGGGCCATTATCCTTTCGACCATGGCTGCTAAGTTATTGTCGATAGCCATGTTGTTATGTCGAACCTGTTGGATAACATTGTTCACGTATTGGTTTCGATTTACTATGATTACTCTTGGGTCCCTTTCCCCTGGGATTGGTATTTGATCCCTTCGTGGTTCGACTATGTGTGGTTCGAGACTGGGGAGTTCGACCCTTCCTTGATTCTCTAAATTGGTCTCAGGTAGGTTTCCTAAGTCCTGCCGTGAAATGTTTTCCATAGTAGCTATGTCTCTAATAGCGCCTGGTACACCCATGAATTCAGCCAGCCGTGTCAATTGTACTGCTAACTGTTGGTTGGTTTGAGTAGTATTTTGGATCAAAGGTTGAAAGATTTCACCCATAGTCTGGGACAAAGTTTGAACCATTTGCAAATTGCTCTCATCCATTTGCTGTCTCAAACACGCTATCAATGTATTCGTCAGATTAGGGCCCTGTGTGGAATATCCCAAGCTTAAACTTTGGGGGTTTCGGCTGATGTTCACCCTAGACCCTGATCCTTGTAATGGCGAAGCCATTGCATTATCTGAGAATATTGGGGGGGGGGGCAGAAGAGTTTAAGAAGGGAAAGATAGAGAATTGCAGGAAATGAAGTAAAGAACTTTGAGAAGAGTTTGGAAAAATAAAATAAAACACTTCAAAGGGGTAGATTGCAGGAAAAGTAAAGGGAATCTTTTTAAGGTTAAGCAATTAAATTAAACTTCATTGAAAGTAAATATGGTGTGTTTACATAACGTACATTCTCCTTGAACTCATTTCTCTACACTGAACAACACATAGAGTTCAGTGTGTTGTAATTTATTATTTGTTCAATAAAGATGTAAATTAAGCAAGTAAATTAAACTTCATTGAAAGTAAAGATGGTATGTTTACATAACTTACATTCTCCTTGAACTCGTTTCTCTACACTAAACAACACATAGAGTTCAGTGTGTTGTAATTTACTATTTGTACAAGTTACTCCTAAATTTACTCAAAGTACCCGAGTGTAGAAAAACGAGTTCAAGGAGAATGTACGTTATGTAAATACACCATCTTTACTTTCAATGAAGTTTAATTTACTTGCTTAACTTTTAAAATCTTTCCTTTACTTTTCCTACAATCTACCCCTTCGAAGTGTTTATGTACACACACCATTTTACTTTCAGTGTGTTGTAATTTACTATTTGTACAAGTTACTCCTAAATTTACATCTAAACCCTGAAAAGGAAAAAGAGAGGGTTTTGTAAATACCATAACGTTTTGGGCCATAAAACGTCTCAATGTTTTCTTTTCAAGGATTTGGTTCACAATGCCATCCAAGAAGGAAGATTGAAGTTTGGGGAGAAAGCCAACAGCCAGATGAAAGTCGACACTGACCCTATACAAGTAGCGGGCGCTCACTCTGCAGAGCCCACGGAGGCACATGTGGTTAAAGCTAGTGATGGCTATGATTTCTCAATCAACATGGTGGAGATCACTGAGGATTTTGCTGCTGGAGCTGTAATGGATAAGACCACTGTAAGTTTTGGACAAGAAAAATGGTTTTAGGAGGTTGCTGATGGCCTCGACAAGGGTGTTGAAGATCTAAGTCAAAAAGACAGAGAGAGTTCAAGCCTGATATTGGTAACCATAGAAACTGTTGATAGTTTCATTAAGGTGGACCAGGCCACTAAAGGCCTGGAGTTAGACCTAGGTAAGCTCAATCTGTGGGAGGACATCAATGTGAATATGGTGGAAATAACGCCACATGAGACCATGGAGAACGATGAATCAAGTTGTCAGGAAGAACACAACAAAGTGGCCTATCCAAGACAAGAGAAGTCCATCGTCGAATTCCTCCATCGTTGCCAAAAGAAGGGATCCAGTGTCATACTGTATCCTAGATGTAGTGCCATCTTTGACATGAAGGCTGCCCAGAAACTCGAAGGGGCACGCAAATCAAAACAAAAATGGAAGAGACCTAGCTTCGATCCTCGAGGCAGTACCCCAAGAAAGCCTGAACCTAACATTAGGGCCCCAAGGGCCAGGCCTGCTACCTTTAAGCCGTTTGCTGAGATTTCTAATGGCAAATGGGTGAAACCTAATGAGGACAGGCAAAAGGGACAGTAGAAATGGAAAAGTTTTGAGGTTAATCGAGGATCCTCAGTTACCTATTGAAAGGAATTCCAATCCTCCAAGACTACACATATCTCTAAAAACTACAAAGGGAAGAATCCAATGACACGATCTCAGTGGAGAAGAGAGCAGCGAAGAAGGAAAGCCCTTAGGGAAGTCTCATTAAAAGATCGGGCAGAATCCATCACTAATTCCCTTATTGAAAATAAAGGGGGCCAGTCGAAGACTACTGAAGAAATGCTTGTGGGATGAAGGTTGTTCCCTTTCCAAGAAGTGGGATGATGACGAGATGACTGACAATTTTGACTCTGACTCTGACGCTTCTCTAGATATCCTGGAATGTAGTGTCAGTAGTGCCTAGGGATTTCTACAGAATCTCAGAGGTCGAAAATCTGGATGCCACACTTAGGTAGAAATGGCGGCACACAAACCTGTGTGTTACTATGTTATGAACAATGGTTGTGTGGAGGAGCAAAATACCTTTTTTGAGTGGCCCACAGAGGCAATGAAGAGCCATTTGAAGCCCCTCTATATCACAAGAAAGGTGGAAAATGTGCCAGTAAATAAGATTCTGGTAGACTGTGTCGCAACGGTGAATTTGATGCCACATTTCTTACTGAAAAAAATTGGCAAATAGAACACCGATACAAAGCCTCATAACATGGTCTTGTCGAATTACGAAGGCAAGGTTAGTTCAAGAATGGGGGTGATATAGGTGGATCTAATGGTTGGAACAATAACAAGACCTATCATTTTCATGGTGGTGGAAACAAAGGCCAATTATAATTTGCTGTTAGGACGAGAATGGATTCATGGCATTGGTGCAGTACCATCTTCAATGCACCAACAAATTGCTATTTGGAGGTCAGACGACATTGTGGAGAACATTGAAGCTGACCAAGGGTACTTCAGAGCGCCCATAAACCATGTCGATCGGAGGCAGTTCGACAAACATCTGCCTAACATAGGCCCATGTGCCCCAACAAATTTCGAATTTGTCCCAGACGAGGAAACATTCTGTTCATTATATTTGCAACCCGTCGACGGTTTCCGTTGGGACAAAGAGGTACCAGGGGAGAGACTCTCGTACCTTGGCAAACCTCCAATAGACCCCACAGGTTGGGGAAGCTAATTTAGTGACAATGACTGAGTTCGAAGCACTACAAAGAATTTCGGCCTATGTGGCCGAAACTAAACTTCATGCGGCCTTAGAGGCTGCTAATGACCAGATGGTTGAAAAGGCCAAGTTAGAATCCTGCCAAGAAGGTCTTGGCAAGGACTTCGACCCAGAACCACCTGACAAGATTTAGGACGGAGAGCAAGGCCAGAGGCTTGATGCCATCTATGATGAAGAGCCTCTGGGATTCGAAAAGGATCCACTGGAGAATGATGTCAAGATGCTAGCGCAGGACCCATTGAAGGAGGTTGATCTATGGGAAGGCGTGGTCAAGAGACCAACATACGTAAGTGTCAACCTTGACCCTCAACTTAAGGTCGAAATCCTTCAATTACTGCGAGAGTATAAAGACTGTTTCACCCGGGATTACGATGAGGTACCAGGTTTGAAGAGGGAATTGGTCGAACATAAGCTGCCAATCAAGCCTGGGAAGAAGCCAATAAATAAAATCCAAGGCGTTTTTCCCCAGGAATTCTCTCGAAAATAGAAGAGGAAGTCGAAAGACTCCTTCGATGCAAGTTCATCCGCACCACCAGGTATGTCGAATGGTTGGCTAATATTGTCCCGGTCATTAAGAAAAATGGGTCTTTAAGAGTTTGCATAGACTTTAGGGATCTAATTCAACAACTCCTAAAGATGAGTACTTCATGCCTGTGGCAGAGGTGCTAGTCGATTCCGCCGCAGGACATGAGTACCTTAGTATGCTAGATGGATATATTAGAACACATATTGGTTCTTAATATATCTCTATGTTTTGATGATAACATTAATGAAATTTTGTATGAAGTAAATATATACTCTAATCTTATTCAAGTGTTTTTGTTTCAGATATTAAAACTAATATTCCTCTCGAAGCAAAAACTCCTCTGAAAGTTAAGAAGCAGAAGACTCTGAAGCGCTTGCTGAAGAAGACTCTGAAACGCTTGCTGAAGAAAACTCTGAAGTGCTTGCTGAAGGAGACTCTGAAGCACTTGCTGAAGAAAACTCTAAAGCAAAAGACTCTGAGCATAGAGTATAAAGACTGAGAATATTCAGAAGAATCTGAGAACTTAAAGCTGCAAGTACAGAGGCTCTGAATCAAGTCAACTCTGATCATAACTCACGCTAAGCACTTTGCTGCAAAACTCTGAAATAGAGTGACTCTGATAAAAAGAACAAGGAACAACATCAGAGAATCTGATGCAAGATTATTTTTCATACATGTTCATTTGAAAAAGAAGTGTTCAAGAAAGAGACGTTGCTAAACCCAAGGTCTACCAATGGTATTATTTTTCATTCGTGCATGACATAGGATTTCAGGAAAAAAGGGAATGTCAAATCAAGACGAAAAGTATTTGTCCTTCCTGTCTACATCCTACAGTACTTTCTTCTACACACTATTGAGAAAGTGGTGTATATAAAGAAGTCTTCATCAACACTTCAAAGACAACATTTTTCTACAACATTTTAAAAGAAAGAATTCAAAGAAGCAATCAAAGAAAACATTCAAACAACTTTCTACATAAAACACTAAGTTTTATTCGTTCTTCATTTGTGTAGAATCACAGTTGTGATATAGCTTTTTAGAAGCAACTCTTAAACACACATTGTATTTTACTTATTTGTAAAAGGTTCCTTAAGAGACCAAGTTGTGGTCAAATTTCTTTAGAAGACTAAGACTGTTTGTCTTAGTGGTTAACACTGTAATCAGTTTGATTTAGTGGATTAAGTCCTTCTTGAGAAAGGCAAGTCACCTTGGTAGGGTGGACTGGATTAGTTTGGGTTCAAACAAACCAGGATAAAAATACCTTGTTATTTTTACTATTGTCATAGTTGTTATTTGAAACCCTTATTCAACCCCCCCTTCTAAGTGTTTTTCCTATCTTCAGTTGGTATCAGAGCTCCGGCTCTGTAGTGCTATCACTTAACAGTGAAAGAGAAAGATCCAGTTGGGAAAAACTCTTGATTTATTATTCTTGATTTATCATGGCTAAAACTTCAACTTCAAACAACAACAAATATGATGATAAAGATAGAATCAGCACCAAACCTCCCATGTTTGATGGAGAGAAATTTGACTATTAGAAAGATAGAATAGAAAGTTTCTTTCTAGGCTATGATGCTGATCTATGGGATTTGGTCACTGATGGTTACATTCACCCCACTGATGGTAAGGGCAAAAAGGTTGACAGAAAGTCAATGACTGACCAATAGAAAAAGGATTTCAGAAATCATCATAAAGCTAGAACCATTCTGTTAAATGCTATATCTCATACTGAGTATGAGAAAATTACAAATAGAGAAACAACATTTGACATATTTGAGTCATTAAAAATGACACATGAAGGAAACTCACAAGTAAAGGAGACAAAGGCCTTGGTGCTTATCCAGAAGTACGAAGCTTTCAAAATGGAGAAGTCTGAACCTGTGGAAACTATGTTCTCAAGATTCCAGATCATAACTGGTGGTTTGAAGGTTCTGGATAAAGGTTACTCCACTTCTGACCATGTCAAGAAAATAATCAGAAGCTTACCATCAAGGTGGAGACCAATGGTTACAGCGCTGAAGTTGTCCAAGGATCTAAATAAGATCACTCTGGACGAAGACGAGGCTCAGAAGAAAGGTAAGTCTGTTGCGTTAAAATCTAACAAATTTGCTAAAGCTTTGCAGGTAATTGAAGAAAACTCTGAAGAATCTTCCTCAGAAGAAGATGATCTGTCTTTGCTGTCTAGAAGGATAAATCAACTCCGGAAGCATAAACAAAAGAAGTTCAGAAACTTTAAGAGATCTGATCAACGTGGAGAATCTTCTGGACATAAAAGATCTGGCAAGAAAGAAGTTGTATGCTATGAGTGCAAGGAGCCAGGTCATTATAAAAATGAATGTCCTAAACTTCAGAAAGACAAACCCAAAAGGAAGTTTGAAAAGAAGAAGAAAGTTCTGATGGCCACGTGGGATGACTCAGATGCTTCTGAATCCTCATCAGAGTCAGAGGAAGAATGTGCAAATATGGCACTGATGGCTGACGTGGAGGACCATGAAGAAACATCTGAATCTGGATCAGAATCAGATTTAGAAGAGGTATTTTCTGAACTTACCAAAGCTGAACTTATTGAAAGTTTATCTGAAATGCTTGAAAACTACAGTAGGATCAAACTCAAATACAAGAAGCTTCAGAGCTATCTTGCATCTGAGACTGATCAGCTGAGATCAGAAGTTGCTGAGCTAAAAGCAAATAATCTTAAAATAAAAACTGATTTAGAAAAAGCTCAACAAATGTCTGACTCAGATACTAGGTCATGCTCTAAAAATATTTTAGAAGAGTATGATTATAGTTTTCAGAGGTTTCTGTCCAGAGGCCTAGATAGAAGCAAAATGGCTTCCATGATCTATGGCGTAAGCAGAAACATTAGAAAAGGAATTGAATATGAATCACCCTCTGGGAAGGATTTAAATCTAAAACCTGTTGATAAGATGATCATCGAGTATTCTCCTTTGTACACCCATTTTAAATATGGTCACCTGAATGATATAAATCACACACGTACAGATCAGAACACTAAAGCTTTTGTTAAACCAAAATTTTGTCAGAACAAAGATGTTATTAAGGGAAAGAAGTTCAGACAGAATTTCAAACCTACTAACCCTCGAGGACCCAAGAAAATATGGGTACCTAAAGATAAAATAACTTTGTTGCAGATGTCCTTAGCAGCAAAGTTAAGACACCAGTCATGGTACCTGGACTCTGGCTGCTCACGACATATAATGGGAAGAAAGTCTATGTTCCAAATCCTGGAACTTAGATCTGGAGGTGATGTGAAGTTTGGAGGGAACCAGAAGGGAAAAATCATTGGCTCTGGAACTATTGGTAATGGTAACCTCCCTTCCATATCTATTGGAAAAAGGAAGAACAACATTTACAAAATTAATCTTTCAGAACTGAAAGTTCAAAATGTAAAATGCCTTATGTCTGTTAACGATGAGCAATGGGTCTGGCATAGAAGATTGGGTCATATTAGTATGAGACGCATATCTCAGATTAATAAGCTCAATCTGGTCAGAGGACTTCCTCAGTTGAAGTTCAACTCAGATGCTCTTTGTGAAGCATGTCAGAAAGGAAAATTTTCAAAATCTTCTTTCAAAGCTAAAAATATTGTTTCTACCTCTAGACCATTAGAGATGCTTCATATTGATCTGTTTGGACCAGTGAAAATTGCATCCATCAGAGGCAAGAAGTATGGATTAGTCATAGTTGATGACTACAACAGATGGACATGGGTAAAATTCCTGAAACACAAGGATGAGTCACATTATGTATTCTTTGACTTCTGCAAACAAGTCTAAACGAAAAAGAATTTAAAATTGTTAAAGTCAGAAGTGATCACGGTGGAGAATTTCAAAATAAATACTTTGAAAAATATTTTAAAGAAAATGGCATTACACATGATTTTTCTTGTCCTAGAACTCCTCAACAGAATGGAGTTGTAGAAAGGAAAAATAGAACATTGCAAGAAATGGCCAGAACCATGATCAACGAGACAAACATGGTAAAACATTTTTGGGCAGAAGCAATTAATACAACATGTTATATTCAGAATAGAGTGTATGTAAGACCTCTTCTGGAGAAGACTCCTTATGAATTGTGGAGGAATAGAAAGCCCAACATTTCTTATTTCCATCCTTTTGGATGTGTTTGTTTTATTTTGAATACTAAAGAAAATCTGAACAAGTTTGATTCTAAAGCACATAAGTGTTTCATGCTTGGATATTCTGAACGCTCTAAATGCTACCGAGTATACAATACTGAGACACAGATTGTAGAGGAATCAATTCATGTTAGATTTGATGATAAGCTTGGCAATCAAAAGCCAAAGCAGCTTGAAATTTCTGCAGATAGAGAAGTGCTTCTCACAAACTCTGAAGATTCAGAGGAAGACAAAGCTCAAGTAAAAACACCAGAAGCAACGTCAGATGCTACTCCTTTGACTGCTCAGATGGACAACTTGACCATTTCTGAAGAACCCCCTCTGAAAGGATCCTTCAGAATCAAAGCCTCTCATCCAAAGGAAATCATAATTGGAAAGAAGGATGACCCTATCATAATAAGATCCTTTCTCAGATCATCTGGAACGTCATTGTTTGGTTTGATATCAATCATTAAACCTACCTCTGTGGATGAAGCTCTGCAAGACAATGATTAAATACTTGCTATGCAAGAGGAGCTTAACCAATTCACAAGGCATGATGTTTGGGATCTGGTTCCAAGACCAAAAGGATTTAATATTATTGGAACTAAGTGGGTTTACAGAAACAAGCTGAATGAGCAAGGAGAAGTTGTCAGAAACAAAGAAAGACTGGTTGCTCAAGGATATAGTCAGCAAGAAGGAATTGATTACACAGAGACATATGCTCCTGTGGCAAGGTTAGAATCTATTCATTTATTAATTTCTTTTGCTCCACAGAATAACATCTCTCTGTATCAGATGGATGTTAAAAGTGCTTTCATAAATGGTTTAATTGAAGAAGAAGTTTATGTTCATCAACCTCCTGGTTTTGAAAATGAAACATTTCCAGAACATATTTTTAAACTAAAGAAATCACTCTATGGTCTAAAACAAGCTCCCAGAGCTTGGTATGAGAGGCTGAGTAATTTCCTTTTGGAAAACAATTTTATCAGCGGAAAGGTGGATACAACTCTATTTCATAAATCAATTAATAAAGACATTTTAATCTGTCAGATTTATGTAGATGATATTATTTTTGGTACAACAAATATTACGCTTGGAAAGGAGTTTGCTCAATTTATGCAGGCAGAATTTGAAATGAGCATGATAGGAGAACTCAGATTCTTTCTTGAAATGAGCATGATAGGAGAACTCAGATTCTTTCTGGGAATTCAAGTCAATCAAACTCCAGAAGGCACCTACATACATCAGACAATGTATGTGAAGGAGCTTCTGAAGAAGTTTAACATGACAGAAAGTAAGTTGGCTAAAACTCCAATGCATCCAACAAGCACTTTAGGAGAAGAAGAGGTAAGTAAGAAGGTAGATCAAAAGCTCTACAGAGGTATGATTGGATCTCTTTTGTATTTGACTGCTTCTAGACCTGATATTCTTTTCAGTGTTTGTCTGTGTGCTAGATTCCAATCAGATCCTAGAGAATCTCACTTAACAGCTGTTAAGAGGATTCTGAGGTATCTGAAAGGTATTACTAACGTGGGTTTGTGTTACAGAAGATCTGGTGAATACAAATTAGTAGGATTCTGTGATGTTGATTATGCTGGAGACAGAGTAGAACGTAAAAGTACTTCTGGAAGCTGTCAGTTTCTGGGAAGTCATCTGATCTCATGGTTCAGCAAGAAGCAACCCACAATAGCACTTTCAACAACAGAAGCAGAATATATTGTTGTTGCTGGTTGTAGTACACAGATGCTCTGGATGAAGAGTCAGCTAGAAGATTATCAGATATATGAGAGTAACATTTCTATTTTCTGTGATGATACTTCTGCTATTTTCCTATCTAAGAATCCCATTTTACATTCTAAGGCAAAGCATATAGAAATTAAGCATCATTTCATCAGAGACTATGTTCAGAAGGGAATTATAAGTTTAAACTTTGTTGATACAGACCATCAATGGGCTGACATTTTTACAAAACCCCTTGCTGAATATAGGTTTAAATTTATTCTGAAGAATATTAGTATGGATTTTTGTCCAGAATAACATTATTATTCAGAAGCAAACTTACTCAGATGAAAATTGATTAATGTCTATACTCTGGAGTGTTTTCATTTGTATTTCATTTGTTACGAAACTCTAAACTAACAACCTTCAAAGGATCTGAACGCTGCTAACGTTTCATTTCCTTAAGAAGTTTTAGAGACACCCAAACATTAAACATGTGTCACACAAAATCTGAAAAGGTGGAGTGTAAACAATGAGACGCCGTTTAGAGGTACTGTTTGAACAGTTAATTTTCTCGTTTTTCTCCCAACGCTTGTCAGAATCATTAAATGCTTTTTAATCATTATTCTTTTTGATGTGATTTAATGTTTTAATTAATTATGAGTAAATGATGAACGTGTGATTGTGTGCCCTAGTTCTTTGCCCCTATATATTCCACAACACAACATTTTTCACTCTCGTTCACAACCTGTATGCATTTCTGTCTTCTTCATTGTGTTCATCTCTACAAACCAAAATCTTCAAGAAGATCAAGTATCTCTCTAGTTCTTCAATGGAAACCTCATCATCATTAACTCAAAAGCTTGCATCTACAATGGTTGGATCTACATCTGAAATGGGTAACGTCATTTACAAAGAACCTGAAAGAACCCTTCTCACTTCTATTGAAGATTTGGAAGTTCTTTGCGAATTTATGGTTGATTTTGACTGCATTGCAAAGAATGGGTTTGATTTGCGACAAATTGTTTCTGCACAAGGATGGACTAAGTACTTTGATAGACTGTTTGGTCCAGTCTTCCCTCTTTTGGTGAAAGAATTCTGGATTCATGCAAAGGTATACCCAAAATTCATTGTTTCGTATATGCTGGGTAAAGAGATAATCATAACTGAAGACTTGATTCACAAATTAATTGGATATGAAGAAGTAGATGGTGTTCACAATCTCTCTGATGGACGTATAGACATGGATGATGTCTACAGAGAATTTTTTACATCTGGGATGGCCTCAAGCAAAATCAAAGATCTGAAAGTACACTATAAGATCTGGGCGAAGATCTTTCTGGGATTTATTCACCATAGGAAATCAACCAAATCTCCAGATTACATCAACGTAGAACAACTGTACTTTCTGTACTGCTTGGGAAATAACATCAAGGTGGATCTGCCACACTTGTTATTTGCTCATCTGTGGAGCCATGTAACACAGTCCAGAGAGGAAATCAGAACAAAGCATCAGAAGATCAGAAACTAGATCCCAATAGGCGGATTGATTTCTGATATTCTGATAGAAAATGGTTTAGTTGCACATCTGACAGAGGCAGGTCAGACAGAAGAATTGGTTCCATTTCTGGGAAAACCTCTGAATGGGAAAAGTCTGCTGAGGATGAGACTTGTAGAGGAACTTCAATCAGAGCCAGTCAAGATGGACTCTGATGCTGTGCACAAAAGAAGAATTCCTGTAGACGACTTTCCTCTCTTCACTGCTGAAGAACCAAGGGAAGTTCTTCTGAACTACATTGCTGCATGCCACCAGAATTGATAAAAAGAGAAAATGAACCTGGACCAGATTTATTTACAGAGAACAAGAGAAAGAGAAGAAAGGTTTCAGAGGAAGGATCTATAAATCCTAAGAGGAAAGTTTCTGGAGAAGCATCTTCTGTAAAGCCCAAATGCTTAAAGAAGAAAGGTAACCCTTCTGCAAATTTATCTTCTATTTTGGAACAAGAAACAGCACCACCAACATCTGAACCTCCTCCTCCTTATGACCCAATTCCCACTCCTTCTCCTCCTCACACCTCTGAATACATTTCTTCTAAACCCTAACCTCAAAAACCATATGAACCAAACCCTTCTATGAACCAACCATCTGAACATAAATAATCTGAACCACAAAAATCTCAACCACTACCCTCTGAACCTCAACAACATCAACCTTCTGAACCACAACAACCACAATCATCTGAACACACTATCGCTACCGCGAAAATAAGGTGTCAGCAAAAAAGGAGAGTCGCCACCTTTCGTTATTTATCCTACAGAAAGGGAAAGCAAACAATCGGAAAAAACCTGACGAAAAGGTATAAGACAAGGTCATCACAACCATGTCTGGATTCGGGAGTCGGTTACGTAAGGGGAAGGTATTAGCACCCCTCACGTCCATTGTACTCGATGGGATCCATGCTTGTTGTGTTTATATGACGGGTTGGTTTTACTATCTACGCTAAAAGTCTGGTCTGAAAAGAGAAGAAAATGACTCGGCAAAACACAACAGTTCTATGCCTACGTATTCCCGTCTGGAACAAGAAATCAGAGTCAATATAGTTCGCTTAACTACGAGTAATGGGGGAAGGTTGCTCGCCGAGATATCGCATCTCGTGTCTACGTACTTTCACACGGCGTGAAAGATCAGAGCAAACGTAGTTCAGGCCAACAAGAGACACAGGCTTGTCTTTTTTATCCGAGTAGGGTTAACAGACGGTTCCAGCAGTTGGTGTATGCAGCTCGACCTTTGGAGACTTAGGCGTTTACCGTTTGCGGTAGAACCGAGAGTTAACAAAACTCTCCTTATGCAAATGGTTTCCAAGGATTAAAGGTCTAAGAGGACAAAAGAGTTTGAATGTTTGTTTTTAAAGTCTTTTACGGAAGAAGTGTTTTGAGTTTTGTTTGTAACTCATATTGCACTAAAGACTTGGACTTTAGAGTGAATGCGTCGCATGTCACCCAAAGGGTACCATACTAAACACCCAAGCTATTGAAGAGAGACCCTCCAACAACCCTTTCTCAAGTGCTTAAGGCTCTTAGCGTACAACACGCGTTGATCTTTATTAAGTGTTTTAAAGATGTTTGAAGACGAGAAGAGAAATGACGCACTAAAGGGGAACTAATCCACTCCTAAAGTTGTCATGCAAAGTTCATCCTATGGTTGAGGTTAGGAGGGAACTACCTAATGTTATCATGCATGGTTAGGACCCTAATGTCTATCACATTCCAACTTGAACAAGAAGGAATGGAAATCCTAAGGGAAGGAAGACAAAAGAAGAAGAAGAAAACAATTATAAGAATGCAAACATGAAATGCAAACATGGAAGATAAGGATGCAATGCAAGTGAGGAAGGAAATATGTGTGGGGAAGGAGCCTCCACAAGCTCATCTCAACCTCAAGCCAAAGTATGAATAAACTCAAAGAGAAGAGGGGAATAAATGCAACAAAAAAGCAAGCCACAAAACATAAAAAAGAAGTCCTCAAGGATTCACCACTTTAGGCATGCCTTAGAGACCTCCAAAGGAGGGACCTAAAACTTTTTTTAAATGACACACCAAGGCCATTGGACAGAGGGTGGCATATTCTAATTATACAACCTAAGCCACAAATGAATATCAAAAGGAAAATAGCAAGGAACCAAGAGAAATGCGCAAAAGAAAGTACATACACCACCATATGGAATCACAATGTACAAGCATGAAAGTAAGGCATCAAATGGGAATTCTACATACAATATAAACATCCACAAATTGGTCCACAAGACCTATAATGAGTCCACAACATGAAGCAATCACTATAATATCCACCACACAAGCAATACAAGGCTTTTGGAGCCAAAACAATAAAAGTGTCCAAGTGAAAGTGCCAAATTATGAGCCAACTTGAAAATAAAGGAAAAAATAGTAAAATGCATCTAAAAATGACAAATAAATTCTCCAAGCACCTACAAAGTGTTAGTAATCAGTGTTTCAAAGGGTAGAAAAATAATCCAAAGGGAAGTGCCTAAACAGAGGGCAAACAATCAAGGGTACCCCAAAACTAGGGCAAACTAGAGCATGCACAAGCTGCTATCAAAAACCAATGAAAATGGTAAAATAAAATCCATAGAAAAATATAAATAGATCCCTCAAGGTGTATACAATGATCCCACAAAATATTAGGCATTTATTTGTTGTTTTGGTACCTCCACAAAAATCCACAAGAAGAATGGTATAATTTCACATTTTTAATGACTATAAAAAATAGAAACAATCAAACAAATTGAAAATAAATCCAAAATCAATTTTCTCAATTCCTAAAATCTCTAATCACGTCAAAGATTATTGTGTAAAAATATTAAGATTTTAGGAGAAATTTTATTATTTTAAAAAGAATTAAAGTTAGCATGCATAAAAGAACGAAAATAAGAAAACAATTGAAAAATAGTTAGAACTGTGTGGTAAATAGCAAGATCAGCCAGTGCAAATTTGGGTTGGGCTTGTGTGTGGGGTGTGAATAGAAACCAAACGTTAAGCCCATTCAGAATGCTAATGAAACACAGCGTTGTGGTAGAAGGGTGAGGTGGCGCGTTCCAGTGTGTTGGATGTGAGTACTTTGTCAAGCAATTCAATGTAATCCAAGGGCTGAAGTGTTTCTTCTTCGTTTGAATAGAAATTTGAGAGGGAAACGCAGTGCCGTCGTGGAGGGTGGCCGGAGTTACACCGGTCATCCCTAACCTCTAACCAAAACCCTATCTCACTCAAAACTCCACCAAATGCAATGATTCTTGAACCAATCTTGCTCCAAATTTCACGTAGAATACAAATATGGTGATGAATTGCACTATTATCCAGTAAATCCTCAAACCCGTGCCCAATCAAGAAATCTCCAAGAACATGAAAACTTCATGAAACTTCTCCAAACATTACCAGAAACGTAATTGACCTCAAGAGGATTGCAAATATGCAAAAATGGAAGCATAAAGATCCATAAATAATGAGGTATCTTGATTTGTGTATACCTCTGAAATTGATGATGAATAGCTCCAAGCAGACACGAATTCTTCAGGAACATTGCTCAGAATCCCTCCAAGATGGTTGATGAAGGTGTTTGAATCCTTGAAATGCTTTGAACTGATGGGAAATGGAGAATTCGAAAACCACTTGGAAGCTCTCTTTTTCAACATGCAATAGCGTTGTTTCTCCACCAAATTCAGCCAAAAAAAAGATAGATCTCATGTGTGACACTTATAGAAAGTATTTGTGGCAAATTGGGGGCCCAATTGTGAGAAAATGAATGAAATAGATTTTGGATTTTTGGAAGTTGGAAGCCCATGAAAATGGATGAATTCATGGCCAATTTTCCTTGTTTCTGACTCAAGTCCATTCCTTGCAATGTAAGGAAGATCTATGGCTCACAATTACTCCTTGTTTCCATCTCAATGGCTATGATCCATTATGTTGCTTAAACATGAAGAAAGCTTGAAATACCCCATGAAATATGTCTCAAATGCAATTGATTTTGTCACCAATGATCTTAAAATATGTTTTCCATTCAAAATGAGCACAAATATGACCATATTTGATTAAATTTTGGCAAGATCACAAACTTGGATTTTCACATGCTTTTACCAAAATCTCCTTCACCAATCTTCAACTACAAGCTAGCCCATTGACAACTTGAGGTTTAGTTGATCAAATGACCCCATTTGGAGTAACTTTCATGTTGGAAAAAATTCCATTTGAGTTATGCAAAGTGGTGAACTTGACCTGTAATTTTATGACCTGTAATTAAAGTTTCCCAAAATACCCCTTCCTTGCAAAGGTAGTAACTTGAGCTCTACAAATCAGATGAATGACTTCTAGTACAGTTTGGAAAGCTAAGACCAAGACCTACCACTTTTATGTTGGCCAAAAGTTTAGGATAAACATCCTTCTAGGTCAAAAGTGCCTTGGAAGTTGGCTGACTTTTGCAGACAAATTTCACATTCATCTGGTGACCTGTAACTTGTCTGATCTATAACTTGAGTTCTACAAATTCAATGGAGGACTTCTAGTACTCTAATTAAAGGTATGAAGATTCTCTACAACATTCATGTGGATTCCAAGATGAGATGAATATCACATCTTGATCTAGGTGGTCTTGAAGTTAGGCACTAAACAGGGGATTTTACACTAAGAACCCTGATTTAGCAACTCCTCACACCTTGGATTCTTCTTGATTGATCTTGTAACACCTCACTCTAAACTATCACGGAAAAATAAGATAAACAACATAAACAATTCAGAGTGCAGCAAATAAAGTCTCATGACCACCGTCATGGATGTCACGACCGTCACGGTCATGACGAGCGTCAAGGAGTTGTGACGACCATCACACTCCCAAAATCTGAGACGCATCAGAGGTGTCACATTTCAACTCTTAACCAAAACACATACACCTGCAAAAGATCATTTACTAACATACGTAGCACGAAATTCGGATGAATAAACAACGATAATTTGTTTAACATTTTAATCATAAAACGACATGTTATAATACACTTCCAACGATTCGTAATAATTAAATTCCATTAAAATTCAGCAAGTAATTATCTTGCATCAATTCACTAAAACAACTATGCATCCAAGCAACATTTGGCATTATCAGAAACAACCAATCTATTTGCCATAGTACTTAATAAAATTCAGCAACAAGGAATTCAATTAAAACAATAACATCAATCGTTCATTCCCCCCCCCCCCCCCCAGAGTGCTACCTATCAGAGCGACCAACGACCTTAAACATAAAGCGACACTTTCTTCCGAGTTACCTGCAAATTACCACCAACGGAGGTAACATACAACGTAAAGGGTGAGATATCAACAATATAACATAAGGCATGATAAAAGTCATGTCAGAATATGAGATGCTATAAGAGACAACTCTCCACAATCATTTTATTTATTCATTAAAGACACAACCGTCGCCAATCCAGGCCAAATGATATGCTATGAGATGCAACTATTATAGACTATAACACAACAACAACAACTGTGCAACAACTGTGCAACAACCGTGCAACAAGGCATCACGCCTACAACCAATTATCCATAACAGAAACATCACATTTCGCATACATCATGTACTCACCACTTAAATCTGTTCATATCAGAGAACCTCTACAATCGAGAACTCAACATCATTTTCATGTCAGAGAACACATTTTTGTAGGGAACAACTAAAAACAACCTCGTCTCTACAATTGAGAACTCAACATCATTTTCATGTCAGAGAACAACTGACAACATCATTACTACAAATAAGAACTCAACACATTTTCATATACTTTCATACGGGTAATATAACTACAACTTATCAACATAATCCAAGGAGAATATTATAATAACATTTTCTCAACAATGACATAACAACTTCATATGCATCAAGTATTCATCATCTCAATCTGTTCATGTAGGGGATCAATAACAACATACTTTTGACAATTAAGAATTCAGTATATTATTGTAAGAACAACATTACAACCTTTACTCACTAAATTAATTATAGTTCCTGAAAAGGTTTGTTAACTACGGGGCAACTAATCTTGCCTTATTAAGGGCAACCATACAACATCGTACAACACTGATGATATAACACATTCATTCCTACATAGAAAAACCTCGTCCCTAACATTTATCGGGTAACGGGAACTATATCTATGATTCGATTCCCTACCTGAAGTCGATCAAGTAAGAGCATAACAACAACCTTTTCTCAACAAATGGGAAATTAGCGCGTGTCGGCGCCGATTTCCAACATTACTACATAAACTAATGACATAAACACCAATGCAGACGTAGACAAACATTAACCCTTAATATTTCTCAACCTACGGGAACATTTACCCTTAATATTGCTCAACCTACGGGAACATTACTACGGAAACTTTACCACGGGACATTTCCACGGGAATATCACTATGGGGACATTACTACGGGAACATTTCCACGGGAATATTACAACGGGAACATTACTACGGGAATGTTACTACGAAAACATTAACCCTTAATATTTCTTCAACTTACGGGAACATTACTACGGTAACGTTACTACGAGAATATTACTATGGGAATGTTACTACGGGAACATTACTACGGGAACATTTCCACGGGAACATTACTACGGGAATGTTACTACGGAAATATTAACCCTTAATATTTCTACAACTTACGGGAACATTACTACGGTAACGTTACTACGGGAATATTACTACGTGAATGTTACTACGGGAACATTTCCACGGGAATATTACTACGGCAACATTACTACGGGAATGTTACTACGGAAACATTAACCCTTAATATTTCTTCAACTTACGGGAACATTACTACAGTAACGTTACTACGGAAATATTACTACGGGAATGTTACTACGGGAACATTACTACGGGAATGTTACTACGGAAACATTAACCCTTAATATTTATCAATATTTATCGACCTACGAGAACATTAACTCTATGATTCAATTCCCTATATGAAATCGATCATACCCACAGTTATAGAATTGAACCCCACCCTTACCTTTGGATTGAGGACAACTCTAAACTTCCGGTTCCGGTTTGCTCTCCCGGTGACTCTTCTGCAACAACCTTCAATTCTCTCCGGCGGTTAATTCTTCTGTTCTTCCTTTCTCCACAGTCACGTCTTTTTTCCTCTTTTCTCAGCCTTTTTCCTCCAATTTGGTTTTCTGAGCAGTTTATCGTTTTTTTTGCTCTTTCTCCCACAACTTCTCTAATAACTCCCTAATTCCCCTTTATTCTCTTTAATAATAATAATAATAATAATAATAATAATATTATTATTACTACTAGTTATTAAATTATCATCATTATTAATTATATTATATTATTATCAAACTGAATGATTTATTAAATGGTTTCCTATGCTTCAAGGATACCCACCAACAATTCGTAAATAATTTAATTAAAATGAACGGGCGTTACAACTCTCCCTTACTTATAAGAATTTCTTCCTTGAAATTACCTCAATCAAACAGCTCCCAACCAGACCACTTTCACCAAAGCAATCTCTTCACCTCGAAGTCGCTTCTCGTTCATCCACCTGAACTAGCAACGCCTCAACAGTCAAATTACCTTTCACTTGTACACCATCTATCCGAATCAATGTACTTCTTCAACTTAGGCACATACCACATCATGTAAATTCCCACGAGTGACAGCGGTAAAACAGTCTAACCTGCTATTTTTCCCACGCTTCTGCTGCGCCACTCTGGTACAGATTGCGAAACACAGTGTGCTTCCGAGACTTCAAACTTGACCAACACCAATTACTATCGTAACTCTCAAAACACGTATTTCTTGGATCCTTTGGATCTTTTCAACCGTCTCTTGCACAATCTCAGCTAGCTTCAACATAAAATGATTAATCTTCCTTGTTAGGAAAAGAGCCAATTAGTCATTCTATCCAAAATCACCCAAGTAAAATCATATTCCTCAAATTCTCTGGAAAACCCAACACAAAATCCATGGGAATACTATCCGATCTCCATTCTGGAATATTCAACGGTTTCATCGGATCCAACGGTCTCTGACGTTTATTCTTCGACTTCCAACAAGTCTAATCAGCACATACAAACTCAACCACTTATCTCTTCAACTATGGCCCTCAAAATAATTACCTCAAATCCGGTTACATCCTTATAGCACCGGGATGGATACTCCATCTGCCTCAATACTCTTTTTCCACTTAATAATATCTAGAACACAAACTCTATCACGACATCTCATGATACCATTTCCATTAATTTGAAAAACATCCCTTCGACTTTAATTCCTCAGATTCAATCAATCTACCAGCTCAAACCAGAGTCCTGACCTTATCGAATCTCATCAAGAATACCCTTAGTAAGGTCCAACATACTAAGCTAAACTCCATAAGAAGTCTCTTCACAAATCAAACTCATATCACAAAATTGCTCAATCAGTTCTAACTCTTTTCACCATCATCATCGACATATGCAAGGATTTCCAAGTCAATGCATAAGCTACCACATTTTGATTTCCCCGAATGGTAATTCAATCCGAAACCATAATCCATTCTGGAGTCCCAATTATTTTCTCTGCCTCATATTCAACTCTTCCAAATCAAATCAATGCCTTAAGCTCTTCCAACTCCAACGCAACCACAACAGTAACCAACTCTAAATCACTTATCAGATGATTCCTCTTATGTACTTCAAGTTCCCTTAAAGCATAACCAAACCTCGCTGAAATTTCACTTAGCATATCTCCCAATCATATCCACAAAGCATCACAAAACACAACAAAAATGGTCCTGTCGGGTTCGGCAAAAAATCAACACACGATACATTTTCAATTTTCTGCTATAATTGAACCAGGTACAGGCCTCAAAACAATTTTTCCTAGAAGGAGCATCTCGTTATCTTTCCAACGTTTCGAACGGGGGTCAAAACTGACATACGGTTCAAGAGTTATGAATTTTCGAAGTTTCTCCAAAACAGAATTTTTCTGCATAAAGACTGCTATGGGTTTGAGCATTTTCGCCCGAAAATCTGACCGATTCAATTATTTTCTTCGAAACAAACACATACTCATTCACACCAAACATATATTAGTGATTTAGAACCATCCAACGCGAAATCTACGACTTTCGATTTCAATCCGAATCTTAAATCCTCAACTCTTCAAAAGTGCGAAAACATACAAAATCAATCAAATTCGATAAAACAAGCATACTCGATCACGACCTAACATTACCTGACACAACTGCACAATCTATTCTAACTTTCGTCCGTAAAAACATCGATTACGTAAAAAGCTGCGATCTCGGAATTCAACGTACGACAACAATTTCACACCTAGAAGGTCATTCGACACATCTTCAACTCTTGGAATATTTAAAGGTCTAATTATACCAATATTGCATTCCACATCTTACTTTCTTTAATAATCATCAGAAGTCACTGCCTACCTTTAATCTACTTGACCTCACAATCTGCTGCCTTAATACACACACAAGTCTCAAAGCTACTCAATCAATTTAGTTCTTTGACCATCCAAGTGGACATATAATATAAAGCTCTCAATATCGAATTAGTTTCCGTAACTAAGTTGATCACAACTCCACTTCACGTCCTGGCTGTATATCACTATCTTGTCAGGATAACTTCCAGCCAATCACAATTAATCGGCAAATCGCCAACTTCCCGCTTTCATTATAATTCAAAAATTCCCATCAAAATTAAACACCTTAGCATCCTCCTGCACCGACTCATCAAAACCATTCTTAAGCACTTAGCTTAACTCAAGACAATTCGCTGCTCACGCCATCTAAGCTTGCAAGACACGTCTATCCCATCCAACACAATCCCAACTACTATCAACAAGAGATTAAGGGCGATCAGTTCCTCAATTTGTCAATAGACAGCCGAAAACCATGATGGGGTATAAACCATCTTTACCAAACTATAAAAGCGTTCAACCGCATAATGAGCTACAACTCCTCACTTGCAGCATCCTGGAGAAGCACAAGCTCCTCCCCCACTTGAATCATTCTCACTCCTGCAGACAAAGGTTCCACAACAAAACATGTACCGACAGTGTTTTCACACACATGTCGCATACCAGGGAATACACAACATTAAACAACTTGGCCGGACGGACCGACCTGCTCTGATACCAATTGTAACACCCCACTCTAAACTATCGCAGGAAAATAAGATAAACAACATAAACAATTCAGAGTGCAGCAAATAAAGTCTCATGACCACCGTCATGGATGTCACGACCGTCACGGTCATGACGAGCGTCAAGGAGCTGTGACGACCGTCACACTCCCAAAATCTGAGACGCATCAGAGGTGTCACATTTCAACTCTTAACCAAAACACATACACCTGCAAAAGATCATTTACTAACATACGTAGCACGAAATTCGGATGAACAAACAACGATAATTTGTTTAACATTTTAATCATAAAACGACATGTTATAATACACTTCCAACGATTCGTAATAATTAAATTCCATTAAAATTCAGCAAGTAATTATCTTGCATCAATTCACTAAAACAACTATGCATCCAAGCAACATTTGGCATTATCAGAAACAACCAATCTATTTGCCATAGTACTTAATAAAATTCAGCAACAAGGAATTCAATTAAAACAATAACATCAATCGTTCATTCCCCCCCCCCCCCCCAGAGTGCTACCTATCAGAGCGACCAACGACCTTAAACATAAAGCGACACTTTCTTCCGAGTTATCTGCAAATTACCACCAACGGAGGTAACATACAACGTAAAGGGTGAGATATCAACAATATAACATAAGGCATGATAAAAGTCATGTCAGAATATTATCACAGCATTATAATTCCAGCAGTTCGCATAAATATTAGTAATAATGAACTACAACCACCCTTTATTCATAACCACAACAATTATCATCATATCTCAGCAACTCATCAAAACAACTCAACAACGCAACTCCACAATGCGACTCAACGATGAAACTCAACTGTGCATATGCATGTGGTACCATTTTGGGAGACAACACTCCACAATAATTCGGGAGACAACTCTCCACAATAATTCGGGAGACAACACTCCACAATAATTCGGGAGACAACTCTCCACAATAATTCGGGAGACAACTCTCCACAATCATTTTATTTATTCATTAAAGACACAACCGTCGCCAATCCAGGCCAAATGATATGCTATGAGATGCAACTATTATAGACTATAACACAACAACAACAACTGTGCAACAACCGTGCAACAAGGCATCACGCCTACAACCAATTATCCATAACAGAAACATCACATTTCGCATACATCATGTACTCACCACTTCAATCTGTTCATATCAGAGAACTACCAACAGTATCGTTCCTACGAATAAGACTCTAACACATTTTCGCAGGGAACAATTAAAAACAACCTCGTCTCTACAATCGAGAACTCAACAGCAAACACATTTTTGCAGGGAACAACTAAAAACAACCTCGTCTCTACAATTGAGAACTCAACAGCATTTTCATGTCAGAGAATAACTGACAACATCATTACTACAAATAAGAACTCAACACATTTTCATATACTTTCATACGGGTAATATAACTACAACTTATCAACATAATCCAAGGAGAATATTATAATAACATTTTCTCAACAATGACATAACAACTTCATATGCATCAAGTATTCATCATCTCAATCTGTTCATGTAGGGGAACAATAACAACATACTTTCGACAATTAAGAATTCAACATATTACCGTAAGAACAACATTACAACCTTTACTCACTAAATTAATTATAGTTCCTAAAAAGGTTCGTTAACTACGGGGCAACTAATCTTTCCTCATTAAGGGCAACCATACAACATCGTACAACACTGACGATATAACACATTCATTCCTACACAGAAAAACCTCGTCCCTAACATTTATCAGGTAACGGGAACTATATCTATGATTCGATTCCCTACCTGAAATCGATCAAGTAAGAGCATAACAACAACATTTTCTCAACAAATGGGAAATTAGCGCGTGTCGACACTGATTCCCAACATTACTACATAAACTAATGACATAAACACCAATGCAGGCGTAGACAAACATTAACCCTTAATATTTCTCAACCTACGGGAACATTTACCCTTAATATTGCTCAACCTACGGGAACATTACTGTGGGAACTTTACCACGGGACATTTCCACGGGAATATCACTACGGGGATATTACTACGGGAACATTTCCACGGGAATATTACTACAGGTTCATTACTACGGGAATGTAACTACGGAAACATTAACCCTTAATATTTCTTCAACTTACGGGAACATTACTACGGTAACGTTACTACGGGAATATTACTACGGGAATGTTACTACGGGAACATTACTATGGGAACATTTCTACGGGAACATTACTATGGGAACATTACTATGGAAATGTTACTACGAAAACATTAACCCTTAATATTTCTTCAACTTACAGGAACATTACTACGGTAACGTTACTACGGGAATATTACTACGGGAATGTTACTACGGGAACATTTCCACGAGAATATTACTACGGGAATATTACTACGGGAATGTTACTACGGAAACATTAACCCTTAATATTTCTTCAACTTACGGGAACATTACTACGGTAGCGTTACTACGGAAATATTACTACGGGAATGTTACTACGGGAACAATACTACGGGAATGTTACTACGGAAACATTAACCCTTAATATTTATCAATATTTATCGACCTACGGGAACATTAACTCTATGATTCAATTCCCTACATGAAATCGATCATACCCATATTTATAGAATTGAACCCCACCCTTACTTTTGGATTGAAGACAACTCTAAACTTCCGGTTCCGGTTTGCTCTCCCGGTGACTCTTCTGCAACAACCTTCAATTCTCTCTGGCGGTTAATTCTTCTGTTCTTCCTTTCTCCACAGCCACGTCCTTTTTCCTCTTTTCTCAGCCTTTTTCCTCCAATTTGGTTTTCTGAGCAGTTTATCGTTCTTTTGCTCTTTCTCCCACAACTTCTCTAATAACTCCCTAATTCCCCTTTATTCTCTCTACTACTACTACTAATAATAATAATAATAGTAATAATAATAATAATAATAATAATAATAATAATAATAATAACATTACTACTAGTTATTAAATTATTATCATTATTAATTATATTATATTATTATCAAACTCAATGATTTATTAAATGGTTTCCTATGCTTCAAGGACACCCACCAATAATTTGTAAATAATTTAATTAAAATGAACGGGCGTTACAGATCTTGGAATAACATCTCAAATGCCTCAACACAACATCCCATGATCACCATGACTTAGAATTGAGCTTTGAGCTCCTTCAATTGCACAGTTGACTTAGTGTTTACCAGATGAAAACCCTAATTGCAACAACTTCAACTGTGACTGCTTGCGCTTAGCATAATGACTTGACTGAGCTCCACCATGATCCTCAAGGCACTCCCTGAGCTCTATCCACATATACTATCCATGATCAAGGCTTCACAACCCACTGATGGTCTTCAATTGGCTCCCATGTTAGGAGATGAACCACATACAAGCATCCAAACTTCTCAAGAACACAAACCATTTCCGGATGACTTTGGTGACCTTCTCAAGCTTGAATAAAACCTCTAGATAGGCTCCTCTTGATATATACCACACTTGATCCCCTGCTAAATGAAAAATGTTATGCCATGCAAATGCTAGATCAATGATATGCTAATGCAATGAAACAAAAGCCAAGTAAGAAAAAGGTTAGGCAAATTTTGGGGTGCAACACACACTACATCTGTACCATCCACACCTTCCTTCAACATCCATCAGCAACCAACCTCTGCTAAAACCCCATCCTCTATTCCTCAACCAGATGAACCAAACCCCTCTGCACCAAACTATTAAGAACCTCACCCCTCTGGCCCTGAGCCAGAGATACTTGACATTCAACCTCTGATGACCATACACCATATATCATCTGGATCACTTAGCTCATATGATTCCTCAGACTCATCTGACTCTGACTCATTAGAAGCTACCTCACCACTTCATAACTCCCCAATCCATTCTTCTGATATCCCTGTAACAACCCCACCAGATATTCCCTCTGAACCTAAGGTTTCTAATACCTCATCTGTCCGTATTCCATCTTCACCATATCCTCCTGTAATCATTATTCCTACTTTTTCTATACCTCCAACCTCTGCTCCCATTAAAACATCACCTTTAGAAGCCTACCTGAAACCCAAATCTAGGCTAGATGTTGGTGCATTGTTTTCTGGTTTTGAAAAAGAGATAAATATGTGGTTATCTTCTGTTAAGAAGGAGTGCCTCACAAGCATAAACCCTGTTGATTCTGAAGCCATCTGGACAAGATTCAAAACTAGATTCAACTATGTGGCTTCAAACCTTCAAGATATTTGCTCTGATGATGCGAAGGTGAGATTTGCTGAAGCTGTCAGACTCACTCTTCTAATAGTTAGCAGAACTCCAAATCTACTTCTAGAAAATACACCTCCAGAGGTTGTATGTTCTTCTTCTGAAGAAGCTGCTACACTTTAGATGACTAAGGTTTCTCAGTCTGAGAAAGTCATCACAGAGGCTTCCATTTATGAAGACGTTTCTGCATCTGCTCAACCTTCTCCTATGGAAATAGAGAATGAATCTGCAATGGTTATTAACAATGCATCTGCTTCTATGAGTGTTCCAGAATCTTCTAAGTTGAAGACAGAAGAAGTTGTGGATCTGAAGATTAAGGTTGAAAAGCAAGAAACTGAAAATGCTGAGTTCAAGACATGGATGATCAAACAAGAGAAAATAACAGATGAAATAAAAGACTGAATGGCTAAGAAAAACGAATCAACATCTGAGATCAAGACTTGGATGGCGAAGCAAGAAGAGTTAACCTATGAGATAACAAATCTTCTGAAGATTTTGTCTTCTCGTTCTTCTTCTTAGTTGTTTTGTTATTTGTGCACTTCTGTGTTATTTTGCTTATCTTGTTTATCTTCTGAATTTCTTATCAATGCATCTGTGACTGTTTGGTTTTTCAATCTGATTATATATGCTTTATATTTTTTCCTCTGTTATAGTTTCATGTCTTCAAAAGTTTTCCTTTTTGATATGACAAAAAGGGGGAGAAAATGGAAATTCTAATTGTTCACATAAACAGTTACTAAAAGGGAACTCAGACATGTTTAAATTTAACTAACTTTGAATTCAGTATTTCAGAGCTCAAAATTTTTCATCAGATAAATTGATTAGAGTAACTTTGAACAAACTCTGAGAGTCTCCAAATTTTGCTCTGACTCTAGAAAGAATACTAGTGCTGAAAGGGAAGTATTTACTCTTTCTAGAAGCATTCAATTCAGGGGGGGATTCATAATCTCAAGGGGAGAGATATTTTTTAATGCTCTGAACAAAATTTCCCATAGTTTTTGTCACCATCAAAAAGGGGGAGATTGTTAGAACATAGATTGGTTCTTAATATATCTCTATGTTTTGATGATAACATTAATGAAATTTTGTATGAAGTAAATATATACTCTAATCGTATTCAAGTGTTTTTGTTTCAGATATTAAAATTAATATTCCTCTGGAAGCAAAAACTCCTATGAAAGTTAAGAAGCGGAAGACTCTGAAGCGCTTGCTGAAGAAGACTCTGAAGCGCTTGCTGAAGAAGACTCTGAAGCGCTTGCTGAAGAAGACTCTGAAGCGCTTGCTGAAGAAAACTCTGAAGTGCTTGCTGAAGGAGACTCTGAAGCACTTGCTGAAGAAAACTCTGAAGAAGAATCCTCTGGAGCGCTACCTACAGAAGACTCTGAGCACAAATTATAAAGACTCAGAATATTCATAAGAATATGAGAACTTAACGCTGCAAGTACAGAGGCTCTGAATCAAGTCAACTCTGATCATAACTCACGCTAAGCACTTTGCTACAAAACTCTAAAATAGGGTGACTCTGATAAAAAGAACAAGGAACAACATCAGAGAATCTGATGCAAGATTATTTTTCATACATGTTCATTTGAAAAAGAAGTGTTCAAGAAAGAGACGTTGCTAAACCCAAGGTCTACCAATGGTACTATTTCTAATTCGTGCATGACACAGGATTTCAGGCAAAAAGGGAATGTCAAATCAAGACGAAAAGTATTTGTCCTTCTTGTCTACATCCTACAGTACTTTCTTCTACACACTATTGAGAAAGTGGTGTATATAAATAAGTCTTCATCAACACTTCAAAGACAACATTTTGCTACAACATTTTAAAAGAAAGAATTCAAAGAAGCAATCAAAGAAAACATTCAAACAACTTTCTACATAAAACACTAAGTTTTATCCGTTTTTCATTTGTGTAAAATCACAGTTGTGATATAGCTTTTTAGAAGCAACTCTTAAACACACATTGTATTTTACTTATTTGTAAAAGGTTCCTTAAGAGACCAAGTTGTGGTCATATTTCTTGAGAAGACTAAGATTGTTTGTCTTAGTGATTAACACTATAATCAGTTTGATTTAGTGGTTTAAGTCCTTGTTGAGAAAGGTAAATCACCTTGGTAGGATGGACTGGATTAGTTTGAGTTCAAACGAACCAGGATAAAAATACCTTGTTATTTTTACTATTGTCATAGTTGTTATTTGAAACCCTTATTCAACCCCTTGCCATTTTAAGTGTTTTCCTACCTTCAGGATACTCTTATTATAATCAGATTTTCATTGCAGAAGATGATGTTCCCAAAATAGCTTTTCGTTGTCCTGGAGCCTTAGGCACCTACGAATGGATAGTGATGCCTTTTGGCCTAGAAAATGCTGGGGCAACATATCAACGGGAAATGAAATCAATTTTCCATGATTATATAAAGACTTTCATGCAAATATACATTTATGACATTGTGGTTAAGTCAGTTTCAGGAAAAGAACATGTGGACCATCTTCGACAGTCTTTTACAAGGATGAGGAAATATGGTCTTAAGATGAACCCTCTTAAGTGTGCATTTTGTGTGCAGGCGGGGGATTTTTTAGGTTTCGTGGTCCACAAAAGGGGATTGAAATCAACCAAAATAAGACCAATGTTATCATGGAAGCAAAAGCGCCATCGACTAAGAGGGATCTGCAGTCACTACTAGGTAAGATAAACTTCTTAAGAATGTTAAAACGCAGGCCTTCTCACCATTGCTTCGATTCACTAAAGAAGGGTTTGAATGGGGGAAGGATCAATAGGAGGCTTTTGACAAAATCAAAGACTACCTAAGCCACCCTCCAGTGCTTTTGCCACCTTGCAGGAGCAAGAGCATGAGGCTGTACATAGCAGCATCAAACAAGACTTTAGGGAGCATGTTAGCTCAAGAGGACGAGAATGGCGTCGAAAGAGCCATTTACTACCTCAGTAAAGTTTTGAATGATTCAGAAACTATATATAGCATGATAGAAAACTTATGTCTATGTTTGTATTTCTCTTGTACGAAACTGAAGCAATATATAAAACCAGTTGATGTGTTTGTCTCTTCGCATTTTGATATTATCAAACACATGTTGTCTACACCTATTTTGCATAGTCGAATAAGGAAGTGGGCACTAGCATTAACTGAGTATTCTTTAACTTACAAACCTTTGGAGGCGGTTAATGGAAAAATATTGGCAAACTTCATTGTCGACCACAACATAAATGAAAATGTTTTAAATTATGTCGAACTAGAACCCTGGAAGTTATTCTTCGATGGCTCCAGCCATAAAAGTGGGACAGACATTGGTTTGTTAATTATTTCGCCTAATAAAATTCCAACAAAATTTAAATACAAAGTCGAAGGGCTTTGCTCTAATAATGAGGCTGAATATGAGGCCTTGATAGCAGGACTTGAAATTTTGTTAGAATTGGGGGCAACCCGAGTCGAAATAATGGGAGACTAAGAGTTGGTAATAAAGCAAATAACAAAAGAATGCAAATGTGTTAAAGAAAACCTCATTATGTAATTTGTAATAGCCAACATGTTACTCAAAAAATTTGAAGTATCAACCATTCGACATATACCGTGACTAAAAAATCAAGTAGCGAATGACTTGGCACAAATCGCCTATAGATATAGGGTTTTGAAAGAAAACATGCAAGAAGCAATTGAAGCTAGAGGTAAGGTCGTGTCTGTTGGCCTACATCCGTCAGATTTAGAAGCAACAAAGTTTGGCTATGCTGACGAAGAAATTTTCGAAATTTTCACAGTAGAAGGCTTGACGGATAAAGATTGGAGGAAACCTTTGGTTGAGTACCTTCGAAGTCCATCAGCATCTACAGAGCAAAAAATTATGTATCAAGCTCTAAGCTACGTTCTTCTAGGAAATGAGCTATTTAAAAAGACCTCTGAGGGGGCCTTGCTTAAATGCCTTAGTGAATCTGAGGCATATTTAGCCCTATCGACAGTCCATAGTGGGATATGTGGGGCATACCAAGTAGGCCACAAGATGAAATGGTTATTATTTCGTCAAGGCATGTATTGGCCTACTATGTTAAAAGATTGCATCAAAATCGCCAAGGGCTTCCAGGAATGTCAGGTCCACGCTGGCATACAATATGTACCAGTAAGCGAACTACATTCTATAGTTAAGCCATGGGCCTTGGACTTGATCGGGGAAATTCGACCAGTGTCCTCCAAAAATCAGAAGTATATTTTGGTAGGAATATAATACTTTACGAAATGGATCGAAGCGATACCTTTACCAAAAGTAGATCAAGAGGATGTCATCGATTTCATTCAGAAGTATATCATTTACAGGTTTAGAGTGCCAGAGACAATTACAACAGATCATGGGTCAGTATTTACTGGTCAAAAGATGCAGGAATTCTCTAAAGAAATGGTATTCAACTCCTAACCTCGATACCTTATTATGCCCAAGCGAACGGTCAAGTCGAGGCAGCGAATAAAGTAGTGATTTGGTTGATAAAGAAGCAGGTGGGGAAGAAACCAAAAAATTGGCATAAAACATTGGACCAGATCCTCTGGGCATGTCAAACGTCCCCCAAAGAAGCGACCAATATCATCCCTTATCGACTAACTTTTGGCCATGATGCAGTCTTACCTGTTGAGATCTACATACAATCAGTTAGGATTCAGAGACATCATGAAATCCCTCGTGAGATTTATTTGGACATGATGCTTGATTAGTTGGTATATCTAGATGAAGAGAGACTTAAGGCTCTAGAACTCTTGAGAAGGCAAAAGAGGAGAGTAGAGAAGTCGTATAACAAAAAGGTTAAGGCTAAGACCTTTCTACAGAGAGATCTAGTTTGGAGAGTGATCTTACCTATGGATCGAAATGTTAGGTCTTTAGGCAAGTGGTCCCCAAAGTGGGAAGGCCCGTTCCAAGTCACGAAAGTATTCTTCAATGGAGCATACGAAGTAGAAGAATTAAACAAAGATAGGAGAATCTTAAAAGTAAATGGTAAGTATTTGAAAAAATACAAACCAACGCCTCAAGAAGTTAAAATATCAACAGAATAACTCAAGACATAAAGAAAATCCATAAATGGTATTTATATAGGTCAAAATGGCTCAAGTCGTTACAAGATTAAGTCAAAAGACTATGGCTCCTAAGGGCTAGGAAAAGAAAAAGCATTACAAAATGTTACAATAGATTAAAATGGGAGATTTTCTTTCATCCTCAAGTATCTCGACTTCTGGAGTTCGAGGCACTTTTGACACAAGTTCTTGTCGGATTCTAGTTTGGCAACCTCTGCTTCTAATTGTCGAGCCTCCTTAGCAAAAGTAATGGTATGGTTAAGCTCTGTTGAAAGACTGGAGTCATCGAAAGAAGATAACTCCGCATTTCTCTTTTTAGCCTTTGATATCTTGTTTCAAAGCTTCTTGATCTTTCGATCCCAAGAAGAAATGTTCTTTTCATTAGCAGCAATCTCTTGTTGATGTTTGTCCATTTCCTCCTCCAGCTTTGCTATTTTACCTTCGGACTCAGCAGCGGTGGTCCAGACAGCAGCCTCACTACCAGCTTTAGTCGAGATAGCTTTCTCGATCTGAGGCAGCAGTCTGAGGTCACCATAGACTTGGTCGATAAAAGCACCAATTTCTAGGATGACAGTGGCAAATTTGAGGGAGATAGAATGAATGTCCACTTGCTGAAGAAGAGTCTTCAGAGAAAGATAGGTAACTTGGTCCATTTGCAAAATGGAAACAAGATCCCCCTTGAAGATTTTCCCTTTGACCTTCTCGAGGATGCTTTCTGTTGGTCTGCTCAAGGCTTGATCCTCAGAAGTCGAAGTGTTGGGGCTTTGCTAGAGGAACTGCCTCGATTCCCAAGAAGAATATTTACATACTGTCGAGGGTTGGTGAGTTTTAAGGCGTTAAGTTCCACACTGGTGACTCGCCTCGCATTTGGTTGGCACTGTTTCGCTTTCCTTAACCGCAATAATGGTTGGAGTAACAGTCACATCGACAGGGGCAGATTTGTTGACTGGACATCCCTCAAGTTTCTCTTCCTCACTCTGGCCATCACCTGCTTGGTCTTTGTCCATTTCATCCCTAGTACCTTCATCACTAGAACCATCTAGTTCTGGTTGGTGCATGGTTTCGTCCCCGACAGCGTCCTTATCCCTTGCTACCTCAATATCTTCGACAACAAAGGTATGATCCAAAGGGGAGTTACCTGTGTCAACTAGAGTTGTATCTTCCTCCATGTGAGTGTCCTTTGCATATGCTGCCTCGAGAGTCTGTGGCGCATTATCTTCTTCGTGATCAGACTCATCAGTTTGGGACTGTTGGGTAGTTGTTTTGGTGGGTGAAATACGAGCTGTTGTAAATTCAAGTTTGTTAATTTCACCAAGAGAACTCATACCAGAGCCCAAGTCAGAGGTGGGATGGTAAGTAGGCTCACCTTGGCTATTTAATATGATGGTTGGAGAAGGAAACTTGGTCGAGGGAGAATTGAAACCACCAGCACTAGCCTAGATAAAGAGGAACCAGATATGAGAAATAAGAACAGGGTATAAGTGGACCAGGACTTCAAGAGGAACTAAGGCAAAGAATGTACCTTGGTGCCCTCATCATCAGGACTAGAATTGTCGCTCTCGACGGGGACTATGGTTGGAATCGAGGTACCCTCAATAGGAGCCTAAACATTATCACGGATAGGGGTAGTCAGCTTCGAAGTCTTGGCTGTCGAAGGTTCAGATGGGATGCCAATAGTATCCTTTCCTTGGCTGATCTTCTCCCTCTTCTTCAGCTGTAATTCTTCAGGAGGAGATTCATCATCATCCTCTGAGTCAATGATAATTTGGGCAGAAGCCCTTTTAATTTTCTTTTTGGGTGTGGGTGGCTTGCGAGACACCTAAAGCATTAAGAGATATGAGAAACAACCAAAAATAGAAGAATCAGAACAACAAAGGCATGCAAGTTACCTTGTGACCTACGGCCTTTCCCTCAGTTCTTGGTGGAGGAGCACTCCTTTTAGGGGCATATGCAAAATAAATTCATGTTGCTGCCAGTTAGTAACAATAAATTTTAGTTAAAGGAGTCCAAAATCGAAGGGTGACGACCTTCAAGGATTTTGGATTCGATGCGAACATCTTCGATAACGACATGAAGGTGCCCTTTGAAATTATTGAGCGCGTGCTTAGTTGGAACCACCCGCTGCGCTTTCGGTTTCGATTGCCGTCAAAGGATTTTTATTGAATCTCCACAGATAAACCAATCTGGAAATGGAGGGGCAAGAGCCACTCCAAAGTCAGTAGTTGGCAATCGAGGGATCATCGGGGGGAATATAGCAAAGGCTACCTCATAGCATTTCTCACGAGGAACGTATGAATGGATTTTTAAATTCTCCATTTTCTTAGAAAACTTTTCCTTCAAGGTGACAACAGCCTCACGGATGGTTCGACTAACATCATCGGGTTGATAGACGGTTTCAAAGTACTTTTGGAAGGCTTAAATCTCCTTGATGTGAGTAGATGTACCTTTCTTGATCTTCTCCTGCCCATCAATGAAAGCGTAGTCAATCAAGCAACCAAAGCTTGAAATGTCAAGAAATTATAAGGTGTAGTGCCTGGACCACGAGTTGTAGAATTCTTGGGAGCAGAGATAAGAAGGTTTAAATTAAATAGGTGTCAAAAGGGACTTGTGAACGTGGCGAGTTAAGTGCGTCGAACACTCAACGGGATTGAAGACAGTGAGAGGAAGGATAACATGGGCCTTTTTGTCATACAAGCATTTAGGCAATGTTTGAATCAAACCAAATTGACGCGACACGAGGTTAGGTTGATAGGCCACTAAAGCTGCTTGACCTCTTAGAAGGTTGAGTTTGTGAACTATTAATAGAGGTGTCCAAAATCTTTCCCAGACAAGCTTCGATTCCTCTTCGCGCTTTTCAAATGGAGGAGGAAAAGGTCTGGTAAACCACTCAGGACCATACTTCCTCTCTGCAAATGGAGCCATCCTCGGGGTGAACTCATGACGTTTGGCGAACATCTGAATGAAACCCGAAAGGTTTTATCTGAGCGTATGACCTTCTTCACTATGAGTAAGCTTGACCAATCGAGTCCATTCGACTCGTCTTTCTGTAATGATAGAGGCTTCTTCATCAACTTCTCCTTTATTAGGGAGACTGGTTTCAAATGTGGCGTTGAGCCCCAATTGAAGTAACCAGAAAGGACCTCATAACAACAAGTTCCCGCGGTTTTCTTTGTCCTTTAACCTGCAAGCACCTTCACTTAAGGATTCATATAGACTGTCCAAGATCATCTCACTCAGACAGATGCCTCAATTCAGATGCAGCTGATTGGCCAATGTGAGGTACTTCCTCGCCACCTGCAAATATTTTGTACAAAAAACGCAGCGAGATAGCCACATGGCCAGGAAAGCTATATGTTCTTCTTCATCGACTATGGTCGTTTCTTTGTTGTGGTAGTGGTTAATAAAATGAGTATAGGTGTATTTAGTGTTGGAGAATCCTATAGAATCCTGATAATCTACTTCAGGATCATACACCAACCCATAGGGTTTTAGCCCTGTGATAGTGGTTAGGTCGAAGAGGGTTGGCGTCATCATCCCACACGGGAGGTGGAAGGTATAGTGGGTAATATCCCAGAAGTTAAGTGAGGAGGCCAGCATGAGAGGACAATAAGTTGGACTGACCTTCGACATCATGATTAAATCATAGATGCCAGTCTCCTTCCAGTCGTTTTCCTTGACCTTTTCCATTTTCGCCAGCCAGTTCAGGTAAATATCAGAATCTTTGAAGTAGGGAGTGGCTCTGAATAACCTGGCTCCACCATCTGGGCCTTCAGTAGGGACTTTGCTAGAACCTTTTTGCCATGGAGGTTTGGTCTTGCAGTAAGAAGGGAACATTTTTCTTTTTTTCTTCTCTTTTCTTCCCAAAACATGGGTAGCCAATCACATTGATGACTGCGTAGAGGTCAAAATGACGATGTTGAATTGGACGCTGTCAAAAAATGGTTCTTTTTCTACGGAAAGGTTGCAAAATACATTTTTGGGGGGCAATTTGTTATCTCACAAATTTGACGCATCACATATAGATTAAAATATTTAAATAAAATATTAGGGTCTTTTGAGAATGAAAAAGGTTTCGAGCAAGGAGACCTTCAAGTGGGAATTCAAGTATTTTGGGACTTAGAGAAATTTTCAAACATTAAGGTAAATGGCCTTCGACCGAGACATTGGCTGAAGATTAATGAAGTTTTTGAAATTCAAATAATGGATGGAGTAGTTATGCTTTCCCATGACTATGTAGGACAAGTGGAGTTCGATTAGCAAGTGACTACATGTACTATGACACTTGTCGGAAGCTGATGATTTTAGGAGGTTATTGGTAGTTATTTTTACTATTATAAATAAGAGCTTTAGACATAGAGTTCAGTGTGTTGTAATTTACTATTTGTACAAGTTATTCCTAAATTTACTCAAAGTACCCGAGTGTAGAGAAACGAGTTCAAGGAGAATGTACGTTATGTAAACACACCATTTTTACTTTCAATGAAGTTTAATTTACTTGCTTAACTTTAAAAAGCTTTCCTTTACTTTTCCTGCAATCTACCCCTTCGAAGTGTTTTATTTTATTTTGTGAAACTCTTCTCAAAGTTCTTTACTTCATTTCCTGCAATTCTCTATCTTTCCCTTCTAGTCGAACAACACTTTTATGTTAAGCTCTTTTACTGAAACACTGTCGAAGTGTATAGGTTAGATAGATTAGTTCAAAGTATAACTTTTAGCACATGTCCTAGGATCAATCTGATCGATCCTGTGAGTCACCAAAGTTAGATTTGGAAGATCAGCGGTTGTTTTCCATTTTTCAAGGGAAACAATTGGTTGATGAGTCAGCAATAACTTGTGGTCTATCTTTTACTTTCGTTCAGAGTATAAGGGCTGCAATGAAGACAGGACTCTCAATGGGATGGGGGGAGGTCATAGAAGTCAACTCTCGTGCAAAAAACGACAGACAAGGGTTGGGTTACAGACCAAGTCTAGAAGATGCACCTGAAGAAAGTGTCATGAAGAAGAAAATCTTGAAAGAGATATTCACAAGCGGCGAAATATAAGTGAATGTCGTCATAGTTAAAGATGAAGAAAGCGACTTTGACAACCTGGTGATCCGAGGCGGAGCAGCTTTGCGCAACTTGGAAACTATGGAAATCCCCGTCTTTTTTCCTTTAGAGTAATTCATTTCCTTGTTAGATTTGTTTTCTTTAAATTCCTGGTCTTGCCCAAAGCCAGTGAATCATGTTGTATCGGCCACTTTGCAATTTGAAAAGATCTATGAATGAAAAAGTGTTTTTATTAAAACTCTTGTTTTCTTTCTATCATCTTCACATTTTGTTAAAAAGAAAAATGGCAACCTTTTTTTTGAAAACTTAAAAACAACCCATCATCTACATGTTTGTGTGTGTGTGTGTGTGTGTGTGTGTCTGATTATTCTCAAACCTATAAAACCATGCTGAACACCTCCATCACCCATATAACCCATTTATTATTCGGTTCCTTCTGGTAGGGGTCCATTTGTCTTTCAAGCCGAAGAAGAGAGCGATGAAGATTCAGAGGTCCCTGAAGAATTGATGAGGATGACTGAATACGAAGATGCCTATCTTTAGCCACACAAATAATAGATCGACGTCGTCAACTTGGGCTCTGAAGAAGAAAAGAGAGAAGTCAAAGTTGGAGCATCATTAGGGTTAGAAGTCAAGAGCATACTGATAGCACTTCTCAAAGATTACGTCGTTGTATTCGCTTGGTCTTATCAAGACATGCCAAGATTGGACACTGACATTGTTATGCACAAACTCCCTTTGAAGCCAGATTGTCCTCCAGTCAAGCAGAAGCTTCAAAAATCTAGACCCGACATGGCTCTAAAAATCAGAGACGAAGTCAAAAAGCAAATTGATGCGGGCTTTTTAGCAGTGTTGGAATACCCATAATGGGTGGATAACATTGTACCTGTCCCGAAGAAAGATGGAAAAGTCAGGATGTGTGTAGACTACAGGGATCTAAACAATGCTAATCTGAAGGATGACTTCCCTCTTCCATATATTGACACTCTGGTGGATAACACAACCAGTTTTACAGTATTTTCATTCATGGATGGATTTTCCGGTACAACCAACAAACTTCATTACACCTTAGGGAACCTATTGTTATAAGGTCATGCCTTTTGGTTTGAAGAATGAAGGAGCCACGTATCAGCGGGCTATGGTGGCACTCTTCCATGATATGATGCATCTGGAAATTGAAGTGTACAAAGATGATATGATTGCAAAATCTCGAAATGAAGAAGGACCACCTGAGTCATTTGCTGAAGTTATTCGAGAGACTCCGAAAGTATCAACTGAGGCTAAATCCGGCTAAGTGCACATTTGGGGTTCGTTCAGGAAAACTACTCGGTTTCATTGTTAGCCAACGAGGAATTGAAGTAGATCCCGATAAAGTCAGAGCAATTCAAGAAATGCCCGCTCCTCAAATAGAAAAACAAGTCAGAGGCTTCCTTGGACGGCTATATTACATCTCCAGGTTCATTTCTAACCTGACGCCTACCTGCACCCGATCTTTAAGTTGTTACGAAAAGATTAAATGGCGGTAAGGAACAAGAACTGCCAGTCCGCATTTGAGAAGATCAAGAAGTATCTACAAGAGCCTCCAGTATTAATTCCTATGGTGCCCGAAAAGTTGTTGTTCATGTACATGACAGTATTAGAAGATTCAATGGGTTGTGTTCTAGGACAAACTGACGAGTCAAGGAAGAAAGAGCATGCAATCTACTATCTGAGCAAGATGTTCACAGATTGCGAGAGTCATTACTCACCTCTAGAGAAAGCCTGCTGTGCTCTAGCCTGGGCGGCCAAGCGTTTGAGACAATATATAATCTACCATACTACTCTGTTGATTTCCAAGATGGATCTAATAAAATACATCTTCGAAAAGCCAGCTCAAACTGGAAGGTTGGCCAGGTGGCACATGCTCTTGTCAGAGTATGATATTCAATATGTCGCTCAAAAATCCGTCAAAGGCAATGTCTTCTCAGAACACCTTGTTAAGCATCCTGTGGATGATTATCAACCGCTCAAGTTTGAGTTTCCCAATGAAGATGTAATGCACATTCAACGTTTGAAGCCGGAACCCATTCCTGAAGAAGGTCCCAAACCTGAATCCCGTTGGGAAATGATGTTTGATGAAGCGTCTAACAAGAACGGACATGGTTTCGGAGTCGTCTTGAAAAATCCAACTGAAGGGTATACTGCCGTCATCGCCAGGCTTTGTTTCTCCTGTACCAACAACATAGCCGAATATGAAGCTTGCATCTTAGGACTAGAGGCTTCTATTGACCTCCATATCAAAGTCCTAGAAGTGATCGATGATTATGCTTTAGTGATCTATCAACTCAGAGAAGAATGGGAGACTTGAGATGAAAAATTGATCCCCTACAAGATCACGTCCTGGAGATGATGGAATACTTCGACGAAATCACCTTCAAACATGTGCTAAGAGCAGAGAATCACATTGCAGATGATTTAGCCATGCTAGCATCAATGTGGAAGGTCCAGTTTACTAATGAGGCACCTCTGATTTGCACCGAAAGAAGGACTGTACCAACATATGTCATGACAGTAGAAGAAGAGCCTGATAAGAAGCCTTGGTTTTGCGACATTAAGAATTTTCTTCAAAATCAAGAATATCCGGCTGACGCATCCAGAATTGACAAAAGAGCCATACGAAGATTATCATAAATTTTTTTATCAACAATGGCATTTTGTACAAGAGAAACCACAACATGGTTCTACTCAGATGTGTTGACAGAAAAGAAGCATATTTTTTAATGACTAGAGTTCACGAAGAGATGTTTGGCACTCATGCCGGTGGCCATGCCATGGCGAAAAAGATTTTGAGGGCTGGATATTTTTGGCTGACCTTAGAGACGGACTTCATCCTCTTTGCTCGAAAATGTCACAAATGTCAAGTCTATACCGACAAAGTGCATGTTCCTCCGCACCCTCTCAACGTGATAACATCACCATGGCCATTCACAATGTGGGGCATATACATGATTGGGGCAATAGAGCCAAAAGCTTCCAACGACCATCGGTTCATCCTCGTTGCAATTGATTACTTCACCAAGTGGATAGAAGCAGCATCATATGCGAATATAACCAAGCAAGTGGTCGTTCTCTTCATCAAGAAATAAATCATTTGTCGGTACGACATTCCCGACCAAATCATCACTAATAATGGGTCGAATTTGAATAACAAGACGATGAAAGAATTGTGTGATGATTTCAAAATCAAACATCACAATTCTTCTCCGTATAGACCGAAAATGAATGGCGCCATCGAAGCTGCAAATAAGAACATCAAGAAGGTAGTACAAAAAATGGTGGTAACCTACAAGGATTGGCATGAAATGCTACTATTCGCTTTACACGGGTACAAAATATCACTGCGCACTTCGACAGGGGCAACCCCTTATCTTTGGTTTACGGAATGGACATTATACTACCCATCGAGGTCAAGATACCTTAGTTAAGGATCTTAATGGAAGCCGAGCTCGAAGAAGCCGAGTGGATAAAAGAGAGTTTCGATTCATTGAATCTCATCAATGAAAAGAGGATGAATGCCATGTGTCATAGCCAGATTTATCAACAATGGATGAAAATGGCATTCGACAAGAAAGTTCGTCTCAAGGAATATAAGGAAGGAGAGCTTGTGCTCATAAAAATCCAACCAATACAGAAGGATATGCGCGGGAAATAGATGCCCGACTATGACGGCCCTTTCATTGTGAAAACTGTCTTTTCTAGAGGGTCTTTGATCCTCGAAATGATGGATGGCGAGCAACTCAAGTATCCCATCAATTCAGACGCAGTAAGTAAGAATTACACCTGAATAGAGAAAACCTAGAAGGTGACTCAAGCCAAAAAACGCTTCAGCAGGTCAGAAGTCCAAAAGAACAAATACAAGCAAATGTAGGGGCAAAGTCATCAAAAGTGTTGAAAGAAGTCATTGTACACCATTCTCTTTAGAAGCAACGAAACATATGGACTACTAGTTAGTAGGGCCAGATCATTGATGGATTTTGCAACCCCTTTCTGTTTGCCATTTATTTTCAAAATTATATTTGTTCCCGAGGATTTACCATTTGTAAAGTTCTCGTCTATTAATGAAATCATATTTTGGACTAATCGTTGTTATGATCCATGTTTTTGTTATGCAAATTTCACTTATTTGTTAATAATGATTTTTGAAAAGCAAAGTGTTTTGGAAAATTAAAATTTTGGTTTAAGAAAAAATAACTTAACAAAGCACGTCAAAACTCTAAAGGTGACATGGCGGTATTACATTACTCTCAGAGACAGTAAAGAGCTTGTTGCCGTCTCTGACCAAGGTTGCGCCCGATGGTCACCCTGCTGCTAAGCTGTGACTCCTCTTCTGCAGGTTTGCAAGAGCAATGATTACTTCTAGAAAGTCGTTCCTCTCCCCCTGGAAGGAAGTTTCATCCAGATTAGTGACATTAGGACTCCGTGTGATGGGTTTCCTTCTTGTGATTCTTGCTTTTCTTTTCCCTTCTCCCTCGTGGGTCGGTCTGCATATGCGTTCACATCATATCATTAGCATACGCATTTGTGTGTATTGCTTTGGTTTCTGTTTGTTTGGCTCTTGCCTTTGAGATACTTTGGTCGTTACCTATCTCCTTGCTCCATCCCGTTTACCACGGGTTCGCTTTGCAGTTGTTACCCCAACCTTGTTAATACTTTTTTTGATAATTTGTTTTCATCCCGGGAGGCTAGTTGTGATTAGCAATATCTGATGCTATCTGATGATTACCAAGATGGTTAGTTGTTACTAACACTTATATTTGAGATCAGATCGCCATCAACCTAGTTTTATAAGTCCAGTGGTTACTGGCATCACTTAAAATCCAATTGTTATTGGTACATTGATTTGGTCGTCGCCAATCTTTGAAAGTCCAGTGGTTACTGGCATCATTTAAAATCCAATTGTTATTGGTATCCTTTAATTTAGTTGTCATCAATCATTCTAAGTCCAGTGGTTACTGGCATTGCTTAAATCTAATTGTTATTGGTTCCCTTTGATTTGGTTGTCACCAATCATTATAAGTCCAGTGGTTACTGGCATTGCTTAAATCCAATTGTTATTGGTATCATTTGATTTGGTTTTCGCCAATATTTGAAAGCCAAGTGGTTACTGGCATTGCTTAAATCCAATTGTTATTTGTATGAAGTTTGGTTGTTACCAACTTCCCCAGTCAAGTCTAGTGGTTACTGGCATTACACCGTTTAAATCCAATTATTATTGGTATTTTTGATTTGGTTGTTACCAGTCTTTGTAAGTCCAGTGGTTACTGGCATCGCTCAAATCCAATTGTTATTGGTACCTTGATTTGGTTGTAACCAATCTTCCTGAGGTCCAGTGGTTACTGGCATTGTTTAAAACCAATTATCATTGGTACCTTGGCTCGGTTGTCACCATTTCCCCATTAAAGTATGGTAGTTACTAGCATCGTCTTAACCCGATTGTTATTGGTATCATTGATGTGGTTGTCACCTTTCTCCCTAAAGTCTAGTCGTTACTAGTACCCCCAGAAAGTCAAGTAGTTACTGGCACTGTTTAAAATCAATTGTTATTGGTAGGAAGTTCTGGTTGTCACCAGCATCCCCTGCGGAGCCTTGGTTTCCCCAGTCGAGTCTCGAAGATCTAGTGGTTACTAGCATCCCTGGTGCGTCTGGTCTTTTTTCTAGTCTTTTCCTGAAGATCCCGTTCGAACTCTTCGCTATAGGAAACTCTTCATTTGGTTTGTCCCCAGTGAGGATGGTGTCTCTGGTCTTTCGCTTCTCCGGTGGAGACTTGCATTTTCCCCAGTGAATATTTGTCTTCCTCGTTGGAGTTTATGTTCCATGTGTGGAAGATCCCTTTGGAGTACCATGTATGAACTATTGTTAGTTGTGCCTTAGATCTTTCCCCAGTGTGTCGAGTCTCCCGTGAGTAGTTAGTCGTTGTTTTTCCGTTCTTTTATCTTTTTGCTCGTGTGTCAGCATTTGTCCTTCTGCATACCATCGTATCTAAGGGACAAAAAATTTCGGTTTGCTATATTTAAATACCTTTCACTATGATTCTATGGAGATTGTCATCTCTCAGTGCCATCTGGTGAAGATATTTAAATAGGGGCAACTATTGTACCCCAAATTTTGACCCTTAGATCTTCATCATCATTATAGGAGCATCATCATTTGTTTATCTAACCTTAACCCCTTTTAAGTTTGTTTTTGTCAAGATACAGGTGAATTAGGATTCCATAAAGTCAGGAATCAAGGTTTTCGATGGTTATCTTACCTTAACCCCTTCTTAGATTGATTATCCATGAAGAAACTCCCCACACCATCAAAGATACTACATTATATCAAGTCTGAATCCAATTTGAGGTTATCACCCAAGGAAGAGAAGCAATGCAGTCCAGGACCCCCGATTAGGGGTTTTGATCAAGAAAGTCAACTATAGTTTGACTTTTGATTTAAATGGAATTCTAATGGTGGAATCATGTTCCATGAAGCTTATATGACTTGTTGAAGTCCACTCAAGATGTTTCAAGACCTCAGGGGACGCAAAACACCAACAGTCGATTCAGAGTTTTTCGATCGATCGGTTTGTCTGACTGAAAAGTCAACTCATTGACCAAAAGGGTTTTGACCCAAAATTGAAGGAAATTATGTTTTAGATCACATTAATTCATGAATGTTTGTGAACATTGGATCAAGGATTGAAGAGTAATAAAAAAATCGGGAAATTAGGGTTTTGAAAGGGGGAAGACCATAACTTTTTAACCACACATCCAATTGGAGTGGTTCAAAGTTTGTTGGAAAGGTATTGACATGTTCTAAAAAAGTTAAAAAGTGACCTATATGCAAAAAATGAATAGAATTGGAGTTATGATCAAAATCATTGCAAGAGGCAAAAACAATTAGCGAAATTTCATGGTTTTAGCACTTTTCAAGTCATGTTTTCAGCCAACTTCAAGGGTGTTTTTGACCTAGTTCCACTTGGAATTTGAAAAACCCCAAAACATGAAAGTTGTAGAGAATGATGAGGACTTTCCAAAAAGTAAAAGGACTCCTCCATAGAATTTGTGAGCTAGGAGTTTCAAAGGAGGGAAGTTGGGGTCCAAACACTTGAAATGCACATTCTCAACTTGACATAAACCAACTTGCCAACCATCTAACTAATTTTCAACCACTTATTAGTCTTTGATCTGATGTCTAGAGTGTGTTATGAGTGAAAATGCATAAGGATTGAAAGTAATGGAAAGTTGTAACCAAGTGGCATTATTATAATCAAAGAAAATCAAGAGGAAAGAGAAACTTTTCTTGTAGAACATCTGCAGCAGCAGTCCCCCTAGTCTCTAGCCACACTTCAGTCACTTTCATTGGCCTACAAACAACTTTTCTTGTGCATCATAATACATCAAGAACTTGGAAAACCGCTGCATCAAGATCTTAGACAAATTTGCTCCATTCTCCCTCCGAAAGCCAAAGCCACCTCATGTTTTCAAAATCTGCCAAGCACCATCTTTTATAAATAGAGACCTCCTCTATACATCATATAAACAAGATAAATCTCACAAAACCCAGAGAAAACTCATATAAAAACCTTGTCTTCGACTTTCTTGAAAACCAAGCAAGTCCACCAAAATTCCTAAAAATATGCCTTGAGCAGTTGGCCTTCCAAAACCATTTTCATACACTAAAAATCATTGAAAACCATCTGCACAATCCACAAATGATGCGTGGAAGGTGTTCAAGCTCTTAAACCAGTCAAGAACTCCATTTTCTCAAAAGTCAACTCTCAACCAAGGAAACTTTGACTTTCCATACAAAGTCGGACAAATCTTTGGTCAGGCCTGTTTCATCCATCTCAACACTTCAAACACTTTTGGTTTGGGGTGTACCAACTGTGTAAAACATTCAATACCCTTTGCATCACTTATTTTGGATTTGTCTCATAGCTCCTTCCATTTTCTTCAAGAGCAAGAAATCTACTAGACCATCAAAGTTCTGTTTGATATTGGCTGGAGCTCTTCAAGGTATTCCCTACAACACAAGCTTACTTGGAGGTCTACAAGAGGTTAGTAGTCACTATCCCTATCTTGATTGTCATGAATATGATTTTTTTGCTTGGGGTGTGATGTGTTTAAATATATAGAAAGTTCTTGTGCAAATCTTCCAGATTTGAGTTTGCTTTGATCATCATCATGTTTAGACATCTTGTTAATCATCTCATTATATGATGTTCGCTATTTCAAATCCCTTAGACACTACCCTAGGTCATGTGTGAACAATAGGAGAGTATGCTTGCAACTGTTAAGATGATTGGTGTTGGATCTGATTTTGATCTTTTCCATTTGTGAATGTTGTTGGTTCTGTTTAGTCTATGTGTGATTTGGTAATAAGAGCAGTGGTTGCATTTGAAAACATTGATGGATTTTAGATAGTATGACATATTGATAGGAGCAGTTTGTATAGGGCCTATTCAGGCCAGTTTGTGTTGTGCCAGCTGTTTTGAACATGTAACTGCCTTGGACTTGTTTTTGTTTTGATAAGTCTTGTGGATGTTGAGTCAATTGCTGTCATGAGCTATGGTTGGATTATTATCACAATTCACATTTGTTTTATCTTGGTTCTGCTGCAAACAACTTTAGAGGTATCATTGCAGCCTCACATGATTTTGGATCTCCTGTTGGCAGTTTTGATTTAGAGTCCCTTTATGTTCTATTCATGTTGTATTTGAGTGTGACATGCTTGAAAATAGGATTGATTTTGGCCTTCAACTTTTTGTGTATACTTTCAATAAAAAATATGCAATTTGCAACTGATATGCCATTCCCAAATCTAATGCTTTGATGATGATTCTTCTGCTCAGACATTGTCTATAGCATTTTTTTGATGTGTACGTGACTTTAAATCAGGTTAAGCATGTTCATGTTTCACTCAAATTTCCAAAATGCATTTCAAACACTCAACATGCAGTTGGCTTCGTATTTTGATTTGTGTCCATCTTTTGAGAAAACTGAAAGCATATTTGAATTCCTCATTCAATTCTGACCAATTTAGACCTAAAGTTTACTAAAATCCATGTTGTTTTGACTAAGTTTAGATTGATCACGTTTTAACACTTGGTGCTTGTTTGGCTTGCCTTGTCCTTACCCAGAATTTTAAGCCTTGAGGATTATTTATTTTTGGGGTGGCTTGATAAAATGGATGTATCACCACCTCAGTGGTCGTGACCTATGCGCTCACATATCTTACCCTGCCTCTTGACCTGAGTTCGATCCGTGTGGAGATCAAATCTTTTGTTATTTTCCCGCATTTTCCATATTTTGGCATATCTTTTTCTCTCACCATGACCCTTTCACGCGCGCACATTGGCTGAGTTGGTGAAGTTTTACACTTGTGATCCAAAGGTGGTGGGTTCAACACCCACCAAGTGCACCTGTTCTTTTTTATTACTTGATTTTTCATGTTTTCTTCACAAATTTGAAAGTTTCATAACTTCTTTATTTTTCATCATTTTTTATTCATTCTTTTTTCAAAATGATCCTTACCATGCCTACTTTCACATAGTGAGAAGATAATTCAAGGATATTCATCCTAGAAATACTTTGTACCACTTGAAAGTCATATTTCTTTTAGGGTTTATCGTGCGTCTTTTTGAGTTTACCTAAACCTCTTCTTGATTTAATCTTGTGAGATTTGTCTTGTACTTAATTTATACATCTTTGTTAACTTGCTTAAGTGTTTGAGTTTTTTTAACTTAAAGTCTTATCATATTTGATCTATGCTTTTGATGCATCTAATTTGATTAATACTGTTGACTATGTTGGTAAACCATGTTATATCTCTTGGTGTTGTAACCTCTTGAGTGTATTCTTTATGCCTTTCTCCACTTGTTTGGATGTGTTGCTAGAACTATAACATGATAAGGTTTTATTACATGTTGAATTACATGTTGCTTGCCTTGATGGTTGTTACCTCATTGCTCTTCATCTTTTTTAAGATGTTTAAATTTAATCTTGCCTTATATTTTTGGTCTTGTAAGAACCTCTATCACCATGTCCTTCTAGATATTGTAATATCTTTGTGTATTATTGGTTGTAACCATTTGATTTGATTGTAATATTTTCTTGATGTTGTTACATGCTTGCATATTTCTTCCTTGGTTGTTACCATACTCTTTTATATGATCATCATGTTAGAATGAATGCTTTTGTGCTTTTAGCTTTGTTAAGTTATTCCCCAAGTGGTGGAAGTTGTTAGTTCTCATTAAGTTGTCTCCTCTTTTCCCATTCCAAAGGAAAGTCTCTCTATTGACCCTTGGGTCATAGATAGCTCATTACCCTCCCCCTGACTTTGTTAAGTCATCTTGAACCCTAACTTAGTTAAGTTAGAACCTATATCTATTAGACTTTTCTTTAAGTCTAAAATACCTACCCCTAATTAGGAGTACCCCTCAATCAGAACTTTAAGATAGAGTTTGTTAACTCTATGTAAGAATCATTGTCATGATTACTTACTCCCCCCTTGGCTTAAAGTCAATATCCTTTGAGTGTACAAATTAGAATAGAGAGTTTTGTTAAACTCTACACAAGCATTGTTATGTTTGTTCCCCTTTGAACCTTGATCATAATCAAGTGTTCATCTATCCCTACTGAGGTGAACTACGGTTGCTCTGATTCTATCCTAGTTAGGATGCATAGGCAGAGGATGCGATATCTTTGTGAGGAAATTTAGAAATTACCCTTAGGTCTTTACCTACAACTTTACCTTTTAGCCAATCCCAAGCCATAACAAACATTTAGCAGTATAACATATAAACAAACAAAAGGTTCCTGTAGAATACTACAGATGTTTAGGATGTGAAATACCTGCCCTAGGCATAACCAACCCCCGATCCCCGATCTCTTAGCATTGTTGTTACATCGTGCAAAAGGTCTTTCTTTCTTTAACCTTTCCTTTGGATAAATCAAAGTCCAGTTGTGAATTTAATGAATTAAGATTCAAGTTAATCAATAGCTTGACATTTGATTCTCACCGCAACAGAAATGACGACTCTGCTACAAAGAGCGACATGTACGAAGTTAACAATTTATACCGTGTCAGTGCTAAAGTGGATGCACTTACTCAAAAGATTAAAAGTTTGACTGTAGCTCTAGCAACCGCCGTGGCCATTGTGACACCGAATTGTGAATTGTGTGGAACCCCTGAGCATAGTAATGCTGAATGTCATTTATTGGTTGATATTCCTACCGACCAAGTAAACTATGCCCAAGGAAAGAAATACTCAAACACATACAATCCAGGATGGAGGAATCATCCAAAATTTTCCTACAAGAGCAACAACGTTTTATTTGCTCCAATTCAAGCCCCTTATATTCCTCCAGGGTATCAGAAAGAAGCCCCCGCTGCTCCTCAAGAACCCAGAAAGTCAAACGTTGAGCTGTTATTAGAAAATTTCATTGCAACTTAAACTCAACAAAATAAGGAGTTCTCCAACCAAAATGTGCACACGAGTGAATTGCTAAAGCAAATGGAAACTAAACTTAATGTTATGGCTAGCCATAACAAAATGTTAGAAACTCAAATTTCTCAAGTAGCCCAACAATAAGTAACAATAGCAGCCTCAGCTGGAGCATTTCTTAGTCAACCTCAACCAAACCCAAAAGGTCATGCTAATGCTATCATACTGCAAAGCGGAACAGAACTTGATGGACCAGTCGACTCAAGACTCCAAAATCCAACCATATACCAAAACTCTGGTAAAGGAACTAAAAAGGTGAACGAACCAAATAATGAAAAGGAATACAAAAGCGAAGAGGCCTCCACCACCATACAAGCTTCCTATACCTTATCCTTAAAGACTCGCTAAGTCTAGAAATGAAGGAAAATTTAAGAAATTCATAGAACTTCTGAAACAACTTAATATCACTACACCATTCACAGAAGCCATAACGCAAATTCACCCATATGCTAAATTCCTTAAAGAGATCCTATCCAACAAGAAAAAGCTTGAGGATAATGAAACTATTATGCTTACTGTCGCGTGTAGCGCCATCATTCAAAATAACATGACTCCTAACTGAAAGACCCAGGTAGTTTCTCCATACCTTGTGTAATCGGAAAGTTTGTCATTGACAAAGCTCTATGAAACTTAAGATCCAGTGTCAGTTTAATGCCTCTACCCATATGCAAGAAACTCAATTTAGGAGAGCTAAGACCAACGAAAATGTCTCTACCACTAGTTGATCGTTCTGTTAAATTTCCTAAAGGTATTCTAGAGAATGTTCTCGTTCGTATAGGTCAATTCTATATTCCTACCGAATTTGTAGTACTGGACATAAAAGAGGATTCCAAAATTCCTATTATTTTAGGAAGACCTTTTTTAGCTACAGTCGGAGCCATCATTGATGTCAAGAAAGGAAAGCTAACCTTTGAGGTTGGTGAAGAAAATTTTGAATTTATTTTGGCTCAATTCTTAAAGGCCCTAGCTACAGTTACTTCCTAGACGTCATCGACAAATGCGTGAAAGAAATGGAGATGGAATCATCTAAGTATACTAAAGTACTAAATATTCCAGCACCCCTTATATTCGAAGACGATAATTGGTGCAAGCCATACGTAGATGACAATCTGAGGGAATGTCTAACATTAATGCCCGATCCAATGCCGTTCCCGAAGAAGCCTTCCTTAGAACTTAAAAGTCTTCCAAAAAATCTAAGGTATGAGTTCCTAGACATCGAATTTTAACGACCAGTAATAGTCAATGCTGATTTAGGACAGATAGAAACCGAAAAATTGCTACATGTTTTAAGAAAGTATCCAAAAGCACTAGGGTATAATATCTCGGACCTAAAGGGAATATGTAACACCCCAAAATTTTCATTATTGTGTTATTAATCTCTTGTCTTATGTTTAACATCATTTACATCATCATTTGTGCATAGCATTGGTCCTAAGCAGGGGATCAAGGTATCTTGGTTTGATTCTCAATAGGAAGAGTATGATCCTCAAAGCTCAAGCAAGGGTTTATTCTCAACCTTGTGGTATTATTAAGCCCAAAAGTTCTCTCATCATCAAGGTATGTCTCACATTCATTTTAATCAAAATTACAAGCATTGGGCATATCCTCCTATCTTTGAGATGACTGGATTAGAGTTTTGGTCAAAGGGCATTTGTGGCTAGTTTCTTAGGAAAGACATTATTATATGGCTCAATACATATTTAAGGGTTCCCTAAATGTATTAGATGTCATCACAAGTCATGTCATGAGCTTCAATCAGTGAAAAGAGTGCAAGGGTTTCATCTAATCAAGAAAAGTCAATTGTGGCTCCATAAGGTCAAAGTCTTGGTTTTCAAGTTCAATCAAGGGAATGTTATGTCTTCTCAAGTGTTTTCATGTGTTTAGAACAAGAAGAATCAAATATAAGCATACAATTAGGAGATTGGTTGAATTAGGGTTTTGTTGATTTTTTTTCTAAGTGTGGAAAAACCTAAATTCTAGCCATTTTGCAACATCTATAACTTTTTCATCCTTGATCCAAATGGGGAAAACTTGTTATCAAATTAAAGAGGACATCATGAACTACAAGTTTTTAAAATAAAGAAATTCCAAAAGATTCATATATTGAGAGATATGGAGAGCTAAAGTTGAGAAAAGCAAGTTTTTGTGATTTCAACACTTAAAATTTTTTCCAAGTATAAAAATTCAGCTTGAGGTACATGTTTTCAAGCCTATGTTTCGTGGTGATCCAAGCTTCAAATGAATTTTCCTACAACATGAAAGTTGTATAGAATTCTCCAAGATTATTTTGAGTACTAGAACTCCTCCATTGAATGTATAGAACTTAAGTATTGATGCTACCAAGTTAGGGTTTCAAAGATGGCAAGTTCTAGGCAGATTTTTGGACCAATCTTCCAAGGGATTTTTCATCAAGATCCTAGCTCCATCTTATTATCCTTAAAAAATTAAAGTTGTAAATTTTGTTTCAAGCTTTCTATCCATTACAAGATCTTCTCATTTGGACCAAAACTCCACAAGTTATAAAGTCTCAAAGTTGATGTTTCATGAGGGATCAAAGGCTTCAATAACTTAGTTTTTTTAGCATGGCTAGGAAGATTTGTGAAGTCATGTTCAAGGTGTATTTCCAATGGTTTTTAGGTATCATTTCACTTCACCTTTAACATGAAAGTTGAAGATTATGATTCAAACTTTCATTGGAGCTCAAGGATGTATTGGATGGATCATTTTTCATCATAATAGTATCCTTCAAAGTGAGATAGGTGGATATGTTCTCTCATGTATCATGCTGTTTGTTTAGCATATTGGGAAAGAGTTTTGGTAGCATATCATGCACATATTATGTTTCCACGCACCACCCTCAAAACACTACCTAAAATGACCAAGCATGAGCCATGTACCTCATGCACCATTCTTGAAATATTTTGCCAAAATAAGCAAAGAATTGTGTAGCGAGATTATTCCACCACACTCTTCATAATTTTTTTCTTTTCCAGTCACCATAATACACCCTCACATATGTAAGAACTCGTACCACTCTCATTCTCACTCCAATTTCAAGTTTTGCAAAGATTTTTAACCAAGCATTTTTAACCTCAGTAACTATTATTTTAACCACTCAAACCTAGTATATAACTTTACTAAACCCTAGCAAAGAGGGCATCCACTTCATTTTGTCCTATTTTCAGATCTCAAGCTCTCATTTCTCTCAAGTTTTTTCCTCTTCGAATCTATTTTTTTCAAGGGATTCTCCAAACTTTCTTGCTAACTTCATATTCCTTGAAGATCACTGAGGCATTTCAGTGGACCTTCTCCATTTTGTAAGCTTTCCTTAACCCTTTTCTCTTAACTCATGCACATTATGGATTTGTGGTTGTTGTTTTTTAATTGCCTTGCCATTACTGAACATGATAGTGTGTTTCTTGTGTTGTTTTAGTGAATTCCAGTTTGTTTATCCAAAAAATTTTTCCTTCGATTCACCATGATAATGAACTTGTTTTGCAAAATAAATGTTAGATTCAAACTCAGGATGAAATTTTTGGTGATTTGGTGGTTTTATTTTTCATTTCTGGAGATTTTGGGGTGGCTCCGGTGAGGTGTTCACCGAAGAAGACGACCGAAGCTAGGGCTCCGGTGTCTAAAGGTGTGAGAAGATGTGATGTGGCCCTGGCGCCATTATTTGAATTTACATGAGATGAGTTGGCTTGTTGTGGTCCATTTGATTTGGTGTGTCAGTGCCACCTCAATTAATGAGGCTGACCAGGCATGCCACGCGTGCTAGTTTTTGTTTGTTTTTTTATTTATTTAGTTTAGGCTTTTGTCTAATGTGCTATCCACACCCCCAGGATTCTGGCCCATATGCGCGCTTAACATAATCTCTGTTGATTTCTTTTTTGCTTATACACCCCACCTTGCCTTATTTCTTTATTTTTATTTTCATTTTCTTTCCTTTGCATTTGATTTTATTTTTAATTATTCCATCCATTTTAAAAATACACAAAAATATGTTTATTTTCATTATTTTTATTTTATTTTTCAATTTATTTTCATTATTTTATTTTGAATTTAAATGTGAAGTGGTTTGACATGCTTACCCTTGAATTAAGGTTTGATACTTTGATGCTTTTTCTATGCCTTCTTGATCCAATCTTTTTCCTTTATTTTAACAATTTAATGATGATTTTTTGAGTATGATTTTGATGCCTAGATGATCATTTCTTGGTTATTTTTCATGTGGTTTCATTTGATCTTTGACATGTGCCTGATTAGTTTCATACTTGAGTTTGTTTGGTCCAATTGGTGATGCATTTATGCAATTCTTGTTGAGATCTTTTGCACACATCTTCTTGATGGATATAAAATGAGTTAGAGTCTTTTGTTAGAATTTATTACGTCATTTTTCTATTTTTGATTGATGTCTAATTATGACTTGGTTTTGGATTTAACATGCATGAGGCTTGATCTAATTTGAAACCATTTTGCCTACTTGTGTTTAAATGAAGCTTGATATCATTAGTTGATGTGATTACATGTTGTCTTAAATTGATTATAGCTTCGGATTCAATTTCATTTGATTATTTTTCAATTTGTGATTGAATTTCCAAGTTGATGATGTTTTGGCCTTGCTCCTTTGGTGTTCTTGACCTAGTTCCTTGAGATGCTTTCTTGTATGGTTTATTAGATACTTTTGAAATCTTGCATGCTTTGGATGACATGCTTGAGTGTTTGATTTTCATGTTATGGTGTCCAATGTATGATCATTTCTCATCACTTTCTTCACTTCATCTTGTGTTTTCTTTGAATGGATGATTTGAGTATCATCAGAGAATGCTTCTGACCTTGATGTTGTGGTATGTATAATTTGACCATATATGCTTTGTGCCATTCTTGTATACATGTATTTCCTTGGAGATGATCATGGTTGATGTTTAACTAATCTTGATGCATACTTTGAATTTGATTTTTGAGGTTTATTTTTGTGATCCATGTGTTTTTGGATTGATATACGTGTTCTTGTTGCTGCCAATTTGGATTCATACTCTAATCTCACATGTTTGATCATTTGAAGTGTGTTTTTTCATGAGTTAGTTGTTTCTATTTGTGTGACCATTGATTGTGTTTGGATGTGATGCATGACTTGACTCTTTGTGCTCTTCTTTTGACCATTTACATGAGTTGAATGCATCTTGACATTGCTACTGCCCTACCTTGTTTCTCACCTCATTTGACTTCATTTCACTTTGCTTGATGATTAATAATACTTCTTGTTTGACTTTAAGTCATTTGTGTGTGTATTAGTACCTTGTTTTTCCAATTTGTTTTGACTTCCAATCTTTGGGTAAGGTATGGCATGTATGCACACTTTGGGTTACCTTAACATGTTGTTGGTGTTTAGTTTATATGATTGAGATCATTGCATGCTTGGTTGATGCCTTGCCTTTTGAGTTGAACTTCCATGTTTGTTTACATATTGTTGCATCTTCTTCTTCATCTCACTTTCTTCTTTTTCTTTTCTTGAGACTTGGTTAAGTCTTGATTTTTTTTTTCATTTGTGATTGATTAGTATGGTGTTTACTTGTGCTTGTTCACACGATCCCTTAGGATTTCTAGTTCCACTTAATTTCTAATTAAGTCGGAGGTAGGAGAGACATTAGGCTTTCAATCCTTTGCATGATAACAATTAGGATAGTCCCTCTTTGACCTCAACTTTAGGTCCATCATTTGTATGATAACATTAGGTAGACTTCCCTTTTATCTCAAATTTAGGACCATTGTGCATGACAACATTAGGGTTCAGTTTCCCTTAGTTGTTTTCTTTTCAACCCTTTGAGTCCTTTCTCTTCTCATCTCAAAATAATTTCAATAAACTTAATAAGGACAATGAACATTGTGCGCCACGAGCCTTAAGCATATGGGAAATAATGAGTGAGGGGTTTCTCCTTACTTGTCTAAAGTGTTTAGTGTACATCCCATCTGGGGGCGATATGCGACGCATTGGTTCCTATATCATAGTCTTTAGTGCAACATGAATCTCAAATCAAATCAATTCATTTCTCTAAAACTCATAAACAAACTTCAAACTTTTCATCCTTCGGGATTGTTCTTCAAACTCATTTTCAGAAAAGAGTATGTTACTTTTCCGTTCTACCGCAAACAGACATCGACCCTATCTACTGGAATGGGAGCTTAACGTCGCTCATAAAAAATACTTAACAATTAGTTAGCTGAACTACGTTTGCTCTGATTTCTCATACTAGGTGAGAATACGTAGGCACAAGACGATGATGTCTTGGTCAGCAACCTTCCCCCCTTCACCTGTAGTTTCCCGAACTACGTTGGCTCTGACTTTCCCATTGCACCAAGGAATACGTAGGTATAGGGTGGTGAATTCCTATCGAGTCTCTTTTTTCTTTTCCCTCTCCATTTCTGTTTAGTAGTAGGTTTTAGATAACTCATCCTTTGATTAGACAACAAGCGTGGATCCCGTTGAGTATAATAGGCGTGAGGGGTGCTAATACCCTCCCCTTGCGTAACCGACTCCCGAACCCAATATTTGGTTGCGATGACCTTGTCTTCTCCCTTCTTTTAGGTTTTCTTCAATCGTTTTCTTTCCCTTTGTTGGGATAAATAACGTTCAGTGGCAACTCTTTTGTTTTTTTTCTACCAGTTATTTTTCGCAGTTGCAACAGCTGGCGACTCTGTTGGGGACTCTGGTTCCCTATGCAAGTCAATCCTAGCGCTTGTCTGTTTTATTTCATTGGGTGATTATTTTTGTTCATATGTATGTTGTATCTGTTGTACATTTACTGTTACATTTGATTATTGTTATCCTATTATACTGTTGTTGTTGTGTTGTTGGGTAGGTTTGTTCCATGAGAGATAAGCCCACTACCTAGGCTTGGGTGTACACTTAGGATTAGAGTGGAGAGTAGTGAGACTTGCATGGCGTATGACTATGTAAAGTTCACATGAAATTCACGTCCAGACGAGGTTTTCTTTGGAGATGCTCTATCATGTATATATGGTGCATATGATAGGGTGTTGACTTAGAGAGCTAATGACTTTGGAGACCGTTCATTGGAAAATCGGTTGAGGCCTCCTTGATTAATGATGATGCCAAACCAGAAATGGTGAACGTATCATCATTTCTTGACATGAGATCCGTGATACTGATAACCTTCTAGGATTTCCATGTCGTCCAAGACTAGAACCCACATGTGAGAGGGATGAGTTTTTGCAGGAAACCTTGACTTTCAACCTACTCGGTTTTCTGGTTTTCTTTTCAGTGTGGACCTTTGATCTTGGGTATTTTGGTTTTCTAATCATCTCAGCGCTATGGTATTCTGGGTTTCTTGTCAGAGTGAAATTCTAGTTCTATTCAGTCAATAACACAACATCTATCTTGAGCATATAGATACCTTGATCCTGTGTTTGCATTTGTATAATCATTCTGAATCTTAACATGCATGTTTGTGTATTTTCAGGTTCTCGTTTCACCTTTGATTCCGGTTGTTTGAGTTTCATAGAGATGGAGGTTGACAGAAAGAAGATTATCGTATACAAATTCTTGTCACCTGAGTTGGGTCCTCTTCTTGATCTGATTGTTATGATTGATCCCAGTGTTCTTGAAGACTTCAGAAAATATTATGGAAGGATTATCAGTTTCGTCCGCCACATCACAATTTATGACTATAGAGCCATTCACACTCTACTGCAGTTCTATGATCCTCCGCTGCGTTGTTTCACCTTCCTAGACTATTTTTTGGTTCCCACTTTAGAATAGTATGCTTTTATTTTGGGAGTTCTTGTCTAGGATAAAGAACATTTCTTTTATTATAAGGAGAACCCTGATCTTGACAAGCTTGTTGCCGCTCTTTATTTGAGAAAATATGTGTTAGTGGATAACTTTGCTAGCAAAGGAGGATTCTCTGGATTTACTTTGGCCTTCTTGGTAGATAAAGCTCAGAAATATACTGATGATGGTTGTTGTGTGTTTATGGCATTGTTCTGTTTCTAAATGTGTCGGACTTTGTAGATATAAGTGTTGTTCGTCTCTTCACCTTAAAGAATCCTGTGTTGACTCTCTTAGGAGATTTTTACCATTCTGTACATTACAAGAATGAGAAGAGAAGAGGAATGATGGTTTCTTGTTGTGCATCACTTTTCCATAAGTGTTTTATGGATCATCTTTTCTGTTCTGGAGCCTTCATTGATTCAAGGAATTACTCTGAATGGTCAAAAAGATTAATGGGTTTAACTACAAAAGATATTATTTGGTTTAATCGAGAGCTGCTCGGCAAATAGATCATTTCCAGCTGTGGAAGTTTCCCTAATGTGCCTTTGATGGGGAGGGTAAGGGGAATTAATTATAACCCTTCTCTCGCTGTCAGACAATTTGGATATGCTTTGAGGGAACCACCAAAGGACGAAGATGTTCAAGAGTTTTTATACTTCACCAGAGTAGTTGATCCAGATGTGCTGAAAAGAATTATGGATGAATGGGTTAAAATCCATAAGAAAGGAAAGCTTTCTTTGGGTAAAGGTGATTGTAGAGCTTATGATCCTTATGTGGAGTGGATAGAGAAGCGTTGAAGAAGTATTGTTTCCATTCTCCATGGAAGAGCATTTGTATTCGTTGGTAATTGACCAGTTCACAACGATTGATATTCTGAAGTATGACAAGCTCTGGGAAGAGAAAGAAGAACTGCACAAAGAAAATGAGGAATTGAAGAAGGAGATAAGTCAACTAAAGCATGATCTGAATGAAGCTGTTTACTTGGCCAAAGTGAAAGCAAAGACCTTGACCAAGAAGGAGAAAGAGTTGTCAGATGAGATAAAGAAAAGAGAACGAGTTGGCCAAGATTTAAAGAGCGCTAACAGCCTCCTGTAGCATAGGAAGAAAGATTTGGCTAGAGCTCATCTTGAGATGCCTAATTCAACAACCAGTGGAATGCTACAATGACAACCCACAAGTACAGATAGGAGGAGCTGCATAATCAGATCGAGAAGTTGAAGTTGCAGCTCAAAGTCAAGGAGAGAGAGGTTGTGGTAGAGTCGTCTCACAGATACAGAAGTGAGCAGAAGCTCCAAGGAACCTTATCAACTTTTGAAGAGCTCAAGATTTTAGTGGAGATAAAGAAGCCTAAGCTCGAAGATCCCAGACTTGAAGATGTCTTTGGTGAAGATGCTTGGGAAGAATATTGTTAGTATCTGGGAGATGTCATTTACAGAAGAGACATCCTCATTCAGGAGTTGATTGCAAGACCATAGCATCCTGATACAAAGAAGCTGCTAAGAAAAGCTCAGACTTGGTGCAAGGAGCATAGTGGTTAGGGAGGGTTATCTTCAGTTCATGATATGTCTCAGTAGCTTTTTCCTTTTTGTATCTAATCATCACCAGGCTTGTTGGTTGGAATCACTGACTTTTGTATTTGATTATCTTTCTGTGGATTGTATGTATTGACTTATTGACTTCATCTTATTTATGAGCAGAACTTTTGATATTCTGTCTATCTCTACTGTTCGTTTATATTGAAATTGGAATCAAGAGGGATATCTCCCTGGAAATATATAAACATGTTTGAATTTTGCATTTGCATACTCATTTGCATGACAGGTGTTCTTGGTGGTTTTATTCTTATCCCTGCTTGGCTTTCTCTTCAGCAGGATTACGAAATTCAGTTTTCACAGATACTCTACCCGAGGGAATCAGCAAAGAGTAATGGGTCAAGTACAGGCAAAAGTTCAGGAAGTCAAGACTCGCATGATGCAGTTCATGGAGTTGATGCAAAATGTAGCTCAAGGACAAAAACAACAAAAAACTCTGGACTAACCTCTAATTACACGTGTTGATAAAGAAAGTGCTCTTCATGGTGGAGCTGGTGTGATTCCTCCACCTCTTGGTGGTGTTGTTCCTCAAGGCAATAACATTCCTACTGTTGTTAGTCCTCTAGGCGGAGGTAGTGCGGATAGAGTTCATGGAGGTGGTGTTGGTGGAAGTGTATGTGCTTTGCATGGTGCTGCTGGCCCTCAATGGGAAGAAGATTGTCAAGAGGAAATCTTCCTCATGTGTGACATAGACGTCGGTCTTCCATTTGAAGCCGATAAAAGGTTTAATATGATTGAAGAGAAAATGTGTGCCTACAAGAATCATAACTTTATGGGCCTTGAAATGACTGGTCTGGGTTTAGACCCCGGGGTGAGAATCTCTCCAAAGTTCAAAGTGCCGGATTTCGACAAGTATAAGGAAACTACCTATCTCGGAATTCATATCCGGGTATATTACAGGAAAATGTCAGCATACTCTGATGATGAGAAGCTTCTGATGCACTTCTTTCAGGACAGTTTGGCTGAAGCATCGTTAGAGCGGCATATGGGGTTGGAAAGGACCCATGTTAAGAGTTTTAGAGATCTTGCAGAAGCCTTTGTCCGATATTACTAATATAACAGTGACATAGCACCGAACAAAGTGCAGTTGCAAAACGTATCTTAGAGGAGTAATGAAAGCATTAATGAGTACGCCCAAAGGTGGCGTGAACTAGCTGCGAGAGTTCAGCCTCCGATGATGGAGCGTGAACTTATAGATATGTTAATGGCCACGCTTTCAGGGACGTACTACGAGAAGTTGGTAGGATGTATGTGTTGACTGGAAGTTTTTGACTAAAGAGAGGCGACACAAAGATTGGTTGTCGGGTCGACAGGATGGGAAAAGATGGTGAAGAAAATGAGGAGAGTCGACGTCAGCAGAAGAAGGTTGTTAGGTCGATGACAGGGTCGAGTGATGAACAGAGAAGTCCATGCAAGGAGAAAAATATTCGAGCGGGAAATGGATTTGAAATCTGAGGACGTGGGAGGTTACAAAAGTGGTGGGCGAACACGTGGCGCCACCAACTTCAACATGGCGGTAATTTTATTTCCCTATTTAAGGCCATGCCTAGTTTCATTTTAAAGGGGCGTTTTTGTAACATTGTAAGAAAAACACTCTCAGTACCAAAGCGTTAAGAGAAATGAGTTTTTCATTCCTGCAAAATGTATGACCGCGTCCATGTTTTCCTTTTAATAAGAAATTTACATCATTATCTTTAGAGTGTCTTGTCTTGTTATTTTTTTGGCTCTTTTTGTTTATGTATTCATTGTTATTTAAATTTTAGTCTTTACTAGAAGTAATTTCCAGCCTATTTCAAACAACACCATTCCACTATTTTCCCATACATCACAAACCAAGTGTTTTGGGACTCGTTTGACCGGTCTCGCAAGTAAACCTGCGTTAGGAGGTCTGGAGTTGTTCGCGCGAAAACTATGTACGAATAAATTGGCACACCCAATGGAACTCGAGGGTTTGGGTGTATGCATTTGCATTGTGGTAAGATGGTGATACCACGTCCAAAGAAAGAACCGTTTTCGGAGGGAAATGCGGTTGTAACTCAAATAACCGACATTGGCGCTGACATTGTGTCAGCGGTTTCGACGATTCATGGTGGGCCTTTCATGATGCCACGTCGGCCTGAACCTTGGCCTATGATAGGAACTGGGGGAAAATATATGCCCAGTTTCACAATGCCAGCCCCTGAGGCCTTTGGGATGCCGACAGATTTTATGTCGAGCCTGCATCACAGTGGCCAACTCTTTGGGGAAAGCTCTTCTTAGGTGTTTTCCCCCTATCATAGGTTAAGGCCTTTGACGAACCAAGTCATAAGGCCCTCAGGGTTTAGTGTTTTGTCACTTTTGTTTCTAACTTTTATGTCAAGTTCTGTCGTCGTTATCAGGAAGCAGATGGATGAAAGTAACCACAAAATGGTCCACATATTGACCCAGCAAATGGGCACCATATTAAGGTCACTAATACACAATTTGACTCAGAGTTACCAACAATTGGCAACTCAGATGACGCGGATAGGTGATTTTTGAGGTGCTCCTAGGGCCATGGGTCGACAGACGACTCCACCTCGACCGGAGACGCTAGTTCGACAAGACGAAGTCTTTGACAAAACGATTAACCAGCATCCCCACGAGGTTGAACACACACCTAGGGTGGTCCAAAGGCCTCCCTTTGTTTTAGTTCATAGAAACCAGGATCCGGACTATGTGGTCAGATAGGTTCGACACGAAACCATGGCTGGTGAACCCAACTTAGAAGTCATGGTGGAACGAATTATGGATCGCAACGGGGTGAACCCAGGCCTTTGACAACCAACATATACGTCCCCACTACCAGACTTTGTCCTGCAAACAGAATTTCTCAGAGGGTGGAAGGTACCAAAGTTTACTAAGTTCGTCGGGGAGACCGAGGATTCCACCGTCGAACATGTTTCCAGATACAAAACTGAAGCTGGTGACATAGCAAACAACGAGGATTTAAAATTGAAGTACTTCCCAAGTTCCCTCTCCCAAAATGCATTTACTTGGTTCACCATATTACCCCCACAGTCCGTCTATATCTGGTCATAATTGGAAAGACTTTTTCATGAATAATTTTACATGGGACAATCGAAAATTAGTTTGAAAGAGTTAGCCAGCGTCAAGTGAAAGGCTACAGAGTCGGTAGACCAATAACTTAACAGGTTTAGACTGTTGAAAGCGCGATGCTTCACGCAAGTCCCTGAACATGAACTAGTCGAGATAGCGGCTGGCGGCCTACATTATTCAATCAGGAAAAAGCTAGATACTCAATATCTCAGAGATATGACGCAGCCAGCCGATAGAGTCTGTCAAGTTGAACGCCTAAAAAATGAGAAAACCCAGGCTAACAGATACCGTAAGAAAGAGAAAGTTTCGTACATGGATGCTGATGAATACTCTTCTAACAATGAGGAGCTCGTCGATAATAACATGGTCAACATGGCGGAACTGAAGCCAGGGCCCCCGTATACATGCAAATCATTAAAACCGTCAAATGGAAAAAATCCAGTTGAAATCGAAAAAATAGATAAATATGTCGCAAAAATGTATAATTTCGATGTATCTAAGTGCGATGAAATATTTGATTTATTAGTTAAAGATGGCCAGATTATTGTCTCTCCTGGGGCAAAAGATCCCCCTTTAGAACAAAAGAAAAAAAAGGATTCTGTAAATTTCATAATTTCCTTGGTCATAAGGCATCTCAATGTGTTCTTTTCAAGGACTTGGTGTAGAAAGCTTTGAAGGAAGGTCAACTTTAATTTGGCGAAAGGCCAAAATGCAAGTGGACATGGATCCTCTAAAAGTCAAAGAAGCCTTATATTCTGAGCTATACAACTGCATGATTGTGGAGGCTACTGAAGGTCTCAACAAGCACCAGACAAATGAAATAATTGAATGCATGATGGTCGAGACTACTGATGGCCCCGTCAAGAAGTCTGAAGAGAAGCTGGTGAAAGTCTGACTGATTTCTAGGAAATATGCAGGGTGAGCGGGTCGAAGGTTGTATTATGCCCAAAATGCAATCTCGTGTTTGACGAAAACGCTGCTGAGAAGCACGAAGCGGGTACAAAAATGGCGCTGCAAGACAGTAAGCCACAAGTCCCTAGGTCTGTGTTCGACAAGAATGGTGCTCCTCGACGGAACGAATAATACAAAAAGTTGTTCCAACCAGCGCGGTCCAAGACTTTTGTGCCACCATCAAATACCCCACAAGATAAATGGATGGCGCCTGTGAGCCTACAAGGGAGCAAGCGGCCGAAGTGGAAGGCATTAGATCTGGAGAAGGGGGCAAAGGCCTCAGACAAGGGTATTGAGCCCAAAGGTTACGTGGTTTCTCACAACTACAAAGGAAAGAATCCTATGACAAGGACCTAGTAGAGGTGATATTAACGAAATAAAAAGGCTAAAAAAGAGGTCTCGACTTTGATCCTAAAGCATGTGGGACCCTCTGGTCTAAAAAGGCAATGCCCAAAGGCAAGGTGGGTCGAGAAAGAGAAAATTGTGACGAACCAGACAATGATCGCGACGGTCGAGACTTCAGGAGAGAAGGGGTGGTGTCAACCCAGAGTTAGAAGTACACATTTGGAGGTGAAAACAAGAAGGAGTCGAAGTATTCTTCCCAGTCAAATGAAGAAGAACCAGAGTACACTCTCCATTCGGACGAGGAATATACCCTCTCAACAAAAGACAATTTCTATGAAGACATGTATGATGACACCAATGATGATACCTATGGTGAAGACTTCGTTGTAAACTGCGGCATCGTGTCAATATTGTCGGCAAAATATGATAGGGTGTCAGAAGTCTCTAAAGCAGAAGAAGATTTCCTGGTGGAGGAGACTATAGAGGACAAGCCACTATGATACTACGTGATAAACAGTGGTATGATGGAAGAGTGAACAACTATGTTTGAAAGACCTAGCCCTGGAATGATGTATCACTTAAAGCCATTGTTCATAAAAGCGAAGGTCGACGAAGTGGCTGTCAACAAGGTGTTCGTGGATGGAAGGGCAGTTGCCAATTTAATGCCCCATTCGTTATTCACAAAGATTAGGAAAACTGAAGTTGATCTCTGACAACACAATATGGTTATATCCAACTATAAAGTGAAGAACAACAACATTTTGGGAGTGGTCCAAGTCGAGCTAGCTGTAGGTACCACTACCCGATCAACGCTCTTCATGGTCATAAACTCGAAGGCAAATTTCAACCTCTTATTGGGTCGAGAATGGATCCATGGGATATGTGCAATTCCTTCAATGCTACATCAAAGGTTAAGCATTTGAAGGAAAGACAGCGTTGTTGAAAATATCGAAGCTAACTAGAGCTATTACAAGATGGATGAAACAAAGGGTACCAAGAAATCTTTTGACCAACACCTAGGAAATATGGAACCTTGTGACAATGGATCAGGATCTTACACTTCTGTCAACACATGTCACATCCTGAACTTGGATCCTGACTACGGATTCGTTTGGGATGTGGCTGATGCTACAATGATGCCCACAGAAGAACTTCCACCCATAGGATGGCCTACAATTGATGAAAATGACTACTGAGTCAGAGAATTTTGACTCAAATTTCAGCCTATTTGGCTGAAAACAAGCAAAAGTCAGCACTAGAAGTGGGAAAGCGACATAACATGGCTGGAGACGCAGACAGCAGTATACAAGTGATTGGTCGACAAAGCCAGACAACAGCTTTAAAAATTCGGAGGCTTGATTGCATTTATGACAATGAGCCTTTGGGGTTTGAGAAAATCCCATCAATTGAGTTGTAGAGAATGCAGGCGCAAGACCCACTCGAAGAAGTCGACCTGGGTGATGGGACAACAAAGAAACCTACATACGCAAGCACTAAGATTGGGTCGAAGATGAAGGTCAAGCTGATCAAGGGATTGAGGAATACAAATATTGCTTTGCTTGGGATTACGGCGAAATGCGTGGTTTAAGTTGAAATGTAGTGGAACACCGACTCCCGATTCATCCAGGAAAAAGGCCAGTAAAGCAGCAACCATGAAGTTTCGCTCTAGAAATCACTTTAAAGATCAAGCAGGAGATTAAGAGACTGCTCAAAAGCCGGTTCACAGAACTGCAAGGTACGTCAAATGATTAGCAAACATAGTCCCGGTTATTAAGAAAAATGGGACTTTAAGGGTCTGTATAGATTTTAAGGATTTAAACAATGCGACCCATAAAGATGAGTACTCGATGCCGGTGGCAAAAATGCTGGTCGATTCAGCAGCGGGTTTTAAGTATTTAAGTATGCTCGATGAATACTCTGGTTATAACCAGATCCTTATAGCCGAAGATGATGTTCCATAAACAACATTTTGATGCCCTGGAGCTAGGGCTGGCAATGAACCAAACCAACTCGAAGATAGTTCGGAATTCGACTCGACAATTAAATCGTTGAACTAGGTTCATGAACCAAATGAGTTGAGTATGAGCGAAAAATTAAGTTCGTTAACTAAATGAGCTGAACTTGAACTATACATAGTTCGACTCGTTAGGTTCATGAGTCAACTCGATTACATATGAAAAGAATTATACTGTCTTTAAGATTAGGTTTTAATATTTACTTCAAATCTTAGACAAATTTAATCTTCAATTTAGTAGTTTTTGAATTAGACTCTCAAATGTATCTCTTGAAAGTTGTGTAGGTTTTGAATTAGTAGATTTCGAAGATAAAGTTAAATTTCAATATGATAACTTTTACTTTATTTTAATATTTTATTTAAAAAATATATATTTATTTAAAATGTCAAATATACTAAAATATATATATATTTAAAAAAATAGTTTTTAAGTTCGTGAATCATGTGAGCTGAACCTAATGAGATGAACCTAACGAGTCGAACCGAACTGTTCGTGAACTTATCACGAGTCGAGTTTGAGCTTAAAAAAAAGTTCGTGTTGAACTTGAACTCGAACTCGAACTCGAACAATTCTTAACGAGTCGAGCCGAGCTGAGGTGAGTTCGACTTGACTCGACTCATTTCCAGCCCTACCTGGAGCCTTGGGGACGTACAAATGAGTTGTGATGCCATTTGGTTTGAAAAACGCCGAAGCAACTTATCAAAGAGCCATGAATGCTATATTTCATGATTTTATTGAAAAATTTATGCAGGTGTACATTGACGACATTGTCATAAATTCCTCATCAGAGGATGGTCACTTGGACCACCTTCTACGTTCATTTGAGAGAATGAGGAAATATGGATTAAAAATGAATCCATTAAAGTGTGCTTTTTGTGTACATGTGGGGGATTTCTTGGGATTTATAGTCCACAAGAAGGGCATCAAGATCAACCAAAACAAAACCAAGGCAATTTTGGATCTCAAGCCTCCTTCGACAAAGAAACAACTCCATTCTTTATTGGGGAAGATAAACTTTTTAAGAAGGTTTATATCAAATCTAAGTGGAAAGAATAAGGTGTTCTTACCATTGCTCAAGGTCAAGAAAGAAAGTGACTTTCACTGGGGACATGAGCAGCAAGAGGCTTTTGACACCATCAAAGAATACCTCACGAGGCCTCCCATTTTATTGCCACCTAGTATGAAAAAAAAACATGAGGTTGCACATTGTTGTGTCAGACGCAACTATAAGAAGCATGTTAGCACAAGAGGATGACTGTGGCATCGAATGACCCATTTATTACCTTAGTCGAATGTTAATATATGCTGAAACTAGGTACACCATGATCGAAAAGTTGTGCCTATGCTTGTACTTCTCATGTATGAAATTAAAATAATATATTAAACCAGTTGAGGTTTATGTGTCTTTGCATTTTGATATTATTAAGCATATGTTGTCTAAACCCATTCTGCATAGTTGAATTGGGAAGTGGGCACTAGTGTTGGCTGAATTCATCTTGATGTATGTCCCTCTAAGGGCAATGAAAAGGCAAATAATGGCAGACTTTATCGTCGACCATGCAGTAGTCGAATCATCACTGTTGATGGTCAACACAGATCCTTGGAAGTTATTTTTCAATGGATCAAGTCATAAGCATGGAGCGGGCATTAGGATCTTGATAATATCCCCACACAGCTATCTTACTAGATTCAAATGTAGGGTCAATGGAAAATGTTCTAATAATGAGGCAGAATATGAAGCCTTGATCACTAGCCTCAAGATCCTTAAGGATCTAGGTGCCATGGGAGTCGAAATAAAAGGTGATTCTGAACTGGTGATTAAACAGATTACGAGAGAGTATAAGTGTGTTAAGGAACACCTCGTGGTGTACTTCATGATGGCGAAACGACTTTTGGAACGCTTCGAGGTGGATGGAGAAATAAGTATCGCCAAGTAAAGTCGGAACGGGGTTCCCAATTAAGAAGATCCTAATAGTGTTAACATCAATAAGGTTGTCAATATTAGGGAACAAGACTAGTCCATAGATGAGTAAAGCCAGAATAGACTCAAAATCCATCATATTACCAGCACTAGCAAAAGTATAATTTCTATCAATCAGGAACTTCGAAGTCAACCCTTAAATGCCTCCCTTAATAGTAAGATTTGTGTCTATATAAGATATCCTCAAATGGATAGTTGCAACAATAACTTTTAACTTGGGAACTTCCTCCAAACCAGTGAATGGGACTCTGTCAGAAACTAGTATACGCACAAGATAAGCATACTCCTCCAAGGTTGGCAAAAGCTGATAATCCGAAAAGGAAAAACATCAGTAGATAGGATCATAGAACTGCATAAGAGTATTAAGAATTTCTTCTTCAACATTTTTAGAGAGAATAAACAAAATTCTTGCACGACGAGATTTGAAATTCGCAGGATCAGTCACAAAGGATGCTAGTTTTCTCAACTACTTAAGATCAGGCGCTATGAAACTGTACTTCTGGGTGTTTCTCCTTCTAATGTCCATAATCTCAGTATCTGCGATATTTGCAAAGAGAATCTCTAAGTTCCTTAAAAAAATGAGGTAAATAAGATATTCATGAGTGCATGATTATGCAACAACCACAAACAAGATCTCAAACAAGGTTCAAGGGTTCGGAGTCACGAGCATAGAACCAAGGGTAAGAAGCACCCATAGTGTATGTACTAGTGGTTAAAATCACATGTACAACAATTTTATACAAAGTTCCCAGAGTTACGATTCCATCTTTTGGATATTACCGGCTTAAAGACTACTTGTCAACCAATAATATTCTCAAGAGAAACTCGTCTGAGTGTAGTATCGTATAATAACTAATTCAAGTCTACACCTGAGTAGTTATCACACTACGTCCTAATAAGGCCAAGATGGGTTAAAGGGTTCTAAGGTCTCCAGCTTTTTGGGCTCTCATGTCAAAAGTAAAATGCGTTTATAACTACTTATTCAACATATTTTCCCTCAAAGAGGTCTCCACTGGGTTAGGAATCTCAATTCAGCTTATTAAGAATTAACTCCACGTAAGCCAAACATGACTATATCCTATCCTATCTCAAGTGTATTCAAGTCCACGTATAAGACTTATCTCACCACTCATAGATCACTAAGCACCAGAAAAACAAAATAGAAAACAACAAATATAATATAACACAAATGAAAAAGATAGGCTTAACCCACTAGGGACAAATCCCCAGCAGAGTCGCCACTTTTCTGTAGCAGGAAAATTTGAGATTAAGTTATTGATTAACTTAACTCATAAAGCAATAGTTTCCACCACACTTTTATTTTTCCAAAGGAATGGGGAAAAGAACGAACAAAATCCACAGAAGTTTTAAAACAAAATTACTAAAAAAATAGAGACAAAGGAAAAGGTTGGTCATGCAATGGGAAGGTGTTAGCACCCAAAACATCTATAGTACTATGTTAAATAGGATTAGTGCTAACATGCTCAAGTGTTATAACTTTTTCTTCAATAAGATATTTAATAAAATGATTCCTGATGTCAATATGCTTGGTCCTACTGTGCTAAATAGGATTTTTGGAAATATTGATAGCACTTAAGTTGTCTCAGAATAATGTCATGACATCTTCTGTAACATTATACTCAGTTAGCATTTGCTTCATCCACATTAGTTGATAACAGTTGCTACCTGCTTCTATGTACTTAGCTTCAGCAGTAGATAGGGATGCACAATTCTGTTTCTTGCTGAACCATGAGATCAAATTGTTTCCCAAAAAGAAACATCCTTTAGAGGTACTCTTTCTACCATCAGCACTACCAGCCCAATTAGCTTCACAATACCCAACCAACATGGAGTTTGAATCATGAGAATACAAAATTCCATAGCCTCATGTACCATTCACATACTTTAAAATCCTTTTCACTTGATTGATGTGACTGACCTTTGGTTCTGCTGGATATCTAGCACACACTCCAACAATAAAATCTATATCAGGTCTGCTTACTATAAGTTATAAAAGGCTACAAATCATGCTTCTATATAAACTCTGATCAACACTTATGCCCTTTTCATCTTTAGATAGCTTCAAGTGTGTAAGAGCAGGAGTTCTTTTGTGACTAGCATCCTCCAAACCAAATTTCTTCATAATATTCTTTGCATAATTGCTTTGACACAGAAAGATGGAGTCTTCCATCTGCTTGACTTTGAGACCAAGAAAATAAGTCAACGCACCTACCAAACTCATTTCAAACTTAGATTGCATTTGCTTGAAAAAGTGTTAAACCATCTCATCTGACATCCCTCCAAACACAATATCATATACATAGATCTGGGCTATCATAAGTTTTCCATCCTTCTCTTTGACAAAGAGAATTTTATCAATTCCACCCTTCATGTATCCATAATTGATGAGGAACTCTACCATCCTCTCATACCAAGCTCTTGAAGCTTGTTTTAAACCATAAAACGCCTTCTTTAATTTGAACACATGATTTGGAAAGTTAGGGTCAACAAATCCTTTTGGTTGTTCAACATATACCTCTTCATTTAAATAGCCATTTAGAAAGGCACTTTTAACATCCATTTGGAACAGCTTGAACTTCAACGACATGCCACCCCAAGTAACAATCTGGTAGATTCTAAGCGATCCACAAGAGCAAATGTTTCATCAAAACCCACTCCTTCAATTTGAGTGTAAACTTGAGCAACAAGTCTAGCTTTGTTTCTGGTAACCATACCTAATTCATCGGGCTTGTTCTTATACACCCATATGGTACCAATAACATTTATCCCTTCAGGTCTTGGCACTAGATCCCATACCTCATTCCTTTTGAATTGCCCCAGTTCATCTTGCATAACATTAATCCAGAACTCATTAGCCAAGGCCTTCTTGATATTCTTGGGTTCAATTTTTGAGACAAAGCAAGCATATGATACAACTTCCCTTGATTTGGTGATTATTCCTTCATTTGGATTTCATATTTTAATCTTTTTAGGGAGATCTTTCTGAATTCTGATTGAAGGTACTTTATCAGCTGACGCAGTCCCTACAGGTTCAATACTAGCTGAGTCTGCAACATCTTCAGGGACATCATCTATGGGAATTGATGTTTCAACGTCAGCAATGACATCAACTTTTATAGTTGAGTCATCAACAACAACATTTATAGATTCCATCATAACCTTAGTTTTGGAGTTGAATACTCTATAGGCTCTACTGTTTATAGAGTATCCCAGAAAAATTCCTTCATCACTTTTAGGATCCATTTTTCTTCTTTGCTCACGATATGCCAAAGTATAGCATTTTCTTCCAAACACATGAAAGTACTTCATGATTGGCTTTCTTCATTTCCATAGCTCATACAAAGTAGTAGATGTGCCAGATATGATGGTCACTCTATTATAAATATAGCATAAAATATTCATGGCTTCAGGCCAAAAATGATACGATAATTTCTTTGCATGAAGCATGACCCTGGCGCATTCCTGAATAGTTCTATTTTTGCATTCAACCACACCATTCTGTTGAGGAGTGACTAGTGAAGAGAACTCATGACTGATTCCTTCAGAGGAGCAGAATTCATCAAACTTATTATTCTCAAATTCCTTTCCATGGTCACTTCTAATTTTGACAATGCCATAATCATTCTCTTGTTGAATTTTTTAACAGAGATCTTTGAACACTTAAAAAACCTCAAATTTTTCATTGATAAAATTCACTCAGGTGAATCGTGAGAAGTCATCAACAACAACATAGGCATGCCTCTTCCCTCCAAGAATTTCAACATGCATGGGTCCCATCAGGTCCATATGAAGTAGCTCTAGATTTCTTGAAGTTGTCATATGTTGAAGCTTCTTGTGTGACATTTTTGTTTGCTTCCAAATTTGACATTCACCACAAATTCTCCCTTCATCAATTTTTAGATTGGGAATACCTCTGACTACTTCTGTTTCCAATACTTTCTTCATTCCTTTTAGGTTTAAATGACCAAGCTTTTGATGCCAAAACTTTACTTCATCTTCTTTTGTCATTGTCGCTACCGCGAAAATAAGGTGTCGGCAAAACAGAAGAGTCGCCACCTTTCGTTATTTATCCCATAAAAAGGGAAAGGAAACAATCGGAAAAACCCGACGAAAAGGTATAAGACAAGGTCATCGCAACCATGTCTGGGTTCGGGAGTCGGTTACGCAAGGGGAAGGTATTAGCACCCCTCACGTCCATCGTATTCGATGGGGTCCACGCTTGTTGTGTTTATCTGACAGGTTGGTTTTATCTACCTAAGCTAAAAGTCTGGTCTGAAAAGAAAAGAAAATGACTCGGAAGAACACAGCAGTTCTATGCCTACGTATTCCTGTCTGGAACGAGAAATCAGAGTCAACATAGTTCGGCTAACTACGGGTGAAAAAGAGGGAAGGTTGCTCGCCGAGATATCGCATCTCGTGCCTACGTACTTTCACACGGCGTGAAAGATCAGAGCAAACGTAGTTCGGGCTAACAAGACCACAGGTTTGGTTTTTTATCCGAGTTGGGTTAATAGACAGTTCTAGCAGTTGGTGTATGCAGCTCGCTCGTCGGAGACTTAGGCGTTTACCGTTTGCGGTAGAACCGAGAGTTAACAAAACTCTCCTTATGAAAATGGTTTCCAAGGATTAAAGGTCCAAGAGGACAAAAAGATGTTTGATCTTTGTTTCTGACGTCTTTTACTGAAGAAGTGTTTTTTATGGATGTTTGCAACTAATATCGCACTAGAGACTATGACCTGAGAGTGAATGCGTCGCAAATCACCCAAAGGGTACCATACTAAACATCCAAGCTTTTGAAAAGAAACTCTCCAACAACCCTTTCTCAAGTAGCTTAAGGCTCGTAGCATATGACATCAATTAACCTTTATTACTGTATCTTGATTTGTTTGAAGATGAGAATATAAAGGACGCACTAAAGGGGAACTGATCCAATCCTAAAGTTGTCATGCAAAGTTGATACTATGATTGAGGTTAGGAGGGAGCTACCTAATGTTATCATGCATGGTTAGAACCCTAATGTCTGTCATAACTTCTCTTGAACAAGAGAGGTCAGAGTTCCTAGGGGAACATGGCAAAGGAAAGCAACAGCAAAAGAAATAACTGTATGTAAAATGCATGCAATGCAACAATACAAGCAGAAGGAGCCAAACTCAACTTCTAGAGAAAGCAAGCAAAATCCACACAAAGCACAGGCAAGGTAGACAGACACAACCTTCAGCCAACAAGCAAAGCCAAACAATAACAGTCAAGCAGAGGGAGACAGACTCAACCTCTAATGCAGACAAGCAAAGGGAGCCAGGCTCAACCTTTCAATGCACTTAGGCCTAAAATCAACTACATGAAAGCCTTGTCTAATTCAACACACAGACAAACAGTCACACAAGTACAGTCAATCAATAAGCACAACAGATAAAACAGCAAACCAACAGCTCAACAGTAAAGCAGATTTCTAACAGTCTATAGTCAACTTCAAGTCTAAGCTATCCTCAAGAGAAGGAAATGAAAGCTCTGTCTTCAAGCTTCAACAAGCTCCAACAAAAGGGAAGAGAGTTAAAATCAAGATTATTGCATGATGATGGGAAGCATGATGGAAACCAAGGGAATCCATCATGACACTCAACCATGCATCTAAGATAGACATCCTCAAAGGTTCTACCTCTTGTGATATGCCACACATCCTTCAAAAGGAAGGATGAGGCTTCCACATAGGGACCTTTAATCATTGGATGAGGATGGAAAGCAATCAAGGCAATCCATGTTTATTTGAAGAAAGAGAAATCAAAACTAAAGCTCTTCCTAAACCCTAATTGATTAAGCTACAAGAAAGCTACTAAAAGGAGGTATAAACACCAAAACCAAACATCACAATCAAGCAAACAGAAGTCTCCATATGTCTAAAGCACTATCCAAAAGGAATGGAAAATTTATCTTATGCTATGGGCCACCATTGAGGTCATTATAAAGGAGAAGTCGTGTTAGAAGCATATTAAAACTAGCCTAAGTTTTAAATCTATTTAAAATACCAAAACTACTTCTAAAATCCTATAAAATTTTCAAAGGGAACCTACATGTGTTAGGTATCTATAGTAGAAAGACCAGGGACTAAAACTATGCTTAAAGGCACTAGAGAAATCAAACATCACAAAGTGTCAAATGGAAACCCTAAGATGGAAGGTCATGGGAACCTAATTCAAAACCAGCCCTAAAGTTATCTAAAAATTGTGAAATAAATCCTAAGGGATCATGCATCTCTATACTAATAGCCAGCCAAAAATCTCACCTAATTGCTATACTAATCAATCAAACGAAAATCAGCAAGAAAAGAGAAGAAAATATCAAAATTAAAGAAATGGGAAAAATGGAAAAATACCACATAAATGGAAAATCACACAAAAATAAAATGTAAAAGCATAGAAAAATAAAAAATAAAGAGATGAACATGCTCATATTTTTATTTTATTTTTCTGATCAACATTGAATTTATTATGAATTTAAAATGGAAAAAGTAATTAAAGAAATTATAAAAATCAAATAAGAAAATAAAAAGCAAGAATTAATCAGGGGCACAGGATCTATGACCAAGTCAGTGCATCTAATGGCTACAGATGGTGACAGCGCATTAATGAAACGCGCGCGTTTTGGCTTGGTCAAGAGTCAAGTTCAGATTAAATCACGTGCATTGGATTGGATTACTTAGTTAAATATTCACACAGATCCAAGGGCTGATGGCTTATCTTCCTCGTTTGAATTTCAGAGGGAGGGAGATTCTCAGGCGAACCAGACGGTGGTTCCGGTGGCTGAGCCACCGTCTTCTCCGATGAAGCAAAAATTGCAGGTTATGGAACCATCACCAAAATGAACAAAACTTATACCATTCTTCTTATTTTTTCCTCCTGAATCCAAATATGGGATCAGCTTCTCCGAATTCCTCCTAGATTTTAAAACCCGATCAAGAATCTAAAACATGTCACAATATTGATCATCACCAAACTCAAAGTTTTCTCCATAGATATTCTCCTCATCTCACCAGGAGCTCTCTGATCTATTCCAATCTCATCATCTCTCAACAAACAGCCAGATATGAACTCAAACAGAAATGGTGTCACAACTTGGGTTGTCACGAAACTTCCAAATTTCTAGCCTAAAACGATTTAGTCATCTTCCTAAAGCTTAACCTCATTTCAATTTCAACTAAATCAACCTAGAATCAGTGCAATCGTGAAAAGTGCATACCTGGTTTGTAGCTTGAAATCGAGGCAGTTATGGTGTGATTCTTGCTCCAATCTTGTGCAGATCTCTTCAATGATCAATGATAAAGCTATTAGACACTTTGATTTGCTCTGAAATGCTCTCAAACTCCAAACACGATTTGCACTTTTGCTTTTGAAACTGTCACTGCAATCTCTGGCTCCAACTCCAAATGATCACCAACCTTGATCCTAATCTCTTTATGAACTTATACATAGGTGAATAGAAGGTTCTAGAGGACCATGGAAAGCCCAAACAGAGATATCCAAATTTCAACTTTTGCTTGAAAGTATGAACATGGCAGCCACAATTCTAACTCAATTCCTTCTCCAAGAAGCTTCATTTGCCTTGCTTATGGACTGTGGAGGATGAATGGATAGGATTTCACCCTTGTTTGTATCCTATGGCCAAGATTGAATGTGTTACTTATCCATGAAGTAACAAGTTGAAACACCATGGAATAAGCCTCAAATTTAAATTCCATTAACTCCAAAGTGTTCCAAATGGTTTTTCTGATCAAAATGAGTACTCATTGGCATTTGTTTGAGCTCTTGTGATTAAATTTGAATTTTTCCACTTAAAGGCCTTTTAATTTCCCCTTTGTCAAATTTCCTCAAACCAATTCTTGACCTAAGCCAAATCAAAGCCTCATGGATACATGGTTGAAGTTAAAATCCCATTTTGAGCAAGTTTTGTGTTGGACAAAACTTCATTTGAAGTGTGCAAGATAGTGAAAATGACCTATAATGCCAAATGACCTATAATCTTACTTTCCCAAAATACCCCTGACTTGTAAACCTCATAACTTGAGATATACAAATCAGATGGAAGACTTCTAGTACAATTTGGAAAGCTAAGATCAAGACCTACAACTTTTATGTTGGGAAAAAGTTGAGGAGAAACATCCTTCTAGGTCAAAAGTGCCTTGGAAGTTGGTTGACTTTTGCAGACAAATTTCACATTCATCTGATGACCTGTAACTTGTATGGACCATAACTTGAGTTCTATAAATCCAATCAAGGACTTCTATTACGCATATTAAAGCTAAGGACATGATCTACAAGTTTCATGTTGGCCAAAAGTTAAGATGAAACTTGTATCTTGAGATAGGTGGACTTGAAGTTAGGCACTAAATATGGGATTTTACCCTGAGAACCCTAGTTTAGCAACTCCTCACACTTTGAACTCTTCTTGAATTGATCTTGGAATACCACCTCATGTATCTCAACACAACTTTCCATGATCACAAAGACTTAGATTTGAGTCTTAATCTCCTCCAATTGCACAGTTGACTTAAGGTTACTCAGATGAAAACCCTAATTGTAACACCTTCAATTGTGGCTCTTCTCACTTAGCATAATGACTTGGATGAGCTCTACCATGACCCTTAAGGCACTCCATGAGCTCTATCCATATATCCTATCCATGATCAAGGCTTCACAACTCACTGATGGTCTTCCATTGACCCCCAAGTTTGGAGATGAACCACATACAAGCAACCAAACTTCTCAAGGACACAACCCTCTTCCTGATGACTTTGGTGACCTATCAAGCTTAAACAAAACCTCTGGATAGGCTCCTCTTGATATACACCACACTTGATCCCCTTCTAAATTAATAATGTTATGCTATGCAAATGCTAGAACAATGCAATGCTAATGCAATGAAACACAAACCAAGTGAGAAAAAGGTTAGGCCAATTTTGGGGTGCAACAGTCATCAAACATGTGGAGGAGAAATTTGTTTCTTGAGGAATCCACAAGTAACAGTTATCCTTAGATCTGGCTCCCTTCATGATAACTTCATTCTTCTCATTTGTTACTAAATATTCAGATTTAGTGAAGTTAAATTTGAGACCTTGGTCACATAGTTGACTATTACTGATCAGCTTTGCAGTCATCCCTTTAACAAACAGTACATCATCAAGGCTAGGTAGTCTAGTATAGTCCAGCTTCCCAACACCATTTATTTCACCTTTTGATCCATCTCCAAAACTGACATAGCTAGTGGAATATGGTTTAATATCCACCAAGAATTTCTTGACACCAGTCATGTGTTTAAAAGAACCACTATCAAAATACCAGTCCTCTCTAGCATACACTCTTAGAGAGGTGTGAGCTATGACTCCAGAAGTGCCATTTTTGGGAATCCTCTCTTTCTTGGTATTAATAGCAGTCTGTATCCTTTTGGGTTGTGTAACAGGTTTGGGATAACCATATAATTTGTAACAATAGGGTTTTACGTGGCCAAACCTTCCACAATAATGACATCTACATTGTTGGGTCTTGCCTCCTGAGTAATTATTCTGATGTCTTTGCTGATGTTGAGACATTTGACTTGACATCTTTTGTTTCTGTTTTCTTTTAGGTTGAACAAAATTTACTAAAGGCCCTTTTCCTTTGTTTTTCACAACTTGATCATCATAATCGATACCACTAACATCTCTAGCATTCTTCCCACTTTCGATAATTTCATCCAACACATCAGAACTACTATTTAGCATTCTTACAAATTTAGTCATATTGTCAAGTTTTGAGTTGAGCAATACAACTTCATCCTTCAGACCAGAGATTATAGCCAGATGGTCCACTTTTTCAGTCTAAAGTTGAACAATTATTCTATTTTGATTCTCTCCCAGTTACCACACTTCTTTACTTCTGATGCACAACTCCTTGTATGAAGCAACAAGTTCATCAAAAGTGATTTCTTCACCATATGATTCTTCATCAGAATCATAAATTCTAGTCAAGGCAGTAACCTGCTTGGCAGATTCTCATTCAGGATCACTTTCAGAATCATCTTCTGACCATGAAACAGATAGACATTTCTTTTGCTTCTTGAGGTAAGTAGGACACTCAACTTTTATGTGTCCAAAACCTTCACATCCATGACATTAGATTCCTTTGCCTTTGTTAGTCTTCTCTTCAGTCTTGGACCTTTTTCCAGAATCTTGATTTTTGTCAAATGACTTATTCTTGACATTTGATCTATACTTCCAGTCCATCTTCTTCATCACTTTATTGAACTGTCTGCCAAGTAACACAATAGCATTAAATATACCTTCATGATCAATCTTCAAAATTTCCCAAGTATCTTTAGCTACAGTGCAATTATTTATTAGTATGAAGATGTTGTTATCCACTCTATTGAACAAGGAATTTAATGCTCTGGAGTTTCCCTGAGCTAGCTTGTCATCTTCACCATCCCAGTCTTCCTCAGCATTTAGCACATCAGTAATATTACCATCCTCATGTCTAGCCCTTGGTGGATCCCACCCCTTGATCACTGACTTCCAAACCTTGTTGTCCATGGACTTTAGAAAGGCCACCATACGTGCCTTCCAATAATCATAATTGGTTCCATCAAGGAAGGGTGCTCTGTTGTACCAAAAAGTATCTTCCCTAGATCTCACCTAGATATAGAGCAGGATGCCTGCTCTAGTACCAATTGAAATTCTGGTATGCAGATATCAGATGTCCTAAGAGATGTGGAGACATTGATCTCTGTATAAAACAAAAGAATAAGAAAAAATACAATTAATGCTACAGAAAATAGTATAACCCAAAAGGTTGTTAACCCAGTTCGGTATACAACAACAACTACGTCTAGGGGCTACCAAGGCAGGAAGGAAATCCACTATTAGTAGTTTTAATTCAAAGCTAAACAATCCAGTTTATAACTTCTCACTTAATACCTACTCAATGCTTAACTTTTACCTAAGACTCACCTAGGTATGAGACCCCTTTCACTTCCCTTCCGATCACCACCGTGATAGAATTATAAACCTTTTAATGTTTTTAGAAAAAACACCTCAAGGACACACAATAACTCAATGCTTAAAAGCTCAGGAGTGATTGACAAAACTTACAACTCAATAGAGACAGTCATACTCTTATATCAAGATGATATTAGAGAGGCTCACAATTAACATGCACACTCAAACCCTAAAATATCACTTAACACATAGTACGTTTTTCATACTCGACCTAGAGTTATGCCATCATATTTATGAACAACATCTGGACTGGATTTGGGCTTCAAAAAGAAGCAAGGTACTTGCTAAAAATCTGCAGAATATTCTCTATAAACATAGTTCTTCAATCAAGGGTTTCCAAAAACGTATTCAACATCTAGAAAAATAGAATATCTTTAAAATCAACTAGAATCTCTGATGCCTCAATTTAGGACGCCACATAAGATTACTTAATATTCACTGAATATTTAGTAATCTGTAATTACCCCAGCTGTAACAACCTGCAGACCTGTAACAAACAAGATGTTGAGATATCTTGTTAGAACATCTTGTTCAACATGTTTTTCTTCAAGTTAGAACATCTTGTTTAACATGTTGTTGCCAAGTTAGTTTTATCAAAATTAATGCCAATCACACACATAGAGACTTAACAAAATTCCACCATACACCCTTATTTCTAGACCAAATTTGAACCAATTGATCTTTGATTTGCTACCCAAACTAAATTTCAAGCCTAATTGTGCTCCAAACCTAGCCTCTATTTAAAAAGATTCCCTTTATTCAAATTCACTTTCCAATCATTCTCTCCTTCAATTTTCTAAATTCTCTACATCACATTTGAATTCTCTCTCACTTTTTTTAAATTCTTCACTCATTCTCTCCATTTTTTCATATTCCCCAATCATCACCAAAGCTCTTTCCATTGAAAGTTAACAAGCTTTTCATTGAAGCTTGTTAATCTTTGAGCTAAACTTTCATCAAAACACCTCTTCTTTATCAATTTTCTATTGAATCTAAGCTTTGGAGATCATTCTTTGAAGTTAATTGGAAGCAAATCCAGATTTGGTTGGTAATTCTTGGATTTAACTTTGTTTGAGCTTAGTTTACATCTTTCACCATGTGATCTCTTGTGAATTGTGTGTTTCTTGATCCATTTTCTTTGAATTGTTGATTACATTGGTCTTTGATTGATGATAATTGCTGGAATTTCTGTGCTCAATTGCTTACATTATCATTTGGTGATTGAATGTAGAAGTGATTGTGGAAAAGGGATTTTAAAAACATTGTTTCTGCTATTGTTGCATGTGTAATCGGTTAACATCATAATGTTAATCAATTACACCCCCTGCTACTCTCTGGATGTGTTGGTTTTCATGCTATAATCGATTAACACCCCATAGTTAATCGATTACACCTATGGTGATGGCATTAGTGAGCTTGTTTTTTGGGACAACTTTTCTTCCTCTTCTTCTTTCTTCTCTTTTTCCTTTATTTTACCTTGGATTATAATTTTTGTTAATTAAATTCCTCTTTAAATTCCACGGACTTAGGGTGTAAGATGAAGTTGAATAAATCTTCATTAGTTCAAATCTATCTTTAAGTGAATCATTTGATTCATTTTAGGTGCTTTGAATTAGTGATAGGTTTAGTACTTTAATCCACCAAGAAGAGTGATGGAAATTGAAGATGGAATTATCCAAATGTTGTGATTCAATTTGGTTTCCCTTCTCCCCTCTTCTTCTTTTTTCTTTTGGTAAATGAAAATCTTAAATGTCATGGAACTTTTCTTTTAAGTTCTTGATCAAGATGAGACCACTACCTCTTTTATTTTAGTGTGGCAAGCTTTAGGAGAGTGACCTATATGTCATTTCTCTAGCTTGTATTAGAACATATAGTGTATTGTCTAGCCTCCTATAATATGATCTTCTTTATAGGTTGTGATATGATTGCTTAAAATAACACTACATTTTGTCCCGAACTGAAAATCGAGTTATTTTTGTAAGCGAGATTATCGATCTCCTACTCTTCATAGTGTGGTGTGAAATAGATTATCTCTTTGTCATTAAGGTAGCTAGTTGGCATACTTGTCGATTTTATCCAAGTTGGATTCGTTTCCTTAATGATGTATGGATTCATGTTTTCATGCTTATGATTTAATAGTCCAGTATTTCCCAAAAAAACGACAAAATGTTCTTCATCACTAACACTAACTCGCTAACTATATAATTGCACTAACTTTACTTTATGCCATTTAATTTTTTCTCTTTAATTCTTATCATTTATTTTATGCCTTTTATTTTTAGAATTTTATATCATATTATCATCTTGTTTTTTTCCCTTTGTCCACTTCGACCTTTGTTTATGCTTATGCTTTTTTTGTTTTGTCCACTTGGATCATACTTCTCTTAAGACACTAATAAATATCAAAACACCTAAAAAAATTGGTTCTCTTAATCTCGGACTGTTGTGATCGGACTTGGACTTCATACTTAGGTCTAGGATCCTTGCCTTATGCTCTTGGAGATTTGAGACCTTGGACCTTTGTGTTGCATTTGTCTGGTTGTTTTGAAATTTTCTGTGTGCAGGTGTTGATACTTTGACCATGTGAAAATCATCTGATGCATGACTCTTCTAATTGGCTTTTAACCCTTAGGAAGACCTTGTTTTGACTTTTATTATGGCTTATCTTGGGATTTCTTCTGATGCTTTAATTCATCTGATTATTATGCTTGTGGTTTAAATCTAAAAGGAAGAGAATTGCTTATGTTGACTTGTTGTCAAGTTTTTGCTCCCTGTGTGGTTAGATATTACCTTCTTTAGCTTTTATTTTATGTTTTAGGGTAGTCACTTCATCTCCTCCCCTTCTTCAATTTTCAAAATCTTCTTCCTTTTTCAAAACCTTCTATATTTCAAACTATAACCTCTTTCACAATAAACCTTGAATTTTGTCAAGTAATTTTTCAAACTTCATTTTCTTTAATAAATACTAATATACCTTAAGCATACTTTGACCATTTCAAAAAGACATAAAAATACAAAAACTCATTCAAACTTTTGCGCATTTGTGCACTTTTTCATTTAAAACTTTTGATAAAGTTTAGACATGAGTTATTTTCATAGTTGATATGTGATTCTCCTATTTCCCATAGTATTAAAGAGGTTGAAATTTTGCACTTAGATGTTGAGTGATAGATTTGTTGATTTTTATCCAAGCAAAAATCCTCCATCTTAAGATGGTGCAAATGTTGTTTTCTTATACTTGTGGGTGACTAGTTGTAGTTTTCTCCTTAAAATGACAACTTGTCTTGTCATTTAAAATGAAACAAACAAATCCAATTTTGTTATTTATACCACGAACTACGAGATTTTGATCCTATATTGCACTTTGTGGGAACGTGGGTATAAGGCTCAAGAATTCTCTCCAAACACAAAATTTTTTAAAAATATTTCTCTTCTCATCTTCCCAATCTCATTTGAAATAATCATTTTCAAACCAAAATGCGTAGATATTTCAAAGGGTTCCTATAGAGTACTATAGACCTTTTGAGTGCTAACTCATTCCCATAACGTAACCAACCCCCTTACCTAGTCTTTGTGTGTCTATTCTTATTTTAGAACTTGTTTAGGTTTTGTTTGTTTTTTTTCCTTTTCTTTTGGATAAAATAAAAGTGCGGCGGCGACTCTTGCTTTATGAGTTAAGTTAATAAATAGCTTAGACTCACAATTTTTACCGCTACAATATGTAATGATAATAATAAAGCAATTATAAGAGGCAAGAAAGTAAATGACATAAAAATAAAGGTTCATAAAAGTAAATATCATAAAAATAAATGTTAAAACAATTATATGGTTAGTATTAGTGTTAGAGGCGAATTTGGGAAAAATTTAGCTCTATGTTAAGAAATCGTATCACAATCTATAAGAAAGATCATACTATGTGAGGCCGGTCAATAAAAATTTATGTACCATACATGTTAGAGATATGATAGAGAGATCATACTCCTAAAACATGTAACACAAGTCAAAACCAAGGAGGGATCAAGCACTAAGACAAAGAGATTAGTCCATTACATCAATCAATCCTTCATGACACTTAGGAAAAACTTATACATCAACCCAAAGTCCCTTCAATGATCAATGATCAATCAAATGGTAGATTTAAAATGATTAAAGTTCATTAAGCATTAATCCAAATCTCATGAACAAGATAGTCTGCACATCATCCAATTGATCAAGAGAAAAAAAAAGAAAAAGAAAGAGAAGAAAAGATGAAGAGAGGACCAAATTGAATCACTACTCAAGATCACTTTATCATCAATTTCAATCACCTTTCTTGGTGGGTTAAGGCAATAAACCTATCATCAACACAAAGCACCAAAAATGAATCAAACGATTCATTTAACGGTAGATTTATGTTAATAAAGGTTCATCCAACCTCATCAACACCCAAAGTCCATTGAAATTGAAGAGAAATTGGATCAAAAAGCTATGATCCAAGGCACCAACAATCAATGTACAAAAAGATCAATAAAATAAAATCAATCACTATAATATTTTCAAATGATTTAAAAAAAATTGAAACAAAACAAAATACAATGATTAATAAAAAAGAAAGGATCAAAATCAATTTATAAACAATAAAAAAGTTTTAAGAAATAGTAAAATTTTAAATCAAAAGAGAATGAGAAAAAGAAACTTTTAAAGAAAAGAGAGAGGGAGGCTTATGTGAAAAATAGGTGGTGCACACAGTCACTTCAAAGGGAACGGACTAGGACCATAATACAAGTGGTGATGGTTTAAAAAACAAACAAAGATCAAAAACCAGTTGTTGCACTCCAAAATTTGGCCAACCGGTTCCCATATCTGGTTTATGTTTCGACGCATTTTGCATTCACATTCGCATACTGCATGCATTGCATTTTTCTCAGTCAGATCGATTTTATTGGGATTGCAGCCCCTAGCGTTTCAGGCAGTTCAGGCCGGTTTGAATAAGCGTATTTTGAGAATTGGTGATCATTCTCTGTGTTTTCACGCCATCTCGGTGCCCGGGTTTCGTTATGGTTGCGCAATCATTCTCCAATCGATTTAATCGGCCTCCTGGCATTTTTTAGTTTTTTCTCTTTTATTTTCTATATTTTTAATGCATTTAATAGATTTTTAATAGGGTTATTTGCTATTAATAGATTAGTAGTTTGTTTATAGAATTTAATAGATTTCTTAATAGTTTTTAGATTTTAAATAGATATTCTTTTTTTTAGAGATTTAATAGGTTTTAAATTTTTTTTTTAGATATTAGTTTTATCTTTTAATAGAATAGTTTTTAAATAAATATAACTAGATATTACTTTTCATTTACTAGAATAGATTTTTTAAAATAGGATTAAATGTTTTTTTAGATTTTATTAGATTTTAATTGATTTTTCAAATTTAATAGAATAGATTTTTTAAAATAGAATTTAATGTTTTTTAGATTTTATTAGATTTTAATTGTTTTTCAAATTTAATAGAATATATTTTTTTAAATGGGATTAAATGTTTTTAGATTTTATTAGATTTTATTTGATTTTTCAGATTTAATTAGAATTTTTAAATAGTTTTTTAGATATTAAATAAATCTTTTCTGTTTTTTTTAATAGATTAATTAGGGTTTATTATTAATTTTCGTTTATGCTTTAATTAGGATTAATTAGAGGTCTTAATTAGGGTTTTTTATTATTAATTTCGTTTTATTTTTTTAGGGTTAATTAGGTCTTAGAGTTTAATTCAGGTAATCAGGCTTAATGCTTTAATCAGGTCATTAGTCTTAATATTGGGCCAATTATCCACAAATCTCAGAAGCCCAAGTCCAGAATTTCGCCACTTGTCATATAAATAGAGTGCCACGTGTGGGTCCACTCTTTCAGCCACTTCACACTCTCATTGCCAACGCACACTTCCACTACCTCCATTTTGAGCCACGTGTTCCCTCCTCAGCCTCCCTCTGATCCACGCGTCTCTCTCTCCCTCCTCCCTTTGCCACGCGTTTAGTTCTGAGACTCACCGGTCCCCTTCACCGCCGGCCATGCAGCCGCCGTCCCATCCACTGTAACTTCTCGCCGGAGCCGCCGCAACCGTCGTCGGAGAACTGCAAATTCGCCGGAAACTGCAAATTGCAACGTTCTTCATCAACTTCATCCAATTCTTCATAGATTCACCGATCAACATTCAACCTTCATCCAAGAATTCCAGATCAGCAAGATCTTCATCTCCTCCGATCAAAAGCCTCCACAGAAACCCTCACGAACTTCATCAGAGTTCACCGTTAGTTCATCATCCAGAACGCGTTCATCAGTGTTTCGCCGGACGGTCAAGAATCGTCATCAGGCCATTCAACTCTTTCCAGAAGAGAACCTTCAAGTGTTCTTCAAGCGGCTTCCAGAGATTCAACAATCTTCAATACGTGCATCGTCAGTGATCTTCATCCAAATACCAAGAACATTCTTCGCCAAGATTCGTCAACTCAGCAAATTCTTCATCGTTTGCTCATCAAATCTCCAGAAAAACTCCTAATAACATCAAGATCTCCAACTTTCGAATATGTTCAGATTTGTTTGATCTTCCATTGAGTTCATCACGATTTCGACAGATTCTTCGTTGTTCTTCAATTTTCTTTGAGTATCTTCAATCACCAACTTCAAGATCGCCGTCAGGACATCTCAATCTTCGTCATCCATTTCCAGAAATCTACATCTTCACAGCATTCTCCAGGTTTTCTTTTCTAAACTCGTTATACCTTCATAGCTTGGTTGTTAGTTGGAGATTTAGGTCAGTTTGGACATAAGATTAGATTAGGTTAGGGTTAATCCGAGCTGGGATATTAACTGGTTCAGATTGATGGTGGACATTGAGGAACTGTTCTTGTGGAGGAGGGAATTAGAATGAGTTCTGGTGATGAGTTGGTTTGATGGAGTTTTCATGTTTGAGGGTTTTTCAGAGAGAGGTTGAGGTGGAGAGAGAGGCGCCGTTTAGGGTTTCGTGGTTAGGGATGAACAGTGTGAGGGAGAGTTAGAGTAGTTTAGGGTTTTGTTTGCTGGGGCTGAGATTGGATTGGGTTAGGGCTTAGGCCCAGTTACGAGGAGTGCTGATCCTACTCCCCGTTTCCCATTCGCACCCCTCTCCCCTTTGCGTTTTGGTCTGGGCCTAACACAGATTTGCTGTCCACACCCCCCGTTTAGGGCCCAAGTAGAATAACAAGGCGATTCGTCGCTATCTGCACCCCCCCCCCCCCGGTTTGTTTTTTTGTTTTTTTCTTTGGTGTTTTTTCTGAAGCAGTCTGGGCCTAGCTCTTTGATGCTTGCACCCCCCTCCTGGGCCCAATCAGTTTCTGAACTGTAGAAATTACTATCTGCCACGCATTATTTTCTATTTTTATTGATTTTCATGGTTGCATATAGTTTACTCAAAAAATCATAATAAATTCAAAAATAGTCATTTTTACATGGGATTTTTTTTCTCATTCTCATTAATGTCTCAAGAAAATTATCAAAAAATAAAAGTATCATTTTAATCATTTTTTCTATTTTTGGTGAATTTCCATATTTAGTTGCTTTTATTGCATTTTAGTTTGTATATCCATTTTATTGAATTTTGTTTAGCCATTTCCTTTCATATTTTGATGTGATTCTTTTTCCTATGGTTAAATTAGAGTATTAGGTTCCCTTAGAGATTTATCTCACATTTTTGTGATTTAATCTTGTTTAGCTTTGAATAAAGAACATTAGGGTGACTAGAATTAGGGTTAAACTTGACATAGGTGCATCATAACACTTAGATTTTGGGTTTTCAGCTTGAATTAGGAGTTGGGAAATATATGGTGTGTAGGGTAGATGTATAAATCCCCTTAGAATTAATTTTAGGATTTTTAATAATATACTACTATTTTAATTGATTTTTTTAAATAGTGTGTTTGTTTGGTGTGGCCATTTTGGGCTTTTGTTTTATTTGTTTGGGTTTGGGCTTTGCTATGGGGTATGGGGCTTGGATTGGGCTTGTGGAGCATGAAGGAGCATAAGAACAGATTGAAGATGGGGATCAAAGTGGGATGCATGGATATTCTTGTGCTTGAAGATGTTTTGAAGAAATAGGAAATAGGGATAAGGAGAGCCTTAGAATAGACTAAATGCTTTGTACAAGCATGGATAGCTTCTTGTGCTTCCATTCCTCTCTATGACATAAAGTCCCTTTAGGGTATTCACCTCCCTCCTTTGGAGGGATAAGTGGCCTTACCTTAGAGGTAGAACTTTGAGGGAACCAGTCTTTCATGATGATAAACACTTATAGGCTTCCTTTGGTTGTCAATAAGCTGTTTTATCATTCCAACTTATTCTGTTAAGTGATTCTCTTCTGGAGTGCTTGCCTTGAAGATGGAGCTCACCTAAAGCTTGGAGGCCATTGAAGTTTGATCTTGGAGTTCGATTGAAGATATTACTGATTTGCTGTTTATCAATTGTCAGAGTTTGATGTTTTTTCAGAGCTGCTGCTGTAGGAGCTGGTGTGCTGTCAGAGCTGATTTTGTGGTTTATTTTCTTTGCTGTATTGTTTGTTAATTTTCCCTTAGGTTTGAAGTGAAGCTGTTTCACTTTGCCTATTGTTTTTCAGGTTCGAGGTTGAGTGGGACTCCCTTGCCTCGCTTGTACTGTTGCATCTCATGCATTTTACTGCTTTACTATATATATGTTGTTTCTTTTCCGTTTATCCACTAGGATCTCTGTTCCTCTCTGCGCAAGAGAGAAATATGACAGACATTAGGTGTTAATCCATGCATGACAACATTAGGGTAGTTTTGATTCCCATTTTAACCCTAGGTTTTTAGAGTTCTTTCTCTTCTATCTCAAATCATTCAAAACACAGTAATAAGATTTCAAACATCAATAAAAGACAGTTCTTGCGTAAAAAGACTGAAAACCAATCAAAGTGTCATTTTTGTCCGCTTGGACCCGTAATCAGGAGAAAACCTTTTTCAGAAGGATAAAAGATAAACAGACAAACCTGTGTCTTCCGTGGCCCGAACTATGTTTGCTCTGATCTTTCATGCTGTATGAAAGTACGTAGGCATAGGATGTGATATCCTAGCGAGCAACCTTCCCCTCCTTTCCAGTAGGTAGGCGAACTACGTTGACTCTGATTTCTCGTTCCAGACGGGAATACGTAGGCATAAAGTGCGATACTTTGCCGAGTCATTTTATTTTCTTTTAACCCTTGTCCTGTAGAATAGATAGAATAACAATCCGTACTAGAAAACAAGCGTGGATCCTGTCGAGTACGATGGACGTGAGGGGTGCTAATACCTTCCCCTTGCGTAACCGACTCCCGAATCCAGGATTTGGTTGCGATGACCATTCCTTTCCCGTCTTTGCGGTAGGTTTACTTCAAGCGTTTTCTTTCCCTCCTTTGGGATAAATAACGCACGGTGGCGACTCTTCTGTTCAGGCGGCGCTGATTTTCGCAGTAGCGACACCAGTGTGTTATCTTCTTCCTCCTCACGCGAGAGTTCATCAGCTAACACTCTGCTCTGCCAAGCGGAGCTCGAATCTTGCACGGTTTCAACTGAAATTCAAAGCTCTGCTCAATTCTACTATCAATTTCAAGTATCACTCAAATACAAGCTCGGATTTAAGTCGTAAAAGTTCGTCAACCTCCGCCAAATTACCTTCAAATTTAGATGAGAATCGATTCAAATCTTCTTCTTCTCTTCTCTGGATTTGTTGTGGTTTACTATTTTGAGTTTGGAATTGAAGAAGAAGAGTGATGTGGTGTGAATTCGGTTTTGATTTTTAGAAGGTTGAGGAAGAAATTTTGTAGGGTAATTTTGGCTTCCAAAGCTTGAGCGAATGGAATGAGAGGGTGCTCTATTTATAATGAATAAAGTGAATTGGTTTTCAAAATTGAAATTTTCGTTTGTGATTTTTCATTGCGTTTTGGTTCGTTGCACATTGCTTGACACCGTTTTTGCAATTCGTTTTGCTTCTTTTGTTGCAGTTCGCAATTGGTGTCATTTTTAATACTATGTAGCTGCAAGTCACACATATTTAGTTTTGGTAGGTCATGAAATGGCGTCAATTTGTGACACATTGTGAAGCCAGTTTATGTAGCAGTGCGTTTGAAGCTCTTGTATACTCATGTAGTAGCTGGAACTTGCTTGGACTTGAAGGTGGCTTAAGTTGTGATGCTTTGTGCGTGTTGCTGATTTTGCAGCTGGATTCTGGCTTTGTGAAAGCTTCATGTGTGTGGCATCCGTGGCAGGTTATATGTTTTGGCCTTATTGAATTAGCTTTTGGCTTGGTTGTAGGCTTGTGAAGGGTAGCGTGGGGCTTGTACTTGTGTTGGCTTGAAGGCTGTCTTTAGTAGAAACATGTATGGCTTGGAGAATTGTACATGAATCTTGGCTTGGATGATTGTTCTCCTCATTATTTTTTGGCAATCATTTTTATGAATGGTATATGGGCTTTATATTCATCATTATTTTTTGCAATCTATTTTGTAATTGATAAATGGGCTCAATTGTAATTTTGTATTTTCTTGGGCTTTTTGGTAATGGACTTATGGATTATTAAATTGAATGATCAGAACGGATTAAGAAATGGTTATTTAAACTAATTTGGAGAATGGATAATGGTTGATCAAAATGGATAAAAAAGTTTATTGAAAATAATTTGGATAATTGGATATTGGAGAATGGATTTGATAACAAATGGATTTAAGAATAGGAAATAGGTATTGAATTTAAAAATGTGGATATGGTTTTAAGAAACGTGATTTTGGAATTGAAATGTGAATTTTTCCTCCACTAATATTTTCAACACATACATGAAGTCTTGACTTTTCAAAAGAATTAACACCATTAATACACACCTTGACTAAATAGAAACCAATCTTGATTATTTCTCTAATAAATCTATGAACCTCTGAAGTATGTCCTGAATCACTTTGAATTTGATTTAAATCAATCCTTGGAAAAATAAATCTACAGATGAACATAACTGAACTTATGATCACAATGAACCTGATTTTTGAATTAATCCTCTCATGTAATAGCCCACTGACTCAAATAACTTGTAATTGAAGCAAACTCATAATGGTTTGATTAAGATGAGGTCAAACTTCCATCTAATTTTGATCATGAATGAATCACCACACTTGACTTGAAGCTACGCCATAGTTTTTGATATCCTTGCAAAACCCTAATCACACAGAGAAAGGAAACAAACAAACTGCGACATATTTTTGTATTTTAGTCAGTAAACAAGAAATAATCAAGAAATTAAGAAAGAAAGAAACACAAAGGTGCCTAGTGATCTCCTCCATAAACAAACCTAGAGAAATAAGGGTTAGGAGAATCCCACGTTTGTGATCTTGATGCATTTCAAAGATGCAAATGAGGTGGGATTTTAGGAGTAAAAATTAGGGTATGACATACAACTCATTATAAGAGTCTGAGTGAGAAGAGGGTAAAGCAGAATGTGAACCATGGGAAGCCTTACAGTGCTCCAGTTGATAAGGGTAAATAGAGAGTTGTTGATGGTAAAACGTCAAGTGGGGGAGGTGTTCCTACTCCTCTTAAGTGTTGCAGGTTTAGTGAGTTGGGTTATCATGTGAGTGAGTGCATGAGTAACGTGAAGAAGTGTTACAAGTGTGGACAGTCCGGACATCTGATTGCCGATCGCATGATTAATGTGGTGACTTGCTACAACTATGGAGAACCTCGACATATCAGTACTCGTTGCCAAAATCCAAAGCAAGCTTCAACTTGAGGCAAGGTGTTTGCTTTGTCGAGCCCAGACTTCCTGTGTGAAGCTAGCAGGATTATACCTGAGTGAATCGCACACTCAAAGATACAACAGAGTCTCCATCGAACTTTATTTAGTCCCGAAGGACGGGGAAAATATTAATAAAACCCAAGGGGGAGAGAAACGGGTAAGGGGTGTTGCACCCTAAAATTTGCTCAACCTATTTCACTTGGTTTATGTTTCAATTGCATTGTCATTTGCATACTAAGTCATGTACATAGTCTAATCATTTGCATAACATAGCATAACAAGTCATCTAACAGGGGATCAAGTTCCTTTCTTATCAGAAAGAGGCCCATCATGGGGTTTTATTCAAGTTCAAGACCATCCAAGTAATCAAGAAATGAGTTAAAGCTTTGAGAAGTTTGAAGGTCAACTGAGTGATTGAAGAGCATCAAGGCTTAATTGAAGAATGTGGGATTCATGAATTAATATGTGGATACATGTGTGGTGTTGTGCCAAGGAGAAATCAAAAGGAATCAAGAAGAAGAAGAGGAGTTACTAGATTAGGGTTTCAGTGTAAAAAAACCCTAATTCAGGCCTAACTTCCAAGCCAGATAAGTCAAAATGCAATTTTCAAATGAAGTATTGGTCAGTATGAAACTTGTAGAACATCTCAATAGCTTTAATTTGAGTACTAGAAGTCTTCAAGGAGATTTATAGAACTCAAGTTATGGTTCTTGCAAGTTATGGGTCCCCAGAGGATACTGAAATTTATCTTTGAAAGTCACCTGACTTCCAAGCAACTTTTTCCCATCAAGGAATTTTCAAATGGATTCTTGGCCAAAATAAGAGTTGTAGATCTTGATCTTAGCTTTAATTTGAGTACTAGAAGTCCTCAAGAGGATTTGTAGAACTCAAGTTATGGTCTTGGCAATCCAGGGGTATTTTGGGAAAGTTGAATTATAGGTCATTTTTGAGCATAGGTCAAAATCTCCATGTTCCACTTCTCAAATGAAAAATTGTTCAACATGGAATGTGCTTAAAATGATGTTTTTAGGTTAAATAAGTCATCATGGTGGATTGATCGGCTTATTTCAAAAAAGTCACTTAAAATGACCTAAAAAAAGGGAATAAGTCAAATAAAGTTTGGTGGAAAAAATCAAATTTTGGGTTAGAGGTCACAAACAAGCCATATGACATACCAATTTGATTGTAAAATGCATTTTAAAGACAATGGCATTGCCACAGTTTTCAATTGAGGGTTATTTCAAGGACTTGCTTTGTAAATGGGCTACTTGCATCATAAGGCACATATGCAAAACCACACTTCCAAGCAAATGCAAGGCTCCTTTCCATCCATACACCTCCAATATCTCATTTGGAGAGAATTTAAACTCATAACCAAGTGAATTGCAAGCCAAAACATGAGATGGTATGTGCATAGCATAAGAAGAGATTTTCATGACATGAGAAGTTGATTTTCTCATTGGATCAATCTAGAAATTTCTAGGGTCTTCAAATACATTCTATATATACTTGTGAAGAGGTTCAGAGCAAGAGTTGGTGATTCATTTGTGCAAAAACCATAGATTGACATTGGAGTTTGGAAGAGAAAAAGTGAGAGATCAAAGTCGGATTCAAGGCATTTTCAAGAGTTATCAAGAATTTAATCTTCTCCAACAAACTTCAACAAAGGTTTTCCGCACTTTTTGGCAAGAAAAAACGAGCTCCAACTACTCTGTTTCGACGCTCCGAAGCCGGTAAAATTCACTTTTTCTATGATTTTAGGACGAATAAGATTAGATTATTCATGTGGTTAGGATCTGGAAAATGTATAGATGAAATTAGGATCAAGAAATTAAGGATTAGAGACTTTTTTGGATGAGTATGTTTTCTTGATGATGATATATCTCTTTGATCATGGAGTTTTGATGGAATCCAAGAGCATATTTGGAATCCGTGATTTTTTTCCTTCAAGTTTGACTAAAATTTTGTGCGAAACGGTTAAGAATCGATGTAGTTATGTTGCTCGGAAGTTATCGAAAAAATGTCACCGCCGGAACAGCTACAGTACCGCGCGGGTACTGTTCCCACCCCCACTCGCGAGGCCCACACAGACATTGCTTTGGAATTCTGTTGTTCGCACCCCTGGCCCAATGCACATTAACTTAGTTTAATTCATTTTCGTTCTTTTTTTTCTGTTTTAATAGCTGTTTGGATTAATTGCGTTGAAAATAGTAAAAATAATCGAAAAATAATGAAATTTTTTCTGTAGATCTTGATTGTCTTAAGAAACTGTAGGATTTGAGTTTGAATTTTTAGGATTTTATTTGAATTAGTTACGAATTTTCTTTTGTGCTAATATCCATTGTTATGCATAATTGATATTGCTGTTTGTTTAATTTTGTTCTCTTTGATGCTTTATACTTTTGAGCTGATTCTTTCGATATGATTTAGAGGACATCCATAGGTTTCCCCTGGAATTTTCCTAGAATTTGTAAAATTGATTAGATTCTGTTTTAGGGGTGTAGTTTAGAGCCTTCCCAAATAATGGTTTCCCATGACCAAATTTCATTTAGGAATTGTTTAGATGACCTAGAAATTGATTTAGGTCCTCATTCTGGAATTTTAGAATGTTCAAACATGCATGTTCACATAGGAATTTTATTAGAATTTTACAATTTAGTTTTCTATTTTTTTGGGTTTTGCAAATGATTTCTTGCTTTCGGTGTTCTCTCTTGAGTGCTTTGCCTTGTTTGGAGCGTTTGGTGGACTTGGAGCTTGAAGAATTTGGATTCCTTTTTAGAGGAGCTTCTGGACATGATGAAGATGCTTTGGCTTGAAGAGTGGGGCTTGGAGTGGAGCTTTCTTTCTCTTTTAAGTTTGTTTTAGGAGTTGGTAGAATTAGGCTTTTAGGGAGAGCTTTTGTAGAATTAGTTCATTTCTTCCATCAAACATAGAATGCATTGTTTGCTTCTATTATATCCTATGATGCAAATTCCTCTTAGGGAAGTTCCATCTCTCCTTTGGAGGGAAGTGGGGCATACCCTAGAGAGTAGAACTTTTGAGGATACACTTCCACTTCGATGTTGGTTCTTGTTGAATTCCTTTGGTTTTCAGCAAGTATGCCAACATTGCAACTTGATCTTGATGACAAATCCCTTCTTGGAATGTGCTTGCTAAAGCTTGGAGATGAAGATTGAAGAAGCTTGAAGATGGAATCTAGCTCAAAGATAAGACTTTTGCTGTCATTTCAACTTTGTTGTTCAGAGCGTGTTGTTGCTGTTTGTTGTAGGAGTTTGTTGCTGCTGCTTGGGCTGCCTCCTCTATATCTTTTGTTTTTCTCTGTATTGTCTGTTGGCTTGTGCTGCTTGCCCTTTAGGCTTGAAGTGAATTTGATTCACTTTGCCTGTTTCTTTCTTAGGTTCGAGGTTGAGTGATTCCTTTGCCTCGCTTGTTTTGCTGCATCTCATGCATTTTACTGTTTACTGTATATCTGCTGTTTCCTTTCCGTTTATCCCCTAAGATCTCTGATTTCCTCTGCGCAGGAGGGAATCATGACAGACATTAGGTGTTAATCCATGCATGACAACATTAGGGTAGTTTTGATTCCCCTTTCAAACCCTAGGTTTTTAGACTTCTCTTCTACCTCAGAACAATTCAAAACACAGTAATACGGATAATCGATGTCATACGTTACGAGCCTTAAGTTATTTGAGAAAGGTTGCTGGAGGGTCACTCTTCAGTAATCTGATTACTTAGTGTGTTACCCTTAGGGTGACATACGACGTAGTCACCCTCAAATCATAGTCTCTAGTGCGTCAGAGATTGCAAACATCATAAAAAACAGTTCTTGCGTAAAGGACTGAAAATAAACATCAGAGTGTCATTTTTGTCCGCTTGGACTCTTAATCAAGAAAAACCCTTTCATAAGGAGATAAAAACAGTCAGACAAGCTTGTGTCTTCCGTGGCCCGAACTACGTTTGCTCTGATCTTTCATGCTGTATGAAAGTACGTAGGCATAGGAGGCGATATCCTAGCGAGCAACCTTCCCCTCCTTTCCAGTAGGTAGGCGAACTACGTCGACTCTGATTTCTCATTCTAGACGGGAATACGTAGGCATAAAGTGCGATACTTTGCCAAGTCATTTTATTTTCTTTTAACCCCAGACCTGTAGAATAGATAGAATAACAATCCGTACTAGAAAACAAGCGTGGATCCCGTCGAGTACGACGGACGTGAGGGGTGCTAATACCTTCCCCTTGCGTAACCGACTCCCGAATCCAGGATTTGGTTGCGATGACCATTCCTTTCCCATCTTTGCGGTAGGTTTACTTCGAGTGTTTCCTTTCCCTCTGTTGGGATAAATAACGCACGGTGGCGACTCTTCTGTTCAGCCGGCGCCGATTTTCGCAGTAGCGACAGCTGGCGACTCTGCTGGGGACAGGAATATCCCCTTGTCATACCCCAAATTTGTCCTACCTTTTTTAAAAATCTTGTATTTGCCCGATTTTGTTTTTAATTTACCTCGCTTATACAGCGTAGCGTAATTTTCAGCAAAAACAGACATTTTCACCTTTTTTTAACGAATAAATTCGCGACACGTGGCATCCTTTTTGTTATTATTTTTATTTTTATATATATTTTATTTTAAGATAATGTAATATATATTTTTTAGGTTAAATTTTTATTTCAAGATTTAGAATTTAAATTATATTTAGATTAGATTTTTTATTTTTTTTAATTTTTTTTTAAAATTAGAATAGATTATTAATTAATTAGATTAGGATTATTTAATTAAGATAAAATTAAAATAAGATTAGTTAATTAGTTAAGTTTAGAATTAATTAGTTGGATTATTAGCTAATTAATTAAATAGAAATTAAAAGAAAAGAATTAAAAAAAAGAGAGGAATCAGAGGAGGAAATGGACGAGGCCCATTGGGCCTATGCTGAGAAATGGATTTGTTTCTTGTTATAAGAAAAAGAAAAATTGATCTAGGACCGTAATTTTTACACTGTTCATCACCCTAGAAACGCTAAATCCGCCGCTGACACGCTCGCTTCCTTCCCCTTCATCATCCTAATCTCTCCTGCAATCCATCGAAACAACCATCACCTAGCCTCTTTATTCTCCACCGTAAACCATCACCTTCACTCACTTTGAGTCTTCCGTTTTGTTTTCACCCATTTCCACCTCCATTTTTCCGCCGTACGTAGAATCGTCGTCGGAGGTTAATCGGAATGGGTAGGGTCATAAGGGCACAAATCGGGTACCTCACATTTCATCTCCTTGGCCAATCCTCTATCGTGTCGTTACCTCCGTTTTTTACTACAAAACCTCATCCATCTTCCCTTAAACACACTTGCAGCCACCACCGTGAAAGTTTCTGTTAGACTTCACCGCAATCGAAACGCGTTCGAACTCGATGAACATATGTTCGGTATCACAACACATCTCCACCGCGACAACAACAACTTTGCAACAACAACGGAGAGCGAGTGACAACAGCAACTTGTAGCTTGAACAAATTCCCAACATTTCTACACGGGCGATTTCCATTGTTCGATGACAACCACACTGAGTCTCAACAACAGCGGTTATTATCAATCAATCCTGACATTGTTTTGACATTTCGGTTGCGACATCGCCAAACCTGTTACACAAAAATAGGTTCAGCTGTCGGCATGGAACCGTAGCAACGCGTTTGGTTCTAGCATCGACGAGAGCTCACGTATCAAATTTGCATCCGATTCGATTCTCGGCGTGAAATTCTCAGCACGGTAACAACAACAAGCTTTCATCGGTTGCAGTCCCGCACTTGGTAACATTTCGAATTGAAAACATTGTAAATACTATTGAGTTGATAGCAGTACCATAAGAGTGTTTGGATAATTTGAATGTTGGCTGCTATTTGGTCATTTCTGGTTTATGTCGGCTCATTAAATTTGACTTGGTTTTGATTATACATTGCTTGCTGAGTTTGTGTCGTATCTGTTACTGGCTTGTTTATGGTTGGTAAATTGTTTACTTACAAGGTTTCGATGGTTGCGAATCTCGTTGCGGATTTGAGATTCATTTATTTACATTTGGTTTGGTTAATTAGTATGTTTTGCCGCTATTATTATGGGTCACTGCGGTATCATATTTTGGCCGATGGGTAGAATGTTTGTTGTCTTGCATCCAAGCTGTAAATATTATAGGAAATTGCAGTTCAATTGTTTCATTTTGTAGGTCAATTAAGAACATTGATGCAGAATCAAGTTGCAACATCAAGTGATAATAGACAGCAGTAGATCTGATGTCCTAAACAACGGCAGAAACGCCAAGTTTCTCTTCCCATAACATTTAGTGATGACGATTGAGTTTGAGAAAGTTGAAAGTTGATATCTGTTTCTGTGCTGGGTATCGGTGCGAAATCACCGCCAGGTTTTGTTCATTGATTTTCAGGTGATGCAGATTGGTTCTCAGCGCTGATGCTTAACACCATTGCAGTCAGAACTGAAACAATGAAGGACTTCGAATAATATCATAAATTCAAGAGGGTGGAAGCATCACCGAGTCATTGGTTGTACGAAAAGATCTTGAAGCGTCTCCGTAAACATTATCATTGCAGAAGTTTTTTTTTCCGCAGATTGCAACTTCGTCGAATTTCAACTTCATAAATGTGAAGTCAATGTAGAGAGCAGCAGTTCATCAACATCAATTTGAAGCGAGAACCTCAGTTACCAACATCAGCGCGACATTTCTGACTTTCGCGTGGCTTCCCTTAGCAGCACGACAGACAACAGGAAGCAGCATGATAATAACACATGCTTTAATCTGCAGCAGTACTTCCAAGCAACGAAAGATTCAACATCTTGCAGCTTGTTACATCTCGAGCTTACGTTTTGCGATGGTGGTGACAAATGAGTTGTGGATAAATTTCTATGCAGGTTGCGATGCCACCGAAAGAGAGTCATCGATGAGAATGAAAGGGAAGATGAGGAAATCTGGATTTCGCACATAGTTCAACCATAATGTCACACCTCATATCCAACAAGTTCGGGTGCCGACACCGTGATGATAACGGTTTTCAGCAGCAGCGGTAGTAGCGAGCAAGAGTTTTGGTGCGATGTTAGAGATTGTTTTGGTGTCGAAAGCTAAGAGTAGCCTGGAAGTTCACGATGTCGACAAGGCCCACGTTACGCAACTGCTACTGTCAATCCGGTGCACATAACACCACTTCCAATGACAAGGCATTCGGCGTTTCGGTTTCGGTAACATTTCGACATAGAGGCCTCATGCTTTCCTTTTCCATTTGCTTTGATATTTACAGTGTTGTGTGTGTTTAAGAGTTGGTCCAATATTCTTTTTTTTTTTCTGAAAGTTTTTGTGCTATTTGTAAGATATGGTTGTATACTGGATTTACTGCTATTATATGCCCTGAATTGCTTTGTGTATGGGAACTGTCAAAAGATTACGTTGGCTGCGTACGTATGGTTTATTTGACTCACGATGGTATGTGTGTGGACTGCATACTATTTTGTTGCAGCTTATGTTTATGATGTCAAAATTGAGTATATCATTGGCAGATATCTAATACCTTTTGGTTTCGTTAACATTACATGTCAATTTCGTAAGTTATAATGTATGTTTCAACATTTCCAAGCTGTACAGATTTGGTTGCGGTTTACTTCCTCTTGTTTTCTCTAAAAAAAAGCCTGTTTTTATGCTTGATGAGAATTGGATGAGTTGAAGATTGTGGCTATAAAAAACAATTTTGAGTATATTGTTAACAGTGTGATGTTTGGATACCAATACCGTAAGTCCCGTATGTGATTTGGTTGTATAGATTTAGTTTGCGCCATTAGTTTTTTTTTTCTTTCTGATTCACTATGCACATTCTGTTTAGCTAAATCATGTTGGTTATGGTAGCCACATGTTTTTGCTGTAGATATCTAAAATTGAAATTGGCATTGGTAAAATTTTTCTAGTTATTTGATTTAGCTTAGAATAAATAATGTTTAGGGATAACAGATTATTATTTTAATTAATTAATCTTATACTTAGACCACTAAAACAGTTAATTTTGACTTTTCGCTAATGTAAAATTTTCTAGTCTTAATTAGATTTTAAATATTTTGATACAATCTATTTATATTTTTCTAATTAATTTATCGAAAGTAGTGGGCTCTTGGGGTCTAGCATCCCTTGAGTCCTTGAACAATTGTTCTCGAGGCGCACGCCCTTGAGTTACGGTTGTTCCATTTTTCGATTTTCAACTTGTTTTTCAATTTAATTGAAATTTCTAAAAAGATACTTTAAAATATATATATATATATATATATATATATATATATATATATATATATATATATATATATATATATATATATATATATATATATATATATATATATATATATATATATATATATATATATATATATATATATATATATATATATATATATATATATATATATATATATATATATATATATATATATATATATATATATATATATATATATATATATATATATATATATATATATATATATATATATATATATATATATATATATATATATATATATATATATATATATATATATATATATATATATATATATATATATATATATATATATATATATATATATATATATATATATATATATATATATATATAGAATTTTTATTAATTAGATATTTTTATAACAAATTCCAAATATTATTCTTTCTTTTAAAAAAACATATTTCTAAATTATTGCCAAATAACATTTTAAATATTAAACTTTAAAAAAAAACTACTTTATTATTAAAGTTAAAATATTTTTTCTAAGATATTAAACTTTTTTCAAAATAATTAGTTATTATTAGCTCTTTTTTTTTTCTCAAAAATCTTTTTTTATATATGAATTGATTAATTTATTCTATATGAAAATTAAAACTATTTTTTCTTAGTTAAATTAAACTTTTTTTTCAAACAAATTTCAAAAGAATTAAATTCTTGGATCTCGCCTTCCTTGAATTTTTTTAAGCGACCGCTCTCGAGGTGCACACCTCGAGTTGTGACCCTTCCGATCTTATTCTCTAGAATACCAAGCGCGCCTAGTCCGAATACGCTAATATTTTCAAACTATTTTCTTAATTAAATCACGAAAGAATTGAATTCTTGGAGTCGTGCATTCCTTGAATTCGAGAATGATTACAACCGAGGTGTACACCTTGAATAATATGTCATTCGAACTTTCGTTCCTAAAACACTTCCCACAATTATTTGGACAAGTACTTTCACTGACCAACAAATATATTTTATAATTAAGGGAACGAAAAAGGTATCGTTGGGATCTAGCATTCCAACGATGTCCCGACTAATTGGTTACGAGGCCGACGTCTCGTTTATCGAGTATTCGTCGTTCCTCCCAAATTTTCAACCCGTCTTATCTCGTTCCTCACCTTTGTGCGATCGAGTCTAAACCCCAGTTTGTTTCTAAACCATACGTCAAATCTAAACTATTTTCTTGATTAAAAATTACGAAAGAATTGAGTTCTTGGAGTCTCGCACTCCTTGAATTCTTGAGTAAACACTCTTAGGGCGTACGCTTTAGGTTGTGGATTACTCGACCTTTCGTCTATAAATACATGCCCTAACTATTTGGACCAATATCGTTATTGTCCATTCAAATACACTTTCATAATTAATTGAGTGAAAAAGGTATCATTGGGATCTAGCATTCCAATGATATCCCGATTAATCGATTGCGAGACTGGCGTCTCGTTTATCAAGTAGTCGTCATTCTCCCTTAAAATATTCAACCTAACTTTCTTTCCTCGCCTCCGTGCAATTGAAACTTTCTCAAACATATTAAGTAATTATTCGAATGAAAAAGGTGTCGTTGGAATCTAGCGTTCCAATAATGCCCCGATTAATTGATTGCGAGACTGACGTCTCGTTTATCGAATAGTCGTCATTCTCCCTCCAAATAACTTAACCAAACTCCTCTTTCTCGTCCCCGTGCGATCGAAACCTTAAACCTATTCAAATCCATTCTCTTTCCCAAACCAAAACATCCAATGCGATAAACACTAAATTCCTCGCCCTCGTGCAATTTCCAACCAAAACACTCTTTTCAAAGAACATTGTTTAGTCCCTTCTTTCGCGCATAACAAACTCGTGCTTCAGCCTCCCCTAGCGAGCAGACAAGCCAACGTTTAGCAGTTAGAATGCGACCTAAACACTCGTTCGTTTTCAAACCCTTTACCCGTAGTTGGCCGAACTACGGCTGCTCTGATTCTTCATTCTCTTTTGAATGTAAGATACGTAGGCACAAGATTGCGATGATCTTGGCGAGCACAATCCCCTCTTTTTCCCGTAGTCCCACGAACTACGAATGCTCTGATTTTCCACTTCTTACAAGTGAAGATACGTAGGCACAAGGGCCCCAATCCTTGGCGAGCAACCTGTCTTAAAAACCACCCGTTCCCCCTTATAGGAGAAATCTTTAGAAGAAAACAAACAAGTGTAGCTAACCTTACTCTCGAATCGATCAAGAGGTTCCCGTTGAGTACAACGGACGTAGAGGGTGCTAATACCTTCCCTCTGCGTAACCGACTCCCGAACCTAGAATGTTGGTTGCGATGACCATGTTCTTATCTCCTTTAAGGTTTTATCGATATCTTCCTATTCCATCCCTGGAATGAATAAAGTTCGGTGGCGACTCTGTTTCGAACAGTATTTTCCGCGTCCATCGAGAGGATCGTATTTTTCGAGGTACGACACCCCTATGCGAGTCGATCCTAGCGCTTGTTTTCCCGTCATGGGTGTTTTATAGATTTACTTTTCTGTCTTTACTTTCCGCCTTTTATTATCAGCTTTATACTGTTATTGCTGCTGTGGGAAGGGGATAATCTGTTGAGAGATAAGCCGGACCTGGGTTTGAGGTTACACATAGACTTAGAAGTAAAGAGTAGTGGTTAGCCTGCTTGCTTAGCTCGCACTAGCTAGCCACGAAATTTACGCTCGGATGAGATTCTCTTTGATGCTTCTTGCCGGGCCCTTAGGGCTCGACAAGTCGTCTGACTCGAGGATTGTCGACTCTGGGAACCTATCAATTGGGATTCAACTAAGTGAGGCCGCTTCAAGGGATGATGATGCCACACCTTCTGGGTATCGTATCATCGCTCTTGAAAGTCTGTGACGTTGAACCCGCATAGGATGTCGTACCTCGTCTGCGAGTTAAGTACATACCTGTGAGGGGTAGGTGGGTCTGTTTGCAGGAAACCTTTGACCTCAGAACACCCGGCTTATCTCTGTCAGTGAGATGTGGTTACAAGGTTCATTTGAGCGGTTGGTTTGGTTTGAGATAAAGATTGGATGGTTCTCAAGGCTTCAGTACAGAGCAGCCCAGTCTATCAGCATTGCACTTGGTCCCTTGTTTGCATATGCATGTGCATTTTCATGATTGCATTTCATTAACATGTATTAATGTTGCAGGTGATCGTTCCCCTCTGATTCCAGTGTATCTTCTAGCCAGACATGGAGTCCCTGAAGAAGACAGTTGCTTATCGGTTTCATTCACCAGATATCAGTTCATTGCTGGGTTTAGTTGCTCTGGCAGATGAGAGTGTGAGGGCTGAGTTCAGAGTATCTTATGGGAGATTGCTTAGCTTATTATACAGACCTTCAGCATTTGAGACGAATGGGGTGTATACTTTTTTGTAGTTTTATGAGCCGCAGCTGAGATGTTTCTTATTTCCCGATAATATTCTAGCACCCACTTTGGAGGAGTATTTTGCGATGTTGGGAGTTCCTGTGCTAGACCAGATGCCCTTTGTTCATGTTGATGCTGAGCCTGAGTTGGCCACGCTCGCCGAGATTGTCAGCTTGGACGCTTCTGAGTTTCCGGGAGGCTTGGTTAAGCTGAATGAAGCCTATGGCTTTCACTTGTCGGTCCTAGTTGAGAAGGCTACACAGTGCGCGAAGAGTGGATGTTGGGTTGGCTTCAGTGCTATTCTAGCTGTCTGCATCTACGGGATTGTCTTGTTTCCTAATGTGCCAGATTTTGTCGACTTAGACGCCTTCTTGATTCTTGCCTCGAAGAATCCAGTTCCTACTCTCTTGGGCGATGTTTATCATTCCATTCATTACAAGAATGAGAAACGTCGTGGCAAGAACGTTTCCTGCTGTCTTCCTCTCCTGTACAGGTGGTTCCAGGGGCACCTTCCGAAGAAAGGACCTTTTGTGGATGCTGTTGATACTTTGGATTGGTCTTCCCGGTTGATGGGGTTGTCTGCTGAGAATATCGTTTGGTTTGATCGGAGTATGCTTGGTATTGACATTATATATAGTTGCAGTGGCTTTCCGAATGTTCCCCTGATTGGACGGAAAGGTTGTATCAACTATAACCCTTCACTGCTAGTACGACAGTTCGGTTATGCTTTGAGGGACGCTCCTATTGAGAAAGAGATGCAGGAATCTCTGTATCTCACAGGGTCATTTGACACAGCTGTTTTGATCAGATTGAGACATGCATGGGCTAACATCCATAAGAGGGGGAAGGCTTTGCTCGGTAAGAGCAACAACAGAGCTTATGATCCTTATTTGGCGTGGATCCGCGAGAGAGCTAGTACTTCTTTGATGCCTTATCCTGTTGTGGAACCCCAGTATCTTCCATTGATTGAGGTACCTCCTGCAGAAGAGAGTGAGAAATATAACAAGTTGTTGGCTGAAAATGAGGAACTGAAGAAAGCCAACGAGGAGTTAGAGAAGGATATCTTCCAGTTACGTCGTGAGATGAAGGAAGCCACCTTTACTGTGAAGGAACAGACTGAATTAATTAACAGGTTGGGATCAGAGCTGACAGAAGCAACCAACAAGAAAGAAAAAGTGGGAATAGCCTTAAACGGTGTTAGCAAGGTGCTTACTTCCAAGAAGGAACTTCTAAGCAAAGCTTATGCCCGTATCAGCAAGTGGGAAGCTTTGTGGAATGCCACGCTTACCAAGCAGAAGGAGCGGGAAGACGAACTGAAGCTGCAGATTGCCACGCTAGAGGCATAGATTAGAGCCCAAGACGCAAAAATTGCTGAAGCGACATCACTTAGGAGCGCTGCGGAGCTCAGGGTGAGTGACATTGACGAGAAGCCGAGAGGATATGAAGAGAAGGCCGGTTCCAAGAGGTACAGATTTGACGAGAGTTCTGGCAAAGGAGCCTACCAGGATGATGCCAAAAAGCTGAGATCCACTACCGAGCGGCATGCTTTACTGATACAGGAGTTGATCTCCCGACTAGGGCACTCGGAGACAATGGGGATTTTGGAGGACGTCAAAGCCCGCCATTTGGCCTGATTTATCTTTGCCTTGCCTTTGTTATTTGTACTTGTATTTGGACCATCGTCAGGCTTGTTGGCCAAGGTCTCTTCAGTTGTATTCAGTTGTACTCTTGTACTCAGCCTTTTGGCATGTGTTTATATATGAGGGTTTTCTGATTCCTTGCTTGCTTGCTAGGGACTCCATTGTCATGATGGCGTTTTCTCCGAAACTAGAATCGGGGGCAATATAACCTGTAGCATATTTACATATTTGCATCTGCATTCATATTGCATAACCGGTATTCTCGAATCTGTATCTTATTCCTTGCATCTGCAGGTTTCCAGGATTGACGAACAAAGAGTTCATCGATACTCTACTCGTACCAACTGCAAGAGAATCATGGATCAAGTCCAGGTGGAGATGCAGGAAATTCGCGAGAAGTTGAACCTGTTCATGCAGGCCATGGAGAGTATTGCTAAAGGCCAGGAGAATCTCCAGACTTTGGTGCAGCCGCTGCTGACGTGGGCTAATGGGAACGGCAACAATGACCACAACTTTGTGCATGTAGAAACTCTTCATGAAGATGGGGCCTCTACGCCTGTGGTTCCTCCCGTAGTGACCCCACCTGTTGTGGTTGTGAACAATGACGCTGGCGCCGGCAACGGCAACGCAGGGAATGGAAATGAGACGGTTGTTAACAATGTTGGATTTGGAGATGCTAATCTGGGAGGTGGTAACTTCAATGGCGGTAATGGTTTTGGTAACAATGGATTCGGCTATAATGACCAGGGGTTTGAGTACGGCCATCAGGGCGGAAAGTTCGGCTTCAACACTCAGGGTTTCGGCTATGACGGTTTCGGTAACGCTAACCAGGGTTATGGTGGAAATGGTGCTGGATTGATTCCTGTCAACACTGGTTTCGGGCAGGGTTATGGTAATGGGGGACGAGGTCCCATGACTAATCAGCAAGGGTTTGGTCGCAACACTGGTTATAACGGGTACGGAAATGGAAATATGAACTGGGGCGAAGTCTGTCAAGAGGATGCCTTCTCTGGAAGAGGCATGGGATTTGAAGGACCCGGTGACAATACTGAGAGGATTAAAATGCTTGAAGAACAGGTGAAGGGTATGGCTAATCAGAATTCTACCGGACTAGACATGACTACTATGGGCTTGGTGCCCGGGCTGAAGGTACCGCTGAAGTTCAAAGCGCCCACATTCGATAAGTATAAGGGGGACACTTGCCCTAAGGTGCATGTCCACGCTTATTACAGAAGGATGTCGGCGTATTCAGACGACGAAAGGATGCTTATGCATTTCTTTCAAGACAGCCTATCAGGACCGTCACTCGAGTGGTACATGGGGTTGGAGCCCGCTCAAATCAAAACCTAGAGGCAATTGGCGGATGCTTTCGTCCTGCATTATAAATATAATAGTGATCTGGCACCGAACCGAGTTCAATTGCAAGGTTTGTCGCAGAAGAAAGAGGAAAGCTTTAAAGAGTATGCGCAGAGATGGCGCGACATGGCAGCAAGAGTACATCCTCCATTAGCTGAAAGAGAAATGAATAGTATGTTCATTAGAACGTTCACGGGGATATATTACGAAAAGTTGTTCAACGTTTCATTGAGCAGTTTTTCAGATTTGATTCTCATGGGTGAGATGGTCGAAGACAGTATTAAGGTTGGAAGATTCCAAGCAGGTGAGTCTGCCCCCGCAGGAGGTACAAGAAAGGCATTCGGCGGTAGACGTCAAGGTGATTCTAGTGTTGTGTTTGGCGGAAGAGGTCGGGGTAGAGGACGAAGTCAGTATGCTCAGCATCAACAGGTCGCTAGTGTTACCATCCCTTTTCCACAACAACAGCAACAGCAGCCGCAGCAGCAGCAACAACAAAGGCAACACCCCGCCCAATGCAGAATCCTAGAGGGCAAGCCCAGGAGAGTATTTGAAACGCCTCCTTCCACGTACGCCGAGCTTCTTCAAACATCGCTAGGATTAAAGTTGGTCGAGAAAAGGACCATGGCACTGTTAACGGGCAATCCTCCGTTTGGTTATGATGCTGGTAAGCACTGTGATTTCCACTCCGGGGCGCCCGGACATGATATTGAAGGTTGTCATACGTTTAAACATAAAGTCCAAGACTTGTTGGACAACAAAGCTATTAACTTTGGACAGGCGGGTCCAAATATAGTACAACAGCCTATGCCCAATCATGGGGCGAACGCCATCCTGACCGAGGAGAATTTGAATCTAGTGACGGATGTCAATGAGCTGAAGACACCGTTGGGTGAGATCAAAAGCAGGTTGTTAAAAGGGGGTGTATTCCCGGGGTGCGACGAATTTTGTTTGGATTGTTGGATACGGCCAGAGGGTTGTAATGAGTTGAAACAGGGTATTCAGGATTTGATGAATGAAGGAACTTTGCAGTTTGATAGAACCGCAGTTGAAGAGCCGGTGGAGGCATTGTGTGATGAGCTGAACGATGTTGCTACGGTAACGATTCCAAGGAAAATAATAACGATAACGGCGCCCGCCAGGCGGCCGACAATCACTATTACTAAAGCAGGGCCGATCCCTTTCGAGAATACCAAAGCAGTGCCATGGACTTACGGGCTGGAGGTTTATTGCGACGGTGAGAAAATTGAAGTAAATAAACAACCAGCTGGGGTTGTAGATAATGGTGTTGGAACAGGAGGTATGACCAGAAGTGGGAGAATCTTCACATGGCCTGAGGTAGAGGCAGAAAGATTGGCAAAGGGGAAATCCAAGGTAGATGAGAGTGGCCCCTCACAAACAAAGGAAAAGGAAACATAGCTTAAGGATGTGGAAGAGTTTATGAGGCTCATCCGCAAAAGTGATTACAAAATTGTGGAGCACCTCCAGCAAACGCCATCAAAGATCTCGATCTTGTCACTGCTATTATGTTCCGAGGCCCACCGAAATGCGTTGCTGAAGATCCTAGACACGTCGTTTGTACCCCAAGATGTTTCTGTGAATCAGTTAGAGGGGGTGATGGCGCACGTGAATGCAGGGCACAGTTTGGGCTTTACGGATTTTGATTTAACCCCGAGGGGGAGAGAGCATAATATGGCGCTGCATGTATCAGTAGAATGCAGGGGCACGGTCATGTCCCATGTTTTAGTGGATACGAGGTCTTCCTTGAATGTGCTTCCGAAGAAAGCAATGATGAAGTTGGATGTCAGGGGGATTCTCTTCACGCCTAGTGACTTGGTGGTCAGGGCATTTGATGGTACGCGGAGGTCAGTTTTCGGATCGATAACATTACCATTACAGGTGGGGCCGGAAATTTTTGAAACTGAATTCTATATAATGGACATCCAGCCGGCGTATAGTTGCCTCCTCGGACGACCATGGATCCATGCTGCTGGGGCAGTCACATCCACGTTGCACCAAAAGTTGAAGTATATGGTGGGGGATAGTGTCGTCACTGTTTGTGGAGAAGAAGATATTCTGGTTAGCCATCTGTCTTCATTCAGATACATGGAAGTCGACGGAGAGATTCATGAAACACCCTGTCAGGCATTTGAAGGGCTAAAGATTAAAGACAAAGCTCCAGTACCCAAGATATCAGATGTGGCAGTGTCATCATATAAAAAGGCTCAAGCTCTAGTACGGATAGGCGAAACAAAGGGCTGGGGTCAGGTGTTGGAGATTCCCGTGAAGAACGATAGGTTCGGGCTTGGATATCATCCTTCGTCATCAGCATCCTCTTCCGGAGCGCCCAAGTTCAGAGGGCCAATAACCATTACGCCAAGTGGAGGGAGCTTCAAGACCATCAATGCTGTTTCTGATTCTGAGGAAGGAGATAGCGACTGTGATATGGACACGTGGATCAAGCCAGGCGTGCCAGGACAAGGGCTTTGCAATTGGTCTATTCAGGAGACTGTTCCTGTGACAACTAAACAGTAATGATTTGTTTTTTTAATTGTTGAATAATCATGTGCCCTACTTGGGGCACAATGATTTTGCTTAGGGCCATTTTGGTTATGTACAGTACATTGTTTAATCATGAATAAAGGCGTTTTTCATATACAAATATTGTGATCCTTGTTTTTCCTGTTTTTATTTTTTACAATAAAATGGCAACGTGGTTATTTTCTTTGTCTGCGTTTTGAAGCATTTAACCATTTCCTTTGCAGGATTACTATTTCAGATGACATCTATGAACCGCCTATGACTCGCTTCAACTTCGAGCACCCGGTATTTCAGGCTGAGGAAGAGATTGTGGAAGATGGCGACGTACCAGAAGAGTTGACCTGGTTATTGAAACAAGAAGAAAGAATCATTCTGCCTCATGAGAAAGTCATTGAGATTATCAATTTGGGGTCGGAAGAGGTTGTGAGAAACATCCGTATGGGGGTTGCGCTGCAGAGCGACATCAAGCAAAAGTTAGTTGAGATGCTCAAAGAGTACAGTGTTATATTCGCTTGGTCGTACGAGGATATGCCTGGGCTGGATACGGATATGGTTGTTCATCGTCTGCCATTAAAAGAAGAATGCCTGCCGGTTAAGCAGAAACTCTGAAGAACTAGACCGGACATGGCTGTGAAGGTTAAGGAGGAAGTTCAAAAATAGTGGGATGCTGGTTTCCTAGCTGTTACAAAATATCCCTCATGGGTCGCTAATATTGTACCAGTACCAAAGAAAGACGGTAAGGTGCGAATGTGCGTAGACTACCGTGACTTGAACAAAGCGAGCCCGAAAGATGACTTTCCACTTCCTCACATCGATGTGCTGGTTGATAACACTGCTCAGTTCTCTGTATTCTCCTTCATGGATGGCTTCTCAGGCTATAACCAGATCAAAATGGTGCCAGAAGACATGGAGAAAACTACTTTCATTACCCCTTGGGGAACATTTTGTTACAAAGTGATGCCCTTCGGATTGAAGAACGTTGGGGCAACATATCAACGTGCAATGACGACTCTCTTTCATGATATGATGCATAAAGAGATCGAGGTTTATGTTGATGATATGATTGCCAAGTCCTAGACGGAGGAGGAGCATTTGGTTAATCTGCTGAAATTATTCAAGAGGCTTAGGAAGTTCAAGCTGAGACTGAACCCTAACAAGTGCACCTTCGGGGTGAGATCGGGTAAACTGCTGGGGTTCATCGTGAGCGAAAAAGGAATAGAGGTTGATCCTGCGAAAATAAAAGCAATACAAGAAATGCCGACGCCTAAAACAGAAAAAGAAGTGCGCTGATTTTTAGGGAGGTTGAACTACATCGCCCGGTTCATCTCTCACTTAACTGCAACGTGTGAGCCGTTATTCAAGCTGTTAAAGAAGGACCAGGTTGTGGCCTGGAATGAAAACTGTCAAAAGGCTTCTGATAAAATAAAAGAATACTTGCAGGAACCTCCTGTTTTGATACCCCCAGTGGCCGGGAGACCATTGATTATGTATTTGACAGTTCTTGAGGAAAGTATGGGTTGTGTTCTCGGTCAACACGACGAGACTGGGTGCAAAGAGCATGTGATCTACTATTTGAGTAAGAAGTTCACAGACTGTGAGTCCAGATACTCAATGCTCGAGAAAACATGTTGTGCGCTAGCCTGGGCCGCCAAACGTTTGAGGCAATACATGCTAAATCATACAACCCTGCTAATTTCAAAGATGGATCCAATCAAATACGTGTTTGAGAAGCAGGCACTCTCCGGAAGAATTGCCCGGTGGCAGATGGTGTTAACCGAATATGATATTCAATATGTTTCTCAGAAGGCTATTAAAGGTAGTGTGTTGTCGGAGTATCTTGCTGAGCAACCTGTTGAAGACTACCAATCGATGAGGTTTGATTTTCCTGACGAAGATATCATGTACCTAAAGATGAAAGATTGTGAAGAACCGTTGCCGGACGAAGGACCAGAGTTGGGTTCCAAATGGCAGTTAATATTTGATGGAGCGGTGAATTCCTATGGTAGCGGAATACGTGCAATTATTACTACTCCTCATGGGTCGCACATCCCATTTACCGCCCGATTGACCTTTCCTGTTACCAATAACGAGGCTGAATATGAGGCTTGCATCATGGGTCTGGAAGAAGCTATTGATTTGCGAATCAAACATCTGGATGTATACGGAGACTCATCTCTGGTAGTGAACCAGATTAAAGGAGAATGGGAGACACGTCAGCCCAATTTGATACCATATATGAATTATGCAAGGAGATTGTTGCCTTTCTTTGACAAGGTGGAATTGCATCATGTGCCGCGAGCAGAAAATCAAATGGCTGACGCCTTGGCGACATTGTCTTCCATGTATAAAGTTAACTTCTGGAACGAGGCTCCCCGGATTGTTATCTCTCGGCTTGATAGGCCTGCGTTCATATTTGCTATTGACGAAGCATCTGATGATAAACCCTGGTACTATGACATCCAGAATTTCCTGAAGAATAAGGAATATCCGGCTGGGGCATCCAGTCGAGATCAGAAGACTCTCGGGAGATTGGTTGGCAGTTTCTATCTGAACCTGGACGGTGTCCTGTACAAAAGAAACCACGACTTGGTGTTGTTACGCTGTGTAGACGAGAAAGAAGCGAAGTTGCTCATGGAAGAGATACATGAGGGTACGTTTGGTACACATGCTGGTGGGCATGCTATGACGAGAAAACTGCTGCGGGCAGGTTATTACTGGCTAACTATGGAAATAGATTATTTCAAGTTTGCAAAGAGGTGTCATAAATGCCAAATTTATGCGGACAAGGTCCATGTACCCCCAAGTCCTCTGAATGTGATGACATCACCGTGGTCATTCTTGATGTGGGGAATTGATATGATTGGAAAGATTGAGCCTACAGCATCAAACGGACACCGGTTCATCTTGGTGGCAATTGATTACTTCACCAAGTGGGTGGAAGCAGCGTCATATGCCAAGGTCACCAAGCAAGTGGTCGCCAGATTTATCAAACGAGATATTATCTGCAGATATGGAATCCCTGAGCGGATTATCACCGACAATGGTTCGAATTTGAATAACAAGATGATGAAAGAGCTGTGCCAGAATTTCAAGATTGAGCATCACAACTCTTCTCCTTACCGACCCAAAATGAATGGCGTTGTTGAAGCGGCCAATAAGAACATAAAGAAGATTGTTCAGAAGATGGTCGTGACTTATAAAGACTGGCACGAGATGCTACCTTTCGCTTTGCACGGTTATCGTACGATGGTACGCACATCAACCGGGGCAACCCCTTTCTCATTAGTATACGGAATGGAGGCAGTGTTACCGTTAGAGGTTGAGATTCCTTCCTTGAGGGTTTTACGAGATGTCCAACTTGACGAGGCAGAATGGGTAAAAGATAGACTGAATCAGCTGAGCTTAATGGATGAGAAGAGGCTAGCTTCTCTCACATACGGTCGGTTGTACCAGAGCCGGATGAAGAAAGCATACGATAAGAAGATATGTCGGCAAAGCTTTCAGACGGGCGACCTTGTGCTGAAGAGGATCCTCCCACCACAAACAGATCACAGGGGCAAGTGGACCCCTAATTACGAAGGGGCATACGTTGTCAGAAAAGTCTTCTCAGGAGGAGCTTTGCTACTATCTACCATGGACGGTGAAGACTTTTCGTCTCCTGTGAATTCGGACGCAGTTAAAAAATACTTTGCTTGAAAGTGACCCGCTGGACAGTAAAAAGAGAGTCCAGGCAAAAAAGGGGCATCCTGGTGAACCAAAAATAGAATAAAAGGTTCGGGCAAAAGTTAGGGATAAAATTGAAAAGATGTACACTCGCGAAGTCTAAAACCTACACTGGGCGGCTTCGGCAAAAAAGGGTATCCCGGTGAATTGAAAACCCGCAGAGGGCGGTTCACGCAAAAGTTAGGGATTTAAAAAGAAAATGACCGCGGTCCGAATTCGATACCTGCATTGATCAGTGGTTTGGGAGCACCTGAGGGTTCATTTATCCAACACAATCTCTTCCGAAAAGTGAATACCGGGAAAGCGCCAGAGTCGGGCGAGTCATAGGAGGATCAGCTCACGATGTTTGTCTGCACCATGTTGCCGACATGTGTACAAATTCGAGTTGTATTTATATTTTTATGCTTCTTGTGCATATATGTATGTGTGTGTACGTAACTTCCTCTTTTCAGGAGTTGCATCCGATGTACAAAACTTTGCCTATTCAGAGGTTTGTTATTAATAGAACATGTTATTCAGTATTTGATGTGTGTGCTTTACTGTTTTGTATGTGGAAAACGCCAATGTTCTGATGAACTTGCATGTGCATAACTTTGCTGGCCCTTGCCAATAATTGATAAAACTTCGAATTGACTGAAGTAATGTCACGGACACTAACCTGAATAGATTTGGTTGTGTAGATTTTGTCTTGTCTCGTTTGTGTTTTTCAGGGTTCTCACCTTAAAAATAGACGCTCAGAACTTATGGCCCCCAGCCGGAGGTTCGTGGTGAAAGACTTGATTTTTTATGATGCTAATCCCCATGCAGGTCGCATTTCATCCCCAGAGGGATCAATTTCCCCAGCTAGTCGCAGCTTATCCCCAGAGGATATCCCCAGCCACTTAAAATCAGTATCCCTTGTAGAGGTTGCACTCCCCAGGGAGTCGAGTATGTGAACGATCAATCCCCAGTTTGGAGGGTTCCCGCAGAGTTTAGCTAAGTCATAGTTGGTTCAGAAGGATTATTCCCATAGAAGATGGTTTTCTTCCCACAGGTCGTCATGCCTTCGTCAGGATGATTATCCCCAGAGGAGCGGTAACTCCGAGTTTGTAAGCTGTGTCCAGACAACATCGTTTCCTCCATAGGGATTTCATCATTCCCCAGCTGAGTCGTTTCTTGCTCAGTCAGTTTACTTTCCCCAAGAGAGTTGATTCTTCCCCAGTGGAGTTACTCTCCCCAGAAGGTGTTCTTTCCTCCCAGTGGAAATGAAAGTTTAATCTCCTCGGCAGAGTTGGTTGTATGCCCGGCATTTATTTTGGCCGGAGGACTTTATGATACCTGTTCATCCCCAACATGGTGATATTCGCTCTCAACAGCTATGTTGAAGCAAGCTTGTCAAAGTTTCCTCAGCAGCTTGAGCCTGCATTTGCATTTGCATATAGTGTCATATTTGCATCTACCCAAAAACGCGTAGCATATCCGTGCTGTACGGAGCATTACGCCATTGTCAAACATGCGCATTTCGAAACATAGGCCAGGTTGGTTAACCTTCGGTTTTCAAGTGTTGTTCCCTTGCAAGTGGAGAGAGCCCTTGCTCAGATCAATTACCAAATATTGAAAATCACAGCATGAGACATGAGATGATAATGCTCGTGTTGTCATTATTCCCCATAGAGTTGCTTGGTTAAGTTTCTCTTACCCCTCCAGCGGAGTATTTCTTCAAGATTGTTGTTATGACGTTATCAAAAGGTTTCGTGAATCAAGTTGTAGAAGCTGCCGCCTATGTCGAAGTAGGTGTCTGGCAGTTTGAGTTCAGAAAATCCCCAGTAGAGTCCTTTTCAGATTTATTGCCCTGTTAGCATTAAAGATTGAAAGATTGGACCATTATGTGTTACCCATTTGACTGATGGAGTTAGCTACTGCAAAGATAGGCAGAGGAGCTGTATTCAAGAGTATTTACCTGTAGCGATGGCGGTGTTATTTCCTTGTAGTGGTGACAGAGAGTTATTACCCGTAGCGATGGCGGTGTTATTTACCTGTAGTGGTGACAGAGAGTTATTACCCGTAGCGATGGCGGTGTTATTTTCCTGTAGTGATGGCAGAGTATTACCCGTAGCGATGGCGGTGTTATTTTCCTGTAGTGGTGACAGAGAGTTATTACCCGTAGCGATGGCGGTGTTATTTTCTTGTAGTGATGGCAGAGTATTACCCGTAGCGATGGCGGTGTTATTTTCCTGTAGTGGTGACAGAGAGTTATTACCCGTAGCGATGGCGGTGTTATTTTCCTGTAGTGGTGACAGAGAGTTATTACTCGTAGCGATGGCGGTGTTATTTTCCTGTAGTGATGGCAGAGTATTACCCGTAACAATGGCGGTTATGTTTACCCGTAACGATGGCGGTGTTATTTCCCTGTAGTGATGGCAGAGTATTACCCGTAGCAATGGCGGTGTTGTTTACCCGTAACGATGGCGGTGTTATTTTCCTGTAGTGATGACAGAGTATTACCCGTAGCGATGGCGGTGTTCTTCTCCTGTAGTGATGACAAGATTATTTCCCGTAGTGGTGGCGGTGGTATTACCCGTAGTGATGGCGGTGTTATTTCCCGTAGTGGTGGCGGAGTTATTTCCCGTAGTGATGTCGGAGTTATTTTCCTGTATCGTTGGCAGAGTCATGCGTTGTTGACAGAAGTACTTCCCCAGTGAAGTCGTCATGTCAAGAAAAAAGGAGAAGAACACCGCCATCGCTACGGGTAACACTCTGTCATCACTACAGAAAAATAACACCGCCATCGTTACGGGTAAACAACACCGCCATTGCTACGGGTAATACTCTGCCATCACTACAGGGTAATAACACCACCATCGTTACGGGTAAACAACACCGCCATTGCTACGGGTAATACTCGGCCATCACTACAGGAAAATAACACCGCCATTGCTACGGGTAATAACTCTCTGTCACCACTACAGGAAAATAACACTGCCATCGCTACAGGTAATAACTCTCTGTCACCACTACAGGAAAATAACACCGCCATCGCTACGGGTAATACTCTGCCATCACTACAGGAAAATAACACCGCCATTGCTACGGGTAATAACTCTCTGTCACCACTATAGGAAAATAACACCGCCATCACTACGGGTAATAACTCTCTGTCACCACTACAGGAAAATAACACCGCCATCGCTACGGGTAATACTCTGCCATCACTACAGGAAAATAACACCGCCATTGCTACGGGTAATAACTCTCTGTCACCACTACAGGAAAATAACACCGCCATTGCTACGGGTAATAACTCTCTGTCACCACTACAGGAAAATAACATTGCCATCGCTACGGGTAATACTCTGCCATCACTACAGGAAAATAACACCGCCATTGCTACGGGTAATAACTCTCTGTCACCACTACAGGAAAATAACACCGCCATCGCTACGGGTAATAACTCTCTGTCACCACTACAGGAAAATAACACCGCCATCTCTACGGGTAATAACTCTCTGTCACCACTACAGGGAAATAACACCGCCATGGCTACGGGTAAATACTCTTGAATACAGCTCCTCTGCCTATCTTTGCAGTAGCTAACTCCATCAGTCAAATGGGTAACACATAATGGTCCAATCTTTCAATCTTTAATGCTGACATGGCAATAAATCTGAAAAGGACTCTACTGGGGATTTTCTGAACTCAAACTGCCAGACACCTACTTCGACATAGGTGGCAGCTTCTACAACTTGATTCGCGAAACCTTTTGATAACGTCATAACAACAATCTTGAAGAAATACTCCGCTGGAGGGGTAAGAGAAACTTAACCAAGCAACTTTGTGGGGAATAATGACAAGGCAAACATTATCGCCACGTGTCTCATGCTGAGATATTTAATATTTGGTAATTGATCTAAGCAAGAGCTCTCTCCACCTGCAAGGGAAACAACACTTGGATACCAAAGGTTAACCAACCTGGCCTATGTTTCAAAATGCGCATGTTTCACAATGGCGTAATGCTCCGTACAACACGGATATGCTACGCGTTTTTGGGTAGATGCAAATATGACACTATATGCAAATGCAAATGCAGGCTCAAGCTGCTGGGGAAACTTTGACAAGCTTGCTTCAACACGGCTGTTGAGAGTGAATATCACCATGTTGGGGATGAACGGGTATCATAAAGTCCTCCGGCCAAAATAAATGCCGGGCATACAACCAACTTTGCCGAGGAGATTAAACTTTTGATTTCCACTGGGAGGAAAGAACACCTGCTGGGGAGAGTAACTCCGCTGGGGAAGAATCGACTCTCTTGGGGAAAGTAAACTGACTGAGCAAGAAACGACTCAGTTGGGGAACGATGAAATCCCTATGGAGGAAACGATGTTGTCTGGACATAACTTACAAGCTCGGAGTTACTGCTCCGCTGGGGATAATCATCCTGACGAAGGCATGACGACCTGTGGGAAGAAAACCATCTTCTATGGGAATAATCCTTCTGAACCAACTATGACTTGGCTAAACTCTGCGGGAACCCTCCAAACTGGGGATTGATCGTTCACATACTCGACTCCAGTTGATAAGGGTAAATAGAGAGTTGTTGATGGTAAAAGGTCAAGTGGGGGAGGTGCTCCTACTCCTATTAAGTGTTGCAGGTTTAGTGAGTCGGGTTATCATGTGAGTGAGTGCATGAGTGACGTGAAGAAGTGTTACAAGTGTGGACAGTCCGGACATCTGATTTCCAATCGCATGATTAATGTGGTGACTTGCTACAACTATGGAGAACCTCGACATATCAGTACTCGTTGCCAAAAGCCAAAGCAAGCTTCAACTTGAGGCAAGGTGTTTGCTTTGTCGAGCCCAGACTTCTTGTGTGAAGCTAGCAGGATTATACCTGAGTGAATCGCACACTCAAAGATACAACAGAGTCTCCATCGAACTTTATATAGTCCCGAAGGACGGGGAAAATATTAATAAAACCCAAGGGGGAGAGAAACGGGTAAGGGTTTCGGTTATGCGAGAGGAAGGTATTAGCACCCCACATATCCGTCGTACTTGACGTGAACCATTCTGCTTGCTTATAGGCTTAGATGAATTATCTATCTAAAGGTTACTCACTAAATAGAGAATGAAAAGAGACGAGGAAAGTGCTCCCGGAGGATTAGGGCCCTCGTGTCTATGTATCCCCATAGTGCAATGAGGAATTCAGAGCTCCATAGTTCATGGAAAAAGGGAAGAAAAAGAGAAAAGAGGAAGAAGATTGGGAAGAAGGGTACTCGCCAAGAACTCGTGATCTCGTGCCTACGTATCCTCATAGTGGAATGAGGAAATCAGAGCTCCGTAGTTCAGGAAACCAAGACAGAGAAAGAAAGGAAAATGGTGTCAAAACCAAGAGAGAGAATAAAAGGAATTGCGTAGAAACCAAGAGAATAAAGAAGCAAGGAAGTTGAATCGAGACAAGGTGGGACCGACTAGGGATTCAGTATGTTAAATGATAAACAATGGTTAACCGAAGAAAGAGAAGATTACCACTCTGAGGGAGAAAAGGGAAATTGGTTTTAAGAGACAAACTGTGATCAACCAAAAGGAGAGGGAATTAAACTAAGAAAAGGTTGTGACCCAAGAGAATGAGTGTGAAACCAAGCAAAGGTTGTGACCTAAGAGAACAAGTGTGGTACTAAGCAAAGGTTGTGACCCAAGAGAACGGGTGTAGAACCAAGAGAAGGTCACAAACCCAACAAGGAAGATATAGATTGCTCTTAACAGACAGACTGCGATTAACCAAAGGAACAAGTGTGGAATCAAGTGAAGGTTGTGACCTAAGTAAACGAGTGTTGAACCAATCGAAGGTTGTGACCCAAGAGAACAGGTATGTAACTATGCGAAGGTTGTGACCCAAGAGAACCGGTGTGGAACCAAGCGAAGGTTGTGACCCAAGATAACGGGTGTTGGACCAGTCGAAGTTTTTTCCCTAAGAGAATAGGTGTGCAACCAATCGAAGGTTGTGACCCAAGAGAATGGGTGTGGAACCAAGCGAAGGTTGTGACCCAAGAGAACGAGTGTGGAACCAAGCGAAGGTTGTGACCAAAGAGAATGGGTGTGGAACCAAGCGAAGTTTGTGACCCACAAGAATGGGTGTGGAACCAAGCGAATGTTGTAACCCAAGAGAACGGGTGTGGAACTAAGCAAAGGTTGTGACCCAAGAGAACGAGTGTGGAAACAAACAAAGGTTGTGGCCTAAGAGAACAGGTGTGGAACCAAGCGAAGGTTGTGACCCAAGAGAATGGGTGTGGAACCAAGCGAAGCTTTTGACCCAAGATAACAGGCGTGGAACCAAGCAAAGGTTATGACCCACGAGAACGGGTGTGGAACCAAGCGAATGTTGTGACCCAAGAAAATGGGTGTGGAACCAAGCGAAGGTTGTGACACAAGAGAACATGTATTGTACTGTTGCACCCCAAATTTTGACCCCTTAGATCTTCATCATCATTCTAGGGTCATTTCTATTTGATTATATAACCTTAACCTATTTCAAGTTGGTCTTTGTCAAGATACAGCTGAATTACGGTTTTGTATAGCCGGGAATCGAGGTTTCGATGGTTTAATCAGTCAATGTATTGGATTGATTCTCCATAAAATAACTCTCCAAATCATCAAATATACTCCATTGGGTCAATTATGAATCCAATTTACGGTTGTCACCCAAAGATTAAAGACAATGCAGTCCCGGATCCCCGATTAGGGTTTTCGATCAGGAAAAGTCAACCGTAGTTTGAATTTTAATTTAAATGGTGTTCCAATGGTGGGATCATGGTCCATGAAGTTCATATTGCTTAGTGAAGCCCACTCAAGAAGTTTCAAGGCCACAAAAGACCCGGAACATCAACAGTCAACGCGGTAGTCATCGATCGATTGTTCGGTTGACCAAAAAGTCAACTCTTCAATCATAAGGAATTTGACCTCAAAGTATGAATAAAAAATGTTCCTAGTAACATATTACACCTATCCATGAAGTTTCATGACCATTGGATCAAGGATTGAGGAGTAATTGAGAAATTAGGAAATTAGGGTTTTGAAAGGGGCAAGACCATAATTCCCTAACCACACACACAATTGAGTTGGTTTAAGGCTTATTGGAGAGGTCTTGACAAGTCCTACAAAAGTATCACAGTGGTCCATGGGCAGAAAATTGGTAGATTTGGAGTTATGGCCAAAATCATCACAAGAGGGAGAAAACACTTAGAAAAATTCTAAGTTGCTGGCCTTTTTAGGCATGTTTTCAGCCAACTTTGAGGGGATTTTTGACCTAGTTCTACTTGGAATTTGAAAATTTCAAAAACATGAAAGTTGTAGAGCTCCATGAGGGCTTTCCAAAAATTTATAGAACTCCTTCATAGCCCTTGTGAGCTGGGAGTTTCGAATGGAGCAAGTTGGGCCCAAACACTTGAAATGCACCATATCCAAACTTGGCATAAACTCATTCCCCAACTTTTCAGTTGATTTCCAACCATGGTCTGACATCTAATTTGATTTATTAGAGGGTATGCTAGGAGAAATCAGAAGAATCCATGAGCATGGCTAAAGATTTGTACAAGACCATTATTTAAATGAGATAAATTACAAAGTTACATTAGGAGAGAGAATGTTTTTTGACTGCAGTAGGTAATATCTGACTTTGCTGTCTATAGGTCACTTATATTAGTTCCAAGCTAGCTGGTTCTAGAGACTAAAAGGCATTGTAATCAAGCAAGAGATCTGCAGAGAAATCACAAATTGGATTTGCTAAGATTTCCTTCCAAAATTAAGATTTGCAATGCATACTTCACAAGCTGTCCTCACCTTTCCTTGCCTATAAATAGAGGTTTCCTCTATGCTAAAACACACACCATAGCACTCTAAAACCCAAGATAAAACCATAGCTCTCTCATCTTGCCTTTCTTTACTTGTAAGTGAAGAAAAGGTTCCAAAACATCAAAAACTGCCTTGTTCAAAATTCCATACCAGCACCATTTCTAACCATTAAACCACCATAAAAACCATCCACACAATCTCAAAATCACATATAGAAGGTGTTCCAACCATTAACTTAACCAAAAATACCACAACAAAAAAATTCAACCTCACACACCCTAAATATTGACTTTTCTGCACAAGATGATGAAACACACTGCCTAGACCAGTTTGGATCTCTTTGACACTTTGAACACCACATATTTATGTTATACCAACTGTCCAAGTCATTAAAAAGCAGCTGGAGCACCATTTGCTAAAACTGTCATTACTTGTCACTCATTACTTCAAGAGGAAGTAACTTCAAAAGCTTTCATTCAAAGGTGGATATCTTGCTCAAAAGGATTCTCACTCAAGGCTTCCAGCTTGCTTTTGGAGGTCTACAAGAGGTAGGTGACCTCTAACCCTTGATTTTTTCTCATATATGCAACATCATGTATTATTGATTCTGTTAAGACCTATCTTTGATTTGAGTTTGTTAACTCATATTGGCTGTCAGCATGTTTGAGTAGCTGTTAACATTGTTATGTCCAAGATTGTTATTGCTTTTGTTTAGATTTTATGCATGAAGCTTATTGACTTTCAGTCAAGATACTTTGTTGATATTGTTATTATGATGACAAGCCTGTTGTTTTTTAGATGTACAACATTGTCATGTTGAGTCTACAGCTTTTATGTTTGAAATTGTTTTTAAGTTGACTTGTCCAATCTATTTTGTTTGCATTGAGTTGATGACTGTCAATATGGCAAGGAATTGGACTGTTATTTGTTTCTTGGTATTGTAATATCAAAGTTTGTTGATTGTTTCTGTTCTAAGCAAAACACTTTTGTTTGATTTATGCTGTCAACCTTGTTTTTATAAGTTGTTGTTGGAACTATGTCTTTGTAAAGACATGATGGTTGGAATTCATCAACAAATGATTGTTTGAAACACTAAGAACTCTGTCAACATGTTTACATTGGACTGTTTCATTAGTTATATGTTGTAACATCAAGTTTTATGTGCTTAGGCATATGAGGATCAACTTTGTTTTCGAGGATGTCATTTCTGTTTTGCTTGTGAATTTGAAAACTGTCATTGGAGTAGTTGAACATTGTCATGTTCTTAAACTCACAATCATGCTGGTGAAATTGTTCTAATTCAAGTTTGCATTTAACTCATGTTTGTTTGAACTTATTAAATTTGTGTTGGCCTAAGGTGATGAGTGGTTTTGGTCTTGCTATTGACCATCCTGTTTTGTTTGTGCAACTCATATTCATCATTGCAACTCATGTGCCTTCTTTTGTTTCTAATGACATCTTGAATCATATCTTGGTTAAAACTTGATCCATATCATATTTAAGACATGTGCATATCTGTTTTTGAACTGGACTGCAACCATTTCATTCTCTGATTTCCAAAATGCATCTCAACTTTTTTTTGAAGGACTGCTTGTTGTTTAGCATGGTCATGGCCAATGTTGAAGTGATTCACCTAGATGCTGTTGAAACACATCTTGATCTATGATGATCAACATTGCCATGTTGCTTTGAATTTTCTGTTAAGAACTAGGTTCTCCTGCTAGAATTTGTTTGTGTTTACTATCAGAGAGTTGTAATTTTCATTTAAAGCAATGTATTTAATTGATGTTTGATTTGGCATAGTAATGACCAAAGACTAGCTGATGCTTTTGTATAGTTGTTATGTTGTTTGATCTGTTGCAAAACCAATTAATCTTGTTTAGATGTACAAGCTTGTTAGGCTGAGGATATCATTGTTGTAGGATTCATTATGCATTCTTGTTTGACATTTTGATTTGACAAAAACAAGAGCTTACTGTCAGTTTCTGTTTTGAGGTTAGTCAGCCTTTTGTGCTGTCAATTTTGATGTGAGTTTTCTTTCAATCTATGTATGAGTTCATGTCTTGATGGAGTGTGAATCACTGGATGTGTGTTGATGTTTTGAAGCATGGAATGCTGCATCATGAAAATGTTCTTCTTTTCTAAAACAACATTTCAAACTTTTGATCCATAGCTGCAACCTACATATCAGTTTGTGTATGGATGAGTTTTTTAGTTCTTTTTGAGTCTATAATCCATAAACTATATGTTTAGAGTTTGTGTATGGTGATCTCATGGGATGAATCTGTTTAGTTTAAGTCATGACTTTAAAAATGCATTTTCAAACCCTCATTTGCATTTCCTATCGTGTTCTACTATGTGCACATTATTTTGAAAAATAGATGTTACCATCATGTTCCTTATCAAAAAACAAGCAAGTTAGAATCAAATTTCATTAAATTTGATGATGTTTTGTTTAAGTTTGAGTTGAAACCGTTTCATGTTGCTTGCCTAGTTTGCCTTGCATTCTTGCCCAGAAAAATTTGCTTTGTTAAGTATACGTTTTAATGGGGTGGCTTGATATACTAGATGTATCGCCACCCCAATGGTTATGCCTGCGTATTCATGAGCCTTACCTTTCTAGCCGTCCTGAGTTCGATCCCTGTGGGACAACTCTTTTGGTTATTTTTGAATTTTCTTCATATTTTGATATTTTATGTCTCTTTTCCGTAAGTTTTCACATGTGCACTTTGGTTGGTGTGGTAGAGGTTTTGACCTATAACCCATAGGACACGAGTTCAACCCTTGGTGTGGATATTCCATTAGTTTTTATTACTAATTTCTTTGATTTTTCTTCAAATTTCAAATTAATATAACTTTGTCATTTCTTATCATTTTTAAGTGATTCTTTTGGCAAATGTCTCTTAATTTTACCTATTTTCATATGGTAATCAAAGAACTCAAGAACTTGTATTCTAGAAACACTTTATGCCATGAAAAAGCCTTGCTTGTAAGCTTTTGTGTTTAATCATCATTAAAACTTGAGAGTTTTTCCCCATTGAAGTTTTTGAACTTTTGTATACCATTGTTGTGACATTATTTGTTTAGGCATGATGCCTGTAAGTATACATGTCATCTTGTAAGCCCTAATGAAACCTCATCTTTGTTAAGATGCATCTTTGTTAAGATCCCCTTCCATCTTTATTAAGATGTACCCCATTCTTCGTTAAGATATGCTTTGGTTTTCACCATTCATTAAGTCTTGTAAGAACTTCCCCCTTTCATGATATTATAGTATCTTAATGCTTGCTTTGGTTGTGAACATCTATCTTGATTGAAATCATTAATATTGTAATATCTTGATGTTTGCTTTGGTTGTGACCATCTATCTTGATTGAAATCATCGATATCGTAATATCTTAATGTTTGTTTTGGTTGTAACCATTTATCTAGATTGAAATCCTTGCTTATTGTAATATGTTTGCTTATTCTTGGTTATAATCATACCTCTTATATATTCATCATGTTTGAATGTTTATGCTTTGTTAAGTTATTTCCCAAAATGATGGAACTCTTTAGTTCTCATCCAAAGTTGCCTCATCTTTTCCCTTTCAAAGGAAAGTCTCTCTATTGACCTTTGGGTCATAGATAGCTCAATACCTTCTCTCCCTTTTGGTCTGGATAGAACCAATAGGATTTAAACTCATGGGTCTTGGTAGAACCTTCTGCCCCTTTTAGTCTGGATAGAACCAATAAGATTTAAACTCATAGGTCTGGATAGAACCTTCTCCCCCTTTTGGTTTGGATAGAACCAATAGGATTTAAACTCATAGGTCTGGATAGAACCTTCTCCCCTTTTGGTCTGGATAGAACCAATAGGATTTAAACTCATATGGCTGGATAGAACCTTCTCCCCTTTTGGTCTGGATAGAACCAATAGGATCTAAACTCAGGTCTGGATAGAACCTTCTCCCCTTTTGGTATGGATAGAACCAATAGGATTTAAACTCATAGGTCTGGATAGAACCTTCTTCCCTCTTTTGGTCTGGAAAGAACCAAATGATCCTTATTCTGTAGTTCGTGCCCGAACTACGACCGCTCTGATTTCTCATTGGACAATGAGAATATATAGGCACAAGATGCGATATCTTGACGAATAACCTTCTCCCTTTTTTGGTCTGGATAGAACCAATTGATCCTTATTCTGTAGTTCGTGCCCAAACTACGACCGCTCTGATTTCTCATTGGACAATGAGAATACATAGGCACAAGATGCGATATCTTGACGAGCAACCTTCCCCTTTCTTCCTCCTTTTGGTCTGGATAGAACCAATTGGTCTTACAACATAGAGTTAGGTAGAGTTCGGTTAACTCTATGTAAGAATCATGGAAATGATTACTTACTCCCCTTTCTTGAGTGTTAAATATAGAGCTAGAGAGTTTTCTTAAACTCTACACAAGCATTGTAATGTTTGTTCCCCTTTGGACCTTGATCATAATCAAGTGTTCTTCATCCCTAGTGAGGTGAACTACGATTGCTCTGATTCTATCCTAGTAAGGATACGTAGGCAGGTCGCGGCGTCTTTGCAAGAAAACTTAGAAACTATCCTGAGGTCTCAACCTACACATTTTACCCAATCCCAGTCCATAGCAAACATTTAGCAAGTATTAGCATGCAAACAAACAAAAGGTTCCTGTAGAGTACTACAGATGTTTAGGATGTGAAATACCTACCCTAGGCATAACCAACCCCTAATCCCTGAATCTCTTAGCATTGTTGTTACATCGCGCAAAAGGTTTTTTCTTTCTTTAGACCTTTCCTTAGGATAAATTAAAGTCCGGTTGTGAATTTAAGAATTAAGATTCAAGTTAATCAATAGCTTGGTATCACGATTCTCACCGCAACAGAAATGGCGACTTCACTGGGGAGATACTTAAACTTGAGGGTTTAGCCTATTTTGTTGGATTGCATGCTATATTTGTGAATATTTGTTTAAACATGTATATTTGTCAATATATTTGTTTGTATGTTAGATACTGGGTGCTTTGAGTGGTGAGGAAGTCCTATACCCGTACTCGAGTGCACTTATGATAGGATGGTGGTATATTCAAGAAGGCTTGTAGGGAGTTGATTCCCGACCAAGCTAACTTGAGAAACCACCGCTCAGTAGAGGCCCTCTTGAGAGTTAGTTTCGTTAAACGAGTATTCGTGAAAACATTGCTACTTTCGACGAAGGAGCCCATGACACTGAGGACTTTTTAGTTACATTTTACCTCACCTTGGCCTTATTAGGACGTAGTGCGATGACTATAAGGGAGTAGTCCCGAAGTAGTTGATACGCGATACTACACTCGGACGAGACTCTCTTGAGAATATTATCGATTACCGAGTGATTTGGGAAATTGATAATATCCGAAAGATGGGTTGTTGACCTTGGGAACTTTATAAAGAACCCGTTCGGCAGGTACAAACAACTCATAGTACAAATCCTTGGGGATGGGTAGACCTTTGACTCCTTGCTTTGATCTTGAGCCTAGGAGGTCTTTGTGTGTGCATTTATTTGTGAACACTTGCCTTTGTGTTATGTGTACATCATCCCATCATATCACCACGAGCATATCATGTCGCAACTAGTTTTGTAAAACTCAGTCAATCTCTGGTATTTTTAAAAGTTGTAACTTTTCCAACGATTGATGAAATGAGGGTTTTGACCTAGTCAATCTTCTGAGTTTTGTGAAACCAATTTGCTTTTGCATTGCATTTGCATTATGCATTTGCATTTCTCAGCCTTACGTCTCTTTGTCTCCTTCTTGTTCAGATAGAGAGGGGATACCTAGCATATATCCGAGACAAATGGCAACAATGGATGAACTTTTGAAAGCTCAGGAAATGCTGAAAGAGGACATCGGAATTCTCAAGTGTCAGATGAATTAGGTTTTAGAGACATTGCAGAACATGATATAAAAGGAAGGTCACCTTGACCATGTGATGTCCAGAGAAACTAGGAATGCTTTATCTCCGATGATTCCTCCAACTCAAGGACATTCTCGGTATCAATAACCAGATAACCGTCAATCACGTCAGCACGCCTAACAAAGACCAAGGAAACCAGAGAGTCTGTTTCCAATGTCATACTATCAGATATTGCCAAACTTGATCCAAGGCGAATTGATAATACCAAAGGAGCTGAAACCAGTAATTCCTCCTTACCCTCTGAACGTTGACACCAACACTAAATGGGACTATCATACTGGGGCAGTAGGGCGTTCAACTGAAGTCTCTCACCAGTCGATGTTTGTTCCTCCTCAAGGTTCTCAAAGCCGGAGGTTGAACAAGAAGGATCATGTCAGGAAAAATAAGTCTTGCGGTAAATGAATTCCAGTACCGCTAAGTAAACTTTACCAGCTATTGATTCAGAATTCGCTAGTGACTCTGCGATTATCCAATCCTGTGCCAGGACCATGGCATAATGCGAACCTGAACTGTGAATTTCACAAAGGAGCCGAATGACACAACTTAGATGCATGTATATCATTAGTTTATCTTGTACAAGAGTTGATCATTAAAAAACACTTGATCTTCGAAGAAGACTACCCAGAAGTAGAATGCGGATATCATACTGGGACAACAGGGCACCTAGTTGAAGAGTGTAAGGGTTTTAAACTGAGATTGAAGGAGTTGCTGAAACCTCATGAGGATAAATCAAATAACAGTGTCGCGATTCTTAAATCCAAAGGCAAAGGACCCGCAAGACCCCTCATAATTCTATATCACAAGGAGCATGTGGTTGTTGAAGGTGTTTCCCCGCATAGGGCCTGAAATTTGAATTTTTTTTTTATCAATTTTAATTCCCTAAGGCTGGCAGCTGTAGACTGTTTCAGCATTTTGTTGTGTTTTCTTTGCATTTGAATTGCTTGTAAGCTGTTTTTCATTTTGAATTGGCAAGATTAATGAAATGTTTGTGCATCTTTTGATTATGTCCATTCGTTTCACTCTTTCTCTTTCCGTTCTTTGTTATAAGATGACGAAAAATGCAAAAATATCTTTTCTTTACTAAACTGTTGTTTAAAGCAAAGATTGGGGAGGATGATGAAAACTATATCCATAACTGCTATTGATATGCTTTCAATTTAACTTTGCCGATGATGTAAGGCATTATTTCAATCCCTAAACACTGGAGAAATAAGGAAGATAATCACTCGTTAACCCCTTCGAGCCTAGAAGTAGGAGTTTTCTTTCTTTGCAAAAAGAACCTTAAATCTCAAACCTGGGGCGGGTAGTTCTCGGTTAACTTGGAGATATGTGCATACAGGACACTTTTCATATAAAGGTGGTGCACTCAGGTTTTTCTTCGCACACAACAACCAAGTGTCGAAGTTTAAAAGATGATGATGGTTCACCGTAGCCATTAAACTAGGTAGTCACCTCCTTTCTAAAAAAAAGAGCAGAAGAAAAAAAAAAGAAAATTGAAAAGCCCGCTAAGTCAAAACCTATGAAGGAGACTTAGGCAAAAATGGGGGCATCCCGTTGACTGTATATTCGAACAAAACAGTTCAGAAAAAATCAGGGATAACAAAAGAGAGGAATCCTGTAAGGGTCATCACTCTTAAAAATCCTCAAATAGCAAAAGCTATCAAATAATGTAAGGGAGTTATGACTACCTTAGGTTTGTAAGCCATCACCAACTATCATCAGTTCAATTCTTAAGCCTGTAAGAACCTGAATGTATAGTTTGAGTTAACTGAGCGTAGGATTGGAGTTCATCATGGAGATTGGGTGGGACAAATAACTTTGAGCCTTTATCCTTTGTTTCATGAACCATGAACCGAGCCACGTTACAACCCTTAAAAGACCTAATTGAGGTAAGGTTGTTTTGAAAGCATATTACAGCAAGGTTGGATAACCTGACTCCTAATGATCTTTGATAATTATGTGTGTTAATCACTTTATCCATCATTTGTAAGATGATTGGATCGCTTTTACTTTGATCACTTGATCACTCCGCCGTGTGTGTTTCATCAAAAAATGTTTTCAAAAGATTGCATGAATTTTACATTGAAAATTTCCAATTTTTAATGAATAATATTGTGTGCTAAACAATCCAATGTCAAAGGAATCCCAACAAAAGCTGGAAGCTAGGGATTTTGATTTGATAAAGGAAGCTCAGCCTGGGGCAACCAAGTTGAAGGATTTGTTAATCATTTGTCACGACATAAGGTCAAGATCAGTTGAATCTCTTAAAAGAGCAGTTCAGTCTGGGGCAACTCTGTTGTAGTTAACAACTAGCATGGGCAAGTTTGTTCCCCAGTCGTTACTTCCACAGTCCAAGACTTTGTTGTGCAAGCACCGTTAAACTGGGGCAATCACGTCATGCTTTGTAAATCTCTCTCTATAAGAGTTTGAAGACATTGAAGAATCTTTATGCTGATTCTTTTATAAAATTCTCTTGATGGTTTCTTCCCACAGACCATGTAATATGGGGCAGAAAAGTTTGAATATTGTTTGTTGCAAGAGTCGTTGCTCACTTGAAGAGAATTGTCGTACCATCATGGGGCATAAGTGTTTTGTTTTCATGATACCCTTTTGTCAGCTCCGATTAAGTTGTTACTCCGGTTGATCTTGGAATTTCCCTTGCTGATTTTTTTTCCTTCAACAAAGAATTCAAACTCATGATGGCAATCCGAGTGAAATCATGATGTTTTGGCCTAAGTAAATTACTCTCTCCCAGAGAAGGTTGTAACTTTGAAGTGGAACTGTTGATCTTTATGATCATCCCCATTGATGTCCAATTTTGGTGAAGTTGGCTGGGTATCCGTGTCGAGATGTTTATTTCATCTCCTGTTTTGTTTTGTCTGTTTTGTCAGCATAAACATAAGCATGGCATAAAGCATATGCATAGCATTCGTGCATTTTTACTATCTCTGGTTATTACCTGTTCCTGTTTCACTTTGGTGTTTTTCACCAAGTGACTGGGTGTGTTATCTCTCTCCAATAGAGTTGTCAGCCCTTAAGCATAAAATGTCCATCCTTTCTCAATTCCCCATCGAGTTTAATCCTCGTGGATGATGGTTGCTTCAGTTATCTTTTTCCATGATTGGATAAGATGTGTCCCCATTCGAGTTCATTTCTCAATGGTTGGAGTCTTGTTTGACAGTTTCTTTCTAGCTTGAACTTTAGTCCTTGTTGGTCGCCGAACCTATCTGGACGTGCATTTATTTTTCACTAATCTATCAAGAAGAACATTTTGCATTGCCTTGCAGATACGTGGCAATCTCTGTAGAGAAGCTTATTCATCTTCAACAATAAGTGGCAATCTCTATAGAGAAGCTTATTCATCTTCAGATAAGTGGCAATCTCTGGCGAGAAGCTTATTCATATTCAATGATAAGTGGCAATCTCTACAGAGAAGCTTATTCATCTTCAGATAAGTGGCAGTCTCTGTAGAGAAGCTTATCCATAAGTGGCAATCTCTGTAGAGAAGCTTATCCATAAGTGGCAATCTCTGTAGAGAAGCTTATTCATCTGCAACGATAAGTGGCAATCTCTGTAGAGAAGCTTATCCATAAGTGGCAATCTCTATAGAGAAGCTTATTCATCTACAACGATAAGTGGCAATCTCTGTAGAGAAGTTTATCCACAAGTGGTAATCTTTGTGGAGAAGCTTATTCATCAGCAACAATAAGTGGCAATCTCTATAGAGAAGCTTATTCACCTACAGATAAGTGGCAGTCTCGCATGAGAAGCTTATCCTGTTTCATTATATCCAGCAACAAGTGGCCATGTCCCTCGAGAAGCTTGTTTCCAGTACGTTTTCCAGATAAGTGGCAGTCTCTCCAGAGAAGCTTATCAGTTTATCTGTATCCCCAGATAAGGGGCAGTCTCCCATGAGAAGCTTATCATTGTTATCTTTTCAAATAAGTGGCAGTCTCATTCGAGAAGCTTATCTTAAGGACATTGAGGCACGGTTGTGACCAGCATTGTGTGGAAAATCCAGTGGATACTGGTATAGTTAATTTGGTGGTGATCAATCAATCATATTTCGAGAAAGTCCAGTTGGTAATTGGCATTGGGAAAATCCATGGATAATAGGTACTGACGATTTGGTTGTGTATCATTCAAGTGAAGTCACACTTTGTTTCCATTCCAAGCTCAGGTTTCGTACCTTTGGATATGTTTGCTTCCAAGCTCAGGTTTCGTACCTTTAGATATGTTTGTTTCCAAGCTCAGGTTTCGTACCTTTGGATATGTTTGTTTCCAAGCTCAGGTTTCGTACCTTTGGATATGTTTGGATTCCAAGATCAGGTTGTGTACCTGTGGAAGTGTTGGTTTCCATCCCAAGCTCAGGTTTTGTACCTTTGAAGATGTATACTTTGGATTCTAAGTTCAGGAATTTCCAAAGACTCGAATGTTGCATTTGCATGAAATCTTTGATGTATCCTAATGCTTTGAGGATATTTAAATTTTGTTCCTAAGGTTTTAAGGGATATATTTGTACTTCCTGTTTGAAGAGCTGTCGTCACAAAATCATTTAAAAAGCCCAGTGGTTACTGGTTTTTCCTAAATCCAATTGTTATTAATACCGTAAGTTGGTCGTCACCAGTATTCACAGCAAAGCCGTTGCTTTCCCCATTCGAGTCTCGAGATCTAGTGGATACTAGCATCCCTAGTGCGTCTGGTCTTGTTTCTAGTCTTTTCCTGAAGATCCCGTTCGAACTATTCGTTATAGGAAACTCCTCATTTGGTTATCACCAGTGAGGTTTGCGTCTCTGATCTTTCGTTTCCTCGGTGGAGAATTGCCTTCTTCCCCAGTGGAGTGTGTGTTCCCTTTTCCCTAGTGAAGATTTGTCTTCCCCGGTGGAATTTGCGTCCCTAGTGTGAAAGATTCCCCTTGAGTAACATCATTAGTCATGTATGAACTATTTTGCTTGTTTTGCCTTGGATCTTTCCCCATTGTGTCGGGTCCCCTGTGAGTAGTTACTCGTTGTCTTGCTGTTCTTCTATTCTTGCTCGTGTGTCTGCAGTTGTCTTGCATTCAAGCATCATAAAGCATCATTTAGACTCATTGCATTTCAGCATTTTTCCTTTTGCATACCATCCGATCTAAGGGACAAATTTTCTGGTTTGCTATATTTAAATACCTTTCACTATGATTCTATGAGGATTATCATCTCTCATTGCCATCTAGTGAAAATATTTAAATAGGGGCAACTGTTGCACCTCAAATTTTGACCCCTTAGATCTTCATCATCATTCTAGGGTCATTTCTATTTGATTATCTAACCTTAACCTATTTCAAGTTGGTCTTTGTCAAGATAAGGTGAATTAGGGTTCCGTACAGCCGAGAATCGAGGTTTCGATGGTTTAATCAGTCAATGTATTGGATTCATTCTCCATGAAATAAGTCTCCACATCATCAAATATACTCCATTGGGTCAAGTATGAATCCAATTTGAGGTTGTCACCCAAAGATGAAAGACAATGCAGTCCAGGATCCCCGATTAGGGTTTTCGATTAGGAAAAGTCAACCGTAGTTTGACTTTTGATTTAAATGGTGTTCCAATGGTGGGATCATAGTCCATGAAGTTCATATGGCTTAGTGAATCCCACTCAAGAAGTTTCAAGGCCTCAAAAGACCCAGAACATCAACAGTCGACGCGGTAGTCATCGATCGATCGTTCGGTTGACCAAAAAGTCAAATCTTCAATCATAAGGAATTTGACCTTAAAGTATGAAGCAAAAATGTTCCTAGTAACATATTAAACCTATCCATAAAGTCTCATGACCACTGGATCAAGGATTGAGGAGTAATCGAGAAATTGGGAAATTAGGGTTTTGAAAGGGGCAAGACCATAACTCCCTAACCACACATCCAATTGAGTTGGTTCAAGGCTTGTTGGAAAGGTCTTGACAAGTCCTACAAAAGTCTCACAGTGGTCCATGGGCAGAAAATGAGTAGATTTGGAGTTATAGCCAAAATCATCACAAGCGGGAGAAAACACTTAGAAAAATTCTAAGTTGCTGGCCTTTTTAGGCATATTTTCAGCCAACTTTGAGGGGATTTTTGAGCTAGTTCCTCATGGAATTTGAAAATTTCAAAAACATGAAAGTTGTAGAGCTCCATGAGGTATTTACAAAAATTTATAGAACTCCTCCATAGCCCTTGTGAGTTGGGAGTTTCGAATGGAGCAAGTTGGGCCCAAACACTTGAAATGCACCATATCCAAACTTGGCATAAACTCATTCCCCAACTTTTCAGTTGATTTCCAACCATGGTATGACATCTAATTTAATGCATTAGAGGGTATTCTAGGAGAAATCAGAAGAATCCATGAGCATGGCTAAAGATTTGTACAAGACCATTATTTAAATGAGATATATTGCAAAGTTACATTAGGAGAGAGAATGTTTTTTGACTGCAGTAGGTAATATCTGAATTTGCTGTCTATAGGTCATTTCTATCAGTTCCAAGCTAGCTGGTTTTAGAGACTAAAAGGCATTGAAAGCAAGCAAGAGATCTGCAGAGAAATCACAAATTGGATTTGCTAAGATTTCCTTCCAAAATCAAGATTTGCAATGCATACTTCACAAGCTGTCCTCACCTTTCCTTGCTTATAAATAGAGGTTTCCTCTATGCTAAAACACACACCAGAGCACTCTAAAACCCAAGATAAAACCATAGCTCTCTCGTCTTGCCTTTCTTTACTTGTAAGTGAAGAAAAGGTTCCAAAACATCAAAAACTGCCTTGTTCAAAATTCCATACCAGCATCATTTCTAACCATTAAACCATCATAAAAACCATCCACACAATCTCTAAATCACATATAGAAGGTGTTCCAACCATTAACTTAGTCAAAAATACCACAACAAAAAAATTCAACCTCACACACCCTAAATATTGACTTTTCTGCACAAGATGATGAAACACACTGCCTAGACCAGTTTGGATCTCTTTGAAACTTTGAACACCACATATTTATGTTATACCAACTGTCCAAGTCATTGAAAAGCAGCTGGAGCACCATTTGCTAAAACTGTCATTACTTGTCACTCATTACTTCAAGAGGAAGTAACTTCAAAAGCTTGCATTCAAAGGTGGATATCTTGCTCAAAAGGATTCTCACTCAAGATTGTTATTGGTTCTGTTAAGAACTATCTTTGATTTGAGTTTGCTAACACATATTGGTTGTCAGCATGTTTGAGTGGCTGTTAACATTGTTATGTCCAAGATTGTTATTGCTTTTGTTTAGATTTTATGCATGAAGCTTATTGACTTTCAGTCAAGATACTTTGTTGATATTGCTATTATGATGACAAGCCTGTTGTTTTTTAGATGTACAACATTGTCATGTTGAGTCTATAGCTTTTATGTTTGAAATTGTTTTTAAGTTGACTTGTCCAATCTATTTTGTTTGCATTGAGTTGATGACTGTCAATAAGGCAAGGAATTGGACTATTGTTTGTTTCTTGGTATTGTAATATCAAAGTTTGTTGATTGTTTCTATTCTAAGCAAAACACTTTTGTTTGATTTATGCTGTCAACCTTGTTTTTATAAGTTGTTGTTGGAACTATGTCTTTGTAAAGGCATGATGGTTGGAATTCATCAACAAATGATTGTTTGAAACACCAAGAACTCTGTCAACATGTTTACATTGGACTATTTCTTTGGTTATATGTTGTAACATCAAGTTTTATGTGCTTAGGCATATGAGGATCAACTTTGTTTTCGTGGCTGTCATTTCTGTTTTGCTTGTGAATTTGAAAACTGTCATTGGAGTAGTTGAACATTGTCATGTTCTTAAACTCACAATCATGCTGGTGAAATTGTTCTGATTCAAGTTTGCATTTAACTCATGTTTGTTTGAACTTATTAAATTTGTGTTGGCCTGAGGTGATGAGTGGTTTTGGTCTTGCTATTGACCATCCTGTTTTGTTTGTGCAACTCATATTCACCATTGCAACTCATGTGCTTTCTTTTGTTCTAATGACATCTTGAATCATATCTTGGTTAAAACTTCATCCATATCATATTTAAGACATGTGAATATCTGTTTTTGAACTGGACTGCAACCATTTCATTCTCTGATTTCCAAAATGCATCTCAACTGTTTTTTGAAGGACTGCTTGTTGTTTAGCATGGTCATGGCCAATGTTGAAGTAATTCACCTAGATGCTGTTGAAACACATCTTGATCTATGATGATCAACATTGCCATGTTGTTTTGAATTTACTGTTAAGAACTAGGTTCTCCTGCTAGAATTTGTTTGTGTTTACTATCATAGAGATGTAAATTTTCATTTAAAGCAATGTATTTAATTGATGTTTGATTTGGCATAGTAATGACCAAAGACTGGTTACTGCTTCTGTATAGTTGTTATGCGGTTTGATATGTTGCAAAACCAATTAATCTTGTTTAGATGTACAAGCTTGTTAGGCTGTTTGGTTAGACCAAGTTGTCAAGGTGTGAGAACTCTATATGTGTGTGTGTTTCGAGGGTATCATTGTTGTAGGATTCATTATGCATTCTTGTTTGACATTTTGATTTGACAAAAACAAGAGCTTACTGTCAGTTTCTGTTTTGAGGTTAGTCAACCTTTTGTGCTGTCAATTTTGATGTGAGTTTTCTTTCAATCTATGTATGAGTTCATGTCTTGATGGAGTGTGAATCATTGGATGTGTGTTGATGTTTTGAAGCATGGAATGCTGCATCATGAAAATGTTCTTCTTTTTCTAAAACAACATTTCAAACTTTTGATCCATAGCTGCAACCTACATATCAGTTTGTGTATGGATGAGTTTTTTAGTTCTTTTTGAGTCTAGAATCCATAAACTATATGTTTAGAGTTTGTGTATGGTGATCTCATGGGATGAATCTGTTTAGTTTAAGTCATGACTTTAAAAATGCATTTTCAAACCCTCATTTGCATTTCCTATCGTGTTTTACTATATGCACATTATTTTGAAAAATAGATGTTACCATCATGTTCCTTATCAAAAAACAAGCAAGTTAGAATCAAATTACATTAAATTTGATGATGTTTTGTTTAAGTTTGAGTTGAAACCGTTTCATGTTGCTTGCCTAGTTTGCCTTACATTCTTGTGTTGCACCCTAAAATTTGACCAACCGGTTCCCATATCTGGTTTATGTTTCGACGCATTTTTGCATTCGCATTCGCATACTGCATGCATTGCATTCTTCTCAGTCAGATGGATTTTATCGGGATTACAGCCCCTGGCGTTTCAGGCAGCTCAGGTCGGTTGGAATAAAAGTATGTTGAGAATTCGTGCTCGTTTCCTGTGTTTTCAGGCCATCTCGGTGCCCGGGTTTCGCTACGGTTGCGCAATTGTGTTTTATTCGATTTAATCAGCCTCCTGGCATTTTTTAGGATTTTTCTTCTATTTTCTGGTTTTTTTAATGCATTTAATAGATTTTAATAGGTTTATTTGGTTTATAGGATTTAATAGATTTTTTAAAAATAATTTTTAGAGTTTTAAATAAAATTTCTTTTCTTTTTTAGAGATTTATTAGATTTTAAGTTTTTAGATATTATTTTCCTTTTAATAGTTTTTAAAAAAGGATATAAATAGATATTATTTTTTCTTTTAATAGAATAGATTTTAAAATAGATATTAGTTTGTTTTAGATTTTATTAGATTTAATTGTTTTTTCAAATTTAATAAGAATAGATAGGATTAAATGTTTTTAGATTTTTTATTTGATTTTTTCAGATTTAAAATAGTTTTTAGATGTTAAATGTTTTTTTTCTGTTTTTTAGATTAATTAGGAGTTGATCTTTTAATTTTCGTTTTAATAGGTTAATTAGGGTTTATTAGAGATTTTAATTAGGGTTTATTTTTTAATTTTCGTTTAGGCTTAATTAGGTTTAATTTTCATTTAGTTTAGTTAATTAGGTCATTAGTATTTTCAGTTAATCATTTTTAAGTCCACTAATCAGCATTAAGTCTTATTGGGCCACAATTAGCCATTTATCTAGATCAAGCCCAGTCAAAGGTCCATTCGCAGATGCCACTTGGCAGTATAAGAGCACTGCCACGCGTGCGTTTTCCGGTTGGCCACCTCATCTGAACTCACACACTCTGCACTTGCCACCTATCCCCCACATGGCTCCCTCTCCTCTCTCTCCACCACCACGCGTCTCAACCTCTTCCCTCTCAGACTGCATGCAACACACGTAGCATCTCACCGCCCCCTCGCCGGTCCCTTCACCGTCGGCCATGCAAAGCCTCCGCCGACCACCCTAACAGTCGCCGGACCACCGTAACCTCCCACCGAAAAACCAAATTTCACCGGAAACACCATTTTTTCCAGAAAACCCTTCCAAACTTCATCTTCCTCACCGATCCACCGATCCATCTTCATCAACATTCCCAGAACATCTTCAGGTTCTTCATCAACAACCATCGATTCTTCACCGATTCACCATAACCTTCATCATTTTTCCAGAAATCTTCAAACTCTCCTCAAGAACCTTCATCGCTCCAATCGATTTTTTTCCAGATTCCTTCATCAATCTTTGTTCATTCTCCCAGACCTTCAAGAACCTTCAACCGGAAGTTCATACAATTTCAACGCAACGTTCATCTTTCTCCAGATTTCCTCAAAGATCCTCAAGCAATCTTCATTAAACCTTCCAGATCTGTAACGAATATTCATCAGGATCCTAGATTACTAAACAGCTTCATACGATTTGCCAGATCCTTCGAGATCTTCATGTAAGATCTTCAAAGGTGTTCGTCAGAAATTTCAAGATCTCCATCGTTTGCTTCATCAGCCTCCGTTCAAGATCTTCAATGACGCTCGGTTTGCCCAGAACTCCATAGGATCTCTGTCCAACAAGTTTGTGTTCATCATTAAACGGCCCGGGAATCTTCAAGCAGCTCCAGATTGTCACATGCATGCTTGTGTTCATCGCAAGAACTCCATCTCCCCCGTAACAGCCTTCAAGAAGCACAAGATCGTCCTCCATACGAATCTCCAAGATTTCACCCATACTCAGGTACGTCTCTTTTTTTTCGAATCGTTGTTTGCTGCTGGATGCATGTTGAGGGTTATGATTAGAGAGAGGTTTAGGGTTGAGAGATTGAAAGGTGGAGAGAGTCTTAGAGAGAGGAACTAGGGTAGCGGCGCTAGGGTTTCAAGAAGGACGGTGAACAGTATCATTGGAATGGAGAAGAGTAGAGGAGTTTTAGGTTTGTCCGTTTTGCTGAGGCTGGATTGAGTGGGCTTGGGCATTAGGCCCAGTTGAGTATTGCTGACCATACTCCCCATGTTACTAGTAGCACCCCCTCCCCTGGTTTGTATTTCGTTTGGGCCCTAGGCCCCTTTGCTAGTTGCACCCCCGTTTGGGGCCCATCATGAATAACCAAGCGAGTTACTCGCTATTCGCCCCCCCCCCCCCCCCCCGTTTGTGTTTTTTTTGGTGATGTTTTTTTCTGAAGCAAACATGGGCCCAGCGTGCTACCAGCACCCCCCCTCCTGGGCCCAATGTAGTCTAAGGTATAAGTAAATGCTGTTACCACCCCCCTGTCTTTTCCAATTTTAATTGAATTTTCATTTTCATTTTAGTTGCATTTAGTTTACAAAATAATTCATATTAAATCCAAAAATAATCATTTTTGCATGGGAGTTTTTGCTCCATTCTCATCATGATGTCAAGAAAAGTATAAGAAAATAAAAATAGTATTTTAATCATTTTTCTATTTTTGGTGATTTTTTACATTTTAATAGCTTTTATCTCATTTTTGTTTGTACACCCATTTTGTTGAATTTTGTTTAGCCATTTGATTTAATATTTTGATTCCATTCTTTTTGTACTAGCTAGATTAGAACATTAAGTTCCCTTAGAGATTTATTCCACATTTTTGTGGATTAATGTTGATTAGTTTTGATTAGAGAACATTAGGTTAGTATAATTAGGGTTCAAACTCAACATAGGTGCATTATAACATTTTATTTTGGGGTTTTAGCATGAATTAGGTTATGGGACATATAGGGTATGTAGGGTAGATGTAGAAATCCCCTTAGAATAAATCTTAGAATTTTAAATACTATTTTGCTATTTTTAGTATATTTTGCAAATGGAGTGTTTGTTTGGTGTTCCCACTTGGGGTTTATATCTGTTTGTCTGGGCTTTTGGGCTTTTATTTGGGGTATGGGGGCTTGGTTTGAGCTTATGGAGCATGAAGACATCAAAGGAGAAGGTTGAGGATAATAATCAAAGCTTTGTGCATGAAGATTGCTTGGATTGAAGATGTTTTGAAGACATAGGGAATAATAGGAATAAGCAGAGCCTTAGAATAGACTGAATTTTTTTCACAAACATGGATAGCTTCATGTGCTTCCATTCCTCTGTATGACATAAAGTCCCTCTAGGGTATTCACCTCCCTCCTTTGGAGGGATAAGTGGCCTTACCTTAGAGGTAGAACTTTGAGAGAACCGCTCTTCTATAATGTTAAACTGTTTGTAGGCTTCCTTTGGTAGTCAATGAACTGTTTAACATTCAACTCATCTTGTTAAGTGACTATTATCTAGAAGAGCTTGCCTTGAAGAAAGAAGCCATTGAAGATAGAGATGAAGATCAAAGATTGACAAAGATGAAGGTTATTCATGTCAAAACTGTGCAGCTGTTAAAGCTAGGGTTTACTGCTGTTTGGAGCTATCTGCTGTCTGATGCTGTCAACTGGTTAAGGTTCTGTGCTTGCTTGAGCTTGGTGATTTATTGGATATGGAAGCTTGTTGCAGCTTGGGTACCATTGGAGCTTGACTTTGGTGTTCATTGGAAGATTGCTATTAATCAACTGCCAGGGTTAGGTGTTTTCCAGAGCTGCTGCTGTAAGAGCTGGGGGAGCTGTCAGAGCTGGTTTTGGGGTTTATTTTTCTTTGCTGTATTGTTTGTTAATTTTCCCCTTAGGTTTTAAGTGAATTTGTTTCACTTTGCCCATTGTTTTCTAGGTCCGAGTTTGAGTGGGACTCCCTTGCCTCGCTTATACTGCTGCATTCATGCATTTTACTGCTTTACTGTATATTATATGATGTTGCTTTCCCGTTTATCCCCTTAGGATCTCTGTTTCTCTCTGCGCAAGAGAGAAATACGACAGACATTAGGCTCTCATCCACGCATGACAACATTAGGGTAGATTTTGATTCCCATTTTTAACCCTAGGTTTTAGAGTTCTTTCTCTTCTTATCTCAAAACAATCAAAAATACAATAAGAGGTTAAACATCAATAAAAGACAGTTCTTGCGTAAAAGACTGTAAACCAATCAAAGAGTCATTTTTGTCCGCTTGGACCCGTAATCAGGAGAAAACCTTTTTCAGAAGGATAAAAAACAGTCAAACAAATCTGTGTCTTCCGTGGCCCGAACTACGTTTGCTCTGATCTTTCATGCTGTATGAAAGTACGTAGGCATAGGATGTGATATCCTAGCGAGCAACCTTCCCCTCCTTTCCCGTAGGTAGGTGAACTACGTTGACTCTGATTTCTCGTTCCAGACGGGAATACGTAGGCATAATGTGCGATACTTTGCCGAGTCGTTTTCTTTTCTTTTAACCCCGGACCTGTAGAATAGATAGAATAACAATCCGTACTAGAAAACAAGCGTGGATCCCGTCGAGTACGACGGACGTGAGGGGTGCTAATACCTTCCCCTTGCGTAACCGACTCCTGAATCCAGGATTTAGTTGCGATGACCATTCATTTCCCGTCTTTGCGGTAGGTTTACTTCGAGCGTTTCCTTTCCCTCCGTTGGGATAAATAACGCACGGTGGCGACTCTTCTGTTCAGCCAGCGCCGATTTTCGCAGTAGCGACAGCTGGCGACTCTGCTGGGGACTGTGATGGTTCCTTATGTATTTGGGATCCAATGTCCCTTAAGAGAGTCAATCCTAGCGCTTGTTTTCCCGTCGTGGATTTTGTATGGATTTATGTTTCTGTATTTTACTTTCAGCTTTATTTTGTTATTATTGCTGTGGGTATGAGGGGGTTTCTACGATTGAGAGATAAGTCGGACCTGGGCTTGAGTGCACCTTGAATTAGAGTGGAAATTAGTGGGCGCGTACATGCTTTGCATGTACTAATGTCTCATGAAATCTACGCTCAGACGAGGTTCTTCTGGTTGACTTCTTTTTCAATCCTTTGGGTTGAGGGGGTTGTTGGTTAGTTGGATTGTCGACTCCGGGGACCGATCATTTGGAAGTTGGCTAAGTGAGGCCTCTTCAGGACATGATGATGCCACACCTTCTGGGTATCGTATCATCCGTCTTGAAAGTCTGTGACGCCAACGACTGCATAGGATGCCATACCTTGTGTCAGTTGATAGGACACCTACCTGTGAGAGGGGTTGGGGCATGTAGGTAACTTGACCTCCAGATTACCAGTTTTCTTGATTGAGATTCAGTGGCATTGATATTTGAGGACAGCGTTATGGGGTCTGTTGGAGACCAGGTCGGAGTATTGTTTTGGTTTGTTGAGACCAGGCCTGAGCAATGTTATGGGTCTGGTTAAGACCAGTATGGTGGATTGGGCTTCTCAGCAGCACACTTGGTCCCTTGTGTGTGCATTTTGCATTTTGCATGACTGTTTGCATTTGCATTTCATTTTGCATATTCATCCTCAGCCGGAACAGGGAGCTTACCCGTTTTTGTCCGCTTCGTTAGTTGATTTCCCGACATTCGCATTGGACTTGAGTTAGCATCTGGAAAGATCATGGCTTCAGGAGAGCAGAATTTGGTTGTTACTTGGGCGGAGTTTGAATTGTTGAAGCACCAGGTGAGTCAGGTCATGGAAGCCATAACAGCTATAAATGGAGGAGGAAACAATGGTCAAAAAGCTCAGATGAACAATGTTGCTCAACCAGGGAAAACCCCTGTCAGAGGTCCATGTTCCTTCAATGACGCAGAGTGTCACAATTCCACTTTCTCTATGCCAGATTCTCCAAGGATTGTTCCATCTCCAAGAGTTGTTCCACAGGTTAATATTCAGGACCCAAGGACTGCTGAGTATATGAGAAGACTTCTGACGTTGGAAGATCAGATTGCTGCCCTGGTGAATAAGAATACTCTTGATCTGAATGCTGCGGGCATGTGTTTGGTGCCAGGTCTTGTATTGCCTCCGAAGTTCAAGATGCCCAACTTTGAGAAGCACAGAGGGGATAGTTGTCCGAAGCTACATTTGGTTATGTTCTGCAGAAGAATGACTCCGCATATCACCAATGACAAGCTCATGATTCACTGTTTCCAAGATAGTTTGATCGGAGCATCTTTGGATTGGTACCTGCACTTGAAGAGTGATAGTATTAAATCATGGTCGGACTTAGCCAATGCCTTCATGAAGCAGTACGACTACAAACTGGAAACGACTCCTTTTCGCATGCAGTTGCAAGAATTATCTCGTGCGGAGAATGAATCCTTTAGGGGGTATGTGCGAAGATGGAGAGAATTGGCTGCTCGTGTTCAACCACCGATTCAGGAGAGAGAAATGGTTAGCCTCTTTTTGGGTACTCTGAAGGGCCGCTATTATGACATGATGTTCACTTGTACAAACTTTGAAGGCTTTATGAGAATGGGAGAGCTTGTTGAGAGAGGACTCAAGAATGGAAAGATTCGAGAGGCTCCTCATATCCCAGTTGATAAGAATGAATCAGTTCTCAGTTCTCAAGAGGAGTGGGAGGAAGGAAGCGATGTTGTCTCAGAATCTCTAGCATCTCAGGCTCAGTTATCAGACACTTCAAACCAGCAGTCATATTATCGTCAGCCGCGTCGTCACGCCTGACAAAGACCAAGGAAACCTGAAAGGCAGTTTACTCAGCTACCGGTGTCGTACAACCAGTTGTTGCCAGATTTGGTCGAGAGTGGATTAATAGTGCCGAAAGAAACTAATCCAATGATCCCGCCTTATCCTCCAGGTTCTGATGCCAGCGCCCGCTGTGAGTACCATGTTGGGGGACAGGGGCATTCGACAGATAATTGTAAGGTGCTTAGAAGCCAAGTTCAGAATCTGCTAGACTCTAACAAGATCTTTGTCACACCTCAGGGTTTTGTTCAGATTGTTGATTATCCTTCATCCAGTTGTGTGGGTTCGTCAGTCAATGGCATGGAATACTCCACTGAGAGTGTATGTTTGGAAGAATGTCCAACTGAGAGCTCAGTTGAATATGGAGGAAGCTGCTAGAAGTTTCTGCGTCGGGCGTTGCATCTGTTTAGCTTTCGTGCATTGTTGTTTGCTGACCACCACCAGGCTTGTTGGCTGGGGTCATTGTATTTTGTACTTGGGTGTGCTTGTTTGCTGCTCTTGTTGGCTTTGCATAGTGGTGTGAGGTGTTTATCTCTGTGCTTATAGCTTGGGGTGTATTTGTCTTGTCTTGAATATGTGTTTGATTTCTGCATTGCATTCTCACATAACAGGTACATCAGAACCGAGGGTCTTATTTCCTATCTCCAGTTTGTTGCAGGAATTCCTCAGAGATATGGAACAGAATCAGGCTGAATTGATTGAAGTCCGAAGCCAGCTAAGGCAGATGATGAAAGACATGCAAGAGTTGCGTCTGGATCAGAAGATACTCAAAGAGGAAAATAATCAGCTGAAGACCCAAATGAGCTTGATCATGGAAGTAGTCAAGAATGTGATTAGGAAAGAGGATGATCAGCTATCTGAAGCCGCAGTGAAGGGGTTTGTTCCACCTGTGCCTGTGGAACTCGTGCCTGTGGAACTTGAGCTTAAAAGACGTGTTGATCAACACCAACAACAACAACAAAAGATACATCCGGTTCGGCGAAGGTCAAGAAGGATATTTGAGGCGCCGCCTTCAACATATGCTAAGCTCTTTCAGACTTTATTGAGTTTGAAGCTGGTTGAAAAAAGAACATTGGAACCGCTCACAGGAACGACGCTTCCTTATGGGTATGACACTAGTAAGCAGTGTGAATTTCATTCCGGGGCACCCGGACATGATGTGGAAAGTTGTCACGCTTTTAAGCACAACGTTCAGGACTTGATTGACGCAAAAGTTATTGAACTCACGCCGGGCGGCGTAATTGTACCTAATGGTCTTACCCCAGTTGGTGCTAAAATGATGGACGTCCCCGAAGCGGCCGTAGATCAGAAGTATATTCTGCAATCATTGGTGTCAGAATCTCCCTGTCCTCAGTTGCTGCCTAGACCAAGCCTGAGGATGAAAGCGCTTGAACAAAAGGAGTCCCTGATAATTCAGACTCGACCTCCAAGTGATTCGACTGATCAAAGTCAACAATCTGTCCAATCTTCGCAACAGACGTCAACTCCTTTCCAGAGTCAGCAGCCTTATCGTTATCGGTCAAACCTGCGTGCTAGACAGAGCCCACTGAAGTCAGAAAGGCAATTCACCCGGCATCCGTTTTAAGCAGTATGATTTTAATAGGCAACTTTGAAGATGGCTGGTTCAGCAGCAAGTCAGATGTGAAATCCCGGTCCTCGGAAGCTGACGTTTTCCTGTGTTTCATCTTGTCATTTCTTTATGTTTGTAGTTTTCTTTCTTGTTAAATTGCAATCTTGTTTGTAAAACTTGTTGTTTTCATTCAATTGATGATAATGAAATGAATATGCATGTTTTGATTAAATCCATTCGTGTTCACTAATTAATTTTTACAGATATCCAACGCTTGGTTAAGCGGAATCCGGGGAGGATGACGAAAATGAACGACATGCAAGCTTCCGAGATTGTATGCCTTTGAAATAAAACCTGCTGATGATGTACATGCATTGCTTCAAATCCCTAAACACCGGAGACATAAGGAAGATAACCCTTTGACAACCCCTTTGAGCCTAGTAGTAGGAGTTCTTTCTGAAAACGAAAAGCCCTCAATCTCAACCTGGGGCAGGGTAGGTGTTAGCTAATTTGACCGAGCGTCCAAATTGCAAAAGGAGTGTCTGTTCGAGGATCAATCACACCTCTATAGGTCGTGCCTAAAAAGCCACAGTGGTTAAGCATCCGGAGTGACACAGTCACATTATTCCCCAAAGAGTCAGACAACCAGTGTCACACGACTTGTTCGAAAAAACGAAAAGCAAAAAGAATCAAAAGCCCGCTAAGTCAAAACTTGAAAACAAACGACTTAGGCAAAAATAAGGGCATCCCGCTGGACTGGAAAATCAAAAGAAACTCAAAAGAGTCAGTCCAGGCAAAAAATTAGGGAAAGAAAAGATGAGAAGGATTACAAAAGAAAAGTCCTCAAATGAAGTATGAGTCGTGTGACCCCAAGTGTCAAAGACGAAGAGTGAGTGGCTGTCACTCCAAAAGCTCATAGTTTCTCGAACTATCACTCCTATATTCCAACCTCTAAGAGGTGAGCGCTAAGGTCGAATTAGCTGAACGTAGGATCGGAGAACATCAAGGAGAATGGGTGGGTTAAAATAAACTTTGAGCCTCTATCCTTTCTTTCAAAACCGTGAACCTGACCACGTTACAACCTTCAAAAGTCCTAATTGAAGCAGGGTTGTTTCGAAGGCATACATCAGTTAAGATCGCGTCGAAGCTGACTCCTAAAAGGGTTCTTCTTACCATGTTGGTACTGATGTCGATATTTTGATAAATGATTTGTGCATTATATGCCATAAATTGATTTTCCTTTTCCAGTGAACAGATTGGATGTTAAAACTGTCATATGCATTGCATTAATATATCTTTTATGCAGAACAACTGGTTTTACTTACGAGTAAGCGCTTGACAGCAGGAAAGTTTCCTACAGTGGAAAGTCTGATCAGGATAGAATGCAGGATGCCCGAATGTTCCGAGAGCCGGGGCAAGCTATTATCAGGTAATCCCCAGTGAGGTCAGCCATCCAAAGTCGTTATTCCGGGGCAATCAGGTCGAGATTCGGTAAATCTCTCATAGCTAGAGTCACTACACCGAATCAACCAATCAGGGGCAAAGTCATTGCAGACAGGGGCAGACCATCCTAAGAGCGCAGAAGTTGTTTCTTGCATAAGGGGCATTTGATTTGAAGCATTTTTCCGAGGTTCAGAATGCTAGGGCATTTCCTATCAGACCATCAGGGTACAAATTTTCAGATTTCCTTTTGAGGACTATCCCCACAGAGGCCCCACAAGCTGGGGCATATCAGAAACGAAGGAATTGTTCTTCTCCGTGTCATCAGAGTTACTCAGAGCTACTCGAGCAGATTCAGCTAATCTCCAAGTGTGAGTCGAATGTCGGGAAGTCGTGTTACCATCTATTGACCCTTCAATCAGAAGACGTGAGACATTTTCCCGAGTCAGTCGTACATGACCCATCACGGATAGCCTAAAGCCCAATCCTTATAGGCAATTTTCAGGAAGTCCAATCCACATTGGCAATCACTGTGAGGCCCAACTTGTGGTGGCGCATCAGCTCCAAATCCAATCTCCATTGGTACGCAGGAAGACTCCGTCTGTTTTCCCCAGCGCAAGTCCAATTTTCATTGGCACGGGTAAGCTATCCCTGACAGAAGTCCAATCATACTTGGCACATTCAGTTATTCCCCAGCGAAGTTGGCTTCACTTTTCCAGCATTTATTTTGCTGGAATAATTCTGTGATGCCTGGTTATCCCCAGCGGAGTTGGCTTTGTCTTCAGCATTTATTTTGCTGAAGCGGTTTTCTGTATCCAACTTCTCCAACAACCCGAGCCTGCATTTGCATGTGCATATATCATCATATTTGCATCATACTTGCATTTCATCCTCAAATGCGTAGCATTTCCATCCCATATGGAGCATTACGCCATAGAAAAATTCAAACATACGCATATGCATACGAAGCATAAGCCAGTTTTTCTATCAGCCTTCAGTGGCAACATGAAGTACTCTGTAATTAGTTCAGGGGCATTTATCCAGCAGCTTTATTCAGATAGCTCTTTGGTGTTCGATTCTCAGATCATACAACGGTTATGCTTTACTCATCAGTCGTCTGATATTGGCAGACTTCTCTTCCCGTCAGTTCACATTGACGATGGGTTTCCCCCAGCGAGCCTTCTCCGTCTATCATTAGACATCGTGAGTTGGATACGGTTTTCTCCGTCTATCCTTAGACGTTGAGAGGTTTCAAGGCGATCTTTCAGATATTGGCGTTCTTTTTGTTTATTGGATGAGATGACATTTCAAGAAGGTTTTCCTGACCGTCGATTCTTATTGACGTCGAGGCTCTTCGAAGAATGTTGGTTTTCCTAGTTGTTGATCCTTATCAACGGCATGGCTCTTTGGAGGTGGGTTTTTCTTCCTGTCAATCCTTATTGATGATGTGGCCCCTTTGAATATATTGTTTTTTCCATCAATTCCTGTAGACGAAAGGATTCTGAAATTTGATGGGTGGTGATGAAGGTGGTTCTCTTTCCGCTGACGTGTTTTCCTTCGGGATGGTGTCTCTCCGTCTATCCTTAGACAATGTGAGTATGGGTATGGTTTTCCTTCGGGACGGTGTCTTTCTGTCTATCTTTAGACAATGTGAGTATGGGTTATGGTTTTCCTTCGGGATGGTGTCTTTCTGTCTATCTTTAGACGATGTGAGTATGGGTTATTGTTTTCCTTCGGGATGGTGTCTTTATGTCTATCCTTAGACGATGTGAGTATGGGTTATGGTTTTCCTTCGGGATGGTGTCTTTCTGTCTATCTTTAGAAGATGTGAGTATGGGTTATTGTTTTCCTTCGGGATGGTGTCTTTCTGTCTATCCTTAGACAATGTGAGTATGGGTATGGTTTTCCTTCGGGATGGTGTCTTTCTGTCTATCCTTAGACAATGTGAGTATGGGTATGGTTTTCCTTCGGGATGGTGTCTTTTTGTCTATCCTTAGACAATGTGAGTATGGATATTGGTTTTCCTTCGGGATGGTGTCTTTCTGTCTATCTTTAGACAATGTGAGTATGGATATTGTTTTCCTTCGGGATGGAGTCTTTCTGTCTATCTTTAGACAATGTGAGTATGGATATTGTTTTCCTTCGGGATGGAGTCTCTGTCTATCAGTAGACGATGGGAGGTGATCAAGTGCATGTTGACCTAACCTTCGAATTTGTTATCTGTGGTGTCACACAGGTAACTAGGGCTAAAGTCAAATCTCTTTATCAGGTGATCGATCAGTTTGTTGCCATAATAATTGGATTCAGTTCTCTAGATGGTGTTCCCCAAGCAAGTGCGCAGTTTATTTCTGCGGTTGGAAAATTTTCGGGTTTATTTTGTATTCAACCGTCTTCCACCTTTGAATGTTTGAAGGTTGTTCGCTCTTCAACCCTTCAGGTCCAAGCCGCTTGAATAGGGGCAGCTGTTGCACCCTAAAATTTGACCAACCGGTTCCCATATCTGGTTTATGTTTCGATGCATTTTTGCATTCGCATTCGCATACTGCATGCATTGCATTCTTCTCAGTCAGATGGATCTTATCGGGATTACAGCCCCTGGCGTTTCAGGCAGCTCAGGCCGGTTGGAATAAAAGTCTGTTGAGAATTGGTGCTCGTTTCCTGTGTTTTCAAGCCATCTCGGTGCCCGGGTTTCGCTACGGTTGCGCAATTGTGTTTTATTCGATTTAATCGGCCTCATTGCATTTTTTAGGATTTTTCTTCTATTTTCTGGTTTTTTTAATGCATTTAATAGATTTTAATAGGGTTATTTGGTTTATAGGATTTAATAGATTTTTTTTAATAATTTTTAGAGTTTTAAATAAAATTTCTTTTCTTTTTTAGAGATTTATTAGATTTTAAGTTTTTAGATATTATTTTCCTTTTAATAGTTTTTTAAAAAAGGATATAAATAGATATTATTTTTTTCTTTTAATAGAATAGATTTTAAAATAGATATTAGTTTGTTTTAGATTTTATTAGATTTAATTGTTTTTTCAAATTTAATAAGAATAGATAGGATTAAATGTTTTTAGATTTTTTATTTGATTTTTTCAGATTTAAAATAGTTTTTAGATGTTAAATGTTTTTTTTTTCTGTTTTTTAGATTAACTAGGAGTTGATCTTATAATTTTCGTTTTAATAGGTTAATTAGGGTTTATTAGAGATTTTAATTAGGGTTTATTTTTTAATTTTCGTTTAGGCTTAATTAGGTTTAATTTTCATTTAGTTTAGCTAATTAGGTCATTAGTATTTTTAGTTAATCATTTTTAAGTCCACTAATCAGCATTAAGTCTTATTGGGCCACAATTAGCCATTTATCCAGATCAAGCCCAGTCAAAGGTCCATTCACAGATGTCACTTGGCAGTATAAGAGTACTGCCACGCGTGCGTTTTCTCGTTGGCCACCTCATCTGAACTCACACACTCTGCACTTGCCACCTATCCCCCACGTGGCTCCCTCTCCTCTCTCTCCACCACCACGCGTCTCAACCTCTTCCCTCTCAGACTGCATGCAACACACTTAGCATCTCACCGCCCCCTCGCCGGTCCCTTCACCGCCGGCCATGCAAAGCCCCCGTCGACCACCCTAACAGTCGCCGGACCACCGTAACCTCCCACCGGAAAACCAAATTTCACCGGAAACACCATTTTTTCCAGAAAACCCTTCCAAACTTCATCTTCCTCACCGAGCCACCGATCCATCTTCATCAACATTCCCAGAACATCTTCAGGTTCTTCATCAACAACCATCGATTCTTCACCGATTCACCATAACCTTCATCATTTTTCCAGAAATCTTCAAACTCTCCTCAAGAACCTTCATCGCTCCAATCGATTTTTTTCCAGATTCCTTCATCAATCTTTGTTCATTCTCCCAGACCTTCAAGAACCTTCAACCGGAAGTTCATACAATTTCAACGCAACGTTCATCTTTCTCCAGATTTCCTCAAAGATCCTCAAGCAATCTTCATTAAACCTTCCAGATCTGTAACGAATATTCATCAGGATCCTAGATTACTAAACAACTTCATACGATTTGCCAGATCCTTCGAGATCTTCATGTAGGATCTTCAAAGGTGTTCGTCAGAAATTTCAAGATCTCCGTCGTTTGCTTCATCAGCCTCCGTTCAAGATCTTCAACGACGCTCGGTTTGCCCAGAACTCCATAGGATCTTTGTCCAACAAGTTTGTGTTCATCATTAAACGGCCCGGGAATCTTCAAGCATCTCCAGATTGTCACATGCATGCTTGTGTTCATCGCAAGAACTCCATCTCTCTCGTAACAGCCTTCAAGAAGCACAAGATCGTCCTCCATACGAATCTCCAAGATTTCACCCATACTCAGGTACGTCTTTTTTTCTTCGAATCGTTGTTTGCTGCTGGATGCATGTTGAGGGTTATGATTAGAGAGAGGTTTAGGGTTGAGAGATTTAAAGGTGGAGAGAGTCTCAGAGAGAGTAACTAGGGTAGCGGCGCTAGGGTTTCAAGAGGGACGGTGAACAGTATCATTGGAATGGAGAAGAGTAGAGGAGTTTTAGGTTTGTTCGTTTCGCTGAGGCTGGATTGAGTGGGCTTGGGCATTAGGCCCAGTTGAGTATTGCTGACCATACTCCCCATGTTACCAGTAGCACCCCCCTCCCCTGGTTTGTATTTCGTTTGGGCCCTAGGCCCCTTTGCTAGTTGCACCCCCGTTTGGGGCCCATCATGAATAACCAAGCGAGTTACTCGCTATTCGCCCCCCCCCCCCCCCCCCCCCCCCCGTTTGTGTTTTTTTTGGTGATGTTTTTTTCTGAAGCAAACATGGGCCCAGCGTGCTACCAGCACCCCCCCCCCCCCCTCCTGGACCCAATGTAGTCTGAGGTATAAGTAAATGTTGTTACCACCCCCCTGTCTTTTCCAATTTTAATTGAATTTTCATTTTCATTTTAGTTGCATTTAGTTTACAAAATAATTCATACTAAATCCAAAAATAATCATTTTTGCATGGGAGTTTTTGCTCCATTCTCATCATGATGTCAAGAAAATTATAAGAAAATAAAAATAGTATTTTAATCATTTTTCTATTTTTGGTGATTTTTTACATTTTAATAGCTTTTATCTCATTTTTGTTTGTACACCCATTTTGTTGAATTTTGTTTAGCCATTTGATTTAATATTTTGATTCCATTCTTTTTGTACTAGCTAGATTAGAACATTAAGTTCCCTTAGAGATTTATTCCACATTTTTGTGGATTAATGTTGATTAGTTTTGATTAGAGAACATTAGGTTAGTATAATTAGGGTTCAAACTCAACATAGGTGCATTATAACATTTTATTTTGGGGTTTTAGCATGAATTAGGTTATGGGACATATAGGGTATGTAGGGTAGATGTAGAAATCCCCTTAGAATAAATCTTAGAATTTTAAATACTATTTTGCTATTTTTAGTATATTTTGCAAATGGAGTGTTTGTTTGGTGTTCCCACTTGGGGTTTATATCTGTTTGCCTGGGCTTTTGGGCTTTTATTTGGGGTATGGGGGCTTGGTTTGAGCTTATGGAGCATGAAGACATCAAAGGAGAAGGTTGAGGATAATAATCAAAGCTTTGTGCATGATGATTTCTTGGATTGAAGATGTTTTGAAGACATAGGGAATAATAGGAATAAGCAGAGCCTTAGAATAGACTGAATTGTTTTCACAAACATGGATAGCTTCATGTGCTTCCATTCCTCTGTATGACATAAAGTCCCTCTAGGGTATTCACCTCCCTCCTTTGGAGGGATAAGTGGCCTTACCTTAGAGGTAGAACTTTGAGAGAACCGCTCTTCTATAATGTTAAACTGTTTGTAGGCTTCCTTTGGTAGTCAATGAACTGTTTAACATTCAACTCATCTTGTTAAGTGACTATCATCTAGAAGAGCTTGCCTTGAAGAAAGAAGCCATTGAAGATAGAGATGAAGATCAAATATTGACAAAGATGAAGGTTATTCATGTCAAAACTGTGCAGCTGTTAAAGCTAGGGTTTACTGCTGTTTGGAGCTATCTGCTGTCTGATGTTGTCAACTGGTTAAGGTTCTGTGCTTGCTTGAGCTTGGTGATTTATTGGATATGGAAGCTTGTTGCAGCTTGGGTACCATTGGAGCTTGACTTTGGTGTTCATTGGAAGATTGCTATTAATCAACTGCCAGGGTTAGGTGTTTTCTAGAGCTGCTGCTGTAAGAGCTGGGGGAGCTGTCAGAGCTGGTTTTGGGGTTTATTTTTCTTTGTTGTATTGTTTTTTAATTTTCCCCTTAGGTTTGAAGTGAAGTTGTTTCACTTTGCCCATTATTTTCTAGGTCCGAGGTTGAGTGGGACTCCCTTGCCTCGCTTGTACTACTGCATTCATGCATTTTACTGCTTTACTGTATATTATATATTATTGCTTTCCCGTTTATCCCCTTAGGATCTCTGTTTCTCTCTGCGCAAGAGAGAAATATGACAGACATTAGGCTCTCATCCACGCATGACAACATTAGGGTAGATTTTGATTCCCATTTTTAACCCTAGGTTTTAGAGTTCTTTCTCTTCTTATCTCAAAACAATCAAAAATACAATAAGAGGTTAAACATCAATAAAAGACAATTCTTGCGTAAAAGACTGTAAACCAATCAAAGAGTCATTTTTGTCCGCTTGGACCCGTAATCAGGAGAAAACCTTTTTCAGAAGGATAAAAAACAGTCAAACAAATTTGTGTCTTCCGTGGCCCGAACTACGTTTGCTCTGATCTTTCATGCTGTATGAAAGTACGTAGGCATAGGATGCGATATCCTAGCGAGCAACCTTCCCCTCCTTTCCCGTAGGTAGGCGAACTACGTTGACTCTGATTTCTCGTTCCAGACGGGAATACATAGGCATAAAGTGCGATACTTTTCCGAGTCGTTTTCTTTTCTTTTAACCCCAGACCTGTAGAATAGATAGAATAACAATCTGTACTAGAAAACAATCGTGGATCCCGTCGAGTACGACGGACGTGAGGGGTGCTAATACCTTCCCCTTGCGTAACCGACTCCTGAATCCAGGATTTAGTTGCGATGACCATTCCTTTCCCGTCTTTGCGGTAGGTTTACTTCGAGCGTTTCCTTTCCCTCCGTTGGGATAAATAACGCACGGTGGCGACTCTTCTGTTCAGCCGGCGCCGATTTTCGCAGTAGCGACATCTTGCCCAGAAAAATTTGCTTTGTTAAGTATACATTTTAATAGGGTGGCTTGATACACTGGATGTATCGCCACCCCAGTTGTTATGCCTGCGTATTCATGAGCCTTACCTTTCTAGTCGTCCTGAGTTCGATCCCTGTGGGACAACTCTTTTGGTTATATTGGATTTTTTTTTTCATATTTTGATATTTTATGTTTCTTTTCCGTAAGTTTTCACATGTGCACTTTGGTTGGTGTGGTAGAGGTTTTGACCTATAACCCGCAAGACACGAGTTCAACCCTTGGTGTGGATATTCCATTAGTTTTTATTACCAATTTCTTTGATTTTCTTCAAATTTCAAATTAATATAACTTTGTCATTTCTTATCATTTTTAAGTGATTCTTTTTGCAAATGTCTCTTAATTTTGCCTATTTTCATATGGTAATCAAAGAACTCAAGAAATTGTATTCTAGAAACACTTTATGCCATGAAAAATCCTTCCTTGTAAGCTTTTGTGTTTAATCATCATTAAAACTTGAGAGTTTTTCCCCATTGAAGTTTTTGAACTTTTGTATACCATTGTTGTGACATTATTTGTTTAGGCATGATGCCTGTAAGTATACATGTCATCTTGTAAGCCCTAATGAAACCTCATCTTTGTTAAGATGCATCTTTGTTAAGATCCCCTTCCATGTTTATTAAGATGTACCCCATTCTTCGTTAAGATATGCTTTGGTTTTCACCTTTCATTAAGTCTTGTAAGAACTTTCCCCTTTCATGATATTATAGTATCTTAATGCTTGCTTTGGTTGTGACCATCTATCTTGATTGAAATCATTAATATTGTAATATCTTGATGTTTGCTTTGGTTGTGACCATCTATCTTGATTGAAATCATGGATATCGTAATATCTTAATGTTAGTTTTGGTTGTAACCATTTATCTTGATTGAAATCCTTGCTTATTGTAATATGTTTGCTTATTCTTGGTTATAACCATACCTCTTATATATTCATCATGTTTGAATGTTTATGCTTTGTTAAGTTATTTCCCCAAATGATGGAACTCTTTAGTTCTCATCCAAAGTTGCCTCATCTTTTCTCTTCCAAAGGAAAGTCTCTCTATTGACCTTTGGGTCATAGATAGCTCAATACAATCTCTCCCTTTTGGTCTGTATAGAACCAATAGGATTTAAACTCATAGGTCTGGATAGAACCTTCTCCCCCTTTTGGTCTGGATAGAAACAATAGGATTTAAACTCATAGGTCTGGATAGAACCTTCTCCCCCTTTTGGTATGGATAGAACCAATAGGATTTAAACTCATAGGTCTAGATAGAACCTTCTCCCCTTTTGGTCTGGATAGAACCAATAAGATTTAAACTCATAGGTCTGGATAGAACCTTCTCCCCTTTTGGTCCGGATAGAACCAATAGGATTTAAACTCATAGTTTTGGATATAACCTTCTTCCCTCTTTTGGTCTGGAAAGAACCAAATGATCCTTATTCTGTAGTTCGTGCCCGAACTACGACCGCTCTAATTTCTCATTAGACAATGAGAATACGTAGGCACAAGATGCGATATCTTGACGAGCAAACTTCTCCCTCTTTTGGTCTGGATATAACCAATTGATACTTATTCTGTAGTTCGTGCCTGAACTACAACCGCTCTGATTTCTCATTGGACAATGAGAATACGTAGGCACAAGATGCGATATCTTGACGAGCAACCTTCCCCCTTCTTCCTCCTTTTGGTCTGGATAGAACCAATTGGTCTTACAACATAGAGTTAGGTAGAGTTTGGTTAACTCTATGTAAGAATCGTGGAAATGATTACTTACTCCCCTTTCTTGAATGTTCAATACAGATCTAGAGAGTTTTCTTAAACTCTACACAAGCATTGTAATGTTTGTTCCCCTTTGAACCTTGATCATAATAAATTGTTCTTCATCCCTAGTGAGTTGAACTACGATTGCTCTGATTCTATCCTAGTAAGGATACGTAGGCAGAGGACGCGACATCTTTGCGAGCAAACTTAGAAACTATCCTTAGGTCTCAACCTACACTTTTTACCCAATCCCAGTCCATAGCAAACATTTAGCAAGTATTAGCATGCAAACAAACAAAAGGTTCCTGTAGAGTACTACAAATGATTAGAATGTGAAATACCTACCATAGGCATAACCAACCCCTGATCCCCGAATCTCTTAGCGTTGTTGTTACATCGCGCAAAAGGTTTTTTCTTTCTTTAGACCTTTCCTTTGGATAAATTAAAGTCCAGTTGTGAATTTAAGAATTAAGATTCAAGTTAATCAATAGCTTGGTATCACGATTCTCACTGCAACAGGTACCAAGCGAAGGTTGCTAACCTAAAGGGGTTCAGTATATTAATTGACAGGTTGTTGTTAACCGAAGCGAATGGTATCGAACAAAGAGAAGATTAATAAACCAATGAAAGGGAATCTTAACTAAGAAAGTGTTGCTAACCCATAGGGATCTATTGGTTTTTATAGACAGACTATGATCAGCCAAAGGAACGGGTGATCAACCCAATGAGAGATTGGTTTTAACAGACAGACTGTGATTAACCAAAAGAATGGGTAATTACCTAATAGAGGATTAATCCGAGGAAAGATTGGTTTTTACAGATGGACTGTGATTAACCAAAAGAACGGGTGATTAACCAAGAGATGATTAACCCAAGGAAAGATTGATTTTAACAGACGGACTGTGATTAATTAAAAGAATATGTGATTAACCCAAGGAAAGATTGGTTTTAATAGAAGGACTTTGATTAACCAAAAGAACGGGTGATTAACCAAGAGGTGATTAAACCATGGAAAGATTGGTTTTAACAGACATACTGTGATTATCTAAAAAAAGGGTGATTAACCAAGAGGTGATTAACCCAAGGAGAGATTGAAAGGGTATGAGTGATCAAAAATCAACTCTACTGAGGATCGGGAGACACTATAGTTTGGAGATAAAGACGATTATTCCAGGCAAGGGGTCATTCGTCCTCTACTCAAAATAAGCAGATAACCAGTTATTTCATGAGGTAACCGGTTACCTCAGCAAAAAACAATAAAAGCAAAATTTCCAAAAGCACTTTTTAAAATCACTTATCGCATGCAACGATTCATCCCACCATTCTCCGCAAAGAAGTACGGATGGATCGCATACACTCCTCCTGAGCAACGATCCATCCCACCATTCTCCACAAAGGAGTACGGGTGAATCGCATACACTCCTCCTGAGCAACGATTCATCCCGCCAAAACACCATGATATGCACGATACCATATGCACAACAAATAAACTCAAGCACACTAAGTGCACACGATCCTACTGATCACATCACCATGCATCACATATATATATATATATATATATATATATATATATATATATATATATATATATATATATATATATATATATATATATATATATATATATATATATATATATATATATATATATATATATATATATATATATATATATATATATATATATATATATATATATATATATATATATATATATATATATATATATATATATATATATATATATATATATATATATATATATATATATATATATATATACATACCAATCAATTATATTAATTACATTAAATATTAGGAAATTCACATTCCAACACCAAGTATACATTCTTCACCATTAAACATCGTCCCTATACCCATCATGAACAAATGGATCCTACAAAACATCAACATTGGATGGAACCACAAAAATAAAACAAGTTCTGTCACACTCGCTGGCTCACTCGCCTAGCGAAAGCTTAGCGAACGCTCACTGCCTCACTCGCCTAGCGAACTTGCTAGCGAAGGCAGACAGTGGCTACTAGAAGGGTTCGCTACCCAACTCGCCTAGCGAAGCCTTAGCGGACACTCGCTGGCTCGCCCGCTAGATGCTCGCCAAGCGAATTCTGCGATCCACCAAAACCCCAACTGTCCTAGAATCATCAGAAGCTCACAAATCACCTGATTTTCACCAAACCAGTTCCTGTAGTCTTAGCCCAGCATTTCCCCAACTAAACTACATGACTTAATCCAGATTTTACCCGATAAAACATCAATTCGACCGATTATTACTTCAAATTGTTCCTTAAATTTTCTCTCCAGAACCAACACTCATGTTTATCACTAATACCACAGAACATCACATAGGATTTCACCAATTTCATAACAACACATGTACAAATTGATCAATGGTAGCAACAATCAACAACATACCAATTATATTCATCAAATCCCTATGGGGTTAAGGAATCCCCTCTACCCAATTCATGTAAAATACCAATCCCAATCAGTTTCTCCCCCCTTACCTCGATTGATTGCTCAGATTGTTGAAGAACTCTGAAGAATGGGTAGCCCTAGCCTTGCTTCTCTTCCCCATGATCTTCCTCCTCAATATGCTCTCTCTCTCTCTCCACAAGTATATCGTGTTCTATCTCCTCTTTACCCCAAAACCCCTTCTTATATCTCTTAATCCTCATTTTATTTATTTAATCTCATAATAATACAAATAATAATAATAATAATAATAATATTACTACTAATTATTAAATTTTCATCATTATTAATTATATTATCTTAATATTAGAGTCTACATTTTATTAGATAGTTCTTATAAATTAAGGACACCCACCAACGCGCCCCGGAATAAAATAACACCAAAAGACTAAATAATTAAAATGGGTGTTACAACTCTCCCCAACTTTAATTATTTTCGTCCTCGAAAATTACCTGATGGAAACAATTCCGGATACGCTTCCCGCATCCTGCTTTCCAATTCCCAGGTCACACTGCCTCCTGCAGCACCTCTCCAAGCCACTCCCACCAAAGGTATCTCCTTCCCTCGGAGTCGTTTCATTTTACGATCTTCGATCCTCAACAGCATCGTCTCAACAGTAAGATTTTCCCGGACTTGAACTTCATCTCTCTGAATTACATGAGACGGATCCGAAACATACTTTCGAAGTTGCGACACATGAAACACGTCATGCAAATTCAAAAGTTCAGGCGGTAACGCCACTCTATAAGCTACAACACCAATTCTCTGCAAAATCTGATATGGTCCATTAAACTTAGGATCCAGCTTCTTGGACTTCAACGCACGACCCACACCAGTTACTGGGTTAACTCTTAGGAACACATGATCACCTTCACTGAATTCCAGTTCTTCGGTTATCATGATAACTTTTCTACCTACTCTGAGACACTCTCATCTTCTCACGAATCATCTGAATTGTCTTAGTAGTTGATGGGCTAAAGACGTGTCTACTTATGCGTCTAGCGGTATCTTACTGCAAGTGCACAGCCTATCGAAGTAATATTTAAGATTATCGATCCACAGGGATTCTATTGTTACTTAGTGCTAGATGAACTTCTAGTTTAGCTAAGGCGAACGGTTGTCACGATTGTTGTTGGTTTTTAAGAATATTAAAGGCGGAATTAAATTTAAGTTTTTAATAAAGTAATACTAAGGCGGTCGGTATGTAATTATACTAACTTAGGTGGGTCAATCTAACCTAGGCTTATAGAGATGTTCACTTAATCTATTCGGTAGAGATTACCAGTTTAAATACCCTCAACTCACACTCTCGTGGTCTTATATCAGATCTTATCCCTAAAGCCCTATGCCTGCTCTCGCTAGCCCATAAGTGTTTAGAGGTAATTTTTGGAAACTAAATAATTCTAATTTATCCTAAAGCGCTCTCGCTGTGTTTAATTTAAATGCCTAACTTTAGCTATCTGGTTAAAATCTCACACTCTCGTGGTCTTGATCCAACCTAATACCCTTTTCTTACTCTCGTAACGAAAAGGTCTATTTCAATTAAAAAGTATCAGCCAGAATGTTAAGTGATTAATTATTTTCAGCCTATGGTTATATTTTACCGGTTAAGTTGTTATAACTACATACCGCCCTAAGGTGTTTAGCTGCTCATCGAGGTTGAACCAGACACAGAATTAAATAATAACTTACTCATGGCAGAAAAATAAATAGACATTATAATTAAATTAAATTGCAATAAATTGAAAAACCTGATTAACAAATATCTGAGTAGACTCCTTCTTCCACAGACCGGAAAGCTCGGAGTAGGCGGAAATTAAAAATGAACGAATGCTGAAGGTTTGGAAACAAATAAATGTATAACAATTCCCTAATGTTGGAAATTGTTATACGGTTGGTTTGGATACAAATAAAACAAGGCAGAAAATAAAATAATGCTGGAATGAAAATGTTGGTTTGTAAGGTAATTCGGCAGAGCTTCCGCAGGAATTTTGGATAATGAAGTCTGTCCCTGAGTTCACAGAGCTTGTACTATTTATAGAGTCTTTAATGGGCTGGATTCTTGGTCCTTTGTTGCATGGGCCTTGCTGAAGTTGTTGAGGAAATGCTGGAACGTGGCAGCAAAAATGGGAGAAGTCGTCTTCACGTGCTGCCTTGAGGAGAAATAAGAGGAGAAGTGGTCTTCAGTGGTGCCTTGACGTAGTCTGAGTCAAAACCAAGTTTTATCCTTGTCACGGGCGTGGCAAGGTCTTCACGTTCGTAAATTGAGGATTTTAAGTGTCACGGTCGTGACTACTTCCTTACGGCCGTGATGGCCCAATTTGGGGTGTCACGGTCGTGACACCCTTGTAACGACCGTGGCTGCAACAAATTATGCAGTCTTTTTGCAGGCTTCTGCCTTTCTTCATCTCCTTGTGGTCTCTTTTGTTCCTTTTCTCTTAATTCATGATTCTGCTTCACATAACGATGTACCTGCAAAATAGTAAGAAAAACTCGAGAAATCGAGTGTTAAAACGGTGAATGCGCGATAAAACGTCAATGAAATCTAGCGATATAATCGATGCGTTTTCTCGTTATCAAACTTCCCCAAACTTAAACCTTTGCTTGTCCTTAAGCAAATAGTCGGTTGAAAATCGGCGGACAAGATTTTATTCACGCATACTCATAACAAACCGTACGGTGGATCGTTTTGTCGGATAGTCCGGTACTTTGATAGAACACTACCGATACACTAATGACACAAGCAACAAGCTATGTCGTCGACTTCCCGTCAAGCGAAACAATCGGCAATCACATTACGATTTCACCTGGAGTTTTTCGATCTTATTTCGCCCGGTTTCGTTCTAGCGCAGTCACATTAAGCCCTTTGCCTTAGCACGCACGTAGTGGAGTAGCCGGTTAGCGATTTTGATCCTTTTTGAGCACGGGGTCTGGTACACGAGTGTGGTAACCCTTCATGTTTTATCCGATTCGGAGGTTGTGGGGGATCGAGCCGTAGCACGCCCTACCGAGTTCAGAACCAGTACCTCTGAACCAACTCGAAACGGATTCCTTCTCATATTTCTCGTTTCTTATCTGCGACCGTGTACTTTGGTGCAATTTCTTTTCATTTTGCATCGAGATACGAAGGATCATTATTGATTAGGCATCAAACGCTTATATTCATCGGCTCCCCACGTGGTTTGTGTTCAGACGGTGCTGACTGCTAGTATAAACTACTGGGGGTTACTTTTGAACTGAAACTAAAGGTGCACTCGCAATGGTGATCGGGATGGAATTTCTTAAGCAGGGAGTCAAAGATGTCAAGATTGTATTGGTCTTGTTTAATCGTTCCCGGCTTCCTAGTTACGAAAGCTCGAAATTAAAGATTTTTCTGGTATAGCTTAATAATCGGGGAAAGCTCGAAATTAAAGAAAATAGCGCACAGATTTGCTCATTTCATTGATTTGCTAAAAGGAATACAACGGAATTGAAAGTACAACAAAATGAAAAAAGTGCTGAAATGAAAGGTACCTCTCCCACACTATATCAGACATTGTCCTCAATGTTGTGATATAAATGCGGCACAAATACAGTACAAGACTAAAATGAAAAACAAACAGAAAAGTAAACTACTGCTGCTGAGGACCGCGGGCTCGGCCTCTGGTGCGAGAGCGGCGCCTGGAAGGAGTCGCGTCAGGATCAGAACCGGTGCCGGAGGTAGCAGTAATGCTAATGCGGAGCGCGTCGAGCTCGCTGAAAAGTTCTCCAAACCGCTGATTAGTGGCCTCCTGGTTTGCAGCAATAGTGCCGAGTAAAGCATCATACTGCGCCTGCTGCCTTCGCTCCAGTGCGGCGTTCATCTGGTTCTGCTGATGAATCGCAAGGAGGACTTCCTCAAGTGTAACTGCGGGAGCAGGGTGCTGTCGGGTAGATGTCTCTGGGATATCCTGGACAGGCTCAGCTGCATCCATAGCGTCCTGCATCTCGTCCGCTGGGGCGTCTGCCTGATCATCATGAACCGGGACGTGATCGGCAGCAGCTGGTAAAACAAAGATCCAGTTGGCTCGGTTGGATGGGTCGATGCGGGTGCGGGACGGCAGAGTGATGTGGTGGAAAATGGTGCCATTGACAACAGGGCTATACCTGCCATCCTCTCGCTGCGCGATCGGTGGGCGGACCGGCAGTAGCTCATGGTCAGGAATTCGGCGGCGAGGTGAGGCTGATTAACGAGCGCGTCACCAAGCCCCAACTGAATGGCGAGGGCGGTGACAATGCCGCCTATGAAGAACGGGGAGGAGCCTCGCTGTGCAATGGCCTGGATGTGATGAAGCATGAAAGGGGCAGCGTTGATCGGCTCGTCATGAAGAGCACAGTATAAGAACAGAAGCTCCTTGGAGTTGAGCTTGTGGTTGCTTTCTCTAGCAAAGATTGTGTTGCAGATGACCCGGTGAAAATAGCGGATAGCCGGGTTGTGGATGTGTGTGGCGTTGAGGCTCTGGAAGGTGGATGCACGGGTGTTGGTAAGGTCGTGCCATAGAGTGAATGCTTGTTCACTAAAATTATCGGGCACGCGACGATGGGCTTCGGTTCCGTGATCGAAGCCTAACAACTCGGCTATCCTGGTTTACGGGAGATTGAACTCTTGGCCGTGCAATCTGAATGTTACGATGCCGGTAAGCTGACTCTGGGAACCGGGAGGGGTAATGTAACTGTAAGAGCTTAGGAACTCCAGCGTCAGAAGTTCGAAAGTGGGCTGAGGTTGATGACAGAGATCCCACAGACCGACCTTTTGCAGTAGGCTTTGAACGCTGGCGAGCATTCCGAGTTCTCGCAGACATTCAGTGGCAATGTAGCGGGTAGGTTGCACACCGCGGTTTTGGAAGCGGATGAAACGGTCTCTCTGGGTTACTCCAGCTTCACCTTCTCTAAAAGTGATGGAATCCATAGCATACAAGAGTAAAGAGTGAGGGAAGAAGGTTTTTGTGAGGTTTTGAGAAAAATGGTAGAATGAGGGAGATAGAGGTTCGGGTGAAATAAGGGAGGATGTTAATGAGATGGGTTATGAGAATGTGGTGTTAATGGGGGTAATGGGGAGGTTACGACGGTTAGGGAAGTAATGGGTAGTTTTTGGGTAGGTTATGGAGGAGGAAGAAGAAGGGGCACGATGAGAAACAGTTCTGTTTCTCACGATCCCTGTAATAGGGGTCGTCACGGTCGTGACAGGGGCGTGACGGTCGTGACACGCTAAATGAGCACGTCACGATCGTAAGTTAGGCGTGGCGACCGTGAGGCATGCTTTGCTGAATAATTCCCAAAAAGAAACATTTTCTCACGTGAATCAAAAATGAATAATAATTTATTTTATTTAGTAACACTTATATTAAATACACACCATATTGTATATAATTTGCAACACAGTATTATACGAACTTGCATGAAAGATTGTATACATGAAATAATGCAGGCATAACAGTATATAGAAAAATAAGAAAATGATAAGGCATAACAGTATATAGAAAAACTGATAAAAATAAGAAAATGAAATGCATAATGTAATGGCGATAATGGTAATGTAAAATAAAACTGACAAAACAAAACAAAACAAATAGTAAAAACGATAAATAACAATGTGCTAAAAGAAAAGAATAGTTAAAATAAGTAAATAAGTAAATGGGTTGCCTCCCACTAAGCGCTGTTTTTATTGTCAAAAGCCTGACGTAATGCTTTGGTTTAGATTAATCAGGGGAATTAGTGGACAATTCTAAAAGCTTTAGATTATTCGCATAACCTCTATTTTCAACTTTATGATAGTGTTTTAGACGTTGTCCGTTTACTATGAATGGTTCACTATCCTTACCCTTAATTTCTATTGCTCCACTTGGGAATACTTTAGTTATATCAAAGGGTCCTGACCATCTAGACTTTAATTTTCCAGGAAAGAGCCTAAGTCTTGAATTAAAGAGGAGTACAACGTCTCCCACACTGAATTCTTTCCTAGATAGGCGTTTATCATGCCATCGCTTAGTTCTTTCTTTATATATCTTAGCATTTTCATATGCATCTAACCTTAATTCTTCTAATTCGTTAATGTCTAGGATTCGCTTTTCTCCAGCAGCATTATAGTTTAGATTGAGAGTTCTGATCGCCCAATAAGCTTTGTGTTCTAGTTCTACTGGGAGGTGACAAGATTTTCCATAAACTAGTTTGAAAGGTGTAGTACCTATGGGTGTCTTGTAAGCGGTCCTATAAGCCCATAGAGCTTCATTAAGTTTAGATGACCAATCTTTCCGAGATATGGCGACGGTCTTTTCTAAGATTTGTTTAATCTCTCTGTTTGAGACTTCGACCTGTCCACTTATTTGTGGGTGATATGGCGTAGCCACACGGTGTCTTACTCCATACTTAGATAGTAATTTGTCAAGGATTTTTGAAATGAAGTGCGAGCCACCGTCACTTATGACGAGTCGAGGCACACCAAATCTGGGAAAGATTATATTTTTGAAAAGCTTTATTACTACTTGTGTATCGTTTGTAGGAGAAGCTATGGCTTCGATCCATTTCGAGACATAATCAACAGCTACGAGTATGTAATTATTACCGAAAGATGATGGGAATGGTCCCATGAAATCTATTCCCCAGACGTCGAAGATTTCTATTTCTAAAATTCCCTTTTGGGGCATTTCATCTCTTCTTGAAATATTGCCAGTGCGTTGACACCGGTCGCAATTTATAACAGCGATGTGGACATCCTTCCATAGATTAGGCCAGTATAAGCCGGCTTGCAAGATTTTTGCACAAGTCTTGGAAGTGCTTGCATGTCCACCATAAGGAGATGAATGGCATTGAGCAATGACGTCTTCTATTTCTTCTTCGGGAATACATCGGCGAAAGATTCCATCTGGTCCTCTTTTGAACAATAATGGTTCATCCCAATAGTAATGTTTCAGATTATGAAAGAATTTCTTTTTCTGCTGATAGGTTAGATCGGGTGGAAGAGCTCCTGCGGCTAGGTAGTTGACAATGTCAGCGTACCATGGCAGTCCTACAGTTGTCTGTATTGTTTCCACGGGTTCTGGTTCATTTATATCTAACTGCGCTAGGTCGCTTCCTATTTGTGCTATCAGCTGTTCATACGGAAAATCATCGTTAATCGGCACTTGTTCGGGTTTAATACCTTCTATTCTAGATAAATGGTCCGCTACGACGTTTTCAGTACCTTTTTTATCTTTTATTTCTAGATCAAACTCTTGTAAGAGTAAAATCCATCTTAAGAGTCTTGGTTTAGCATCTTTCTTAGTTAATAGATATCGGATAGCAGCATGGTCTGTGTAAATGATTATTTTCGCTCCAACTAGGTAAGAGCGGAATTTGTCAAGCGCAAAGACAACTGCTAGCAATTCTTTTTCTGTAGTAGCGTAGTTCATCTGGGCAGAATCCAAGGTTCTACTGGCATAGTAAATCGCATGGAGTTTCTTTTCCTTTCTCTGGCCCAGGACTGCGCCTACAGCATAGTCACTCGCATCGCACATGATTTCAAAAGGTAATCTCCAGTCAGGGGGTTGCATGATTGGTGCGGGGATGAGGGCTGTTTTTAGAGTTTCGAATGCTTTAAGACAATCTTCATTGAATATGAACTCAGCGTCTTTCATTAATAAACCAGTAAGAGGTTTAGTAATTTTCGAGAAATCTTTGATGAATCGTCGGTAAAAACCGGCGTGTCCTAAAAAGCTTCGTATTTCTCGAACGGTTTTAGGGGGTTGAAGATCTTTTATTACTTCAATCTTAGCCTTATCAACTTCAATTCCCTTGTCTGATATTACATGACCTAATACTATTCCTTCGTTGACCATAAAATGACATTTCTCCCAGTTAAGCACGAGATTCACTTTTACACATCTTTCTAACACCATTTCTAAGTTCGATAAGCATCCTTCAAAACTTTGCCCGCATACAGAGAAGTCGTCCATGAACACTTCCATGATGTTGTCTATAAAATCTGCGAAGATTGACATCATACATCTTTGAAAGGTTGCAGGAGCGTTGCATAATCCAAAGGGCATTCGCCTGTAAGCGAATGTTCCATAAGGACATGTGAATGTAGTCTTCTCTTGATCATCAGGATGGATAGAGATTTGGAAAAATCCTGAGTACCCGTCAAGATAACAGAAGTAAGAATGCTTGGCTAATCGTTCTAACATTTGATCTATAAAAGGCAGTGGGAAATGGTCTTTTCGAGTGGCTTTGTTTAGCTTACGATAATCTATGCACACTCTATATCCCGTCACTACTCTTTGCGATATTGATTCGCCTTGAGCGTTTTTCACAACAGTTATACCTCCTTTCTTTGGCACTACATGTATTGGGCTAACCCATTCACTATCAGAGATTGGATATATTATCCCGGCATCTAATAATTTCTTGACCTCTTCCTTTACTACATTGCTAAGGGTTGGGTTAATTCTTCTTTGAGATTCTCTGGAGGTTCTGCAATCTTCTTCTAGCAGAATACGATGCATACAAACTGAAGGACATATTCCTTTGAGATCAGATATGTTATATCCTAATGCAGTTGGATATTTCTTCAAGACATCTAAAAGTTTCTTTGTTTCTATAGTTCCTAAACTGGAGTTTACTATAACCGGTCTTTTACATTCAACGTCTAAGAATTCGTACCTTAGGTTATTAGGTAAAGTTTTTAATCCTAATGTAGGTTTATCTTTACTTGGCATGGGATCCGGTGTAAGTGCTAAACTTTCGCTTAGACTATCATCCTGATACGGTTTTCGCCAATTATCATCTTCGAAAATCGGAGGGATTTGAATTTTCATTATTTCAGAATAAGTGGTCTCCTTCAGTTCCATTTCCCTTACACATTCGTCAATTACGTCCATTAGATAGCATGTATCCTCTATAGCTGGTGATTGTAAGAATTGTGTTAAAACAAATTCGACTTTCTCTTCACCTACTTCAAAGGTTAGCTTTCCTCTTTTCACGTCTATTATAGCTCCGGCGGTAGCTAAGAATGGTCTTCCTAGTATGATAGGTGTAGTGGAGTCTTCAGAGATGTCCATGATTATAAAATCAGTAGGAATGTAGAATTGTCCTATACGTACTGGGACGTTTTCTAGTATGCCTACAGGATATTTAACAGAGCGATCGGCTAGTTGAACAGACATTTTAGTTGGTCTTAGGTCTCCCATGTCTAGCCTTTTGCAAATTGTTAAGGGCATAACACTGATACTGGCTCCTAAATCGCATAGAGCTTTGTCAATGACGAATTTTCCTATTACACAGGGTATAGAGAAACTTCCTGGATCTTTTAGCTTAGGAGGCATGTTATTCTGAATTATGGCGCTACACTCGGCAGTAAGTGTAACTGTTCCGTTATCCTCTATCTTTTTCTTATTGGATAAGATTTCTTTTAAAAACTTGGCATACGAGGGTGTTGCACCCTAAAATTTGCCCAACCTTATTCACTTGGTTTATGCTTCATTATCATTAGCATTTGCATATAGAGTCATGTGCATAGACTAACCATCTGCATAGCATAAGCATAGCAATTCATTCAACAGGGGACCAATCATTATTCTCATCTCTAGAGGCCTATCATGAGGTTATTATCCTAATTCCATCTCATTCAAGTCATCAGGAAAGAATTTGAAAGCAAAGAGTTCAGCAGATCAAGCCTTGAGTCCATCTCCTAGCTGAGGGTATCTGAGGATCAACAAGAGGGTTGTGAGCTTTGAGTTGAAGGCATGGAGGGTATCTAGACATTATGAGAGACTTAGAAAGTCATTTGGAGAAGGAGACAAGTCATTGAGGAGAGCACAAGAGCTACAGTTGAAGACAGTCAATTAGGGTTTCATCTGGGTCAACCCTAGGTCAACCCTAGGTCAATTGACTGATTTAAAAAGGCATTCAAGTCTATTGGAGAGATGTGGGGTTCATAGTTTGACATGGAGAATGAAGATATGGAGATATGACAAGGAGAATTCAAGAGAAATCAAGGAGAAGAGGAGTTACTAAATTAGGGTTTCTCTGTAAAATCCCCTGGTTTAGGTCAAATTTCCAAGCAAGATAAGTCAAAATGCTAGCTTCAAATGGCTTCTTGGCCAACATGAAACTTGTAGAGGATCTCAAGACCTTTAATTTTAGTGGTGGAAGACCTCAAGTAGATTTATAGAACTCAAGTTATGGTCCTTGCAAGTTACAGGTCATCTGGGGTATCTGAATTTTTGTCTGTGAAAGTGACTTGACTTCCAAGCTAGTTTTGCCCCTCAAGGAGATTTCAAATGAATTCTTGGTCAACATAAGAATTGTTCCTCATTGTCTTAGCTTTCTAGAATGGTATGGCATGCCTTCATATGATGTGGAGAACTCAACTTATGGTCTTGGCAAGCAAAGGGTATTTTGGGCATTTGTGAATTACAGGTCATTTTAACCTATGTCCAAAACTCATACAAGGAGGCCTCAAATGGAAAAACTTACAACATCAAACTTGCTCCAAATGGGATTTTAAGTCTAGAAAGAAGGTCACAAATTATTGGAGAAGCTCATAGCATGATGTTGCATAAGTGGTCAAAATATGAACTAAAAAGGCTTATAAAGTGAATAATTTCAAAGTGAAAAATGGTTTGGGAGATTTACAAGTCCAAATGGAGACTTCCAATATATGATTTTGAATGGAAAAACAATTCTAAGAACAATGGTTCAAACACTTTTTTGAGTTTAGAAGGAAAAAAAGAAGTTATCCATGGTTGCTTGCCTTTTAAGAAACATAATCAAAATGAACCAAAGTTGAAAAACAAGGGAATGTGCAAGATGGATCTAGAATGTACCATTGGGGTCTATATATTCATGAAATGAGAATTTGGCAAGGGTTGGCTTCATTTGCACCAAGAATCTCACAAGCTTTCTCATACTTTTCCATTGAAGTTTTCATTCCAATCTCACAAAACCTTCACCAATTCTCATCCACATCAATTCAATCTTGTTCCATCATCATCATAGACCATAATTGAAGCAAGGATCAAGTGATTATCATCCATTTTCGAGCATCTTTTTCATCAACATCAAAATCACAATCTCAAGTGGACAGCATAATTCAAGCAAAGAATCAACAAGGAATTGCATACAGAATCACATACATCAAGGATTGATCAAGATCCAACACCTAGAAGCCTCAGATCTTCAATCTCCATAGCTGTTTGCAAGGTTTCACATCAGGTATGTTTTCACTCAAATTGCTCGATTCAGTTAGTTAGGCATGTTGTTGTTAGTGTAGATTTGATCTAGGTGGTTAGGAGATTAGTTTAGATGAATTTGGAGAGGTTTGGTGATGGTTGTTAACAGGTGCCACAAACTGTTAGTGCTTGAATCTCTTGGATTAATGCGTTAGAATGTTAGTTTGATTGATCAGATTAATAACCATTAGTTGTAGATTAGTTTAGGTTAAGTTTGGGGGAGAATTGAGTTGGTGCATATCAGTGTAATTTCATGGTGGCCAGATGTTGACTCGATCGGGTTTGTTGTTGTGATGAGTTTCAAGGTGAATTAGTGCCATAGACGTGTAGAGGGAGAGTTATGGAGTAACTTTCATGTTCACATCGTGTGGATTGGTTGCCTGTAGAGGGAGAACAGCTTGGTGTAAACCTGCTCGTGCATGGAGGTGTAATGGTGATTGAAACCCTAGGTTCAGAACCATTGGGGAAGACGAAATCGTGGCCGTTCATTATGTCTTGGACCTTTGACTATTAGGGTGATCGTATGGTTCACATTCAATCTGATTTATGGAGGGAATTGACCTGGGTGCCAAAACGCACCGTTTCATTAATTGAAACGGGCGGGCCTCAGTTTGTGATGCTATCCCCACCCCCAGCAATTAGGCCCAATGCAGTTTTAACGTGGTTTTGCTACTTTTCTCACCCCCAGCGCTCTTCTTTTTGTTTCACTGATTCTGAGTAACCCTGGGCCTTGGTAAAAGCGCTACCAGCACCCCCTATTGTGTGGCCCATCCAGATTATAACTGGGGCGAATTTCTATTCATACCCCCTCCCTCATTTTAATTCATTTAATTTTCTTAATTCATTTTAATTTTTACCAATTTCATAAATTCATAACTAATTCATAAAAAATGCATTTTAATCCATTCTTTTTACCATATTTTCTTTAGGATGTCTAGAATATTATAGAAAAATAAAATTTCATTTTTATTTTTATTTCATATTTTTTCCATATTTTCTAAATAAATGTCATATTAAATAGTTTCATTTCATGCATCATTTTAATAATTTTTGTTCTCTTACATGCTTTAATATTTTTTGGTCATTCTTTTTATATTGTTTAGAGGAGATATTCAACTTGTAGAAATATTTTAGTTCCCATTTTTAGGAGTTAATTTTAGGTGATTGATAAATGCTTGAACATCATGAACAAAACTAGGGTTTTAGGTGACAACTTTGGAGTTTGATTTCATTTCCCTTAGGACTTAGGGTTTGAATAGATTAGTTATGGGACTATAGGGGCTATGGGTAGTTACTAGATCCCTTAGAAAAAGTCAGGATTCCCCTACTGCTATTATTACTGTCTGTATATCTGATTGTCTGGTGTGGTGTGCCCTCTGGGGATTGTTGCTTATTTGTTTGGGTATTGGGTTTGTCTGGGGCCCTGGGGAAGCTGAAGATTTGAGAAGATGAAGGCCATTGGAGATCCAGAAATTGAAGATCAACTTCCAGAGTTGAAGAGGAGGTTCTTGCTAGCAGCTGCTGAGGAGACTAGGGTTTAGGAGCTAGGCAGAGCTCTAGATTAGAAAGCCTGTTTCTCAAACATGGATTGCCTTGTCTGTATCCATTCTTCTCCGTGATTCAGAGTCTCTCTAAGACACTCACCCCCTTCCTTTGGAAGGCTTGGTGATAGTGTCTATGAGATAGAACTCTTGAGAGAAAATGTCTCTTGTGTTAGAAGCAGTCTGTTCACCACCCTTGGTAGTCAACTGATTGCTTAACACCCAATTCACTCTTGTGACTAATCCCTCATCCTGGAGGTTTGAACTTGAAGAAAAGCCATTGCAGATGGAAGACTGATGATCAAAGCCCTTGCCTGAAGGTCATGAAGATGGAGATTGATGCTTGTTGAAGCTTGTAGCTGATTGGAGATTTCTTGAAGCCAGATGTTGATTCAGAGCTGCTGAAGCTGTTTATTTTTGCTGTATTTCATTTGCTGATGTATTGATTGGTTTTCTTGACTGTATTGTTTGCTGTTTACCCTGCTGGGTTGAAAGTGAAGCCTGTTCACTTTTGCCTATTGTTTTCTAGGTTCGAGGTTGAGTGGGACTCCCTTGCCTCGCTTGTATTGCTGCATCCATGCATTTTACTGCTTTACTGTATATATCTGATACTGTTTCTGTTTCTGCCTATCCCGTAGGATCTCTGTTTCTCTCTGTGCAGGAGAGGAGCATGATAGACACTAGGTCTTAACCCATGCATGATAACATTAGGTTAGTTTGTTTCCCTTCGCAACCGTAGGTTAGAGTTCTGTCTCTTTCTTTCTCAAAACAAACAGAAAAACACATAAAGATTTCAAACACAATAAAAGACACTTCTTTCGTAAAAGAATGTGAACTCATCAAAACGTCATTTTTGTCCGCCGGGACTGCTAATCAAGAAAACCTTTTTCAGAAGGAATAAAATTAACCAAGACAAGCTTGTGTCGTACGTGGCCCGAACTACGTTTGCTCTGATCTTCCATGCTGTGTGAAAGTACGTAGGCATAGGATGCGATATCCTAGCGAGCAACCTTCCCCTCCTTTCCCGTAGGTAGGCGAACTACGTTGACTCTGATTTCTCGTTCCAGACGGGAATACGTAGGCATAAAGTGCGATACTTTGCCGAGTCATTTTCATTTTCATTTTATTTTCCTTTTAACCCTTGACCTATAGTTTAGATAGAATAACAATCCATACCCGAAAACAAGCGTGGATCCCATCGAGTACGATGGACGTGAGGGGTGCTAATACCTTCCCCTTGCGTAACCGACTCCCGAACCCAGGTTTTGGTTGCGACGACCATACCTTTCCCGTGTTGTGCGAGGTTTACTCTGAGCGTTTCCTTTCCCTCCCGTGGGATAAATAACGCACGGTGGCGACTCTTCTGTTCAGCCGGCGCCGATTTTCGCAGTAGCGACAGCTGGCGACTCTGCTGGGGATCCAACGTCCCCTGGCTGCTAAGGACTGCGATGGTTCTTATGCATTTGGGATCCAACGTCCCTTGAGAGAGTCAATCCTAGCGCTTGTTTTCCCGTCGAGGATTTTGTATGGAGTTATTGTATATTTCTAACCTTGTATTTTCAGCTTTATATATTGATTATTATTGCTGTATCTGGGGTGTGACGGGTGTTCTGATATTGAGTGAGAAGCCGGACCTGGGCTTGAGTGCACCTAGAATTAGAGTAGAAATTAGTGGGCGCCCGCTTGCTTTGCTTGCTTTGGTGTCCCATGAAATCTACACTCAGACGAGGTTCCTCTGGTTGGCCTCCTGCCCCTTCCTTTGGTTGGCGTGGGTTGCTGGTTAGTTGGATTGTCGACTCTGGGGACCGATCATTTGGAAGTTGGCTAAGTGAGGCCTCTTCAGGAATTGATGATGCCACTCCTTCTGGGAATCGTATCATCAACCCTGAAAGTCTGTGACGCCGACGACCGCATAGGATGCCGTACCTTGTGCCAGTTATAGGGCCACCCACCTGTGAGGGGATTCAGGGTTATGCAGGTAACTAGACCTCCAGACTACCGGTTATTTCTTGATCAGAGATCCTGGTTATTTATGGAGAGTTATGAGGTCTGTCAGAGACCATGTGGAGATGTGTTCTGAGGTCTGTCAGAGACCATTGGGAGATGTGTTCTGAGGTCTGTCAGAGACCAATTATGGATGTGATTTGAGGTCTATCAGAGACCAGTTAGAGTTATGATCTGGGGTCTATCAGAGACCAATATTGGAGCTTTGTTTTAGGTCTATCTGAGACCAGGGTTTGATGACTTCTGGATGGTCTATCTGAGACCTTTCTTGATTGGGTTTAGGCTATTCAGCTGCAGCTTTGGTCCCTGTTGAATGTTACTTGCATTGCATTGCCTGCATATCCATTATCATTTGCATTTCACTAACGTGTGTCTGTGCTTCAGGCGCATTTGCATTTCCCTAGTTCTAGTGCCCAGACTTCTGAGTATTTGATCATGACTAGCTTAAGGAGAACGGTCGCTTACAAATTGCCTACGCCTGATATTGTTCCTTTACTGGGGTTGATCTCTCTTGCTGATGAGGGTGTTCGTAGGAGTTTCCGGATGAGCTATGGTAGGTTATTGAGATTGGTGTGCAAACCTACAGAGGTAGAGTTAGATGGGCTGTATGCTTTGATGCAATTCTACGACCCTGCTTTGAGGTGTTTCACGTTCTCTGACTTTATTATGGGACCAACCCTGGAGGAATACGCTGAGTATGTTGAGCTGCCCGTGCAGAACCAGGTTCCATTCATTCATTATGATGCCAAACCTAAGCCGGAGGACTTGGCAAAAGCCTTGCATGTTGATGCTTCTGAACTTGTGACTACTGTTTCCCGTGGAGTTCCAGGATTCTCATTTCAGTTCTTAGTTGGTAAAGCCCAAGAGTACGCCAAGAGCGGGTGCTGGGTGGCTTTCAATGCTGTGTTGGCCTTATGCATTTATGGCATAGTCTTGTTTCCCAATATACCGGATTTTGTGGACTTCGATGCTTTCTACTTGTTTGCCGCTGGTAATCCTGTACCTACCTTACTCGGAGATCTCTACCACTCACTGCATTACAAGAATGAGAAGGGAAGAGGGAAGAATGTTCATCTTTGTGTACCCTTATTGAGTATGTGGTTTGAGAGTCACCTTCCTAAGAAAGGATCTGCTGCAGAGACTACAGTTCCAGTTGGTTGGCCAGAGCGTCTGATGAGGCTATCGTCGGAAGATATGGAGTGGTTTGATAGAGATTTGTTGGGATCTGAGCTCATCTTCAGTTGTTCGGGGTACCCTAATGTGCCGTTGATAGGAAGAAAGGGGTGTATCAACTACAACCCATCTCTATTCATTCGCCAGTTCGGGTATGCGCTGAAGAATCCACCTCAGGAGGAAGAAGTACAGGAATCTCTGTACTTCACTGGAGATGTGAAGGGGGAGTTATTAGCCAAGTTGCAACATGCCTGGACGCGTATTAACCGCAAAGGGAAGCCGTTGTTAGGAAAGAATGACTGTCAGACCTATGCACCTTATAGAGTTTGGATTCAGGAGAGAGCCAGTCAGTTGAGGATGCCATTTCCAGATGCACCAATTCTTGATCCTATTCCGGTAGAAGAGCCAACTACTGTTTCTAAGGAAGTCTATGAACAGGTTGTGAGGGAGAAAGAAGCCTTGATGAAGATTAACGAAGGGTTAGAGCAAGAGTTAGCCCAGGCACGCAGCGAGAAAAACAAGGCCGTATATGCTTTCCAACAACAGATTGAGCTGGTAAACAGGTTAGGAGCTGAGTTGACCGAGGAAAAGAAAAAGCGCGAACGTCTGGGGCAAGAGTTCAGAAGTTCCCATGACATGCTGGAATCAAAAAAGAAGGCGCTCGACGCAGCACACCGAGAGATATCCTCTTGCAATAAGACTTGGAATGCTACACTCACCAACAACAAGAAGAGGGAAGATAAGCTGAAGCAGCAAATTTCCGATCTTGAAGAGAAGTTGAAGTCTAGCATCAAGAAGTGTGAGGAGGAAGTGATGAATCGGTATAGTGTCCAGCATGCACTGAACAAGGCAATCAAATCCAAAGACGAAGCGGTATCTCAGAAGCGAAAGCTAGAGGATTGCTTCGGAGAAGCAACGTGGGAAGAAACTGCTGAAGACGTACGCCGTGTCCTTAAGAGGAGAAACCAGCTTGTTGAAGGGCTGCTTGATCGACCAAGCCATCCGGAAACCAAGAAGCTGATAGAGGAGTACCAGACTTTTGGGAGGATTTGATCATTCCATTATTTGTATGCTTTATTTGCATAGTGCTGACCATCACCAGGATTGTTGGTTGAGGTCATGCCTTCTTTGTACTCTCAGTGATATTGTACCCTGGGATTATTGATTCTCTCTGCAATATATGAGGCTTTCTATGATTCAGCTCCGATATTCCTATTGTCAACACTGTCACTGCACCGGCACCTTCGCACTAGAACTGGGGGAATGAACTTCCCTAATGCACAGACACATTGCATTACATTCATATTCATATTGCATAACAGGTAATCTTTGAATGGTGTCTTATTCCTGCTCTGTACCAGGTACTTAACAGGATTCCAGATCAACATCCGCACCGCTACTCTACACGCTCCAACTGTCGAAAAGTCATGGACCAAATTCAAAACGAGATGCAGGATGTGCGCGAGAAGCTCGCCCTCTTCATGCAGACCATGGAGGCTATAGCAAAAGGGCAGGAGAACTTGCAGGCCATGGTCCAGCCTCTGTTGGCTCGCAACGCTGGTCATGGTAATGACGATCATCAGTCTGTCCGGGTTGATACTGCTCATGGAGACGGCACTCCTACGCCAGTGGCTCCGCCCGTGGTCAATATACCTGCCGCTAACGTCAACAACGCTACCGCTGCTGTGAATGGTAACGTCGGAGTTGGTAATGAAACTGCTGTCCATAATGCTGGGCTGGGTGATGTCAATTTGGGAGATAATCTCGGAGGCAATGGCTTTGTCAATACTGGGTTCGGATTTAACGATCAGGGATTTGATAACACTGGCAAGTATGGCTTTAATGCTCAAGGCTTTGGGCAAGATGGTTATGGTATGGTCAATCAGGGTTACGGAGGCTTTGGAAACGGAAACGGTGCTGGATTGATGGCTTATGGTCCTGCTGGAGGTGTTCAAGGGTACGGCAACAGAGGCCGAGTTCCGGGGATGAATCAGGTCAGAGCTGGACGTAATAATGCGTACGATGGGTACGGGGCTGGAAACGGTATGTGGCAAGAGGATCAACAGGAGGACGCCTTCTCTGGAGGAGGTTTTGACGGGCCGATGGATGATTCTCAAAAGATTAGAATGCTGGAAGAGCAAATGAAGGGAGTCCTAAATCAGAGTGCTGTAGGTCTGGACATGGCAACTATGGGCTTGGTACCTGGCTTGAGGGTGCCAATTAAATTCAAGGCGCCCGCATTCGATAAGTACAAAGGAGATACATGTCCGAAAGTGCATGTACGAGCTTATTACAGAAAGATGTCGGCATACTCCACTGATGAAAGAATGCTAATGCATTTCTTTCAGGATAGTCTGTCGGGCCCTTCCTTAGAGTGGTACATGGGGCTGGAGCTGACTGATATCAAGACATGGAAGCAATTGGCGGAGGCGTTCGTAGCCCATTACAAGTATAACAGCGACCTGGCGCCCAATCGGGTCCAGTTGGCCGGGCTTTCGCAGAAGAAGGGGGAGAGTTTTAAAGAATACGCGCAAAGGTGGCGCGATATGGCTGCCAGGGTCCGTCCTCCTGTCGAAGATAAAGAAATGAATGATATGTTTGTTGGCACATTCACCGGGCTGTTTCATGACATGCTGTTTCATACGTCTCTGGCCAGTTTTTCAGATCTGATTCTGATGGGTGAAAAGATTGAGCGGAACATTAAGCAAGGAAAGTTCCAAGTCGATGAATCAACTGCATCTGGCAGTAATAAGAAAGCTTACGGTGGGCGCCGTCAGGGCGAAGCTAGCGCGGTATTTGGAGGCCGAGGCCGAGGCCGAGGCAGGGGAAGAAATCAATATCGTCAGCCGCAGCAAGTGTCGAGTGTTACTATTCCTTATCGCCAGCAACCAATCCAGCAGCAACAACAATCGGGTCAGCAGCAACCAATGCCACAGCAGCAGCAGCCTCAGCAGGGGGCACAGCAAGCTCAGCGAAGATTCCAGGGTAATAAGCCGAGAAGGGTGTTCGAGAAGCCTCCCTCAACCTACGCTGATTTATTGCAGACATTATTGGGGTTGAATCTGGTGGAGAAAAGAACCTTGGCACCGATAACGGGAACTCCCCCGTTCGGCTACGATGCAAATAGGCACTGTGAGTTTCATTCTGGGGCCCCGGGCCACGATATAGAAGGTTGCCATGCTTTTAAGCACGTTGTGCAGGATCTTTTGGACAACAAGTCTATTAATTTCGGAACGGCAGTTCCGAATATAGTCCAGAAACCCATGCCTAATCATGGGGCGAACGCCGTGCTGACTGAGGAAGGTCTGAATCTTGTTATGAATGTTGAGGATTTAAAGACGCCGCTGAGCGAAATAAAGAGCCGACTGTTGCAAGGAGGTGTTTACCCGGGATGTAATGAGTATTGTTTAGACTGTTGGGCCCTATCTGGGGGGTGTGAGGATTTGAAGAAAGGCATCCAGGCCTTGATTGATGATGGCGTATTGCAGTTTGACAGAACAGCAACTGACGAGCCTGCAGGGGCAGTAGTGGATCATCAGAGTGATGTGGCCACAGTGACAATTCCTAGGAAGACGATCACTATTTCAGCACCAGCTCAGCGACCACCGATTACCATAACTAAAGCCGGGCCAATCCCGTATGAGAACACGAGAGCAGTCCCGTGGTCATATGGGCTAGAGGTGTATTGTGATGGGATTAAGATCGATGTCAACAAGCAGCCAGTGGAGATTGTGGATAATGTTGTGGGCTCAGGAGGCATGACGAGGAGTGGCAGGATCTTTATATCTCCTGAAGTGGAGGCTGAAAGGATAGCGAAAGGAAAAGGGAAAGCGGTTGAGAATGTTCCGGTTCAAGCAAATGAAAAAGAAGCAGCATCTAAGGATGTAGAAGAATTCATGCGCTTAATTCGGAAAAGCGATTATAAAATTGTGGAGCATCTACAGCAGACACCGTCCAAAATATCTATTCTGTCATTGCTGTTATGTTCGGAAGCTCACCGAAATGCTTTGCTGAAAGTCCTGGACACTTCTTTTGTACCCCAGGATGTCTCTGTAAATCAGCTAGAAGGAGTATTAGCACATGTGAATGCTGGCCACAGTCTGGGCTTTACTGATTTCGACTTGACTCCGAAAGGAAGGGATCATAATATGGCATTACATGTGTCTGTTGAGTGCAGAGGGTCGACAATGTCGCACGTATTGGTTGACACCGGATCATCTTTGAACGTGCTGCCTAAGAAGGCTATGATGAAGCTGGATGTTCGAGGGATTTTGTGTACACCCAGCGATTTGGTAGTCAGAGCGTTTGACGGCACGCGGAGAACAGTCTTCGGATCGATTACCTTGCCTCTGCAAGTGGGGCCGGAAGTGTTTGCCACTGAGTTTTATATCATGGATATACAGCCTGCGTACAGCTGCTTGCTGGGAAGACCTTGGATTCACGGGGCGGGGGCAGTCACGTCTACCCTGCATCAGAAGTTAAAGTATATGGTCGGAGACAGTGTAGTTACCGTGTGCGGAGAAGAAGACATCCTGGTCAGCCATCTATCTTCGTTTAAATATGTGGAAGTCGACGGGGAGATCCACGAGACGCCATGCCAGGCATTCGAAGGTTTGCGCATCAAGGACAAGGGTCCTAGGCCAAGCAAAGCACCAGAGATAGCAGTTTCATCGTATAAAGAAGCCCAAGCGCTAGTGGAAGCAGGAGAAGCTAAAGGCTGGGGCAAAGTGCTGGACATTCCTGTGAAAACAGACCGGTTCGGACTGGGGTACAGACCGTCGTCGTCAACTCCTTCTGTGGGAGCCCCTCATTTCAGAAAGTCAATCACCATCTCTGCCAGTGGAGTATGTCATGAATCTGTCAATGCTGCTTCAGAGTCCGATGAAGGGGACAGCGACTGTGATATGGATGCCTGGATTCAGCCAAGCACGCCAGGGCAAGGACTGTGCAACTGGTCTATTCAGGAGCTTGTTCCTGTGACTTTTAAACAGTAATGCTTTGCTTTATTAATTGTTGAATAATCTGATGTCTTGCCCGGGGCATCAGGATTTGCTTAGGGCTGTGTTGTTATAAACATTGCGCGTTAATCATTAAATAAATGGCGTTTTTTTCATGTGCAAATACTGTAATCCTTGTCTTTCTCGTTTTATATTTTTCAATAAAATGGCAACGTGGTTATCCGCTTTATACGCATTTTGAAGCACTTAACCCTTTCTTTTGCAGGATAACATTTTCAGATGACATCCTTGAACCACCTATGACTCGTCCCGACTTCGAGCACCCGGTATTCCAGACCGAAGAAGAGGTTGTCGAAGATAGCGACGTTCCTGAAGAACTGTCTTGGTTAGTAAAGCAAGAGGAAAGAGCCATTCTGCCTCACGACGAGGTCATCGAGATTATCAATTTGGGGTCGGAAGGGGTTGAGAAAAATATTCGTATCGGAGCCGCGCTGCAGAGTGATATCAAGCGAAGACTGGTTGAAATGCTCCGAGAGTATAATGATGTATTCGCTTGGTCGTATCAAGATATGCCAGGGCTCGATACAGATATGGTTGTGCATCGCCTGCCACTGAAAGAAGACTGTCCGCCTGTCAAACAAAAGCTTCGCAGAACTCGACCAGATATGGCAATGAAGATCAAAGAGGAGGTTCAGAAATAGTGGGACGCTGGTTTCCTGGCTGTGACGAAGTATCCCTCATGGGTTGCTAACATCGTACCAGTGCCAAAGAAAGATGGCAAGGTTCGAATGTGCGTGGATTATAGAGATTTGAATAAAGCAAGCCTAAAAGACGATTTTCCACTTCCTCATATTGACGTGTTAGTTGATAATACTGCTCAGTACTCCGTATTCTCCTTCATGGATGGCTTTTCAGGCTATAATCAAATTAAAATGGCGCCAGAGGATATGGAGAAGACTACTTTCATAACGCCTTGGGGAACATTTTGCTACAAAGTGATGCCTTTTGGTTTGAAAAATGTTGGGGCAACATATCAGCGTGCGATGACGACTCTTTTTCATGACATGATGCATAAAGAGATCGAAGTTTATGTTGACGATATGATTGCCAAATCCCAGACGGAGGAAGAGCATCTGGTGAATCTGTTGAAGTTGTTTAAAAGACTTAGAAAGTTCAGGCTGAGGCTGAACCCTAACAAATGCACCTTCGGGGTGAGATCGGGTAAACTGCTGGGGTTTATCGTAAGCGAAAGAGGAATAGAGGTTGATCCTGCTAAAATAAAAGCGATTCAAGAAATGCCGACGCCTAAAACAGAGAAAGAGGTGCGCGGGTTTTTAGGGAGATTGAACTACATTGCCCGGTTCATATCTCACCTAACGGCCACGTGTGAACCTTTATTCAAGCTGCTAAAGAAAGATCAAGCTGTAACGTGGAACGAAAATTGTCAAAAGGCGTTCGATAAAATAAAGAAGTATCTGCAGGAGCCTCCTATTTTGATACCCCCGGTAGCAGGGAGACCCTTGATAATGTATTTGACGGTTCTTGAGGGAAGCATGGGTTGTGTTCTCGGTCAACACGACGAGACGGGGAGAAAAGAGCATGCGATCTATTACTTGAGTAAGAAATTTACAGACTGTGAATCTCGATACTCAATGCTGGAGAAAACTTGTTGCGCGCTAGCCTGGGCCGCCAAGCGTTTGAGGCAGTACATGCTGAATCATACAACCATGCTCATCTCGAAGATGGATCCAATCAAATATATATTCGAAAAGCAGGCGTTGTCAGGTAGAATTGCCCGTTGGCAGATGGTCTTGACTGAATATGATATTCAATACGTCTCGCAAAAGGCTATAAAGGGGAGTGTGCTGTCTGAGTATCTGGCGGAGCAGCCTATTGAAGAGTACCAATCAATGAGATTTGATTTTCCTGACGAGGATATCATGTATCTCAAGATGAAAGATTGTGAAGAGCCGTTACCAGACGAGGGGCCAGAGCCGGGGTCCCAATGGAAGATGATATTTGACGGAGCTGTGAATGCTTACGGCAGCGGAATAGGGGCAATTATCACTACGCCACACGGGTCGCACATCCCGTTTACTGCCCGATTGACCTTTGCTGTTACCAACAATGAGGCCGAATACGAAGCTTGTATTATGGGGCTTGAAGAAGCCATTGATTTGCGAATCAAACATCTAGACGTATACGGAGACTCAGCTCTGGTAGTGAATCAGATCAAAGGGGAATGGGAGACACGTCAGCCTAATTTGATACATTACATGAATTATGCAAGGAGATTGTTGCCTTTCTTCGACAAAGTTGAATTGCATCACGTACCGCGGGCAGAGAATCAAATGGCTGACGCCCTTGCCACTTTGTCTTCCATGTACAAGGTCAATTTCTGGAACGAAGCTCCCCAGATCACTATCTCTCGGTTGGACAGGCCAGCTTATGTATTTGCTATTGATGAAGCATCTGATGACAAACCGTGGTATTTTGATATCCTTAATTTCCTGAAGAATAAAGAGTATCCGGCTGGGGCATCCAGTCAAGATCAGAAGACTCTCAGGAGATTAGCGGGTAATTTCTATTTGAACCCGGATGGCGTCTTATACAGAAGAAACCACGATTTGGTGTTGTTGCGTTGTGTAGACGAGAAAGAGGCAAAGCTTCTTATGGAGGAAATTCACGAAGGTGCCTTTGGTACGCATGCTGGTGGGCATGCTATGACGAGAAAGCTGCTGCGGGCAGGTTATTTTTGGTTGACGATGGAAACTGATTGTTTCAAGTTCGCAAGGAAGTGCCACAAGTGCCAAATCTATGCTGACAAGATACATGTGCCTCCGAGTCCTCTAAATGTAATGTCCTCTCCATGGCCATTCTCGATGTGGGGAATCGATATGATCGGAAAGATCGAGCCGACGGCTTCTAACGGGCATCGGTTCATACTAGTAGCAATCGATTATTTCACCAAGTGGGTGGAAGCGGCGTCTTACGCAAATGTAACGAAGCAAGTGGTGGCTAGATTCATCAAGAGAGATATCATTTGCCGATATGGGATCCCCGAGCGGATAATCACGGATAATGGTTCTAATCTGAACAACAAAATGATGAAGGAGCTCTGTCAGAATTTCAAGATCGAACATCACAACTCCTCCCCTTACCGACCCAAGATGAATGGCGCTGTCGAAGCGGCCAATAAAAATATCAAGAAGATCGTCCAGAAAATGGTGGTGACTTATAAGGATTGGCATGAGATGCTACCTTTCGCTTTGCACGGTTATCGTACGACGGTACGCACATCAACCGGGGCAACCCCGTTCTCATTAGTGTACGGAATGGAAGCGGTACTACCATTGGAAGTTGAGATCCCTTCTCTGAGGGTATTGCGAGACGTTCAGCTGGACGAGGCAGAATGGGTAACGAATAGATTGAACCAACTGAGTTTGATGGATGAGAAGAGGCTAGCTTCTCTGGCATACGGTCGTTTGTACCAAAGACGAATGAAGAAAGCGTACGACAAGAAAATACTTCCGCGAAGCTTTCAGACGGGCGACCTTGTGCTGAAAAGGATTCTCCCGCCGCAAGCAGATCACAGGGGCAAGTGGGCCCCCAACTACGAAGGGCCATACGTTGTCAGTAAGGTCTTTTCAGGAGGAGCGTTGTTGTTGTCCACCATGGACGGGGAAGACTTTGCGTCACCTGTGAATTCGGACGCAGTTAAAAAATACTTTGCTTAAAATAGACCCGCTGGACAAGAAAAAGAGAGTCCAGGCAAAAATGGGGCATCCTGGCGAACCAAAAACAGAATAAAAAGGTTCGGGCAAAAGTTAGGGATAAAATTGAAAAAATGTACACCCGCGAAGTCGAAAACCTACACTGGGCGGCTTCGGCAAAAAGGGGTATCCCGGTGAACTGAAAACCCGTAAAGGGCGGTTCACGCAAAAGTTAGGGATGTGAAAAGCAAATGACTGCGGTCCGAATTTGATATTCAATGAGCATCAATGCGGGAGAATACAATTGAGGAGTCAGTTATCGGATACAATCTCTTCAGAAGTGGGATACCGGGAAAAGCATTAGAGTCGGACGAGTCATGGGAGGATCAGTTCGTGGTGTTCATCTGCATCCAGTTGCCGACATGTGTACAAAATTTAATTTGTCAATATTTATGCTTCTTGTGAATACTTGCATACTTGTATATTTGCTTTGCGTAGCTTCCTCTTTTCAGGAGTTACATCCCGTGTACAAAAAAACTCCGCCCATTCATGGGCCCAATCAATGAAAATATGTTATTCAGTACTTGATGCCTGTTCTTTACTGGTTTTGTGCATGATAAAACGCCTGAGTTTGATGAAACTAGCATGAGTATAACATCGCTGGCCCTTGCCAACAATTGCTAAAGTTTTGAATTGACTGAGTGTAACGTCACTAACCTGAATTGATTTGATTGCACAGGCTTGTCGTGTCTTGTTTGTGTTGTTGCAGGTCTCATAACCCTACGAAGAAGGTGATCAAAAGATTGCGATAACGAAAGACTCAGTCCTCACGCAGGTCACGCATGTTCTTCCTGAAGAAGGATAGAATTCCCCAGCTAGACGTAGCTTATCCAAGGGGCGTGCCCCAAAAAAGTTATTCGTCCTCAGCAGAGTTTGGCGATTCCAAGATCGTGAGGCTGTATTCAGACAAGTTCATCTTTCCCCGCAGGGTCATGCACTCTCCCCCAGCGGAGTCAGTTAATTTTCCCCGAGAGAATCATCCCATCTCCAGCGGATTTCTCTTTGCAAGTATTTTCATTCCTTCCAGTGGAATTCGAAGATCAAGACTCCCCCAGGCAGAGTCGGTGGTGGGTCCTGTCATTTATTTTGTCAGAGATACTGGTGATATCAGTTCACGTTCCAGCAGAAAGTCCGATCGAACTACGTGCATCTGCTTTTCCCCAGCAGAGTTATATTCCCCAGCAGGATGCTACTTCAACAAGGTGTTTGGTTTGAGTTCCCAATTTCCCAGCAGGGTCGACTTCACCTTTCCAGCATTTATTTTGCTGGAATAATTCTGTAGCATCTGGCTATTCCCAGCGGAGTCGGCATCACCTTCCAGCATTTATTTTGCTGAAGCAGTTTCTGTACTCTAGTAGTTCAGGTGGAGAGAGCTCTCGCTCAGATGAATAATCAAACAGTCAGGATCTAGGCATGAGACATCCAATGATAATGTCAGCTTTGGCATTATTCCCCACAGAGTCAGCATGATGAGAGCCTCTTTGTCTCTAGCAGAGTCATTTATGCAAATGTCTCTTATTTTCCCCAGCCAGAGTGGCCAGGATAAGAATCTCCTTATCCCCAAGCAGAGTTTGTTTGTCATCAACGGGTCGCATGAATCAGAATTTCAGAGGCCACCGCCGGTTATCAGAACAGGCGTCCTATGGTGGGTTTCCAGACATCCCCAGTAGAGTTCATCTCAAGGTCGCTGTCACGTCAGTGCAAAGAAGTTTGTGGGTAAGGATTATTAGAGAACTAAGTCCTGACGTGGACAATTTATTCCCAGATTGACGGGATTTCTTCAGAAGTAGGCGTCCTAACGTGGACAGGTTTGTTTTACCGGATTGGTGAAGCGTGTTAGTCCTATCGTGGGCAGATTCGGTTTCTCGGTATTGATGGAATGGGAAGTCATGACGTTGACAAAAGTGGTTACTCTTTGTGTTGGTGTCCTGACGTGGACAGATCAGACCAATGTGTGAGTCCTTACGTGGACAAGTTGTTTCCCCAGTGGGTCGAGGGTATGAGTCCTCACGTGGACAAGTCTTATTTCCTCAGCAAGTCGAAGACGCTTGAGTCCTAACGTGGACAAATCAAGACGAGATCAGTGTCCTGACGTGGACGAATCAGAGAAATTATTATTCCTAATAAGGAGAAATGGGTCCTCACGTGGACGAGGTAATCCTTACGCGGACATATCAGAAGTTGCATTCCTAACGCGGAAAGGTTGTAGTCCTTACGTGGACAGATTGAGATGGCATTCCTTACGTGGAAAAGTTTAGTCCTGACGTGGACAAATCAAAGAAATTATTATTCCTAACGTGGAAAGATAGAGATTCCTTACGTGGAAAGATGCAGTCCTTACGTGGACATATCAAGAGCTTTCCTTACGTGGAAGAAAAATGGTTTCCTTACGTGGAAAGACGAGTTTATTCCTTACGTGGAAAATAGATTGATTCCTAACGTGGAAAGAAATGGTTTATTCCTGACGTGGAAGAGTTTAGTCCTGACGCGGACAGATCAAAGAAGATATTCCTAACGTGGAAGAAGAAGTTTATTCCTTACGCGGAGAAATTGGGGTCCTTACGTGGACAGATGCGTGAAGAGTTGAGTCCTGACACGGACAGATTCGAGAAAATTGGAGTCCTTATGTGGACAGATTGATACAGTTCGCCTTACGAGGAAAGAAGATTGCTTCCTGACGTGGAAAGATGAAAGGGTTAGTCCTGACGTGGACAGATACCGAAGAAATGATTCCTAGCATGGACAGGTTACTCCTAACGTGGAAGAGTTTTATTCCTAACGTGGGCAATTCAGTTTATGGAAATGCGGACGAGTTATCCCCAGCGGAGTTGCCGAGATTTTTCTGGGTTAACGACAAGTGGAGTCCTAACGTGGACAAGCAAGCAATCTGTTATGACAGAATCCTCTTCAGAACGATGAAGACAATCCCCAGCACAATCGCACGAGATCAGTGGGTTGCTGTAACAGTCAGATTCAGCTGATGAATGTCATTCCTCAAGCAGGGGCGCAATTTATTTCTGCGGTTGGCAAATTTCTGGTTTCACTAGTATTCAACCGTCTCGTACCGCGAATGTCTGAAGGCTCCGGGCTCTTCATCCAATCGGGTCCAAGTCGCTTGAATAGGGGCAGCTGTTGCACCCTAAAATTTGCCCAACCTTATTCACTTGGTTTATGCTTCATTATCATTAGCATTTGCATATAGAGTCATGTGCATAGACTAACCATCTGCATAGCATAAGCATAGCAATTCATTCAACAGGGGACCAATCATTATTCTCATCTCTAGAGGCCTATCATGAGGTTATTATCCTAATTCCATCTCATTCAAGTCATCAGGAAAGAATTTGAAAGCAAAGAGTTCAGCAGATCAAGCCTTGAGTCCATCTCCTAGCTGAGGGTATCTGAGGATCAACAAGAGGGTTGTGAGCTTTGAGTTGAAGGCATGGAGGGTATCTAGACATTATGAGAGACTTAGGAAGTCATTTGGAGAAGGAGACAAGTCATTAAGGAGAGCACAAGAGCTACAGTTGAAGACAGTCAATTAGGGTTTCATCTGGGTCAACCCTAGGTCAACCCTAGGTCAATTGACTGATTTAAAAAGGCATTCAAGTCTATTGGAGAGATGTGGGGTTCATAGTTTGACATGGAGAATGAAGATATGGAGATATGACAAGGAGAATTCAAGAGAAATCAAGGAGAAGAGGAGTTACTAAATTAGGGTCTCTCTGTAAAATCCCCTAGTTTAGGTCAAATTTCCAAGCAAGATAAGTCAAAATGCTAGCTTCAAATGGCTTCTTGGCCAACATGAAACTTGTAGAGGATCTCAAGACCTTTAATTTGAGTGGTGGAAGACCTCAAGGAGATTTATAGAACTCAAGTTATGGTCCTTGCAAGTTACAGGTCATCTGGGGTATCTGAATTTTTGTCTGTGAAAGTGACTTGACTTCCAAGCTAGTTTTGCCCCTCAAGGAGATTTCAAATGAATTCTTCGTCAACATAAGAATTGTTCCTCATTGTCTTAGCTTTCTAGAATGGTATGGCATGCCTTCATATGATGTGGAGAACTCAACTTATGGTCTTGGCAAGCAAAGGGTATTTTGGGCATTTGTGAATTACAGGTCATTTTAACCTATGTCCAAAACTCATACAAGGAGGCCTCAAATGGAAAAACTTACAACATCAAACTTGCTCCAAATGGGATTTTAAGTCTAGAAAGAAGGTCACAAATTATTGGAGAAGCTCATAGCATGATGTTGCATAAGTGGTCAAAATATGAACTAAAAAGGCTTATAAAGTGAATAATTTCAAAGTGAAAAATGGTTTGGGAGATTTACAAGTCCAAATGGAGACTTCCAATATATGATTTTGAATGGAAAAACAATTCTAAGAACAATGGTTCAAACACTTTTTTGAGTTTAGAAGGAAAAAAAGAAGTTATCCATGGTTGCTTGCCTTTTAAGAAACATAATCAAAATGAACCAAAGTTGAAAAACAAGGGAATGTGCAAGATGGATCTAGAATGTACCATTGGGGTCTATATATTCATGAAATGAGAATTTGGCAAGGGTTGGCTTCATTTGCACCAAGAATCTCACAAGCTTTCTCATACTTTTCCATTGAAGTTTTCATTCCAATCTCACAAAACCTTCACCAATTCTCATCCACATCAATTCAATCTTGTTCCATCATCATCATAGACCATAATTGAAGCAAGGATCAAGTGATTATCATCCATTTTCGAGCATCTTTTTCATCAACATCAAAATCACAATCTCAAGTGGACAGCATAATTCAAGCAAAGAATCAACAAGGAATTGCATACAGAATCACATACATCAAGGATTGATCAAGATCCAACACCTAGAAGCCTCAGATCTTCAATCTCCATAGCTGTTTGCAAGGTTTCACATCAGGTATGTTTTCACTCAAATTGCTCGATTCAGTTAGTTAGGCATGTTGTTGTTAGTGTAGATTTGATCTAGGTGGTTAGGAGATTAGTTTAGATGAATTTGGAGAGGTTTGGTGATGGTTGTTAACAGGTGCCACAAACTGTTAGTGCTTGAATCTCTTGGATTAATGCGTTAGAATGTTAGTTTGATTGATCAGATTAATAACCATTAGTTGTAGATTAGTTTAGGTTAAGTTTGGGGGAGAATTGAGTTGGTGCATATCAGTGTAATTTCATGGTGGCCAGATGTTGACTCGATCGGGTTTGTTGTTGTGATGAGTTTCAAGGTGAATTAGTGCCATAGACGTGTAGAGGGAGAGTTATGGAGTAACTTTCATGTTCACATCGTGTGGATTGGTTGCCTGTAGAGGGAGAACAGCTTGGTGTAAACCTGCTCGTGCATGGAGGTGTAATGGTGATTGAAACCCTAGGTTCAGAACCATTGGGGAAGACGAAATCGTGGCCGTTCATTATGTCTTGGACCTTTGACTATTAGGGTGATCGTATGGTTCACATTCAATCTGATTTATGGAGGGAATTGACCTGGGTGCCAAAACGCACCGTTTCATTAATTGAAACGGGCGGGCCTCAGTTTGTGATGCTATCCCCACCCCCAGCAATTAGGCCCAATGCAGTTTTAACGTGGTTTTGCTACTTTTCTCACCCCCCAGCGCTCTTCTTTTTGTTTCACTGATTCTGAGTAACCCTGGGCCTTGGTAAAAGCGCTACCAGCACCCCCTATTGTGTGGCCCATCCAGATTATAACTGGGGCGAATTTCTATTCATACCCCCTCCCTCATTTTAATTCATTTAATTTTCTTAATTCATTTTAATTTTTACCAATTTCATAAATTCATAACTAATTCATAAAAAATGCATTTTAATCCATTCTTTTTACCATATTTTCTTTAGGATGTCTAGAATATTATAGAAAAATAAAATTTCATTTTTATTTTTATTTCATATTTTTTCCATATTTTCTAAATAAATGTCATATTAAATAGTTTCATTTCATGCATCATTTTAATAATTTTTGTTCTCTTACATGCTTTAATATTTTTTGGTCATTCTTTTTATATTGTTTAGAGGAGATATTCAACTTGTAGAAATATTTTAGTTCCCATTTTTAGGAGTTAATTTTAGGTGATTGATAAATGCTTGAACATCATGAACAAAACTAGGGTTTTAGGTGACAACTTTGGAGTTTGATTTCATTTCCCTTAGGACTTAGGGTTTGAATAGATTAGTTATGGGACTATAGGGGCTATGGGTAGTTACTAGATCCCTTAGAAAAAGTCAGGATTCCCCTACTGCTATTATTACTGTCTGTATATCTGATTGTCTGGTGTGGTGTGCCCTCTGGGGATTGTTGCTTATTTGTTTGGGTATTGGGTTTGTCTGGGGCCCTGGGGAAGCTGAAGATTTGAGAAGATGAAGGCCATTGGAGATCCAGAAATTGAAGATCAACTTCCAGAGTTGAAGAGGAGGTTCTTGCTAGCAGCTGCTGAGGAGACTAGGGTTTAGGAGCTAGGCAGAGCTCTAGATTAGAAAGCCTGTTTCTCAAACATGGATTGCCTTGTCTGTATCCATTCTTCTCCGTGATTCAGAGTCTCTCTAAGACACTCACCCCCTTCCTTTGGAAGGCTTGGTGATAGTGTCTATGAGATAGAACTCTTGAGAGAAAATGTCTCTTGTGTTAGAAGCAGTCTGTTCACCACCCTTGGTAGTCAACTGATTGCTTAACACCCAATTCACTCTTGTGACTAATCCCTCATCCTGGAGGTTTGAACTTGAAGAAAAGCCATTGCAGATGGAAGACTGATGATCAAAGCCCTTGCCTGAAGGTCATGAAGATGGAGATTGATGCTTGTTGAAGCTTGTAGCTGATTGGAGATTACTTGAAGCCAGATGTTGATTCAGAGCTGCTGAAGCTGTTTATTTTTGCTGTATTTCATTTGCTGATGTATTGATTGGTTTTCTTGACTGTATTGTTTGCTGTTTACCCTGCTGGGTTGAAAGTGAAGCCTGTTCACTTTTGCCTATTGTTTTCTAGGTTCGAGGTTGAGTGGGACTCCCTTGCCTCGCTTGTATTGCTGCATCCATGCATTTTACTGCTTTACTGTATATATCTGATACTGTTTCTGTTTCTGCCTATCCCGTAGGATCTCTGTTTCTCTCTGTGCAGGAGAGGAGCATGATAGACACTAGGTCTTAACCCATGCATGATAACATTAGGTTAGTTTGTTTCCCTTCGCAACCGTAGGTTAGAGTTCTGTCTCTTTCTTTCTCAAAACAAACAGAAAAACACATAAAGATTTCAAACACAATAAAAGACACTTCTTTCGTAAAAGAATGTGAACTCATCAAAACGTCATTTTTGTCCGCCGGGACTGCTAATCAAGAAAACCTTTTTCAGAAGGAATAAAATTAACCAAGACAAGCTTGTGTCGTACGTGGCCCGAACTACGTTTGCTCTGATCTTCCATGCTGTGTGAAAGTACGTAGGCATAGGATGCGATATCCTAGCGAGCAACCTTCCCCTCCTTTCCCGTAGGTAGGCGAACTACGTTGACTCTGATTTCTCGTTCCAGACGGGAATACGTAGGCATAAAGTGCGATACTTTGCCGAGTCATTTTCATTTTCATTTTATTTTCCTTTTAACCCTTGACCTATAGTTTAGATAGAATAACAATCCATACCCGAAAACAAGCGTGGATCCCATCGAGTACGATGGACGTGAGGGGTGCTAATACCTTCCCCTTGCGTAACCGACTCCCGAACCCAGGTTTTGGTTGCGACGACCATACCTTTCCCGTGTTGTGCGAGGTTTACTCTGAGCGTTTCCTTTCCCTCCCGTGGGATAAATAACGCACGGTGGCGACTCTTCTGTTCAGCCGGCGCCGATTTTCGCAGTAGCGACAGAGGGTATTTGGGTAATTGCTTCTGTAAACGGAATAGTGATATTCAACTGTTTCAGAAGTTCGACAAATTTCTTAAATTGACCCGTCGTCTTGGAACTTATTAATCTTTGAGGGTACGGAATTGGTGGTTTATAGGGTGGTGGAGGCACATAAGGTTGTTCTTTCTCCACTACCTCTCGACTTTCATCTTCCTTTTCTTCTGGATCATTCACCACTTCAGTCGGTTTATCCGGTTTTTGGTACATGGCTGGATTGTCAAGTCTTGGATCGGTAGGTCCGTCAAGTTCCTTGCCACTTCTTAATATTACAGCGTTAGCATGTCCTTTCGGATTAGGTTGAGGTTGTCCAGGGAATACTCCAGCTGGTGCAGCAGTAGGTGCTTGTTGTTGAGCTACTTGTGAAATCTGAGTTTCAAGCATTTTGTTATGTGTAGCTAATGCATCTACTTTGCTCACTAATTGTTTAATCTGCTCACTAGTGTGAATGTTTTGGTTTAAGAAGTCCTTGTTTGTCTGAGATTGGCTAGCTATGAAGCTCTCCATCATCAATTCAAGGTTCGATTTTCTAGGGATGTTAGGAACAGTCTTTTGATATCCTGGTGATGTAGCTGGTGCTTGATCTGGTGCGTAATAAGCATTGTTATTCTTATAGGAGAAGTTCAGATGATTCTTCCAACCTGGGTTGTATGTGTTTGAGTAAGGGTTTCCTTGAGCATAATTCACTTGATCAGTGGGAGTTCCTGTCAATAGTTGACAATCAGAAACTTCGTGTCCTGGGACTCCGCATAACTCACAGTTAGGTGTTACTGCAGCCACGGTGGCTGCAGGTGTTATGTCCAAGTTATCGATCTTTTGGCTTAGTTGGTCAAATTTCGCATTGACTTGGTCCATACTACTTACTTCGTACATACCTCCCTTTGTTGGTTTCTCAGTTGCGACTCTCTCGCTTCCCCAAAGGTAATGATTTTGAGCCATACTTTCGATAAGTGCATAGGCATCACGATATTCTTTGTCCATCAATGCACCACCCGCGGCAGCGTCAATTGTCATTCTTGTGTTGTACAAGAGTCCATTATAGAAGGTATGGATGACCATCCAGTCTATTAATCCATGATGTGGACAAAGTCTAAGTAGATCCTTATAGCGTTCCCAAGCTTCGAATAATGATTCACTTTCTCTTTGCTTAAATCCGTTGATCTGAGCTCTCAGCATAGCTGTCTTGCTAGGTGGAAAATACCTATTCAAGAAAACTTTCTTAAGTTCTGCCCACGTAGTTACTGAGTTCGAAGGCAGAGATTGAAGCCAAGCTCTTGCTCTGTCTCGAAGCGAAAAAGGAAATAAAAGCAATCTAATGGCTTCTTGGGTAACTCCATTGGCTTTTACGGTATCTGCATATTACACAAATATCGAAAGATGAAGATTCGGATCCTCGGTAGGATTTCCGGCGAATTGATTTTGTTGCACGGCTGATATCAATGATGGTTTTAGTTCGAAATCATTTCGGTTGATAGCCGGTGCTGCAATGCTTGAATGCGGTTCACCTTGCGAAGGATTAGCGTAATACTTGAGTGGATGAGTTTGTTCTTCAGCCATCCCGACGTCTGGTTTTACGACTGGTTTAGGCAGATGTAATTGAAGATCTGGAATATTGGAATTATTTTCGAAATCGAATATACGTCTTCTTACGTGTAAGAAGCGTTCCGATTCAGGGATTAGAGGTTGCAAGTCTTCGCTTTTAGAGCGAGTACTTGGCATACACTCGGAGATTAGATTAAATTAAATAGTTGATACCTTAGTCTAGACAATGCTACCTAAATGCACTAGTAACTAAATTAAGGAATCCCTGGCAACGGCGCCAAAAACTTGATGGGCTAAAGACGTGTCTACTTATGCGTCTAGCGGTATCTTACTGCAAGTGCACAGCCTATCGAAGTAATATTTAAGATTATCGATCCACAGGGATTCTATTGTTACTTAGTGCTAGATGAACTTCTAGTTTAGCTAAGGCGAACGGTTGTCACGATTGTTGTTGGTTTTTAAGAATATTAAAGGCGGAATTAAATTTAAGTTTTTAATAAAGTAATACTAAGGCGGTCGGTATGTAATTATACTAACTTAGGTGGGTCAATCTAACCTAGGCTTATAGAGATGTTCACTTAATCTATTCGGTAGAGATTACCAGTTTAAATACCCTCAACTCACACTCTCGTGGTCTTATATTAGATCTTATCCCTAAAGCCCTATGCCTGCTCTCGCTAGCCCATAAGTGTTTAGAGGTAATTTTTGGAAACTAAATAATTCTAATTTATCTTAAAGGGCTCTCGCTGTGTTTAATTTAAATGCCTAACTTTAGCTATCTAGTTAAAATCTCACACTCTCGTGGTCTTGATCCAACCTAATACCCTTTTCTTACTCTCGTAACGAAAAGGTCTATTTCAATTAAAAAGTATCAGCCAGAATGTTAAGTGATTAATTATTTTCAGCCTATGGTTATATTTTACCGGTTAAGTTGTTATAACTACATACCGCCCTAAGGTGTTTAGCTGCTCATCGAGGTTGAACCAGACACAGAATTAAATAATAACTTACTCATGGCAGAAAAATAAATAGACATTATAATTAAATTAAATTGCAATAAATTGAAAAACCTGATTAACAAATATCTGAGTAGACTCCTTCTTCCACAGACCGGAAAGCTCGGAGTAGGCGGAAATTAAAAATGAACGAATGCTGAAGGTTTGGAAACAAATAAATGTATAACAATTCCCTAATGTTGGAAATTGTTATACGGTTGGTTTGGATACAAATAAAACAAGACAGAAAATAAAATAATGCTGGAATGAAAATGCTGGTTTGTAAGGTAATTCGGCAGAGCTTCCGCAGGAATTTTGGATAATGAAGTCTGTCCCTGAGTTCACAGAGCTTGTACTATTTATAAAGTCTTTAATGGGCTGGATTCTTGGTCCTTTGTTGCATGGGCCTTGCTGAAGTTGTTGAGGAAATGCTGGAACGTGGCAGCAAAAATGGGAGAAGTCGTCTTCACGTGCTGCCTTGAGGAGAAATAAGAGGAGAAGTGGTCTTCAGTGGTGCCTTGACGTAGTCTGAGTCAAAACCAAGTTTTATCCTTGTCACGGGCGTGACAAGGTCTTCACGTTCGTAAATTGAGGATTTTAAGTGTCACGGTCGTGACTACTTCCTTACGGTCGTGATGGCCCAATTTGGGGTGTCACAGTCGTGACACCCTTGTAAAGACCGTGGCTGCAACAAATTATGTAGTCTTTTTGCAGGCTTCTGCCTTTCTTCATCTCCTTGTGGTCTCTTTTGTTCCTTTTCTCTGAATTCATGATTCGGCTTCACATAACGATGTACCTGCAAAATAGTAAGAAAAACTCGAGAAATCGAGTGTTAAAACGGTGAATGCGCGATAAAATGTCAATGAAATCTAGCGATATAATCGATGCGTTTTCTCGTTATCAGTAGTTTGCTGCATAATGTCTGGTCCCAATACCACATTCTCACCTGTCTCATACCAACACAGAGGAGTTCTGCACCTCCTACCATATAAAGCCTCAAACGGCGCCATTCCGATACTAGAATGGTAACTATTGTTGTACGTGAACTCGATCAACAGTAAATGAGTATCCCACGCACCACCCTTTTCCAACACACAAGCTCTCAGCAAATCCTCTAGCGACTGAATAGTCCTCTTTGACTGACCATCGGTTTGCGGATGGTAAGCTGAACTCAACTTCAACTTAGTACCCAAAGCTTCCTATAAACTCCTCCAAAATTCTAAAGTAAACCTCGGATCTCTATCTGACACGATACTCGACGGAACACCGTGTAGCTTCACAATTACCCGAATATAAATCTCTACTAGCTTCTCCAACAGAAAACTGACATTAATTGGCACAAAATGTGTAGACTTCGTAAGTCGATCCATAATTACCCAAATAGCATCAAATCCTCTCGCTGTGTTTGGCAAACCCGTAACAAAATCCATGGTTATACAATCCCATTTCCAAACCGGAACTTCCAAAGGTTGCATCATTCCAGAGGGTCTCTGATGTTCCACCTTCGATTTATGACATGTCAAACAGGCGTAAACAAATCGAGCTATGTCTCTTTTCATACCGGACCACCAAAATAACTTCCTTAAATCGTGGTACATCTTCGTAGCTCCCGGGTGGATACTCAGACTACTACGATGTCCTTCACTCAGAATTGACTTCTTCAGCTCGTCATTATCCGGCACACAAATCCTGCCTCTGAATCTCAGCGCACCTGTACTATCCAACTTAAAATCACTATCAGAGTCACTCCCTACTCCCGACATCAAATCCACTAACTTCACATCTAACTTTTGGTTTTCTCTAATCATATCCAAGAAAACATTGTTCACTTGCAACTTGCCCAACATCACACCACCTGCCGTAATTTCACAAACCATGCTCAAATCTCTGAATTGCTCAGTTAGTTCCATTTCTTTCACCATCAAAGCCGATATATGAATTGTTTTTCTGCTCAACGATTCATCCCGCCAAAACACCATGATATGCACGACACCATATGGACAACAAATAAACTCAAGCACACTAAGTGCACACGATCCTACTGATCACATCACCATGCATCATATATATATATACACATCAATCAATTATATTAATTACATTAAATATTAGGAAATTCACATTCCAACACCAAGTATACATTCTTCACCATTAAACATCGTCCCTATATCCATCATGACCAAAGGGATCCTACAAAACATCAACATTGGATGGAACCACAAAAATAAAACAAGTTTTGTCACGCTCGCTGGCTCACTCGCCTAGCGAAAGCTTAGCGAACGCTCGCTGCCTCACTCGCCTAGCGAACTCGCTAGCGAAGGCAGACAGTGGCTATTGGAAGGGTTCGCTACCCAACTCGCCTAGCGAAGCCTTAGCAAACAATCGTTGGCTCGCCCGCTAGATGCTTGCCTAGGGAATTCTGCGATCCACCCAAACCCCAACTGTCCCAGAATCATCAGAAGCTCGAAAATCACTCGATTTTCACCAAACCAGTTCCTGTAGTCTTAGCCCAGCATTTCCCCGACTAAACTACATGACTTAATCCAGATTTTATCCAATAAAACATCAATTCGACCGCTTATTACTTCAAATTGTTCCTTAAATTTTCTCTCCAAAACCAACACTCATGTTTATCACTAATACCACAGAACATCACACAGGATTTCATCAATTTCATAACAACACATGCACAAATTGATCAATGGCAGCAACAATCAACAACATACCAATTATATTCATCAAATCCCTATGGGGTTAAGGAATCCCCTCTACCCAATTCATGTAAAATACCAATTCCAATTAGTTTCTCCCCCCTTACCTCGATTGATTGCTCAGATTGTTGAAGAACTCTGAAGAATGGGTAGCCCTAGCCTTGCTTCTCTTCCCCTTGTTCTTCCTCCTTAATCTACTCTGTCTCCACAAGTTTATCGTGTTCTATCTCCTCTTTACCCCAAAAACCCTTCTTATATCTCTTAATCCTCATTTTATTTATTTAATCTCATAATAATACAAATAATAATAATAATATTAATAATAATAATAATAATAATAATAGTAATAATAATAATAATACTACAAATTATTAAATTTTCATCATTATTAATTATATTATCTTAATATTAGAGTCTACATTTTATTAGATAGTTCCTATAAATTAAGGACACCCACCAACGTGCTCAGACACACTCCCACACAAGGACACGCCGGAATAAAATAACACTAAAAGACTAAATAATTAAAATGGGCGTTACACGCACGAAGACACCTTCAATAACCAACTTCCCAAGCTTCAATTGAAGTAAAAGTTGTTGTTGCTGCATAATTCAAAAATGAAATGGATAGGAATTGAGGTATAGCTCAAAGAATATCAAGTTCAATGTGAAGCTTGCTAAGCTTTAATTGTGGAAAGAGCTCTAGTGAGGCTTGGTGAAGAATATGAAGATGATTGAGAGAGAAAGTTGTAGAAAATTCAGAGAGTGAGAGTGAAATTTCAAAGCAAAATGAGAGAATGATCATGGGTCAAGGAGTGAAAAATGAGAGAATTATCAAGGGTCTTTTGCGACAATGTAAAGGTTTGCTTAAATAGAGTGTAGGTTTGGAGTGAGGTAAGCTTGTAATTAGGTTTGGGGTTAGTTAAGGGTTGTTTGGCATTTGGTTAGGAGTTAGTTAGACCCAACTCACTGAGTTGGGGTCTAACTCGATTGGAGAATTCCAATGCAACCCACTTAATCAAATGGTTCACATGCTTGGAAATGAGGGTGTATGATGAGTTTTATTAAGGGTGATGTATTGGATCAAATGCAAGTGATATCTTGAAGTGTCTAGAACCTTCCTCATAATTCTAGAACAATGTAGACCAAAGGAATGAAATAGGTATTGTTGCAATGCTGAAGAACAACTGAAAATCTGTAAAATACGCATATGTAACTGGTTACATCACGAGGTAACCGGTTACCTCATGCTGAACGTGACTTCCTGGGCTGAAAAATGATACTGTAATCGGTTACTTCATGATGTAACCAATTACTTCATGAGGTAACCAGTTACCTCATACAAAACTTCACTTTTTTGGCTTTAAATGAAGTGCTTTGGTCGTGGTTCCACATTTTAATCTTGTGCTTTGAAATATAGGCATAGAAAACCCTCTGCTTGGCTTGTATTGATGCTTTGACGACTCAATGAGGAACATATTCATAGCCTTGAGATTCTGTGGGGATTTGAATATATTCCTGCAATAAATTCACAGATAAAAATGTGGATGCGTATGCTGAGAATGCGAATGCACATGCTTATGAAAAAAAACAAAAATGGGAGGTAGAATTTTGGATTACGACAACTGCCCCTATTTAATCTTCTTGGATCTGAATGTACGAATTATGATAGCTTTTCGAGAATTCAAGGTGGGAGGGGATTAAATATATGAGTAACTCAAAATTTTGGTCGTTGATGGTATTGAAAGGGATATGTGTTGAGAATTTTATTATGTGGAGATATGGTGAATATCTGTTGGGGATATGCATCAGTCATGATGAGATGCTTGATGCACATGACAAATGCGATGTATGCTGATCTTACATGATGCATGATATTATGCTATGCAGCGATGCCGGTTATGGTACAGTGTCGCAGGCCAGCAGGTACTAGACGGACCAGAGAGAAATAAAAAGATTATGGACAGTCCAGAGAAAATTAGAAAGGTTCTGGATAGACCTGAGAAAACTAGAAAGGTTATGGATGGACCAGAGAGAATAAAGAGCTTCTGGATGGACAAAAGATAAAGAAAAGACTTTGGACACACCAAAGATAAGGAGAGACTCTGGATGGACCAAAGATAGGGAAAGATGACTTTGGGCAGACCAAAGATAAGGAGAAGACTTTAGACGGGCCAAAAGAAAGGAAAAGACTTTGGGTGGATTAAAGATAAAGAGAAAATTTTGGAAGGACCAAAGGAGAGGAAAAGACTTTGGAAGGACCAAAGGTAAGGAGAAAACTTTGGATGGACCAAAGGAGAGGAGAGGATTTTGGATGGACCAAAGATAAGGAGAAAACTTTGGACATACAAAAGGAAAGGAAAAGACTTTGGGTGGACCAAAGATAAGGAGAAAACTACGAACGGGTCGAAGGAGAGGAAAAGACTTTGGACGGACCAAAGGAGAGAAGAAGATTTTGGACGAATCAAAGATAAGGAAAAAACTTTGGATGGAACAAAGGAATGGGATAGAATTCGGGCATACCAAAGATAAGGAGAAAACATTGGATGAACCAAAGGAGAGGAAAAGATTTTGGATGGGTCAAAGATAAGGAAAACACTTTGGACGGACCAAAGGAAGGGACAAACTTTGGATGGACCAAAAGATAAAGAAAAGGCTTTGGATAGACCAAAGGAAGGAAAATACTTTAGACAGACCAAAGAAAAGGAGAAAACCTTGGACAAACCAAAGTAAAGGAAAAGACTTTGGGCTGACTAAAGATAAGGAGAAAAATTTGGACGGATCAAAGGAGAGGAACAGACTTTGGAAGGATCAAAGATAAGGAAAAGAATTTGGACGGACTAAAGGAAGGAACAGACTTTGGATGAACTAAAGGATAAGGAAAAGGCTTTAGACGGACCAAAGGAAGGAAAAGAATTTGGACGGACCAAAGAAAAGGAGAAGTGTCATACCCCAAATTTTACCCTTAGATCACTGATCATTTTGGCATTACATTTTGCTCCGTTTCTCATTTTTTACTAACCGCTAACTGATTTGCTTAGTTGTGTGTTTTGCAGGTGAGATCGTTAAAATTGGACGGATTGGGATTTGAATTGATGCAAGAATTATTTCCAAAGAGATTGTCTAAATGAGTTCAAGGCCGTGTTCAGTGTTTTATTACCAATTACGAGCTAATACTTAAAAGCACCATTTAAGCCCATCCACGATTTGCGTCGAATTCACACTGGTTCGTCTGGTTTTAGGAGTGTGCATTTGTAGATACTCAGGTGCGAATTGAGAAATTTAAAGTTGTTCATAATAAGATTATAACTCAGATTAAATTTCAAGAGAATCAAGTTCACAGTTGATGCGAGAGGATTGAAATTCGAATTTTTATTCAAAAAATGGAATTCTTATACATTTCCAAGGCTTATTTCTATTACAATAACACAAGTTTACATTTTTTTGAGGAATTACAAATTAAAGTTTCTATGTCTAAATCCTAAGCTCTAAGTTTGAGCTCTTCAAGCTTCCAAGGTTTCCACTTCCGAATCTTCCAAACTTGCAAAAATAGCAACAATATTAAATTTTTTTGAATCATGAACGAACTTTAAAGATTTTGATTCGAAACCCTTAGATTATGATATCATCACCGGGTTCCGTCTCGGTCCTCAAGGGCAACGAAAAAGGATCGCCACCAACTTGCGTCCCAAGATCAAGGAAGCACCATTTCTGTCAAAGAAAAGGAATAAGAGATTTTTTAGAAAATGTTTTTTTCGTCCAGCCCACCAAAGAAATACAAAATGGTTTTTATCAGCTTCATCAATCCAAAGATAACAAAATCCAACAGCAAGTATCCCAACCGAAAATCCAACAACAGCCCACAAGTCCGAAAATGAGATTAAGACAAATCTAATCAGATCCGAAATCAAACTACTGTCACCACCATTAAGATCAAAAAAATCAAAATGGTAAGAACATCCTCATCAATAAGGGACAAGATTCGAAAATCAAATCAGACAGCAACATCAATATACCACAAAAACGAATTTGGAATATCACAAACATGTAAAAACATGTTCAATCATAAAAGAAAAAAATTTTAAGCCTTTCAAAACCTGTCTCAAAGAGAAAAATACTATAAGATGGAAAATCACAGCGAAACAGAAGGAGGCGGACGAAATCCATCATCCAGATGGACGAAAATCACAGCAAAATCATCCAACCAAAATCGAAAAAAGTCATAAGGGTTTCCATACAAAAAACCATCATTCGAAACTCTCGTCAAGATCTGGAAAAACCTTCTAGCCTCAGAAAAACCTCATCATTGGCCATAAACCCATCCACAAACCGTCACGAAAACCGTCGGAAATCCATCAACAACCTATTCCAAACCTATGAACTCAGATGTGAGAAGATCTCATCATCATCATCATCGTCCCATCAATGAAACTAAAACCACAAAACCCAGATGAATCAACCGCAAGAACCACCAACAACCGTAAGCCACCCTCTTTAACCTATTTTTGTTGCTTTTGGTGTTTGTTTGTAGGGAACAAACTGTGGATAGAGGAAAGAAAAGCCTGACGTGAATGAAGAAGAGGAGAAGGCATTTCGCGGCCATAAGGAGAGAAAAGAGTGAAAAATTCGGAGAAGAAGCCACAAGGGGGGTCGCGCGGCCGTTCTGATGAAATGAGGGTTTCAAACCCTAATTTTCGGACCTCCCCCTTTTTATTGTGTCCATGCAGGTCGGGTCTGGGGCCTGACCCCCCAGCCCGACACAATCTCCTTGTTTTATTTTTATTTTTACTTTTTTTTTGTTTTTTTTACTTTATTTATTTTGTAATATTTAATTATTAATAATATTACTAACTAAAACTAACACTACTAACATTAACTAACTAAAATTAAAAATCTGAAGAATATAATTTACTTAATTTAATTTTAACTTAAAAATAAAAATATATATTCAACTAAGATTTTAATTTAGGTTTTCTTTTAAATAATAAAAATTTTAATTTCAATTTTAATTTAAACCTTTCTTATAATAATTAAAAATATAATAAAAATGTTTTTCAATCTCTTTCTATTATAATAATAAAAAATAATCAAAAATGTTTAGCTTTTTATTTCAAATATCTTTTTGTTTCTCTAAGATAATTTAAAATCCATAAAAATAAATATTCATCTAAAATTTAAAAATAGTTTAACAATCTACTTGATTTAGTTTTATTAATTAATTAATTTCTTTTTAGAGTTGTTAGTTAATTCAGTTTTCTTTAAAGGTAAATAACTTATTATTATTATTTTATATTGAGATAAATCTAATTCCTCTTTTCAAATTTAAGTTAATTTCTAACCATTCTAACTCTTTTTTTAATTACTTAATTTTCACACAAAAACATTTCAAAAACAATTATTTCTAATTTCTCCATTTAACTTAATTTTAATCCAAATTCTAATATTTTCTTTTAATCAAAATTCACAAAAATCATAAAAATAAATAATTCTCACATTGTCCAATTTTCACTTAATAACAAAATTCTCAAAAACAATTAACTTCTAATTTTTTTTAATTAAATCAATTTCACCATTTCAATTTTATTCACATCTTAATCTAATTTCACTTTCCTCATTTCACCATGCAATTTACTCTGATTCCCAATTATAGTTACAATTTGCCCGTCCATTTCAATATCTCATGCTACCTACATATTTACATTATAAATTATCATCACTTGTATATCATTGCTATTATCCATTATTCTGCTTTATCTTATCATTTAATCCCCACCGAAAGAAAGGTCTAACTGTTTTACCACCGTGTCAATAGTCCTTTACCCTCGCCCATCCTAGCCTTAGGATCTGAGTCGATGTAGTTGTGCTTAGGCATCCCGCCGGGGACACACCCTCCAACCTTTTCCTAAACCTTAAGACTTTGAGTCGCCGTAATCATGCTTAGACGTCCCGCCGTTGACATCCACCCTTTCATCCTAGCCTTAGGATTAGGAGTTGCGGCACTCCATGTAAGTTCCCGCTGTGGAATACTTACTTCACCCCTTTTCAACTCAACTTTATAACGTAGAGATCGGAGTCGCCGAACTCCAAAGTAAGCGCTTCCAAATGAATGCTTATTCCCCCTTGAAACCTTGACCACAATTAAGAAGTTTCTATTCCTCCCTTTTGAGGGGAACTACGATTACTCTGATTCCATCCCCTACCTCAGATACGTAGGTGTTGCACCCCAAAATTTGACCAACATTTCTTCACCTAGCTTGTGTTGCATCTCATTCACATTAGCATTATCATTTGCATTTCATTGACATGTATGCAGGAGATCAAGAGGTATGATTACCAATCAAGAGCTACACAAGACTTTGAAGCTAGCCAAGAAGCTTATTCAAGTGTTCAAGGGTAGATATCTTTGTCAGAGAAGTTAAAAGATCCTCAGAGAGAGTGGTTGAAACCAAGGGTGTAAGCCCCCTAACTTGAGAATTGTGGGAACTCCTCAGATGATTCTGAAGCCATGAATGTAGACTTGAAGCCTTGAGAGAGCTTATGAGATGTCTTGAAAGCCATCATGAAGCCTAGACAGGTCATTATGCAAGATTAAGAAGACTCAGCCATGAGTGGTGTAATTAGGGTTTGACTGGGTCAACCCTAGGTCAACTGATGATTTGAAGAAGGTTGAGACCTAATTCAAAGGCCATGTGATCATGGATTGATGCATTTAGATGTTATAAGGATGATTCCAAGGTTAACTCATCATGATTGAAGAGTTTGAGAAGTCTCAAACTAGGGTTTCTAAGGCTTGACAGTGTAAAATCCCCTAGTTTGACCCCTGTCTTCAAGGCAATTTAGATCAAGATGTGATTGGCATCTCATCTTTCCCCCAACATGAATGTTGTAGAGCTTGATCTTAGTTTTAATTTGAGTACTAGAAGTCCTTGATAGGATTTGTAGAGCTCAAGTTATGACTTTGACAAGTTACAGGTCATCTGAGGTATGTGAATCTGGGGCCTTGAAAGTTACCCCACTTTCATCACACTTTTGCCCAAGAAGGATGATTCCTATGGACTTTTGGTCAACATCAATGTTGTTCCTTATCCTCTTAGCTTTCTAGAGAGTACTAGAAGTCCTTGATAGGATTTGTAGAACTCAAGTTATGGCTTTGACAAGTCAAGGGCATTTTGGTCATTTGGAGATTACAGGTCATTTCAACCATAAGGCCATAACTCCTATTTCCAAGCTTCAAATGGAAAAATCTTCAACATCAAACTTGCTCAAAATGATGTTTTGAGGCTAGTGAGGAGGTCATGAGATGTTGGAAAGGCTTGTAGCTCAAAGTTGCAAAAATGACCTAAAATAAGGGTATAAGTTAAATAAACCAAAGTTGGAAATTGATATTTTCAACCTACACATCCAAACCATGGCATGTAATATATCATTTTGACTCTAGAAAACATTTTAAGAACATTGGTTTAGCCACATTTTTTATGTGAGGTCTAAATTGTGGACTTGCTTTGGAAATCACTTACTTGCATATTATGCAACATTTGCAAAACTCAAAATCAAGGCATGAGCAAGGTTTTTTGCAAGCTAAACACCTCTAATATCTCACTTGGGGAGATTTTGGGATGAGAACAAGTTGCTGCACCAAGGGAAACAGAATTGTGCATGTCATGATACATGATTGAAAATCTCATGACATGAGAAGTGGAAAATCTCATTGGAAGGATCTAGAGGTTTCTAGATCATCCAAACTTCATCTATATATGGAGTAGAGTTGATCCATTGAAGAGGTTGGTGATCATTGAAGGATTGAGCATAGCTTGAGATTGAGTTTTCTTGGATTGCAATTGAAATCAGTTTCACCAAATTCCTCAATTTCCATTCATTTCCTTGATTGATACTTCCTCCATGGATGTCAAGGAGTGATTCCAGATCATTTTCAAGGAGAATTGGTGGCTAAATCGTGTCTGAGCAAGTGAATTTCTCCACCTGCAACTCACCATCGGGTTTCAAGATTGGAGCACTTTTAATTGGTTCTTTTGCATACAGAAGCAAGAAGAAGGTTCCTTGATCGTGTCCAGAAGAGAAGAGAGCTTGATTTGGAGGATTTGTGCATCTGTTCAACCAAGATTCTCAGGTTGGTAACCTTCTTCCTATAGCATGATTTAGGTAGAATTAGGTTGAATTAAGGTGTTAGATTTATTGTAGAATGGTGTAGGATGGATTTCAGATAGTTAATTGATGAGTTAGAGACAAATTAAGTGAATCACCATTTTCGGTTGAGATTGGGATATGTTGAAGCTTGAGGTTTCAGAGGAAACTAAGGGTATGGTTAAGTTCGTGGCAAGATTTGGGATGAGTTTCATGTTCTGACCATTTGCATTAGAGGCTCCTAGAGAGAACTAGGGTTGAAGGGGATGACCGGAGCTCCACCGGTGGTGGCCGGAGCTGGGCGCGAAGCTCAGAGGTTTGAAAGTTTAAAGAAGAAGTTTGCACCCTTGGATGAAGGTTTGACTTGGACTGGGAGGCTGATCCAAGGGCCACGTTTTAAAGTTGAGTTGTGAAGGATTCTGATGATGAAACGATGCGTTTCATTTATTCAGGCGTTTGGGCTTAATGATTTAAGTGTTATCCACACCCCCTGATGGCCCAACCCAAGCTTTTAACTGATTCTGATTGCTGTTGGCACCGTGCGCTTATTGATTTAATTGGATTTTCTTATTTTTTTTCATTTTATTTATGGTTCTTGCAAAAATCATAATAAATTGAATATTAATCCAATCAAACCCATTCTTTTTGCATTCTACTCATGATTGAGTCTATTATTTTTTAGAGGAAAAATATTTTCATTTCATGTAATTTCTGATTTAATTGGAATTTTATATTTTAATTGATATTAAAATGTTTATGTTTGATACATATTTTTGTGGAATTTTGTTTGATCTCATGGTGATGATTTTGATCCTAATTTTATTGTGTGTGATTAGGTTAGAAATATATGATCCCATAGAATTTTTCTCACATTTTTGTGATGAAAATAAGTGTGCTTTCTAGATTGACACTTAGATGCTTCCTTTTAGGGTTTAGGTTTGATACCTTGTAATGTAGAATTTAGTTCTAGGTCTAATTTGATGATTTGATCTCTGGATTTAATGTGGTAGAGTTATGATTGACCTAGGTTCCCATAGTAATTTTTGTAGGATTTTACAATTGATTTTAGTATTTTAGTTAGGACTAACTTTAGTACTAGGTTTTAGGTGATCCTAACTTACTAATTCAACTAGTTTAACTCATTTAGTCCCCTTAGATTAGGGTTTTTGCTTGGTTTGCCTTTGGTTGAGATTGAAGACAAGTTGAAGACAAGTTGAAGACAAGAGGAGGATGCTTGAAGTTGCTTGGAGCTTTGGATTTGTTTATGCCTGAAGGTGTCTGATGAAGATTAGGAGATAGGACATAGGGAGAGCCTTGTAGTTAGAATGATTTCTTTCTCAAACATGGAAAGCATTTTGTGCTTCCATTCCTCCCAATGACTAAAAGTCCTTATCAGATATTCACATCCCTCCTTTGGAAGGATGAGTGGCTTTATCTGGGAAGTAGAACTTTGAGGGAACCAGTCTCTCATAATGATGAACCCTTACAGGCTTCCTTTGGTTGTCAGTAAGATGTTTATCATTTCCACTCATCATGTTCAATCATTTATCTTCTGGTTTAGGTATCTTGAGAGATGTTGGGGCTTGAGCTTGAAGATGAGGACTTCATTGAAGAGTGTGGAAGAGGATGATTCCTTGAGCATTGTGTCGCTACTGCGAAAATCGGCGCCGGCTGAACAGAAGAGTCGCCACCGTGCGTTATTTATCCCACGGGAGGGAAAGGAAACGCTCAGAGTAAACCTCGCACAACACGGGAAAGGTATGGTCATCGCAACCAAAACCTGGGTTCGGGAGTCGGTTACGCAAGGGGAAGGTATTAGCACCCCTCACGTCCGTCGTACTCGACGGGATCCACGCTTGTTTTCGGGTATGGATTGTTATTCTATCTACTCTACAAGTCAGGGGTTAAAAAGAAAATAAAATGACTCGGCAAAGTATCGCACTTTATGCCTACGTATTCCCGTCTGGAACGAGAAATCAGAGTCAACGTAGTTCGCCTACCTACGGGAAAGGAGGGGAAGGTTGCTCGCTAGGATATCGCATCCTATGCCTACGTACTCCCACACTGCATGGAAGATCAGAGCAAACGTAGTTCGGGCCACGTACGACACAAGCTTGTCTTGGTTGATTTTATTCCTTCTGAAAAAGGTTTTTCTTGATTAACAGTCCCGGCGGACAAAAATGACGTCTTGATGAGTTCACATTCTTTTACGGAAGAAGTGTCTTTTATTGTGTTTGTAATCTTTATGTGTTTTTCTGTTTGTTTGGAGAAAGAAAGAGACAGAACTCTAACCTACGGTTGCGAAGGGAAACAAACTAACCTAATGTTATCATGCATGGGTTAAGACCTAGTGTCTATCATGCTCCTCTCTTGCACAGAGAGAAACAGAGATCCTACGGGATAGGCAGAAACAGAAACAATATCAGATATATACAGTAAAGCAGTAAAATGCATGGATGCAACAGTACAAGCGAGGCAAGGGAGTCCCACTCAACCTCGAACCTAGAAAACAATAGGCGAAAGTGAACAGGCTTCACTTCCAACCCAACAGGGTAAACAACAAACAATACAGTTCAGAAAACCAATCAATACATCAAGAAATGAAATACAGCAAAAATAAACAGCATCAGCAGCTCTGAATCAACATCTGGCTTCAAGTAACCTCCAATCAGCTACAGGCTTCAACAAGCATCAATCTCCATCTTCATGGCCTTCAGACAAGGGCTTTGATCATCAGTCTTCCATCTGCAATGGCTTTTCTTCAAGCTCAAACCTCCAGGATGAGGGATCAGTCACAAGAGTGAATTGGGTGTTAAGCAATCAGCTGACTACCAAAGGTGGTGAACAGACTGCTTCTAACACAAGAGACATTTTCTCTCAAGAGTTCTATCTCATAGACACTATCACCAAGCCTTCCAAAGGAAGGGGGTGAGTGTCTTAGAGAGACTCTGAATCACAGAGAAGAATGGATGCAGACAAGGCAATCCATGTTTGAGAAACAATCTTTCTAATCTAGAGCTCTGCCTAGCTCCTAAACTCTAGTCTCCTCAGCATCTGCTAGCAAGAAGCTCCTTCCTCAACTCTGACAGTTGATCTTCAATCTTTGAATCTCCAATAGCTTCATCTTCACAGATCTTCAGCTTCCCCAGGGCCCCAGACAAACCCAATACCCAAGCAAGCAAGCAATAATCCCCAGAGGGCACACCACACCAGACATCAGATATACAGACAGTAATAATAGCAGTAGGGGAATTCTGACTTTTTCTAAGGGATCTAATAACTACCCATAGCCCCTATAGTCCCATAACTAATCTATTCAAACCCTAAGTCCTAAGGGAAATGAAATCAAACTCCTAAGTTGTCACCTAAAAACCCTAGTTTTGTTCATGATATTCAAGCATCTATTAATCATCTAAAATTAACCTCTAAAAATGGGAACTAAAATATTTCTACAAGCTTAACATCTCATCTAAACAGTATAAAAAGAATGACCAAAAAATATCAAAGCATGTGAGAGAACAAAAATCATAAAAATGATGCATGAAATGAATTATTTAATGTGACATTTATTTAGAAAATGTGAAAAAAATATGAAATAAAACTAAAAATGAAATTTTATTCTCCTATAATATTCTAGACATTTTAATGAAAATATGGTAAAAAGAATGGATTAAAAAGCATTTTTTATGAATTAGTTATGATTTTATGAAAATTGGTAAAATAATAATGGAATTAAGAAAAATTAAAATTGAATGAAATGAATGAGGGGTGCATTTAGAAACTCGCCCCAGTTATAATCCCATTGGGCCAGGAAATAGGGGGGTGCTGGTAGCGCTTTCACACTGGGCCCAACAACAATCAGAATTAAAGAAATAATAAAACGCGCTGGGGGGTGAAGGAAGTAATAAAATCACGTTAGAAAATGGTTTTGGGCCTAACACGGGGGTGGGAGTAACAAAATTCAACTCAGGCCCGCCCGTTTCAATTAATGAAACGGTGCGTTTTGGCCAAAACTCCAATTCCCTCCAAACGCTCAGATTGAATGTAGGCCACACGATCTTACCCTAAGTCAAAAGTCCAAACTACAATGAACGGCCATGATTATTTCTTCTCCAAACGACCTGCAACTTAGGGTTTACTCCATGCGAGCTCATGCACGAGCTACTTTCCCCCTCTCTGTTCTCCATCTCCAAGCCACGAATCATCACGCCATAAACACGAAAGTTGCTCAGGATCTTCCCCTCTACAATCCTATACCACTAGCTCAGTCTGAAACTCACAGAATCTCTCAACCCGATCGAGGTAAAAACTGGTCATCATGAAATCATACTGTTATGAACCATCACCATTCCTCCTCAAACTTGACCTAAACTAACCTATGCCTAATGGAGATTAATTTGATCAATCACGCTACAATTATGATGCACTAATCTAAGAGATATAAGCACCAACAGTTTGTTGCACCTGTCACTAACCATCACCAATCCTTTCCAAAATCATCTAACTTAATCTCCTAACCACCTAGATCAAGTCTACACTAATAAAATCATGTGAAACCAACAGAATCAAGCTAATCGAATGAAAACTTACCTGATGAGAAACCTTGAAAACAGCTATGGAAATGGAAGATATGAAGCTTTTGAGACTTGGATCTTGATTCACCAATTCAATACTCAATTCTGTATGCACAATTTTGGAGGTTCCTTGCTTGAATCATGCAATTCACTTGAACTTATGATTTTGATGTTGATGAAAGAAACACTCGAGAATGGATGAGAACTACCAAAACCTTGCTTCAATTATGATCTATGATGATGATGGAGTAAAATTGAATTGATCTTGATGAAGATTGATGAAGAATTTGAGAGATTTGGAATGAAACTTTTATGAAAAAGTGTGAGAAATTTGTGGAATTCTTGGTGCAAATGAGGCCAACCCTTGCCAAATTCTCCTTTCATGCTTATATAGACCCCAATGGTACATTCTAGATCCATCTTGCACATTCCCTTGTTTTCAAACTTTGGCTCATTTTGATTATGTTTCTTAAAAGGTAAGCAACCATGGATAACTTCATTTTTTCCTTCTAAACTCAAAAAAGTGTGTGAACCATTGTTCTTAGAATTGTTTTTCCATTCAAAATCATATATTGGAAGTCTCCATTTGGACTTGTAAATCTCCCAAACCATTTTTCAACTTGAAATTATTCACTTTATAAGCCTTTTTAGTTCATATTTTGACCAATTATGCAACATCATGCTATGAGCTTCTCCAATAACTTGTGACCTTCTTTCTAGACTTAAAATCCCATTTGGAGCAAGTTTGATGTTGTAAGTTTTTCCATTTGAGGCCTCCTTGTATGAGTTTTGGACATAGGTTAAAATGACCTGTAATTCACAAATGCCCAAAATACCCTTTGCTTGTCAAGACCATAAGTTGAGTTCTCCACATCATATGAAGGCATACTATACCATTCTAGAAAGCTAAGACAATGAGGAACAACTCTTATGTTGACCAAGAATTCATTTGAAATCTCCTTGAGGGACAAAACTAGCTTGGAAGTCAAGTCACTTTCACAGACAAAAATTCAGACACCCCAGATGACCTGTAACTTGTAAGGACCATAACTTGAGTTCTATAAATCTCCTTGAGGTCTTCCACCACTCAAATTAAAGGTCTTGAGATTCTCTACAAGTTTCATGTTGGCCAAGAAGCCATTTGAAGCTAGCATTTTGACTTATCTTGCTGGGAAATTTGACCTAAACTAGGGGATTTTACAGAGAAACCCTAATTTAGTAACTCCTCTTCTCCTTGATTTCTCTTGAATTCTCCTTGTCATATCTCCATATCCTTCTTTATATGTTCAATGATGATCCCCACATCTCTCCAATAGCCTTGAATGCTCTTTTAAACCAGTCAATTGACCTAGGGTTGACCTAGGGTTGACCCAGATGAAACCCTAGTTGACTGTCTTCAACTGTAGCTCTTGTGCTTTCATCAATGACTTGTTTTCTCCTCCAAATGACTTTCTGAATCTCTTAAGATGTCTAGATGCTCTCCATGCTTTCATTTCACAGCTCATAACCCTCTTGTTGATCCTCAGATACCCTCAGCTAGGAGATAGACTCAAGGCTTGATCTGCTGAACTCTTTGCTTTCAAATTCTTTCCTGATGACTTGAGTAGGATGGAATTAGGATAATAACCTCTTGCTAGGCCTCTAGAGATGAAAATAATGATTGGTCCCCTGTTGAATGACTTGCTATGCTTATGCTATGCAGATGGTTAGTCTATGTACATGACTCTATATGCAAATGCTAATGATAATGAAACATAAATCCAAGGAATAAGGTTGAGCAAATTTTAGGGTGCAACAGCTGCCCCTATTCAAGCGACTTGGACCCGATTGGATGAAGAGCCCGGAGCCTTCAGACATTCGCGGTACGAGACGGTTGAATACTAGTGAAACCAGAAATTTGCCAACCGCAGAAATAAACTGCGCTCCTGCTTGCGGAATGACATTCATCAGCTGAATCTGACTGTTAGAGTAACCCACTGATCTCGCACGACCGTACTGGGGATTGTCTTCATCGTTCTGAAGAGGATTTTGTCATACCAGACTGCTTGCTTGTCCACGTGAGGACTCTGTCTGTCGTCGATACGAAGAAATCTCACCTAGAATTGGTCCACGTTAGGACTACACTTGCTGTTAACCCAGAAAAGTCTCGGCAACTCCGCTGGGGATAATTCATCTGCATTTCCGTAAACTGAATCGTCCACGTTAGGAATAACACTCTTCCACGTTAGGAGTAACACCTGTCCACGTTAGGAATCACATCGTCCACGTTAGGAGTAACGCTTTTATCTTTCCACGTTAGGAAGCAATCTTCTTTCCACATAAGGAGAACTACATCAATCTGTCCACGTAAGGACTCCAATGCCATTTGACATGTCCGCGTCAGGACTCCGATCTTTCCACGTAAGGAATACAACTATTTCTGAACTTGTCCACGTTAGGACTCTACTTTTCTTGCATCTGTCCACGTAAGGACTAACTTCCTTCTTCCACGTTAGGAATATCTTCTTCGATCTGTCCGCGTCAGGACTAAACTCTCTTCCCACGTCAGGAATAATCCATTTCTTTCCACGTCAGGAATCAATCGATTTTCCACGTAAGGAATAAACTCGTCTTTCCACGTAAGGAAACCATTTTTCTTCTACGTAAGGAATGCTATTGATATGTCCACGTTAGGACTCAAATCCTTCCACGTAAGGAATAAACCCTTTCTAGATATGTCCGCGTAAGGACTAAACTTTTCCACGTCAGGAATGCCATCTTAATCTGTCCACGTAAGGACTCCACTCTTTCCACGTTAGGAATCTTCTCCTGATATGTCCGCGTCAGGACTAAACTTTTCCACGTAAGGAATACATCTTAACCTGTCCACGTAAGGACTCTCTTCTTTCCACGTTAGGAATACTGTCATTTCCACGTAAGGAAACTATCTTCTGACATGTCCGCGTATGGACTCCATCTTTTCCGCGTTAGGAATCTCCGTCTTTCCACGTTAGGAATCACTTCTGTTGATAGGTCCGCGTAAGGACTACATCTTTCCACGTTAGGAATAATAATCTCTTTGATCTGTCCGCGTTAGGACACTGATCTCGTCTTGATTTGTCCACGTTAGGACTCAGGCGTCTTCGACTCACTGAGGAAATAAGACTTGTCCACGTAAGGACTCACGCGTCTTCGACTTGCTGGGGAAATATCCGCGTTAGGACTTACACTTTGCCAACAACATGAAGAAGGATAAATTTGTCCACGTCAGGATTCTTGTATCTTGTCATCACAAAGAACTACAAACTTGTCCACGTCAGGACGCACATTTCACCATTACGAATAAAGATATCTGCTGAAAACAAATGATCCACGTCAGGATACCAACACGAAGAGTAACCAATCTTTTGTCGACGTCATGACCTCCCTTTCTCCAAATTTCGAGAGACCGAATCTATCCACGTCAGGATTAACGCACCTTACCAATCTGGTAAAACAAACCTGTCCACGTTAGGACGCCCACTTCTGAAGAAATCCCGTCATTCTAGGAGTAAATGGTCCACGTCAGGACTTAATTCTTCAATGATCCTTACCCACAAACTGCTCAGCACTGACGTGACAGCGACTTCGAGATGAACTCTACTGGGGATGTCTGAAAACCAACTATCGGACGCCTGCTCTGATAACCGGCGGTGGTCTCTGAAATTCTGATTCATGCGACTCGTTGATGACAAACGAACCTTGCTTGGGAATAAGGAGATTCTTATCCTGGCCACTCTGGCTGGGGAAAATCAGATACATTTGCATAAATGACTCTGCTGGAGACAAAGAGAGTTTTATCACGATAACTCTGTGGGGGAATACCGCCGAAACTGACATTGTCATTGAATATCTCCTGCCGAGATCTTGACTGTTTGGTGATTTATTTGAGCAAGAGCTCTCTCCACCTGAACTACTAGAGTACAGAAACTGCTTCAGCAAAATAAATGCTGGAAGGGTAACGCCGACTCGCCGGGGATAGCCTGATGCTACAAAATTATTCCGGCAAAATAAATGCTGGAAGAGAAGTCGACCCTGCTGGGAAGTTGGGAACTCAAACCACACGTCTTGTTGAAGTAACCCCCTGCTGGGGAATATGACTTCGCTGGGGAATAGCAGGTGCGCATAGTTCGATCGGACTTTCTGCTGGAACGTGAACTGATATCACTAGTATCTCTGACAAAATAAATGACAGGACCCAACATCAACTCTGCTTTGGAGAGCCTTGACCTTCGAATTCCGCTGGAAGGACAGAACATTTGCTGAAAAGAGAACTCCGCTGGGGATGGGATGATTCTCTCGGGGAAAATTAACTGACTCCACTGGGGAAGAGTGCCTGACCCTACCGGGGAAAATGAACCTGTCTGAATACAGCCTTACGATCTCAGAATCACTAAACTCTGCTGAGGACGAGTAACTTCTCTGGAGCACGTCCTTTGGATAAGCTACGGCTAGCTGGAGAATTCTATCCTGCTTCAGGAAGAACATGCCTGACCTGCGTGGGGATCAAGCCTTTCACTATTGCAATCTTTTGATCACCTTCCTCGTACAGTTATGAAACCTGCAACAACACAAACAAGACACGGCAAGCCTATGCAATCCAAATCGACTCAGGTTAGTGACGTTACACTCAGTTAATTCAAAGCTTTAACAATTGTTGGCAAGGGCCAGTAATGTTATACTCATGCTAGCTTCAATAAACTTAGGCGTTTTATCATGCGCAAAACAGTAAAGAACAGGCATCAAGTACTGAATAACACATTTTCATTGATTGGGCCCCTGAATGGGCGGAGTTTTTGTACACGGGATGTAACTCCTGAAAAGAGGAAGCTACACAAAGCAAATATACAAGTATGCAAGTATTCACAAGAAGCATAAATATTGACAAATTAAATTTTGTACACATGTCGGCAACTGGATGCAGATGAACATCACGAACTGATCCTCCCATGACTCGTCCGACTCTAATACTTTCCCGGTATCCCCACTTCCGAAGAGGTTGTATCCGATAACTGACTCCTCAAACATATTCTCCCGCACTGATGCTCATTGAATATCAAATTCGGACCGCAGTCATTTGCTTTTCTCATCCCTAACTTTTGCGTGAACCGCCCTTTACGGGTTTTCAGTTCACCGGGATACCCCTTTTTGCCGAAGCCGCCCAGTGTAGGTTTTCAACTTCGCGGGTGTACATTTTTTCAATTTTATCCCTAACTTTTGCCCGAACCTTTCATTCTGTTTTTGGTTCGCCAGGATGCCCCATTTTTGCCTGGACTCTCTTTTTCTGTCCAGCGGGTCTATTTTAAGCAAAGTATTTTTTAACTGCGTCCGAATTCACAGGTGATGCAAAGTCTTCCCCGTCCATGGTGGACAACAATAACGCTCCTCCCGAAAAGACCTTACTGACAACGTATGGCCCTTCGTAGTTGGGGGTCCACTTGCCCCTGTGATCTGCTTGCGGCGGGAGAATCCTTTTCAGCACAAGGTCGCCCGTCTGAAAGCTTCGCGGAAGTATCTTCTTGTCGTACGCTTTCTTCATTCGTCTTTGATACAAACGACCGTATGCCAGAGAAGCTAGCCTCTTCTCATCCATCAAACTCAGTTGGTTCAATCTGTTCGTTACCCATTCTGCCTCGTCCAGCTGAACGTCCCGCAATACCCTCAGAGAAGGGATCTCAACTTCCAATGGTAATACCGCCTCCATTCCGTATACCAACGAGAACGGAGTTGCCCCGGTTGATGTGCGTACCGTCGTACGATAACCGTGCAAAGCGAAAGGTAGCATTTCATGCCAATCTTTATAAGTCACCACCATTTTCTGGACAATTTTCTTGATATTCTTATTGGCCGCTTCGACAGCGCCGTTCATCTTGGGTCGGTAAGGGGAGGAGTTGTGATGTTCGATCTTGAAATTCTGACAGAGCTCCTTCATCATTTTGTTGTTCAGATTAGAACCATTATCCGTGATTATCCGCTCGGGAATCCCATATCGGCAAATGATATCTCTCTTGATGAATCTAGCCACCACTTGCTTCGTTACATTTGCGTAAGACGCCGCTTCCACCCATTTGGTGAAATAATCGATTGCTACTAGTATGAACCGATGCCCGTTAGAAGCCGTCGGCTCGATCTTTCCGATCATATCGATTCCCCACATCGAGAATGGCCATGGAGATGACATCACCTTTAGAGGACTCGGAGGCACATGTATTTTGTCAGCATAAATTTGGCACTTGTGGCACTTTCTCGCGAACTTGAAACAATCAGTTTCCATCGTCAGCCAAAAGTAACCTGCCCGCAGCAGTTTTCTCGTCATAGCATGCCCACCAGCATGCGTACCAAATGCACCTTCGTGAATTTCCTCCATGAGAAGCTTTGCCTCTTTCTCGTCTACACAACGCAACAACACCAAGTCGTGGTTTCTTCTGTATAAGACGCCATCCGGGTTCAAATAGAAATTACCCGCTAATCTCCTGAGAGTTTTCTGATCTTGACTGGATGCCCCAGCCGGATACTCTTTATTCTTCAGGAAATTAAGGATATCAAAATACCACGGTTTGCCATCAGACGCTTCATCAATAGCAAATACATAAGCTGGCCTGTCTAACCGAGAGATAGTGATTTGGGGAGCTTCGTTCCAGAAATTGACCTTGTACATGGAAGACAAGGTGGCAAGGGCGTCAGCCATTTGATTTTCTGCCCGCGGCACATGATGCAATTCAACTTTGTCGAAGAAAGGCAACAATCTCCTTGCATAATTCATGTAATGTATCAAATTGGGCTGACGTGTCTCCCATTCCCCTTTGATCTGATTCACTACCAGAGCTGAGTCTCCGTATACGTCTAGATGTTTGATTCGCAAATCAATGGCTTCTTCAAGCCCCATTATACAAGCTTCGTATTCGGCCTCATTGTTGGTAACAGCAAAGGTCAATCGGGCAGTAAACGGGATGTGCGACCCGTGCGGCGTAGTGATAATTGCCCCTATTCCGCTACCGTAAGCATTCACAGCTCCATCAAATATCATCTGCCATTTGGACCCCGGCTCTGGTCCTTCGTCTGGTAACGGCTCTTCGCAATCCTTCATCTTGAGATACATGATATCCTCGTCAGGAAAGTCAAATCTCATCGATCGATACTCTTCAATAGGCTGCTCCGCCAGATACTCAGCCAGCACACTCCCCTTTATCGCCTTTTGCGAGACGTATTGAATATCGTATTCAGTCAAGATCATCTGCCACCGGGCAATTCTACCTGACAACGCCTGCTTTTCGAATATATATTTGATTGGATCCATCTTCGAGATGAGCATGGTTGTATGATTCAGCATGTACTGCCTCAAACGCTTGGCGGCCCATGCTAGCGCGCAACAAGTTTTCTCCAGCATTGAGTATCGAGATTCACAGTCTGTAAATTTCTTACTCAGATAATAGATTGCATGCTCTTTTCTCCCCGTCTCGTCGTGTTGACCGAGAACACAACCCATGCTTCCCTCAAGAACCGTCAAATACATTATCAAGGGTCTCCCTGCCACTGGGGGTATCAAAATAGGAGGCTCCTGCAGATACTTCTTTATTTTGTCGAACGCCTTTTGACAATTATCGTTCCATGTTACAGCCTGATCTTTCTTTAACAGCTTGAATAATGGTTCACACGTGGCCGTTAGGTGAGATATGAACCGGGCAATGTAGTTCAATCTCCCTAAAAACCCGCGCACCTCTTTCTCTGTTTTAGGCGTCGGCATTTCTTGAATCGCTTTTATTTTAGCAGGATCGACCTCTATTCCTCTTTCGCTTACGATAAACCCCAGCAGTTTACCCGATCTCACCCCGAAGGTGCATTTGTTAGGGTTCAGCCTCAGCCTGAACTTCCTAAGCCTTTTAAACAACTTCAACAGATTCACCAGATGCTCTTCCTCCGTCTGGGATTTGGCAATCATATCGTCAACATAAACTTCGATCTCTTTATGCATCATATCATGAAAGAGAGTTGTCATCGCACGCTGATATGTTGCCCCAGCATTTTTCAAACCAAAGGGCATCACTTTATAGCAAAATGTTCCCCAAGGCGTTATGAAAGTAGTCTTCTCCATATCCTCTGGCGCCATTTTAATCTGATTATAGCCTGAAAAGCCATCCATGAAGGAGAATACAGAGTATTGAGCGGTATTATCAACTAATACGTCAATATGAGGAAGTGGAAAATCGTCTTTTGGGCTTGCTTTATTCAAATCTCTATAATCCACGCACATTCGAACCTTGCCATCTTTCTTTGGCACTGGCACGATGTTAGCAACCCATGAGGGATACTTCGTCACAGCCAGGAACCCAGCGTCCCACTGTTTCTGAACCTCCTCTTTGATCTTCATTGCCATATCTGGGCGAGTTCTGCGAAGTTTTTGTTTGACAGGCGGGCAGTCTTCTTTCAGTGGCAGGCGATGCACAACCATATCAGTATCGAGCCCTGGCATATCTTGATACGACCAAGCGAATACATCATTATACTCTCGGAGCATTTCAACCAGTTTTCGCTTGATATCACTCTGCAGTGCGGCTCCGATACGAATATTTTTCTCAACCCCTTCCGACCCCAAATTGATAATTTCGATAACCTCGTCATGAGGCAGAATGGCTCTCTCCTCTTGCTTCACCAACCAAGACAGTTCTTCAGGAACGTCGCTATCTTCGACAACCTCTTCTTCGGTCTGGAATACCGGGTGCTCGAAGTCGGGACGAGTCATAGGTGGTTCAAGGATGTCATCTGAAAATGTTATCCTGCAAAAGAAAGGGTTAAGTGCTTCAAAATGCGTATAAAGCGGATAACCACATTGCCATTTTATTGAAAAAATACAAAACAAGAAAGACAGGGATTACAGTATTTACACATGAAAAAAACGCCATTCATTTAATGATTAACGAAGCAATGTTTATAACAACACAGCCCTAAGCAAATCCCGATGCCCCGGGCAAGACATCAGATTATTCAACAATTAATAAAGCAAAGCATTACTGTTTAAAAGTCACAGGAACAAGCTCCTGAATAGACCAGTTGCACAGTCCTTGCCCTGGCGTGCTTGGCTGAATCCAGGCATCCATATCACAGTCGCTGTCCCCTTCATCGGATTCCGAAGCAGCATTGACAGATTCCTGGCATACTCCACTGGCAGAGATGGTGATTGACTTTCTGAAATGAGGGGCCCCCACGGAAGGAGTTGATGACGACGGTCGGTACCCCAGTCCGAACCGGTCCATTTTCACCGGAATGTCCAATACTTTGCCCCAGCCCGTGGCTTCTCCTGCCTTCACTAGCGCTTGGGCTTCTTTATACGATGAGACAGCTATCTCCGGCACTTTGCTTGGCCCGGGACTCTTGTCCTTAATGCGCAAACCTTCGAATGCCTGGCATGGCGTCTCGTGGATCTCCCCGTCGACTTCCACATATTTAAACGAAGAAAGATGGCTGACCAGGATGTCTTCTTCTCCGCACACGGTGACTACACTGTCTCCGACCATATACTTTAACTTCTGATGCAGGGTAGACGTGACTGCCCCTGCCCTGTGAATCCAAGGTCTTCCCAGCAAGCAGCTGTACGCAGGCTGTATATCCATGATATAAAACTCCGTTGCAAACACTTCCGGCCCCACTTGCAGAGGCAAGGTAATCGATCCGAAGACTGTTCTCCGCGTGCCGTCAAACGCTCTGACTACCAAATCACTTGGTGTACACAAAATCCCTCGAACATCCAGCTTCATCATAGCCTTCTTAGGCAGCACATTCAAAGACGACCCGGTGTCAACCAATACGTGCGACATTGTCGACCCTCTGCACTCAACAGATACATGTAATGCCATATTATGATCCCTTCCTTTCGGAGTCAAGTCGAAATCAGTAAAGCCCAGACTGTGGCCCGCATTTACATGTGCCAATACTCCTTCTAGCTGGTTCACGGAGACATCCTGTGGTACAAAAGAAGTGTCCAGGACTTTCAGCAAAGCATTCCTGTGGGCTTCCGAACACAACAGCAATGACAATATAGATATTTTGGACGGTGTTTGCTGCAGATGCTCCACAATTTTATAATCGCTTTTCCGAATTAAGCGCATGAATTCCTCTACGTCCTTCGACGCTGCTTCTTTTTCATTTGCTTGAACCGGAACATTTTCCACCGCTTTCCCCTTTCCTTTCGCTAGCCTTTCGGCCTCTACTTCAGGAGATATAAAGATCCTGCCGCTTCTCGTCATGCCTCCTGAGCCCACAACATTATCCACAACCTCCGCTGACTGCTTGTTAACATCGATTTTAATCCCGTCACAATACACCTCTAGCCCATATGACCATGGGACCGCCTTCGTGTTCTCATACGGGATTGGCCCGGCTTTAGTTATAGTAATCGGTGGTCGCTGAGCTGGTGCTGAAATAGTGATCGTCTTCCTAGGAATTGTCACTGTGGCAACATCACTCTGATTATCCATTACTGCCCCTGCCGGCTCATCAGTTGCTGTTCTATCAAACTGCAATACACCTTCATCAATCAAGGCCTGAATGCCTTTCTTCAAATCCTCACACCCCCCAGACAGGGCCCAACAATCTAAGCAGTACTCATTACAACCCGGGTAAACACCTCCTTGCAACAGTCGGCTTTTTATTTCGCTCAGCGGCGTCTTTAAATCCTCAACATTCATAATCAGATTCAGACCTTCCTCAGTCAGCACGGCGTTCGCCCCATGATTAGGCATGGGTTTCTGGACTATATTCGCACCGGTCGTTCCGAAGTTGATAGACTTGTTGTCCAAGAGATCCTGCACAACGTGCTTAAAAGCATGACAACCTTCTATATCATGGCCCGGGGCCCCAGAATGAAACTCGCAGCGCCTATTTGCATCGTAGCCGAACGGGGGAGTTCCCGTTATTGGTGCCAAGGTTCTTTTCTCCACCAGATTCAATCCCAACAAGGTCTGCAATAAATCAGCATAGTTAGAGGGAGGCTTCTCGAACACCCTTCTCGGCTTACCACCCTGGAATTTTCTCTGAGCTTGCTGTGCCCCCTGCTGAGGCTGCTGCTGCTGTGGCATTGGTTGCTGCTGAACCTGTTGTTGTTGCTGAATTGGTTGTTGTTGATACGGGATGGTGACACTCGACACTTGCTGCTGCTGACGATATTGATTTCTTCCCCTGCCTCGGCCTCGGCCTCGGCCTCCAAATACCGCGCTAGCTTCGCCCTGACGGCGCCCACCATAAGCTTTCCTATTACTGCCAGATGCAGTTGATTCATCGACCTGGAACTTTCCTTGCTTAATGTTCCGCTCAATCTTTTCACCCATCAAAATCAGATCTGAAAAACTAGCCAGAGACGTATGAAACAGCATATCATGAAACAGCCCGGTGAATGTGCCAACAAACATGTCGTTCATTTCTTTATCTTCGACAGGAGGACGAACCCTGGCAGCCATATCGCGCCACCTTTGCGCGTATTCTTTAAAACTCTCCCCCTTCTTCTGCGAAAGCCCGGCCAACTGGACCCGATTGGGTGCCAGGTCACTGTTATATTTGTAATGGGCTACGAACGCCTCTGCTAATTGCTTCCAAGTCTTGATATCAGTGGGCTCCAACCCCATGTACCACTCTAAGGAAGGACCCGATAGGCTATCCTGAAAGAAATGCATGAGCATTCTTTCGTCAGTGGAGTATGCAGACATCTTTCTGTAATAAGCTCGTACATGAACCTTCGGACATGTATCTCCTTTGTACTTATCGAACGCAGGCGCTTTGAACTTGATTGGCACCCTCAGCCCAGGTACCAAGCCCATTGTTGCCATGTCCAGACCCACAGCACTCTGGTTTAGGACTCCCTTCATTTGCTCTTCCAGCATTCTAATCTTTTGAGAATCATCCATCGGCCCGTCAAAACCCCCTCCAGAGAAGGCGTCCTCCTGCTGATCCTCTTGCCACATACCGTTTCCAGCCCCGTATCCATCATATGCATTATTACGTCCAGCTCTGACCTGATTCGTCCCCGGAACTCGGCCTCTGTTGCCATACCCTTGAACACCTCCAGCAGGACCTCCAGCCATAAAACCAGCACCGTTTCCGTTTCCAAAGCCTCCGTAACCCTGATTGACCATACCATAACCATCTTGCCCAAAGCCTTGAGCATTAAAGCCATACTTGCCAGTGTTGTCGAATCCCTGATCGTTGAATCCGAACCCAGCGTTGACGAAGCCATTGCCTCCGAGATTATCTCCCACATTGACATCACCCAGCCCAGCGTTATGGACAGCAGTTTCATTTCCAACTCCGACGTTACCATTCACAGCAGCGGTAGCGTTGTTGACGTTAGCAGCATTCACATTGACGACAGGCGGAGCCACTGGCGTGGGAGTGCCGTCTCCATGAGCAGTATCAACCCTGACAGACTGATGATCTTCGTTACCATGACCAGCGTTGCGAGCCAACAGAGGCTGGACCATGGCCTGCAAATTCTCTTGCCCTTTTGCTATAGCCTCCATGGTTTGCATGAAGAGGGCGAGCTTCTCGCGTACATCCTGCATCTCATTCTGAATCTGGTCCATGACTTTCCGACAGTTGGATCGTGTAGAATAGCGGTGCGGATGTTGATCTGGAATCCTGTTAAGTACCTGATACAGAGCAAAAGATAAGACACCATTCATATATTACCTGTTATGCAAGATGAATATGAATGCAATGCAATGTGCCTGTGCATTAGGGAAGTTCATTCCCCCAGTTCTAGTGCGAGGGTGCCGGTGCGGTGACAGTGCTGACAATAGGAATATCGGAGCTGAACCATAGAAAGCCTCATATATTGCAGAGAGAATCAATAATCCCAGGGTACAATATCACTGAGAGTACAAAGATGGCATGACCTCAACCAACAATCCTGGTGATGGTCAGCACTATGCAAATAAAGCATACAAATAATGGAATGATCAGATCCTCCCAAAAGTCTGGTACTCCTCTATCAACTTCTTGGTCTCCGGATAGCTTGGTCGATCAAGCAGCCCTTCAACAAGCTGGTTTCTCTTCTTAAGGACACGTCGTACGTCTTCAGCAGTTTCTTCCCATGTTGCTTCTCCGAAGCAATCTTCTAACTTTCGCTTCTGGGACACTGCTTCATCTCTAGATTTGATTGCCTTGTTCAGTGCATGCTGGACACTATACCGGTTCATCACTTCTTCCTCACACTTCTTGATGCTAGACTTCAACTTCTCCTCGAGGTCGGAAATTTGCTGCTTCAGCTTATCTTCCCTCTTCTTGTTATTGGTGAGTGTGGCATTCCAAGTCTTATTGCAAGAAGATATCTCTCGGTGTGCTGCGTCGAGCGCCTTCTTTTGGCTTCCAGCATGTCATGGGAGCTTCTGAACTCTTGCCCCAGACGTTCGCGCTTCTTCTTTTCCTCGGTCAACTCAGCTCCTAACCTGTTTACTAGCTCAATCTGTTGCTGGAAAGCATATACGGCCTTGTTTTTCTCGCTGCGCGCCTGGGCTAACTCTCGCTCTAACCCTTCGTTAATCTTCATCAGGGCTTCTTTCTCTCTCACAACCTGTTCCTATGCTTCTCTAGAAACAGTAGTCGGCTCTTCTACCGGAATAGGAACAAGAATTGGTGCATCTGGAAACGGCATCTTCAACTGACTAGCCCTTTCCTGAATCCAAGCTCTATAAGGTGCATAGGCCTGACAGTCATTCTTTCCCAACAACGGCTTCCCTTTGCGGTTAACACGCGTCCAGGCACGTCGCAACTTGGCTAATAACTCCCCCTTTACGTCACCCGTGAAGTACAGAGATTCCTGTACTTCTTCCTCTTGAGGTGGATTCTTCAGCGCATATCCGAACTGGCGAATGAATAGAGAAGGTTTGTAATTGATACACCCTTTTCTTCCTATCAATGGCACATTAGGGTAACCAGAACAACTGAAGATGAGCTCCGATCCCAACAGGTCCCTATCAAACCACTCCATATCTTCCGACGATAACCTCATCAAACGCTCCGGCCAACCAACTGGAACTGTAGTCTCTACAGCAGATCTTCTCTTAGGAAGGTGACTCTCAAACCACATACTCAATAAGGGTACACACAGATGAACATTCTTCCCTCTTCCCTTCTCATTCTTGTAATGCAGTGAATGGTAGAGATCTCCGAGTAAAGTAGGCACAGGATTACCAGCGGCAAACAAGTAGAAAGCATCGAAGTCCACAAAATCCGGTATATTGGGGAATAAAACTATGCCATAAATGCACAAGGCCAACACAGCATTGAAAGCAACCCAGCACCCGCTCTTAGCGTACTCCTGGGCTTTACCAACTAAGAACTGAAATGAGAAGCCTGGAACTCCACGGGAAACAGTAGTCACAAGTTCAGAAGCATCAACATGCAAGGCTTTTGCCAATTCCTCCGGCTTGGGTTTGGCATCATAATGAATGAATGGAACCTGGTTCTGCACGGGCAGCTCAACATACTCAGCGTATTCCTCCAGCGTCGGTCCCATAATAAAGTCAGAGAACGTGAAACACCTCAAAGCAGGGTCATAGAATTGCATCAAAGCATACAGCCCATCTAACTCTACCTCTGTAGGTTTGCACACCAATCTCAGTAGTCTACCATAGCTCATCCGGAAACTCCTACGAACACCCTCATCAGCAAGAGAGATCAACCCCAGTAAAGGAACAATATCCGGCGTAGGCAGTTTGTAAGCAACTGTTCTCCTTAAGCTAGTCATGATCAAATACTCAGAAGTCCGGGCACTAGAACTAGGGAAATGCAAATGCACCTGCAGCACAGACACACGTTAGTGAAATGCAAATGATAATGGATATGCAAGGATGCAATGCAAGTAACATTCAACAGGGACCAAAGCTGCAGCTGAATAGCCTAAACCCAATCAAGAAAGGTCTCAGATAGACCATCCAGAAGTCACCAAACCATGGTCTCAGATAGACCTAAAATAGAACTCCAACACTGGTCTCTGACAGACCTCAAACCATAACTCACTGGTCTCTGATAGACCTCAAATCCCATCTAATTGGTCTCTGACAGACCTCATAACACATCTCCAAATGGTCTCTGACAGACCTCAAATCACATCCATAGTTGGTCTCTGACAGACCTCATAACACATCTCCAAATGGTCTCTGACAGACCTCAGAATAAATCTCCAAATGGTCTCTGACAGACCTCAAACCTCTCCATAAATAACTAGGATCTCTGATCAAGAAATAACCGGTAGTCTGAAGGTCTAGTTACCTGCATAACCCTGAATCCCCTCACAGGTGGGTGGCCCTATAACTGGCACAAGGTACGGCATCCTATGCGGTCGTCGGCGTCACAGACTTTCAGGGTTGATGATACGATTCCCAGAAGGAGTGGCATCATCAATTCCTGAAGAGGCCTCACTCAGCCAACTTCCAAATGATCGGTCCCCAGAGTCGACAATCCCACTAACCAGCAACCCACGCCAACCAAAGGAAGGGGCAGGAGGCCAACCAGAAGAACCTCGTCTGAGTGTAGATTTCATGGGACACCAAAGCAAGCAAAGCAAGCGGGCGCCCACTAATTTCTACTCTAATTCTAGGTGCACTCAAGCCCAGGTCCGGCTTATCTCTCAATATCAGAACACCCGTCACACCCCAATACAGCAATAATAAACAATATATAAAGCTGAAAATACAAGGTTAGAAATATACAATAACTCCATACAAAATCCTCGACGGGAAAACAAGCGTTAGGATTGACTCTCTCAAGGGACGTTGGATCCCAAATGCATAAGAACCATCGCAGTCCTTAGCAGCCAGGGGACGTTGGATCCCCAGCAGAGTCGCCAGCTGTCGCTACTGCGAAAATCGGCGCCGGCTGAACAGAAGAGTCGCCACCGTGCGTTATTTATCCCACGGGAGGGAAAGGAAACGCTCAGAGTAAACCTCGCACAACACGGGAAAGGTATGGTCATCGCAACCAAAACCTGGGTTCGGGAGTCGGTTACGCAAGGGGAAGGTATTAGCACCCCTCACGTCCGTCGTACTCGACGGGATCCACGCTTGTTTTCGAGTATGGATTGTTATTCTATCTACTCTACAAGTCAGGGGTTAAAAAGAAAATAAAATGACTCGGCAAAGTATCGCACTTTATGCCTACGTATTCCCGTCTGGAACGAGAAATCAGAGTCAACGTAGTTCGCCTACCTACGGGAAAGGAGGGGAAGGTTGCTCGCTAGGATATCGCATCCTATGCCTACGTACTCCCACACTGCATGGAAGATCAGAGCAAACGTAGTTCGGGCCACGTACGACACAAGCTTGTCTTGGTTGATTTTATTCCTTCTGAAAAAGGTTTTTCTTGATTAACAGTCCCGGCGGACAAAAATGACGTCTTGATGAGTTCACATTCTTTTACGGAAGAAGTGTCTTTTATTGTGTTTGTAATCTTTATGTGTTTTTCTGTTTGTTTGGAGAAAGAAAGAGACAGAACTCTAACCTACGGTTGCGAAGGGAAACAAACTAACCTAATGTTATCATGCATGGGTTAAGACCTAGTGTCTATCATGCTCCTCTCTTGCACAGAGAGAAACAGAGATCCTACGGGATAGGCAGAAACAGAAACAATATCAGATATATACAGTAAAGCAGTAAAATGCATGGATGCAACAGTACAAGCGAGGCAAGGGAGTCCCACTCAACCTCGAACCTAGAAAACAATAGGCGAAAGTGAACAGGCTTCACTTCCAACCCAACAGGGTAAACAACAAACAATACAGTTCAGAAAACCAATCAATACATCAAGAAATGAAATACAGCAAAAATAAACAGCATCAGCAGCTCTGAATCAACATCTGGCTTCAAGTAACCTCCAATCAGCTACAGGCTTCAACAAGCATCAATCTCCATCTTCATGGCCTTCAGACAAGGGCTTTGATCATCAGTCTTCCATCTGCAATGGCTTTTCTTCAAGCTCAAACCTCCAGGATGAGGGATCAGTCACAAGAGTGAATTGGGTGTTAAGCAATCAGCTGACTACCAAAGGTGGTGAACAGACTGCTTCTAACACAAGAGACATTTTCTCTCAAGAGTTCTATCTCATAGACACTATCACCAAGCCTTCCAAAGGAAGGGGGTGAGTGTCTTAGAGAGACTCTGAATCACAGAGAAGAATGGATGCAGACAAGGCAATCCATGTTTGAGAAACAATCTTTCTAATCTAGAGCTCTGCCTAGCTCCTAAACTCTAGTCTCCTCAGCATCTGCTAGCAAGAAGCTCCTTCCTCAACTCTGACAGTTGATCTTCAATCTTTGAATCTCCAATAGCTTCATCTTCACAGATCTTCAGCTTCCCCAGGGCCCCAGACAAACCCAATACCCAAGCAAGCAAGCAATAATCCCCAGAGGGCACACCACACCAGACATCAGATATACAGACAGTAATAATAGCAGTAGGGGAATTCTGACTTTTTCTAAGGGATCTAATAACTACCCATAGCCCCTATAGTCCCATAACTAATCTATTCAAACCCTAAGTCCTAAGGGAAATGAAATCAAACTCCTAAGTTGTCACCTAAAAACCCTAGTTTTGTTCATGATATTCAAGCATCTATTAATCATCTAAAATTAACCTCTAAAAATGGGAACTAAAATATTTCTACAAGCTTAACATCTCATCTAAACAGTATAAAAAGAATGACCAAAAAATATCAAAGCATGTGAGAGAACAAAAATCATAAAAATGATGCATGAAATGAATTATTTAATGTGACATTTATTTAGAAAATGTGAAAAAAATATGAAATAAAACTAAAAATGAAATTTTATTCTCCTATAATATTCTAGACATTTTAATGAAAATATGGTAAAAAGAATGGATTAAAAAGCATTTTTTATGAATTAGTTATGATTTTATGAAAATTGGTAAAATAATAATGGAATTAAGAAAAATTAAAATTGAATGAAATGAATGAGGGGTGCATTTAGAAACTCGCCCCAGTTATAATCCCATTGGGCCAGGAAATAGGGGGGTGCTGGTAGCGCTTTCACACTGGGCCCAACAACAATCAGAATTAAAGAAATAATAAAACGCGCTGGGGGGTGAAGGAAGTAATAAAATCACGTTAGAAAATGGTTTTGGGCCTAACACGGGGGTGGGAGTAACAAAATTCAACTCAGGCCCGCCCGTTTCAATTAATGAAACGGTGCGTTTTGGCCAAAACTCCAATTCCCTCCAAACGCTCAGATTGAATGTAGGCCACACGATCTTACCCTAAGTCAAAAGTCCAAACTACAATGAACGGCCATGATTATTTCTTCTCCAAACGACCTGCAACTTAGGGTTTACTCCATGCGAGCTCATGCACGAGCTACTTTCCCCCTCTCTGTTCTCCATCTCCAAGCCACGAATCATCACGCCATAAACACGAAAGTTGCTCAGGATCTTCCCCTCTACAATCCTATACCACTAGCTCAGTCTGAAACTCACAGAATCTCTCAACCCGATCGAGGTAAAAACTGGTCATCATGAAATCATACTGTTATGAACCATCACCATTCCTCCTCAAACTTGACCTAAACTAACCTATGCCTAATGGAGATTAATTTGATCAATCACGCTACAATTATGATGCACTAATCTAAGAGATATAAGCACCAACAGTTTGTTGCACCTGTCACTAACCATCACCAATCCTTTCCAAAATCATCTAACTTAATCTCCTAACCACCTAGATCAAGTCTACACTAATAAAATCATGTGAAACCAACAGAATCAAGCTAATCGAATGAAAACTTACCTGATGAGAAACCTTGAAAACAGCTATGGAAATGGAAGATATGAAGCTTTTGAGACTTGGATCTTGATTCACCAATTCAATACTCAATTCTGTATGCACAATTTTGGAGGTTCCTTGCTTGAATCATGCAATTCACTTGAACTTATGATTTTGATGTTGATGAAAGAAACACTCGAGAATGGATGAGAACTACCAAAACCTTGCTTCAATTATGATCTATGATGATGATGGAGTAAAATTGAATTGATCTTGATGAAGATTGATGAAGAATTTGAGAGATTTGGAATGAAACTTTTATGAAAAAGTGTGAGAAATTTGTGGAATTCTTGGTGCAAATGAGGCCAACCCTTGCCAAATTCTCCTTTCATGCTTATATAGACCCCAATGGTACATTCTAGATCCATCTTGCACATTCCCTTGTTTTCAAACTTTGGCTCATTTTGATTATGTTTCTTAAAAGGTAAGCAACCATGGATAACTTCATTTTTTCCTTCTAAACTCAAAAAAGTGTGTGAACCATTGTTCTTAGAATTGTTTTTCCATTCAAAATCATATATTGGAAGTCTCCATTTGGACTTGTAAATCTCCCAAACCATTTTTCAACTTGAAATTATTCACTTTATAAGCCTTTTTAGTTCATATTTTGACCAATTATGCAACATCATGCTATGAGCTTCTCCAATAACTTGTGACCTTCTTTATAGACTTAAAATCCCATTTGGAGCAAGTTTGATGTTGTAAGTGTTTCCATTTGAGGCCTCCTTGTATGAGTTTTGGACATAGGTTAAAATGACCTGTAATTCACAAATGCCCAAAATACCCTTTGCTTGTCAAGACCATAAGTTGAGTTCTCCACATCATATGAAGGCATACTATACCATTCTAGAAAGCTAAGACAATGAGGAACAACTCTTATGTTGACCAAGAATTCATTTGAAATCTCCTTGAGGGACAAAACTAGCTTGGAAGTCAAGTCACTTTCACAGACAAAAATTCAGACACCCCAGATGACCTGTAACTTGTAAGGACCATAACTTGAGTTCTATAAATCTCCTTGAGGTCTTCCACCACTCAAATTAAAGGTCTTGAGATTCTCTACAAGTTTCATGTTGGCCAAGAAGCCATTTGAAGCTAGCATTTTGACTTATCTTGCTGGGAAATTTGACCTAAACTAGGGGATTTTACAGAGAAACCCTAATTTAGTAACTCCTCTTCTCCTTGATTTCTCTTGAATTCTCCTTGTCATATCTCCATATCCTTCTTTATATGTTCAATGATGATCCCCACATCTCTCCAATAGCCTTGAATGCTCTTTTAAACCAGTCAATTGACCTAGGGTTGACCTAGGGTTGACCCAGATGAAACCCTAGTTGACTGTCTTCAACTGTAGCTCTTGTGCTTTCATCAATGACTTGTTTTCTCCTCCAAATGACTTTCTGAATCTCTTAAGATGTCTAGATGCTCTCCATGCTTTCATTTCACAGCTCATAACCCTCTTGTTGATCCTCAGATACCCTCAGCTAGGAGATAGACTCAAGGCTTGATCTGCTGAACTCTTTGCTTTCAAATTCTTTCCTGATGACTTGAGTAGGATGGAATTAGGATAATAACCTCTTGCTAGGCCTCTAGAGATGAAAATAATGATTGGTCCCCTGTTGAATGACTTGCTATGCTTATGCTATGCAGATGGTTAGTCTATGTACATGACTCTATATGCAAATGCTAATGATAATGAAACATAAATCCAAGGAATAAGGTTGAGCAAATTTTAGGGTGCAACACATTGCCATTGCAGCTGAAGCTTGAAGAGCAAGAAGAACAAGTTGATACTTGAAGATCCAGTAAAGATTGAATGAAGAGCTGAGGCTTGAGCAAGAAATTGAAGGATGAAGTTGACACTTCCATGTGATTGAAGACTACTCTGAGAAGCTGAAGCTTGTAGGAGAAGAAGACCAAGTTGATAATGGTAAAGCAGAGAGAGCTGAAGCTTGAAGACTAAGCTGATACTTATGAAGAGGATCCAATTAAGATTGAGTGAAGAGCTGAGGCTTGAGGAATAAAGGATAAGTTGATACTTACACTGATGCATTGAGGGCCTGAAGGAATCAAGTTGATACTTGTAGCTGGGAGTGAAGCCTGAAGGTGGAATTGACTGAAGAGCTAAAGCTTAGAGAAGAGAGAATAAGTTGAAACTCATGTTTGATGGATTGAACCATGGAGAAGCAAGTTGATACTTGTCTTGAAAGATGATAGGCCTGAAGAGCTGTTGAAGTCTGAAGACTGGCTTGCTGTTAGAAGAGCTGAAGCTTGGAATTGAGAAGGAGAGTTGTGGATCTGCTTTCTTGTCTGTTTTCTTTTCTGTATTGCTGATGTGCCTTGTTTGACTTGCTTGATGCATTAGAATAAGTCCATGATTAGACTGACTTTAATCTAGGAGCATGATTGCACTAGAGGTTGAGTTGCTCCCTCTGCTTGTATTGTTACTGTATGGCTTTGCTTGCGGGTATTCGGTAGAGCCCTGCTCCCTTGCCCATGTGGTTTATTTTGCTTGATAGCATGTCCTTATTTTCTTCTGTATGATTGCAGTTTACTGTATTTTTCTTGATAGCATTTTATTTCTTCTGTATGATTACAGTCTCTTACATTCTGCTTGATAGCATGTTGTTTTACTTTTCTGTATGATTACTGTTATTCATATCTGGCTTGAGGTTGAGATGAGCTTGTGGAGGCTGCTGCCCCACACACATTTCCTCCCTCACTTGCATTGCATGCATTTTACAGTCGTTTACTGTATATCTGTTTACTGTTTAAGCTGATGATTTATCTGTTTCTGGTTATCATTGACATGATCCCTTAGGACTCTCACTTCCTTTGATAAGGAAGTGATAATAGAACTTTAGGTTAAAACCTATGCATGATAACTTCTAGGAGTTCCCTGTTTCAAACTTCAACTATAGGATGAATCCTTGGTATGAAAACAGTAGGACTTGATAGTCTCCCTTTAGTTGAGCCTGTTTTCTTCTCATCTCAAAACAGCTTAAGATACAGTAATCATGAATGATTTCTTTCGTACGTCACGGGCCTTAAGCTATCTGAGAAAAGGTTGTTGGAGAGCTTCTTTTCAACAGTCTGGATGTTTAGTATGGTACCCTTTGGGTGACATGCGACGCATTCACTCTCAGGTCATAGTCTTTAGTGCGATTGAAATTGCAAACACAATAAAAGACACTTCTTTCGTAAAAGACAGAAAACAAACTTCAAACCTTTTTGCCTCGTGGGCCCATAATTCAAAGGAAAGCTTTTCTGAAGAAAAGAGTGTCGTTAAACTTTAGCGCCAACGCAAACAGGCTTTGTCCCTAACTGCTGGAACTGCTGTTTAACCCTACTCGATAAAACAGATGAATCCGAATCCCCGTAATCCATATTATCCCGAACTACATAAGCTCTGATCTCTCATATCTGTTGAGAGTACGTAGGCACAATACTGATGTATTGGCGAGCCACCTTCCCCGTAACCCGTAGTTGGCCGAACTACGTTGACTCTGATTTCTCATTCTATGATGAGAATACGTAGGCATAAAGTGCGACGCTTTGCCGAGTCATTTTCTTTTCTTTTAAGCCAGCCTTGATAGGTAGATAGATAAACCAACTCATCCAGTAAACACAACAAGCGTGGATCCCATCGAGTACGATGGACGTGAGGGGTGCTAATACCTTCCCCTTGCGTAACCGACTCCCGAACCCAGACAATTTTTGCGATGACCTTGTCTTACCCTTTTCGTCAGGTTTTTCCGATCGTTTCCTTTCCCGCTCTGAGGGATAAATAACGAAAGGTGGCGACTCTTCTGTTTTGCCAGCACCTTATTTTCGCGAAAGCGACAGTAGGCACAAGATGTGAGTCTTGGCGAGTAAACTTAGGACTAACCCCTTAGGTCCTTCTCTTTACCCTTTAACCCTTAGCATTACCCTTAAGCAGATGACTTAGCAATAACACATTTAAAACAAGAGGTTCCTGTAGAGTACTGCAGAGGTTTAGGATGCTAATACCTTCCCTAAGCTTAACCAACCCCCAAACCTTAGATCTCTCCCCGCATTATGTTTATGATGCAAACTAGGTTTTTCCTTCTTTAACCTTTCCTTCGGATAAATCAAAGACCAGTTGTGAATCAAGATTGTGATTCAAATTAATCAATAATTTGATATCCTATTCTCACTGCAACAGAAAATGGTGACTTCATTGGGGATAAGATATCATCTTTTTCGTGGGTTATCCCTATCTTGTTTATTTATGCTTGCTATTTGCTTTATTAGTTGCTTATATATTATGTTGTACCTTGCTTGGGGTATCATTGTTGTGAGATAAGTCCTACACCCGGACTTGAGTGTAATTTTTATAGGAACATGATATATTCGACGAGGCTTATAGGGAGGGAGTCCCGACTAAGCTGTCTTGAGAATTACCGCTCAGTTGAGGCCCTCTTGAAAACTAGTATTGTTGAACGAGTAGTCGTGAAAACATTCACTATTTTCGACTGGAGCCTGTGATACTGAGGACCGTAGTTACCTAAACACAACTTTGGCCTTATTTAGGACGTAGTGCGAGGACTATGAGGGAGTAGTCCCGAAATAGTTGCTACGTGATACTACACTCAAAAGAGGTTCTCTTGAGAATATTGTTAACCACCGAGTTAGTCGGGAAATTAATAATATCCGAAAGATGAACTAATGACTTTTGGCACCTCTTTAGAATCTTGTTCTGCAGGTACAATTAACCCTTAGCATATACCTTTCGGGATGGCTAGACCTTGGCTCCGCTCATGTTCCTCTAACCTAGGACCTTCCTTTGTTTGTTTTGTATGGTTGGGCATTGCATCCCGCATCATATCATTCCTGGTTTCGAGGAATTCAACAGTCCTTTGCAAATTCAAAAAATTATTACATTTCAAAATCTAAACCTTTTCAGCTTTCCTAGAACGTATTTGCAATTGACCGTTGGAATCCTTGAAACCTTTGTATTGCATTGCATCCTGTTTTTGCATTTACATTTTCCTTCCGATTTCTCATTCTCGGTTCTCTCACCTTCCAGTTATGTCACCCTGAGTCCTCTACATTAGTACAACACCAGAGCCCGAGCTCGGAAGAAGATGGCGGAACAAAATCAAGAGCTTGATCGTGTTAGCAATGAACTAGAAGACCTTCGGGGAAGTGTTGGGAAAATAATGGAGATGCTACGGGTTATTAATGCAAGGAAGGATACTCAGCCCACTGTTGTCTCTGAGATTACCATTACTATTGTGGATCCTCAACCTTCCGTTACTACTGTAAGTCTACCTCCTTTTGGTCTTCCACCTGGTTTTGTGCCGACTCCTTCTGCGGTTCCTAGTGCTCAACCAGATCAACAAGTTGTTCCTCTGGTTTCTGAAGCTCCTCAAGTGATTCCGACTTTTGCACCAACTGTTGTTCATACTCGGGTGCAACCTTATTTCAATGAGCCAGTTTATGATATTCCCGATGTGAAGGATGACGAAGATGAGCGACATGAAAAGCTGTGTGAGAATGTTGAAACTATTGATAAAAGGCTGAGAATGATGGAAGGTGATCAAATCTTTGGTGCTGCTGCCAGAGATATATGTCTCTGGTCTGGTTATTCCTCCAAAGTTCAAAACTCCGAGCTTCGACCATTATGAAGGAGCTACTTGTCCAAAGAGTCATTTGATAATGTACTACCGTAAGATGGCTGCCCATGTTGAGAACGACAAGTTGATGATACATTGTTTCCAAGACAGTTTGAAGGGTGCTTCCTTAAAGAGGTATTTAACCTTGGATCAATCATATATCAAGTGTTTTCAGGATCTATCTGATGCCTTTATCAAACACTACAAATACAATATGGATCTGGCTCCTGATCAAAGACAACTGTTGAGTATGTCGCAAAAGAGTTCAGAATCATTCAAACAGTATGCTCAGAGGTGGAGAGAGATTGCTTCGCAAGTAGAACCTCCTTTGATCGAGAAAGAGTTAGTTGATTGGTTTATTGACATCGTTGTCCAGAATTCTATGAGAGAATGGTTTGTAGTGTGACTGCTAATTTTTATGACATCGTTGTTGTTGGTGTAAAATTTGAATTGGGTCTGAAAAGTGGTAAAATGTCAAGTGCTGCTGGTAGTTCAAGCTCTAAAGATCATGCGAAGAAACCTTCATTCAGTTTACAGAAGAAGAAAAGGGTGAAACTAATGTTGTAACTACAAGTAGAAGAAGAAATCAACCGTATCAACATCAGCAGAATTATGTTCAATAACAAGGTTATCCTGTTCAGTAAGCTCAACGACCGTATATAGCTACTGTAACACTTGCCTTCAATAAGCAAATTCCTACCTATCAGCCTGTGCAACCGGCTCCTGTCTATCAGCCTCCGGTCTATCAACGACCTCCTGGTTATTAGCCTGCACAAGCTCCTGCCAATTATCACCGAGCGCCTAACGCTCCTGCTTATCAACCGCGAAGAATCAAGCTCCTCGTCAGAATGCTCCCAACAGGAGACAATATAAGTCGTGTCCTCTGATTCCAATGACATACACCGAGTTGTACCCTTCATTAGTGCAACAAGGTTTGATTACTACCAGAGCTTTGGGTCCACCTCCAAATCCTCTGCCAACTAATTACAACGTCGCCGCTCATTGTTTATTTCATGAGGGTGCGCCTGGCCATGATCTCGAAAGCTGTTATGCTCTCAAGCATCTTGTCTGAGAGTTAATGGAAAAGAATATTTGTCTTTTGATGATCCTCAGCCGAATGTCAAGAGAAATCCTCTGCCTAACCATGGGGCTGTTAATGCTATTGAAGATGTATCAGATGAAAGCCTCATCCTTGATGTTGCTCAGATCAAGACTCCTCTCCGGGTTTTCCATGCCAAATTATTTGAAGTCGGCTTGGCATCTACTTTTCATGATGTTTGTACAATTTGTGATGTCAGTGCCAAGGGTTGTTTATTGGTCCAGAATGATATTCAGAAATTGATCAATGATGGTTTCTTACAAGTGGTTATTAAAGTGAAGAAGGATGAAGTTGCCGTGATCGAACCCGTCTTCAACTTACCAGAGCCAAATGTCAAAGTGCCAGTGTTTAATTTGCCAAGATCAAGTTCTGCAAAGCCTGTATTTAACATATCTATGCCTGCCACTTCTACAGTGAATCAGCCGAAGCCAGTAATTATTCAGAAGCATAGTCCTTTTCATTTCAGTGATCCTAAAGTTGTACCCTAGAAATATGATGTGACCATGATTGACAAATATAGCTGGGGAAGAATTGAAGAATTCAGAAGCATAGTCCTTTTCATTCCGAGGGAAGAATTGAAGACTGTTAATGAAGATGTGACCAATATAGCTGGGGCAAGCAAGATGACACGCAGTGGTCGTATTTATACTCCCCATTTCAACCAGGCTCCGCCTAAAGTAACCACTACTACTGTGCCTGCCAAGGACAAGGGTAAAGAAGCAGTTAAAAACGATGAAGATGCTGAATTTTTAAGGATCATCAAAAAGAGAGATTACAAAGTCATTGATCAACTTCATCAGACTCCTTCCAAGATCTCAATCTTGTCTCTGCTGATGAGTTCACCTGCTCATCGGACTGCTTTATAGAAGGTATTGGCTCAAACCCATGTCGCTCAGGATATTACTATTGGACAATTCGACAGTGTGATTGCCAACATTACTGCCTGCAATACTCTTAGCTTCAGCAACAAAGAGCTACCAAGAGAAGGTCAGAATCAAAATTGTGCTTTACATGTATCAGTGAAATGTCAAGAGGATAACTTACCAAGGGTGCTTGTGGATACCGATTCATCTTTGAACGTCCTACCCAAGAGAGTTTTTACCAAGTTGGCTTACCAAGAGACTGTGATGAAGCTTACTTCCTTGATTGTCAATGCTTTTGATGGTTCTCGCAGAGCTGTGATTGGAGAAGTGGAGCTTCCGATTTTGATTGGACCACATGTTTTCAACATTACATTCCAAGTAATGGACATTAACCCCAACTACAGTTGTCTGCTTGGAAGACCTTGGATCCATGCAGCTGGAGCTGTAACTTCAACTCTACATCAAAAGATGAAGTTTGTGGTCGATGAAAAGCTGGTTATTATACACAGTGAGGAGGATTTAATGGTCAGCAACCTATATTATTTCCGTTACATAGAGGCCGATGAAGATGCTTTGGAAACTTCTTTCCAAGCACTTGAGATCACTAATGTTGTCCTATTGGAAGTCGAAGAAACAGTGGGCCAGATTAATCCATCTTTTGCATCTTTCAAGAGCACCATATCAACAATCGACAGGGGCATACCTGAAGGTTGGGGAGAAGTGATCAACATCAAGACCAAGATGAATCGCCAAGTGTTGGGTTACAAACCAAGTCATGATAAAGCTTCTGCATATGTCAAAGGGAGTCCGAAGACCGTCCAAGAAGTGTTTGTCAGCGGGGGTTTCCAAGTCAATGCTATCAATGGTGATGATGATGATGATGAAGACCTGAGAAACCTGGTATTCAAGTGTGATGTAGCTTTGAGCAACTGAGAAGCAGTCGAGATCCCCGTGATTTTTCCTATTTCAAAGTAATTTAATGTTTTCATTTGCTGTTTTCAAGATTCCATAACTATGCCCAAAGCTACGGGATTATTTTGCAGGGCCACCTTTTCACTTTTAAAAAGGATATTAATAAATGCATTTTGTTGAATTCTATTTGTTTCATTTGCGTTTTTTGTTTTTACCATTTAAAATGAAATTGGCAAATCTTTTCAAAAACAACAAAAAAGCATTCTATTTCTCTTGCATTTCTTTGTACATCTTAATAAAATAAGCCTTCCAACATGTAGTGCTATCCCAAACCTTGTTGAATCCAATGACTCTACTTTCACTCTTGACTGGAATTCACCCATTTATCAAGCTGAAGATGAGGGTGAGGAAGATTTTGAAGTACCCGCTGAACTGGCAAAATTGGTTGAGTATGAGTACACTGAGCTTCAACCGTACAAAGAGCAGGTAGATTTGATTAATCTTGGCACTAATGAAGACAAGAAAGAGGTCAAGATTGGTACAACACTCGGGGCCGAGGTCAAGCAGAGACTGATCAAACTTCTAGAGGAATATTCTGATGTGTTTGCATGGTTGTATCAGGATATGCCCGGTTTAGACACTGATACTGTTGCACCCTAAAATTTGCTCAACCTATTTCACCTAATTTATGTTTTAACTGCATTGTCATTTGCATAACATAGCATAGCAGGTCATCCAACAAGGTATTAAGTGCCAATCTTATCTAAAGAATCACATCAAGGGTTTTCATTCAAGCTTAAGACCCTCCAAGTCATCAAGAAATGTTTGAAGTTTTGAAAAGCTAAAAGGGTCAACCAATGGATTTCTCTCCTAACTTGAGGTGTGTTTGAAGATCATCAGTGGGGTATGGGCTATGGAGTGAGGGTATGGAATGGGTATAAACAATCATGGAGGACTTAGAGGGTCATTTTGAAGATAGGTCAAGTCATTGGTGAGATTACAAGAGCCACAGTTGAATGCAGTCAACTAGGGTTTCATCTGGGTCAACCCTAGGTCAACTGAGTGATTGAAGAGTATCAAGGCCAGCTTGGAGGTTGTGGAATTCATGAATTGATATGGGGATATATCTGTGGTGTTGTGCCAAGGAGAAATCAAGAGGGATCAAGAAGAGGAGGGGTTATTAGATTAGGGTTTCAGTGTAAAAAACCCTAATTTAGGCCTGACTTCCAAGCCAGATAAGTCAAAATGCAAGTTTCAAATGGAGTCTTGGCCAACATGAAAGTTGTAGATCTTCTCAATACCTTTAATTTGAGTACTAGAAGTCTTCAAGGAGATTTATAGAACTAAAGTTATGATTCTTGCAAGTTATGGGACATTGAAATTTATTTGTGAAGGCTTTTTCAAATGGATTCTTGGCCAACATGAAAGTTTTAGATCTTGATCTTAGCTTTAATTTGAGTACTAGAAGTCCTCAAGAGGAGTTGTAGAACTCAAGTTATGGTCTTGGCAACTCAGGGGTATTTTGGGAAAGTTGAATTATAAGTCATTTTTCAACATGGATCCAAATCTCCATCTTCCACTCCTCAAATGAAAAAAATGTTCAACATGAGATGTGTTCAAAATGAGGTTTTTAGGCTAGAAAAGAGATTCTGAGGACTTGGAAATGCTTGGAACTCAAAATGGCAGAAATGACCAAATAAGGAAGGAATTAAGTTCATTAAAGTGACCTAATTTTGGGATTTTTCACTACATGGCCAAAACAACTCAAATGACATATCAAATTGCTTGGAAATATCATTTTAGAGACAATGGTATTGGTATTTTTTTCCATTGGAAGTCAGAATCATGGAATGACCATTTGTTACTTACATTACAAGTTACACATGCCAAACATACCAAGGAGTGAAATGCAAGGTAACTAACTATCCACACACATCCAATATCTCCTTAGAAGGTAAATTGAACACAAGCCAAGTTGAATTGAGAGCTAAAACCAGAACTGATATGTTGATATCATCAAGTGAGAAATTTATGACATGAGAATTTCATAATCTCATTGGAACCATCCAGAACATTCTAGAGGATTCTAACATCATCTATATATGTATTAGAATTGATTAGAAGAAGGGGTTGGTGGTAATTGAAGGAGAGAAGAGAGATTGAGGTTGAAAATTTCTTGATGCAACTTGGAATCGGTTACAACTTTTCCTTCACTTTCCATCCATTCTTTTGATTGCTATTGATTCCTTGAGTGTGAGTGATTGTTTCCAGAGTGAATACCAAGCAAATCCAGGGTTGAATCGTGTTCTTGCATCTGAATTTCATCTTTTGCAACTCACTATCGGGTTCCTTGATCCAAGAAGTTTCAACCACTCCTTTTGCATACAGAAGCAAGGAAATGATCCACTAAAAGAATCTGGAAGGTTTGGAGGGTTGATTCGAAGGTTTGCTACCCCTGTGCATCAAGATTTTGCAGGTTGGTAACTTTCAATCTCCGCCTTAATTTAGGTAGAATTAGCTTAGTTTGTTAGGTTAGAATGATTGTATGTGGTTAGGAGAAGCTTTCTGGTAACTTTGAGAGAGTTTGGTGACAATAGGTGTGATGACATGAAATCTGTTCTTGATTGGAACTTAGTGATCATTGAGAGATAATCATAGTTCTATAGCAAGAATCGATCAGTGAGAGATGGTGAGCATTTTGAACCAATTAACTTGAGGATTGGTGAGATTTGAGGATTGGATGTTTTATGCAATCTTGATCGTGTTTTAAGCTAGATGATGTTTCAAGGAATTCTGAGACCATAGTTAGATTCAGGGAGAAATTTGGATCATGTTAGGGTTTTAGAATTTGAGTTTTGATTGAGATATGAGGATTCACGAATTGGACGAGGTGGTGTTCTTGAGTTCTGCAACTATGGCATTTCCCTCCTTTCAGAGTTTCAAAGGTTGAAGAAGACTCTCACGCCATTAGATCATGGGGTGGACTTTGACCAGTTTGAGATCCAACGGCCACGAGTGCATTTTATTTTATGAAGAGGAGTCTGAAAGAAGCTGCAACGCAGCGTTTCATTTAGCTAGTTGGTTTGGGCTTAGGTTGAAAGTTCTATCCCCACCCCTTCTCATGGCCCATCTGAATATTGAACTAGGTGTTGTTACTTTTTGCACCGTGGATTTTATCTTTTTCTTTCTATTTTTCATTTATTTTCTGATTACATTTGGGCTTAGGGCGCGTAATGCTTTTAACACCCCCTCCTGGGCCCATTAGCATTTTTACGTTATGTTTAATTGCTATTTGTCACGTGAATTTTTCATTTTTTATTTTATTTGTTTCATTTCATTTAGCATCTTTGAAAATTCATATTAAATCCAAAAATAATCATTTTGACATGGGATTTTTTCCCTCATTTTAATAATTGTCTCAAGAAATTTATAGAAAAATAAAAATAGTATTTTAGGCATTTTTCTATTTCTGGTGATTTTTTACATTATAATAGCTTTTATCTCATTTTTGTTTGTACATACATTTTGGTGAATTTTGTTTAGCCATTTGATTTAATATTTTGATGCCATTCCTTTTGTCTTAGTTAAATTAGAACATTAGGCCCCCCTGGATTCATTTCACATTTTTGTGATTAAATCTTGATTAGTTTTGAATAGAGAGCATTAGGTTAGTATAATTAGGGTTTAAACTCAACATAGGTGCATTATAACATTTTATTTTGGGGTTTTTAGCATGAATTAGGTTCTGGGACATATAGGGTATGTAGGGTAGATGTAGAAATCCCCTTAGAATTAATCTTAGAATTTTAAATACTATATTACTATTTTTAGTATATTTTACAAGTGGAGTGTTTGTTTGGTGTTCCCACTTGGGGTTTATATTTGTTTGCTTGGGATTTTGGGCTTTTCTATGGGGTATGGGGCTTGGCTTGAGCTTATGGAGCATGAAGACATCAAAGGAGAAGATTGAAGATGATAATCAAATGTTGAAGCTTGAAGATTGTTTGTGCTTGAAGTTGATTGAAGACATAGGAGATAGGGGATAGGTAAAGCCTTAGAATAGAACAAATTCCTCATAAACATGGATAGCTTCCCTTGCTTCCATTCTTCTCAATGATTAAAAGTTCCTCCATGATATTCACATCCCTCCTTTGGAGGGATAAGTGGTTTTATCTAGGAGGTAGAACTTTGAGGGAAACAGTCTGTTACAATGTCAACTGTTCATAGATTTCCTTTGGTTATCAATAAACTGCTTGACATTCAATTCATTCTGATAAGTAAATTCTTTGTTGGAGTTCTTACCTTGAAGGAAGAAGCTTGTAGAAGAAGACCTAGTGCATTGAATATTGAAGAAGGAGGAGCTTGTGCTGTCAGAACTGTGCAGCTGTTAGAGCTAGGGTTTACTGCTGTTTGGAGCTATTTGTTGTCTGATGCTGTCAATTGTTTGAGATTCTGTGCTTGCTTAAGCTTGGTGATTTCTTGGAGATGGAAGCTTGTTTTAGCTTGGGTATCATTGGAGTTTGATCTTGGAGTTCATTTGAAGATGTTACTGTTTTGCTATTAATCAATTGTCAGAGTTGGGTGTTTTTCAGAGTTGTTGTTGTAGGAGCTGGGAGGGGCTGTCATAGCTGGTTTTGGGGTTTTATTTTCTTTGCTGTATTGTTTGTTAATTTTTCCCCTTAGGTTTGAAGTGAAGCCGTTTCACTTTGCCTATTGCTTTCTAGGTTCGAGGTTGAGTGGGACTCCCTTGCCTCGCTTGTACTGCTGCATTCACGCATTTTACTGCTTTACTGTATATATGTTGTTTCTTTTCCGTTTATTCCCCTAGGATCTCTGTTTCTCTCTGTGCAAGAGATAAATATGACAGACATTAGGTGTTAATCCATGCATGACAACATTAGGGTAGGTTTTGATTCCCATTTTTAAACCCTAGGTTTTAGAGTTCTTTGTCTTCTATCTCAAAAATCATTCAAAACACTGTCATAAGATTTCAAACATCAATAAAAGACAGTTCTTGCGTAAAAGACTGAAAACCAATCAAAGTGTCATTTTTGTCCGCTTGGACCCGTAATCAAAAAACCTTTTTCAGAAGGATAAAAATAGTCAGACAATCTGTGTCTTCTGTAGCCCGAACTACGTTTGCTCTGATCTTTCATGCTGTATGAAAGTACGTAGGCATAGGATGCGATATCCTAGCGAGCAACCTTCCCCTCCTTTCCAGTAGGTAGGCGAACTACGTTGACTCTGATTTCTCGTTTCAGACGGGAATACGTAGGCATAAAGTGCGATACTTTGCCGAGTCATTTTATTTTCTTTTAACCCCAGACCTTTAGAGTAGATAGAATAACAATCCGTACTAGAAAACAAGCATGGATCCCGTCGAGTACGACGGATGTGAGGGGTGCTAATACCTTCCCCTCGCGTAACCGACTCCCGAATCCAGGATTTGGTTGCGATGACCATTCCTTTCCCGTCTTTGCGTTAGGTTTACTTCGAGCGCTTCCTTTCCCTCCGTTGGGATAAATAACGCACGGTGGCGACTCTTCTGTTCAGCCGGCGCCGATTTTCGTAGTAGCGACAGCTGGCGACTCTGCTGGGGATTCCAACGGTCCCCTACACGAGTCAATCCTAGCGCTTGTTTTCCCGTCGTGGGTTTTGTATGGATTTACGTTGCCGTATTTTACATTCAGCATTATATTATTGTTATTATTGCTGTGGGTATGGGGGGGTTCTATGATTGAGAGATAAGTCGGACCTGGGCTTGAGTGCACCTAGAATTAGAGTGGAAATTAGTGGGCGCGTGCATGCTTTGCATGTACTAGTGTCTCATGAAATCCACGCTCAAACGAGGTTCTCCCGGTTGACTTCTTTTTCAACCCTTTGGGTTGAGGGGGTTGTTGGTTTGGAGGATTGTCGACTCTGGGGACCGATCATTTGGAAGTTGGCTAAGTGAGGCCTCTTCAGGACATGATGATGCCACACCTTCTGGGTATCGTATCATCCGTCTTGAAAGTCTGTAACGCCAACGACCGCATAAGATGTCGTACCTTGTGTCAGTTATTAGGACACCTACCTGTGAGAGGGGTTGGGCATGCAGGTAACTTGACCTCCAGATTACTGGTTTTCTTGATTGAGATTCAGTGGTGTGATATTTGAGGACAATGTTATTGGGTCATTCAGAGACCAGGTTGGAGCATCGTGGATGGTCTTGAGCAGTTTGTGGGTCTATTTGAGGCCAATATTGTGGATTGGGCTTCTCAGCCAGGGGCACTTGACCCCTTATTGCATTGCTTGCATATTGCATTGTTTGCATCATCATGTGTATATCATTAACGTGTGTCTGTGCTGCAGGTGCATTTTCATACCTCCCGATTCTAGTGCTCCGGACTTCTATCTGTTATTATGAGTACTTTGAGGAAGACTGTTGCGTATAAGTTGCCTACTCCTGATGTGACTTCCCTATTGGGTCTGATTTCCCTAGCTGACGATGATGTGAAGAGAAGTTTTAGAAAGAGTTATGGGAAGCTACTGAATTTGGTTTGCAGACCAACCACATGCGAGCTGAATGGGTTATACACATTGATGCAGTTATATGATCCCTCCTTGAGGTGTTTTATGTTCCAGGACTTCATTTTGGCTCCGACCATGGAGGAGTACGCTGAGTTTCTAGAGTTGCCAGTTTAGAGCAGAGTGCCCTTCATTCACTTTGATGCTAAGCCTAAGCTGGAAGACTTAGCTGTTCCCTTGCACATGGATCCTGCAGAGTTGTTGTTGACTTCCTGGCATGGAGTTTCTGGGTTTTCTCTCAAGTTTTTGGTTAGCAAAGCTCAAGAATATGCCAAAAGTGGTTGCTGGATCGTGTTTAACGCTGTTCTTGCCTTGTGCATTAATGGGATTATACTGTTCCCTAATCTGTCTGAATTCGTTGATTTGGATGCATTCTACTTGTTTGCTGCAGGCAACCTGGTGCCTACCTTGATTGGGGATTTCTATCATTCCTTGCATTATAAGAATGAAAACAGAAGGGGGAAAAATGTCCATTGTTGTGTACCATTGCTGAATATGTGGTTTGAGAGCCATCTGCCCAAGAAGGGTCCGTTTGTTAAGTCTGCAGGTATAGCTGAATGGTCCGAGCGTCTAATGGGACTTTCTTCAAAAGACATTGTCTGGTTCGATAGAGATTTATTGGGGTCAGAGATTATCTTCAGTTGCATCGGGTTTCCCAATGTTCCTCTAATTGGAAGGAAGGGCTGTATTAATTACAACCCGTCTTTGTTGGTTCGACAGTTTGGGTATGCTTTGAAAAGTCCACCAAAAGAGGAAGAAATACAGGAATCTCTGTATTTCACTGGTGACCTGAGTGGGGAATTATTGGCCAAGCTTCAGCACGCTTGGAATCATATCTGCAGAAGAGGGAAACCATTACTAGGCAAGAATGATTGTCAAGCCTATCTGCCTTACAAGGTGTGGATTCAAGAGAGGGTAAGACAGGTGCATATGCCTTTTCCAGCAGTATCACGTCCTGGTCCCATTCCAGTTGAGGAACCGACTACTGTGGCTATTGAGGTCTATGAGCAAGTAGTAAAAGAAAAAGAGGACTTGATAAAGATCAATGAAGAGTTAGAGAAGGAATTGGCTCAAATCCGGAGTGAGAAGAACAAAGCTGTGTATTCCTTCCAGCAGCAGACTGAGCTGGTAAACAGGCTGGGTGCCGAGCTGAAAGAAGAGACAAAGAAACGTGAACGCCTGGGAAAAGAATTCAGAAGCTCTCATGATATGATAGAGTCCAAGAAGAAGTCACTCGATGCCGCCTACCGGGAAATCGCTTCGTGCAACAGAACGTGGAATGCTACGCTAACCAACAACAAAAAGAGGGAAGACAAATTGAAGCAGCAAATTTCTGAACTCGAAGGTCAGTTGAAGGCTAGCAAGAAAAAGTATGAAGAGGAGGTTATGACAAGATATAGTCTTCAGAACTTATTGAACAAAGCCATCGAGTGCAAGAAGGAGGCTGTGTCTCAGAAACGGAAGCTAGATGACCGCTTTGGAGAAGGGGCATGGGAGGAATCTATTGGTGATTTACAACGTGTTCTCAAGCGAAGAGAGCTACTTGTCGAGGGCTTGCTTACTCAACCAAATCATCCCGAGACTAAGAGATTATTAGAGGAGTACCAGGCATATGGTCGCACTTGACTATCTCATGTATTAATGTGTATGCTTTATTTGCATTGTGCTGGCCATCACCAGGATTGTTGGTTGAGGTCATGCCTTCTTATTGTACGCTCATTAATATTGTATTCCTGACTTGATGGGATTTTCTGCAATGTATGAGATGTTTTCTATGATTGGGTTTCGAGCTTCTTATTGCTATCGCTGTCACCGCACTGGCACATTGGCACTAGAATTTGGGAGTGATATTCCCTAATGCACATACACATGTTGCATTTGCATACACATTCATATTACATTACCAGGTGATTATTGAACTGTATCTCATTTCCTGCATCTCGCCAGGTTTTTCCAGGATTGAAAGTCAACGTCCTCACCGATACTCTACTCGTACCAACTGTAAAAGAGTCATGGACCAAATGCAAAACGAGATGCAGGAGATGCGTGAAAAGCTAGCGCTGTTCATGCAGACGATGGAGACAATTGTGAAGGGGCAGGAAAACTTGCAAACTTTGGTGCAGCCATTGCTGGCGAGAAATGCTGGGAATGGAAACGAAGACCACAATTCTGTACGTGTTGAAACCATTCATGGGGATGGTACTCCTACGCCTATAGCTCCACCTGTGGTGAATATACCTGTTGTGAATGTGAACAATGGCGCTGGCGCCGGGAATGGTAATACACGAATTGGTAATGAGACCGTCATTAACAATGTTGGATTCGGAGACGCCAATCTAGGCGGTGATAATCATGGAGGTAATGGCTTTGGTAACAACGGACTCGGCTATAACGACCAGGGGTTTGATTGTGTCAACCAAGATGGGAAGTTTGGCTTCAACGCTCAGGGTTTCGGATATGATGGTTTTGGTAATGCCAATCAGGGCTATGGTGGATTTGGTGACGGAAATCGTGCTGGAATGATGCCTTTTGGACCTGCATGGCTCCACCTGTGGTGAATATACCTGTTGTGAATGTGAACAATGGCGCTGGCGCCGGGAATGGTAATACAGGAATTGGTAATGAGACCGTCATTAACAATGTTGGATTCGGAGACGCCAATCTAGGCGGTGATAATAATGGAGGTAATGGCTTTGGTAACAACGGACTCGGCTATAACGACCAGGGGTTTGATTGTGTCAACCAAGATGGGAAGTTTGGCTTCAACGCTCAGGGTTTCGGATATGATGGTTTTGGTAATGCCAATCAGGGTTATGGTGGATTTGGTGACGGAAATGGTGCTGGAATGATGCCTTTTGGACCTGCCGGGGTCGCTCAAGGGTATGGTAACAGAGGACGGGACCCTATGATGAATCAGGCTAGATTTGGTCGTAAGAATGGGTATGATGGGTACGGAAATGAGAATGTTAATTGGATGGAAGACCAACAAGAAGATGCCTTCTCTGGTAGGGGTATGGATGGACCTGTGGATCCTGTTCAGAGGATCAAAATGCTTGAGGAACAAATGAAGGGTGTAGTGAATCAGAATACTTCTGGTTTAGATATGACCACAATGGGATTGGTGCCTGGCCTAAGGGTACCGCTGAAGTTTAAAGCTCCCACCTTTGATAAATATAAGGGAGACACTTGTCCGAAGGTGCTTGTTCGCTCTTACTACAGACGGATGTCCGCTTACTCGAATGATGAAAGAATGCTGATGCATTTCTTCCAAGACAGCTTATCCGGACCGTCACTTGAGTGGTATATGGGGTTGGAGCCCACTCAGATCAAAACCTGGAAGCAACTGGCTGAGGCATTTGTGACTCATTACAAGTACAACAGTGACTTGGCACCGAATAGGGTCCAGCTTCAAGGCTTGTCACAGAAAACTGGGGAGAGTTTCAAAGAATATGCGCAAAGGTGGCGCGACATGGCGGCCAGAGTGCATCCTCCTCTAGTGGTGAAGAAAATGAATGATATGTTCATTGGAACATTCACGGGGATATTCTACGAGAAGTTGTTTCCTGTTGCGTTGGGCAGTTTCTCCGATCGGATCTTGATGGGTGAAATGATTGAGAATAGTATTAAGGTGTGAAGGTTCCAAGCTGGGGAGTCTACTTCGTCAGGAGGTAATAGAAAAGCATTTGGTGGTCGACGTCAAGGTGATTCTAGTGCGGTGTTTGGTGGCCGGGGCAGGGGCCAAGGAAGACACCAGTATAATCAGCCGCATCAGATAGCTAGTGTCACGATTCCGATTCCTCAACAGAGACAACAACAACAACCGTAGCAACAACAGCAGCAGCCACAACAGCAGCAGGGGCAGAATACCGGCCAAAGAAGATTTTCGAATGCGAAGCCGAAAAGAGTGTTTGAAGCGCCTCCTTCCACGTACGCGGAACTCTTTCAGACATTGTTGGGGCTGAATTTAGTTGAAAAGAGGACCTTGGCGCCGCCCATGGGACCGACCCTTCCTTATGGGTATGATGTTAACAAGCATTGTGACTTCCACTCCGGGGCGCCCGGGCATGACATAGAGGCATGTCATGCGTTTAAACATAAGGTTCAGGATCTACTGGATAGCAAGGCCATAAATTTTGGACAAGCGGGTCCGAATATAGTACAACAGCCAATGCCCAACCATGGGGCAAATGCTATTTTGACTGAGGAGGGTTTGAATCTGAACATGAATGTTGATGAACTGAAAACACTGTTGTGTGAAGTAAAGAGCAGGTTATTGAAAGGAGGTGTGTATCCAGGCTGCGATGAGTTTTGTCTAGAATGTTGGACCCAAGCTAGGGGTTGTGCTGAATTGAAGAAGGGTATTCAGACCTTGATAGATGAAGGCACGTTGCAATTTGACAGAACGGCAGTTGAGAAACCTGCAGAGGTGTTAGCTGATGAGCAAAGTGATGTTGCTACGGTGACAATTCCACGAAGAACGATAACTATAACAGCGCCAGCCAGGCGACCGACGATCACTATTACAAAGGCAGGGCCAATCCCTTATGAGAGCACCAAGGCAGTACCGTGGACTTATGGGCTGGAAGCATATTGTGATGGCGAGAAAATTGATATCAGTAAACGACCAGCTGAGGTTGGGGACAATGTCGTCAGGACTGGAGGAATGACAAGGAGCGAGAGAATTTTTATATCGCCTGAGGTAGAGGCTGAACGATTGGCAAAAGGTAAAGGTAAAGCAAATGAGAATGCTCCAGTGCAGAGGAATGAAAAAGAAACGTCACTGAAAGATGTAGAAGAGTTTATGCGTCTTATCCGTAAGAGTGACTATAAAATTGTTGAGCATCTTCAACAAACGCCATCGAAGATCTCCATATTGTCGCTGTTATTGTGTTCTGAAGCCCATAGGAATGCGTTATTGAAAATTCTGGACACGTCGTTTGTACCCCAAGATGTTTCTGTGAATTAGTTGGAAGGGGTGATGGCGCACGTGAATGCGGGCCATAGTTTGGGATTTACGGATTTTGATCTGACTCCGAGGGGAAGAGAGCATAATATGGCGTTGCACGTCTCAGTTGAATGCAGGGGCACGGTCATGTCCCATGTGTTGGTAGATACCGGGTCTTCCTTGAATGTGCTGCCGAAGAAAGCAATGATGAAGTTAGACATCAGGGGAATCATTTGTACGCCTAGTGACTTGGTGGTCAGGGCATTTGATGGTACACGGAGGTCGGTCTTTGGATCTATAACTTTGCCTCTGCAGGTGGGGCCGGAGATTTTTGAAACTGAATTCTATATTATGGACATCCAGCCAGCATATAGTTGTCTTCTTGGACGACCGTGGATCCATGGTGTTGGGGCAGTCACATCTACCTTACACCAAAAGCTGAAGTACATGGCGGGGGACAGTGTGGTCACAGCTTGTGGAGAGGAAGATATACTGGTCAGCCATTTGTCGTCATTCAAGTACGTGGAAGTCGACGGCGAGATTCATGAAACCCCCTGTCAAGCCTTTGAGGGGTTGCGCATTAAGGACAAAGTTCCAGGGCCAAGTAAAGCATCAGAGGTGGCAGTGTCGTCGTATAAAGAGGCTCAGGCTCTAGTGAAGACCGGCGAGACCCGGGGCTGGGGCAAGGTTTTGGATATTCCCGTGAAAATGGACAGATTTGGACTGGGATATCAACCTTCATCATCAACGCCTACTGCAGGGGCACCCCGTTTCAAAGGACCAATAACAATTACGGCCGGTGGGGTATATCACGAGACCATCAACGCTGTTTCAGATTCTGAAGAGGGAGACAGTGACTGCGACATGGACGCCTGGATTCAGCCGAGCGTGCCAGGACAAGGGCTTTGCAATTGGTCTATTTAGGAGACTGTTCATGTGACAACTAAATAGTAATGCTTTGTTTTCTTAACTATTGAATAATCCGATGTCCTACCCGGGGCATCGTGATTTTGCTTAGGGCCATTCTGTTATGTACATTGCACTGTTTAATCGTTAAATAAAAGGCGTTTTCATGTACAAATATTGTGATCTCTGTTTTTCCGGTTTTATTTTTACAATAAAATGGCAACGTGGTTATTCGCTTTGTATGTGTTTTGAAGCATTTAACCATTTCCTTTGCAGGATTACTATTTCAGATGACATCCATGAACCGCCTATGACTCACTTCAACTTTGAGCACCCGGTATTTCAGGCCGAAGAAGAGATTGTTGAAGATGGCGATGTTCCAGAAGAGTTGTCTTGGTTGGTAAAACAAGAAGAAAGAATAATTCTGCCTCATGAAGAAGTCATTGAGATTGTTAATCTGGGGTCGGAAGGGGTTGAAAGGAATGTCCGTATAGGGGCCGCGCTGTAGAGCGACGTCAAGCAAAGATTGGTTGAAATGCTCAAAGAGTACAGTGATATTTTTGCTTGGTCATATGAGGATATGCATGGGATGGATACGGATATGGTTGTTCACCGTCTGCCGCTAAAAGAAGAATGCCCGCCGGTTAAGCAGAAGCTCCGAAGAACAAGACCGGACATGGCTGTGAAGATTAAGGAGGAGGTTCAAAAGCAGTGGGATGCTGGTTTCCTAGCTGATACAAAATATCCCTCATGGGTCGCTAATATTGTGCCAGTGCCAAAGAAAGACGGTAAAGTAAGAATGTGTGTAGATTACCGTGATTTGAACAAAGCGAGCCCGAAAGATGATTTTCCACTTCCTCACATCGATGTGATGGTCGATAACACCGCTCAGTTCTCCGTATTCTCCTTCATGGATGGCTTCTCGGGCTATAATCAGATTAAAATGGTGCCAGAAGACATGGAGAAGACTACCTTCATTACGCCCTGGGGAATATTTTGTTACAAAGTGATGCCCTTCGGATTGAAGAACGCTGGGGCAACGTATCAGCGTGCAATGACGACTCTCTTTCACGACATGATGCATAAAGAGATAGAGGTTTATGTTGATGATATGATTGCCAAATCCCAGACGGAGGAAGAACATTTGTTGAATCTGCTGAAATTATTCAAGAGGCTTAGGAAGTTCAGGTTGAGACTGAACCCTAACAAATGCACCTTCGGGGTGAGATCGGGTAAACTGCTGGGGTTTATCGTGAGCGAAAAAGGAATAGAGGTTGATCCTGCGAAAATAAAAGCAATACAAGAAATGTCGACGCCTAAAACAGAAAAAGAGGTACGCGGGTTTTTAGGGAGGTTGAACTACATCGCTCGGTTCATATCTCACCTAACAGCTACGTGTGAGCCGTTATTCAAGCTGTTGAAAAAGGACCAGGCTGTAGCATGGAATGAAAATTGTCAAAAGGCGTTCGATAAAATAAAACAGTATTTGCAGGAGCCTCCTATTTTGATACCTCCAGTGGCAGGGAGACCCTTGATTATGTATTTGACGGTTCTTGAGGGGAGTATGGGTTGTGTTCTCGGTCAACATGACGAGACTGGACGTAAAGAGCATGCGATATACTACCTGAGTAAGAAGTTTACTGACTGTGAGTCTCGATACTCAATGCTCGAAAAAAACTTGTTGTGCGCTAGCCTGGGCCGCCAAGCGTTTGAGGCAGTACATGCTAAATCATACAACCATGCTCATTTCGAAGATGGATCCTATCAAATACGTATTTGAAAAGCAGGCACTATCTGGGAGAATTGCCCGTTGGCAGATGGTTTTGACCGAATATGACGTCCAGTATGTTTCACAGAAGGCTATAAAAGGGAGCGTGTTATCGGAGTATCTTGCTGAGCAGCCTATTGAGGACTACCAATCGATGAGGTTTGATTTTCCTGACGAGGATATCATGTACCTGAAGATGAAAGATTGGGAAGAACCGTTGCCAGATGAAGGACCAAGGACAGATTCCAAGTGGCAGTTGATCTTTGACGGAGCTGTAAACTCCTATGGTAGCGGAATAGGGGCAATCATCACTACTCCACATGGGTTGCACATCCCATTTACTGCTCCATTGACCTTTCCGGTTACCAATAATAAAGACGAATACGAAGCTTGTATTATGGGGCTTGAAGAAGCCATTGATTTGCGAATCAAAAATCTGGATGTATACGGAGACTCAGCTCTGGTGGTGAATCAAATAAAAGGAGAATGGGAGACACGTCAGCCCAATTTGATACCGTACATGAATTACGCAAGGAGATTGTTGCCTTTCTTTGACAAGGTTGAATTGCATCATGTGCTGCGAGCAGAAAATCAGATGGCTGACACCCTGGCTACATTGTCTTCCATGTATAAAGTTAACTTCTGGAACGAGGCTCCCAGGATTGTTATCTCTCGGCTTGACAGGCCCGCGTTCATATTTTCCATTGACGAAGCATTTGATGATAAACCCTGGTATTTTGACATCCAGAATTTCCTGAAAAACAAGGAGTATCCGGCTGGGGCATCCAGTCGCGATCAGAAGACTCTCAGGAGATTGGCTGGTAATTTTTATCTAAATCCAGATGGTGTCCTATATAAAAGAAATCATGACTTGGTGTTGCTACGCTGTGTGGACGAGAAAGAGGCGAAGTTGCTCATGGAGGAAATACACGAGGGTACGTTTGGTACACATGCTGGTGGGCATGCTATGACGAGAAAGCTGCTGCGGGCAGGTTATTACTGGCTAACTATGGAAACTGACTGTTTCAAGTTTGCAAAGAGGTGTCATAAGTGCCAGATTTATGCAGATAAGATCCATGTGCCTCTGAGTCCTCTAAACGTGATGTCATCACCATGGCCATTCTCGATGTGGGGAATTGATATGATTGGAAAGATTGAGCCGACGACATCTAACGGACACCGGTTCATTTTGGTAGCAATTGATTATTTTACCAAATGGGTGGAAGCGGCATCATATGCTAATGTGACCAAGCAGGTGGTAGCCAGGTTTATCAAAAGAGATATCATTTGCAGATATGGAATCCCTGAGCGGATTATTACCGACAACGGTTCGAACTTAAATAACAAGATGATGAAGGAGCTGTGTCAGAATTTCAAGATCGAACATCACAATTCTTCTCCTTACCGACCCAAGATGAATGGCGCTGTCGAAGCGGCCAATAAGAACATAAAGAAGCTTGTTCAGAAGATGGTGGTGACCTATAAGGACTGGCACGAGATGCTACCTTTCGCTTTGCACGGTTATCGTACGACGGTACGTACATCAACCGGGGCAACCCCGTTCTCGTTGGTATACGGAATGGAAGCGGTGTTACCACTGGAAGTTGAGATTCCTTCCCTGAGGGTATTACGAGATGTCCAACTTGACGAGGCAGAATGGGTGAAAGACAGGTTGAATCAGCTGAGTTTAATGGATGAGAAGAGGCTAGCTTCTCTAGCATACGGTCGGATGTACCAGAGTCGGATGAAGAAAGCGTATGATAAGAAGATACATCCTCGGAGCTTTCAGATGGGCGACCTTGTGCTAAAGAGGATCCTCCCGCCACAAACAGATCACAGGGGCAAGTGGACCCCCAATTACGAAGGGCCATACGTTGTCAGAAAAGTCTTTTCAGGAGGAGCTCTGCTGCTGTCCACCATGGACGGGGAAGACTTTACGTCGCCTGTGAATTCAGACGCAGTTAAAAAATACTTTGCTTAAAATTGACCCGCTGGACAAAAAAAAAGAGAGTCCAGGCAAAAATGGGGCATCCCGGCGAACCAAAAAAAGAATAAAAGGTTCGGGCAAAAGTTAGGGATAAAATTAAAAAGATGTACACCCGCGAAGTCGAAAACCTACACTGGGCGGCTTCGGCAAAAAAGGGCATCCCGGTGAGCTGAAAACCCGCAAAGGGCGGTTCACGCAAAAGTTAGGGATTTAAAAAGCAAATGACTGCGGGCCGAATTTGATACTGCATTGCTTGGTGGTTGGGAGAATACTTTGGGGATTCGTTTATCAGATACAATCTCTTCAGAAGTTTGAATATCGGGAAAGCGCCAGAGTCAGGCGAGTCATAGGAGGATCAGCTCATGACGTTTGTCTGCACCATGTTGCCGACATATGCGCTAATTTGATTTGTCATTGTATTTATGCTTCTTGTGCATACTTGTATATTTGTTGTGCGTAACTTCCTCTTTTCAGGAGTTACATCCAGTGTACAAAACTCTGCCCATTCAGGGGCCCAATCAATAAAACATGTTATTCAGTATTTGATACTTGTTCTTTACTGTTTTGTATGTGAAAAACGCCAATATTTTGATAAAACTAGCAGTTGCATAACGTTGCTGGCCCTTGCCAATAATTGCTAAAACTTCGAATTGACTGAAAATGATGTCACCAACGCTAACTTGAATAGATTTGATTGTATAGACTTGTTTTGTCTCGTTTGCGGTGTTGCAGGGTTCTTGCCCATGTGAAGTGGACGATCAGAAAATTGTAGTCCTAACCAGAGGCTCGTGACGAAAAGACTTGAGCATTATGTGAAGTGAATCCCCACGCAGGTCGCGCTTCATTCCCTGAAGCTGAGATGACATTGTTCCCTACTGAAGAAGGGTCAATTTCCCCAGCTAGTCGCAGCTTATCCAAAGGATATTCTCCAGCAGGTCAAGAGTAATGCTCGCCACAGGATGTCTATCCTCAGTCCCGAGTTTGTAAACTGTAGCCAGATGGTTTACTTTCCCCAGCAGGGTCGTTTACCCTCAGCAGAGTTTGATAACTTTAAAGTTTGTAAGCTGTATCCAGACAGTGGTGTTTCTCCAAAAGGATTCTTCGTCCTCGGCGGAGTCGTTTAGTTTTTAGTGGAGTGATAATTCCCGAGTTGTAAACTGTGCCCAGACAGTTCATTATCCCCAGTAGGGTTGTTCATTCTTCCCCAGCGGAGTCACTCCCTATTTCCAGCGGAGTTGGTTAAGATTCCCCGAGAGAGTTGTTTCTTCCCCAGCGGAGTGTTCTCTCCCCAGCAGATGTTTTCTTTCCTCCCCGTGGAAATAGAAGGTTTAAAGCTCTCCCCGACAGAGTTTGTTGTATGTCCTGGCATTTATTTTGCCGGAATACTTGGTGGTACCCGTTCATTCCCCAGCAAGGTGGTATTTGTCCTCAGCATCCGTGTTGAAGCAAGCTTATCAGAGTTTCCCCAGCAGCCTGAACCTGCATTTGCATTTGCATGCATTATCATGCTTGCATCTACCCAGAAAACGCGTAGCATTTCCATGCTGTATGGAGCATTACGCCATTGTCAAACATGCGCATTGTGAAACATAAGTCAGGTTGGTTAACCTTTTGCTTTCAGGTGTGTTTCTCAACAGGAGTATGGAGTTCTAAAAGCCCAGATGTTTTTTCAGACAATCAAGGCCTTGCCGTGAGACGTATGATGATGTGATTCAGTTCATTGTCATCCCCACAGAGTTACTGATTGAGGTTTTCTCGTATCCGATCAGCGGACTGTTTTGTCAAGTTTGTTGCTGCAGTAGCATCTCAGGGTTCCATGAATCAAAATTTCAGAAGTGGTCGCTTGTTGTCAGAACGGGTGTCGGTCATTGGTTTTCAGAATATCCCCAGCTATGTTCGTGTTGACGAATTATTTCCTCCGTGTTGACGTAATGTGCGTCCTGATGAGGACAAGTTATGCCTATGTTGATAGGATTTCTTCGTATTGACAAAATCGATTTCCCCGTGTTGACGGAATAGGGAGTCCTGATGAGGACAATTTATGCCTATGTTGATAGGATTTATTCGTGTTGACGAATTACTCTCTCCGTGTTGACGGAATGTGCATCCTGACAAGGACAATTTATGCTTATGTGGACAGGATTTCTTCGTGTTGACGAAATGGGAGTTCAGATATGTACAAGAATGGTATTTCTATGTTGATAGGATTTATTCATGTTGATGAATCTATTTTTCCTCGTGTTGACGAGACGTGAGTCCTGACATGGACAATTTATTCCTATGTTGATAGGAGTGCCTCGTGTTGATAAGACACAAATAAGATGTCATTGCCTATGCTGGTAGGGTCTCCTCGTGTTGACGAGATGCGGACAACTCATCCCCAGTGAAGTCGCCGGGATTTCTCTGTGTTGACGGAATGAGGATTCCTGATGAGGACAAGTCTTATTTCTCCATGTTAATGGAATACGGATTCTTGTTGAGGATAAGGTTTGCTTTCTCCGTGTTGACGAAATGTGGAGTCCTGATGAGGACAAGTTTGATTTCTCCGTGTTGACGGAATGAGGAGTCCTGACGAGGGCAAATTTTATTCCTATGATGATAGGATTTCTTCGTGATGACGAATTTATGGCTTTTCGTGTTGACGAAATTTAAGGGCAATTGTGGATAAGATTTTTCCTGTGATGATGGGATCTTTACTCGTGTTGACAAATTTGTTTATCTTCTGGTGTTGACAAGGCTAGTCCAGTTGTGGACATATGTGTTTTTGCAAAGATAAGTCAGTACCTGTGGTGTTACGTGGGTGGTGGGAGTAAAAATCAGAGTTATTCTCCGACGAATGATCGGTTGTTACCGTAACAATCAGGTTCACTCGACGAATGTCGTTCCCTAAGCAGTGGTGCAGTTTATTTCTGCGGTTGGCAAATTTCAGGGTTTCTTTGGTATTCAACCGTCTCGTACCTCGAACGTTTGAAGGTCGTTCGCTCTTCATCCAGTCGGGTCCAAGCCGCTTGAATAGGGGCAGCTGTTGCACCCTAAAATTTGCTCAACCAATTTCACCTAATTTATGTTTTAACTGCATTGTCATTTGCATAGCATAGCATAGCAGGTCATCCAACAAGGGATTAAGTGCCAATCTTATCTAAAGAAGCACATCAAGGGTTTTCATTCAAGCTTAAGACCCTCCAAGTCATCAAGAAATGTTTGAAGTTTTGAAAAGCTAAAAGGGTCAACCAATGGATTTCTCTCCTAACTTGAGGTGTGTTTGAAGATCATCAGTGGGGTATGGGCTATGGAGTGAGGGTATGGAATGGGTATAAACAATCATGGAGGACTTAGAGGGTCATTTTGAAGATAGGTCAAGTCATTGGTGAGATTACAAGAGCCACAGTTGAATGCAGTCAACTAGGGTTTCATCTGGGTCAACCCTAGGTCAACTGAGTGATTGAAGAGTATCAAGGCCAGCTTGGAGGTTGTGGAATTCATGAATTGATATGGGGATATACGTGTGGTGTTGTGCCAAGGAGAAATCAAGAGGGATCAAGAAGAGGAGGGGTTATTAGATTAGGGTTTCAGTGTAAAAAAACCCTAATTTAGGCCTGACTTCCAAGCCAGATAAGTCAAAATGCAAGTTTCAAATGGAGTCTTGGCCAACATGAAAGTTGAAGAGCTGTTGAAGTCTGAAGACTGGCTTGCTGTTAGAAGAGCTGAAGCTTGGAATTGAGAAGGAGAGTTGTGGATCTGCTTTCTTGTCTGTTTTCTTTTCTTTATTGCTGATGTGCCTTGTTTGACTTGCTTGATGCATTAGAATAAGTCCATGATTAGACTGACTTTAATCTAGGAGCATGATTGCACTAGAGGTTGAGTTGCTCCCTCTGCTTGTATTGTTACTGTATGGCTTTGCTTGCGGGTATTCGGTAGAGCCCTGCTCCCTTGCCCATGTGGTTTATTTTGCTTGATAGCATGTCCTTATTTTCTTCTGTATGATTGCAATTTACTGTATTTTTCTTGATAGCATTTTATTTCTTCTGTATGATTACAGTCTCTTACATTCTGCTTGATAGCATGTTGTTTTACTTTTCTGTATGATTACTGTTATTCATATCTGGCTTGAGGTTGAGATGAGCTTGTGGAGGCTGCTGCCCCACACACATTTCCTCCCTCACTTGCATTGCATGCATTTTACAGTCGTTTACTGTATATCTGTTTACTGTTTAAGCTGATGCTTTATCTGTTTCTAGTTATCATTGACATGATCCCTTAGGACTCTCACTTCCTTTGATAAGGAAGGGATAATAGAATTTTAGGTTGAAACCTATGCATGATAACTTCTAGGAGTTCCCTGTTTCAAACTTCAACTATAGGATGAATCCTTGGTATGACAACAGTAGGACTTGATAGTCTCCCTTTAGTTGAGCCTGTTCTCTTCTCATCTCAAAACAGCTTAAGATACAGTAATCATGAATGATTTCTTTCGTACGTCACGGGCCTTAAGCTATCTGAGAAAAGGTTGTTGGAGAGCTTCTTTTCAACAGTCTGGATGTTTAGTATGGTACCCTTTGGGTGACATGCGACGCATTCACTCTCAGGTCATAGTCTTTAGTGCGATTGAAATTGCAAACAAAATAAAAGACACTTCTTCCGTAAAAGACAGAAAACAAACTTCAAACCTTTTTGCCCCGTGGGCCCATAATTCAAAGGAAAGCTTTTCTGAAGAAAAGAGTGTCGTTAAACTTCAGCGCCAACGCAAACAGGCTTTGTCCCTAACTGCTGGAACTGCTGTTTAACCCTACTCGATAAAAAAGATGAATCTGAATCCTCGTAATCTGTATTATCCCGAACTACGTAAGCTCTGATCTCTCATATCTGTTGAGAGTACGTAGGCACAATACTGATGTATTGGTGAGCCACCTTCCCCGTAACCCGTAGTTGGCCGAACTACGTTGACTCTGATTTCTCATTCTCTGATGAGAATACGTAGGCATAAAGTGCGACGCTTTGCCGAGTCATTTTCTTTTCTTTTAAGCCAGCCTTGATAGGTAGATAGATAAACCAACTCGTCCAGTAAACACAACAAGTGTGGATCCCATCGAGTACGATGGACGTGAGGGGTGCTAATACCTTCCCCTTGCGTAACCGACTCCCGAACCCAGACAATTTTTGCGATGACCTTGTCTTACCCTTTTCGTCAGGTTTTTCCGATCGTTTCCTTTCCCGCTCTGAGGGATAAATAACAAAAGGTGGCGACTCTTCTGTTTTGCCGACACCTTATTTTCGCGAAAGCGACAGTAGGCACAAGATGTGAGTCTTGGCGAGTAAACTTAGGACTAACCCCTTAGGTCCTTCTCTTTACCCTTTAACCCTTAGCATTACCCTTAAGCAGATGACTTAGCAATAGCACATTTAAAACAAGAGGTTCCTGTAGAGTACTGCAGAGGTTTAGGATGATAATACCTTCCCTAAGCTTAACCAACCCCCAAACCTTAGATCTCTCCCCGCATTATGTTTATGATGCAAACTAGGTTTTTCCTTCTTTAACCTTTCCTTCGGATAAATCAAAGACCAGTTGTGAATCAAGATTGTGATTCAAATTAATCAATAATTTGATATCCTATTCTCACTGCAACAGAAAATGGTGACTTCATTGGGGATAAGATATCATCTTTTTCGTGGGTTATCCCTATCTTGTTTATTTATGCTTGCTATTTGCTTTATTAGTTGCTTATATATTATGTTGTACCTTGCTTGGGGTATCATTGTTGTGAGATAAGTCCTACACCCGGACTTGAGTGTAATTTTTATAGGAACGTGATATATTCGACGAGGCTTATAGGGAGTGAGTCCCGACCAAGCTGTCTTGAGAATCACCGCTCAGTTGAGGCCCTCTTGAAAACTAGTATTGTTGAACGAGTAGTCGTGAAAACATTCACTATTTTCGACTGGAGCCTGTGATACTGAGGAACGTAGTTACCTAAACACAACTTTGGCCTTATTTAGGACGTAGTGCGAGGACTATGAGGGAGTGTCCCGAAATAGTTGCTACGTGATACTACACTCAAAAGAGGTTCTCTTGAGAATATTGTTAACCACCGAGTTAGTCGGGAAATTGATAATATCCGAAAGATGAACTAATGACTTTTGGCACCTCTTTAGAATCTTGTTCTGCAGGTACAATTAACCCTTAGCATATACCTTTCGGGATGGGTAGACCTTGGCTCCGCTCATGTTCCTCTAACCTAGGACCTTCCTTTGTTTGTTTTGTATGGTTGGGCATTGCATCCCGCATCATATCATTCCTGGTTTCGAGGAATTCAACAATCCTTTGCAAATTCAAAAAGTTATTACATTTCAAAATCTAAACCTTTTCAGCTTTCCTAGAACGTATTTGCAATTGACCGTTGGAATCCTTGAAACCTTTGTATTGCATTGCATCCTGTTTTTGCATTTACATTTTCCTTCCGATTTCTCATTCTCGGTTCTCTCACCTTCCAGTTATGTCACCCTGAGTCCTCTACATTAGTACAACACCAGAGCCCGAGCTCGGAAGAAGATGGCGGAACAAAATCAAGAGCTTGATCGTGTTAGCAATGAACTAGAAGACCTTCGGGGAAGTGTTGGGAAAATAATGGAGATGCTACGGGTTATTAATGCAAGGAAGGATACTCAACCCACTGTTGTCTCTGAGATTACCAGTACTATTGTGGATCCTCAACCTTCCGTTACTACTGTAAGTCTACCTCCTTTTGGTCTTCCACCTGGTTTTGTGCCGACTCCTTCTGCGGTTCATAGTGCTCAACCAGATCAACAAGTTGTTCCTCTGGTTTCTGAAGCTCCTCAAGTGATTCCGACTTTTGCACCAGTTGTTGTTCATACTCGGGTGCAACCTTATTTCAATGAGCCAGTTTATGATATTCCCGATGTGAAGGATGACGAAGATGAGCGACATGAAAAGCTGTGTGAGAATGTTGAAACTATTGATAAAAGGCTGAGAATGATGGAAGGTGATCAAATCTTTGGTGCTGCTGCCAGAGATATATGTCTCTGGTCTGGTTATTCCTCCAAAGTTCAAAACTCCGAGCTTCGACCATTATGAAGGAGCTACTTGTCCAAAGAGTCATTTGATAATGTACTACCGTAAGATGGCTGCCCATGTTGAGAACGACAAGTTGATGATACATTGTTTCCAAGACAGTTTGAAGGGTGCTTCCTTAAAGTGGTATTTAACCTTGGATCAATCATATATCATGTGTTTTCAGGATCTATCTGATGCCTTCATCAAACACTACAAATACAATATGGATCTGGCTCCTGATCAAAGACAACTGTTGAGTATGTCGCAGAAGAGTTCAGAATCATTCAAACAGTATGCTCAGAGGTGGAGAGAGATTGCTTCGCAAGTAGAACCTCCTTTGATCGAGAAAGAGTTAGTTGATTGGTTTATTGACATCGTTGTCCAGAATTCTATGAGAGAATGGTTTGTAGTGTGACTGCTAATTTTTATGACATCGTTGTTGTTGGTGTAAAATTTGAATTGGGTCTGAAAAGTGGTAAAATGTCAAGTGCTGCTGGTAGTTCAAGCTCTAAAGATCATGCGAAGAAACCTTCATTCAGTTTACAGAAGAAGAAAAGGGTGAAACTAATGTTGTAACTACAAGTAGAAGAAGAAATCAACCGTAGCAACATCAGCAGAATTATGTTCAACAACAAGGTTATCCTGTTCAGTAAGCTCAACAACCGTATATAGCTACTGTAACACTTGCCTTCAATAAGCAAATTCCTACTTATCAGCCTGTGCAACCGGCTCCTGTCTATCAACCTCCGGTCTATCAACGACCTCCTGGTTATTAGCCTGCACAAGCTCCTGCCAATTATCACCGAGCGCCCAACGCTCCTGCTTATCAACCACGAAGAATCAAGCTCCTCGTCAGAATGCTCCCAACAGGAGACAATATAAGTCGTGTCCTCTGATTCCAATGACATACACCGAGTTGTACCCTTCATTACTGCAACAAGGTTTGATTACTACCAGAGCTTTGGGTCCACCTCCAAATCCTCTGCCAACTAATTACAATGTCGCAGCTCATTGTTTATTTCATGAGGGTGCACCTGGCCATGATCTCGAAAGCTGTTATGCTCTCAAGCATCTTGTCTGAGAGTTAATGGAAAAGAATATTTGTCTTTTGATGATCCTCAACCGAATGTCAAGAGAAATCCTCTGCCTAACCATGGGGCTGTTAATGCTATTGAAGATGTATCAGATGAAAGCCTCATCCTTGATGTTGCTCAGATCAAGACTCCTCTCCGGGTTTTCCATGCCAAATTATTTGAAGTCGGCTTGGCATCTACTTTTCATGATGTTTATACAATTTGTGATGTCAGTGTCAAGGGTTGTTTATTGGTCCAGAATGATATTCAGAAATTGATCAATGATGGTTTCTTACAAGTGGTTAATAAAGTGAAGAAGGATGAAGTTGTCGTGATCGAACCCGTCTTCAACTTACCCGAGCCAAATGTTAAAGTGCCAGTGTTTAATTTGCCAAGATCAAGTTATGCAAAGCCTGTATTTAACATATCTATGCCTGCCACTTCTACAGTGAATCAGCCGAAGCCAGTAATTATTCAGAAGCATAGTCCTTTTCATTTCAGTGATCCTAAAGTTGTACCCTAGAAATATGATGTGACCATGATTGACAAATATAGCTGGGGAAGAATTGAAGAATTCAGAAGCATAGTCCTTTTCATTCCGAGGGAAGAATTGAAGACTGTTAATGAAGATGTGACCAATATAGCTGGGGCAAGCAAGATGACACGCAGTGGTCGTATTTATACTCCCCATTTCAACCAGGCTCCGCCTAAAGTAACCACTACTACTGTGCCTGCCAAGGACAAGGGTAAAGAAGCAGTTAAAAACGATGAAGATGCTGAATTTTTAAGGATCATCAAAAAGAGAGATTACAAAGTCATTGATCAACTTCATCAGACTCCTTCCAAGATCTCAATCTTGTCTCTGCTGATGAGTTCACCTGCTCATCGGACTGCTTTATAGAAGGTATTGGCTCAAACCTATGTCGCTCAAGATATTACTATTGGACAATTCGACAGTGTGATTGCCAACATTACTGCCTGCAATACTCTTAGCTTCAGCAACAAAGAGCTACCAAGAGAAGGTCAGAATCAAAACTGTGCTTTACATGTATCAGTGAAATGTCAAGAGGATAACTTACCAAGGGTGCTTGTGGATACCGATTCATCTTTGAACGTCCTACCCAAGAGAGTTTTTACCAAGTTGGCTTACCAAGAGACTGTGATGAAGCTTACTTCCTTGATTGTCAAAGCTTTTGATGGTTCTCGCAGAGCTGTGATTGGAGAAGTGGAGCTTCCGATTTTGATTGGACCACATGTTTTCAACATTACATTCCAAGTAATGGACATTAACCCCAACTACAGTTGTCTGCTTGGAAGACCTTGGATCCATGCAGCTAGAGCTGTAACTTCAACTCTACATCAAAAGATGAAGTTTGTGGTCGATGAAAAGCTGGTTATTATACACAGTGAGGAGGATTTAATGGTCAGCAACCTATATTATTTCCGTTACATAGAGGCCGATGAAGATGCTTTGGAAACTTCTTTCCAAGCACTTGAGATCACTAATGTTGTCCTATTGGAAGTCGAAGAAACATTGGGCCAGATTAATCCATCTTTTGCATCTTTCAAGAGCACCATATCAACAATCGACAGGGGCATACCTGAAGGTTGGGGAGAAGTGATCAACATCAAGACCAAGATGAATCGCCACGTGTTGGGTTACAAACCAAGTCATGATAAAGCTTCTGCATATGTCAAAGGGAGTCCGAAGACCGTCCAAGAAGTGTTTGTCAGCGGGGGTTTCCAAGTCAATGCTATCAATGGTGATGATGATGATGATGAAGACCTGAGAAACCTGGTATTCAAGTGTGATGTAGCTTTGAGCAACTGAGAAGCAGTCGAGATCCCCGTGATTTTTCCTATTTCAAAGTAATTTAATGTTTTCATTTGCTGTTTTCAAGATTCCATAACTATGCCCAAAGCTACGAGATTATTTTGCAGGGACACCTTTTCACTTTTAAAAAGGATATTAATAAATGCATTTTGTTGAATTCTATTTGTTTCATTTGCGTTTTTTGTTTTTACCATTTAAAATGAAATTGGCGAATCTTTTCAAAAACAACAAAAAAGCATTCTATTTCTCTTGCATTTCTTTGTACATCTTAATAAAATAAGCCTTCCAACATGTAGTGCTATCCCAAACCTTGTTGAATCCAATGACTCTACTTTCACTCTTGACTGGGATTCACCCATTTATCAAGCTGAAGATGAGGGTGAGGAAGATTTTGAAGTACCCGCTGAACGGGAAAAATTGGTTGAGTATGAGTACACTGAGCTTCAACCGTACAAAGAGCAGGTAGATTTGATTAATCTTGGCACTAATGAAGACAAGAAAGAGGTCAAGATTGGTACAACACTCGGAGCCGAGGTCAAGCAGAGACTGATCAAACTTCTAGAGGAATATTCTGATGTGTTTGCATGGTTGTATCAGGATATGCCCGGTTTAGACACTGATACTGTTGCACCCTAAAATTTGCTCAACCTATTTCACCTAATTTATGTTTTAACTGCATTGTCATTTGCATAGCATAGCATAGCAGGTCATCCAACAAGGGATTAAGTGCCAATCTTATCTAAAGAATCACATCAAGGGTTTTCATTCAAGCTTAAGACCCTCCAAGTCATCAAGAAATGTTTGAAGTTTTGAAAAGCTAAAAGGGTCAACCAATGGATTTCTCTCCTAACTTGAGGTGTGTTTGAAGATCATCAGTGGGGTATGGGCTATGGAGTGAGGGTATGGAATGGGTATAAACAATCATGGAGGACTTAGAGGGTCATTTTGAAGATAGGTCAAGTCATTGGTGAGATTACAAGAGCCACAGTTGAATGCAGTCAACTAGGGTTTCATCTGGGTCAACCCTAGGTCAACTGAGTGATTGAAGAGTATCAAGGCCAGCTTTGAGGTTGTGGAATTCATGAATTGATATGGGGATATATGTGTGGTGTTGTGCCAAGGAGAAATCAAGAGGGATCAAGAAGAGGAGGGGTTATTAGATTAGGGTTTCAGTGTAAAAAACCCTAATTTAGGCCTGACTTCCAAGCCAGATAAGTCAAAATGCAAGTTTCAAATGGAGTCTTGGCCAACATGAAAGTTGTAGATCTTCTCAATACCTTTAATTTGAGTACTAGAAGTCTTCAAGGAGATTTATAGAACTAAAGTTATGATTCTTGCAAGTTATGGGACATTGAAATTTATCTGTGAAAGTCACTTGACTTCCAAGCAACTTTTTCCCATGAAGGATTTTTCAAATGGATTCTTGGCCAACATGAAAGTTTTAGATATTGATTTTAGCTTTAATTTGAGTACTAGAAGTCCTCAATAGGAGTTGTATAACTCAAGTTATGGTCTTGGCAACTCAGGGGTATTTTGGGAAAGTTGAATTATAAGTCATTTTTCAACATGGATCCAAATCTCCATCTTCCACTCCTCAAATGAAAAAAATGTTCAACATGAGATGTGTTCAAAATGAGGTTTTTAGGCTAGATAAGAGATCATGAGGACTTGGAAATGCTTGGAACTCAAAATGGCAGAAATGACCAAATAAGGAAGGAATTAAGTTCATTAAAGTGACCTAATTTTGGGATTTTTCACTACATGGCCAAAACAACTCAAATGACATATCAAATTGCTTGGAAATATCATTTTAGAGACAATGGTATTGGTATTTTTTTCCATTGGAAGTCAGAATCATGGAATCACCATTTGTTACTTACATTACAAGTTACACATGCCAAACATACCAAGGAGTGAAATGCAAGGTAACTAACTATCCACACACATCCAATATCTCCTTAGAAGGTAAATTGAACACAAGCCAAGTTGAATTGAGAGCTAAAACTAGAACTGATATGTTGATATCATCAAGTGAGAAATTTATGACATGAGAATTTCATAATCTCATTGGAGCCATCCAGAACATTCTAGAGGATTCTAACATCATCTATATATGTATTAGAATTGATCAGAAGAAGGGGTTGGTGGTAATTGAAGGAGAGAAGAGAGATTGAGGTTGAAAATTTCTTGATGCAACTTGGAATCGGTTACAACTTTTCCTTCACTTTCCATCCATTCTTTTGATTGCTATTGATTCCTTAAGTGTGAGTGATTGTTTCCAGAGTGAATTCCAAGCAAATCCAGGGTTGAATCGTGTTCTTGCATCTTAATTTCATCTTCTGCAACTCACTATCGGGTTCCTTGATCCAAGAAGTTTCAACCACTCCTTTTGCATACAGAAGCAAGGAAATGATCCACTGAAAGAATCTGGAAGGTTTGGAGGGTTGATTCGAAGGTTTGCTACCCCTGTGCATCAAGATTTTGCAGGTTGGTAACTTTCAACCTCCGCCTTAATTTAGGTAGAATTAGCTTAGTTTGTTAGGTTAGAATGATTGTATGTGGTTAGGAGAAGCTTTCTGGTAACTTTGAGAGAGTTTGGTGACAATAGGTGTGATGACATGAAATCTGTTCTTGATTGGAACTTAGTGATCATTGAGAGATAATCATAGTTCTATAGCAAGAATCGATCAGTGAGAGATGGTGAGCATTTTGAAGCAATTAATTTGAGGATTGGTGAGATTTGAGGATTGGGTGTTTTATGCTATCTTGATCGTGTTTTAAGCTAGATGATGTTTCAAGGAATTCTGAGACCATAGTTAGATTCAGGGAGAAATTTGGATCATGTTAGGGTTTTAGAATTTGAGTTTTGATTGAGATATGAGGATTCACGAATTGGATGAGGTTGTGTTCTTGAGTTCTGCAACTATGGCATTTCCCTCCTTTCAGAGTTCCAAAGGTTGAAGAAGACTCTCACGCCATTAGATCATAGGCTGGACTTTGACCAGTTTGATATCCAACGGCCACGAGTGCATTTTATTTTATGAAGAGGAGTCTGAAAGAAGCTGCAACGCAGCGTTTCATTTAGCTAGTTGGTTTGGGCTTAGGTTGAAAGTTCTATCCCCACCCCTTCTCATGGCCCATCTGAATATTGAACTAGGTGTTGTTACTTTTTGCACCGTGGATTTTATCTTTTTCTTTCTATTTTTTATTTATTTTCTGATTACATTTGGGCTTAGGGCGCGTAATGCTTTCAACACCCCCCTCCTGGGCCCATTAGCATTTTTACGTTATGTTAAATTGCTATTTGTCACGTGAATTTTTCATTTTTTTTTATTTGTTTCATTTCATTTAGCATCTTTGAAAATTCATATTAAATCCAAATATAATCATTTTGACATGGGATTTTTTCCCTCATTTTAATAATTGTCTCAAGAAATTTATAGAAAAATAAAAATAGTATTTTAGGCCTTTTTCTATTTCTGGTGATTTTTTACATTTTAATAGCTTTTATCTCATTTTTGTTTGTACATACATTTTGGTGAATTTTGTTTAGCCATTTGATTTAATATTTTGATGCCATTCCTTTTGTCTTAGTTAGATTAGAACATTAGGCCCCCCTGGATTTATTTCACATTTTTGTGATTACATCTTGATTAGTTTTGAATAGAGAGCATTAGGTTAGTATAATTAGGGTTTAAACTCAACATAGGTGCATTATAACATTTTGTTTTGGGGTTTTTAGCATGAATTGGGTTCTGGTACATATAGGGTATGTAGGGTAGATGTAGAAATCCCCTTAGAATTAATCTTAGAATTTTAAATACTATATTACTATTTTTAGTATATTTTACAAGTGGAGTGTTTGTTTGGTGTTCCCACTTGGGGTTTATATTTGTTTGCTTGGGCTTTTGGGCTTTTCTATGGGGTATGGGTCTTGGCTTGAGCTTATGGATCTTGAAGACATCAAAGGAGAAGATTGAAGATGATAATCAAATGTTGAAGCTTGAAGATTGTTTGTGCTTGGAGTTGATTGAAGACATAGGAGATAGGGGATAGGTAAAGCCTTAGAATAGAACAAATTCCTTCATAAACATGGATAGCTTCCTTTGCTTCCATTCTTCTCAATGATTAAAAGTCTCTCCATGATATTCACATCCCTCCTTTGCAGGGATAAGTGGTTTTATCTAGGAGGTAGAACTTTGAGGGAAACAGTTTGTTACAATGTCAACTGTTCATAGATTTCCTTTGGTTATCAATAAACTGCTTGACATTCAATTCATTCTGATAAATCAATTCTTTGTTGGAGTGCTTACCTTGAAGGAAGAAGCTTGTAGAAGAATACCTAGTGCATTGAAGATTGAAGAAGGAGGAGCTTGTGCTGTCAGAACTGTGCAGCTGTTAGAGCTAGGGTTTACTGCTGTTTGGAGCTATTTGTTGTCTGATGCTGTCAATTGTTTGAGATTCTGTGCTTGCTTAAGCTTGGTTATTTCTTGGAGATGGAAGCTTGTTGTAGCTTGGGTATCATTGGAGTTTGATCTTGGAGTTCATTTGAAGATGTTATTGTTTTGCTGTTAATCAACTGTCAGAGTTGGGTGTTTTTCAGAGTTGTTGCTGTAGGAGCTGGGAGGGGCTGTCAGAGCTGGTTTTGGGGTTTTATTTTCTTTGTTGTATTGTTTGTTAATTTTTCCCCTTAGGTTTGAAGTGAAGCCGTTTCACTTTGCCTATTGTTTTCTAGGTTCGAGGTTGAGTAGGACTCCCTTGCCTCGCTTGTACTGCTACATTCACGCATTTTACTGCTTTACTGTATATATGCTGTTTCTTTTCCGTTTATTCCCCTAGGATCTCTGTTTCTCTCTGCACAAGAGAGAAATATGACAGACATTAGGTGTTAATCCATGCATGACAACATTAGGGTAGGTTTTGATTCCCATTTTTAAACCCTAGGTTTTAGAGTTCTTTCTCTTCTATCTCAAAAATCATTCAAAACACTGTCATAAGACTTCAAACATCAATAAAAGACAGTTCTTGCGTAAAAGACTGAAAACCAATCAAAGTGTCATTTTTGTCCGCTTGGACCCGTAATCAAAAAACCTTTTTCAGAAGGATAAAAACAGTCAGACAATCTGTGTCTTCCGTAGCTCGAACTACGTTTGCTCTGATCTTTCATGTTGTATGAAAGTACGTAGGCATAAGATGCGATATCTTAGCGAGCAACCTTCCCCTCCTTTCCAGTAGGTAGGCGAACTACGTTGACTCTGATTTCTCGTTTCAGACGGGAATACGTAGGCATAAAGTGCGATACTTTGCCGAGTCATTTTATTTTCTTTTAACCCCAGACCTTTAGAGTAGATAGAATAACAATCTGTACTAGAAAACAAGCGTGGATCCCGTCGAGTACGACGGATGTAAGGGGTGCTAATACCTTCCCCACGCGTAACCAACTCCCGAATCCAGGATTTGGTTGCGATGACCATTCCTTTCCCGTCTTTGCGTTAGGTTTACTTCGAGCGCTTCCTTTCCCTCCGTTGGGATAAATAACGCACGGTGGCGACTCTTCTGTTCAGCCGGCGCCGATTTTCGCAGTAGCGACACCCGGTTTAGACACTGATATTGTTGTTCACAAGCTACCACTTAAACTAGAATGTCCACCTATCAAGCAGAAACTTCGAAGAACAAGACCTGACATGGCTTTGAAGATCCGAGATGAGGTTAAGAAACAACTTGATGCAAGTTTCCTTACAGTTGCGAAGTATCCTGATTGGGTAGCCAACATTGTTCTAGTGCCCAAAAAGGACGGTAAAGTCAGAATGTGTGTAGACTACAGGGATTTGAACAAAGGAAGCCCAAAAGATGATTTCCCTCTGCCACATATTGATACACTTGTGGATAATACAACCAGTTTTTCAGTTTTCTCTTTTATGGATGGTTTCTCCGGTTACAATCAGATCAAGATGGATCCTGCCGACTGAGAAAAGACTACATTCATTACTCCTTGGGGAACCTATTGCTACAAGGTTATGCCCTTCGATTTGAAGAACGCAAGGGTAAAATATCAAAGATATATGGTCGCTCTCTTTCATGATATGATGCATAAAGAGATCGAAGTTTATGTTGACGATATGATTGCAAATCTCAAAATGAAGAGGGCCATTTGGATCATTTGCTAAAACTGTTTGAACGACTCAGGAAGTACCAGTTGAAACTGAATCCTGCTAAGTGTACCTTTGGTGTTAGATATGTAAAACTACTTGGTTTTATTGTCATCCAATGAGGAATTGAAGTAGATCCTGATAAAGTCCGAGCCATTTAGGACATGCCAGCTTCGCAAACTGAAACACAAGTCAGGTGTTTTCTTGGACGACTAAACTATATCTCCAGATTCATTTCCCATATGACTGCTACCTGTGAGCCGATCTTCAAGTTACTTTGCAAAGGTCAGATTGTTGATTGGAATTCTGATTGCTAGCAAGCATTTGAGAAGATCAAGGGTTATTTGCAAGAGCCTCCTATCTTGATTCCTCCGTTTCCTGGAAGACCACTCTTCATGTATCTTACTGTTCTTGAGAAGTCTATGGGTTGCGTACATGGTCAACACGATGATACTGGAAGAAAAGAGCATCTCATCTATTATTTGAGCAAGAAGTTTACTGATTGTGAAAGCAGATATTCACTTTTGGAGAAGACTTGTTGTACACTAGCATGGGCTGCTAGACGTCTCAGGAAATACATGATTTGTCACACCACTTTGTTGATCTCAAAAATGGATCCAATAAAGTACATTTTTGAAAAGCCTGCTCAGACTGGAAGACTTACCCGTTGGCACATGTTGTTATCCAAATATGACATCTAGTATGTGAATTAGAAAGCTATCAAAGGAAGTATCTTATCAGATTATCTTGCAGACCAGCCAGTTGAAGACTATGAGCCTCTGAAGTTTGACTTTCCTGACGAAGACATTATGTTGGTGAAGGATTATAAAGAGCCAGATCCTGATGAGGGTCCTGAGCCGAGTCTCTGTTGGAAAATGATGTTTGATGGTTCCTCTAATTACATTGGGCATGGCATAGGCGCCGTTTTGATGAATCCAAAAGGTGGTTATACCCCATTTACAGCAAGGTTAGACTTTGAATGTACCAACAATATCGCCGAACATGAAGCATGCATTCTTGGCCTTGAAGCAGCTATTGACCTCAGAATCAAAATTCTTTAAATGAGTGGAGATTCAACTTTGGTTGTTTATCAAGTTACAAGTGAATGGGAGACCAAACATGAGAATTTAATCCCATACAGAGCCTACATTGTTGAAATGATCGAGTACTTTGATGAGATTATCTTCAAGCATGTCCTGAGATCTGAAAATCACATTGCCGATGCTCTAGCCATGTTAGCCTCAATGTGGAAAGTCAGATATTTCAATGATGCTACTCTCATTCAGATTGAACGCAAGACTGAGCCTGCCTACTGTCAGATGGTTGAAGAAGAAACTAATGACAAGCCTTGGTTTCATGTCATTAAGAATTATCTGCTCAAGCAAGAGTATCCAGTTGATGCTACTAATCTTGACAAGAAGACTCTGAGAAGATTGGCATCCAAGTTCTTCATCAGCAACAATGTGTTATACAAGAGAAATTATGACATGGTTCTACTTAGATGTGTTGACAGACATGAAGCAGACATGTTACTTCAAGAGATTCATGAAGGAAGCTTTGGAACCCATGCCAATGGTTATGCTATGTCCAAGAATATTCTGAGAGCTGGATATTACTGGTTAACCATGGAATTAGATTGCATCCAATATGCCAGGAAATGCCATAAGTGCCAAATTTATGCTGACAAGGTCCACGTACCTCCAACCCTGTTAAATGTTTTATCTTCACCGTGGCCTTTCTCAATGTGGGGCATTGACATGATTGGGGAAATTGAGCCGAAAGCTTCCAACGATAACCGATTCATTCTAGTCGCTATCGACTACTTCACCAAATGGGTAGAAGTTGCTTCTTATGCCAACGTGACCAAGCAAATGGTTGCCCGCTTCATTAGGAAAGAAATTATCTGCCGTTATGGAATTCCAAGTTGGATCATAACATACAACAACACCAATTTGAACAATAAGACCATGAAAGAATTGTGCGAAGGTTTCAAGATTGCACATCACAATTCTTCTCCTTACCATCCAAAAATGAATGGAGCTGTTAAAGCTTCAAACAAAAATATCAATAAAATCCTGCAAAATATGGTAAAGACTTACAAGGATTGGCATGAAATGCTACCATTTTCTTTGCACGGATACAAAAATTTAGTGCAAACTTCAACAAGGGCAATCCCTTTCTCATTGGTATATGGAATGGACACCATCCACCCCATCGAAGTAGAACTGCCTTCCTTAAGGGTATTGATGGAAACCAAGCTAGATGAAGCTGATTGGATTCAAGACAGATTCGACCAGCTGAATCTCATTGACGAGAAGCGCATGACCGCTATGTACCGCAGTCAGTTATATCAGATAGGGATGAAGAGAGCCTTTGACAAGAAAGTCTAAATCCGTGAGTTCCGTTAGGGAGAGATCGTACTCAAGAAAATCTTTCCAGTTCATAAAGACATGCGTGGGAAATGGATGCCCAACTATGAAGGCCCCTTTGTTGTGAAGATAGTCTTCTCCGGAGGATCGCTAATTCTTACAACAATGGATGGTGAAGAGCTTGCACATCCTGTGAACTCTGATGCAGTCTAAAAATACTATGCCTAAAATAACCCGCTGTTCGCTGTGTTTTCTGGCGAACAACCTCTGGTTAACCAATTTCTTCAGAAAGTTGGGTTACTTGCAGGACCAACCATACAAGTCCTGGGATACATGTGCATTTGGTTCTGTCGAAATATTCTTAGACTTTTGGTGACTAATTTGCGGTTTGTTTTATCAATATTGTCAAAGTATTAAGGACTTTGATTTTGCAAGTAACGAAAGTTTGAACTTAAAGGTGAAATAAGGTTAAAAGTTTAAACAAGAGCAAAGAAATGTCGAAAGGCTAAAAACTTGCAAAAAAGTAAATGAAATTTAAAATGACATGGACTTGAAGAATAAACAAGTAATTTAAAATGACTTTGAAATATAACTGGTGTTTAAACGTACATTGTTCCAAATACTAGGCTCATTTTCTCTCACACTGGGTACTTAGAGCTTTTACAGGAATTTTGTACAAATTTACACACACACATTCTAACCACAAACTATCCTATTTATACATAAACAAAATAACTGCTTAGAACGGAAAAACTATAACTAAACGACAAGTGTCAGCCTGCATGTAAATTTCTTCTCTGAAACCTCCATGTGTCCAACTGCCAAAGGTTACAACCTTTGAATTTGAATCTCTTCCTTGGTGACGAAACCTTGTAACTCTTCAAAACTGTCGAAACCCTTTTAAAGGAGAAAAACTCTTCAGCACTTGCCAAACCTTATCTTTTTTTTAACAAACTTCTTCTGTCGAAGCCCTCAGTCACACACTCTCCAAACTATTCTGCCAGAACATTATATCTATTTCTGTCGAAACAATGAAACTTTAAAACCTTGTCAGTAATTCTTGGATTCTCCTCCTGATGCTATCCTTCGACAAAGATGACCTTAAAGCCTGAATTTTAATCTTGTCGAAATTATGGTCTTGTCGAAATTATGGGTTTACAAATTGCCCCCCAGCAAAAGATATTTTCGACTATCAAAGGAGAAATGTCTTTTGCTGTCGAAGTGATCTTTGACTTCCAGTTGCATTTAGCTTTGTTTTCATTGATTTCAATCCCCTTTTTGTGGACCACAAAGCCTAAGAAATCCCCAGCCTGCACACCAAAAGCACATTTACGAGGATTCATTTTCAAACCAAACTTCCTCATCCTTTCAAAGGACTGTCGAAGATGGTTAATATGGTCGAAGCCTGAAGCAGATTTAATCACAATGTCATCTATATAAATTTGCATAAACGTTTCAATGAAATCGTGAAAAATAGAATTCATAGCCCTTTGGTAAGTAGCTCCAGCATTTTTCAAACCAAAGGGCATTACTACCCATTCATATGTTCCTATTGCTCCTGGACAACGAAAAGCTGTTTTTGGAACGTCTTCTTCAGCAATAAAAATCTGGTTATAACCAGAATAGCCATCAAGCATACTTAAATACTCATGGCCTGCTGCAGAATCTACTAGCATTTCTGCTACTGGCATAGGATACTCATCCTTAGGGGTGGCTGAGTTTAGATCTCTAAAATCAATACACACCCTTAGTGTGCCATTTTTCTTAATCACAGGAACAATATTAGCAATCCATTCGACATACCTTGTTGTACGGATGAATTTGCATTTTAGAAGTCTTTCGACCTCTTCTTTGATCTTCGACAGAATTTCAGGTGCAAAGCGTCTGGGGGTCTGTTTTATTGGCTTCTTCCCTTCCAGAATTGGCAACTTCAATTCCACCAAACTTCTGTCTAAACCAGGCATTTCGTCATAATCCCATGCGAAGCAGTCTTTAAACTCATTCAGCAGCTGGATTATTTCGATTCTGAGTTGAGGATTCAACTTGGCACTGATGTAAGTGGGCCTTTTCTCTGCCCCCAGTCCCAGATTAATCTCCTCTAAGGGATCCTGTGCCACCATTTTCATATTGGTGGAGGTTGGATCCTTTTCGAACCCCAGAGGTTCGTCATCATAAATGGCATCAAGTCTTTGGTTCTGCCATTCACCATTTGAGTCTTCTTCAAAACTCTGATTTGCATGTTGCTCCTCAATATTTTCTTGAGGGTGTTGTCCTTCGACAACCTGAGTGCTGGCTTCGGCAGCCATATTTCTTACTTCAGCCTCAAGGGCCGCTTTGTGTTGTTTTTCGGCTATATAAGCCGAAATCCTTTCCATTGCTGAAACTTCAGTCATTTTCACTGAATTCACTTCCCCATCCAGTTGGGTTGACATGGGCAGTTCCCCAAGTGTAATTTGTTTCCCCAATTATTTCTTTATCCCACTGGAAACCATGTGTAGGATGGAGGTACATGGAACAGTAAGCGTTGTCGGAAGCTGTCAGGTCGAAAGCCGCAGGATTGCATGGTGCTATATGGGCTAGGTTCTTGTCGAAGTTACGACTAGTGATATTGTTCACATCAGCTGTGAAGTAACTCTGATCTGCTTCAATGTTTTCGACAATCCCATCTGGCCTCCAGATTGCTATTCTTTGATGCATGGAGGATGGCACAGCCCCAATCCCATGGATCCATTCTCTTCCCAACAGCAAGTTGTAATTTGCTTTTGATGCTATCACCACAAACATTGTAGGCCTGGTGATGGATCCTACAGTCAAGTTCAATTGTATTACTCCCAGTGTTGTTCCCACTTTACCTTCATAGTTGGACAACACCATATTGTGAGGCTTAGTGTCGGAGTCATCTTTTCCAATTCTCCTTATCATGTAATGAGGAATTAAATTTACAGCTGCTCCGCCATCTATCAGAATTTTGTTGACACCTACACCTTCTACCTTTCCTTTTATGAAGAGAGGCTTTAAGTGAGCCTTCATTGCATCATCTGGCTTTTCGAAGAAGGCATTTTGCTCTTCGACACAGCCATTGTTCATTATGTAGTAGCATACAGGCTTCAAGCTTATGCTATCATCTATCATGTCATCCTCTTCGTCTTCGACTTCCATTATCCTGTCGAAGTCTCTGGGCAGTACAGAAACCACATTGCAAGTTACGTCGAAGGAAGCATCTGATTCTGAACCAAATTCATCTGTGACTTCTTCGTCCACTGGCATTCTATTGTTTGTTTTCTGCACCTCTGTGGTGTCACCAGATCTATTCTTCTGAATGATTTCTTTTTCTGCCAGGGGCATTCCCTTGTTCGTAATCTGCACACATTTGCTTGATTCAGCTTCCTTCTGCCCAACCTTTTGGTATTCTACAGTTTTCTTTTCAATTTTCTTCTGCCTTTGGAATCTTCTCCATTGGGATCTGGACATAGGATTCTTCCCTTTGTAGTTTTCAGAGACGTATTTTGGCTTTGCCTCCTTTTTAACTTCCATGGAAGGACCCCTGTTCACTTCAAAACTCTTCCATCTCTTCTGACCTTGGACATCCCTTATAGGCTGAACCCATTTGTCATCATTTGGCCTGTTGGATGGTTTGTAAGTGTTGAAACGTCTTTCTCCGACCCCTTGACTGTGATGCTCCCCTCTTCTTGGGTCGAATCTTTCGTTTCTGGTTGGTGGGACTGTTCCCCAATTTCTTTTCCTCTGGGTCTTTACTGCTGCTTCTAAGTCATCAGCTGCTTTCTTGTCGAACACAGCACTGCATCTTGGGCAAAGCATGACTTCTGCATTCTTCCTTTGACACCTCTGGATGAATTCAACCAGACTCTCGTTCTCTTCTGGGTAAACCAGCTTCTGATGCTCCTCTTGACGCTTCTTTCCCTTGTCGATGTCTGGTCCTCCCTTTTGAGTGATTTCCACCATATGAATCCCAGCACTCTGTTCAGTTGTAATTTTCAATTTGTTCATTTTTTCGACTAGCATGATTTCCTCTGGGATGTCCTCCTTTGACTGACTAACATTGCCTTTTGGGTGTAAGCCCTTATAGATGTATTTGCAGCAATGTGCAACCCTTTCGACAGGATGTTCTTCATTTTTGGTGGTATCACTGTTCATTTGTTTGACAGTGAGGGAATTGTCATCAGTCCCTGGTGTTTTAATCTCCTCTTGGTCAGCATCTCTTTCACAGTTTTTCTTGTTGAAGCTTCTTCCCACTTTGACTGCATTTCTTCCGTTGAAACCTTCAGTGGTCTTAGTGACATTCTCACTGTCGAAGTCTTCAGAAATTTTGACTTCTTTTGCCTCAGCCTGGCCAGCAGAATTATCACCTTCTTCCACCACATTGACATGGGTGTCGAAACCTTCAGCAGCTTCTATCATGGTGAAGTTGGTGTCGAAGCTTTCAGTAACTCCTACCATTTCAGAATTTTCTTCTGCCATGATCTCCATTTCGACCACGTTTACCATTTCTGGCTCAGCATAATTTGCCTCCACAATCTGCATGGGATTGGGGTCAATCTTCATCTGCTGCTTGCCTTTGTCTCCAAACTTCAACCTTCCATTTTGGATTGCATTTTGGACAAGATCCCTGAAAAGGTAACATTGAGAAGTTTTATGACCCAAGAAATTATGGTATTTGCAAAAACCTCTCTTTTTCTGTTGGTCTATAGGAGGCTCTTTAGTGCCTGCTGGTTTTATTAACTGACCATCTTTGACTAGTAAATCAAATATCTCATCACACTTGGTGATGTCGAATGTATAGGTTCTTTTAGGGAACCTGTCATTCTTTTCCATTTCGACTGGACTTTTTCCATTCGACGGGGCTAAAACTTTACAAGAATATGGAGGGCCTTGCTTTAATTCTGCAAGATCAATTTCTTGCTGGTCGAAAATGACTGGTTCGTTTTCGTCGTAATCATCTTGAACTATTCCTACATAGGCCACTCTTTCCTTCTTGTTTTTATTTGATCTAAATTTCTCATTTTTTAGTCTTTCTATCTGCCTTACTCTGTCTGCCAACTGTGCCATGTCTCTCAGATATTGGGTATCCAGTTTTTTCCTTATGGAATAATCAAGACCCCCTGCAGCCATTTCGACTAGTTCTTGTTCCGGCACTTGCGTAAAGCATCTGGCTTTTAATAATCTAAACCTATTCAAATAGTCATCTATGGGTTCAGAAAATTTTCTTTTGACACTTGCCAACTCTTTCAAACTTATCTTGGTTTGTCCCATATAAAATTGTTCATGGAACAATCTCTCTAATTGGGTCCAAGTAAAAATTGAAGTTGGAGGAAGTGACGTAAACCAAGTGAAAGCGTTTTTTGTCAAAGAACTTGGGAAATATTTCGTCCTTAAGTTCTCGTTATTAGCAATCTCTCCCGCTTCTATCAAGTAACGTGCCACGTGTTCTATGGTGGATTCACTAGTATCCCCTGAAAATTTTGTGAATTTGGGGACTTTCCACCTTGGTGGTAACTCTTGTTGTAAGATAAATTCAGACAAGGGGGAAGTATAACTAGGCCTTTGTAATCCTACGTTTACTCCGTTTTGTGCCATTATTCTCTCCACCATGGTGGCAATATTATTTTCGACAGGCATGTTATTGTAACGCATTCTCTGCTGTAACACTTCGTCAGCATTTTGGTTTCTCTGGACTATTATCCTTCTTGGTTCCTGTCGAATAGGCTCTTCTACATTAGGCTGTTCGACCATCACCTCTTGCCCCCTGGGATTTTCCTGAGGGTTCCCTAAGGGCCTTTGGTTTATAGTGAGTTCCTCTTCGACAGCCCTATTGGCAGGATTCTGGTTTAATTGCATTCTTTGTTGTGCTTGTGGGACTCCAAAAAAATCAGCAATGCGTGCCATCTGTTCTGCCAATATTTGGTTTGTTTGGGTAGTGTTTTGTATTAAGGGATTGAACACGTCTCCCATTTGTTGTGTCAAAGCCTGCACCATATCATGATTGCTTTCATCCATCTGTTGACGGATTACTTGTGCAGAATGGTTTGTCATAGCGGGCATATGGAAACCTGGTGGAATTTGATTCATTCTATTTCCATTTCCACCATATCCTGATCCTTGCAATGGTGATGACACTTGAACCATGGCATCAGAGAATAATGGTGACGAATTATGTAGGCTTGCCATCATTGAAGTTGGCATTCCGTACGGTTGTTCTCTCCCAGTCAAAGGCTGAGAATAATTCAGATATGGCCTGAATGTATTTCCTCCAGGGGGAGGGGTTCCCAAGGGTCTGGCGTGTCCCATGGTGGAAGAACTAGGCGCATTCTGGGATCCTGAACCCGTTGGTATGGAATCCCCCAAAGGAGGCCTATTCTGTTCTAAAACAGGGCCAGACACTGGTATTGTTCCTGACGAAGGGATAGGATTGGAAACTGGAATGGTTTCGTCAGAAATATTTGAAGCATTTGGCAAGTTAGCCATGTTTCTTCTTCTTGTTCTCTTTGGTCTCTCTACGTCGGTTACGGCTAATTTACCGCTTCTAAGAATCATACAACGTAGCAAGGAACAATTTGTCTAAAAATTTCTATTAGATTTTATCAAATGCACTGGTCCCACCGGGTGTGCCAATTTGTTCGCTGTGTTTTCTGGCGAACAACCTCTGGTTAACCAATTTCTTCAGAAAGTTGGGTTACTTGCAGGACCAACCATACAAGTCCTGGGATACATGTGCATTTGGTTCTGTCGAAATATTCTTAGACTTTTGGTGACTAATTTGCGGTTTGTTTTATCAATATTGTCAAAGTATTAAGGACTTTGATTTTGCAAGTAACGAAAGTTTGAACTTAAAGGTGAAATAAGGTTAAAAGTTTAAACAAGAGCAAAGAAATGTCGAAAGGCTAAAAACTTGCAAAAAAGTAAATGAAATTTAAAATGACATGGACTTGAAGAATAAACAAGTAATTTAAAATGACTTTGAAATATAACTGGTGTTTAAACGTACATTGTTCCAAATACTAGGCTCATTTTCTCTCACACTGGGTACTTAGAGCTTTTACAGGAATTTTGTACAAATTTTCACACACACATTCTAACCACAAACTATCCTATTTATACATAAACAAAATAACTGCTTAGAACGGAAAAACTATAACTAAACGACAAGTGTCAGCCTGCATGTAAATTTCTTCTCTGAAACCTCCATGTGTCCAACTGCCAAAGGTTACAACCTTTGAATTTGAATCTCTTCCTTGGTGACGAAACCTTGTAACTCTTCAAAACTGTCGAAACCCTTTTAAAGGAGAAAAACTCTTCAGCACTTGCCAAACCTTATCTTTTTTTTAACAAACTTCTTCTGTCGAAGCCCTCAGTCACACACTCTCCAAACTATTCTGCCAGAACATTATATCTATTTCTGTCGAAACAATGAAACTTTAAAACCTTGTCAGTAATTCTTGGATTCTCCTCCTGATGCTATCCTTCGACAAAGATGACCTTAAAGCCTGAATTTTAATCTTGTCGAAATTATGGTCTTGTCGAAATTATGGGTTTACACCCGCTAAGTTGAAAACCTGGAAAGGCGACTTAGGCAACAATGGGTATCCCGGTGGATCATAACCTATGAAGGAGATCCAGGCAAAAATTAGGGATGAAAATAACAAAAAAATAATAGCTCGCTAAGCTGAAAACCTGGAAAGGCGGCTTAGGAAAAAATGAGTGTCCTGGTGGATTGAAAACCAGAAAGGGTGGTCCAGGAAAAAGTTAGGGACAAAGGCATTTCACTGCATCAGATGACGCCGATCATCGCAGAACATTTACAGCAGATCAACTTCAATCCAGTCGCTCTTGTCAGGATCAGGATTTTGGGTAGTCTTAATTATTAAGGTCAGTAGAGGTCGTTAGATTTAATGTAACCTTTCCCTATTTTCCATTTTCAATTGTAATTTTCCATGGAGCCTTGCCATTAGCAAGCTACCATTCTTCAATAAAATTCAACCTTTTGATTCAATTCTTGTCATTTATGCTATCTCTTTCATTTTTATTATGCAAATTGCAATTTCTTAATAATAATTTTTGAAGGTGAAATGTTTTTTAAACTTAAAACTATTTTTGAAAACGCTTTTGAAAAGATATAAAGTTGCTTTGACTTGTGGAAATATTTGAAGGACGTCTTCATTCCCCAATAATTCTCAATGTTGTAGAAGCACTTTTAAACCATTGCCTCAGTGCAAGTCCCCAGCGAACATAAGCTGACAACACTGTCAGACTGATTCGGTAATATCCAGTGATCTTCAAGACTGCAAAGATCTCCCCAGCATCTTCCAAGTGATACATGTTTATTTGAGGATCCACTCTCAGTGGAACTGTCTTTTCCTCACCGAAGTTGCCATACTTTCCTCAGGAAATTGCCATATTCTCCCCAAGAAGTCGAGATATTTTTCCCAAGGAAGTTTGATGTACTTTCCCCAGGGAAGTTGGATGTACTTTCCCCAGGAAGTTGATGTACTTTTCCCAGGAAGTTGCTACACCTTTCTCCATAAAGCTGCCTAGTTCCACGCTTCCCCAATGAAGCAGATGCTTATTTTATCCCTGGAAGTCTTTAATCATAAGATGACTCTCCGAGTGAACAAATTTTCTTTGGTCAGAAATTCAGATTCATGATGGCAATCCCTCCAGTGAAGTCATGATATCTTATCCCAAGTGGAATATTTGTTCTCCCCAGAGAATTTGGAACTTTGAAGCAAGATTTAGTTCTTCCATCAACTTTCCTATCCCTTAATAGATGTACTTTTATAGAGGTTGCCGGGTATCCCCGTCGAGATGTTTATTTCATCTCTCATTTCCTCTTCTCGTCTGTTTTGTCAACATGTGCATCAGCATAAGCATGAGCATTTAGCATACTCGTTGCATTGCATTCGCATTGGCATACGCATCTGCATGTTTTCTATCCTCGTTATCTCGTGTTGTTACTTTGGCTTTGGTTACTGCCAAGTAACTGGGTTTGTCCGTTCTCTCCAAGTAGATCGTCAACCTTAAGCATAAAATACCTACTATTTTAGTTTCCCCACAGAGTTCAACCCTCGTGGATGATGGTTATTTCAGTTATCTTTTCCGTGTCAGGATAAGATAATCCCCATTTGAGTTCATTCCCTCAATGGAGTCTTGTTTGACAGTTTCTTTCTAGCTCGATTCTAGATTGAACTTCGGTCCTTTCGGTCGTCGAACCTACCTGGACGTGCATTTATTTTGCACTATCTTTCAAGAAGAGCCTTTTACAACGCTTCATTGCAGATAAGTGGCAGTCTCTCTTAAGAAGCTTATCATGCTTTTCCCCAAGATAAGTGGCAGTCTCTCCGGAGAAGCTTATCGTTTCATCAGTTTACCTACCTACAACAAGTGGCCATCTCGCTTGAGAAACTTGTTTATCGTTATCTTTTCCAGATAAGCGACAGTCTCCCATGAGAAGCTTGTTTACCGTTACCTCTTGCAGATAAGCGATAGTCTCGTCTGAGAAGCTTATCATTGCTACATTCCCAATTAAGCGACAGTCTCATTCCGAGAAGCTTCTCATGGTATCTTTACTTCCTAGTTAAGCGACAATCTCATTCCGAGAAGCTTATCTTGGTGTCTTTACTCCCCAATTAAGCAACATCCTCTCTAGAGAAGCTTATCACTACCACTTTACTCCCCAGTTAAGCGACAGTCTCATCCGAGAAGCTTATCACTACCATTTTACAACACCGTTAAGCGACAGCCCCGCCTGAGAGCTTATCCTATCTTCATTATGACTAGCAACAAGTGGCCATCTCCCTCAAGAAGCTTGTTCCCATTACCCTAAACCTTAAAACATTGAGTCGCCGTACTCATGCTTAGGCGTCCCTCCGTGGACAATTTTACCCTTTTCAAGTAAAAGAAGAAACTGAGACCCGTTCATGGCACACAAACCTTGAAGGCGTGGGGAGGTTTTTTTTACCCTTTTCAAGTAAAAGAAGAAACTGAGACCCGTTCATGGCACAAAAACCTTGAAGGCGTGGGAGGTTTATTCTACCCTTTTCAAGTAAAAGAAGAAACTGAGACCCGTTCATGGCATACAAACCTTGGAGGTGTGGGGAAGTTTATTTACCCTTTCTAAATGAATCATTTAGTTAAAGAAGAAGTTGAATCATATTTTGATCATGGAAGCTTATTTTCATCAGATAAGTGGCAGTCTCTCTAGAGAAGCTTATCATTTTCATCCATATCCCCAGATAAGTGGCAGTCTCCCATGAGAAGCTTATCATTGTTATCCTTTCAAATAAGTGGCAGTCTCTTTATTTGAGAAGCTTATCCAGTTTTGGTGGTATAAGTCCCTTTCAGCGATAAGTGGCAGTCTCTCTCGAGAAGCTTATCAGGGTATTTCCCCCATTAAAGTCCAATTATTTTGGCATACAACACGTTTTTACCCTTTATCTTTTCTAATGGTTTACTCAAGAGAATGAGTGTGGAACCAAGCGAAGGTTGTGACCCAAAAGAATGGGTGATTAACCAAGAGGTGATTAACCCAAGGAAAGATTGAAGGGGTATGAGTGATCAATGATCAACTCTACTAAGGATTGGGAGATACTATAGTCTGGAGATAAAGATGATTATTCCAGGTATAGGGTCATTCATCCCCTACCAAAAATAACCAGAATGAGTATAGGAGTTCTCCATTCCCATCCCTTTTCTGGCACCAAAAGTATATTATGGAAATTAAAACCGACAGAGTAACGAAGCAATTTGTATAATGCTCTAGCTAGTTATGCAGACGTCTGACACAATAGAGGATCAAGAAAAAGAGGATTTAAAGAGGTCCTAAAGATAAGAGAAGGTGACAATTAATTAATTGAAATATGGTTTCGATCAACTAATAAAAGGGGGGAAATTGCCAATGATCTTTCAAATAAGTCAAAAGATTATCAAAGCAAGTGTGGGAATAATGTTTGAACAAGATTAAATTTTCTTAATGAAGAACAAATCTAATGCATCAAGTTGAATTGCAAAGCATTAACAAGACAAATCAGACTGCATCGCTAAGCATAATTACGTTAGCAAAAATGTGAATAAAGGTGCTTCAAACATTGATGAAATTGCAAAATAATAGAGGAAAATCATGCAATTAATTGTGCAAACATTATTGTAAGCATGTGATGAGCTAAAATAGTAGCATGTGCATGAATACAAGTAATAATGTGAAAGTTGATGAATAAAGCATGCAAAACAGCCCCAAACAACAAGTTTTTGGCAAAAAATGTCAGTGGTAACTGGTTACTTCATGAGGTAACAAGTTACATCATGAAAAACATGACCTCCAAAAGCACTTATCGCATGCAATTCTAGTGGATCAAAAAATAGAAGTAGATGCAAAACTCGTGTTAATTCATAGCAATTAGGAACGACTAAAATCAAGCATGCAAAGCAATCGTTCAAATAGCAGAAAAGCAATTAAGAGCTACATTGCAAAAACGCGAAATCAATCAAAAATAGTGAATTAAGAAAAAACTCACCAACCTACAAGGCTGAGGTTTTCCTTGGTGACTATTGTGCATTAAATGCGATGCAAAGAAGAAAAGTAAACCAAAGAATTCAAAGACCTTTAGTAATATGTAGGGAAAACCGAACAAAACGCAATAAGTGCTTCAAATCTAAATTCGCACCAAAACACCTTTAATAACCAACTTCCCAAGCTTCATTTGAAGTAAAAGTTATTGTTGCTGCAGAACTCAAAAATGAAGTGGATAGGAATGGAGGTATATATCAAAGAATAACAAGTTCAATGTGAAGCTTGCTAAGCTTTAATAGTGGAAAGAGCTCTAATGATGCTTGGTGAAGAAGATAAAGATGATTGAGAGAGAAAGTTGCAGAAAATTAAGAGGGTGAGAGTGAAATTTCAGTACAAAATGGGAGAATGATCAAGGGTCAAGGGGTGAAAAATAAGAGAATGATTAAAGGTCTCTTGCAACAATGTGAAAGTTTGCTTAAATAGAGTGTAGGTTTGGAATGAGGTAGGCTTGGAATAGGTTTTGGGTTAGTTAAGGGTGGTTTGGCATTTGGTTAGGAGTTAGTTAGACCAAACTCATTGAGTTGGGGTCTAACTCGATTAGTTATTTGTTAACTCTGTTGGAGAATTCCAATGCAAATCGCTTGATCAAATAGTTCATATGCTTGGAAATGGGGGTGCATGATGAGTTTTATTATTGGTGATGTATTGGAGAAAGTGAAAGTGATATCTTGAAGTGTCTAGAACCTTCCACAAGATTCTAGAACAATGTAGATAAAACGAATAAGATAGCTATTGCTGCAATGCTGAAGCACAACTAAAAATCTATAAAATACGTAAATGTAATCGGTTACATCATGAGGTAACCAGTTACCTCATGCTGAACTTGAATTCATGGGCTGAAAAATGATGATGTAACCGGTTACTTCATGAGGTAGCCAGTTACCTCATGCAAAAATTCACTTTTTGGGTTTGAAATGGAGTGTTTTGGCCGTGGTTCCGCATTTTAACCTTGTGCTTTGATATATAGGCATAGAAATCCATTTGTTTGGCTTGTATTGATGCTTTGACGAATCAGTGAGGAACATATTCATAGCCTTGATATTTTGTGGGGATTTGAGTATATGTCTGCAATGAATTCACAGATAAAAATGTTGATGTGTATGCTGGGAATGCGAGTGCACATGCTTTTGAGAAAAACAAGACTAGGAGGTTAAATGTTGGGTTACAACACTGTGATGACAGGTTGATCAGAGGTATATGTTATATTAATATTACGCCTTTGATTGCTATTATTTATACTGACACTACTCATTCTTTTATTGTTGTTGGTTGTGTGAAAAGGCTAGGCATTGTTGTTTCTTCTATGAAGGGGGAAATGGTTATCGAAACTCCTGCTAAGGGATTGGTGACTAATTCTATGGCTTGTTTGAACTATCCTCTGTCAATCTTTGATAGAGATTTTGGTGTTGATCTTATTTGTTTGCCATTGGGAAATCTTGATGTTATCTTGGGAATGAACTAGTTGGAGTTCAATCATGTTCATATCAACTGTTATAACAAGTCAGTGCGATTTCTTGCTCTTGATGATGAGGAAAAAGTTGGTTTTCTGTCTGCTATAGAGTTGAAAGAGCTTTTGGAAGAGGAAAATCAGGTGCTTGCATTGTTTGCGTCCTTATATGTAGAAAGTTAAGTCGTGATTGATGAATTGAAGGTAGTGCGTGAATTTTCGGATGTATTTCTAGATGATATTTCTGACGTACCACCAGAGAGAGAGAGAGACGTGGAGTTTGCTATTTATATTATCCCTTGTACTAGACTTGTTTCTATGGCACCATACATGATGTCAGCATCAGAGTTGGCAGAGGTGAAGAAGAAATTAGAAGAGTTGCTGGAAAATAAATTTGTTAGACCAAGTGTATCGCCTTGGGGAGCTCCGGTGTTATTGATAAAGAAGAAATATGAAAGTATGAGGTTGTGTGTGGATTTCAAACAGCTGAATAAAGTGACAATTAAGAACAAGTATTAACTTCCAAGAATAGATGACTTGATAAATCAGTTGGTGGGTGCACATGTGTTTAGAAAATTAACTTGAGGCCAGGTTATCATCATATTTGAGTGAAGAATAAAGATATTCAGAAGAAGGATTTTGGGACTCATTATGGACATTATGAGTATTTGGTGATGTCGTTCGACGTTTCTAATGCACCTGGTGTGTTTATGGAGTATATGAATAGAATCTTTCACATTTATCTGGGTCAATTTGTGGTGGTTTTCATTGATAACATTCTAATATATTCTAAATCAAAAGAGGAACATGCTGAGCATTTGCATATTGTGTTGCAAGTGTTGAAATAGAATAAGCTCTATGCAAAGTTATCAAAGTGAGAATTCTAGTTGAAAGAGGTGAGTTTTCTGTGTCATGTTATTTCAGGTGATGGTATTATTGTGGATCCATCCAAGATAGATGCAATTCTACAATGGGAGGTTCCGAAGCCAGTTACAGTATTAGAAGCTTTTTGGCTTGATTGGTTACTATCGTAGGTTTATTGAAGGCTTTTTTAAGTTAGCACTTTCGTTGACTCAATTGACTTGCAAAGGTAAATCATTTTGTGGGATATTCATTGTGAGAAGAGTTTCATTGAGCTGAAGAAGAGATTGACTACAGATCCGATCTTGATTTTTCCATAACCAAATGAATCGTTTGTGGTGTATTGTGATGCGTCCTTGATGGGTCTAGGTGACGTGCTGATGCAATATGGAAAGGTTGTGACTTATGTTTCACAACAACTGAGGGTTTAAGAGAAAAGTTATCCTACTCATGATTTAGAGTTGGTTGCAATGGTTTTTTTTTTATGAAGATTTGAAGGCATTATCTCTACAGTTCTAGATTTGAGGTATATAGTGATCATAAGAGTTTGAAGCAACTCTTTGATCAAAAAGATTTGAATATGAGGCAGAGAAGATGGTTGGAATTCTTGAAGGATTATGACTTTGACTTGAACTATCATCTCGGTAAAGCTTCGTGGCTGATGCTTTGAGTCAGAAGTCTTTGTGTATGTCAGCTTTGATGGTTAGAGAATTGGAATTGATTGTGTAGTTCATAGACCGTGATTTGGATGAAGTGTTGAGAAATAAGTGTGAATTGTGTTGTGAAAATAACGTGAGTTCTAAGTCTCACATTGTTTAGAAAAGTGGAGGTTTAACACTTTATAAGTAAGAGGATCCATACACCTATCCCCTTAAGGTTTTGGGCAAATAAGTGGTGTCTCTCTCACTTGTTTGGGTGAGTATTTGACCTTTAGGTGAGTGCTTGACCCAATGTGAATGCTTCCCTCTCATGATGACCTATCAGTGATATTAGAGTCTAGTTCGAGTAAGGGATTGTCTCCTTGTTTTGAAAGTCTTCCTGACATAGTGGTTAGGAAACATGTTTCATTGAAGTGCCCATGACGAGATAAAGGTGTCGCTTAACGGTGGTACAAGCATGTGGATGAAAGAGCTTACTCTTGAATGAAAACATAGTGGATAGATTCACACTTAATGGGAGGTTGTTGAGAAACAAGTTTGAGTTGTATTGAGAAACAAGTGTGAGTTGTATTGAGAAACAATTGTGAGTTCTAAGTTCCACATTGCTTAGAAAATTAGAGGTTGAACACTTTATAAGTAAGTGGACTCATACACCTATCACCTTAAGGTTTTGGATGAATATATGGTGTCTCTCTCACTTTTTTGGGCGATTCGTTGACCTTTAGGTAAGTTTATAACTCAATGTGAATGCTTCCCCCTCATGATGACCCATTATGAAGTTGGGAAAGAGTGATGTTGATAATTCATGAAATCTGGGATTCAAACACAGTAAATGGGATCTCTAACATAAATGTCACTTGTGTGTATGTATATATATATATATATATATATATATATATATATATATATATATATATATATATATATATATATATATATATATATATATACATATATATATATATACATATATATATATACATATATATATATATATATATATATATATATATATATATATATATATATATATATATATATATATATATATATATATATATATATATATATATATATATATATATATATATATATATATATATATATATATATAAACCTATCCCCTATCCCCTCGCGACATTGTTAGATTAACCCTCTCGCCCTCATTGCACGACTGCATTAAGACGTCGTCTTCGTCCTTAGTGGAAAGTGTATAGACTCTTAAAAAACAAGGCCACATTGGTTACAATAGTGAATAATAAGCTAATGTTGTCAACTCTTCCACTAAAGAAGACAATGTTAGAACACATATTGGTGTTTAATATATCTCATTGTTTTGATGTTAACATAAATGAAATTTTGTATAAAGGAAATATATACTCTAATTGTATTTAAGTAATTTTGTTTCATATCTTAAATTATATATTCATCTGGAAGCAAAAATTACATCTGCAACTGAAAAGAACGTTAAGACTCTAAGCGTCAGAAGCAACATTTCAGAAGACTCTGAGCGCTGCATGAAGAGACTCTGATCTGCTACAGATGACTCTGAGTGAAACTAAGAAGAATTTGAGTAAAGAGCGTACAACATTGTTTCAGAAGACTCTGGAAGTACTTCACGCTGCAAGTACAGAGGCTCTGATATTCAACTCTGCGCTGATTGTAACATTCACGCTTTAGAACTATTGCTGCAAGACTCTGATCTGAAGAACAAGGAACTACATCAGAGGATCTGATGTTAGTATTAATTGAAGGATATATTTATTCATTTGAAAAGATGCCAGCTCAAAGAAAAGATCCGTTGCTAATTACAACGTCTACTCCAACGACACTATTCCTCATTTATGCATGACACAAGAATTTGGACACAAAGCACATATCTGAAAATTCCTCTTCCTGGAAAGGAAAAGTCAATAGAAGACAAAAAGGTAACAGAGGCAGCAGAACATACAGCAATGCACAGTCTTTGAGATAAGGACTTGAAGTAGTATTTAAACAAGCTTCAGCATCTTTCCAACGTTGACGAATCATTTGATAGAAAAAAAAATCACAAGCTCTCATTCAAATATTCTTCAAGCTTAACAGTTTTCATATTCGTTCTTAATCTTGTGTAACCATCACTGTTGTGATATAGCTTGTTAGAAGCAAAACCTTAAACATAAATTGTTAGTTTAAATCTTTTGTAAAAAGAATTCCTTAAGAAGACCAAGTTGTGGTTAAAATTTCTTGAGAAGACTAAGACTGTTGGTCTTAGTGGTTAGCACTGCAATCAGTTTGATTTAGTGGATTAAGTCCTTGTTGAGAAAGGCAAATCACCTTGGTAGGGTGGACTGGATTAGTTTGAGTTCAAACGAACCAGGATAAAAATACTGTGTTATTTTTCTATCTTCCAATTTGTTTAAAACCCTTATTCAACCCCCCCCCCCTTCTAAGTGTTTTTCTCACCTTCAGTTGGCATCAGAGCTCCGGTTCTGTAAGTACTCTCACTTAACCGTGACAGAAAAAGATCCAGTTGGGAAAAACTCTTAATCTCTTGTTCTTTATTCATCATGGCTGCTGAAGCTTCTACTTCAGCATCATACAACAACAAATACGATGACAGAGACAAAATCAGCACCAAACCTTCCATGTTTGATGGTGAGAAGTTTGATTACTAGAAAGATAGAATAGAAAGCTTCTTTCTAGGCTATGATGCTGATTTGTGGGATTTTTGTAAGAACACAGATTGTCTCTTAGTAATATCTCTATGTTTTGATGATAACTCTTATGAAATTTTGTATTAAAGAATTATATACTCTAAAATTGGTTCATGAATATTTGCTGCAGATAATTAAAGTATATATACATTCAAGAACAAATTAATCTGAACTTGGAACTATGGAAGGCTCTGAAGAGTCAGAATCATCTTATAGAAGAATCTGAGCGCTGTCTGCAGAAGGATCTGAAGCAGAAGCTACAGAAGAATCTGAAGCAGAAGCTGCAGAAGAATCTGAAGCAGAAGACTCTAATAAGATCTGAAGACTCTGAAGCATTAAAGAACTTTGTATGAGAGTTAAGAAGCTCAGTTTTTCAAAAGAATTTGAGAGTACTACACGCTGCATGTATTGAGGATCTGATTCATAAAACTCAGCTCTGATAGAACTACACGCTAAAGCACACTTGCTGCCTTACTCTAATTCAGCAAAATCTGATGGGTATCCAAGACTCTGATCATGCAAAATCTGATGGTTAACTTTGCTGAAAAGAAATACTTGTTGAAGAAGAATTCAAAGTAATATCCTTTGATTTAGCTCAACGACTCTTTTCTCTTTCATGCTTGACACTAGAACACAGACCAAAAGCATTTCTCTGTGCATTCTACTTCCAGGAAAGGTCATGTAATGTAAAGACAAAAAGGTTTAGGCCTTTTCAGTACACAGCCTCCAATGTCAAGACTTTGTGGACTACTGTGAATATAAAAGCAAGTATTCATCATCTTCTTCAGTAGTAATCAAGAACCAACGAATCTCTGATAGAAAATATTACAAGCTCTCATAAAATATTCTTATTGCTGAGTTTATTCTTTTGTTCTTAACATTAAGTGAAAAATCATTGTTGTGATAAAGCTTGTTAGAAGCATTCATACACTTGTATTAATCTTACATTTTATTGTAATAGTTCCTTAAGAAGATCCAGTTGGGATCAGAAGTTCTTGAGAAGACTTTGAACAGTTGTTCTTAGTGCTTACTATTGTAATCAGTTGATTAAATAGTGGATTAAGTCCTTGTTTGAGAAAGACAAATCACTCTAGATAGGGTGGACTGGAGTAGTTGAGTTCAACGAACCAGGATAAAAATACTTGACTTTTTACTTCTAAGTTTTTATCTTCATACTTATTCAACCCCCCTTCTAAGTATTTTCTCACCTTCAGTTGGCATCAGAGCTCCGGTTTTGTGTGTGCTACCACTTCACAGTGACAGAAAAGATCCAGTGAGAAAAACTTTGATATTTATATTTGGTTGTTTATAATGGCTGATGTTTCAACATCTAACAAGTATGAAGAAAGAGAAGAAAGAGACAGAATCAGTATTAAACCCCCTATGTTTGATGGGGAGAAATTTGATTATTGGAAAGACATGATTGAAAGTTTTTTCCTTGGTTATGATGTTGATTTATGGGATTTGGTCATAGATGGATATGTTCATCCCATTGATGGGAATGGCAAGAAAGTAGATAGAAAATCTATGATAGAAGCCCAAAAGAAGGAATTTAGAAATCACCACAAGGCTAGAACAATATTGTTAAATGCAATATCTCACACTGAGTATGAAAAGATCACAAATAGAGAAACTGCATTTGCATGTTTGAGTCCTTGAAAATGACTCATGAGGGAAACTCTAAAGTCAAGGAAACAAAGGCTCTGGCTCTAATTCAGAAGTATGAAGCTTTCAAGATGGAAGAAGCTGAATCTGTTGAAGCCATGTTCTCCAGATTTCAAATACTTACAGCTGGACTAAAGGTTCTGGATAAAGGTTACTCTACTGCTGATCACGTGAAGAAGATCATCAGAAGCTTACCTACCAGATGGAGACCTATGGTGACTGCGCTGGAAATGGCTAAAGATCTGAACCAGATTTCCTTGGAGGAACTAATCAGCTCACTAAGGAGCCATGAAATTGAACTTGAGGAAGATGAGCCTCAAAAGAAAGGTAAGTCAATTACCTTAAAATCTAATAAGTCTGCTAAAGCATTGCAGGTAATAGAGGAAAGCTCTGAAGAATCCTCATCTGAAGATGAAGATATATTATCCATGTTGTCCAGAAGAATAAACAAACTCTGGAAGCATAAAGGAAAGAAGTTTAGAAACTTCAAGAAGCCTGACCAAAGAAAGGAATCTTCTGGACACAGAAGATCTAGCAAAAAGGAGGTTGTCTGCTACGAATGTAAAGAACCTGGGCATTACAAAAATGATTGTCCAAAGCTTCTAAAAGAAAAGCCTAAAAGAAAATTTGATAAGAAGAAGAAGGTTTTAATGGCAACCTTGGATGATTCAGATACATCTGAATCTGAATTTGAGGCAGAAGAAGAATGTGCCAATGTAGCATTGATGGCAGACATAGAAGATCAGGAGGAAGGAATTTCAGGTTCTGAATCTGACTCTGAATCTGACTCTAACGCTGAAGAGGTAATGGCTAAATTCACTAAAGATGAACTTATCAAAGTGTTATCATAGGTTCTGAAGAGCTATAATAATATTAAGCTCAAATACAAGGAGCGTCAAAGCAATCTTGTATCTGAGAATAATATTCTTAAATTAGAAGTGGTTGAGCTAAATGAAAAGAACTTAAAAATGAAAAATGATTCTGAATTAGCTCAACAAGACTCTAACTCTGAAACTGAGTCTGAATGCAAAAATATTTTGGAAAAATATGACTACATATTTCAGAAGTTTCTTGCTAAAAGCATAGACAGAAGCAAAATGGCTTCTATGGTCTATGGGGTTAGCAGAAATAACAGAAAAGGAATTGGATATAAATCTTCCTCTGATTTAAATCCAAAACCTGTTGATAAAATTATCATCAAGAAAACTCCTTTATATTCCAATTTTAAATTTGGTCACTTGAATGATATTGAACACACTCGTTCTGAAAAGAAAATTCATGTGTTTAAATCTAAGGCTAGTCAGAATAAACCTTATGTTGAAAAACAAAATTTTAGACGAACCTTCAGAACAACTAACCCAAAAGGACCCAAGAAGATCTGGGTACCTAAGAGTAAAATAATTCCTGTTGTAGTGGTTCTTAGCAGCAAGGTCAGTTTGCCAGTCATGGTACCTGGACTCTGGATGCTCGCGACATATGACGGGAGAAAGGTCTATGTTCCAAAGTCTGGAGCTTAGATCTGGAGGTGACGTGAAATTTGGAGGGAATCAGAAGGGCAAGATCATTGGATCTGGCACTATTGGAAATGGTAACCTTCCCTCTATCACTAATGTTTTACTTGTAGAAGGACTAAAGCATAATCTATTGTCCATAAGTCAATTAAGTGACAATGGTTATAACATAGTTTTTAATCAAAAATGTTGTAAAGCTATTAGTCAAAAGGATGGCTCAATCCTATTTAGTGGAAAGAGGAAGAACAACATTTATAAAATAAATCTTTCAGAACTTAAGGTTCAGAATGTTAAATGCCTCTTATCTGTTAATGAGGAGCAATGGGTCTGGCACAGAAGATTAGGGCATATTAATATGAGACGTATATCTCAGATTAATAAACTTAATCTTGTCAGAGGACTTCCTAAGTTGAAGTTCACCTCAGATGCTCTTTGTGAAGCATGTCAAAAAGGGAAGTTTTCAAAATCCTCTTTTAAATCAAAAAATGTTGTTTCTACTTCCAGACCATTAGAATTACTTCATATTGATCTGTTTGGACTAGTGAAAACTGCATCCATCAGAGGCAAGAAGTATGGATTAGTCATTGTTGATGACTATAGTAGATGGACATGGGTAAAGTTCCTAAAACACAAGGATGAGTCACATTCTGTGTTCTTTGACTTCTACAAATAAGTCCAGAATGAAAAAGATTTAAAAATTATAAAAGTCAGAAGTGATCATGGTGGTGAATTTGAAAACAAATATTTTGAAAAATATTTTAATGAAAATGGCATTGCTCATGATTTTTCCTGTCCTAGAACTCCACAACAGAATGGATTTGTAGAGAGGAAAAATAGAACTCTGCAAGAAATGGCCAGAACCATGATCAATGAGACTAATTTGGCAAAGCACTTTTGGGCAGAAGCAATCAACACAGCATGTTACATTCAGAACAGAGTGTCTGTAAGACCTCTTCTGTAAAAGACTCCCTATGAATTGTGGAGGAACAGAAAGCCCAACATTGCTTATTTTCATCCTTTTGGATGTATTTGTTATATGTTGAACATTAAAGAGAATCTTAGCAAGTTTGATTCTAAAGCACAGAAGTGTTTCATGCTTGGATATTCTGAATGCTCTAAGGGCTACAGAGTATACAATACTGAAACACAGATTGTGGAAGAATCTATACATGTTAGATTTGATGATAAGCTTGGCATTAAAAATCCAAAGCAGTTTGAAAGTTCTGCAGATAGAGAAGTAGTCTTCACAGACTCTGAAGGATCAGAGGCAGACAAAGCTCAAGTGAAGGAACCAGAAGCAACGCAAAATGCAATTCCTTTGACTTCTCAGATGAACAACTTAAACCTTTCTGAATAATCAACTGTTAGAGGATCATCTTCCAAAATCAAAGCTTCTCATCCAGAGAATGTGATCATTGGAAATAAGGATGACCCTATCAGAACAAGATCCTTCCTCATATCCTCTGAAGCATCATTATTTGGATTGGTGTCAGTAATTGAACCAACCACTGTAGATGAAGCTCTGCAAGACAATGACTAGATTATTTCCATGCAAGAAGAGCTAAATCAGTTCACTAGAAATGATGTGTGGGACTTAGTTCCAAGACCAAAAGGATTCAACATAATTGGAACTAAGTGGGTCTTCAGAAATAAGCTTAATGAGAAAGGAGAAGTTGAAAGAAATAAGGCAAGGCTTGTTGCTCAAGGGTACAGCCAACAAGAAGGTATTGATTACACTGAAACTTATGCTCCAGTGGCAAGGTTAGAATCTATACGCCTTCTTATTTCATTTGCTGCACAATACAGAACCACTCTATATCAGATGGATGTTAAAAGTGCCTTTCTAAATGGTATTATAGAAGAAGAAGTTTATGTTCACCAGCCTCCTGGTTTTGAGAGTGAAAAATTTCCAGAACATGTTTTTAAACTAAAGAAATCTATGTATGGTTTAAAACAAGCTCCCAGAGCTTGGTATGAGAGATTAAGTAATTTCCTTCTGGAAAAGAATTTCATCAGAGGAAAAGTGGACACAACACTCTTTTATAAAACATTTAAGAAAGATCTTCTAATATGCCAAATATATGTGGATGATATTATATTTGGATCTACCAATACTATCCGGGGAAAGGAGTTTGCTCAATGTATGCAGGCAGAATTTGAAATGAGCAAGATGGGAGAATTGAGATTCTTTCTGGGAATTCAAGTCAACCAAACTACAGAGTGCACTTACATTCATCAGACCAAATATGTTAAAGAACTTTTGAAGAAATTTAACATGACTGATAGTAAGATGGAAAATACTCCAATGCATCCTACAAGCACACTTGGTAAGGAAGAGGTAAGTAAGAAAGTTGATCAAAAACTTTATAGAGGTATGATTGGATCTCTCTTATATTTGACTACTTCAAGACCTGATATTTTATTCAGTGTATGTTTATGTGCAAGATTCTAATCAGATCCTAGAGAATCTCACTTAAATGTTGTTAAGAGGATTCTAAGGTATCTGAAAGGTACTACTAACGTGGGTCTGTGTTACATAAGATCTGATAAATATACATTAGTTGGAATCTGTGATGCTGACTATGTTGGAGACAGAGTAGAACGTAAAAGTACTTCTGGAAGCTGTCAGTTCCTTGGAAGTCATCTGATCTCATGGTACAGCAAGAAGCAACCCACAATTGCACTTTCTACAACAGAGGCAGAATACATTGCTGCTGCTGGATGTAGCACGCAGATGCTCTGGATGAAGAGTCAATTAGAGGACTATCAGATCTTTGAGAGTAATGTATCTATCTTCTGTGATAATACTTCTGCTATATATTTGTCTAAAAATCCAATTTTACACTCTAAGGCAAAACATATAGAAATTAAACATCATTTTATTAGAGACTATGTTCAGAAGGGTATTATAAACTTAGCCTTTGTTGATTCAGATCATCAATGGGCGGATAATTTTACAAAACCCCTTGCTGAAGATAGGTTCAAGTTTATTCTGAAAAATATTGGTATGGATTTTTGTCCAGAATAATATTTATCAGAGGCAAACTTTTCAGATGCAAAATGTTTAATGCTCTGAAGTATCTCATCTGTTAATTTATTCATTTTCTTGAATTATTTTACTTGTGTAAATCTGAACTAACAATGCTCAGAGGATCTGAACGTTGTCTAACGTTTCATTTCTCAAGAGATTTCAGAAGCACAAGCAAGCAAACACGTGTAGCTCAGAAACTGAAAAGGTAGAGTGCACTTTACTGAATTAACGTTTGAAGTGCTGCTTTGAAAATCTGATTTTTCTTGATTTTCCCCCCATCTGTCAGAATCATAATTGCTGTGCAATGATGTTTTTTTTTAATTTTTCATTTAATGCTATGTGAAGCGTGCCTATGTGACTGTTTGTGTATCTGATTTTATCTATAAATATCACAAATCACACCATTTCACACTTTTCACCTCACGAACCTTTTATGCATTTCTGTCGTCTCTTTGCTCTCCATCTAAACCCTAAACCTAAAACCTCTCACTCAAGAACATCAATGGCATCTTCTTCATTTACATCTGCTCAGATGTAATCAACCATTGTTGTTTCTGCTCCTAATGCTGAAGCTTACAAAGAACCTGTGAGGACTCTTCTCACTCCAACCATAGAACTGGAAGTTCTGAGTGAATGCTTCATAGACCTTGAGTCCATTGAAGAAAATGGGTTTAATCTTTCTTCAACCATTCAAACTCAGAGCTGGACAAAGTATTTTGACAGGCTTATGGGTCCTGTTTATCCAAATTTGGTGAAAGAATTCTGGATACATGCTCAGGTGTGCCCTAAGTTCATCCATTCTTCTGTCCTTGGAAAGGAGATTGTGATTACTGAGAAGCTGATCAGACAACTTATTGGATACTCTGAAACTAATGGTGAAACCAGTCTACAATCTGCTCGTGTGGATCTTGATGATGTGTTTCAAGAAGTTACTATTTCTGGGGCACCAACTAGCAAAGTAAGGGAACTGAAGCCAGTCTACAGGATCTGGGCCAAGATTTTCATGAGTTCCATCTTTCAAAGAAAATCATCAAATTCCCCAGATTATGTCAGTGCTGAACAACTATACTTTATGTTCTGTATGAGCAAGGGAAAGAAGGTGGACTTGCCTTATCTTCTGTTTAGTCACCTTTTGAATCATGTAAAGGAAACAAGAGAAGATGTAAGAGTCAAAGCTGGAAAAGTTAGGAATTGGGTTCCTATGGGTAGGCTGATATCAGACATTCTAACAGAGAATGGTCTTGTGAAATATCTGTATGATACTGGATTGACAGAGGATTTGTCATATGTCATAGGTTCTATCATTAATGGAAATACTCTGATGAGGATGAAGGTCATCACAGAGCTTGCCAGCAAACCTAAGAAAATTGCTACTAAGGATGTAAGCAACAGAAGGATTCCTGTTGAAGATTTTCCTATGTTCACTGCTGAAGAACCAAGGGAGATCATCTTAGCCTACATAGCTGATTGTCTGTTAAATGGTGTTCCTCTGCCTGTGAACATCGTCTAGAAGGAAGGTGAAGTTCTGCCTAATCTTGTTAAAGAAAGACGTTCAAAGAAGATTGCTGAAGAAGGATCTGAGGCTCAGCCAAAGAGAAAAGCCTCTGAAGCTACTGTTAAGCCTCAGAAGGTAAAGAAAATGAAACCCACTCCTCCAGAAGCAAGTCTGGAAGACATAAGAGAAACTATCAAACAGGTATTAACATCTGATCCAACTCCAACCATTCACTCTCCATTACCTTCACCTCCTTCATCACCTTCTAGACCACAATCATTTGTACCACCATCATCTGGAACTCATACATCTGAACCCCCTTCATCTCAAACTACACCTTCTCAACCATCTTCTGTACAAACTCCATCTGAACCACCTCAAACAAAAATCCAACCAGAACATCAACAACAAGAACCATCTCAGCCAGAACCTCAACAAAAACTACAACCAGAACGACAACAACAATTGCCAGAACATCACTCTCCACCCATTTCATCTGAACCTCACCAACCAACACCATCTGAACATCCCTCAATAATAGAACAACCGTTATCTGTTCCAGAACACTTAAATGACATTCTTGATCTGGAACCACTTGCAACCATGGTTGTCTTATCATCCACCTCATGTCACTCCACTGATTCATTTGATTCTGAATCAGAAGTTCATTCACCCTCTTGTTTACACATTCCTGATCCACTCAAACCTGCATTTTCTGATCTATCAGCACCTGACCAAATAAATCATAGACTTTCACTTCGTTCAAATTTCAACCTCTCAGATTTTCAAAATTCATCCTCTGAAGCTGAAATTTCACCAACCCCTACACCTCAACTCTCCATACCACAACCTTCTGAACCTCAACCATATGCACCTCAACAATCTGCACCTCAACAATCTGAACCTCAACCATCCGAACCTCAACCATCTGAACAACCATCATATGATCCAACACCTCCTAACACCACTTGTGAACAACCTCAGCCAAACTCTGAATCTACTAAGAAAGTGACTCTTGAGGAATTTCTTTACCCCAACCCTAGATCAGATGTTGATAAATTGTTTGAAAATTTCAAAAAGGAAGTTCGTATGGGGATTGCACGTATGGAAGAAGAGTGTCTGTTCAATATAGACCCTGTTAAGTCTGAAGCTGCTTGGGATAAATTTATCTCTAAGTTCAACGTGGTGGCCTCTCATCTCAAGACAGTCTGTGCTGAAGATGCTAAGGCGAAGTTTGCTGAGTTGGTAAGACAGACTCTGATGAGCATTCCCAAACCACCAGTGCTGCTTCTGGAAGCTGCTCCTGCTGAAGACTCTCCATCTGAAGATGTTGCATCTGATATGGACATTGATGCGTCTGCATCTGAAGTGAAGGCTAACAATTCAGAACTTGTGAAAGAAGTTAAGGAAATCAAGTCCTGGATGATCAAACAAGAACAAACTACTGAAGAGATTAAGACTTGGATGGCCAAGCAAGAAGAGTCTACTACAAAAATCACAGATCTTCTGACCCTGATTGCATCTTGTCAACCCTAGTTTCTTTTCATGTTTTTGCACTGCTGTTTTGCATCTGTTTTCTCTTGTTTGTTTGATATCATCTGTTATGTGAACCATCTGTATGAATGAAATTGTTTTCTTTGCTTTTCTTCTATTATGTTTTCTGTCTTTACACATCTTTTTGATTATGACAAAAAGGGAGAGAAAAAGAATCTGATTGTTCAATCCATAAGCAAATACTAAAACAAAATTCAGACATATTATTAACTATCTTTGAATTTAAGTCTTTCAGATTTTATTGTTTCATCTGACAAAATTAATTCATTGAAGTTATCCTGAGAATTACCCAACCAGACTCTGATTCTTGAAGCAAATTGTACTCTGAGTCTAAACGCAAAACTAGACTCTGTGTTTGAAAGAAGTCATCAAACTCTGATTAACTAGACTCTATTGTCGCTACTGCGAAAATCGGCGCCAGCTAAACAGAAGAGTCTCCACCGTGCGTTATTTATCCCAACGGAGGGAAAGGAAACGCTCAAAGTAAACCTACCACAAAGACGGGAAAGGAATGGTCATCACAACCAAATCCTGTATTCGGGAGTCGATTACGCAAGGGGAAGGTATTAGCACCCCTCACGTCCGTCGTGAAGGTGAGATAATACTTAGAAGGGGGGGTTGAATAAGTATGGAAATTTAAGACTTGAAAATAATCACACAATTATTTTTATCCTGGTTCGTTAAACAACTACTCCAGTCCACCCTTCCAGAGTGATTTGCCTTTCTCAACAAGGACTTAATCCACTATTAAATCAAACTGATTACAATAGTATCACCTAAGAACAACAGTTCTTAGTCTTCTCAAGAGCTACTGATTCTAACTGAATCCTCTTAAGGAATATCCTTTACAATCAATGTAAATTAAATACAAGAGTTTTTAATGCTTCTATAAAGCTATAATCACAACAGTGATTTTTCTCTTAAGTTTAAGTACAATGAGATTCTATGAAGAATAAGATTGAGAGCTTATAGAATATTATGATTTCTTTTCAGCAAGTGTGTAGCACTGAAGAATGAAGTGAAGATCTCCTTTTATAGGCAGCTGAATCATGCAAGCTGAACGTTGAAAAGAGAGTCCCAAAAGGTCTGAGCCTTTTTGTCTTCACATCAACTGACCTTTCCTTGAAATAGATGGCACAGAAAAATCCTTTTTGTCTGTGTAAGTGTGTCTAGTACAAATAAGGAAAGAGACGTTGAATAGTTCCAACGGATATATTCTTGAAAATACTTCTTCAGTTTCAGCAAGTTCTTCAGAGTCTGAATGGATCAGAGTCTTCTAATGAGATTCAGAACTATGCTGTATCAGAGTCTTCTGCAGCGTGTGTGCTTCTAGCGTGTTGATCATCAGAGCATTTTGACACAGAACTTCAGTACTTGGCAGCGTAGGTACTTTCAGAAACTTCTGTAGACTAATGCTTTGAGAAACTCATCAATCAATATTCTTCTATACTTCTGATGTTTCAGCTTCAGATGCATCTGATTATCTTCAGATGCTTCTGACTCAGAATGTTCTGGAGCTTCTTGCTTCAGATCCTTCTGGAGACTACGCTTAGGATCTTCTGTGAGGAGCAAACAGAGCCTTCTGTAAGTGTGCATCTGGCGCTTCAGAGTCAGAATAACTTCTTGTATTCAAGGCAGATTTGCTTCTAGAGAGTTAATATAATTTCAATCTGCAGTAAAACTCTCAAGCAAATTTTAGAGTATATAATTCTTAAATATAAATTTCCTAACAGTTATCATCAAAACAAAGAGTAATTATTAAGAACCAATCTGTGTTCTAACAATCTCCCCCTTTTTGATGATGACAAAAAGTATCAGAAATTTTATTTAATTGAACATAAAGAATTATAACTCCCCCTGAGATGATGAATCTCCCCCTGAGTTGAATATGAAAAAGGAATAGAAACTTCCCTTTTTATCTTGAGTAATCTTCAGAGTCAGATCTTGTTTGTTTTGTAATAATTAAGGATCAGACTATCTTGCAGATATGAGATTCAGAGTTTGATAAAAGATAAATGATCTGAGAAACTCAGAGATTCTTTTATAGAGTGTTCTTATCAAATGTTCTGAAATAGTCAATTTAGATATTAGAAAGAGTAGATATGTCTGAAGATACATTCTAGTGAAATTATATTAAATAGTTCAGATCTTTATTTTCTCCCCCTTTTTTGTCATAAGCAAAAAGTAAAAACTTTTAATAAAGACAAATAAAAGGAACAAGAGCAGATAATTCAATGGAGAATAACAAGCTGATTCATTTAATCAAAACAGGGCAAAAGTACATTGGAAAATATCAGAAGATATAACAAGAACATTCAGATGCAAAACAACAGATGCACAAATATGAGAAAAAAAATCTAAGAGTGTTTTGACAAAAGCATCTTAAATAGGTCTGTGATCTCAGATTGTGATTGCTCTTGCTTTGACATCCACTTAGTCATTGTCTCATTCTTCTCATCTTGTTTAGACATCCATTCTGACATGTCCTCAGATTTCTTGTCTTGCTTCACCATCCAAGATCTTATTTCAGATTGACCAGCTTCCAAAGCAGCAATCTTGTCTCCAAAATCTGGATTTTCTGTCTTTATCTCTGATGAAGAAAATGGAGGTTCTATATCCTGAACAGAGTCAATTTCCATAGGGTTTGGAGATCCTGAAGAGGGTTCTACCAGAGTCATAGTCAATGCATTGGCAGTTGGTTCTGGTGGAGGAGGAGGAGGAGCATCCAAACAAAGCAGAGGTTCAGTCTTGTTGACAATCCAGAATTGAGTTCTTTCAGCTCTGAGCTTTGCATCATCAGAACAAATGTTCTTCAGATTAGAAGCTACAGTGTTAAATCTATTGAGAAATCCTTTCCAGATGATGTCAGTTTCATTTGCATCCATAGTTTCAGAACATCTTTTCTGAACAGTACCTAAAGACATCTGTATTTCTTGCAAAAACGTTTGAAATAAATGATCAATATTAAGTCTGGGTGGTGGTTTAAGCAAGGTTTCCAGAGTCATCTGTTTAGGTTTTGGAGTTGGTGGTATCAGTGATTTTGAGATGGAAATCAGAGGAGGGGGAACATATGGAATGAATGGAATTTCTGGATTTTTAGGTAAGGATCTGTTTAAAGCATTAAGCAGATTTGGTTGAGGTCTTGTGCGTGGGTAAACAACATCAAAAGATGCATTGGAGTATGGTACGAAAGCAGAGTTTGATGGTTTATCAGATGCAACTGTGTTATCAGATGCAGGATGCAGAGCTGAAACAGAAGCTTTACCAGATGTAGCAGATATGGTGGCTAAGGATCCTTCATTGTTCATAGATTGAATATATGAAATGATTACAGATGGAAGGGCCTGTCTGAGTTTTGGTTTGAGAGGTATCAAAGGTTCAGAAGGCTCAACTATATCATAAAAATCTTTCAGTTTGAAACCATAAGATAAATTATGATAAAGAGAAGACACTTGGGCACAAGATATTCCAGATGATGATGGATTGGAAGAGGGAACAATCATCTCAGATGATGTTGCAGGTGGAGGCATAGGGTCTGGAATGGTAGTTTTAGTAGGTAAGGTTGAATCAGATTCAGGTTCATGTTCATGCATAGGGTATTTGTCAGATGGATTAATTAGAAAATCAGGATGAATTTCTGATTCAGATGAATTGGAGGATGTTGTGGGTGTACAAGAGGTAGAAGAAACTTGAAACACTGTTTTTAATGGAGTGATATCAAGAACTTCTGTCTCAGGGATATGAGTAGGTTCTGAAGGGGTATCAGATTGTTGTGATGGTGGTTCTGATGAAACAGGAGCAGAAGTTACTTTAGTGGGTTCAGAAGTAACAGGTGCTACAGGTTCAGAAGATGGAATTTGTGATGGTGGTATGACAGAGTCTTTTTCTGGTTGAGCTTCTGTGGTTTGTTTTTCTGGATGATCAGAAGTTTTTGGTTGATTTTCTGTTTATGGTTGAGCAGAGTTTTGTTTATCAGAAGTTTGTGGTAGTTCTGATGGTTGTGGTTCTGTTTGTTGTGGTTCTGTTTGTTGTGGTTCTGTTGGTTGTGGAACAGTTGGTGATGGACGTGGAGTGAAGTGTTTGATGTGTATTTTGGGTTGAGGTGGTTTTGATACAGAAGCAGTGGTTTGTTTTTGAGGTGAGACAGAACTGGGGGCAGCAACAGATGTTGTTTGAGTGATAGGTGGTTTGGGAACAAACTTAATAGATGAATCATTAATAAAAACATTTTTAGAAATAGCAGAAGTCTTTGTACCTTTGAGTTTAATCCTCTTAGAAGATGCACAGGCAGCTTCTCCAGAATCCTTTCTCTTCAGAAGATCCTTGGGATTCTCAGCAATCTTAGCCTTCTTCTGGACAGGTTCAGATTCTGCTACAGGCTGAGATCTTTTCCTCTGAAGTGCAACTTCTTCTTCTTCTTCTCCTGCATCTGGCAGTGGTTGCTTGACAAGTTGAAACACATTGGCTGGAACAGGCACTCCTTCCTTTTTGCATTCCTCTATATACATCAGAACAATGTGTCTAGGTTCTTCAGCAAAGAATAGAGGAAAGTCAGAAACTGGAACCCTTTTATTCAAATCAGACATATTTAACTTCGTTGGAGCAGTAGTGAGTTCATCTACAATCTTGAGTCTCAGAAGACTTTTCGCGTTCAGAGGCTTTCCCATAATGAACTCTAGTTCCTCTGTAACACCAGCATCATACAGAGCAGCCACTAAACCATTTTCAGTGAGAAGATCTGAGAGCAATCTTCCAAAAGGTATCCAAGTCCTGATCTTCTGGCCTTTTTCTTTTACAGATTCTCTAGATGCATTTATGTGATTCCACAGATGCATGAACAAAATGTAAGGAAGATCTACCTTGTTGCTCTGACTAAGGCAGTACATAAAATAGATCTGTTCATTATTGACATAATCTGGGGAATTTGTTGACTTTCTGTGATGTATGCATTCCATGAAGATCTTGGCCCAGATCTTGTAATTAGGCTTCAGATCTTTGAATCTGTTAGAGGCTTGTCCAGCAGTCATAACTTCCTCATAAACTTCATCCATATCCACACGCCCAGCTGGCAAGTGTGAAACACCATCTGGTTCTTCATAACCAATCAGTCTTCTAATCAGATCCTCTGTGATGATAATCTCCTTTCCCAGCACAGATGATAAAATAAACTTGGGATACACAGATGCATGAATCTAGAATTCCTTAACAAGTAGAGGGTAAACTGGTCCAAACAATCTATCAAAGTATTTCACCCAACCTTGAGCTCTAACAATGGAGCGAAAATCAAACCCATTGTCAGCCAGAGAATCAAATTCAACCATGGATTCACACAACACTTCTAATTTATCAATAGGTGTGAGAAGAGTTCTCTTTGGAGGAGTATATGGAGCAGCACCTAGGTTATCTGAAGTCACAGAAGCCATTGTAGATTGAAACTGTGCAGTTGTTGATGAAGAAGACGCCATTGAAGAATGCTTTTTAGAACACTTAGGTTTTGAGTTTTTATGCAGAGAGAACAATAGATGAAAACGCATGTAAATTCTGAGAGTGAAGAGTGTGAAAGTGAATACACAACAGGTATTTATACTAAACACATAGGCACACCAAAAGACAGAAAGAACGCACGTTTGAGCAGCATTAAAGGAAGAGAATAAAATCATTTCAAATAATAAATGCTTCTGACAATTTTTGGGGGAAAACCAAGATATTTACTATTTAAATTTCACCTCAAACGTCTTTTCAGTTGTGCACACGCCACCTCATCAGATTTTGTGGGACACGTGTTTGCTTGCATGCTGTTCTGAATTCTCTCAAGAAATGAAACGTTAGCCAACGTTCAGATCTTCTAAAGATGATTAGTTCAGATTTTCACATCAGAAATATTAATCAGAATAGAATGAATGAACAGAGGAAATACTTTAGATGAATTAAGCATTTTGCATCTGCAACAATTTGCTTCTGGTAAATATCATTCTGGACACACATCCATACTAATATTTTTCAGAATAAAATTGAATCTATCTTCAACAAGGGGTTTTGTAAAAATATCTGCCCATTGATGATCTGTGTCAACAAAGGCTAAATTTATGATTCCCTTCTGAACATAGTCTCTGATGAAATGATGCTTAATTTCTATATGTTTTGCCTTAGAATGTAAAATGGGATTCTTAGACAAACATATAGCAGAAGTATTATCACAAAAGATAGAAATGTTACTCTCAAAAATTTGATAATCTTCTAGTTGACTTTTCATCCAGAGCATCTGCGTGCTACATCCAGCAGCAGCAATGTATTCAGCCTCTGTGGTTGAAAGTGCAATTGTGGGTTGCTTCTTGCTGTACCAGGAGATTAGATTTCTTCCTAGAAATTGACAACTTCCAGAAGTACTTTTTCTTTCCACTCTGTCTCCAGCATATTCAGCATCACAGAATCCAACTAATTTGAAATCATCAGATTTTCTGTAACACAAACCCACATTAGAAGTACCTTTCAGATACCTTAGAATCCTCTTGACAGCTGTCAAGTGTGATTCTCTAGGATCTGATTGGAATCTAGCACACAGACAAACACTGAATAATATGTCAGGTCTAGAAGCAGTAAGATAAAGAAGAGAACCAATCATACCTCTGTAGAGCTTCTGGTCTACTTTCTTACTTACCTCTTCTTTGCCAAGTGAGCTAGTAGGATGCATTGGAGTCTTTGCCACCTTGCTGTCAGACATGTTGAATTTCTTCAGAAGTTCTTTAACATACTTTGTCTGATGTATGTAGGTGCACTCTGGAGTTTGATTAACTTGGATTCCTAAAAAGAATCTAAGTTCTCCCATCATGCTCATTTCAAATTCTTCCTGCATACATGTAGCAAACTCCTTTCCAAGCATAATATTTGTTGATCCAAAAATAATATCATCTACATAAATTTGGCAAATTAGAAGATCTTTCTTTATGGTTTTACAGAATAGAGTTGTATCCACTTTGCCTCTGATAAAATTCTTCTCCAGAAGAAAATTACTTAATCTCTCATACCAATCTCTGGGAGCTTGTTTTAATCCATATAGAGATTTCTTTAATTTGAAAACATGATCTGGAAATTTTTCATTTTCAAAACCAGGAGGTTGGTGGACATAAACTTCTTCTTCTATAATTCCATTAAGAAAGGCACTTTTAACATCCATCTGATACAGAGTGATGTTATTCTGTGCAGCAAAAGAAATAAGAAGGCGTATAGATTCTAACCTTGCCACTGGAGCATATGTCTCAGTGTAATCAATACCTTCTTGCTGACTGTATCCTTGAGCAACCAGCCTTGCCTTATTCCTTTCTACTTCTCCCTTTTCATTCAGCTTATTCCTGAAGACCCATTTTGTTCCAATAACATTGAATCCTTTAGGTCTAGGAACCAGATCCCAAACTTCATTTCTGGTGAATTGATTCAGCTCTTCTTGCATAGCTATAATCCATTCATTATATTCCAGAGCCTCATCTACAGATGTTGGTTCTATCATTGACACTAAGCCAAATAAAGAAGATTCAGAAGTTCTGAGAAATGATCTTGTCCTTATTGGATCATCTTTCTTTCCAATTATCACATCTTCTGGATAAGAAGCTTTGATTCTGGAAGAAGATCCTCTGACAGTTGGTCCTTCAGAAATGTGCAAGTTGTTTAGTTGGGAGGTCAAAGGTGTAGCATCTGGGGTTGCTTCAGATTCTTTGATTTTTGCCTTTTCTGCCTCTGATCCTTCAGAGTCTGTGAGAATCACTTCTCTATCTGCAGAACTTTCAAACTGCTTTGGCTTTTCAGAGCCAAGCTTATCATCAAATCTAACATGAATAGATTCTTCCACAATCTGTGTTTCAGTATTGAATACTCTGTAGCCTTTAGAGCGTTCAGAATAACCAAGCATGAAACACTTCTGTGCTTTGGAATCAAACTTGTTCAGATTATCTTTAGTATTAAGCATAAAACAAATACATCCAAAAGGATGAAAATAAGCAATGTTAGGCTTTCTGTTTCTCCACAATTCATAGGGAGTCTTTTCCAGAAGAGGTCTTACAGACACTCTGTTCTGAATATAACAAGCTGTGTTAATTGCTTCTGCCCATAAATGTTTTGCCAGATTTGTCTCATTGATCATGGTTCTGGCCATTTCTTGCAATGTTCTATTTTTGCTCTCTACAACTCCATTTTGTTGTGGAGTTCTCGGGCAGGAGAAATCATGTGCAATGCCTTTTTCAGAAAAATATTTTTCAAAATGTTTATTTTCAAATTCTCCACCATGATCACTTCTGACTTTAATAATTTTGGCATCTTTTTCAGTCTGGACTTGATTGCAGAAGTCAAAGAACACAGAATGAGACTCATCCTTGTGTTTTAGAAACTTTACCCATGTCCATCTACTGTAGTCATCTACAATGACTAACCCATACTTCTTGCCTCTGATGGATGCAGTTTTCACTGGTCCAAACAGATCAATGTGAAGTAATTCCAATGGTCTGGAGGTAGAAACAACATTTTTTGATTTAAAATGTGATTTTGAAAATTTACCTCTTTGACATGCTTCACACAGAGCATCTGAGTTGAACTTCAACTTAGGAAGTCCTCTGACCAGATTGAGTTTATTAATCTGAGATATACGTCTCATATTAATATGCCCCAATCTTCTATGCCAGACCCATTGCTCATCATTCACAGATAAGAGGCATTTTACATTTTGAACTTTAAGATCTGAAAGGTTAATTTTATAAATGTTGTGTTTCCTCTTTCCACTGAATAGGATAGAACCATACTTTTGACATACAGCTTTGCAACATTTTTCATTAAAGATTATATCATAACCATTGTCACTTAATTAACTTATGGACAATAGATTATGTTTCAATCCTTCAACTAACAGAACATTAGAAATAGAGGGTAGGTTGCCATTACCTATTGTTCCAGAGCCAATGATTTTGCCCTTCTGGTTCCCTCCAAATTTCACGTCCCCTCCAGATCTAAGTTCCAGGCTTTGGAACATAGACCTTTCTCCTGTCATGTGTCGTGAGCATCCAGAGTCCAGGTACCATGATTGGTGTCCTGACCTTGCTGCTAAGAACATCTGCAACAGGAATTATTTTGTTTTTAGGTACCCAGATATTCTTGGGTCCTTTGGGGTTAGTTGGTTTGTAGGTTTGTCTAAACTTCTGTTTTGCAACATAATGTTTATTCTGACTTGCCTTTGGTTTAAACACATAAGTACTCTTCTCAGAGCTTGTATGTTTAATGTCATTCAAGTGACCAAATTTGAATTGAGAATACAGAGGTGTCTTCCTGATGAAAAGTTTGTGAACAGGTTTTGGATTGCTTCCAGATGAAGACTCATATCCAATGCCTCTTCTGTTGTTTCCACTAACACCATAGATCATGGAAGCCATCTTGCTTCTGTCTATGCTTTTAGTGAGAAATCTCTGAAAACTAGAGTCATATTTTTCTAAAATATTTTCACATGACTTAGTCTCAGATTCAGATTCTTGTTGAGTTCTATCAAAGTCATTTTTGATTTTTAAATTTATTTCTTTCTGCTCAACAAGTTCTATTTTCAGAAGATCAATCTCAGATTCAAGATTGCTTTTCAGCTTCTTGTATTTGAGTTTGATGTTGTTATAACTTTTAAGAACTTCTGTTAAAACTTTAATGAGTTCTTCTTTGGTAAGTTTAGCCATTACCTCTTCTGCATCATCATCAGATTCAGATTCTGATTCATATCCTGAGGTACCTTCCTCTTGATCCTCTGTCCTGGCCATCAGTGCAACGTTTGCATATTCTTCTTCTGATTCAGAAGATGACTCACACTCATCCGAGTCATCCCATGTTGCCATCAAAACCTTCTTCTTTTTGTTGAACTTCTTCTTAGGTTTTTCTTTCAGAAGTTTGGGGCAGTCATTCTTGTAGTGCCCAGGTTCTTTGCACTCATAGCACACCACTTCTTTCTTGGCAGATCTTCTGTGACTAGAAGATTCCTTTCTGTTGTCAGATCTTCTGAAGTTGTTAAACTTCTTTCCCTTGTGCTTCCAGAGTTTGTTAATCCTTCTGGACAGCATGGATAACTCATCTTCTTCTTCAGAAGAAGATTCTTCAGAGCTTTCTTGAATGACCTGCAAAGCTTTAGCAGTTTTGTTAGATTTTAAAGCTATGGATTTACCTTTATCTTTCTTCTGGGGTTCATCTTCCTCCAGCTCAATTTCATGGCTTCTCAAAGAACTTATAAGTTCTTCTAAAGAGATCTTGTTCAGATCTTTTGCCATTTTCAATGCAGTCACCATTGGTCTCCATCTGGTGGGAAGACTTCTGATGATCTTCTTGACATGATCTGACATTGAGTAGCCCTTGTCCAGAACTTTCAGACCAGCTGTAAGGATCTGAAATCTAGAAAACATAGTTTCTACATTTTCAGACTCTTCCATTTTAAATGCCTCATACTTCTGTATGAGCACCAGAGCCTTGGTCTCTTTAACCTGAGAGTTTCCCTCATGAGTCATTTTGAGTGACTCAAACATGTCATGAGCAGTATCTCTGTTAGTAATCTTCTCATACTCAGTATGAGAGATTGCATTAAGCAGTATAGTTCTGGCTTGTGGTGATACTTGAAATCTCTTTTCTGCACTTCAGTCATTGATTTTCTATCAATCTTTTTGCCATCCTCACCAGTAGGATGTTCATATCCATCAATGACCAAATCCCAAAGATCAGCATCATACCCAAGAAAAAAACTTTCTATTCTATCTTTCCAGTAGTCAAATTTTTCTCCATCAAACATTGGAGGTTTGGTGCTGATCCTATCCCTCTCTTCATATTTATTGTTAATATTTGACATTGAATTATCAGCCATGATAACAAATAAATATATTTATCAAAGTATATCTCTCTGGATCTTTACTGACACTGTTAAGTGATAGCACACTCAGAACCGGAGCTCTGATGCCAACTGAAGGTGAGATAATACTTAGAAGGGGGGGTTGAATAAGTATGGAAATTTAAGACTTGAAAATAATCACAAAATTATTTTTATCCTGGTTCGTTAAACAACTACTCCAGTCCACCCTTCCAGAGTGATTTGCCTTTCTCAACAAGGACTTAATCCACTATTAAATCAAACTGATTACAATAGTATCACCTAAGAACAACAGTTCTTAGTCTTCTCAAGAGCTACTGATTCTAACTGAATCCTCTTAAGGAATATCCTTTGCAATCAATGTAAATTAAATACAAGAGTTTTTAATGCTTCTATAAAGCTATAATCACAACAGTGATTTTTCTCTTAAGTTTAAGTACAATGAGATTCTATGAAGAATAAGATTGAGAGATTATAGAATATTATGATTTCTTTTCAGCAAGTGTGTAGCACTGAAGAATGAAGTGAAGATCTCCTTTTATAGGCAGCTGAATCATGCAAGCTGAACGTTGAAAAGAGAGTCCCAAAAGGTCTGAGCCTTTTTGTCTTCACATCAACTGACCTTTCCTTGAAATAGATGGCACAGAAAAATCCTTTTTGTCTGTGTAAGTGTGTCTAGCACAAATAAGGAAAGAGACGTTGAATAGTTCCAACGGATATATTCTTGAAAATACTTCTTCAGTTTCAGCAAGTTCTTCAGAGTCTGAATGGATCAGAGTCTTCTAATGAGATTCAGAACTATGCTGTATCAGAGTCTTCTGCAGCGTGTGTGCTTCTAGCGTGTTGATCATCAGAGCATTTTGACACAGAACTTCAGTACTTGGCAGCGTAGGTACTTTCAGAAACTTCTGTAGACTAATGCTTTGAGAAACTCATCAATCAATATTCTTCTATACTTCTTATGCTTCAGCTTCAGATGCTTCTGATTATCTTCAGATGCTTCTGACTCAGAATGTTCTGGAGCTTCTTGCTTCAGATCCTTCTGGAGACTACGCTCAGGATCTTCTGTGAGGAGCAAACAGAGCCTTCTGTAAGTGTGCATCTGGCGCTTCAGAGTCAGAATAACTTCTTGTATTCAAGGCAGATTTGCTTCTAGAGAGTTAATATAATTTCAATCTGCAGTAAAACTCTCAAGCAAATTTTAGAGTATATAATTCTTAAATATAAATTTCCTAACAGTTATCATCAAAACAAAGAGTAATTATTAAGAACCAATCTGTGTTCTAACACGTCGTACTCGACAGGATCCACGCTTGTTTTCTGGTACATATTGTTATTCTATCTACGCTAAAGGTCTGGGGTTAAAAGAAAATAAAATGACTCGGCAAAGTATCGCACTTTGTGCCTACGTATTCCCGTCTAGAACGAGAAATCAGAGTCAACGTAGTTCGCCTACCTACGGGAAAGGAGGGGAAGGTTGCTCGCTAGGATATCGCGTCCTATGCCTACATACTTTCATACAGCATGAAAGATCAGAGCAAACGTAGTTCGGGCCACGGGAGACACAGATTTGTCTGACTGTTTTTTATCCTTCTGAAAAAGGTTTTCTCCTGATTACGGGTCCAAGCGGACAAAAGTGACACTTTGATTGGTTTTCAGTCTTTTATGCAAGAACTGTCTTTTGTTGATGTTTAAAACCATATTACTGTGTTTTGAATGATTTTGAGATAGAAGAGAAAGAATTCTAAAAATCTATGGTTAAAATGGGAATCAAAACTACCCTAATGTTATCATGCATGGGTTAACACCTAATGTATGTCATATTTCTCTCTTGCGCAGAGAGAAACAGAGGTCCTAAGGGATAAACGAAAAAGAAACAACATATATACAGTAAAGCAGTAAAATGCATGAATGCAGCAATACAAGCGAGGCAAGGGAGCCCCATTCAACCTCGAACCTGGGAAAACAATAGGCAAAGTGAAACAGCTTTACTTCAAACCTTTGGGAAAATTAACAAATAATACAGCAAAGAAAATAAACCCCAACACCAGCTCTGACAGCATACCAGCTCCTACAGCAGCAGCTCTGAACAAACATCAAACTCTGACAGTTGATAAACAGCAAAAACAGCAACCTTCAAATGAACCCCAAAATCAAACTTCAATAGCCTCCAAGCCTTAGAAAAGCCCCATCTTCAGGGAACACCTGACTCCTCTAAACAAAGAGCCTTAAACAGTAAACACCTTCAAAACAGACAGCTTCAGACAGGAGATAGCTCCAAATAGCAGTAAACCTTAGCTTTAACAGTTGCACATCTTTGACATGAACAATCTTCATCTTTGTCGATATTCAATGCAATGAACCTCTTGTCTTCAATAAGCTTCCATCTTCAAGGCAAGCACTCCAGAAGAGAATCACTTAACAGAATAAGTTGGAATGATAAAATAGCTTATTGACAACCAAAGGAAGCCTATAAGTGTTTATCATCAGGAGAGACTGGTTCCCTCAAAGTTCTACTTCTAAGATGAACCACTTATCCCTCCAAAGGAGGGATGTGAATATCTTAGAAGGACTTTTAGTCATTGGGAGGAATGGAAGCAAGAGAGACTTTCCATGTTTGTGAAAGAATTTGGTCTAATTTAAAGCTCTGCCTATTTTTCCCTATTTCCTATGTCTACACAAACCATCTTCAAGCAAAAGAATCCCCAAGCTCCAAGTGTTGATACTTGCCTTCAATCTTCTCACATGCTTCCCCATGCTCCACAAGCCAAGCCCAAGCCCCACACCCTAGAGAAATACCCAAAACCCAAGTGAACAAAGCAATACCCCAAGTGGGAAACACACCAATATCAACCAAATTGCAAAAATTAGGTAAAAATAGTAAGACTCATTATAAAATCCTAATTAAATTCCTAGGGGACACTAACTATGTACCCTATACCCCATATAAACCCCAAGACCTAAATCAAATTTAAACCCCTAAAACTATGCCTTAAACTGCACCTAATTACTATGGAATCCTAATCATGATCACCCTAACGTTGATGGTTCAAAACTATCCTAAATTAGATCACAAAAATGTGATAAAATTCCAGGGGGGAACCTAATACTCTAATCTAACCATGGGAAAAAGAATTACCTCAAAATGCGAAAGGAAATGGCTAAACAAAATTCAACAAAATGGATATACAGACTAAAATGCAATAAAAGCAACTAAATGTAAAAATTCACCAGAAATAGAAAAATGACTAAAATGCTAATTTTATTTTTCTATAATTTTCTTGAGACATTAATGAAAATGGAGCAAAAACTCCCATGTAAAAAAGCTTATTTTTGAATTTAATATGATTTTTCCAAAGAAACTAAAAATAATATGTAAAATAAAAATGAAAAAAAGGAAATTCTATGTGATGAATAGCAATGCATGATAGTGTAATATGTGGATGGGCCCAGAATAGGGGTGGCAATAAGAAGCACGCTGGGCCTGTTACTAGTCAGAAAAACAACACAACAAAAAAAACAACCAGGAAAAATAAAAATGGGGGGGGCGAATAGCGAATACTCTCCTTGCATTTCGGGTTGGGCCCCAGACTGGGGGTGTGGATAGTCACTCTATCTAGGCCCAAAACAAGAAAACTCACAGAGAAGGGGTGCCACGAGTGAAGGGGAGGGGGAGATGATTAGCAGCCCTCACAATGAGCCTAAGGCCCGGGTCCATTCTAATCCTAGCATGAGCAACTAAACCCTGAGTCTACTCCTCTCCCTTCGTCACTGTTCACCGTCTCCCTACCCCAAACCCTAAGCGTCGCTTGAGCTCTCTCCATCCTCTCTCTGAAACAAATCTAACACCTTAAACCATCAACAACCTTCGCCCAAAAAAAAATCTCGCCACGAACACGTTCATCCATCTGAACCAACATGAACTAACGCTAACTCAGAATAAAATTTCCAATTTAAACATTCTCACCAACCCTATTACTCAATCTAATCAGAAGATCTTAACCTACAAATTTCCATATTCACCCTCATAAGACCTAACTCTCCAGATTGTAAGAACACAGATTGTTTCTTAGTTATATCTCTATGTTTTGATGATAACACTTATGAATTTTGTATTCAAGAATTATATACTCTAAATTTGTTCTAGACTGTTTGCTACAGGTACTAAAGAAAATATTCTTAAAAGAGCAAATTTGGATCTGAACAATGTTATTATGAAAGGCTTCATAGGTTCAAGAGCATCTTAAATGAAGATCTGAACGCTGCTCCCAGAAGAATCTGATTACTGTCTTTTGAAGATTCTGAAGCAGGAGCCTCTAAAGAATAGAAGACTCTGCTCTGATGGATTTACACGCTCAAGCACACAAGCTGCACATACTCTGATTCAGCTCAATCTGAAGAACATCAAAGACTCTGAAGATCCAGAAGATCTGTACTCTGGAGACTCTGAAGATTCAGATTCTAATGTTGAAAGCTGAACTTACTTAGTGAAGAAGATTTAAATATGTACGTTGGCTTATCTCAACAGCTCTTTCCTCTTTTGTGCTAGACACAAGGACACAGACAAAAAGGTTTTATCTGTGCATTCCATTCTAAGGAAAGTTTCTGCAAAGTGAAAACAAAAGGCATCAGGCTTGTTTCAGCACAGCCTCTAATGTAAAGACAAAAGGCTTCATACTTTTCTGCACAGCCTTCAACGTTAACAAGACTTCATGGATCTAAGTGCCTATATAAAGAAGTCCACTCCATCTTCTTCAGTATCGAACTTCTAGCAAAATCACTCATCAAAGCAAAACTCTCAAAGCTCTTATTATTTTATTTTGTTATAACATTGTTCTTAACTTAAGAGAAATATCACAGTTGTGATAACAACTTATTAGAAGCATTCATACTCTTGTAAAAGTTTTACATTGTTTGTAAAAGGTTTTCCTTAAGAGGATCCAGTTGGGATCAGTTGCTCTTGAGAAGACTAAGAACAGTTGTTCTTAGGTGTTACTATTGTAATCTGTTTGATTAAATAGTGGATTAAGTCCTTGACAGAGAAAGGCAAATCACTCTTGAGAGGGTGGACTGGAGTAGTTGTATTCAACGAACCAGGATAAAAATATTTGTGTTTAAATATTTGATTTTTAGTCTTACTTATTCAACCCCCCCCCCCCCCCCCCCTTCTAAGTAATTTTCTCACCTTCAGTTGGCATCAGAGCTCCGGTTCTGCGTGTGCTACCACTTAACCGTGTCAGTAAAGATCTAGTGAGAAAAGTTACTTTGTTATATATCTGTTTGTCATTATAGGTGACACATCTACATCTAACTGTAACAAATATGAAGGAGATAGAATCAGCACAAAACCTCCCATGTTTGATGGAGAAAAATTTGATTACTGGAAGGACAGGATAGAAAGTTTCTTCCTAGGGTATGATGCTGATTTGTGGGACTTGGTTATTGATGGCTATGAACATCCTACAAATGAGGATGGCAAGAAAGTTGACAGAAAATCAATGACAGAAGTCCAGAAGAAGGATTTCAAGAATCACCATAAAGCTAGGACAATATTGCTTAATGCAATCTCTCATACTGAGTATGAGAAGATTACTAACAGAGAAACAGCTCATGGAATGTTTGAGTCACTTAAAATGACTCATGAAGGAAATTCTCAAGTGAAGGAGACCAAGGCTCTGACGCTTATACAGAAGTATGAAGCGTTAAAAATGGAAGAATCTGAAAATATAGAAACTATGTTTTCTAGATTCCAGATCCTTACTGCTGGTCTAAAGGTTCTAGACAAGGGATACTCTACATCAGATCACGTAAAGAAAATCATCAGAAGTCTGCCTACCAGATGGAGACCAATGGTGACTGCCTTGAAGATGGCTAAAGATCTGAACAAGATCTCTCTAGAAGAACTCATCAGCTCACTGAGGAGCCATGAGATTGAGCTTGAGGAAGATGAACCTCAGAAGAAAGAAAAAGGTAAATCTATTGCATTAAAATCTAACAAAACTGCTAAAGCTTTGCAGGTCATTCAAGAAAGCTCTGAAGAATCTTCTTCTGAAGAAGAAGATGAGTTATCCATGTTGTCCAGAAGGATCAACAGGCTCTGGAAGCACAAGGGAAAGAAATTCAACAACTTCAGAAAATCTGATCATAGAAAGGAATCTTCTGGGCACAGAAGATCTGACAAGAAAGAAGTTGTATGCTATGAGTGCAAAGAGCCTGGGCATTATAAGAATGATTGCCCCAAACTTCAAAGAGAAAAACCCAAGAAGAAGGTTGACAAAAAGAAGAAGGTTCTGATGGCAACATGGGATGACTCAGATGATTCTGAATCATCTTCTGGATCAGAAGAAGAATGTGCAAATGTTGCACTGATGGCCAGCACGGAAGATCAAGAGGAAGGAACCTCAGGATATGAATCAGATTCTGAATCTGATGATGATGCAGAAGAGGTAATGGCTAAACTTTCCAAAGAAGAACTTACAAAAGTTTTAACAGAAGTTCTTAAAAGTTACAACAACATCAAACTCAAATACAAGAAGCTGAAAAGCAATCTTGAATCTGAGATTGATCTTCTGAAAACAGAACTTGTTGAGCAAAAAGAAATAAATTTGAAAATCAAAAATGACTTTGAAAAAACTCAGCAAGAATCTGAATCTGAGACTAAGTCATGTGAAAATATTTTAGAAAAATATGACTCCAGTTTTCAGAGATTTCTCACTAAGAGCATAGACAGAAGCAAGATGGCTTCCATGATCTATGGTGTTAGTGGAAACAACAAAAGAGGCATTGGATATGAATCTTCATCTGGAAGCAATCCAAAACCTGTTGACAAACTTTTCATCAGGAAGACACCTCTGTATTCTCAATTCAAATTTGGCCACTTGAATGACATTAAACACACAAGCTCTGAGAATAATACTTATGTGTTTAAACCCAAGGCAAGCCAGAATAAACATTATGTTGTAAAACAGAAGTTTAGGCAAACCTACAAACCAACTAACCCCAAAGGACCCAAGAAGATCTGGGTACCTAAAAACAAAATAATTCCTGTTGCAGATGTTCTTAGCAGCAAGATCCGGACGCCAGTCATGGTACCTGGACTCTGGATGCTCACGACACATGACAGGAGAAAGGTCTATGTTCCAAAGCCTGGAACTTAGATCTGGAGGTGACGTGAAGTTTGGAGGGAACCAGAAAGGCAAGATCATTGGATCTGGCACTGTTGGAAATGGTAAACTTCCCTCTATAACTAATGTTTTACTTGTTGAAGGTCTAAAACATAACTTATTGTCCATAAGTCAATTAAGTGACAATGGTTATGATATTACCTTTAATCAAAAATGTTGTAAAGCTATATGTCAAAAGGATGGCTCTATCCTATTTAGTGGTAAGAGGAAAAACAACATTTATAAAATAAACCTTTCAGAACTCAAAGTTCAAAATGTTAAATGCCTATTCTCTGTTAATGAAGAGCAATGGGTCTGGCACAGAAGATTGGGCCATATTAATATGAGACGTATATCTCAGATTAATAAACTTAATCTTGTCAGAGGACTCCCTGATCTGAAGTTCACTTCAGATGCTCTTTGTGAAGCATGCCAAAAAGGGAAGTTTTCTAAAACATCTTTTAAATCAAAAAATGTTGTTTCTACTTCCAAACCACTAGAACTACTTCATATTGATCTGTTTGGACCAGTGAAAACTGCATCCATCAGAGGCAAGAAGTATGGATTAGTCATTGTTGATGACTATAGTAGATGGACATGGGTAAAGTTCTTAAAACACAAGGACGAGTCACATGCTGTGTTCTTTGACTTCTGCAAGCAAGTCCAGACTGAAAAAGATTTCAAAATTGTAAAATTCAGAAGTGATCATGGGGGTGAATTTGAAAATAAATATTTTGAAAAATATTTTTCTGAAAATGGCATTGCTCATGATTTTTCCTGTCCTAGAACTCCACAACAAAATGGGGTTGTAGAGAGGAAAAACAGGACTCTGCAAGAAATGGCCAGAACCATGATCAATGAGACAAATCTGGCAAAACACTTTTGGGCAGAAGCAATCAACACAGCGTGTTATATTCAGAATAGAGTGTCTATAAGGCCTCTTTTGAAGAAGACTCCATACGAACTGTGGAAGAACAGAAAGCCTAACATTTCTTATTTTCATCCTTTTGGATGTACTTGTTATATACTTAACACTAAAGAAAATCTTAACAAGTTTGATTCCAAAGCACAGAAATGTTTCATGCTTGGTTATTCTGAACGCTCTAAAGGCTACAGAGTTTTCAATACTGAAACACAGATTGTGGAAGAATATATTCATGTAAGATTTGATGATAAGCTTGGCTCTGAAAAGCCAAAGCAGTTTGACAATTCTGCAGACAGAGAAGTGATTCTCACAGACTCTGAAGGATCAGAGGCAGAAAAGGCTAAAGAAAAGGAATCTGAAGCAACTCCAGATGCTATTCACCTATCTTCTCAATTGGACAACTTACACATTTCTGAAAGATCAAATGTCAGAGGATCTTCTTCCAGAATTAAGGCATCTCACCCAGAAGATGTGATCATTGGAAAGAAAGATGATCCAATCAGGACAAGATCCTATCTCAGAACATCTGAATCTTCATTGTTTGGCTTAGTATCAATAATTGAACCAACATCTGTGGATGAGGCTCTGAAAGATAATGAATGGATTATTGCCATGCAAGAAGAGCTAAATCAATTCACCAGAAATGAAGTTTGGGATCTGGTTCCTAGACCTATAGGATTCAATGTTATTGGAACAAAATGGGTCTTCAGGAATAAGTTGAATGAAAAGGGAGAAGTAGAAAGGAATAAGGCAAGGCTGGTTGTTCAAGGATACAGTTAACAAGAAGGTATTGATTACACTGAGACATATGCTCCAGTGGCAAGGTTAGAATCTATTCGTCTTCTTATTTCATTTGCTGCACAGAATAACATCACTCTGTATCAGATGGATGTTAAAAGTGCTTTTCTTAATGGTATTATAGAAGAAGAAGTATATGTCCACCAACCTCCTGGTTTTGAAAGTGAAAACTTTCCAGATCATGTTTTCAAATTAAAGAAATCTCTTTATGGATTAAAACAAGCTCCCAGAGCTTGGTATGAGAGGTTGAGCAACTTCCTTATGAAGAAAAATTTTATCAGAGGAAAAGTGGATACAACTTTATTCTGTAAAACTGTTAAGAAAGATTTGTTGATTTGTCAAATTTATGTAGATGACATTATTTTTGGATCAACAAATATTACGCTTGGAAAGGAGTTTGCTAAATGTATGCAGGAAGAATTTGAAATGAGCATGATGGGAGAATTGAGATTCTTCTTGGGAATCCAAGTCAACCAGACTCCAGAGTGCACCTACATACATCAAACTAAATATGTTAAAGAGCTTCTGAAGAAGTTCAACATGGTTGATAGCAAAATGGCAAAGACTCCAATGCACCCTACAAGCACTCTAGGTAAGGAAGAGGTAAGTAAGAAGGTAGATCAAAAACTCTACAGAGGAATGATAGGATCTCTTCTATACTTGACTGCTTCTAGACCATATATTCTGTTTAGTGTCTGCTTATGTGCAAGATTCCAATCAGATCCTAGAGAATCACACTTAACAGTTGTTAAGAGGATTCTAAGGTATCTGAAAGGTACTACTAACATGGGTTTGTGTTACAGAAGATCTGATGAATTTTCATTAGTTGGATTCTGTGATGCTGACTATGCTGGAGACAAAGTTGAACGTAAAAGCACTTCTGGAAGCTGTCAGTTTCTTGGAAGTCATCTGATCTCATGGTACAGCAAGAACCAACCTACTATTGCACTATCAACTACAGAGGCAGAATACATTGCTGCTGCTGGATGTTGTACGCAGATGCTCTGGATGAAGAGTCAATTAGAAGATTATCAAATCTATGAGAGTAATCTTTCTATCTTCTGTGATAATACTTCTGCTATATGTTTGTCAAAAAATCCAATCTTGCATTCTAAGGCAAAACATATAGAAATTAAACATCACTTCATCAGAGACTATGTTCAGAAGGGTGTAATTAATCTAGCTTTTGTTGATACAGATCATCAATGGGCTGATATTTTCACAAAACCCCTTGCTGAAGATAGATTTAAGTTCATTCTGAAAAATATTTGTATGGATTTTTGTCCAAAGTAATATTTATCAGAGGCAACCTCTCAGATGCAAAATGTTTAATGATATGAAGTATTTCATCTGACTATTCGTTCATTAATATTTATTCAATTATATTTGTATGAAACTCTGAACTAACAAGCTCAGAAGATCTGAAAGTTGGAAACTTCATTTCTTGAGAGACATCAGATGCACATACAAAGCAAACACGTGTCACTCAGTATCTGAAACGATGGAGTGCTCAACTGAATTGACGTTTGAGGTATTGCTTTGAAAATCTCATTTTTCTTGGTTTTCCCCCCAGCTGTCATAAATTTAAAGTGAAATGATTATTTTCATTAAATGCTGTCCAAACGTGCGTATGTGTCTTTTGTTGTGCCCAATGCTTGATTTTTGGTTCTCTATAAATATCACCTATCACACTATTTTCACACTTTCCACATTCACTACATTCATGCGTTTCTGTTCTCTCTTCAAACTCTACCAAAACCCTAAACCTAAACCAAGATCTTCTTCTTCAATGGCTTCTACTTCAAACACTGCTGTAAAATCCAACAAGACTATAATGTACAAAGAACCAGAACGAACCTTATTTACTCCAGTGGCAGATCTTGAGGTTCTATGTGAAAGCTTCATTGATCTTGATTCATTAAAGGAAAATGGGTTTGACCTAACTCCTGCCATTAAAGCTCAAGGTTGGGAGAAATACTTTGAAAGATAAACTCTGAAGAGGTTCAAGGCAGAAGAATTCTTGTGGAAGACTTTCCACTATTCAGTGCAGATGAACCAAAGGAATTTGTCTGGATGTACATTACAGAATGTCTAAAGCAAGGAATTCCTCTACCTGCTAATCTTGTTCAGAAACCAGGAGAAGAATTGCCCAATCTGATGAAGGAAAGGCGTAGTAAGAGGAAAGCTGAAGAAGGATCAGTTCAGAAGAAGAGAAAAGCATCTGAAGTTTCAAGAAAGAAGAAGAAAGAAGGAAAGAAAGCCAGAATCAGTTCTAGAGAAGCCACTCTGGAAGAGATCAGAGACACCATTCATCAGGTATTAGCATCTGATCCTACACCTACTGTTCATTCACCCCTTTCATCACCACAACTCTCTCCAAACCTTAGACAAATAACTTCTAAACCCAAACAGTCTGTCAATCTTTCATCTGAACCACTCTCCTCTGAACCAGTAAATTTACAACCATCTCCTGTACCAATTCCATCTGAACCACAACCTCAAACAATTCAATCAGAAATTCCACCAACAGAACCAACTCAACCAGAAAACACTCAAACAGAAATTCCACAACCAACTATGTCACAACCAGAGAATTCCCAATTAGAGACTCTCCAACCAGAAACAATTATTTCAGAACAAAACCAACCAGAGACTGTTCAAACTGAACACTCTGAACAAACAATTCCCTCAGAAGATCCAAATCTTTCTGACAATATTCTTGATATACAACCCCTCAATCAATCAATTATAATTTCTTCAACATCTGTTCACTCAGATGAATCTTCTGATTCATCTGATTCATTTGATTGTGATTCAGAGTCACTCAAACAAGCTCGTTCTAAAAGTGTTATGAAGGAACATCTTAACATTTCCATGTTTCATACTCCACCAAACTCTCCACCTCATCAACAACCATCTGAAATTCAACATTCTGAAACTCAAACATCTGGAACCCAAACCATTCCTCAACCACCTGAAACCAATCCATCTGAAACTCAGTCTTTTCCTTCACCATCTGAACTCCCTCAATCTGACATCCACACTTCTCAACCACCATCACCACAACCATCTGAACCTACTCCTGTTAACACCCCTAATCCTTTTTCCTCTGAACAGTCTGAACAGTCAGATCTAGGATCTTGTGTTAATACTATGTTTGAAATTTTCAAAAAGGAGTTAGATTCTGAATATGATCGTGTTAAGGATGTATGCATGTCTAGTTTGGATCCAACTGTTTCAAATACTGCTTGGAAGCGCTTCATCTGGATGTTCAACAAAGCTGCCTTAAAAGTTAGAGCTAAATGCTCTAAGCTTGCTAAGACTAAATTTGCAGAATTAATCAAGGTAACTCTAATGAACATGCCTCCTCCTCCTCCTGTGTTACTTTTGGAAGCTGCTCCTCCAGTAGTTCCTGAATCTGAAATGGTTGAACAAGCTTCTGATGAAAATCAATCTGAAGGGAACCCTGCTGCTACTGCATCCGCTCCGTCTTCATCTGTGGTTGCAGAACTTGTTAATGATGTGAAGGATATAAAGGACTGGATGATCAAGCAAGAGAAGACAACTGATGAAATCAAGACCTGGATGTCTAAGCAAGAAGAGTCAGCTGCCAAGATGACAGAGCTTCTGACCCTTATTGCCTCTCGCCAGACTTAGTTTTATTTGTTGTTTTGCACATGAACTGCCTTTGCTGTTTGTTTTTTGTTGTGTTATGTGTTTTGGCTTCTGCTTGTTTGACTGTGAACTTTGGTTTGTTTAATTGCATGATAATGTGTTTGCTCCTACATGCCTCTTTTCTTCTGTATCTTTCTGTCTTTGAAAATCTTTTTGATTATGACAAAAAGGGGGAGAAAAAGAGAAACTGAGTGTTCAACCTATAAGCAATTACTAAAACTGAAATTCAGACATTTTATTAACTTACTTTGAATTTAAGTCTTTCAGATTACATTGATATATCTGACATAATTCATTGAAGTTACCCTGAGACTGTTTCAACCAGAACCTGATCCTCCAAAGAAAATCTAAGTATTCAATCAACTCTGATATCTTACTCTGATACATTTATTATGAAAAAGAATTCAAGAAAGATGGTAACCAGGCGCTCTGACTAAAGGAAGTCATATTTATCTGGCATCAAGATTTGATTCTGAACTCTTTCATCAGGCTCTGAATCTGAAATATACTTAATCAGAAAAGGAAGTATTCTATTCTGTTGAAGTATTTATTTCAGGGGGAGATTGTTAATCTCAGGGGGAGTTATAATTCATACTCTTTATTGAACAAAATTTCTCATGTTTTGACATCATCAAAAAGGGGGAGATTGTAAGAACACATATTGTTTCTTAGTTATATCTCTATGTTTTGATGATAACACTTATGAATTTTGTATTCAAGAATTATATACTCTAAATTTGTTCTAGACTGTTTGCTACAGGTACTAAAGAAAATATTCTTAAAAGAGCAAATTTGGATCTGAACAATGTTATTATGAAAGGCTTCATAGGTTCAAGAGCATCTTAAATGAAGATCTGAACGCTGCTCCCAGAAGAATCTGATTACTGTCTTTTGAAGATTCTGAAGCAGGAGCCTCTAAAGAATAGAAGACTCTGCTCTGATGGATTTACACGCTCAAGCACACAAGCTGCACATACTCTGATTCAGCTCAATCTGAAGAACATCCAAGACTCTGAAGATCCAGAAGATCTCTACTCTGAAGACTCTGAAGATTCAGATTCTAATGTTGAAAGCTGAACTTACTTAGTGAAGAAGATTTAAATATGTACGCTGGCTTATCTCAACAGCTCTTTCCTCTTTTGTGCTAGACACAAGGACACAGACAAAAAGGTTTTATCTGTGCATTCCATTCTAAGGAAAGTTTCTGCAAAGTGAAGACAAAAGGCATCAGGCTTGTTTCAGCATAGCCTCCAATGTAAAGACAAAAGGCTTCAGGCTTTTCTGCACAGCCTTCAACGTTAACAAGACTTCATGGATCTAAGTGCCTATATAAAGAAGTCCACTCCATCTTCTTCAGTATCGAACTTCTAGCAAAATCACTCATCAAAGCAAAACTCTCAAAGCTCTTATTATTTTATTTTGCTATAACATTGTTCTTAACTTAAGAGAAATATCACAGTTGTCATAACAGCTTATTAGAAGCATTCATACTCTTGTAAAAGTTTTACATTGTTTGTAAAAGGTTTTCCTTAAGAGGATCCAGTTGGGATCAGTTGCTCTTGAGAAGACTAAGAACAGTTGTTCTTAGGTGTTACTATTGTAATCTGTTTGATTAAATAGTGGATTAAGTCCTTGACAGAGAAAGGCAAATCACTCTTGAGAGGGTGGACTGGAGTAGTTGTATTCAACGAACCGGGATAAAAATATATGTGTTTAAATCTTTGATTTTTAGTCTTACTTATTCACCCCCCCCCCTTCTAAGTAATTTTCTCACCTTCACAGATACCTACGAACATGCAAGGAACTGTAAGAGAAAAGACGAAAACCTGGATGATGGCGCTGAGAAGATTTGCTGATGACGAAGATCTCGAGCTTCTGACGAGAGTCGTGAGGAAGATCTGGGAAAATACTCGCTGAAGAAACTACGTGAATGACGATCGTTGCTCTGGAAAATTCTGTGAAGATTTGAAAGTTACTTATGAGGATCGTTGGAGATCTTGCTGAACATTGATGAATCTTGAAATCGGAGGAAATCTGGAGATGCAGGTGATGAATGTTCTTGAGCTCGCTTGAAGATTTCTGGAAAAAGCTCCTGAATCTTGATGAACGGCGACGAGCGGAGTGATGCCAGAATGAAGATCCAGATGAAGATCAACGATAAATTTCTGGAAACGAGGATGAAAGTAGTGAGGATCGGTGGATCTTGGGGATTTCAGGCGAGAACACGTTGTTGATGTTGATGAAGAACAATGAAAATCAGCGAAATTTGCAGTTTCTGGTGAAGTTTGCAGTTACCGGCGAGAGTTACGGTGGCAAATGATTTCTCCGGCGAAGCCTCAGGCCGTTTGCATGACCGGCGGTGAGACTTGGACGGTGGGATCCAGAGGTGGACGCGTGGCAGCAGGAGAAGGGAGAGGAAGACGCGTAGTGGTGTGGGGGATAGTGGAGGGAACACATGGATCAGAGAGAGGGTGGTGTGTTGGCAGTGACTATGTGAGGTGGCTAAGAGCCTGGACCCATGCGTGGCATCTCTATTTAAGGGACATGTGGCGATGATTCTGGACCTGGCCCACGAAAAACAGACATCTGGCCCACTATTAAGGGCTAGTGACTTTGATTAATGCCTTAAACTGAATTAAATGCTAATGAAAACCTAATTAAACTAAACGAAAATTAATTAAAAACCTAATTAAAATCTCTAATTAATCCTAATTAATGACCAAACGAAAATTACTAATAAGACCCTAATTAACCCTAAAACAAAATGAAATTAATACTGAAAAAAACCTAATTAATCCTAAAAATGAAATTAACCCTAATTAATCTATTTAAAACAGAAAAAGATTATTTAATATCTATTTATCTATTCAAAATTCTAATTAAACCTATAAAATCAATTAAAAAAATCTAATAAAATCTATATATAAAAACCCATTAAATTCTATACTAAATCTATTAAACCAATTAAGAACTAATCTAACATTATCATATTCCCCTTTTAACTATATCAAAAAAACTACTATTAAAAAATCTAAAATCTATATTAAAATCTATATCAAACTACTCTATTTAATGATAAAAAAGCTAATATCTAAAATGTTAAAAATCTATTAAATCTAAAAAAAACTATCAAATTCTATAGGAAAAATACTAACCTATTTAATATCTAAAAAGCAAGCAAATCTATTAAAAAAATCTATTAAATGCATTAAAAATCTAAAAAATAAAAGGAAAAAATCCTAAAAATGCCAGGAAGTCGGTTAAATCGATTAGAGAACGATCGCACAACCATAGCGAAACCCGGGCACCGAGATGGCCTGAAAATAACAGGGAACGAGCACCAATTCTCAAAATACACTTATTCAAACCAGCCTAAACTGCCTGAAACGCCAGGGCTGCAATCCCGATAAACTCACTCTAACTGAGAAAATTGCAAGCATGCAGTATGCGAATGCGAATGCAAAATGCGTCGAAACATAAACCAGGTGCAGGAACCGGTTGGTCAAATTTTGGGGTGCAACAGCTGCCCCTATTCAAGTGGCTTGGACCCGACTGGGTGAAGAGCGAACGACCTTCAAACATTCGAGGTACGAGACGGTTGAATACCAAAGAAAACCCTGAAATTTGCCAACCGCAGAAATGAACTGCACCAACTGCTCGGACAACACTGCCCGCTGACTGGATCTGGTTGTTACGGCAACAAACTGATCAATTAGCGACCGTGCTGGGGATTATTTTCATCAGCCTGAAAAAGATTCTATCATCGCGGGGATAGAACTTTGTCTACATTCTGTTAACACAGAGAAATCCTGACGACCTCGCTGGGGAAACAATTCTGTCAAATATTTGAACACATTCTGTCTTGTCTTGAGACTCATACCCTGTCTATCATGGGAAAACCATCTGCCTGAATATGAGAGATTCATCCGCCTGCTCCATACGGGAAAAGTCATCTGCCTGATTACAGGAAAATCATAACACATCTGCCTGATACTTACAGGAAAGTTCTTCCGCCTGATTCTTACGGGAAAAGTCATCTGCCTGATTATAGGAAAATCGTAACACATCTGCCTGATACTTACAGGAAAGTTCTTCTGCCTGCTTCATACGGGAAAATACAACCCATCTACCTGATACATACAGGAGAATTGTAACACATCTCCCTGATACTTACAGGAAAGTTCGTCTGCCTGCTTCATACGGGAAAATACAACTCATCTGCCTGATACATACAGGAGAATTATCTGAATACCGTTTCTAGGCCTACCTCTGCAGTAGCCAAATCTATTGGTCCCATCCGCAAACGACTTTGAGGAGGACTCTACTGGGGATAGTAACACGAGGAAATCACGGCGACTTCCTTGGGGAAAATCTTTTGTCGAATATCAGAACACTGTCGCTACTGCGAAAATAAGGTGTCGGCAAAACAGAAGAGTCGCCACCTTTCATTATTTATCCCTCGGAGCGGGAAAGGAAACGATCGGAAAAACCTGACGAAAAGGTATAAGACAAGGTCGTCGTAACCATTGTCTGGGTTCGGGAGTCGGTTACGCAAGGGGAAGGTATTAGCACCCCTCACGTCCATCGTACTCGATGGGATCCACGCCTGTTGTGTTTACTGGACGAGTTGGTTTTATCTATCTACCTATCAAGGTTGGCTTAAAAAAAGAAAAGAAAATGACTCGGCAAAGCGTCGCACTTTATGCCTACGTATTCTCATCAGAGAATGAGAAATCAGAGTCAACGTAGTTCGACCTACTACGGGTTACGGGGAAGGTGGCTCGCCAATACATCAGTATTGTGCCTACGTACTCTCAATAGGCATGAGAGATCAGAGCTTACGTAGTTCGGGATAATACGGATTACGAGAATTCAGATTCATCTGTTTTATCGAGTAGGGTTAAACAACAGTTCCAGCAGTTAGGGACAAAGCCTGTTTACGGTAGAACTGAAGCTTAACGACACTCTTTTCTTCAGAAAAGCTTCCTTTGAATTATGGGCCCACGGGGCCAAAAGGTTTGAAGTTTGTTTTCTGTCTTTTACAAAAGAAGTGTTTTTTATTGTGTTCGCAATTTCAATCGCACTAGAGACTATGACCTGAGAGTGAATGCATCGTATGTCACCCAAAGGGTACCATACTAAACATCCAGACTGTTGAAAAGAAGCTCTCCAACAATCCTTTCTCCAATAGCTTAAGGCATGTAACGTACGAAAGAAATCATTCGTTATTACTGTATTTTGATTTGTTTTGAGATGAGAAGAGAGCAGGCTCAACTACGGGGAGACTATCAAGTCCTACTGTTGTCATGCCAAGGATTCATCCTATGGTTGAGGTTTGAAACAGGGAACTCCTATAAGTTATCATGCATAGGTTTCGACCTACAGTTCTATCATCACTTCCTTATCAAAGGAATTGAGATTCCTAAGGGATCATGTCAATGATACACAGAAACAGATAAAGCATCAACTTAAACGGTAAACAGTAAATGACTGAAAAATGCATGCAATGCAAGTGAGGGAGGAAATGTGTGTGGGGCATCAGCCTCCACAAGCTCATCTCAACCTCAAGCCAGAATGAATAACAACAATCATACAGAGGAATAACAACATGCTATCAAGCAAAACAATAATGAGCAACTGCAATCATACAGTAAAAATAAGATGCTACCAAGCAAACACAAACCACATGGGCAAGGGAGTTGGGCTCTACCGAATACCCGCAAGCAAAGCCATACAGTAAAAATACAAGCAGAGGGAGCAACTCGACCTCTAGTGCAATCATGCTCCTAGATTAAAGTCAGTCTAGATATGAACTTATTCTAATGCATCAAGCAAGTCAAACAAGGCACATCAGCAATACAAAAAAAAAACAGATAAGAAAAGAAAGCAGATCAACCGCTCTCTCAATTCCAAGCTTCAGCCCTTCTAACAGCACTTCAGTCTTCAGACTTCAACCACCCTTCAAGGCTATCATCCTCCATGACAAGTATCAACTTGCTTCTCCAGGTTTTAACCCATCAAACATAAGTGTCCACTTGTTCTTTCTTCTCCAAGCCTCAGCTCTTCAGTCAATCTCAATTGAATCCTCTTCATAAGTATCAACTTAGTCTTCAAGCCTCTGCTCTCTTTGCTTTACCAGTATCAACTTGGTCTTCTTCTCCTACAAGCTTCAGATTCTCAAAGTAGTCTTCAATCACATGGAAGTGTCAACTTCATCCTTCAATTCTTTTTCAAGCCTCGGCTCTTCATTCAGTCTCCATTGGGTCTTCTTCATAAGTATCAACTTAGTCTTCTTGCTCTTCAAGCTTCAGCTGCAATGGCAATGCTCAAGGAATCATCCCCTTCCACACTCTTCAATGAATTCCCCATCTTCAAACTCAAGTCCAACATCTTCCAAGGTACTCAAACCAGAAGGCAATTGATTCAACAAAATGAGTGGAAATGATAAACAGCTTATTGACAACCAAAGGAAGCCTGTAAGGGTTCATCATTATGAGAGACTGGTTCCCTCAAAGTTCTACTTCCCAGATAAAGCCACTCATCCCTCCAAAGGAGGGATGTGAATATCTTAGAAGGACTTTTAGTCATTGGGAGGAATGGGAGCACAAGATGCTTTCCATATTTGTGAAAGAAGTCATTCTAACTATAAGGCTCTCCCTATGGCTCCTACCTCCTAAATCTTCATCAGACACCTTCAGGCACAAGCAAATCCAAGCTCCAAGCAACTTCAAGCAACTTCAAGCATCCTCACCTTGTCTTCAACTTGTCTTCAATCTTAACCAAAGGCAAACAAAGCAAAACCCTAATCTAAGGGGACTAAAGAAGTTAGTCTATTTGAGTTAGTGCCTTAGAATCATCTAAAACTAGCACCTAAACTAAAATCAACCAAAAATAGGAAACTATCCTATGAATTTCTACAAAAATTCCTAAGGGATCCTAATTCAATTGAGAAAACCTCATACAAAAACCAGGGACTAAATCATCTATTAAACCCTAGAATTAAGTCCTAAATCATAAGGTATCAACCATAAACCCTAAAAATGGATCTTCTAAAGGTTTCAACATAAACTACCACCTAGGTTCATCACAAAAATGTGATAAAAATGCTATGGGAGCATGCATATCTATGCTAACTACTCACAAAAAATCAGGATCAAAATCATCACCACATGATCACACAAAATTCCACAAAATTAGGTATCAAACATAACCATTTTAATATCAATTAAAATATAAAATTCCCATAAAATCAGAAAATGCATGAAATAAAAATATTTTTTCTCTAAAAAATATTAGATTCAATCATGAATACAATGCAAAAAGAATGGGATTAATTGGATTAATTTTCAATTTTATATGATTTTTTCAAGAACCATGAACAAAATGAAAAAATAATGAAAATCACAATAAAATAAAAACACGCGCGGTGCAAATAGCAATGAAAATCAGTTCATATAATGGATTGAGCTCGCTGGGGGGTGTGGATATCAGTTATTTCACTAAGCCCAAAACCACTGATTAAATGAAACGCAGCGTTTCATAATCAGAACTCCTTCACAAATTGAAATCAAAACGTGGTCGTTGGATCATGCCTTCAGTCAAAGTCCAACCCCCATCCAATGGCTCTAGAGTCATCTTCAACCTTTTGAATGTCTGAACTTCGCGCGCAGCTCCGGCCACCACCGGTGGTGCTCCGGTCACCATTCCACAACCCTAGTTCAACCTAGAGTCCACTATAGGCCACGATCCCTTAATGAAACATGTCCCAAATTCCCTCACGAATTCATTCATGCCTTTAATTCTCTCTGAAACCTCAAGATTCACCATAACCAACTTTCAACCGAAAATGGTAACACCCTAGATTGGTCACTAATTCTCAAATTAATGGTCTGAAATCGTTCCTACACCGTTCTACAATGCATCTAACACCCTAATTCATCTTGATTCTACCTAATTCATGCCAGAGGAAGAAAGTTACTAACCTGAAAATTCTTGATGAACAGATGCACTAAACCTTCAAGTCAAGCTCTCCAATCTTTCAGACACGATCAATGAACCCTTTCCTTGCTTCTGTATGCAATAGAACTGGTTGAAAACCCCTGAATCTTGAAACCCGATGGTGAGTTGCAGGTGGAAAAATTCAATTGCTCATACACGATTCAGCCACGAATTCTCTTGGATTATGATCTGGATTCAATCCCTAGCATCCATGGAAGAAGTTGCACTCAAGAAAATGGATGGAAAGTGAAGAAATTGGTGAAACCGAATTCAATTGCAAGCCAAGAAATCTCAATCTCAATCTATGCTCTCTCCTTCAATCATCACCAACCTTTGCATTGGATCACCTCTACTCAATATATAGATGCTCTGTGAGTGATCTAGAACCCTCTAGATCCTTCTAATGAGAAAACCAATCTCTCATGTCATGAGATTTTCAACCATATGCCATGATATGCATAACCTTGCAAATAGCTTGAAACCAACCTCATTCACTTCCAATTTCTCCCCTAGTGACATTTTGAAAGTGTTCAGCTTGTAAAGGGCCTTGGTTATGCCTTGATTCTAGGTTTTGCACATGTTACTAAATATGCAAGCAAGTACTTTTCAAAGCAAGTCCACAAATTAGACCTCAACTCAAAAATGTGGCTAAACAAATGTTCTTAAAATTTTTTCTAGAGTCAAAATGATATATTACATGCCATGGTTTGGATGTGTAGATTGAAAATATCAATTTCCAACTTTGGTTTATTTAACTTATGCCCTTATTTTAGGTCATTTTTGCAACTTTGAGCTAAAAGCATTCCCAACATCTCATGACCTCCTTAATAGCCTTAAAACATCATTTTGAACAAGTTTGATGTTGAACATTTTTCCATTTGAAGCTTGGAAATAAGAGTTATGGCCTTATGCTTGAAATGACCTGTAATCTCCAAATAACCAAAATGCCCTTGACTTTTCAAAGCCATAACTTGAGTTCTACAAATCCTATCAAGGACTTCTAGTACTCTCTAGAAATCTAAGAGGATAAGGAACAACATTCATGTTGACCAAAAGTTCATAGGAATAATCCTTCTTGGGCAAAATTTTGATGCAAGTTGGGTAACTTTCAAGCCCCCAGATCCACATACCTCAGATGACCTGTAACTTGTCAAAGTCATAACTTGAGTTCTACAAATCCTATCAAGGACTTATAGCACTCAAATTAAATCTAAGCTCATTCTCTACAACATTCATGTTGGGGGTGGGATGAGATAACAATCACATCTTGAGCTAAACTGCCTTAAAGATAGGGGTCAAACTAGGGGATTTTACACTGTCAAGCCTTAGAAACCCTAGCCTGAAACTTCTCAAACTCTTCAATCATGATGAGTTGACCTTGAAATCATCCTTATAGAATCTCAATGCATCAATACATGATCACATGGCTCTTGGCTTAGGTCTCAACCCTCTCCAAATCATCAGTTGACCTAGGGTTGACCCAGTCATACCCTAATTGCACCACTCATGGCTGAGTCTTCTTATTCTTGCATAATGACCTATCTAGGCCTCATGATGGCTTTCAAGACATCTCATGAGCTCTCTCAAGGCTTCAAGTCCACATTCCTGGCTTCAGAATCATCTGAGGAGCTCCCCCAACTCTCAAGTTAGGAGGCACACACTCTTGGTTTCAACCACTCTCTCTGAGGATCTTTTGACTTCTCTGACAAGGATATCAACCCTTGAACACTTGAATAACCTTCTTAACTAGCTTCAAAGTCTTGTGTAGCTCTTAATTGGTAATCATACCTCTTGATCTCCTGCATACATGTCAATGAAATGCAAATGATAATGCTAATGTGAATGAAATGAAACATAAGCTAGGCAAAGAAATGTTGGGCAAATTTTGGGGTGAAACAGCTGCCCCTATTCAAACGGCTTGGACCTGTTGGACAATCAAGGTACGAGATGGTTGAATACAAAAAACCCGGAAATTTGCCAACTGCGCAAGTACACGGTACTCTGATGGGAACAAATATTCGAAAACTGAAATATTAGTTGCACGGCAACTAGCTGGGGAATTGGTCACACGGTAACCGACGATACATGGTCGATCATGCCGTCAGGCATCAACATTCCTCGGGACTCATCAGGTCAACAATCAAGTTAATCATGCCGTCGGGCATTCAAAGAAATTTTCGGGCGTCATCTGGCCTTCATCAGTGAGCCGGGAATGGAATCCTCGGTCAATCATGAACCAATTGGGGGATATCCAAACTTCTACCATCAGGCACTCCGCATCAGCTGAGGGAACTGCTTCGTCAATACGGTTGGACTTCAATCATCAAGTCTTCAGGGGAAGTTTCAGCTTCGCTGTTCAGAAACCTGCAGGGGGTGACGCATCTCCGCTGGGGATTCTGGAGAACTATCAAGTAACTCTGCTTCGGGGATCCAGAAATCATTCTGGGTGAGTTATCTCTACTGAGGACATCAAGAATCATCTTGAACAAATAACTTTGAGGGGACTTCAAGAATCATCCTGAACCCATAACTCTGCTGGAGATTTCGGGAATCATCCCGAGCACTCACTCTGCTGGGGATTCTAAGCATCAACTTGAGCAACCACTTCTGGCGACTTCACTGGGGATTTTAAGAATCATCTCGGGCAAACGACTTTGCTGGGGAATTCAAGAATCATCTTAAGCAAGCGACTCTGTGGAGGAACACCTGCAAAACAAGAACAATAACGACCTAGCTCATGTTTAGTATGCATATGCTTTGACAATGGCGCAATGTTCCACACGGTAGAAATGCTACGCGTTTTTTGATAAATGCTATGCAATCATGCAAAATGCTGCGATCCCGTCAGCAAAATAAATGCCGAAGGGAGAATCCTCCTGTCAAGGAGAAAGAACCACTCGGGTGGGGGAAGGACTCATCCTGCCGAGGAGGAGAGGTAACACCGATCTCAATTGGACTCCGCCTAGGGAAACGAACTTCAGTCGACTGCTGCAGGGGAACGAAGCTCTACGAGAACCTGGGCCTGCTGAGGAAAACGATGTCAATCGCAGAAATAAACTGCACGGCATTCGCAGCCACAGCTTTCCTGGAGATAACAACTCCGGTGGGGAGATACAGTATCAGTTGTTCAACACTCTACTGGGGAAAAACCAATCATGGCCCGAACTGCTTTCCAAAGACTCGGCTCTCTTGGGGAACTGCAAACTTGGCTGGGGAAGAAGGAATCACCCTGCTTGCTAGGGAGAGTACGACTCTGTGGGGAATTTCAATTCTGCCGGAGACTTCAGTCCGGAACTATCAATTGCTGCACACTTCAATATATGACTCAGCTGGGGAGATGGACATTCCTTCGGGATGTATCTGATTGGGGAGAGAATCTTCCCTGCCTGGGAGACATATCAACGTCTGACGATCTCATGTTCAGACTCTGCGGGGAGGGGCTGCTGAACTTTGCTGGAGAAGAAGGAATCATCCTGCTTGGGGACGCACGGCGTACCGCCTGGAATATGCTACCTGCAACAACACAAACAAACAGACAAGATACCCTTCTCAAAGGGAACTATCAAGGTTATCATCTTGTGACAATGTTCGAGTAATACATTGTTTCAACAATCAGTGGCCTAGGCCAGTAAGTTTATGTATGCGTATTTTATCAAAAACATTGGCGTTCTTTTTCGCAAACAAAACAGATAAATGCTAAACAGACAAACAAAATTGCTGAATAGTATACATTTTATTGATAACGAACCCCTGAATGGGTAAAAATGTTTTACAACAGAGGCAAGCTCCTGGAATGAGGAAGCCGCGCTAAAAAAGTAAAAACATAAATATACATCAGTATATACACATGTCGGCAACGAGGCGTAGACGAATACCATGAGTTGATCCCTCTATGACCCACTCGACTTCGATGCTTCTCCGACGCTTCAGCTTCAGAAGAGATTGATTCAGATAAACGGCCCTCAGGTCCTCCAAACCACTAAACAATGAAAGTCCACACGCGGAACACAGTCATTTGCTTTTTCAAATCCCTAACTTTTGCCTGAATCGCCCTTCCGGGTTTTCGATTCACCGGGATACCCTTTTTTTCCAATGTCGCCCATCTGGGTTTTCGACTTTGCGGGTGTACATTTTTCCTTTATATCCCTAATTTTTGCCCGAACCTTTTCCTTTTTTATGGTTCGCTGGGATGCCCCATTTTTTCCTGGATATTCTTTTTCTTTCCAGCGGGTCATTTTTAAGCAAAGTATTTTTTAATTGCGTCCGCGTTCACCGGGGATGAAAAATCGTCACCATCCATCGTGGATAACAACAAAGCTCCTCCCGAGAAGACCTTGCTGACGACGTACGGACCTTCGTAATTGGGAGTCCACTTGCCTCGGTGATCGAAATGTGGAGGAAGAATCTTCTTCAGGACGAGATCACCCGTCTGAAAGCTTCTAGGACGTACCTTCTTATCATAAGCTTTCTTCATTCGGCTTTGGTACAGACGACCATATGCAATCGCTGCCAACCTCTTCTCGTCCATCAGGCTGAGTTGGTTTAGTCGGTTCTTAATCCATTCTGCCTCGTCGAGTTTTACGTCAACCAAAACTCGCAAAGAAGGGATCTCCACTTCTAACGATAGGACAACTTCCATACCGTACACTAAGGAGAAAGGAGTTGCCCCGGTTGACGTACGTACCGTGGTACGATAACCGTGCAGTGCAAACGGCAGCATCTCGTGCCAATATTTGTAGGTCACGACCATCTTCTGGACAATCTTCTTAATGTTCTTATTGGCCGCTTCAACGGCGCCATTCATCTTCGGTCGGTAAGGAGATGAGTTGTGGTGTTCAATCTTGAAACTCCGGCGCAGCTCCTTCATCATCTTGTTATTCAAATTCGAACCATTATCAGTAATGATCCGCTCGGGAATTCCGTAACGACAGATGATGTCCGTCTTTATGAATTTAGCCACCACCTGCTTGGTCACATTAGCGTATGAGGCTGCCTCCACCCACTTGGTGAAGTAGTCGATAGCTACTAGAATGAAGCGATGACCGTTAGATGCAGTGGGCTCGATCTTTCCTATCATGTCGATGCCCCACATGGAGAACGGCCACGGGGAGGACATGGCATTCAACGGGCACGGCGGCACATGAACCTTATCAGCATAAATTTGGGCATTTATGACATCTCTTCGCGAATTTAAAGCAATATGATTCCATCGTCAGCCAGTAATATCCTGCTCTTAGGATCTTTCTCGTCATAGCATGCCCGCCGGCGTGCGTACGAAATGTGCCTTCATGGACCTCTTCCATGAGCATACTCGCCTCTTTCTCATCTACACATCTGAGTAGCACGAGATCGTGGTTTCTTTTATACAGAACTCCATCAGGATTGAGATAAAAATTTCCAGATAGCCTCCTCAGAGTCTTCTTATCCTGGGTTGACGCTCCCGCAGGATATTCCTTAGTCATAAGGAAAGTCTGGATGTCATGGAACCATGTCTTGCCGTCGGAGGCTTCCTCGATTGCAAAGACGAATGCAGGTCTATCAAGATGAGAAAGGACAATTCTTGGAGCTTCATTCCAAAAATTGACTTTATACATCGAAGCCAACGTGGCTAAGGCATCAGCCATCTGGTTTTCCACCCTGGGCACATGATGGAGTTCCACTCGATCAAAGAACGGAAGCAGCCTTCTGGCATAGTTCATGTACGACACCAAATTCGATTGACGAGTCTCCCACTCCCCTTTAATCTGGTTAATCACAAGTGCCGAGTCACCATATACATCTAGGTTCTTGATTCTCAAATCAATTGCCTCTTCTAGACCCATGATGCATGCTTCGTACTCCGCTTCATTATTGGTGACCGGAGACGTCAGTCTCGCGGTGAACGGGATGTGGGATCCGTGCGGAGTCGTGATGATCGCCCCAATGCCACTTCCGTAGGAATTAACCGCCCCGTCAAATATCAATTTCCACTGGGATTTCCTATCTGGCCCCTCGTCGGGCAACGGTTCATCGCAATCTTTCGCTTTAAGAAACATGATATCCTCATCAGGGAACTCAAATTTCATCGGCTGGTAGTCCTCGATCGGCTGTTCGGCAAGGTAATCAGACAATACGCTTCCCTTAATGGCCTTCTGGGAAACGTACTGAATATCATATTCCGTCAACACCATTTGCCATCTGGCAATCCTGCCCGAAAGCGCTTGCTTCTCGAAGACGTACTTGATCGGATCCATCTTCGAAATTAGCATGGTGGTGTGATTGAGCATGTACTGTCGTAAACGTTTGGCAACCCAGGCTAGTGCACAACACGTTTTCTCCAGCATCGAGTAACGAGATTCACAGTCAGTGAACTTTTTACTCAAATAATAGATGGCATGCTCCTTTTTGCCCGTCTCGTCGTGCTGACCGAGAACACACCCCATACTATTCTCAAGAACTGTCAAGTACATGATTAAGGGCCGTCCAGCCACTGGGGGTATCAAGATTAGAGGTTCCTGTAGATACTGTTTTATCTTATCAAATGCCTTCTGGCAATCCTCGTTCCAGATAATCGCCTGATCTTTCTTTAGCAGCTTGAACATCGGTTCACACGTGGCCGTGAGCTGAGAAATAAACCTTGCAATGTAGTTTATTCTGCCCAGGAAACCACGAACTTCTTTTTCTGTTTTTGGCGTTGGCATTTCTTGTATCGCTTTTATCTTCGCAGGATCAACCTTGATGCCTCTTTCACTCACGATAAACCCCAGTAGTTTTCCGGACCGTACTCCGAAAGTACACTTGTTAGGATTCAGCCTCAACCTGAACTTCCTAAGCCTCTCAAAAAGCTTCAGCAAATTGACCAGATGTCCCTCCTCCGTTTGGGACTTCGCAATCATGTCATCAACATAGACTTCAATCTCATGATGAATCATATCATGAAACAAAGTTACCATTGCTCGTTGGTAAGTGGCCCCGGTGTTCTTCAGACCGAAAGGCATTACCTTGTAGCAAAACGTTCCCCAGGGCGTGATAAACGTAGTTTTCTCCATGTCCTCCGGTGCCATCTTAATCTGATTGTAGCCAAAGAAGCCATCCATGAACGAAAACACGGAGAACTGAGCTGTATTGTCGACCAACACATCAATATGAGGCAGCGGGAAATCATCTTTAGGGCTCGCCCTATTCAAATCCCGATAATCAACGCACATTCGTACCTTACCGTCTTTCTTCGGTACAGGCATTATGTTGGCGACCCACGGAGGGTAAGTAGTGACCGCTAAGAAGCCAACATCAAGCTGCTTTTGCACTTCCTCTTTGATCTTAACGGCCATATCTGGTCGCGTCCTCCTAAGCTTCTGCTTAACGGGAGGACAATCTTCTCGCAGCGGCAAGTGGTGGACCACGATGTCAGTGTCAAGTCCGGGCATATCTTCGTATGACCAAGCAAAGACGTCACTATACTCTCTCAGCATCTCGACTAATCTCTTCTTGACATCACTCTGCAATGCAGCCCCTATCCTGACGTTCTTGACAAGTTCTTCAGAACCCAGATTCACAATCTCGATCTCCTCTTCATGAGGCAAAATAACTTTCTCCTCTTGTTTCAACAAGCGGGCCAACTCTTCAGGAAGGTCTTCATCTTCATCAATCTCTTCTTCGGCTTGATAGATCGGGCAATCGAAGTCGAAGTGAGTCGTAGAAGGTCCAGAGTCGATGTCATCTGTTATGTGGATCCTGCAATAACAAGGGTTAAGCTTAAAACAAGGATATGCAGGTTAGCACAAACCTCATTGCCATTTTATTGTTTTTTTTAAACAAACATAAAACAGGAATAACAGAGATCACAATATTTGAATACGAAGAAAAACGCCTTTTGATTTATTGATAAAATGCATGTACATAATCAAATAAGGCCCTGACAATAAAACCACTATGCCTCGGGTAGGACATAGGGTTGTACAATGATTGGAAAAAGTAAGTCATTACTCTTCGCTTGTCATCTGGATGATATCCTTGACGGACCAGTTGTTGAGGCTCTCGCCTGGCTTGCTTGGCTGGATCCAAGAGTCTAAGTCACAGTCGCTATCTCCGCTGTCTTCAGACACTGCGTTGATGCTTTCAAATATCACCCCGCCACTGGTAAACTGGATCGGCCCTTTACCTCGCGACGCACTGCTAGAAGAAGAGGCTTCAGCCGCAGGAGAATATCCCAACCCAAACTTATCTTGCTTGTTAGGTATCTCTAGAATTCGCCCACAGCCTGGGGTAGATCCGGCCTGAACAACGGCCCGGGCTTCCTTGAAGGAAGAGAGAGTCATCTCTGGCTTTTCAGTGACTACAGGCGCCACGTCCTTGACTTTAACAGCTTCGAACGCTTGGCATAGGGTTTCATGGATCTCCCCATCCATCTCAACATATTTGAAGGACGACAAATGGCTCACCATTATGTCTTCCTCGCCACATACAGTCACGATGCTACCTCCGACGGCGTACTTGAGCTTCTGGTGCAACGTGGAGGTCGTGGCACCCGCAGAATGGATCCATGGCCGGCCCAAGAGACAGCTATAGGCAGCCATGATGTCCATAATGTAAAAGACCGCATCGAATGTTTCCGGCCTGACTTGGATTGGCAACGTCACCTCCCCGAAAACATGGCATTTGGTTCCATCGAACGCTTTCACAACCAGATCACTGGGTGTGCAAATCACTCCACGAGTATCTAACTTCATCAATGCTTTCTTCGAAAGAACATTGAGCGAAGACCCAGTGTCTACCAACACGTGGGACATGATCGTTCCCCTACACTCTATCGAGATGTGCAGGGCGCTATTGTGGTTCCTTCCCTTCGGCGTCAGCTCTAGGTTAGTGAACCCTAACCCATTTCCGGCATTCACGTGGGCTACGACCTCCTCCAGCTGGTTTACCGATATTGCCTACGGTACATATGTGTTGCACCCCAAATTTTGACCCCTTATATCCTCTTCATATCATATGCATTTATTTATCTAACCTTAACAAGTTTCGAAGTGTGTTTTTGTCAAGATACAGATGAAACGGGGCTCCGCACTGATAAAATCGAAGTTTCGAGGATTGGTCAACCAATGTTTTGGGTTGAATCATTTATGAAATGAGATCAAGAGTACCATATTGGGTCATGTGTGAGTTCAATTTGAGGTAATCACCCACATATGGGGTGCAGTGCAGTTCAAGGCACCGGATTAGGGTTTTTCGGGTTGAAAAAGTCAACTGTAGTTTGACTTTAGATTTGGGAAATAATTCAAGGATAAAAGTATGGTTTAAAAAGTTCATATGGCTTAGTGAAGTCCCCTCAAAGAGTTTCAAAGTCTTGGAAGCTCCGAAACATGAACGAACGGTTCGGTAATCGTCGATCGATCGTACGGTTGACCGAAAAGTCAACCCCCTCAAATTTTAGGAATTGGACTTCAAGTTTTGAAGCAAAGTTGTTCCTTATGTCATTAGGGACCTACATATCAATTTTCATGATCATCGGATCAAGGACGTGAGAGTAATCGAAAAATCGGGAAATTAGGGTTTCGAAAGGGGCTAAACCCTAACTCCCTAACCACACATCCAAACGAGGTGGTTCAAAGCTCGTCGGAAAGCTCTTAACAAGTCCTACAAAAGTCCTATACTAGTCCACACTCAGAAAATGCATGGAATTGGAGTTATCATCAAAGTCATTTTTTAGTACAAAACACTTGGTGAATTTCTCAAAATCTGGCTGCATCAAAACTTGTTTTTTGCTAACTTTAAGGGACTTTTCAAACAAGATGCACATAGATTTGGAACTTTTGACAAACATGAATGTTGTAGGGCTATATGAGGGCTTTCCAAAAAGAACAAGAACTCCCCAAGAGGAGTTGTGAGCTGGAAGTTATGGTATCTTGAAGTTGGGTCTGTCACACTAAAAGTTCACTTGCTTCAACATCTCAAAATTGGATTTTCACAACTTGAGTCATTCTCCACCCTTGGATCATGTTACAAACTGATAATATAAGGTATGAATGAAGAGAAAACCAGAAGATGGGATAGTTTGAGGGATTTGGCAAGTTGAAGCAAGTTGACAATTTTATATTCATTTAAAAGAAGAAAGAGAAACTTTACAAGGAAATGGCAACTGCATGCCCCTACCTTCATAGCTCTCTCTAGTCATCTCAAGTCCCTCATGTCAGCTGATATTTGCATACCTTGAGCCAAGGAATTGATGTGTAGGAGCTGATATGAAGATCTTGGCAAGATTTTGGAAGAAACATCATGAAACTCCCTCCAAAAATGGAAAATACAAAGCTGCCCTCATCGTTCTTTCTCCTATAAATAGAGGCCTCACCCTCATTTTTTTTACACCAGAGCTGCTCATAAGATCAAAGCATCACAGCTCTCCCTCTCATTCTCTCTTTACTTATAAGTGAAGAAAAGTTCAAAAACACCAAAAATGGTCATTTTGTAACTTTCACACCATTTTCATTTCTAATATTTCCAACACTCTCACAACCATCCGCACATCTCCTAAATGACATATGGAAGGTGTATGACTCATTAAAACATCAAGAACCACAAAAAATCAAAAAGTCAACTCTCATTCCACCATACTTTGACCAAAGCTACAAAACTCACCATATCTCGTTCTACTCATTTCCTTGGCATCCTAAGAGCTCTAACACCTTGCATATATTGTGTTTCAATTGTCCAAGCAGCTAAGAATCATCAACAATATCTAGTTCTTCCATTGGCATCATAAGTGCATTCTACCCAAAATTTCAATTTCAAGGCAAGCAAGGCATTCAAAAAGGGCCTCTGGTTTTCTAGGAGTAATATAGCTTACTCAAGTGCATCATCACAGGTATGTCTAAACTCATCCCACTCATTTTCATGACATAAAATTCATCGTTGTTTGTTATGTTTATGCACAGATACTGTTATGGCTATGTACTATTGTTGTCCCATACTTGTGAAGCCAATATCATGTATTAGTGACTGTTAGGACAATATGTATGTGATTGGTACTTTTTGCAAAATATGTTGTTGAGACAAGCTTCTGATGTTAGCATTGTTATGTTAAAGCAATTATTAAACCATGTCACTTTTAACCATTTTTACTTTGAAGTTTCTTTCATTTCAACATTTGCCATGATGAGATAATTAACTGTTGCATTGTTGCTTTCATTGGTCATCACCAGAATTTATAGTAGGAACCAGTCATATGTTTGAAGTTTTATTTCTTTGTGTCAGCTTTCCCTTTGCATTGTAATGTCAGTTTTCTTAGTATTAACTTGTTATATTAGACTTTGACTTGTTCAGATTATGCTCATTGCTGCCAATACTTGTGTTAGAGGCTTAGTACTAGTTTTTGCTCTGGTGAATTTACACAGCTACTGTTAGGTTTCTACCTAAGAGGGTTGTTTGGAGTTGATAACCAAGTTATTGCTGTCCAAAATATGTGTTCATATTGCTTTGTGGTTATACATGTTTTAGTCTCAGTTTGTACCTCAGTTGGGTTAAGAAGTTTGTGACATCACAGTAGTTTATAGGGTGGACCTTAACAGTCTGTGGCTAGGTTGTTGAAACTATTTAAGTTGGTGTTTTGCTTGTATTAAACCTATGTTTGCTTGTACTGGACTGTTAATCCTCATGTTTTTATAAGCTTTGTTAAGTTAGACATGGTTATGTTCTCTATTAAAGTGTTAAGAATTTTGCTGCAAAATGAGATTTGCTTTAACATCCTAAATTACATGTTGATTGTTTTTGTTTAAAAATGTGTACTGAAAATTGTTTTTTTTTGCTGCTTGTTGAGTTGTAACTTTCATATTGGATTGAACTTTGTTAATGATGACATTTTATGTCAAAGGTTTCATTATGCATATTGTTGAGGTCAAGGTTGGTATTACTTTCTGTCCAGGTCTGTCCTAAGGTCTATCAACCTTTTTGTTCTATCAAATTTCAGTTAGAATTTAAAATCCATGAGTGTTTAGGTTCATTCTAGGTTGAAGTATGAAACTATTAGACATCTGTAATGTTGTGAATCATGCTTGATTATTTGGTTTAGTTACATCATCAACTGTTTTCTTTGAAAAGTACCATTTCAACTCTTGAACAACAATTGCAGTTCAGTTGTAACTTTCTCTTTTAGTCATGTCTGAACTTAATTGGTGTTTGTAATTCTGTAACTGTCATGAAATCAGATGTTGGACCTATCTTGTTTATTCTTTCTTGTTTTGGTGAGACATATGTTGTTTCTATTCATGTCTGAATTAGGGTGTATGTGTTTGAATTATTTTACAAGCCATGATGCATATATAGGATCTGTGTAGTGCAAGGAGTATGTGTTTGATATTGTTCTAATGTTCTAGGATTGATTGGAATTCCTGATTGTTGACTGCTGTCAGACCAAAACCATCTTGCTCTATTTGTTTTTACCTTGATTACCATGTTGAAGTTTGTATTCTTGATCTTTCAGTTTTTTCTATATCAACACTTGTTCAAAGTAACTGTATTATCATGTATAATTGGGAGCAGTTTGTAGTTTAAGCTTGTTTGTCCCTATGTTCAAAGTTTCATTGTTGTAGAATTATGTGGATCAAAGTTTTGTCAAATTTTTGATGACTCATCTTTTTTTTTTTTTACTTTAGTAAGTGATAACACTGTTGTGGTGGAATGGGCCAATTATTTTGAACACTATCAAGACCTGTTTTTCATGCTAAACCTGTTTTGAAACTTGATCTTTCAATATGTTTTGTTTCTGCCAAGCCTTTTTTTTTTCATTTAAATTTCTCAATCCCTTTGAGGTTGTAACATGGCTGGTGGGTTGTTCAGCCATAGAATAAAGTTGTTTTCTGGTGAAAAATGCACTAGCTGTCGTGGCAGCATTTGATGATTCATATTGGTTTTTCATATGTGGCTGTCAAAATCTGTTATTCTTGCTTTGCTTGTGTAATTTAAAAGATGTCATTAAGGTAACCATCATTTTGGATTGGTAGCTGCTATGGAGACCAATAGAAGTTTGGATGAACATGGTTGTTATCCTAGAAAACCTATACATGATCTGCTGCTCACTGTCTATTTTGAAATGATTTAAACTCTGATGCTTTTGATTTCAAACATTGCAGTCTTGTGTTTGATAAGGTTCATGACCTACTGTATAAAAATGTGTACATTGTGATACCATTCCTGTTTTGTTCCAAACTGCCTTGGATTTTGGATTTAATCATCTATCTGCCCAACTTATGCTGGCTCACCACTGTTACTTGCTTGCTAGCCATGTTAGAATTTGAAGTTGACCTTTGGTCTGTAGGTAGGCAGTGCTTTTGTAAAAGCACTATAGTTGACACTCATTGTGTATGCTATTGGAATTTTGATTTGAGGGATGTACTAATTTTCTGGTCATGACTGTTGAGAAGTTTATCAACCTGCTGTGATGTTAAGGTTTCAGCTGAGGTATTGCAATCTTGTATACCCATGTTCCTGTCTTGGTAGAGCATGGATCCTTGGAAGTATGTGTTGATGTTTTGAAATATAGCTTAATGCATCTTGCTTTACTTTCCCTTTTTTTTAAAAACAGTTTTTCAGTCTTTTTGATCCATGCCTCTAACAGCATAAGAATTGCTAAAAATTGAAAAATCACATGTTGTCACAAGAATCCTTAAACAAGTCAAAATGACAATTTCCACACCAATTCACCTCTGCACCAAACCTGTATTGGAATGTCTCACACTCTTTATTTTAAAGCTGTAGCATCACCATTTGATTATAAACCCAACTGCCATGATTTTCCCTTTGCATTTCAAAGTCATCATGCTTGCTATTTTTAATGAAATCATGTTCATTGCTGTCAAAACTGTTTGAAGTTTGTTTTGGTGAATGCTCATTGAAATAAAACAAAAAGGGGATGTGAATGTGACTGTTGCTACTAAAGAGGGGGGAGCAGGACATTTTTAGGTTCTTGATTAAATTTGTGTTACTCTTTAAGTTGGATTTCTCATAGGTTTGATTTTGGTTGTTTGATATTGTTATGCGAAGTTGGCATCCATCTTGTTGAACTTGTTGCATATAAACATGTCAGTTGGAAATCATATCATGTTTTTAATCATACTGTCATAGAAGCATTGCCATGTTGGAACTCCAAATCCTTGTAGAAACTGTCAAAACAGTTAGCATATCAGCTGTGATTTAAACAGTACAAAGCAGGTGGTAATCCTTGATGTATGTTTGTGTATGCATTTAGAAGTGGCCTAGATCATCATTTTGCTGGTTTTAAGATTATCACTCAATTTCACCTTTGACTTGCACAACAAAAGCACACACCAGCCACTCACACACTCATTTTTACTCCATTGATCTTTGTATGATATTTTTCTGTTGAAACATCTCCTATATCAATTTGCAAACTTGCTCAAACTCACAATTGCTTGAAAAACTTTCTATTTTGACCCTTGGCTTCAAAAATGCATTCCAAACTCATAGTATGCATGTGCATTCGTGTTTTTTGTTATGTACATTATCTCAAAATTTGAACTGCACCATCTCAGTCCTCATTAAATTCCAAGCAATTTAGACTCTAATTTTGTTGAATTTGGTTTTGATTTGATAGAGTTTCAATCCAATCCGTATCTGCTTTGTTTGCCTTGGTTTTGGGCCCAAAATAACACGCGTGAAAGCTTATGTATTTATTGGGGTGGGATAATCAACGGATGTATCGCCACCCCAGTGGTTATTGCCTTGCCATTAAAACGCCCCTCATGCCTTGTGTCCTGGGTTCGAGCCCCAGCGAGGCATTTTTGCGCTTCTTTTTATTCTTTTCTTCATGTTTTATTATTTTATTCATTCTTTCCATTACTTTTCAAAGCGCGCATGTGTACTCTAGTGGTAGTGGTGTACGTTTGTAAACATAAGGGCGTGGGTTCAATCCCCACCCATGCCCCTTCCTTTTTAATTGCTTGTTTATTTATTTTATTATCATGAAATCAATCAAACTTCAAAGTTCCCTAATTTATTCGTTGTTTATCAGTTTTAATCCGTTCTTTTTGCAAACTCTTCATTGTGATGTCTAGTTTTGTTTGGTAGATTGAAATATCATGATTATTTATTTTAACAATGCTTGTGTTTGCTTGTTAGTAGATCCACTTTTAGGTCGTCACCTTGCGCCTCGATTTAAATTCTCCCTATACCATGTTTATTTTTCTTGTAAGATTTATTGGTATTTGTTTATGTTTGTCAACCTGTTGAGTTTTCATCTTTTATTAGTTATTACCATGAATGTTTATACCTCCTAAATTACGAGGCTAAACTAATTTAATTATGTGAGATTGTTATCTATGCATATTGTTGTTACGCTTTGAGTTTATAACATGATTTGTTTTCAAATTGTTATTTGTTTACATGGTTATCACCTTTATCATGTTTTCATAATCCTTGTTAAAACCGTACTTCCAATCTTTGTTAAGATGTGCCTATATCTTTGTCAAGACATGCTTATTGCAATATGCTTACCATGCTTGGTTGTAACCATTCATCCTACTCAAAATACTTGCTCATTGTAATGTGTTGGTTAATCCTTGATTATAATCATGTCTTCTATATTTCTCATGCTTGAATATGTTTATACCTTGTTAAATTATTCCCCAAGTGATGGAACTTTTTAGTTCTCATCCAAGTTGCCACCTCCCCTCCCTTCCAAAGGAAAGTCTCTCCATTGACCTTGGTGTCATGAATAGCTCAATACCCCTTTTGACTTTGTAAAGTCATATTGAATCTTAGTTAAGATTAGAACCCGTAAGCCAGTAGACTTTGCCTAAGTCTAAAAGACCCACCTTTACTAGGAGTGTTCCTCAACTAGAACACTAGGATAGAGTTGTTAACTCTATGTAAGGATCATGGATATGATCACTTACTTCCCCCTTTGAGTGTTACAACATAAACATAGAGAGTTTTGTGAAACTCTACACAAACATTATTACGTTTGTTCCCCTTTGAACCTTGATCGCAATCAAGCGTTCTTCAACCCTTGTGAGGTGAACTACGATTGCTCTGATTCTATCCTAGTTAGGATACGTAGGCAGAGGACGCGATGTCTTTGCGAGCAAACCTAGAAACTATCTTTAGGTCTTAACCTACACCTTTTACCCAATCCCAATCCTTAGCAAACATTTACCAACTTAGCATGCAAATAAACAAAAGGTTCCTGTAGAATACTACAGATGTTTAGGATGTGAAATACCTACCCTATGCATAACCAACCCCCGATCCCCGAATCTCTTAGCGTTGTTGTTACATCGCGAAAAAGGGTTCTTTCTCTCTTTAGACCTTTCCTTTGGATAAATTAAAGTCCGGTTGTGAATTTAAGAATTAAGATTCAAGTTAATCAATAGCTTGGTATCACGATTCTCACCGCAACAATATGCGGTGTTCAACACCTTCAGCAGTGCGTTGCGGTGTGCTTCAGAATACAACAACAAATTCAGGATGGAAATCTTCGAGGGTGTCTGATGGAGATGATCCACGATCTTGTAGTCACTCTTTTTAATCAACCGCATAAATTCTTCGGCGTCTTTAACAAGTAAGTCTTTTTCCACCCCACGTGGGATCTCTTCGACGACTTTACTCTTCCCTTTATCAGTTGCATCAGCTCCGTCCGCTTTATCCGCCACGACCTCAGGTGGTGCAAACACTCTCCCGCTGTGAGTAATTCCGCTAACGCCCGCTAGGTTTTCCACAGACGACCCAAACGATTCTAGCTCCAACTTCTGTCCATTACAGTAGACCTCTGCCCCATAATGCCATGGGACAACATTAGTGCTTTCGAACGGTATCGGCCCAGCTTTGGTGATAGTTATTGTGGGCGGTCTAGGTGCAGAAATAGTTATCGTCTGGCGAGGGATGGTGATGGTGGCAACCTCATCATCTTGCTTCTGCATTACCTCTCCCGATCTGCTTTCGGCCCTTCGGCTAAACTGCAGGATTCCTTCGGTCATCAGACTTTGAATCCCCTCTATCAACTGTTCACATCCATCAGGACTTGTCGCACAACCCATACACAGCTCTCCACAACCTGGAAAGAAACCCCTTTTCATCAGCTTAGCCATAACGAAGCTAAGTGGCGTCTTCAGATCTCTGACGTCAGTCAACAAATCTAAGCTCTCGTCTTCAATAATGGCGTTTACTCCACCTCCCCTATGATTCGGCATGGGGTTCTTCGTGACATTTGGCACATTATCTGAGAAATTGATGATCTTAGCGTCCACCATGTCCTGCACCTTGTGCTTGAAGGCTTTGCAATTCTCTATTGTGTGGCCTGGTGCCCCTGAGTGAAACTCACAAGTCGCATTTGCATCGTAACCTGGCGGAGGTGCCCCTGTCAAGGGAGCCAAAGTTCTCTTCTGGATCAACTGTAGCTGGAGAAGAGTCTGTAATAGTTGAGCGTACGTCATGGGCGGAGTCTCGAGGTGCCCGGTTCTGATACTTTCTGTACCCTTGTTGATTCGACTGTTGTTGCTGTTGCTGCTGTTGTGGCTGTTGAACTGCCGGGATAGTTATGCTGGCCACCTGTTGGTGAGGGCCTTTGCCTTTCCTTCGAGCGTTGGACACGGCGCTCGTTTCTCCTTCCCGTCTTTTGCCACCATAAGGTTTATTTCCGCCTCCTCCAGCTGAGGACGAATCACCTTGAATTTTCCCCAGTTTGATCCCATTTTCGATGTGCTCACCCGTGATAATGAGATCCGAGAAGGTTCCAGACATACCGCTGACCAATTTCTCATAATAAACTCCTGGGAGGGTGGCTACGAACATCTGCACAAGCTCACGTTCAACCATCGGCGGCTGAACCCTGGCTGCCAATTCACGCCACCGCTGGGCGTATTCCTTGAACCCTTCATTGTTCCTTTGCGACAGATTCTGCAGTTGGACTCGGTTCGGAGCCAAGTCGCTATTGTATTGGTAGTGGTGCACAAATGCTTCAGCAAGGTCCTTCCACGTGCGCACACTGATAGGTTCCAGACTCATGTACCATTTGAGGGAGGGTCCGGATAGACTGTCCTGAAAGAAGTGCATCAGCAACTTCTCGTCCTTAGAATGAGCTGACATTTTTCTGTAATATGATCTCAGGTGAACGCGAGGGCAAGTGGTGCCCTTGTACTTTTCAAAGTCAGGTACCTTGAACTTGGGAGGCACCTTGAAATCAACAATCAGTCCCAACTTGGACATATCAACACCTATGGTGTTCTGGTTCTCGATATTTCTCATCTTATCCTCGAGTGCCTTGAACCTTAGACGTGCTTCAGCAGTCAGTTCACCTTCAGCACCTCTCTGTGAGAACACATCGTCTTGACGGTCTTCTAACCATGGTTGAGGCCCAAACAGATTTCCTACACCTGCAGTGCCGTTGCCCAGCCCAACATTGACATTAGCTTCAAGACTCCCATTACCGACGCCCGTCGTATTTCCGTTGAGTCCCATGTTAGCTATCACATTGCCGTTGGCGCTGCCATTCCCCCCGGTCACGGGGACGCCATTCTGAGGAGTTTCAACTGGTGGAGGGGTAGGCACGGTCCCACCATGGAGTACGCCATTGCTATCAACCCTTGAAATCAGCGGCTGAACCAAGGTTCTGAGCTGATCCTGGCCATTGGCGACCGCTTGCATGAGCTCCATGAAGCGGTCCATTCTTTCCCGGAGTTCCTGAACATCAGTTTGCACTTGCTCCATGATTCTGGCTTGATTTGCTCTGGTCGGATAGCGGTGGACTGGTCTCTGATCAATCCTGGAACAACCTGAAACAACCTGAAAACACAAAAGGGTTAGGAAAGAAATGACAAAGTGCTCGTTATGCAAATGCTTCATGCAAATGCAAACATGTGTCTGTGTGTTAGGGAGGTATCCCCCGATCCTAGTGCCTGAGTGCCAGTGCTGATAAAAGAAGTCTGAGTCCAGTCATGGAAATAACATCTCATATACATGAAGAAATCCCATCAAGGCAGTACACAACATCAGTGAGTACAAGACGAATCAACAGCATGACCTCGACCAACAAGCCTGGTGATGGTCAACATACAACAATGATCAAAACAAAAGGAATACAAATAGTCAAGTACGACCACGGGCGCGAAACTCTTCTAACGACCCCTTCGTTTCTGGATGATCAGGCCAAGTGAGCAACCCTTAGACGATTAACTCTCTCTGCACAATGTTGTATTGAAGACCTTCGACCGAATCTTCCCATGCTCCTTCGCCGAAACAATCTTCTAACTTCCGCTTCTTGAACTCAAACGTCAGTTTGCGCTCCTTCAGGTTAGCGAGAGCTTTGTTGAGCTGGCCTTCGGCGGCATATCTGCGAGTGGTTTCTTCATCAAACCTCTTCTCACTAGCCTTCACCTGGGCTTTCAGCTTGGAGATCTGTTGCATCAGCTTATCCTCCCGCTCTTTCCTGTTGGCTAGGGTGGCCTTCCAGTGCTGGTTGAACTTGGATATCCTCCGATACGCTTCGTCCAAGTGCTGCTTCTTCGTGGCTAGCACGTCATTGACAGCTTTGAAGTCTCGACCCATGCGCTCACGCTCAGCTATCTGCTTAGTCAAATCTGTCCCCAGCTGGTTCACCAACTCGGTCTGCCTCTTGAAGGAATGAACGGCTTCATTCCTCTCGCTTCTGAGTTGAGCCAATTCTTTCTCCAATTCTTCATTTGCCCTCTTCAATTCATCTCGCTCAGCTAACACCTGATTATGCTGCTGAATGGGCACGGTGGTAGGCTCTTCAATTATTGGAGGGCTTTCTGGCTTGGCAGGAGGAAACGGCATCCCTATAGCATCTGCTCTGGCTCTGATCCACGTCACATACGGAGCGTAGGCCTGACTATTACTTCTCCCCAGCAATGGTTTTCCCCTCTTACTGGTACCATTCCAAGCGCGTTGAAGCTTAGATAACATATCCCCCTCTAGAAGACCAGTGAGGTACAGAGATTCCTGCACCTATTCATCCTTCGACGGAGCTCTCAAAGCATAAGCAAACTGTCGGACCAACAAAGACGGATTATAGTTTATACAGCCCTTCCTACCTATCAAAGGCACGTTCGGAAACCCGCTGCAGCTGAAGATAATCTCGGTACCCAACCTATCTCTGTCAAACCATTCAATATCCTCTGCAGATAGACCCATCAAACGCTCGGACCACTCATTTGTGGCTGCAGACGAAGCAAAGGGACCCCTCTTGGGCAGATGAGTATCAAGCCATTTATAGAGCAAGGGCACACAGAACGAGACATTCTTGCCTCTTCTGTTCTCGTTTTTGTAGTGGATGGAATGATAGACGTCTCCTATCAAGGTAGGGACTGGATTCCCTGAAGCAAAGATGCGAAATGCGTCGAAGTCTACACAATCGGGCATATTGGGGAACAGAATGATGCCATATATGCACAGAGCGAGGATGGCGTTGAACACGACCCAACATCCGTCTTTGGCGCACTGCTGAGCCTTTCCCACTAAGAACTGCAAGGAGAAACTGGGAACCTTGTTCCAACTAGACAATACCAACTCGGAGGCATCCAAGTGAAGTGACGGAGCTAGACTAGCCAGGTTAGGCTCAGCATCCATATGAACAAAGGGCATCTGACTCTTGATAGGCACACCCAACAAATCAACATACTCTTCTAGCGTGGGTGCGAGAACAAAGTCCTGGAAAGTAAGGCATCTCAATGGAGGATCGTAGAACTGCAACAGAGCGTGCAACCCATTCAACTCGAACGCAGAAGGTTTACGAACCAAACTGAGCAATTTGCCGTAAGACTTTCTGAACTCATCTCTCACAGAATCATCTGCCAAAGCAATCAAACCAGTCAGCTGAACCACATCAGGGGCAGGGAGCTTGTAAGCCACGGTCTTCCTCAGAGAACCCATAACAATACAACAAAAGGCCGGAAATCCTGAATCGGGGGGAAATGGTACCTGCAACACAGACACACGTTAATGAAATGAAAATGGGTATGCAAAGGAATGTAAAATGCAATCATGCTGCAGGAGATCAAGGCAACTGTGCTGTGGAGATTCTGTGTCAACAAAACCACGATACTGCTCTGTCAAGAATAACCACTATATCTGATAATAAGAAAACCCCGGTATCGGACCACAAATTTGCTCTGCCAAGAACGCCCACACATAGGACCATAAATCTGCTCTGTCAAGAAAAAACACACATAGGACCATAAATCTGCTCTGTCAAGAACAACTGTCTGATAATAAGGACCTCTGATACAGGACCAAAACTCTGCTCTGTCTAGAACAAACATCTGATAATAAGGACTTTTGATACAGGACCCTAACTCTGCTCTGTCAAGAACAAACATCTGATAATGAGGACCTCTGATACAGGACCAAACTCTGCTTTGTCTAGAACAAACATCTGATAATAAGGACCTCTGATACAGGACCAAGCTCTGCTCTGTCAAGAACAAACATGCATCTGCAGATGATATCCTCAGATCCCAATCATGAACCTGCTCTGTCAAGAACAACATACACATCGGCTGATGAGAACCTCCGGTACCAACAAAACTGATTCACTATCAAGAAAACCAGGAAGTCTGAAGGTTAAGGTTTCCTGCAATAAACCCAACCCTGCTCACAAGTATGGACCTAAATTGACTCAAGTTCGGCATCCTATGCGGTCATCAGCGTCACAGACATTCAAGAGGGGTGATACGATACCCAGAAGGTGTGGCATCACCAGCTCATGAAGCGGCCTCACTCGGCTGAATCCCAAATGATCGGTCCCCAGAGTCGACAATCCTCCAAACCAACAACCCCCTCAACCCAAAGGGTTGAAAAAGAAGTCAACCGGGAGAACCTCGTCTGAGCGTGGATTTCATGAGACACTAGTGCCTGCCAAGCAAGCACGCGCCCACTAATTTCCACAACTAATGCTATGTTCACTCAAGCCTGGGTCTGGCTTCTCACTCATCAGAATGCCCCTCCCACAACAGCACAGATAATCATATCATACTGAAAGATAAAGCGCGGGAAATAAACACAACCCAACAAGTAATCATACAAGCGCTAGGATTGACTCGCATAGGGAACCGGAGAACCAGAGATTCTGGGTTCGGTCCCCAGCAGAGTCGCCAGCTGTCGCTACCGCAAAAATAAGGTGCCGATAAAACAGAAGAGTCGCCACCTTTCGTTATTTATCCCTCGGAGCGGGAAAGGAAAAGATCGGAAAAACCTGACGAAAAGGTATAAGACAAGGTCGTCACAACCATTGTCTGGGTTCGGGAGTCGGTTACGCAAGAGGAAGGTATTAGCACCCCTCACGTCCATCGTACTCGATGGGATCCACGCCTGTTGTGTTTACTGGACGAGTTGGTTTTATCTATCTACCTATCAAGGCTGGCTTAAAAAAAGAAAAGAAAATGACTCGGCAAAGCGTCGCGCTTTATGCCTACGTATTCTCATCAGAGAATGAGAAATCAGAGTCAACGTAGTTCGACCTACTATGGGTTACGGGGAAGGTGGCTCACCAATACATCAGTATTGTGCCTACGTACTCTCAACAGGCATGAGAGATCAGAGCTTACGTAGTTCCGAATAATACAGATTACGGGAATTCAGATTCATCTGTTTTATCGAGTAGGGTTAAACAATAGTTCCAGCAGTTAGGGACAAAGCCTGTTTGCGGTAGAACTGAAGCTTAACGACACTCTTTTCTTCAGAAAAGCTTCCTTTGAATTATGGGCCCACGGGGCAAAAAGGTTTGAAGTTTGTTTTCTGTCTTTTACGAAAGAAGTGTTTTTTATTGTGTTTGCAATTTCAATCGCACTAGAGACTATGACCTGAGAGTGAATGCGTCGTATGTCACCCAAAGCGTACCATACTAAACATCCATACTGTTGAAAAGAAGCTCTCCAACAATCCTTTCTCCGATAGCTTAAGGCTCATAACGTACGAAAGAAATCATTTGGTATTACTGTATTTTGATTTGTTTTGAGATGAGAAGAGAGCAGGCTCAACTACGGGGAGACTATCAAGTCCTACTGTTGTCATGCCAAGGATTCATCCTATGGTTGAGGTTTGAAACAGGGAACTCCTATAAGTTATCATGCATAGGTTTCGACCTACAGTTCTATCATCACTTCCTTATCAAAGGAAGAGAGATTCCTAAGGGATCATGTCAATGATACACAGAAACAGATAAAGCATCAGCTTAAACGGTAAATAGTAAATGACTGAAAAATGCATGCAATGCAAGTGAGGGAGGAAATGTGTGTGGGGCATCAGCCTCCACAAGCTCATCTCAACCTCAAGCCAGAATGAATAACAACAATCATACAGAGGAATAACAACATGCTATCAAGCAAAACAATAATGAGAAACTGAAATCATACAGTAAAAATAAGATGCTATCAAGCAAACACAAACCACATGGGCAAGGGAGCTGGGCTCTACCGAATACCCGCAAGCAAAGCCATACGGTAAAAATACAAGCAGAGGGAGCAACTCGACCTCTAGTGCAATCATGCTCCTAGATTAAAGTCAGTCTAGATATGAACTTATTCTAATGCATCAAGCAAGTCAAACAAGGCACATCAACAATACAAAAAAAAAACAGACAAGAAAAGAAAGCAGATCAACCCCTCTCTCAATTCCAAGCTTCAGCCCTTCTAACAGCACTTCAGTCTTCAGACTTCAACCACCCTTCAAGGCTATCATCCTCCATGACAAGTATCAACTTGCTTCTCCAGGTTTCAACCCATCAAACATAAGTGTCCACTTGTTCTTTCTTCTCCAAGCCTCAGCTCTTCAGTCAATCTCAATTGAATCCTCTTCATAAGTATCAACTTAGTCTTCAAGCCTTTGCTCTCTTTGCTTTACCAGTATCAACTTGGTCTTCTTCTCCTACAGGCTTCAGATTCTCAGAGTAGTCTTCAATCACATGGAAGTGTCAACTTCATCCTTCAATTCTTTTTCAAGCCTCAGCTCTTCATTCAGTCTTCATTGGGTCTTCTTCATAAGTATCAACTTAGTCTTCTTGCTCTTCAAGCTTCAGCTGCAATGGCAATACTCAAGGAATCATCCCCTTCAACACTCTTCAATGAATTCCCCATCTTCAAACTCAAGTCCAACATCTTCTAAGGTACTCAAACCAGAAGGCAATTGATTCAACAAAATGAGTGGAAATGATAAACAGCTTATTGACAACCAAAGGAAGCTTGTAAGGGTTCATCATTATGAGACAGGTTCCCTCAAAGTTCTACTTCCCAGATAAAGCCATTCATCCCTCCAAAGGAGGGATGTGAATATCTTAGAAGGACTTTTAGTCATTGGGAGGAATGGGAGCACAAGATGCTTTCCATATTTGTGAAAGAAGTCATTCTAACTATAAGGCTCTCCCTATGGCTCCTACCTCCTAAATCTTCATCAGACACCTTCAGGCACAAGCAAATCCAAGCTCCAAGCAACTTCAAGCAACTTCAAGCATCCTCACCTTGTCTTCAACTTGTCTTCAATCTCAACCAAAGGCAAACAAAGCAAAACCCTAATCTAAGGGGACTAAAGAAGTTAGTCTATTTGAGTTAGTGCCTTAGAATCATCTAAAACTAGCACCTAAACTAAAATCAACCAAAAATAGGAAACTATCCTATGAATTTCTACAAAAATTCCTAAGGGATCCTAATTCAATTAAGAAAACCTCATACAAAAACCAGGGACTAAATCATCTATTAAACCCTAGAATTAAGTCCTAAATCATAAGGTATCAACCATAAACCCTAAAAATGGATCTTCTAAAGGTTTCAACCTAAACTACCACCTAGGTTCATCACAAAAATGTGAGAAAAATGCTATGGGAGCATGCATATCTATGCTAACTACTCACAAAAATCAGGATCAAAATCATCACCACATGATCACACAAAATTCCACAAAATTAGGTATCAAACATAACCATTTTAATATCAATTAAAATATAAAATTCCCATAAAATCAGAAAATGCATGAAATAAAAATATTTTTTCTCTAAAAAATATTAGATTCAATCATGAATACAATGCAAAAAGAATGGGATTAATTGGATTAATTTTCAATTTTATATGATTTTTTCAAGAACCATGAAAAAAATGAAAAAATAATGAAAATCAAAATAAAATAAACACACGCGCGGTGCAAATAGCAATGACAATCAGTTCATATAATGGATTGGGCTCGCTGGGGGGTGTGGATATCAGTTATTTCACTAAGCCCAAAACCACTGATTAAATGAAACACAGCGTTTCATAATCAGAACTCCTTCACAAATTGAAATCAAAACGTGGCCGTTGGATCATGCCTTCAGTCAAAGTCCAACCCCCATCCAATGGCTCTAGAGTCATCTTCAACCTTTTGAATGTCTGAACTTCGCGCGCAGCTCCGGCCACCACCGGTAGTGCTCCGGTCACCATTCCACAACCCTAGTTCAACCTAGAGTCCACTATAGGCCACGATCCCTTAATGAAACATGTCCCAAATTCCCTCACGAATTCATTCATGCCTTTAATTCTCTCTGAAACCTCAAGATTCACCATAACCAACTTTCAACCGAAAATGGTAACACCCTAGATTGGTCACTAATTCTCAAATTAATGGTCTGAAATCGTTCCTACACCGTTCTACAATGCATCTAACACCCTAATTCATCTTGATTCTACCTAATTCATGCTAGAGGAAGAAAGTTACTAACCTGAAAATTCTTGATGAACAGATGCACTAAACCTTCAAGTCAAGCTCTCCAATCTTTCAGACACGATCAATGAACCCTTTCCTTGCTTCTGTATGCAATAGAACTGGTTGAAAACCCCTGAATCTTGAAACCCGATGGTGAGTTGCAGGTGGAAAAATTCAATTGCTCATACACGATTCAGCCACGAATTCTCTTGGATTATGATCTGGATTCAATCCCTAGCATCCATGGAAGAAGTTGCACTCAAGAAAATGGATGGAAAGTGAAGAAATTGGTGAAACCGAATTCAATTGCAAGCCAAGAAATCTCAATCTCAATCTATGCTCTCTCCTTCAATCATCACCAACCTTTGCATTGGATCACCTCTACTCAATATATAGATGCTCTGTGAGTGATCTAGAACCCTCTAGATCCTTCTAATGAGAAAACCAATCTCTCATGTCATGAGATTTTCAACCATATGCCATGATATGCATAACCTTGCAAATAGCTTTAAACCAACCTCATTCACTTCCAATTTCTCCCCTAGTGACATTTTGAAAGTGTTCAGCTTGTAAAGGGCCTTGGTTATGCCTTGATTCTAGGTTTTGCACATGTTACTAAATATGCAAGCAAGTACTTTTCAAAGCAAGTCCACAAATTAGACCTCAACTCAAAAATGTGGCTAAACAAATGTTCTTAAAATTTTTTCTAGAGTAAAAATGATATATTACATGCCATGGTTTGGATGTGTAGATTGAAAATATCAATTTCCAACTTTGGTTTATTTAACTTATGCCCTTATTTTAGGTCATTTTTGCAACTTTGAGCTAAAAGCATTCCCAACATCTCATGACCTCCTTAATAGCCTTAAAACATCATTTTGAACAAGTTTGATGTTGAACATTTTTCCATTTGAAGCTTGGAAATAAGAGTTATGGCCTTATGCTTGAAATGACCTGTAATCTCCAAATAACCAAAATGCCCTTGACTTTTCAAAGCCATAACTTGAGTTCTACAAATCCTATCAAGGACTTCTAGTACTCTCTAGAAATCTAAGAGGATAAGGAACAACATTCATGTTGACCAAAAGTTCATAGGAATAATCCTTCTTGGGCAAAATTTTGATGCAAGTTGGGTAACTTTCAAGCCCCCAGATCCACATACCTCAGATGACCTGTAACTTGTCAAAGTCATAACTTGAGTTCTACAAATCCTATCAAGGACTTCTAGCACTCAAATTAAATCTAAGCTCATTCTCTACAACATTCATGTTGGGGGTGGGATGAGATAACAATCACATCTTGAGCTAAACTGCCTTAAAGATAGGGGTCAAACTAGGGGATTTTACACTGTCAAGCCTTAGAAACCCTAGCCTGAAACTTCTCAAACTCTTCAATCATGATGAGTTGACCTTGAAATCATCCTTATAGAATCTCAATGCATCAATACATGATCACATGGCTCTTGGCATAGGTCTCAACCCTCTCCAAATCATCAGTTGACCTAGGGTTGACCCAGTCATACCCTAATTGCACCACTCATGGCTGAGTCTTCTTATTCTTGCATAATGACCTATCTAGGCCTCATGATGGCTTTCAAGACATCTCATGAGCTCTCTCAAGGCTTCAAGTCCACATTCCTGGCTTTAGAATCATCTGAGGAGCTCCCCCAAGTCTCAAGTTAGGAGGCACACACTCTTGGTTTCAACCACTCTCTCTGAGGATCTTTTGACTTCTCTGACAAGGATATCAACCCTTGAACACTTGAATAACCTTCTTAACTAGCTTCAAAGTCTTGTGTAGCTCTTAATTGGTAATCATACCTCTTGATCTCCTGCATACATGTCAATGAAATGCAAATGATAATGCTAATGTGAATGAAATGAAACATAAGCTAGGCAAAGAAATGTTGGGCAAATTTTGGGGTGAAACAGCTGCCCCTATTCAAACGGCTTGGACCTGTTGGGCAATCAAGGTACGAGACGGTTGAATACAAAAAAACCCGGAAATTTGCCAACTGCGCAAGTACACGGTACTCTGATGGGAACAAATATTCGAAAACTGAAATATTAGCTGCACGGCAACTAGCTGGGGAATTGGTCACACGGTAACCGACGATACATGGTCGATCATGCCGTCAGGCATCAATATTCCTCGGGACTCATCAGGTCAACAATCAAGTTAATCATGCCGTCGGGCATTCAAAGAAATTTTCGGGCGTCATCTGGCCTTCATCAGTGAGCCGGGAATGGAATCCTCGGTCAATCATGAACCAATTGGGGGATATCCAAACTTCTACCATCAGGCACTCCGCATCAGCTGAGGGAACTGCTTCGTCAATACGGTTGGACTTCAATCATCAAGTCTTCAGGGGAAGTTTCAGCTTCGCTGTTCAGAAACCTGCAGGGGGTGACGCATCTCCGCTGGGGATTCTGGAGAACTATCAAGTAACTCTGCTTCGGGGATCCAGAAATCATTCTGGGTGAGTTATCTCTACTGAGGACATCAAGAATCATCTTGAACAAATAACTTTGAGGGGACTTCAAGAATCATCCTGAACCCATAACTCTGCTGGAGATTTCGGGAATCATCCCGAGCACTCACTCTGCCGGGGATTCTAAGCATCAACTTGAGCAACCACTTCTGGCGACTTCACTGGGGATTTTAAGAATCATCTCGGGCAAATGACTTTGCTGGGGAATTCAAGAATCATCTTGAGCAAGCGACTCTGCGGAGGAACACATGCAAAACAAGAACAATAACGACCTAGCTCATGTTTAGTATGCATATGCTTTGACAATGGCGCAATGTTCCACACGGTGGAAATGCTACGCGTTTTTTGATAAATGCTATGCAATCATGCAAAATGCTGCGATCCCGTCAGCAAAATAAATGTCGAAGGGAGAATCCTCCTGTCAAGGAGAAAGAACCACTCGGGTGGGGGAAGGACTCATCCTGCCGAGGAGGAGAGGTAACACCGATCTCAATTGGACTCCGCCTAGGGAAACGAACTTCAGTCGACTGCTGCAGGGGAACGAAGCTCTACGAGAACCTGGGCCTGCTGAGGAAAACGATGTCAATCGCAGAAATAAACTGCACGGCATTCGCAGCCACAGCTTTACTGGAGATAACAACTCCGGTGGGGAGATACAGCATCAGCTGTTCAACACTCTACTGGGGAAAAACCAATCATGGCCCGAATTGCTTTCCAAAGACTCGGCTCTCTTGGGGAACTGCAAACTTGGCTGGGGAAGAAGGAATCACCCTGCTTGCTAGGGAGAGTACGACTCTGTGGGGAATTTCAATTCTGCCGGAGACTTCAGTCCGGAACTATCAATTGCTGCACACTTCAGTATATGACTCAGCTGGGGAGATGGACATTCCTTCGGGATGTATCTGATTGGGGAGAGAATCTTCTCTTCCTGGGAGACATATCAATGTCTGACGATCTCATGTTTAGACTCTGCAGGGAGGGGCTGCTGAACTTTGCTGGAGAAGAAGGAATCATCCTGCTTGGGGACGCACGGCGTACCGCCTGGAATAAGCTACCTGCAACAACACAAACAAACAGACAAGATACCCTTCTCAAAGGGACCTATCAAGGTTATCATCTTGTGACAATGTTCGAGTAATTCATTGTTTCAACAATCAGTGGCCTAGGCCAGTAAGTTTATGTATGCGTATCTTATCAAAAACATTGGCGTTCTTTTTCGCAAACAAAACAGATAAATGCTAAACAGACAAACAGAATTGCTGAATAGTATACATTTTATTGATAACGAACCCCTGAATGGGTAAAAATGTTTTAAAACAGAGGCAAGCTCCTGGAATGAGAAAGCTGCGCTAAAAAAGTAAATACATAAATATACATCAGTATATACACATGTCGGCAACGAGGCGTAGACGAACACCATGAGTTGATCCCTCTATGACCCACTTGACTTCGATACTTCTCCGACGCTTCAACTTCAGAAGAGATTGATTCAGATAAACGACCCTCAGGTCCTCCAAACCACTAAATAATGAAAGTCCACACGCGGAACGCAGTCATTTGCTTTTTCAAATCCTTAACTTTTGCCTGAATCGCCCTTCCGGGTTTTCGATTCACCGGGATACCCTTTTTTGCCAAAGTCGCCCATCTGGGTTTTCGACTTTGCGGGTGTACATTTTTCCTTTATATCCCTAATTTTTGCCCGAACCTTTTCCCTTTTTATGGTTCGCCGGGATGCCCCATTTTTGCCTGGATATTCTTTTTCTTTCCAGCGGGTCATTTTTAAGCAAAGTATTTTTTAACTGCGTCCGCGTTCACCGGGGATGCAAAATCTTCACCATCCATCGTGGATAACAACAAAGCTCCTCCTGAGAAGACCTTGTTGACGACGTACGGACCTTCGTAATAGGGAGTCCACTTGCCCCGATGATCAGAGTGTGGAGGAAGAATCTTCTTCAGGACGAGATCACCCGTCTGAAAGCTTCTAGGACGTACCTTCTTATCATAAGGTTTCTTCATTCGGCTTTGGTACAGACGACCATATGCAATCGCTGCCAACCTCTTCTCGTCCATCAGGCTGAGTTGGTTTAGTCGGTTCTTAATCCATTCTGCCTCGTCGAGTTTTACGTTAACCAAAACTTGCAAAGAAGGGATCTCCACTTCTAACGGTAGGACAACTTCCATACCGTACACTAAGGACAAAAGAGTTGCCCCGGTTGACGTACGTACCGTGGTACGACAACCGTGCAGTGCAAACGGCAGCATCTCGTGCCAATATTTGTAGGTCACGACCATCTTCTGGACAATCTTTTTAATGTTCTTATTGGCCGCTTCAACGGCGCCATTCATCTTCGGTCGGTAAGGAGATGAGTTGTGGTGTTCAATCTTGAAACTCCGGCGCAGCTCCTTCATCATCTTGTTATTCAGATTCGAACCATTATCAGTAATGATCCGCTCGGGAATTCCGTAACGACAGATGATGTCCCTCTTTATGAATTTAGCCACTACCTGCTTGGTCACATTAGCGTATGAGGCTGCCTCCACCCACTTGGTGAAGTAGTCGATAGCTACTAGAATGAAGCGATGACCGTTAGATGCAGTGGGCTCGATCTTTCCTATCATGTCGATGCCCCACATGGAGAACGGCCACGGGGAGGACATGACATTCAACGGGCACGGCGACACATGAACCTTATCAGCATAAATTTGGGCATTTATGACATCTCTTCGCGAATTTAAAGCAATCTGATTCCATCGTCAGCCAGTAATATCCTGCTCTCAGGATCTTTCTCGTCATAGCATGCCTGCCGGCGTGCGTACCAAATGTGCCTTCATGGACCTCTTCCATGAGCATACTCGCCTCTTTCTCATCTACACATCTGAGTAGCACGAGATCGTGGTTTCTTTTATACAGAACTCCATTAGGATTGAGATAAAAATTTCCAGATAGCCTCCTCAGAGTCTTCTTATCCTGGGTTGACGCTCCCGCAGGATACTCCTTAGTCATAAGGAAAGTCTGGATGTCATGGAACCATGGCTTGCCGTCGGAGGCTTCCTCGATTGCAAAGACGAATGCAGGTCTATCAAGACGAGAAAGGACAATTCTTGGAGCTTCATTCCAAAAATTGAATTTATACATCGAAGCCAACGTGGCTAAGGCATCAGCCATCTGGTTTTCCGTCCTGGGCACATGATGGAGTTCCACTCGATCAAAGAACGGAAGCAGCCTTTTGGCATAGTTCATGTACGGCACCAAATTCGATTGACGAGTCTCCCACTCCCCTTTAATCTGGTTAATCACAAGTGTCGAGTCACCATATACATCTAGGTTCTTGATTCTCAAATCAATTGCCTCTTCTAGACCCATGATGCATGCTTCGTACTCCGCTTCATTATTGGTGACCGGAAACGTCAGTCTCGCGGTGAACGGGATGTGGGATCCGTGGGGAATCATGATGATCGCCCCAATGCCACTTCCATAGGAATTAACTGCCCCGTCAAATATCAATTTCCACTGGGATTTCCTATCTGGCCCCTCTTCGGGCAACGGTTCATCGCAATCTTTCGCTTTAAGAAACATGATATCCTCATCAGGGAACTCAAATTTCATCGGCTGGTAGTCCTCGATCGGCTGTTCGACAAGGTAATCAGACAATACGCTTCCCTTAATGGCCTTCTGGGAAACGTACTGAATATCAAATTCCGTCAACACCATTTGCCATCTGGCAATCCTGCCCGAAAGCGCTTGCTTCTCGAAGACGTACTTGATCGGATCCATCTTCGAAATTAGCATGGTGGTGTGATTGAGCATGTACTGTCGTAAACGTTTGGCAGCCCAGGCTAGTGCACAACACGTTTTCTCCAGCATCGAGTAAAGAGATTCACAGTCAGTGAACTTTTTACTCAAATAATAGATGGCATGCTCCTTTCTGCCCGTCTCGTCGTGCTGACCGAGAACACACCCCATACTATTCTCAAGAACTGTCAAGTACATGATTAATGGCCGTCCAGCCACTGGGGGTATCAAGATTGGAGGTTCCTGTAGATACTGTTTTATCTTATCAAATGCCTTCTGGCAATCCTCGTTCCAAATAATCGCCTGATCTTTCTTTAGCAGCTTGAACATCGGTTTACACGTGGCCGTGAGCTGAGAAATAAACCTTGCAATGTAGTTTATTCTGCCCAGGAAACCACAAACTTCTTTTTCTGTTTTTGGCGCTGGCATTTCTTGTATCGCTTTTATCTTCGCAAGATCAACCTCGATGCCTCTTTCACTCACGATAAACCCCAGTAGTTTTCCGGACCGTACTCTGAAAGTACACTTGTTAGGATTCAGCCTCAACCTGAACTTCCTAAGCCTCTCAAAAAGCTTCAGCAAATTGACCAGATGTCCCTCCTCCGTTTGGGACTTCGCAATCATGTCATCAACATAGACTTCAATCTCATGATGAATCATATCATGAAACAAAGTTACCATTGCTCGTTGGTAAGTGGCCCCGGCGTTCTTCAGACCGAAAGGCATTACCTTGTAGCAAAACGTTCCCCAGGGCGTGATAAATGTAGTTTTCTCCATGTCCTCCGGCGCCATCTTGATCTGATTGTAGCCGGAGAAGCCATCCATGAATGAAAACACGGAAAACTGAGCTGTATTGTCGACCAACACATCAATATGAGGCAGCGGGAAATCATCTTTAGGGCTCGCCCTATTCAAATCCCGATAATCAACGTACATTCGTACCTTACCGTCTTTCTTCGGTACAGGCACTATGTTGGCGACCCATGGAGGGTAAGTAGTGACCGCTAAGAAGCCAGCATCAAGCTGCTTTTGCACTTCCTCTTTGATCTTAACGGCCATATCTGGTCGCGTCCTCCTAAGCTTCTGCTTAACGGGAGGACAATCTTCTCGCAGCGGCAAGTGGTGGACCACGATGTCAGTGTCAAGTCCGGGCATATCTTTGTATGACCAAGCAAAGACGTCACTATACTCTCTCAGCATCTCGACTAATCTCTGCTTGACATCACTCTGCAATGCAGCCCCTATCCTGACGTTCCTGACAAGTTCTTCAGAACCCAGATTCACAATCTCGATCTCCTCTTCATGAGGCAGAATAACTTTCTCCTCTTGTTTCAACAAGCGGGCCAACTCTTCAGGAAGGTCTTCATCTTCATCAATCTCTTCTTCGGCTTGATAGATCGGGCAATCGAAGTCGAAGTGAGTCGTAGAAGGTCCAGAGTCGATGTCATCTGTTATGTGGATCCTGCAATAACAAGGGTTAAGCTTAAAACAAGGATATGCAGGTTAGCATAAACCTCATTGCCATTTTATTGTTTTTTTTAAACAAATATAAAACAGGAATAACAGAGATCACAATATTTGAATACGAAGAAAAACGCCTTTTGATTTATTGATAAAATGCATGTACATAATCAAACAAGGCCCTGACAATAAAACCACTATGCCTCGGGTAGGACATAGGGTTGTACAATGATTGGAAAAAGTAAGTCATTACTCTTCGCTTGTCATCTGGATGATATCCTTGACGGACCAGTTGTTGAGGCTCTTGCCTGGCTTGCTTGGCTGGATCCAAGAGTCTAAGTCACAGTCGCTATCTCCACTGTCTTCAGACACTGCGTTGATGCTTTCAAATATCACCCCGCCATTGGTAAACTGGATCGACCCTTTACCTCGCGACGCACTGCTAGAAGAAGAGGCTTCAGCCGCAGGAGAATATCCCAACCCAAACTTATCTTGCTTGTTAGGTATCTCTAGAATTCGCCCCCAGCCTGGGGTAGATCCAGCCTGAATAACGGCCCGGGCTTCCTTGAAGGAAGAGAGAGTCATCTCTGGCTTTTCAGTGACTACAGGCACCACGTCCTTGACTTTAACAGCTTCGAACGCTTGGCATAGGGTTTCGTGGATCTCCCCATCCATCTCAACATATTTGAAGGACGACAAATGGCTCACCATTATGTCTTCCTCGCCACATACAGTCACGATGCTACCTCCGACGGCGTACTTGAGCTTCTGGTGCAACGTGGAGGTCGTGGCACCCGCAGAATGGATCCATGGTTGGCCCAAGAGACAGCTGTAGGCAGGCATGATGTCCATAATGTAAAAGACCGCATCGAATGTTTCCGACCCGACTTGGATTGGCAACGTCACCTCCCCGAAAACATGGCGTTTGGTTCCATCGAACGCTTTCACAACCAGATCACTGGGTGTGCAAATCACTCCACGAGTATCTAACTTCATCAATGCTTTCTTCGGAAGAACATTGAGCGACGACCCAGTGTCTACCAACACGTGGGACATAATCGTTCCCCTACACTCTATCGAGATGTGCAGGGCGCTATTGTGGTTCCTTCCCTTCGGCTTCAGCTTTAGGTCAGTGAACCCTAACCCATTTCTGGCATTCACGTGGGCTACGACCTCCTCCAGCTGGTTTACCGATATTTCCTGCGGTACATATGCGGCGTTCAACACCTTCAACAGTGCGTTGCGGTGTGCTTCAGAACACAGCAACAAATTCAGGATGGAAATCTTCGAGGGTGTCTGATGGAGATGATCCACGATCTTGTAGTCACTCTTTTTAATCAACCGCATAAATTCTTCGGCATCTTTAACAAGTAAGTATTTTTCCACCCCACGTGGGATCTCTTCGACGACTTTACTCTTCCCTTTATCAGTTGCATCAGCTCCGTCCGCTTTATCCGCCACGACCTCAGGTGGTGCAAACACTCTCCCGCTGCGAGTAATTCTGCTAACGCCCGCTAGGTTCGCCCGCCTGATACTTACAGGAAAGTTCTTCTGCCTGATTCTTACGGGAAAAGATGACCTTGGATATAGCGTCCTAGCCTGTTCGCGGTAGTAGCTAACTCCACTAGGGATATTCTGAAAATAACTGCCCGACACCCGTTTCGACAACAAGTGACCACTTCTGAAATTTGATTTATGAAATCCTGAAACGTTGTCGCGACAGCGAACCTGAAGAAAAACACTCCGCTGGTCGGATAAAAGAAACTTCAGCCAGTAACTCTGTGGGGAATAATGACAAGAACTGCATCATCACACGTCTCACGGCGAGACTCCAAATACCTGAAAATATATCTGCTAGAACTCCATATTTTTGTTGCACTAACTCCACACTCCTGTTGAGAAATACACTTGAAAGCGAAAGGTTAACCAACCTGATTTATGTTTCAACATGCGCATGTTTGACAATGGCGTAATGCTCCATACAGTAGGGAAATGCTACGCGTTTTTGGTATATGCAAATATGACACTATATGCAAATGCGCATGCAGGTTCAGACTGCTGGGAAAAGCTCTGATAAACTTGCTTCATCAACACCGGCTGCTGAGGACAAATACCACCCTGCTGGGGGAATGAACGGGTATCTCAAAATATGTTGGGACATACAACCAGCTCTACCAGGGAGCTTTA